>OX438976.1:2798173-4197260 GCA_949316085.1 Hypercompe scribonia | reverse complement strand
ATTTTAAAAAGATGAATATGAAATTAACTTTGTAATGATACGTGTAAGTAATTCAGTAGATAGAAAGTAGAAATTAGAAAAAGCTGATGATCTTGGAAAGACTGAACTAAACTACTCATTGATGCCATAGACACACTCACGGACACACACGACTAACTCAAAATACCTTTCAATGAGAACGAATTCAAAGCAAATTAGTTGACGAAACTAACAAACTAAAACCTTACTAAAAAGTATGTTATTTACCACGTTATTGGTAGGTATATAAAAAGTCAAAACTAATAAGATCTATGACGAGTTTTGCCTCGAAGTACGAGTATGGCGGTGTGTATTATTGTCCGTGTCTTATCTCCATCAAGAATCAACTGATTAGGTGCTATGATCGTTATGATTCTGAGTCCTTTAAGCGGCGCGTGAAAAGGCGTCTCGCTAGACCGTCATAGTGTGAGTCACTATACATTGTTTCCATTAGCAGTGAATATTGTGACCACAACTCTTTGATTCTACTCATGTTTTCCATCAAGCAGAGTAGAATCACTTTGGTACGCGCGTAATAAATGAAAATATGTATTCCTCTTATAAATATCTATATTTTTATTAAATATCTAAAGCTTTAATGTAAACATCAACTTGTTAAATGAAACGTTTAAAAGTCATACTTAAGAAAACAGTGATGTTACTTAAATGCAGGTATAACTGTTTGTATTCGCCATCGTTTAACGTAATTTTTCCTTCCTTATATAACTTTGATTGTAGTTTTACTTATTTTATTTACATATGCAGTTTTGCAGCATTTCTGCAACACTGACATATTCAACAACTTTTCAAGTTATCTCGTGAACAAGTGACATTTAAGACTGATCATTTTCGATCTAGATTACTTACGGCTTGGTAACATTACAACAGGAATCTAGTAAATCAACTGCAGGAGGTTAATAAAATTAGGAAGACACGGAAAATACCACTTTTAATTATGATTACGATATCAGTTTTGAATGCAATGTCCAGATGCATCTGCAGAACGAGTTATTACCCGCTACCACGATTTATGCAGATCTGCTTCCCAAACTATAATAAAACCAAATAATAATAAGCTGATCTAGTTTATTTCTTTTCCTCTTCTTCTCTTTTCTCTTCTGTTCTTTTTATCGGATATCCCAGGAAGGATTAAAGAAAAATAAGTATATAAGAATAATATAATCAAAAATTTGTTTATAAAAAAAATATCTAAGAATTAAATCATTTAAAACTTCTATTTTCAGCAATCACTAACAGAATGTGTAAGTAAATATTGTGAATGAAATTTGGGCACTTTTAAATGTACAAAGTATGAAATAAGTACACACAATATAACAGTAGATAAAGGCATTAAGTAATAATAGCATTTTCTTTCTATTTATTTACTTTCTTTTTTTTAAAAAAAAAGACAACGCCCGCTCTAGGAATAGATCCTGTATCGCGGGTGACTTTACAAACATACAAGAAACGGATACAAAGAGCACCCAGACTTAGGACGATAATTTGTGGATCACACAAAGTGTTGTCCCATGTGGGATTTGAACCCACAACACTCAGCGCATTAGAGAGCGGCGTGGGGACCGCTTAAACCACTTTATTTTTTTAAACTTTTTTCGGAATCCGACCGACTAAAACCACACTGTGTGTCACTCTGCGCCTGACAAAGGAGGGATCCGGGAACAGCTGCTATTACGACATCAAGATCCCTCCTAGCGCCTGCCCGCTACCGCACGCACCACTTGCGGGTAAACTCTCTATTTTAGGCGACGTATGGCACACATGAATGTCGCCTCCTCGCGGCTGGTCATTGTTGCGGATGGAGGGGAAAACCCGTCCCGTCCACCCGCGGCCACACTCAAGGCGGCATGAGGCGTTGGTACTGCTTAAACCACTAGGCCAACCGTGCAGTCAAAATCACATCAACAGCTTTTAACTGTCCACTGCTGGACATGGCTTCTCCTTAGCAAGGAGGTTTTAACTTACTGTACCACGGTTGGGTTTATTTCAAGTTTCACTTGTCCTTGCAGTGATTATTTTGGGTTAGCTTGCTGTCTTAGGACACACCCACCGTATGAATAGGTGCGGTGACGTTCCGTATTCTTAATTGTTCACTACACGAAATATCATATACCTAAGTTTATATTGTATAAGTGACTTGATAGGTGTACTTCAGTCCCATAACTTTAAAAGTTTAAATTAACTTAAAACTCTTACTTTATGAGCAAAGTAACAAATCATTATATGTCAGTATGTTACCCATCTTCCCTTAATGATAAATAGTTTTAATATGATAAAATCTATTATTTCTCTTCAGAGAGTATGCACTGACGAGAAGGTTGGTTGAATAGTTAGCGATACTGACTGCTAAACCACAAGTTGTGGGTTCGATTTCTCGACATATATATTGTCTGATGAGCAGGATTTTTTATTGCTGAAACACGTGTATGAGTGTGTCAATTTTACGTATATGACCTACAATTTACTAAATATGGGTTCTTAGGTAAGTAAAAGATTTGTTTCACATATTGACGTTAAATATAAAAGGAACATTATAAACATGGCTGGATTAGCCAGTAATGTATATTATGTAATAAGTACCTGTGCGTACCTATTATTTTGTTTATTTTTAATGAGAGGCAATAACGAGCATGGACAAAAAAATATACTTCACACGGCCTTGGATAGACAAACGAAGACTCATCCTTATTTTAGTCCGGCTTATCGAAACCTTGAGATAAAAACCTTCACGATAAAAAAACAGTAATTATAATTCACTTTACCATTTTCCGTTTCACACACTACCTAATTTAAAATGGTCATAATTATATATTTACTTCAGCGTCAAATAATGAGGGTAGTTATTTTGACTTTCACATATCCTTTTGTGTGTTCTGATAATTATCAGATGAATGAAATAAATATCAACAATTCAAAGGATAGTTGAATACAGACTTTAAAAATAAGCTCTCTCTCACTCCAAGGATGAGGAGGTCTCCACTGCAGTACAATTTGAAATTTTGCCAAAGAAGTAAGTAATTATATCTATCTCTCACAAATCGAATAACCTGAAATATTCCTCACCAATTGAAAATCGATGCTTCCGTTAATAATTAGAATTTTCTAATAGTATAGTTTATTAACAATTTACTCCAAGAATCTACTACACCCCACGATCGCAGTCAAACGTAAGCGCAAATTAATGCCACGAGACTAACGAGCCAGTTTTGATTAATTATGCGGGTCAAAGGTCGCGAAATAAGGTTTCATCTTAAATATCTCGAAAAACGGTTGACTGTGCGGCGATTAACTTCGGTAATGAGTTATAGCTGAGTAAAATCTTTACAAAAAGGTACTAGAGTATTTTAAGGTAGATTCAACGTTTGTAAGGTAATAAGCGCTGAATACTATTTATTTAATATTTAATTTGTCACGTCAGTGCAAAGATTAGCAAGGCGGGTATTTGAGTTTTTTTATCATTTTCTGATTTGCAAATATTTGTCTCTTTATTCAACCAAGGTTTGAAACAAGCGTAAACATCATAGTAAGCACCTACGAACATAATAAAACTTTATGTGTTAAAGATAAAAGCGATTCATTAATGATTTTGTTCTCGAAGCCAAAACATCTACGTCATTCATATTAATTTTATTAAGTAAATTTTTCTCACAACCATCGTGACCCATTTTTCTTTGTTACCTCGTAAATGAACAGCGGATATCGTCTATTATCCTTTGAACGCATTAGCTGTAAATGGATAGCATCATGTAGTAGCCCTATTGAAGTCGGTGACGGGTTTCCTACCAAACACGTGACAATCCAAGCCATTATTACAATTATATTTCACGATAGACGTGTATAAAAAAGTAACTAAATAAAATATATAATTATTATGTAATAAAACAGCTGGGTTTGGTTGCAAACCGGGAGATGGTTACACCTAATATTCTATCCAGCACCTTCAGATGAATTAAACATTTATGTTAGTAATGGGGTCATGCCAGTAGTGGATTTAAACTTGGAACCTTCATATTGTAGCTTGTCTATACTGCTATTATTTTTTTAAAACTCTCATGGTATAGTTATATTTGGATTCATCATAGGTAAACGAGTTTCTTAAAAGCGTATCAAGTTATAAGTATTGACGGACTGATGATTACTGGTGATAACTAACGATTTATGATTTACAGGATAATTTAAAATCTTTAGAAAAGTTAAATTCAAAAAAACTGTAAGATGTCTTTATGAAACTAGCTATAGGTATAGTGGGCCTTGAATTACACTGGAGTTTTTCCGGGCGTGGGCGTATGTGGGACTCTTGGTGTACCGATCTATCTACTAAACTCTGTAGCGGCCTACCTCGGCAGTTGGGAGGAGCTCCAGGAACGCATCGGTGGCTTCTGAGGCATCACCTGTCTCGGATTTCTTGCAGCGGTTACATCGCTTAAACATGTGGTCGCAGCGACCCTTGGGCGGCGATTAGGGAGCTAGCGACCTCTACCGCGTTCCGTTCACCGCCTCCTACGAGCAGTATTTGAATCAAATCATAAATGACACAGCCAGTTCTCTCTTACTGCGCTTCAAAATTTGGCAGAACGGCACTGGCGGTGCGATGGCCAGCACAACCTTAAATTTCGAGCCGTGCCTATGAAACATTACTTTCATTCAAATCAAACACGTATATTATTTTAGTTTTCTGATGTTACCATCTTTTAATGATAATTTTACTATGGAAGTTTTTTAACATACTCCTATAAATAATAATGACCTTGCAGCAATATAGATCTTACCTCATTATCAAACTGACGTCTATTAGAGTAGACTTAATAGACACTTAGACGCACTACTGCAAATATGTCTGTGCAAACATAATATGACATGTACATACCTACTATTATAATATCGTTATTTGGTCGTCAATTACTTTATAGCTTACTAGTAACGTATCGTAATCGTATGCTCGTAATTTTACTCTAGTTAATGTACTGCATGTTTAGAAATTAATTTCTACTCCCACCCTCGTGTGCTTTGTTTCTACCCTATGTCCTTTTTTTACCCCTAACCTTTTATAAAAATTGTATTTGAAATGACCTAAGTAAGGTTCTGTTTACGACTATTAACGAACTTGTTTGCGCTATTTGTGTGACAATAATACTTTTCGTATATATGTGTGTTTAAATTTTCATTTATTTTAAACAGCTGGAGTGCCATTTTTTCTAACAATTGCGTTACAGAATTTGCTCTCACTCATTCTGTAATGAATACATAAGTTGTAAGTAAGTATCTGTTTGCTAGTTAAGTAATTATGGAACAAAATATTGTTGTTTCAACTTAAATGCGAATAAAATTAAATTCTAGTTCTTATTTCACCATGTTAGAGAGTAGCATAGCAATCTGTTGAATGTTACAAATTCACAATAATAGGGTTATTATAAGGAATGTTAAACGTGTACATACTTGCTTCACTATTTCTACTACTACAAATAACTTTCATAATTAAACTAAATGTAAAGAACTGGGAGAGTGCATGACGTGTATATGACAAGCAAGTCGGTTCACCCTTGAAAAACTTGGATAGTAATTACTCAAGTAAATCTCTCCAAAACAAATGTGTATGAACATAAAATGCATAATAAAATTAAAAAAAATCAAAAATTAATACATAACTTTCAGCTCTTTAAAAATGTTATTTAGAACAGTATGATGATTAGCTGCCAATGACGAGTATTTCGCTTTTCATTTGTCTGCTTTCGGTTTCTAAAGGCCTCTCTTTCTAACATGGGAGGTGATGTGATACTAGACTTACCTCATAAAATATTTATAACGAAAGAGAAAACTCTCGAGTATGTAGAGCCTACTTGTTTTAAAATAACTTTACCGAAGCAACATTTGTTATACCGCATTGAAATATCTTGGAATGGACATAAGTTTTTGTCTAAAGGTCTACTATTCTAAGCGAGAACTTTTATAAGGTTCCGTCGCATTAGTGGGTTTATTTATGGCTCAACTACTGCCATTATCGTATGGTAGAGCCGCAGCTAGAGTTATTTCTTTATAATCTTAAAGTATTTCGAAGTGTAAGGCTTAGATTACAAGAATTGAATTTGTTACTTAGAATTTTAGTCTGTTACTCTAAGTAAGTGCGAGTTTTATTTTATTGTATTTTATTTAAAAATGTAATTATTAAAATAAAATGCGTACATGCATATTTACTTGATTATATTAATCTTAAGTCATTTATTACAAAAACAATTATTTAGTCATCACTCCTAAGCTAGTCTTCTTACATCACGAGGTGACATAAATTCGATATCATATCGATTTTTGTACATAGCTAATTAGCAATTACTTAATCACTGATTTAGGCTTAGCTATCCTAAATTCTACAGAAACCTATTTCAAAGTAGTTTTAGAATCCTGTCAGTAAAACTGATTGCTATAAACCTAACCCTAAATCAAACACGTGTTCCAAAATAGCTTCAGTGCGGGTAGGCAATACACACAATTAAAACCTTCTACATTAAGCTCGAAACACAACTGGTAGTGACATAGTAAGAATAAAACATTCGTGACTGATATTCATATTTGTTATAGATATACCTACGGTTTTACTCCTCTATGTATTTCGGGGAATCCCTGCTTCAGCGCAATTGAGCCAGTGTGTCCAAAGTGATACCACCGGCTTATGGCTCAACTGTGCTTAGCAACTCTCTCATTACTTTCACCTAGTAAGTTAAGCTATCGGAGCCGACTTCCAACTCCTGATCCCAGGGAAAGACACAGGTAATGCATTGCAGCAATGCTCTTGAGTTGCAAGTGTCCGTAGGCGGCGGTAGTCACTTATCATAAGGTGAAAAAACGAGCATAGTAGTCTAACCTATAAGCCCCTTCTATAAACATTAAAAAAAGGATAGAACCTGTTCAAGATTAACACAGAACTTTATTTAGAATGTTGTATATTTCTTTTTATAAAAGTGATGTATTTGCCTACAAACGGTTAAACGTAAACTAATCTGCGATTCAATGCGTTTTATTATCCATCTGGTGACTGTACGTAGCGATTAAACTGGCGTTATGTGTATTCAAGATGTAAATATGAGTATTATTTTTGTGTAATAATTTATTGTTTATACGTTAAACGTTTAACTTACGTTTCACACTAGCAATAAAAGCAAAAGACGTTATCATTTAAGACGTTTTGTGCGTAACAAATTTTGTTTTGCTTTCCCGCAATCTGCGGAAGTAATCTTATAAAATGGGACGCAATATTAGATTTGACCAATGAACACGCGCAGTGCTAGTAGCTGACAGATGGTTTGTGAAATGTCAGATGTTAAAAATCGTATGTGACAAGTGAAACACTCGTTTTTTTATACTAAATCTGAAATTTATCATAGCAAAATAAAAGCTAGTAAAAAATTAAAATGCTTCTAACATTTTAATTCAAAACGAAATTGAATATAACCATTTTGGTTAACAAGTTCAATGATAAGAATAAACATAAATAAATTTGTAAACAGTTTTCAGAATCTAACTTCATGTAAAGGCTACATATTTGAATATAATAGCAGTTTCCCGCGGTTTCATCGCCTTTATAGCTGCTTCACTTGTGAGGGTACCATTATGACGTCAATTCCTTTAAGAGTTTTACAAATCTTACGGGTGCCACCAGAGATCGTCGCGCCAGAAAAATAGCATCGTTAACTTTTAGTATAGTAACAATATTTGTAGAGAAAATATCGTATGAAGATCAGTGTAGTTTAATACAAGTTGTTGTTTACTTGCATAATCTACAAGTAAACGATTACATTATTCCTTATCAAGAACGTTATGGTGAATACGAAATATGCATCATCGTATCTTTAACATCCAACTCAAAGCCTCATATGCATGGCAGTAGGGTTTTTTTTTAATTAAACACGCTATAAAAAATGACAACTAGAAAATATTGTTAACTTCAAGATATAAGCTTTACTATATTTTTTTAGTATTCCAACAGATTAAAGTCTACGTAACTGGAGATTTAAAGTGTTTATTTTTTCCAATTTTCATTTAAAACGCATCAGTGCAGTAGCGGGTAACTGGTTTGGAAATAGAATATCGTCTATTTTTGTGCCGCATACATTCTCAGTGGTAAAAAAGTTGTCTGAGAAGCCAGTTATGCACATTATAAGCAGGTGGGCTAAACTAACAATTTACTTGGCTTGCCATTTCACACGCGTGCATTAAGTTTAATACCTATTAATAAAACAGAAATAAGGACTTGAATGTAAATATCCTATATATTATGTGAGAAACCATTTTGAAATATTTTATCCGACGTTGTGGAATACCTTAAAGGGAATTTTCTACGGTTAATTGCTCTTAGTTGCACACTGGAGGGATTAGTGATGTGCTTTAATCACCTTGTTGTATTTTAAGATTTCCTGTGTCGTTGGTTAGTATTAATAAGTCCATTTTCAGAGAATTATTACTGGTACAGATGCCATAAGAGATTTGAACAAAACACTGGAATTCTAAGAAAAAAAACAAAGCAAAACAGTACACATATAAAACACTGATTATTAAATCATGTGGGTTGTGTTGTCAAACCCTAGCTTGACGGTAACAGAGGGACGGAAAGCTAGTTGTATAAATAAAATATTCGCCACAGAAATGTCGCAAAGTTATCCGACAAGAACCGTGTAAGGTGAAGACAACACTGACTTACAATTTATACAAATTTATTTTCAGAGTAGAATGCAATTATATTAAATTTCTTTTCTAATGGAATTGTCATCTTCCTAACCTTTATTATTTCTAAGATGTATTTATGTATTTTAAGAGGCTGCCAAAGTGACTGCTCTATCTGATGGATAGCATGAATATAATCCAAGAGTTGCGGCTGCCATACTCATTGCGAATGCAGACAATGCAGTAGGATACCCCACACTATGGCGGCCTAGTGAGCTGCTTTTTCGCGTCCCGCTTAGGAACTTAAAAGGCATGACAATCATTATGGCTGTGTGAGGCTACACACTTGCAGTACACAGTTGACAGTATATATACAAATAGAACCAACGGCTTAACGTGGCCATCCAAGGTACGATTTTTAAGGGACTTATTTTAAAAAAATATACAAAAATAACCTGTCTGCTTTCTAACCTTCTACGTTACAAATAAAATTTCGAATATTTTCTCTGATAAATCAATAATCTTTTTTAAATTACAGCTGATGTAGTAACAGCAAAGTTCCATGGTTCAGTTCACAACGAAGTTCACTAAACAACGGTGCAGGTCAAAATTAATATCGAACTTTATTTCGACTGTGACTGACATCTTCAATTCCCAACACTATTCTAAATATTACAGTCTATGTTGCATTTGGCAATAAATTAAGTTAATTCTGTTTAAGCTTTTTATGACTTTCCGCCATTAAAGTTTAGCACCTCGGAAGTCGTAAAGACTTGTCACGCTGTACTATCCTTTACTTGATAATACCGTGCAGTCTATATACCCTAGCCAGAAATAGATCTCGTGGGATTTAACGTAGTTTTTGTATTAAATCTTTTTATTTTTTATTTTTTAGATATTTAAAAGTATAATTAATGCACCTGTATCATGAGAATTGTAATAAAATGTAGTCTTTGTGCTTCAATATTCCCTTTCTTTGAATTAGAATGGAACTAAAAGGGAAATATAGCCTACTAAGTTAACGTTTTAACTTTTTAGTCGGTGTATAAATGACGGTGGTTGGGGATGACAAAAGTATGAGATAAAGGAAAATAACAAGTACTTACTTATGAAATTTTTGTACCGCCCTGCGTATCTTGCGATATGGATTTTTGTTATATTAATTTAGCTGCCAATATTAGCGTCGGTAACTTTTAAAATTCTCAGGTAAGTTAACGTCTAAAAGTAACGCCAGTTTGTAATTTACACATTATAAGCTGGAATAAAGTCTTACTACAACCTATGACAGCTGGCTGTCACAAGTGAGTTGTCGTTGCTGTAGTAACATATTTTTAAAATGATAATTATTAGATTCGTCAATAAAATTTTGTTCTGTGAAATTATTTGATTTACTTTTTTTAATATTTTTACGGGAACATTAGTTTGTGATCAATAGGACCGATTGAATGGAAATGTCTAATCAACGCTTCTAAAATAGTTGATTTAAAATAACAAATTCCTTAATTATTTCGTGTAAACTGTACGATCAACATTAGGAATAAAAAAATGTTTGTTGTTAAATGTCAAATACAGTAGTGAGCTTACTCATAAATATCGATTGAAATATAAACTTTATGAAATTTAAGTTTTATATTAATGAAATGTTGTCATACATTTGGCACACAGCGCCATCTAGTTCCTAATTAAGCAGTTTAAGTGAAAAGTTTATAAAAAATGTAGAAATGTGTTTGTGACGACACGAACGCTTAATTATTGCGGTTGTAACGACAAGCTGAGTTGAACGAAAATTTTTTTTAGGAAAGTTTTAAACATATTATAATTATATGAAAATAGTCAGGATGATTTGTTTTATAAACGGTATATATCGTAATGTCTTAATCTTAATATGTTACTAGCGGTACAGGATCTGCCATTATCCTTTGTTTTCGGTTAAAAACTTATTTTTCTAACCGACCACGCTCACACTCGGCTTTTATAAAAGTCAAAGTCATTTATATCTGTAAATAGGTTTCACAAATACAAGTCATGACTTTTTAAGATAGATGAAGCTGGCTTTTCCTATGATTAGCTTTAAGAAGAAACACCGAAACTCAAATATCTTACATCTTCAAACAAAACTTTGGGAACTAAGTTTCTTTAAAGATAAGTTATTTCAAAGATCTACACGTAGTTTTGGTAGTTTTGTATGTTTAAGTAAAATGATAGATCTCTTTTGTTATATTATTAAACTTAAATTCTATGGGTAAGAAGATTTAGGAGAGTATTTATATACCAAGATGTTCGAATTTAGAAGTATTTACTTGCAAAGAAACAAATATTATGTTCTATTTGAATATTTGACAATTTATAAAAACCAAATCTTTGAAACGAATATTAAAATGATCGTCGACTTCGAAAGCTTGTTACGACTTCGACTTTAAACTCGAAATGCCCATCACTAGATTAATGTAAATAGCTGCACTAACATCCGCCTAATAGTAATAAATAAACTATTAAGTTGAATAGTATGTCCTAAGATCTACGAATCATTAATTACAGCGTTGATTGCTCGAGCTAATTAGTTTTGCTTTATCTGTTTCTTTAAAGCCCGCAATGTTAAGTTAAATGCGTTTATCTTAGTTATTTTTACGAGACAGTAGAATTTAAGAGTCATTCCTGATGTTTAAAATACGTTTCTAAACGAACTTTGTGTTTTAATGAACCTCGTTATAGTTATTATCTATTTTACAACACTAGAAAATATTAATAAATATAATATTTCAACTGAATTAAATCTAAGTTTATCTGTAACATTTTAGACTATTATACTAAATTCATCAATAATTGGTTTTTTCACATAATTTTCTCATGCTAGGGGACATTTTTGAATAAAATTTTTTCGTTTTTATACCTCTGACAATTTGCATCTATGCAACATTAAATGAAAAGCGGTTTTAAAAGTCATTAAACTTTACACATGTCATAAAAATCTAACAGTTTACGTCATAGATTGTTTTATAATATACAAATTTTAAAAATAATATTATGTTGCTAGACCAAAAAATAGATACCATGTGTTCTGAATGTACAATTAGCAAATCGACTAATATTTTAACGACTCTACTATTTTAAGGAATAGCAAACATATGAACAAAATTTACCGTGAAACATTTTCAAAACAAAAACCTAGACCGTTTTTAGTCACTGTAATTTTATCAGCTTTGTGTACGGTTATAGAGATACACAGTAATATTAATTTCAGCACTGCATGTAAAACAACCAGATTTTATTGGTGCTTACACACATTTTAAAGTACAATTCGCTGAATAAATTAATCGGGTTTCCTCAGGTATAATACTGATTTTTCTGTAATCAAAGTTACCTGTGTCATTCTTCTCTGTCCTGTCTTGGTCTATTTTCCTACAAACGTGTATGTCATATTTCAATATCGTTATATAACTAAACTATGATAGTATAAAAAATAAATATACGCATTTACAACATTAATTTAGGATTACACCTTTAACAGTAGTCCTCAATATTTTCCTTCACTGTATTATTGACTATATTGTTCATTGTTGTCAACAATAAGCGGGGGAATACCAGTTATACTGATTTTATTATACATAATAATACAATGATATTAACAGAAGTTACTAATGCTCTCTGTAACTATCTTAATTTATCTATCACCTCATGAATATCGTGACCGCTGCTTTCCTTGTAATTACAATTGTTAAGTATCTAAAACCAGTTCAATTTACAATTTGTAAGTCTAATTACAACAATGTTAAAAAATATCTGAAAAAGGTTGTCAAGGGACTGATAATTTCTTACCTATTTTGAGTTGAAGAGTTTATTTCAATATGTGCCAATGTCAATCTCTTTGTTGACACACAATCAGATACAAAGCTAAATAATTAATCGCATAGAAAACGTTTATGAACATTGATATAGATACTTATATGTCATCTAAAGAAACTCTTCCAACATGACTTGTAAGTGATAATGTGTATCTAGTCTTAATGATAATATTTGCAAATCTAATACCTTTAAACGAGCAATTCTTGTACATACATATATATAATCTGAATCTCGGCAATAGCTTCAACGATTTTCATGAAATTTAGTATACTGGGGGTTTCGGGAGCGACAAATCGATCTAGCGTTGTTTAATTTTTAGAAAAGGTTATTTTATCTGTTTTTTTAAGCAAGGACATGTTTGTCTAATGGGCCAGCTTTAGCTATCTATGTGACTAAATTAGGGATGTAACAAAAGAAGTTGCTAAATTGCGAATCGACTATGACACAATAATACCGAGCAAAGCTTGGTAATATAACATAATAACAATGTTAAATAAAATACAGTCACCATATAATGTAGTATTTCAATGAGTTTCAAAATTAAATCGTTTTAGCCATCTAGATACATACAATAATTCGACAGAATACAAATATGTTATACTTCATCGATTATCAAATCAATAACTGGTACATCTCTATCTCATTGTTTTTTATGATATTAGAGAAATGGAAGGTATTAAAAAAAAGATGCCTTGTTTTGAAGATACTTGTGTCCTCCATAATTATGATTGTTTCTAGTCCTTCGGGAAATCACAGGTATTGTTATTAAGTACCTATTATTGACAATGAGTGCATGCCGTCATGGTCTGCCGAGGAGGATAAAAAACAAGTAATTACTAATATAGTGCTCTGAATAGAAAATATTAGTAATACGGCTACTAATCGCTGTGGGAAATACAAAAGGCATTATTTAAATTCTACGTTCCATTTAAATAATTGAAGGCGTCACGAAGTCATTTAATTATATTTTATATTTAGCAGACACTTTTAGCCGGTGTATAAATTTGCTGTTGTCAGCTGCAGGGTGAGCCAATGACCTGCCTGAGGCTCAGAAATCAAAGTTTTTTCAAAAATTTCAGAACGCAAAATGTGTTTTATATAAGAAAACTTGCACTATCAAACTTAATTAATTAAATTTATTAAGGTTATACTATATATTTTAAAATAATGCAAGCTTCTTATTAAAAAACATGACAATAAAATAATAAGAAATAAGTGAAAATCAACTGGATTCTATGTTCAAATAATTGTGCAATAATTCTTTTATTAGTCATCGTCAATAAGTTATGTTAATGTGGAAAATATTAAAAAAATCTGAAAGACTTATCATGATTGTCAGAGGACAGATGATACTTAATTTCACTTTTGTATAAATTAATCGAATTTGTTAGCAAAGTAGATCTGTTTATATCAAAGTTTCTTTTATTTCCAACTTAATTAAAACCGAAATCTTTAAATGTAAATTAATTAAACTTTGTTCTTTAGTAAACACTTGAAGCTGTAGGTTGAGATGAATTTCCTATTACGTTTAATTTCCTTATATTGCACAGGCTAAAGTTTATAAAAAATTACCGATTTGATAAATAATTAATACTAGACCGGTTTCATAAATCGTAGACACTATTTTCAAGGTCATTCAACAAAGGACGAAGGAAGGCACGTATGTGACTTTTTTCCCGCTTTATGGTAGGAATTATTTTTTATGTTTATTTGGTTGGTGATATCATCGACAATCACATTTTAAATATTCGATTTTATAGAGCTTGACGTTAAAAAGTTATTTCAGTTTGTACTTTACAATGTAAAACATAGGCTGTATTAAAGTTGACAGACATGACAGCTGCTTATCATGGCTCATAAAAATAAATTGTCATTGCTGTAAACACGATGGATGCTAATACATGTATGTACTTTTAAAATCAAAATCATTCGTTTACGATTTTCTTGATCAATCGATAAAATGTTACTCTGCTACTAAATACGCTAAATAGTAAGCTCATTTATAAATATCGATTTTAATATTTTATCGCTTTTTATAGAACTTATATTTTTATTTACATCAAAAATTCGATTGAGCAACCGATTTTGGTACTACTCAGCTCACATATCAGCTTGTTTAAACGGGTTGAAGAGCTTGCTTAAAACTGATCGTCAGATTAGTCCATAAGCTTAAAATCGTCTAGCGTGCGATGGAGCATACTATGCTATATGTTTCTCAAGTCGATAGAATTTGAAACAATTCGACAGAGAAATAAAAAACCGATTGAAGTGGAAATAGGTCGATCATGTCTCCGTTGGTGGACTGGTGGTCGCTGGAACCTGCATATGTTAGGGTGGAAGCCACGATTAGGCAAACGTAGTGTAGGGCACCCAGCGGTTCGATGGACTGACCAATTAAGGAAAATAGCTGGCAGCTATGGATGCGGATTGCCCAAAATCGGTCTGATTGGCAATCTTTGACGGAGGCCTTCGTTTAGCAGTAGACGACAATAGTCTGTACAACAAATTGCTAGTGGTACAGGATTTGCCATTCTTGTTTGCGTTAGGCACCCGATCAAACAACAACCGTCCATAGACCATAGTGATCAGTTTTATAGACACTCTACACCAAAATAACAATAACTTTAAGTGCTTGTAACGTCACAATTGAGTACACCAATATATCATCATAGTAAATAGTTTCATAGTAGCATCGCCGTATTAGGAAATAGGAACCTTTATCCTAATGTTATTACCTATTGTCTTTGAAAGTAATAATCGCATATTTTAGTTATTTTTCGATAGAACCAGATAGTGTGTAATTTTACAATAAATAGCCGTAATACTTACACTCATACTTGATCATAACAAAACCCAGCTTTTTTGCTAAATATGATGGCCCAACAGAAACGTGAAGTTTCTCAGTACTTGGCTTGCACATAATCATCTTTAAAGCTACCTGTTCAAACACTTTTGAAATAATGGAATATAGATCATAGAGCTTAGCTATTAGTTTATGTGTAACGTTTTTTTTTAAATTTAAATACAAATAAATGTACCCGAGGAATCGAGAAAAATGCACTCAAGCGAGCGAAGCAGCAAACGAGTGTTGGTTTTTTAAATAAATAGAGGTGTTTCAGATTTCAGTGTCCGTCTGCATTTAACACTTAGCTGTAGAATGAACGATGTCAGTCATTTACGTCTGAACTGGATTTAATTTTTTACTTTTAGTTGTCTATGTTGGGCTATTTTCAAGTTTCCTGTTACTCCTTTTCTTCGTTTCGGTTTTAATTTTAAAAATATATTTCACAGATCACATTGAAGATGTTTGCGCTAGTGAAGTTTTGAAATAAAAATTTCGCTGCAACAAGTTTGAACTAGAGTACATGTGACTGACATTCCTTCATCTGTGTTTGATATGACAGCAAAGTCAAGTACTATTTTAAAAGTCGTCTGGCTAAATTGAACTAAATCCGAACTAATAATAAACAAAACCAAATGCTATCATCAGTATATTCAAATAAACATAATAAAAACTCAAATTCGACAAATTACCCCAGTCGGACTACGCCATTAAAATTTCCCATAAAAAACGATTACACGTTACATTCTCTATCAACGTTTATATATAGCGTCTTCATGTTTAAATTTATATTCTCAAATATGTTTATTTGGGTAAGGTTGTGAATCTTCAGTGATGTAACATATTGAGTTCTGCTAAATGTTTTCTTAACATTGTGTGTCATCTATTTTCTAGGTGAGAATTTTAATGAGTATGTGTTTTATGGAAATAAAACACCCGTTTTTTCCTATCACCACGGTGTGGCAATACGAAAAGCGGATGTTTTGCATTCCTATGTTACTTAGTAGTTATCAGAAAATGTCGAAGACAGAAGCTAGTTCAGGTAGTTAGAACATTATAAGAGAATAAACTGTTGCTTTTGTACCTAATCTGTCTCTCACTAGCATTGTTTATCCAAACATCATTACCAATCCCTTGCTGCAACTCTCCAATTTTATGACACTTAGATCGATTCTCAGCTTCTCGCATCCAACTCCTGAAAATCGTCACTCCAACTGGCCTCTGGACATCCTACACTACATTTGCCGAGACACGATCTCCACTCAAGAACTCGTTATTAATCATCCTCAAATGAACCTGTGTTTAATATATAAATAATAATTATTCATAAATATTGAATGTAATACTTCCAGAGATTAGTCAAAGAAACAAAGAATCACACTACGATTTATCACTTTTTTTTACGTTCTACGTAATACCAAAAATACAAGACTATTTTAGTATCATAAAACATTTTCTCATCTCTTCACTTCTGTACTTAAGCTTATGTACATAAGCTGACCGTTTTTGAACCCATGCGCAACTTAAATTTAATTAGAACATAACGCTACTATACAACTCATATCGAGCTCGAGCTCTGACACATTAATATTAATTTTAATCAAATTTACTAGAATAAAATTGGCACCGACACCTGAGACCCACGTTTAGCAAATAAGATTGTAATGATTAATTAGCCTAACAAGTTATTTTGTACACAAAACAACTCTGTATTACACCTTCAAGCGCATAAAAAAGCCGCGATGGTTTTAATTACACAATTTGACTTTATTTTTCCATTGTTAGTTTTAATATAATTGACTTATTAAGAAAGTAATTTGGAGTCTTAGGTAGTCTTCTCTGATTATTTTGGTTTGGCATGTATTTAACTTGTGTGGCAGCAACAGCTTAGTTCTATTCGTAGTGGCGAATAATGAAGTCTGTAAGTGCTATAAGCAACAAGGAATCCTGTCCTAATTACTTAACTGTTACTTTACTTTCACATATAGAAAAATAAATATATATAATAAAGTCATCATTATCATCATATCTGGTTAGCATGGTAGATATGTGGAAACTTCCAAATACGACGCAATAAAAGCATACTGCAGCACCATCTACCGAAGAGACACTGAGTTACGGAGTAACTACTAATCCTGTATCGCGATATAGAAATTTTAAAACTTTTTAAAGTTTATTGATGATGTGATGTGATTCGAATTATTTATACTTAGAAGTAAAAAATCAAAAAAAAAACTGTGCTTTAACCGTGTTGTATTTTTAATCACAACAAAATCAAAGTACAATGCACGAATTTGATACATCGATGTTTAACTTAGACGTTCACCTATTAGATTGAGTTCTTGATATCAATTTTCGAGCGGGCACCGACCGCATTGAAAACTTGTTTTGAACATAGAATAACAACTAGTAATGTAAAGACACGCAGATATCCTTATTTTATAGCTTCCTAAGAAATACATCTGTAGTACTTGACTGTTTAGATATTAAAAACTTTCCTCTTATAATATCAAAAGCACACAAACGACTGAATGTATTTGGATCAAATTTCAGCGCTCTGGTATTTAAGGACCTTAGCTTATCCGTAAGTACTTCACCATACGAATACAAACTGGCCAATTGAAAAGTGATTAGAAATTCTCACTGCTAAGTCACAGGTCTTGAGCTGACTCCCAACCAAGACCAAATGATTATATGATGAGCGCGATTGCTTATGCCTCTGTCTAGGTGTAATTATTTATCTAATCTAATCTAAATCTAAATAAAAAGTATGTATGTAGCAAAATTTAAATATGCTTCTTATTTAAAAGGCTACCAAATTGACCCTACTCCACCTGATGAAAAGCACGAATAGAATCCAAGAATTGGGGTAATCCTACTCGTTGCGAATGTAGACAATGCAGCATGGTGACTCACACCATGGTGGCCTAGTAATAATATTTTAGTATTAATATTTTTCACACCCCGCTTGAGGACAGGAAAAGCAGGACAGCCATCGTGGCTGTCCTGCTTTTTCAGAATTTAAAACGTTGACTGTCACCCCTGCATCAATTTGCCTCTGATCTCGCGCTCACCAACAAAACATGACGGCATGGTTGCTGGCGCTTTAGCTTAGTCTTCTGTGAGAGGATAGTACTGCCTCGGTCGAGCGGACTGGTCGTGCTGAAATCAGCGTGGCTCTACTGCCTTCGAATTCGAATTCGTAACAGCTATTTTAATCAACCCATTAAAATAGCACGGATTCTTCATATTTTGAGATCAGTCTACCACGTAGAGGATATGTGAATATATTATTATTTTTAAATTAATCTCCTCAGTCTGTTTTTAAATTCTCACTAATTTATATTTCCTATTAGGGTCAGCGCTCTCTTAAGACTACAACGATCGAAGCTTATTTGCAATATTAACGTGAATATCTTACATCATCTGGCACGCGATTTGAACCTGCGACTGGTAGCTATTAACATAAACTATACAAAAAGATTGGATAAATTATTACTTTGCGTTTGTTGTTAATTCTGTTTAAGTTAATAATCCAAGTATAGTGTCAACTATACCTGAATTTTTGTATACGGCAATGAAATAGGGTACTGCAATCATAAGTTTTGTGAGAGTCGTGAAAACTTAAATATTAGAATTAAGGCCACCATAGTGTGGGTTGCCATTCTGAATTGGCTGTATTCGCAATGAGTATGGCGACCACCGCTCTTGGATTCTATTCATACTTCCCATCAGGTAGTAGAGTCACTTCAGTAGGCCAAGAATATAATAAAAAAAAGTTTGTTGTAAATTTAATCTGAAGTAATTTCCATTTTCACGTCTAATGCAGGAGTAAAAAGGAAAATAATAAATATTTGATACTAAATCAGTAATAAATTAACATTACAAGTATACAAACTTCAACCATCTGATTGTCATCCATAGAAAAAAAGGTAAGTAAAAAGTAAAAATTAAGTAAAATTATACTCACGATTCAAATATCACGCATGGATCATTTTAAAAAAAAATGAAAACCATAAAAACACAATAAATTGCATAAGAAATTTCAAAGATATAAACAAAGTATTGAAAAATTCATTGTAAAACATTGTCTAGTGTTTTTCCGTGTAGTGTATTATTTATTTCGTCAATAATTTTTTGAATTAACTTGGTCTCTATCAATTTTTATAAAGAGTACCAAAAATGACCAAGTACTTTTACTTTTAGGACGTTTTTATAAAAATATTTTAGGATAACTAAATGTGCACATTTAAAACTATTATCAAAAAGGACCAAAGTTTTCCAATAGAAAAATGAAAGTGGATTAACATTTGACTTTGCTGCCATATTTGACAAGTCGCCGAATAAGATTGTCAGTATATCTTGGTGAATGTATGAAATGTAAATATATTGAGTGCCTACCTATTTTTTTTCTTTGACATGCAGAATTAAAGAGATCAGATTATAAAGTACCTTGAAACGGGACATAAAATATATTTCTTAAAAATAACTTAATAGACAAAAATGGTGCTATATTTTCAATCTAATTCCACATAACTTTAAAATAATAATATAATTTTGGCTCTGAATGTGTAAGTGTGTCATTTAATAAAAAAGAAAAGAAAAAGAAACTTACTCAAATAACATAGACAAATGAGACGGACAGTTTAATTTAAAAAACCTACATGGTTACAAATAAAATGTAACATTAAAACGATTTATTTATTGGCACAGATTACCTACTAACTACCTACAAATATAAACATAACTATTATAAAACGGAAAGTAGTGTAGTAAACATTAGATAAAATAGTGAATACGTTTCCATCATAAACTGAGAAAAGTAAAAAGAAAATTTATTAAATATGAGAAACTTCATACATCCATCTAATAATATTTACAAATTCTACTAATAAAATAAAGTGTACTAGATGTAAATAAATAAGAATAATAATTTTTAATATTTTTTTATGCTAATAAGTAACGTGGAAGTAGGTTTTTTTCCTCTTATTTGAAATACATCTGGATACATTATACTGACAAGAAAATTTCTTTTCTCCGTTCTACCGCAGTGTCTCTCACGTCCGTGTAGTGACGGATTAATAATACGTAGTGTATCAGCCCTGTTCATCAAGTGGGTGTCGTAAGAGGTGACTTAAGGGACTAAACATTCAGGCAAATATCACTACACAGGGAATGAAAACTTGAAACAAACCCTATGCCGACCCGTCTGGCCAGTGTGGTATAGTAGACCAAAACCTCCTTGCTAAGGAGAGGCCTATGTCCAGCAGTGGACTGTTAAAAGCTGGTAATAATCAGTGTCAGTGTCTATCTGTAGTTACTGTAGACACTGTTTTTATTAATGCTTCAGTGGTAGCAGTCTATATAATAATATAAAAATTAACTTAAGCTATTTTTCTTTTGAAAAGGTATTCAGATTTCTAAAGTACGTAGAAATATTAACATAAGTTTCATATAATATGAGTGTACATAGTGCATAGCTGAAGTGATTCCACTAAAATTCTCTAGTAAAGAGAATCGTATCTAAATCGGTCTTCCTGTTTCGGAGTTGCGCTGCCAGTTTATAGAGACTGTTAAAACTGTCTGTGTTTGTATTTACGCCGTGCTAATAAAAAAGAAATCATTTTTTTTCAGTAAATACAGACGGAACCACAGATGTAAATTATTAAGATAAATATTGTCAAGGTAAACCTAAGTAAACAGAGAATGTCTATATCAAAGGAAAATAAACTCAAGAAATTAGTTATCCGATCTATAGATGTCGATATGAGCTCAATCAGTGACGTCATGCGCAGATGCAGGCACACCAGATGTCGGTTTGTTTGATATAATTGGCTAAATGTTGTTATTTCTTTTCTGTTCGATCGTGTGGAAAGAGGAATGTTGATGCAATTAGTGGAAATATATTATCGATTTTAGCTGATTTATGGTTCTCTTTGGTGAATTGAAAATCCTCCCACATTTATTTGAGATATTAATTGATTGTTTTTATTTTCAGGTAAGAATTTATATTTCTCGATACTCCACCTGAACAAGTGTAAGTGTAGATTATTAGACTTTCGCGGTCGGTATACAAATTTATTTTTATTTTTAACACACTTTTATTGACTTCACTTGTAAGTAACGTTTATAAACATATCTTGTAATGCAATTATTATCTACATCTAATGTTCGTATCGCAAAGAAAGTTTCGAAAAACATATAATTATGATTATGGAATCAAAAGTAGAACTCATCACTGGATGTTGACAAACCCTTTGAGTGTGAACTCATATGATTTGTTTTAACGACTCCAATCAACTGAGAGTTGTAACAATGTATTTTAGTTCTCCAATTCTTTAATTAATAATTTTATTTATAGTTAAAATTTATTGAACTACGTCATTATTCATAACCAAAATGTTTTATGCAATACACATATCCATTTGACTGACTTAGTCAGGCAGAGACTTACGGACAAAAACGATATGATTTGTTTGGCCCATTTAAGAGACTAAGATTCTGGCAGTAAACTGTTATGCCCCACCTCTTACACTACATTTAACTGCATTAATCTCATGTACCCAATTTATCATCAATGTAAATGAAGTCGTATCATAAATTTTCTTACTATTCACATTTAAAGCGAATCAGATATTAACATCTCAGCGTGATGGAACTTCATTGCTTTGATGAAGTGTCAACGAAGCTTGTTACCGAAGACTCTTTAGATGTCTCTCCTCTCGTCTTCTTTCAAAGTTATTTGTATAGCTTTATGAAAAGTTATCAACACACCAGTTCATTACCTACTTTCAATGTTAAGAAATCGATAACTAAAATGTACTAGTTATTAATATTTAAAAGTCTTATAGGAATAGCTCTATAAAATCCTGATATTGTGACATAAAAAATACTGTTAAATTTTCAATCATAAATTAAACTAAGTGGTTTAGATTTGCGTACATTTCTGACATTTGACTGTTAGTGTCTAAAAGGACAAGATCAGTATTTATACACCACTTAGGAAATATTTCATACAAGCTAACGCTGAAAAGCTAGATGACACCTTAGTTAAATTAGTTACTTTTCATCATCTGTCTAAACGACAATTTTGTATGAAAAAGATACTAAATACAAAATTGTGACGTCACTGTTTTAGACTACTCAATCGAACAATACATTTCACTGTATATTTGATTGACATTCGTAATAATAATAAAAAACTATGTTAACTGTATTTGTCGAGATGTTTCGCAATATTAATTTTAATGAAGTGGAGATTGGTATTTATTTACGATACAGTCATTTACCCAATTATATGAATTGATATTGAAGTCTGTATTGTTGTATGAAATATATCATAATGTTACCTGATATAGAATAGCTGAAAGAACGAAGACAAAATGTAAATTTATTTTTACACCTCTCCTTTTAGAGTGCAGTTGATGGATGGTGAATGGTTTCCTAAAATAATGGCTTTTAATTTTGTTTATTTTGTTGTCATTGGCCACGGCTTCAGTAAAAGCGTGATAATATATTAGTTAACGTATTTATTGGGATTTTAATTATAGTTTAAATGGGATTGATTTTTAATTATTTGAGTTCAGACTCGTAAAGTGAAATCACTGTTTTATTATTTTTTGTTTTTTTTTATGAAATAGGAGAACAACTCTTGTTTATAATAGTTAGCTGTGTCATAGTGTTCCTCCTTTTTAAACTCTGAAATATTGAGAGAGCGCGATGATGAACAAATATTTACTAATCTTGTTCTTACTCAAAGACATTGTTCTAAATCTAATTATATCAATTTATGTTTTATTACATTCACAATATATTAAAATCTGTTACGCCTTTTCTTCCCAATTATAAATTAAACATCGTAATCACCATCACGCATGAGTACACAAAAAAACCGTTTCGACCTTTGCTTATCTTTTAAACGACATCGTTATTCGAAATGGGCACTGGTCATGGGGTTTTTGTAAAGAATGTAATTTTCAGCCTCTGTCGGTCTGTCGGCAATGCTTGTTCGATTATGTACTAGAAGTCTGCTTATACAGCTTGACCTGTAGAACCTATGAGAAGTATAAAATCTAGATCGAGTTACTTTATTCGTATACAGTTAACAGTTCATACTACTAATGCATTGTGTAAATCAAGTACTATGACCACTATTTAAAGATAATAGTTAATATGTCGAGGTAAATCATTTTTGATAATTTTGATAACAAATATTTACACTAATTACTTTAGTATTGGTGTTTAAAAACCACCATATTTGTGTTTATAAGGCTGTGATAATTACACTAATGTATTAATAACCTTTTTTTCTGGAGCTTCTCAGTAAAATATTCTGCTGATGCGAATGTTTTAGTTTGAAGAAAACATTAGCAAGACTTGTCTAATAAGTGAAAAGGAAAGATTTTTGTATACAATGATACTTTCGAATTGTCGAATGATCGCTCATCAGCTGGGTTAGTTTACTAACAGAAATATTTTAATATATTTGATTACTAAACTACTTACTTAATTTTGTTTATCAGGCTGACTTCATTTGCCTGCTTTAGTGTAACCTACTATGCGACAACAAAAAGCTTTTGCAGCCTACAAAAAATATATATCACTACAATTTTAGCTATACCCAGCATTAGTTGGTCGTTCGTTAAAAATCATTCTATGACCGGGTGTGTTTTCTGTTCAAATATAAGAATATTTAAACATACACACACGTTTTTATCCTCGAAAGGGTAGACAGAGATTTATCGAACATCGACTAATTTAAGCTCTACTCAATCAATAGGGGGCAAAATATTACCAACAACTTACATTTGTAAAAAAACATTGATATATTTGTTTCCAAAGTATATCATTCATAAAGGCAAACCTCCTATATCATTCTGTCTTCAGTAATGTCAGTGAAAACAAGAACATGAATTTTACATTAAAAATATTCAAGAAGTTTCCTTATGAATATTTGCATTGAGTGTTATTTGTGAAGTTGTAGTCACCTTAGCCTCTTTCACAGAACTTCGCAGCTTTGCCGTGACCATTTTGCGTCATTATGTCACTATTTGGGTCAGTAGCGCAGCCCCACGATGACACAGGGTGCGCTTTATTGTTCACCCACCTAATGTGCCTCATGCTGTATTTTTGTCATATTTTTTCGACAGAACCTTAATGGGCAAGTGTAGACACGTGTATTTAGGTCAAGACTGTATAACCTTTTTATGAGCTGTCTTTGCCTTTTTTGCAGTTTTTACGACCTTATTTTTTTTATTTTTAACTAATATGAAGAAAGAACAAAAGTTTTTATTATATTTATAATTATTGAACACAGTTTTGTTGTATGAAGTGGTGTGTTGGAATCGAACCCACTAAAATTGCACGGTTTTTCGTCACATGAGTCTGTTACAAGAGACACAGATAAACTCGGGTATGCTTATATCATCAATATACGTCTTATTACTCTGCTTGCATATGCAAACGCTATAATTACAATTTTAATAATTACTCTAATTAGTATTGATTCACAAGTAAACTAGACCGTCGTAGTATGGGTCACGATACTGCGTTATCTGCATTTCAAATGGAGACCACAAGTCTTAGATTCTATTCATGCCGTCCATCAATCAGTAAAATCACTTCGGCAAACTCTTAAAATTAAAAAAAAAGCCTTTGTATTAATCAGATGAGAGAATGCATTATATATTTTGAAAGGTGTGACTAACCTGTGACAAAGAAAACTGGTTCGTTTTAGGATATTGACTCTATGCTAATGACCCAACGAGATCTTAAAAAAATACCTGTTTTGTTTAAAATATTGAACTTTTTATATTATTAATAGTCTAGATGTTTTTATTGTTAGATTCGGCGCTGATCAAAGAAGTATTGTAATAAAAAATATTGAATATACAACAGATAACTTTATTGGCTCCTATGTTAGCTGACAACAATTACGTACAGCTTTGTACATTGTGGCTGTCAATAAGTTATCAAGGAAAAAAAGAAAAAGAAAAGAACATACATTTGATTTCATTTTATCCTTAGGTTCAACCCTGATTCTATCTGTTTTATATTCCGAGTGGTTGCTAAACGTATCCTAAGTTTGATTCGCACTTAGGTAAAATGATTATATGACGATTACAATGTGCGATTAAGTGTTGTGAAGGTTTCAAGTAGTATTTGTTTGACGCTCTCGATCGTTTACGGCGGCGAGCAATCCACATTATCAACAGTCCCGATGCTATTATGACCCTTGTGCCTCTGCTGTTGCGACGAGATGTCGCCTCTATGACAGTACTCTATCGCTTTTATTTTGGAGAGTGCTCTGACGAGATTTGCTACCACCTTCTCCCTTACCCTACACGACAACATGTGCTGGTCTTAGAAGCCATCGTTTTAGAATTAAATAGTTTGGCTCTTCCTTCCTGGGCAAAGCAGTCAATACCTGGAACTGAGTAACTGCGAACACGTTTCCCTCACACGATGATCTCGATGATCTCGGGTGCTTAAAGCATGTAAAAGCATCTAACTAGGCCACCATAGTGTGGGTTACCATACTACATTGTCTGCAAGTATGATGGTCATAACTTACTTTCTATCAGGCAGAGTAGAATCACTTTGGCAGGCTCTTAATAAAGAAAAGAAAAGAACAAGTGATTGTCTTTATTTGATTGTATTTTGAATACAATTATGTCTTATATTTCATTATTCTTCACGAATATTACTTCGATTAAGGTTATTTATAGATTCCTAAATAAAGATCCTAAAAATATAATAATTGATATATGAACATATAAATATATTTAAGAATCATTAAATATCTCTTTTCCAAGGAGAAGCCTATGTCCAGCTGTGGACTGTTGACGATGATCTATTTAAACAAACATTTAAAAATCATTAACAGCAAAAAATCAAGATGCAAAAGCAAGACATTTAATACCGTGACATCAAGGCACTGTTCTATAATAGGCTAGATGACATCTTGGGCAAATAAGTTTTTTTTTTTTTTTTTTTTTTATACCACGACGGTGGCAAACAAGCATACGGCCCGCCTGATGGTAAGCGGCTACCGCAGCCTATGGACGCCTGCGATACCAGGGGCATCACGTGCGCGTTGCCGACCCTTCAAAAACCTATTAACCCCCTTCTTGAAGAACCCCATGCTGTAGTTCCCAGGGAAAACCGTGGCAGGGAGCTCATTCCATAACGGGATTGTTCGCGGGAGAAAATTTCTCTGAAACCGCACTGTGCGCGACCATTTAGGTTCCAATGTATGTGGATGAGCTCCCTGACGATGGCGAGCGGTGCGATGGTAGAATGTGGCTGTGGGCAACATATCAAACAATTCTTCTGAACACAACCCATTGTAGAGACGGTAGAGTACACACAGGGAAGCAAAGTCTCTCCTAAGACTTAGTGGCTCGATACCGTCCGTGAGATCAGGATCGTCGACTATTCTCACAGCACGTCTCTGGACTGAATCGAAAGGCTCAAGCTGGTACTTCAGTGCTCCCGCCCAGAGATGACAGCAATACTCCATGTGAGGCCGAACTTGTGCTTTGTACAGTAGTAGCCTTTGTGCCGGTGTGAAATATCGCTTCGCTCTATTCAGAACACCAAGCTTTTTTGATGCCAGCCTCACCTTTCCCTCCAAATGAGTCCGAAATTGGACGTCACTGGAGATGTCGACACCGAGGATCCCAATACTCTGTGAGATGGTAAGGGGTGTATTCTGGAATTGTGGAACTACAGTGAACGGGGTTTTTTTAGCAGTAAACGCACAAACTTGTGTCTTAGAGGGGTTAAATTGGACCAGGTTATCCCGACCCCAATCGGAGACTCTGTGTAAAGTGCTCTCGATTTGAGACACAAGTTGTTCGCGACTTTCTACTACAGCGGTACGAGGGATGTTAGCCCGGCCCGTGTAATACGCATCTCCAGTACTGTCATCCGCATAACAATGAATGCTATCTATGGTCAACATATCATTGATATGCAGCAAGAATAGTGTTGGAGATAGCACGGAGCCTTGCGGGACACCAGCGTTTATGTCCATGCTTTCGGAGCAGCTACCGTCGACGACGGCTTTTATGCGTCTGCCAGACAAAAAGCTAGCCACCCATTTGCACAAACCCTCGGGCAGGCCGTAGGACGGTAACTTCGATAGAAGGCCCCTGTGCCAGACCCGATCGAACGCCTTTGCTATATCCAGGCCAACTGCCAAGGCCTCACCTTGACTCTCAATGGCTGAAGCCCACCGGTGAGTGAGATACACTAGAAGATCACCAGTCGAGCGACCGCGGCGGAAACCGTACTGGCGGTCGCTGATCAAATCGTGCTCTTCCAGGTAACTGAGGAGCCGTGTGTTGATTACACGCTCCATCACCTTAGAGAGAAGGGAGCTTATAGCTATAGGCCTGTAATTCGATGGGTCCGATCTATCACCCTTTTTTGGCACTGGATGCACATGGGCAGTCTTCCAAGAAGACGGCACTTGCCTTTTGCGGTAGGAAATCGCGAAAAGTCGCGTTAGTACAGGGCACAACTCAGGGGCACACTTTTTGAGCACCACTGCAGGTATGCCGTCTGGCCCACTCGACTTATGAACGTCTAGACAGTTTAGTTCCCGCCGCACTTCTCTTTGCGAAATGTGTATTTCCGGCAAAGTGTGTTGGCACGGCGGGTTAATAGGCGGTACCGCACTTCCATCCTCGTTCATAGTCGAGTTCGCAGCAAATAGTTGCCCAAGTAGGTCGGCTTTCTCTTTAGCACTATGGGCCAAGTTACCATCGGCATTTCGCAATGGTGGTAAAGACGACTGGCAAAAATTTCCCTCGGCAGCCTTAGCAAGAGACCAAAACGCACGACTCCCAGAGGGATAGCTCGTAAGTCGCTCACCAATCCTGTCGATGAAATCGAATTTGGCTCTGGCAATTGTCTTTTTGCTGGACCTCGAGGCAGCATTTAGTTTGCGTCTCACATCAGAGATGTTCGGATCCTTATTGGTACGGGCCGTGGTCCAAGCCCTATAGGCGGCCTGCTTGACTAGCCTGGCTTCCTTGCAAAGCCGGTTAAACCACGGTCGCTTTTTTTCCCCCGCAGCTACTGATGGGTTGGGAATAAAATACTCCATACCCACCAGGATCGTCTCAGTGACAGCGGCTGCGCAGGAGTCAGGATCTTCTGACGTGAAGCAAAGCTGTCTCCACGGGTACGATGCGTAAAATTCATGCAATCCATCCCAGTCTGCTGATTTATATTGCCACATGTGGCGCAAATTGGCTGGGCGAGGTGGAATATGCCGCGGGCATGGGACTTCGATCCGGACGAGGCAGTGGTCGGACGAGCCGAGAGGTGCGTCCACTGCAATAATGTAGTCGTCCGGACGCGTCGTCAGCAGAAGGTCCAACAAAGAGTGTGCATGGCTCTCAATATCAGGTATTCTTGTTGGAGAATGTATCAGTTGTGAGAGGCCATGGGCCAGAGCAAATTCATGAGTAGACCTGCCTGCAAAGTCGGTGGATCGATAATTTAGCCACTCACAGTGGTGGGCATTAAAATCCCCTAAAATCACCAACTCAGCACGAGGGTACCGCTCAAGAACTTTGTCAGTCGTCACCTGCAGGTGCTCAAAGAGTGCTTTAGTCTCCCTGTCACCGCTATGAGACCTGTATAGGCACGCATAGATTCGAGTCTCGCCTCCGTAGTCTACGCGCACCCACATTACTGACAGGTCCCTGTCTTCATAAAAATGGAGACGGCGACAGCAGATATCCTCCCGGACGTACATGCATACACCGGCACGTCTCAGAAATTTGTGTTCGAGTTTGTAGCCGGGGTAGTGTAGGTATGATGTATCGGCCGGGCAGGATATCTGCGTCTCCGTAAGAAACAAGAGGGTCGGCTGCGCAATCTCCAGATGAAGGTGGACTGCGTTCAGGTTGGAGTGAAGTCCCCTGATGTTGCAGAAGTCCATATATGTGGAAGAGGATGCCGCTGTAGATACATTTTTTCTATTTTTCTTCGTCATTTTTTTTTGGGGGGGTTTAATTGGTTTGTGAGGATTCACTGTGTTGACAATTAAGGGGGCAATGGGGCGGTGCTAATCTACTCATGGTCGATGCGGGTAGTGCGATTTGTCGGCGCGGCGTACGAAAGGGCCCCCGCTCCCCCCCTGCAGCAGCGGTCGGGTTCCACTCCGGTCTCCTCCTCCGGCACGACTACTACTGCAGGGATTTTTTCGCAGGCTGGCGGTTCAGCCTCCCAGGGTGGAGGTTGTAGTGATCCCTGGGTTCGGGAACCCATCTATCTTGCGGGCGGCCAGCGGACAACCGTTTCAGCGGGTCTTCCTGACCGCCGCGCCCACATCCCGCGCCCACACGAGCCAGTAGCAGTATTATAAGCACCACTAGTCCCCCGTTGTCAAAACAGCGCATTCTCTAGAGCTCTGGATACCTTACTCACCACAGGAACACAGCACTGCCGAAGATGCAGTGCTATTTGGTTGTGGTCTTCTGTAAGGCGGAGGTCCTTCCCCAGTCGGGCTGCTCCAAGTTTTGAGCGGAAGATATCACGCTATGCCCTACCTCTCATTAAAGTTTAATTAGTTACTTTTTATCATCTGTCAAAATGACAATTTTGTAAAAAAAATGTACTAAATACTAAATTGTGACGTCACTATTTTAGACTGCTCAATTAAACAATATATTTCACTGTATATTTGATGGAAATTCGTAATAACAATAAAAAGCTATGTTAATTATATTTGCCGAGATGTTCCACGATATTAGTTTTAATGAAGTGGACATTGGTATTTATTTACGATACAGTCATGTACCCAATTGCGAATGTTTCTATTAAGATAAACTGTATAACTACGAAGGTTGTACGGTACTTAGAAATATACGTAGTAATAATGTTATTAATTTTCACAACTAAGAGTATTATTATATTTGAATATTTTCTGTCAACGTACGTATTTTACATAGATTAACAAAAATGAAATAACGTGACATCTCTTATCCAAATAAGTGAAATAGTAAAACAGTTAAAATAAGTATGTTATGATTAATTTTCAAAGGTAGATCCTACTTCGACAAAGAGGTCGCACGAAGAATCCGACTCGAATGGGCAGCGTTCGGGAAGCTTCGAGATGTCTTTTCGTCCAAGATCCCCCAGAGCCTAAAGACGAAAGTCTTCAACCAGTGTGTGTTGCCAGTGATGACATATGGAACTGAGACGTGGTCTTTTACTGCTGGCCTTAAGGAGAAGCTCAAAGTCACTCAACGAGTTATGGAAAGGGCTATGATCGGCATTTCCTTGCGTGATAGGATCCGGAACGAGGCAATCCGCAAGGAAAACTAAGGTTACCGACATAGCTCTTCGAATAAGCAAGTTGAAGTGGCAATGGGCAGGCCACATCGCTCGTAGAACCGACAACCGTTGGGGAAGAAAGGTTCTCGAGTGGTGACCACTTACCGGAAGACAAAGCGTAGGTAGGTCCCCCACTAGATGGACTGACGACATAGTCCGAGTCACGGGGAGCCGATGATTGCAGTTGGCGTCCAGCCGTACGGCGTAGCATTCTAGGGGAGAGGCCTATGTTCAACAGTGGATGTCTTCCGGCTGATGATGATCATTAATTTTCATACGACATCATTTATGTTTCAAAATAAAACCTCAAACCTTATAAATCGCTATCATTGTTAGTTTTTTTTTTTATCTTCAGAGCCTGCCAAAGTGACTCTACTCTGCCTGATGGAACGCATGAAGAGAATAGTTTGATCCAGCTTGAGGCAATATAGAGACTATTTATTAACATTCCATAAAAAACTTTTTTTTAAAGAAATTACTTAATGCTTAATATTGTCTTAAAATCGAAAAAAAAATGAAAAACGACATAAATTTCTATTATAGTATGCGTTGTAGCAAGTTGCAAACATTCTTCTAACCGTTGTACATCCTGTGTCATCTACCCCAAATATTTTATCCATTATGCAATACTTTATACACGTGATCTATAAACATGTGTAGACTATATAAATATCCGAAGTCATTCAACTAATCAGTGTAACAGCTCTTAGATTTTTAGATTTTTGCAAGCCATTAGCCAAAAGTCAATATCCTTAGAATAACCTGTTATGTTTGTGATATAAAGGAGTATGTTCGTCACGTCTTCTTATTCAATAGTAATACTATTTACTATTACGAAATTACACATAATAAAAATTCGTTCATTGAAGATGTCGGGTGTAAAATTTTAATTACTTAGTAATTATTTATAAAACACAAAACTGTAAAATTACTTTCAATGTCGCTATGGATGTTATTAAATTTCGTACGTAGGTATATTTTTTCTTGATTTAAGGTTCTTTTTCTATATGAGATCATCCTGTTTTTCATATAAAACAATGAAATATTTACGGCTCCATAAAGTACCTTTAAAGGAAGACTTTTGTCGTTTTGAGGTTTGTCTGACGACTGAAAAGCGTTAGCTGGAACTCAAATCACTCAAATGGCATCGTAACTATTTCAACCAAAATTCGTTTTCTTGCATTTTTTTTCCTATGTCCTTGATGAATACAGATTTCATTATATAACTGTAGGGACAAATGCTCAAGCGGATTTCGTAAACATAAAACATAAAATGGATGAAAATAATCGCACAAACTGTTAAATATACAGCCTCGCCTTAGGGCAGAACGAGTGTAGAGTATGGAGGGTGGTGACAGATTCCACTGGATTCAGTTTTCCTTTTTAAAAACTCAATTTGCATTCAAAAGCAAACAGTACACTCGTTCGTACTGGCGTTTTAATTAAAAACGTACATATTTCGTTGTTTTCTATTTATTTTGACCCTTGATACGAATTAACTTGTGCAAACAAATTCTTTGTAGGCATCCGCAAACATGTCCCGCCAAGGATTATGTACCTTTGTACAAATATTAACTTAAATTTTAATTTTTCCACTGCCATTTCGCTCTGCATTGAAGGTAAAAATATATTGTTATACAAGCAACTTTATGTGCACCCAAGTTCTGGAGAGTATCAAGAGCCTTGTCCGAAGTGTGTATAACGTTTTAGGAACAGTTTAACGTGAATGCAATGATCTGAAATAAATATATTCTTTATAGTATTCATTAGTGTAAATATTTATTGTTATGTTTTCATTAAACAATTGTAAAAACTTCAAAAACTTGTGCAACACCGTATGAAATTGCACAATATTTTCATGCATTCACACGAACAAGCTTGAACATGTCTGGAATATCGGTGCATTACCATTTCCGTTACCGTTATTGGCCGAAACCAGACTCAAGATAGGTTTAAAAATACTGTAATGTATAACAAAAACCAATAAATACAATCAGTTTTGTTTTTAATGGTGAATATGTTATAAAACTGGACAGACTTGGTGTCCGCTTTGAAATATTTTTGTTGTATTCTTAAGTGGAGTTACAGCTTACGTTCATTACCTAGTCATATGAAAAAAAAAACTATTGTTATATAATTATCTAAACCTTTGTACCGATACCTACTTCATTTTGTCAGCGTTTTTTTTTTTTGAACGCTAAATGTAAAGCAGCTGGAACTGAGATTTTTTCATTCCTAAATTAGAATAGAAATGCGGTTCTAACATATTATTAGACCAGTTCAGTTACTGGCGGGTTGCCAATCAATACATTATTGTGTTATACTTTTCACTGGTCGAGAATTATTTCAAACTGTCCTTCTGTCGTGTTCTTGTAATATTGTAAGTAATTACCGTCACGCGAGGTCTGCAGACTATTTATTTTACTGTACCTATAAAATGTAAAATATTGAGGCTATGCAATTTTTTATTGCATTGACCTTAATTGCTTGGTAATTACACTAATGCTAAATACTTAGATGTTTTTTTAACCTACAAAAATGTAAGTCATTTTTATGCATTGTTAATATAATTATTATTCCTTACTACCTTTACAGTGGTACTGTATAAAAACAAGACTAAACGCTTTACGAATCTCAAGTTCTCTCTCTACATTGAGCCATTCGTGCACCAACATATCTGTTTCTTTGTAAATGCCTTTATTTTCTTAATCATCTCTCACATATATTTATAAAACGTTTGCCAATACTTTAAAAACTTCGTAATAATTTATAATTATAACACTATATGAATGCGCTCGGACATGAATACATTAATTATTAAAACTGGTTTTAAGCGTGTATGTGTAAAATATGCTAATTTGTTAGTGAATATGAAATCATAAAATTTAGTATAGATATGTTAATTCATATATACATACATGCATAAAAACACGCCTGTTTTCTCGGAGGGATAGGCAGAGGCATATTAAATGTCTACTTTTCGTCAGCCTATTGCCGCTAACCGGGCTAATCGATCTATTTATACATAGCGTAATTCATACAATTAACATTAACATTAACTCTAGTAGTTGGTTACAAGCTTTGTCGTGATAAAAATTTAAATGAACTGAATGAAGAACTTTGAATCGGTTCAATTTAGTAAAACTGTGAGTTATAAAGTTTAAATGAAAATAAATAAAAATAACACAAAAGACTTACAGTAAGTTACAAGTTTTGTCATTCTCTCTCTCTCTCTCTCTCTCTCTTTCTCTCTTTCTCTTTCTTTCTCTTTCTCTTAATTTAATAGCCAAGCCCTTGTCGATAGAGCAATCGCCACTGTTCTCTGTCCTCTGCGATCTATTTAACGCTTATCAGGAGGTGACTACTCCCAATAAGTAAAAAGTTTTCCACTAAAGTTTTGTCGTTACAAAAATTAAAATGAATTTATCAAAGAACTTTAAAACTATTTAAACTTCAAATAGTTACAGAAGAGTCTTCATACAGACAAAGTCTTACGATATCAGTTCAATCTTGTAAAACTATGAGCAATAAAATAGAAAAAAAAAACAAAAGCAATCAAAAGAAAACCAGTTATTGTTCCAGCAATCAACGTTATAACATGTTACGATGCAAACAAAAACATAATAACAATAGAATCTGTGTTTTAAACGTTTCACAATGAGATATTCAAATTCGATCTTTTTTTGATGTGACCGCCTCGTAGTACGTATTTATTATTCGCGAGTTAATTTCAATTCAATAGAATAAGTCTTTTTGTATCAATTTTTTAACCTATTGTATCAGGATGCAATTATTTTATATATGAGTGTTTACTTGTTTTTTAGTATTATACTAGTTATTATAGAAAATATTTTCGAAGTGTAATAACCATCAATGTTAACGTAATTATCAGACTAGCATCATTTTCACATTTACCTATGATTTTAGTTTCGATTTTTTTTAATTTTTTTTTAAATAACTTTATAAAAAAAATAATGAATACATTGAGGATTAAACTATATTCATTAATTACAGTCCCAGTTTACTTTGTAACGCAAAAGTGCAAACAAAATATTTAAAAAATTAAAATTAGCATCTCGTTATTTTCAGTAAAGTATGGTTCTATTTTGTCATTAGCATATTTGAAGTTTTAAAATTACTGCTTCTAACTTTTAAAGTAAGGTGAAGCGACGTGTTTCGTGTAAATTATAAATTTTCTTAACAGTTTATAGTGTCTATGAGTTTTTGACTAGAATTTATTATTACACAGCACCCCAAAAATGAATAATGATCAAAATAGAAACACCATTTTAACACAATAATTAATGTATCAGGCAAAACTGCCGTTACTAATATTGTTACTAATATAATATAATACCTTTTTTTTGTTTTTTTTTTTGTTGTCGGGGTGGAAAATCCCTTCGGATCTCCGGTTCCACGGGGACGCCAGAGCCAGGAGTATGTGGTGATTCTACTAAAAACCACCCCGGCAGCCGGTCTCAGGCGTCCTTCTCTGCAGGGGACCCGGACCATATTATTTCAGGTCCCCTTCAGAATTAACACCGCGCCTTACTAATAAGTATACTTACTGGTGTAGTATATACATTTATTCATTATATGATTACTTTAAATTAGCGTTACACACAATTGCTTCGAAAAATATAATATAATTAAACACCCGTCAGTTCATAATATTACTACAATATTTATGAATATTATATGTGATTAAAATATAAGTACGTAAGTATCATTATACCCAAAACATTGTAAATGTGCATTCGTTCAGACTGCCTGTCTAGTTAATTCATAACTGTAAAGCGAATAATTACCCCAAGATAGTGTAAACTAATAAAATCTGACGTTTCATGTTCATACCTTACCCAAAACTATATTTACCATTTTATTTCCAAAGGCTACGGTAAATATAGCTGCATATTAATAAATGTACGCTTATCCATTCGACTCAGTAGCATCAAATTTGTGTTCAGTGTTCACACCTCGCAATTCTCTAATTCAATCAATTAAATGGGACAAAACCCTGAATGAAAGCTTTTAAGCAAAGACTTACTTTAGTTAGCACTAGAATAAGAGAGAAAAATGCAATGAAAACACAAAAAGAACACGAGTAAATCACCGTCGAATGGAACTTAATAAAAGTGACGTTCAGGTGGTTTGCACAGCCAGGTGACAAATCAAAGTAAATTGGCTAAATAGCCGGAAGGGCTAAGTTTTTACTATAAGCTTATGACATTTTTTTCTAGCGTTGTGGCTCATCGCCATAAAAAGACACCAAATCATCAATACGAATAAAACCTTTTTACAGGCAACCTTATCCACGCTCCGTTGTCGCCTTTTGATTGCTCGTATACCTCATCGTCTACCTTTTGACGTTCCATATATTGTAGGATTTCCTTTGTTTCACGACACGCAATTTAACTATTAAGTAATGTGTCAATAACTAGAATTATGTTCGCTTTATTTCGTGTCCATTACTGTTCTTGTTCGTTCTCTGCCTTCAATGTCTTCTTTTGTTGCGTTTTAGTAATGTTTGTTATCAGGACTATAATTTGTTTATTTTAAAGTTTAGCTTTGCTTCGTAACAAATTGCTCGACTGTCGTGTGTGGGAGTAATCAATATTTGACACACAAACTGGACAATGTAGATTTGTAACATAATTTCTTGTTTCCATTGTTGTACACAGTACACAATCTCAAAGTATCTCGTATTTATTATACGTACAAAAATCGGCGTTTTGCCAAAATACGCACATATTCAATGCGGTAATCTTTAAAATGAGCGACGTTGGCAAGTGAAATTAATTAATAGTTGAATGAAATTACTATTTTTTCTCTCTAAACTTACACATTGTGAAAAAATCAAATCAGCTACTGTTGGATATCCCCTGGGTTTTTATTTTTATATCTTTTAAAGCAGATCACATTAAAAACATATCTTCAATATGTTCATTTTAATTTTTTTGGATGAATTATATTCTTTTAAACAACACTACTATTACTTATAAAGTTATCCGCGTCAGGTTATTTTCATGATTACGTTTTTTTTTCTGTGCGGAAATCCCCACGGATTAGAGCCGACCTAAAACCGCACGACGTCTCAGATACAAGTAGCCGGGGAACCAGATTCCCCTGGCATTTTCACTATCCATTGACTCTGAATAAGTTAACAACCAGATACTACCAGCGTCATAATGATCTTTGTATAAACTTTATAGGTTATAAACGGCTACGTAACTGGCAACTCTATAATATATTTTCCGGTGAGAAAATTTATATTTTATACTTATATCCTAGGATATTTGTGTCTGTGTTACTAATATGATCAAGTACCGCACAATCTGTATCCATTTCAGTTGCCATCTGCCTGTCAAAGAGAACCATATTCGGAAAGGTTACGATCGTTTTTTACGAGAACCTGTAAATTAAAGCCTAGACAGAAAGCACATTTGCCGAAATCCAAAATAGCTTGAGCTGGTTTCTCTCCACAGTTGAAAGATAAAATAATATCCTCCATTATCAAGCTTTTGAAGTCCAAATGTATAAGCAATAAAACTACTCTAACAATTACTGGTAGCCTCGATCTCTGTAGTGCATCACAAGTGGGAGATTGGACGTTTTACGATCGACGGGAATAGACTCGTTTTGTGGCTAACAAATAGCCCAGAGACTTTAGTAAATTATTGTCAAATCAACAATGTTCTAGATGTGTAATGTTGAAGGGACGTGGTGAAATAATTTGTTGCTATTTCGGATCATGGTCTCATTAAACAAAATAGGATATATTGGACTTTAATTTAAAAATTGCGACAGTTGTGAGCGGATGTTGGCGCTACGTGAGTACATTTATACACTCACACGTATATCCTCGAAGGGATAGTCGTGGTAGTCAGAACCGTACTAAATGTGCACACCTATTCGGGCAATTATTGCTTTATTTACATAGGAGCAAATTTGATGTTGTCAATCGAAATTGATTGACTGATTCCGTAAATTAAAAAGGTAAACAGAAAGGAAAAGTAATGGTAGAATTAGATTAAGTAACTAATATCTCGAGCTGATTAGATTTATTGCACCTGTCACTCGAATTGGCTATTGCGGACTATTAATCTATGCGGAAATATTAACTCACATCGGAAATGTGTACGTACGTTTAGCGGCTACGAAATAAGAACTCTATTCACCAATAGCTCCAAATATTATTACAAAAATACGATTGAGATCGTCCATAAAATTATATTAGTGATTTAGTGTTCTGGATACATCAACATACATCACTGTTATAAATTGAACGTCTATTAGACTAAAAAAATCTTTCATGAATACTCATAAGCGAACGTGGGCATTGGGGTTACGAGGAACACTGCTTTTCCACTTAATAGGCTCCCACCAAAACTATAACTGAGTATCTCCAACAAAAACACAAGTGAAATGGTAATCTAATCTTAAGTAATCTAAATGAATCGTGTATATTTTTTGTCCTTAACTTTCAATTTTAATTATAATATTTGTAAATTGTGTACGTAAATTACAAGAAGTTACAGTTTTATTACGTTATTTTGTAAATGCTTTGGAAATGATCAATTTAATGTGAATAGCATGATAATCCTTTTTTCTTTAATCGTGTTTGACAAGAGTATGCATCATCATGGTATATGAACTAGCAACAGTACATTTTATATTTATATAAAAATAAATGATTCAACACGCTCTCAAATTGGTACAAAATTAATAGAATGAAAATATTACATTTACAAACAAATAACTGGTTTATCAAAGAAATGAAAATGTAACTTAAAAAAAAAAAACAATTCAGTAACAAAAACAGAAAGTAAACAAGCGAAAGTAAAGTTGATATCATAAACAGACGACGTGAATCACGTGTCTCTGCGGTCACGGTAACGTATTTTCATGACTTTTAAATGTCAAGTAATCCATAAAAGTTAAAATGCGTGACTATATGTCACACAGCTGTCGTTCGGTCAAGTTCGCCGTTCAAGTTTCATAGATATGCTCTTGAGTTATATAGCGTTCAAAATGTGTGTTTTCAGCAAGAGGACTAAAGCTGATACCTGTTACCAGTAAAAAGTATTTCATTTTTGCCACTTTGTTCAACTCAATATTCAGACACCCGTATAAGGGCAACATTTGATGACACAATATTAATCATTAGCTTACAACACGATCAATACAGAGTATTTTCATAATATAATGTTCACTACAGACTATGGTATATATGCAAAGATTTTATAAAACTTTGACATATTGCAACGCAAATACAGGTACAAAGTATAAATAAAAAAAATATTTGATCAATTCTGTGTGAATCATGGTCTTATAATACGATTTGTTATCCTTTCAATGCTATTGATGAATGGATTACAACATATAATGAATTGATTTCGCATTGTAAACATACCGTATTTGGAAACCAGAACGGATTGTGACTGGTCTTTCGTTGAGACTAGCGGAGTGAATTTATAAACGTTTATTGATTGGGATTTATCTGCGATTTATAAAATAAATCTGAAGCTTTTTCGTAAACGTAACTCACTTTTAATCTGTGGACCGATCAGTTAGATTTGAAAATTGTAGTGTATCTTTTATTTTAGGTTTTAGTCTAACGTAATTAAATTATTATAATTGCGGCGTACGAAGATTGTGATTGTTAATTAATAATTAAAACATTACTTCTGTACGCCGCAACATCATGTCCGTATATCATTTTTATTTATAATTATTTGTCGACCTTGTAAAACTAGTGCATTAAAATCATGAAATCAATCAATAATGAAAGTAGATCATCACAAGATGAGAACGAATGTGATTTTTAAATAAAAATATATATTCAAAGATGTTTCACGTCCCCAAACGGGGCGTGAAAAAGTATTTCACTAGGCTGCTATAGTGTTGTTTCAGGGATTTCCTTTCTAGGTACACTTGATTCCCCGGCTACTGGTATCTGAGACGTCGTGCGGTTTTTGGTCGGTTCGAGTCCAACATAACTGTGTACACAATACCATCTACTGGTGGATATCCAGGGGGATTTCTCCACAGAAAAAAAAAGGCTGCTATAGTGTGGATCGCCATACTACTGAGTATGGTGACCACAACTTTTGGATTCTATTCAATGTTTCCATCAGGCAGAGTCACTTTGGCAGGTTCTTAATATAGAAAAAAAATACATTTATGTATGTATGGTATGAGAGACTTCCTTAAGGCATGTTTGATTTTATATTTGAAAGTGACTACGTCCTAGCAACATTGTGTAAATAATATTTATTATATTTAATAACCTACTGCAAATAAATAAACGACTAATTTAAATACAATGAATGAGTCAAAAGTTAACTCAGTACAAAAAACAAACAATTAAGCAATTTACGCAATTATACTGTAAAATACAATTTCGGGTAAGAATGTAGGCTCACGATAACATTATTTGTCAACAGTATTTTATTGACATGTTTATTCATTTATAGCATACAAACATGCCTACATGCATGTCCATTACAACACTTACCATAAAAAACAACACCTAACAATATTTACGAGTAAAATAATAAGTACAAACCAAAATAAAACGAATGAAACCGAAAATTTCGAACATTTGTTTGGTTCTTTCTGTGCTTAGAATTCCCTAACTAAAATTATAATAAAAAATAATAATAATAAATATTTCAGACATCAGTGTGCAGAGTGTTTCTCTGGCTGATAAAATTTATAATGAGGTTATTCGACAGAGAACGGGAGTAGCTGACATCGCGCGCAGAAGCAGTACGTTGAAGTGAAAGTGGGCCGGTCATGTTTCCAGACAAAACGATGGTGACTGGAGCCGAAGTGTGCTAGAGTGGAGACCACGATTGGGCAAACGTAGTGTAGGGTGCCCTGCGGAAGAAGAAGGTGGTTGGCGGCGGATGGGTTCGATTTGCCCAAGACTGGGATGGTTAGCGCTCTTTGGGAGAGACCTTCGTTCAGCAGTGGACGGCGATAGGTTGATTTAAATTTCGGAAATTATTTGAGACACAACGTCATCTAGTTTCAAATTAAGTAGAGCTTGTGCTATATATTATAACTAGACTGACTGATAGAATACTTATATACTTTTTTTGTAAATACATAGAAAATACTTAAACTTCGAAACAAATATTTGCAGATCATGCAAACATTTGGTACGACCCGGGCATCGAACCCGAGGCCTCAAAGCTCAAGGCTCAATAGCAGTCACATACGCTGTCTCTGCGTCACCGTGGCAGTAAAAGACAATATATATCATAGCTTCATAAATGTTTAATCAATTTCATATCGTAGCGCATCGTTGAACATAAACTAATAAAGTGACCATAAACTAATTTATATATTATATATTGAAATATTCCTGGCTTATAAAATACATTACATACAGTAATAATATTTTAATCTAGCAGTAAAGTTATGTAATAATCAAGGTCTGTCATAGATATTGTAGCATTTAATGTGTAGGTACTTTAAGTTACTGTTGGCTAACAATGAAACGTCTTAGTTTATAGACTGAACTCAAATTTCTTTGAATTTAATTGATAGAATAGAATTCGACCTAAATATTAGATGATTTTTCTCTTTACCTATTTTTTTTTTGTCTGTCTTAAGAGCCTGCCAAAGTGACTCTACTCTGCCTGATGGAAAGCATAAATAGAATCCAAGAGTTGTGCACCATACTCAATACAAATGCTGACAACGCAGTATGGTGACCCACGCTATGGCGGCCTTGTGAGATGTTTTTCACATCCCACCTGGGGACATAAAAGGCATGACAGTCATTGTGACAGTGTAAGGCTTACAGTTACCACGATAACTGTCACCCCTGCATCAATGGGCCTCCGGTCTTACACTCACCAAGGAAACACGACAACATGGATGCTGGCGCTTTCGGTTGGTCTTCTGTGGGAGGTTAGTACTGCCCCGGTCGAGCCGACACGTTCGTGCTGAAAGCAGCGTGGCTCTACTACCTGGAGAAACTACGTTTTAAACTGTTTATATTTACTTACTTTCAAAGTATCCTGTCAGGTCAGTATAGGTTAACGAGCCCTTGAAAACCTAAAATAAATGTGTAAAATGCCGGTGAATTGTTCAATTTTTCATTTTGACCAATGTATGCATAATGCTGGAGTTGGCCATCAAATCGCAAGCTAATCCAAAATCTCAATGTCAGAAGAAAAGATTTGAACTCTTTCATTAAAGTCGCATCATACATTAGCTCGTTTCTTCAAGAAAATCTGACTTGATATTACAAGTTCTTTATGAATACACATAATAATATAAACGATAACAGCCGATGCTCGTAAAACGTAACAGTGTATCAAGTTTGGAGGTCAGTGTTTCTTCACACGACCCGGTCAGCTGATGTTATGTCGACCACCTGTCACTTTGTGAGATTAGTAGCCTACTTTATACAATAGTAAACATTGTCATTCAATTGTCATTTTATATATTTGATGCCCGGGACGTACCTTACTTGTGAGGTACGGCAGGGAGGACTCCAGAAGCCGCTAATGCGTTCCTGGAGCTCCTCCCGACTGCCGAGGTAGGCCGCCGCGGGGTTTAGTGGGTAGACCGGTTTTCCGGGAGTCCCATACACGCCCTTCATCCCTCCGGAGGAGGTGGTGCGAAAAGCATGCCCCGTGTAAAAAAAAAGTTTACCATTATCATTTTTTATTATTTCATCGATAAATGTTTTGTATAAGTTATACAGTTGCAGGAGGAGGAAGGAACGTATTCGTAAAATTTTGGATGTTGTACGTTGTCAACAGCGAAAGGTCTCTGAAAGTATATCAACGGGTTCGCTCAGGAGCAAAGACCTCTCTCAATTAGACATGTTACACACAGTAATCTTGCCTAACTCTTTCCAACTACCCTGTGTTGATTTACAAAGTCTACATTCACACCAACAAAATAGAAGACAAATATAAATTACCACGTAGTAGGTTACTTCAATATTAAGACACAGATTGCTGTCCAAACATTATAAATTGCGCATATTCATGTTTGAAAATATACTCGTAGGTTAAGAAATTTCTTGTATCAATCCCGTTGCAATTGTGAACTGCATATTTTGTGAATAAACAAAATACCGAATTGAATTCTATAGTACAACCATCACAACATTATTCTGTTCAATCTGTAAATCGATTTAACTCTGATGGATTATGGATGATGACTCTCGCTCCCTAAGGTATCATAGACGGTTCAAAAGTAGAGCAATCGATATGCAGATGCTTACAGTTGTAGCATTTGTTAATAACTTTAGTTTGTTTTCAGGCCATATTGTAAGATAGTTTAGTACTACGCTGCCACACTTAGAAATCAAATGGTTATTGTGAAGGATTAGAGTAGTTTCATTACATAGTATTTTTAGTTTATTCGTCTAGTTAACACCTCTCGGTGTTTGCTCACACCATCTTGTTCTTAATTTAAATTATAAACCAAAAACTCATTCTCTGTCTAAAATTCCTTACTCACCTTTATTTGAAAATCAATAAAAGATTCTTTATTTTTAAATTCCGAACGTAACCCACATCGGACCAATGTCAGCTGTCACCGATTACGTAGCGTTACGCAAACCTGCGCGTACACACGCGATGAGAAAGGAGGGGGCGGGCTCGCGACCTCGCACAACACTTTCGCTGGTTACCGCTATACAACTACGTACTGGAAGTGATAGCGTATGTTTCTATGTGACTGATTATGAACTATTTATTCAATGAAAAAACTTTATAATTTATACGTTGCTACTATGTTTGTTATATTTTGTCCATCAGGCAATTTGATCCTCAATAAAAGGAAAAATGGAAAGTCAGTGAAAACTTGCATATTGCGCTTGCTTTCAGAATACAGTACGTCCATGGCCTTTCTAGGCGTACAGCATTCATGACTGATTAACTCGTTTGGCGAGTGGTTCGGCATTCAAAGAACCCCATTCTTAATAAGTAGGCATTTAATGGTGACCTACCTGACAATATTAATCTCTCAATATCCGTTCAAATCGGATCGATTTTCTTTGCTGTACATCATGTGTTAATTGACATTTATTCCCATTGTGATTATTTTTTATAATAAAGTAATTAAAATTGATTTTTAGTGGACTATATAGAATTAAAAAAATATTACAAAACATTTAAAATAAAAATATAGGAGATAGACATCTAACTTATGAAGGTACTATTTTAACTAAAAGAAAATCGTAAACAATTCTTCTAATTGTCATCATATATTCTTCTAAGTCCTCTTGTTCAAAAGGTCAACCCAGACCCTATGCTGTACTTAGTTAGTTTTTATTTTCACGGACTTAAAAAAGTACACCTCTGTGGCTTGTACCGGCATTTCTTTCAAGATTGAGTCTTAGGAAATGCCGGCGCCTTATAGCTGTAAAGTCCGACTTGTAACACTACTTGTAAAAGATTTACTTACAGCAATAAATATAATTATAATAACAATCTGAACCTAATAATGAAATCTTTTTGACTGTTTAACGTAGATTGCCGGCGAATTTTGCAGGTTATTTTAGTATTATTAGAATGGTACGTTGTGTTATTATGCTGAAAGGAATTTAAATTAGCACTAAATATATAGTAAAAATTACAATACAAATTCAACAAAATGTATACTAGTTTAGAATCGAAATAATACTCATTATTTAAAGAGAATGATAACAATGAAAATGAAACTAATCTTTTTTGGCACACACACAATTTGCTCTAAGACAACAATTTAAAATAATTTATAGAGCGACTGACCAAGTAGATGAAATTAGCGGGGGTTCGCTAAAAACCCGATGAATATTACTTATGATTGACAAAATTAAATTAGTAAATTCCACAACCAGATTGGTTTCTTGGCACGTTTCTACAGCTCAAAAATATTCTGGTCGATGTGCAATTGTAATTTGATCTAGACCAAAGAAAAATTGTCTTTTCTTAAAATATTATATTAACATTCCGATGTAAATTAAATAGCGCCGACTTGTAAATTAGAAAAGAGTTATTCCTGATGTCCGCATAGATAAATTAAAACTGTCAATGAAATCTCGCCTAAAAACTAAATCAAAATGGTGCATGCGCTGACAGAAACAGACAACCAATTATGTTCTGTAAGCATTAAGACACTTTTATTTTGCGTCATTAATAGATTTTAGCTCGAGTTAGACGAGACAGAGTACAGAGACTGCACTATGTTATCAATAAACCAATGGGTGTTTTACATCTCGCCTCTAAACTGACAAGAGTTCATCCTTGGTACACACGGTATATTTTTAACTTTTCGATTCACACGCAACATAAACTACACGTAATTAAAAACCATTTTGTTCCACCAGAGCAACTCTAAACAAAACAAAACGGTTACGATACATTAGCGGCAGTTATCACTAATGTTTTGTAATGATTATCACTATTTTCAAAGAGAATTAAACATCAAAACTTACTTTTCAAAGTTACGACCTTTCTAAATAAATCACTTACGAGGCAGGTCATCTTCGTTGTCATCATCATATTATGTATTGATATTGTTATCGTCTGAATTAAAATCTACCATTTGTTAACGTGATAAAAGCTTTTATTTAATGGTATTTATATTTACTTCACCGCAAAGAAAAGGAAAACTTGAAACAAACCGTTTTTTTTTTACGTGTGGAAACCCCCTCGGGCCGTCACCCCACCGGGGTTTACGGCGGGGTGATGTGTCGGAATCGGACCTACTCTGCGCCCGACATAGGAGGGATCCGGGAACAGCTGCTGTTACGACATCCAGAACTTGAATCAAACCCTATAGCAACCTGTCTGGCCTGCGTGGCGTAGTAGGCCAAAACCTCGTTGCTAAGGAGAGACCTATGTCTAGCCGTGGCTTGTGAAAGGCTGTTATTGATGATTAAAATTTATTGAAAAATACAACTTGTAATACGACGCGTTTTTTTACTCTGAATTGAATTATTCTGTTAATAACTTAAATTTTATTATAATTTTATTTTGAGGCGATTCACTATGACTGATTGTTCGATCTTCTACTACTGTAATATTACACTATTGTCATTAAGGATTATTTTCTAGTTTTTAGTTCGATTAGCAGTAAAAGCGTGTTTTTTTAATTTTTTTAAACTATTATTTATTTTTCATTTTTTAGTCTGTGACAAACTCATAAAACTATTATCAAATTATCGCATTGTCATCGGTCCTTGAGACGTGTGCAAAGTTGCAAGTTGATCAGATTTTTAGAAACCGGTGAAAATTAAGCTCAAAGATTCTGTTACATACATAGATACAACCCAAGCTAATAAAAGCGTGTTAAAACGGAACATCTCCTTAACCACTAAGTTCAAATTCTTTAGGATACAATATTGTACAAATTTGTATATAAATTTATAATTTTTAATTGCATTAATAGTTATCAAAAAGCATGCAGTTGTAATCAAAATTATATTTCTATAATAATTTTGTGTTATCGCTATAAAAATTGCTAGAAAAACTATTTAATATTTCCATGTTTAATGTTATCGGACTCTTAGATTGACGCCAATCATGATTAGTTTGTTTTTATGATAGGAATGTATTTTTATACAAATAAATTGCAAATGACCTTTGGATTATGAGTGGTTCGAGTAAAAATTAACGTTTTGTTCATTATTGAAACCGTGTTACTACATATTGTAGATTCAAATCGCTTTTATTTATTTATTTATACATCATGCACTTTATGTACATAGGCGGACTTAATGCCTTAGGCATTCTCTACCAGTCAAACTTTGGGTGATGCAGAGAAAATAGGTGCGTTTCAGGTGATGTTGAATAATAGAAATAGACATATACAAACTTATCATATACTAAAATTTATACAAATACATAAATACATACATATACATACTTAAGTTGATATAAATCTATATTCATACATACATACACAAATAAATATCGTAACAAGTATAAAATGAAAATCATATATTGTTTGATTCTGCCAGCTATTTCAGTAAATACTGCTTCACTTTTTTTTTAAATGAAAAAGCGTTGGTAGCCATCCTGAATTCGACCTTTTAACTGGTGTCCTAGATTAACAGCTGTAGCGCGGCAAGCTGTCGAGAAATCACTTCACAAAATCACAGTATACTAAGAACAGTAGTTTATCTAAAGCCGCTCGGCGAGTTATTAGTCCACTGTTGCGTTGGTGCTTAGAATTGCCACTGCAGCACTAGATTGTTATTTATATAATATAATGAATTTTTTTATTAAATTTATATCATTATAGAGTTTTTGTTTGTTTGTCCGTTTTAAGATAAAAACGGCTGGACAGATTGCAAACTATAAAACGGGTTAACTTTTTCACCCGACTGCACAATGAATGTAATAGTATTTTTGAAAATAAAGGCTGGCACTGCAGGCACACTTCATACCTAAGTAATTAATACTATACTATACTGTTTCTAGGTCGCCATACTGCACTGTCTTCATTCACAGTGAGTAAGGCGACCACCGCTCTTGGATTCTATTCAGGCTTTCCATCAGGCAGAATAGAATCACTTTGGTAGGTTGCTATAAAAAAAACTACATATACTAATAAAATCAACATAAACATTGTAAATTATAACACAAAACTGTACCACAGCAGACATGTAGCGTACTTGATCACACTCACGGTACGGCAGACACTGGCCATCTTCTACTATTTGATATTACACTGAAGCGTGTGGGGCGGCGCGTTCGTACACGGTGCCCGGTGCGCACACTCAAAATGGCAGCGGCATATGAAGATAACTTACTGTTCTTAGAGTACTGTGGCAAAAGGCCCTGTACCTACTGTATATTATGACTTTGACTGTTAAAATTTTGCAGAACCATTCTAGTCCACTATTACTTATTACAAAGAGCGACATTTTGGTCACCTTTATTAACTTACTTTTATAACCTTCACTGGTACGATTGCCTATTTCTAAACGTGTTATTTAGTGTTTTTAAACTGTATTTATTTTCTTATAGTTATTAAAATACAGCTTGATCTCTATGACAGTTGTCACTAGTGTCATTTTAGAACTTACGCGAATTTTTAAATTGATAATGTTTTGCACTTCATCTGTGATAAAACTGGCATATAAGGATACGCTATGTGAAAATATACGTGATAAAAAAAAAACATCACTTGTTCAACATCAAGTTATTGTAATGATAACCTTCTTTGCTTTAATCTACGCTTTACAAAAAAAAATTACAACCACATCTATTTATAGTAAACATTGTTAAGAATAGTGATTGTTATTTCTTAATAAATTTGGTGATATGTACATTACTAAAGATTAATTCTACTATTCTAAATCGCCTCTTCCCTAGACTTGGAGTATGTAATAAATGATAAATAATAATAAATATTTCGGACATTTAACACACAACACCTTCTAGTGTCAAATTAAGCAGAGCTTGTGTTATGATACTAGACTGACTGATAGAATACTTACTCGTATATCCTTTTTTTCTGTAAATAGATACACATTAAACATAGAAAACACTGAAACTTCTGGTGTTATAGACTGTCCTTGTCATGGGCCGGTCAATTAAGGCAAGCCCTCCGACCAACAAGTTCTCAGCGTACCTTCTTGGAGCCACCAGTCGGGTTGTTGTTGAGCCCCTGTTGGTTATGGAATGCGAGAAGGTGGTTAATCCTCTTTCATCGGCGGCGGCACTTGTGCCTGTCAACCCCTGCGTGAGCAGTGGACCAACCCGCCCCTGGATTCCTTGCGGATCCCACCTCGACCCCTGCCGTCACTCGTCCAGTCTGCTCTCATTAAACAGAGGAGTATCGAGAGCAATTTATCCCCCCCTGCTGGATTATTCACCGGCGGTGTTACCCTCACACCTGCCCTCTGCGTAACATAGGGATATTGGAGAGATAACTTTGGCGTGTGGCCCAGACTATCATACTCTTATGATTTTTATAGAGGTTTTCTCCTCTTAAAGCGTTTAGCTTATGAGCTACTAAGCCTTGAACAAACATCTGTTGAACGATTTACACTTGTTAGAAATACATAGTGCATCTAATATCTATGGTAGACTATTGCTTGTCTATTATAACCAAGTAGTACTTATTGAAACTGAATATAAATTACAATATACAATTCCTCAATATACTTAGCCTGCGTTACCGGCTTATTTACAAAAGCGAGCCTGTACCGCAGCAGATATGGTAGTCGTATAATTTATTACATTGTTTCCACCATTTATGTAGATTTTATGATCATCATCATCAACAGCGTTTAATATTCCTCTGTTGGACCTAGACCTCTCCTTAAAAAGGAAGTTGTGGCCTACTACCACGCTGGCCAGAGATAATTAAAAAGAAAAAAGCCGTTCAAACTATTGCCTTCGCTTCTTATCTATTCTTCCGTTTTAATATGCATCTGTATCTCCATAGGGGTAGACGTAGAGGTACTTAAGTAACAGCGACAGCCCTAGTGCCGTCAACCGGTAAAATCTTTCTAACATTCATAATGAAAATTAACTCTCGTCATTTCTGGATTCCCTTATTTTCTTATTGTCCAGTTTGGAAATTTATTACGTAGAGACAGCACCTGTAAAGAACAAATGACACAAACCTTCCAATTATAATACATCCGTTGCAAACAAACAATATACCTAATAAAAACAGAATCCTCAAAGCTAAATTGACTAAATCAGAGGGACAAAACATAGCTCTTGCTCGTAAAAGACGATATGAAGCATCCAGTATTAACCATCACAGTGTAATCGCTATCCGACCTCGTACATCGCACACCTGACGGCATACATATTCAAATTGAGGTCATATTGTTGCATTGAAATCGATGATAAAATGAAATTTTACGACAGGTTTTCACTGATAAGTTGTTGTTTTAAATAAATATTTTTTTTTACTTCACACTTCATAAATATTGATCTTCCGTATTTTTACGCTGATAGAATTTTTATGAGATAATTCTGTTGATAAGAAACATACTTAACAAAGCCAGAATTTCTCTACTTACCATTTCACTCCATGATCAGATCAGTTCCAATATTATAGCCAAGTTATAGCAACTAATCAATCTTAATGTACTGTAGTAACTCCTACAGTTTTACTTTTGTCCACGCAGTAAATAATTTCAACCATTTAAATAATTTAATGTGATTAAAAGTCTAATAATATTTTGGTGTGCAATTAAGATTACGATAATTGTAATCGATGATTACAGGTATTAAGCTTATAAGAACGATTATTATCACCAAATGCCGACAAAAGTAATCGTAAAATTTTATAACATACAGTAATGTTATTGACGACTGTGGAAGGAAGCAAATAAACGTATGAGTATTAGTTTTGCAGCGATATTAGAGGCCGGGGCCTCATCATAAGGACCTTCATCCTAACGTTAGCATCTTATTATAAAGGTTTATAGAAATAACTACAGCAGTTTGTAATACTTAAGACTGTGAAACTGCCTCTAAATAACGATAAAAATAATCATAAAATTTGATACCAGATAGTAATACTGTTTATATCTTTGAAAGGAAGATGGTAAACAAATATTAGTTTTAAATAGGAACTGCAGTGAGAATTGAGCCTGGTGACCTGTCCTAACTGTCCTAAGCGACAAACATCATAAAGGACTTCAAAATCTTATTAAAATTTTATATGTACAGCTGCTGCAATCCGTATTACAGTGGAGAGTATCAAATTACACCGTCTACACACAAGCAGCTCTCGAGTAACGTCCATTGAATTGCAAAGTTGTCGTCCAGAAAATATGAATCTTGTAATTTTCTTCGAATAAGAACTAATTTATTTCTTATTTGACTGTTTAGTTAGCATCTATTTACGTCTTTTGATAACCAATCTGAGCATATATGTGAACGTCGACTATTATATGAAGATAATTTTATCTTTGTTCTTAGCATTTGTTGATCTCCCACGTAGTAAGGCCCTTTTTCACACCCACTCCACGCCCTTTAACACACACTGAGGACAACAATTTGTGAATCACACAAAGCGTTGTCCCATGAGAGGTTTGGATCCACAACACTCAGCGGAGTAGAAAGTGACGAGGTGACCGCTTAACCTCTACGCCTTTAGTGCCGTTAACTCATGAATTTAGTTAACTCTAAGATTCTAAACTGTTTCTTAAAGTGTATTATACTATAAACTATTCAAATGTTGTCTGCTTTTTCTGTCATCTTCAGGTTGTCTGTAACTTCAACAAAATAAATATTAGTTCTGTTTACTTTTTTATAACTGTTTTAGTTTCGACTTTCAAAAACAGGCACTATTAAGGTGGGATTAGTACTCGAAGCATGTCGTTTGATAGTCGAACGACATTCCAAATACTTATCGATGATATCGGCTAATCTTTATTAGCGGATTAATGTAGTATTTTGAGACTGATAGCAATGGAAATGTAAATAAAATATAATAAAGTTGCGAACCACATGTGTTAGTAGTTGCTAGTACTGGTCCGCGCACAACCCGCGCAACTTCATCTGCGTCTGTCAAAAGAAATATTTTTTGCCGTTTTTGCAACGTTTTTCACTTATGCTGTATTTCCTCGATACGTGAACTATCCAATACTAAAAGAGAAATTGAACCAGTTGTTCACGCGTGATACCGTGACTAAGTGAAATAGGGATTTATTTTAATATAAATAAGTTTCGTTGTTAGGATTTTGGGTTACAAATATTTAATGTTAATAGGCTTATCAATAGGTGTCAACCTTGGGTTAGTTTCTATAAGGCTCATCTTGAGCATTACGACTGACGTTGAAAACATATAATAAATATAACCTCAATATAATCTCTGTAATCGGTTATAACGATAATTGCAGAATCGTGAGATATTCTTACGCTGTTAGTAGTTTGAGTATTTAAAATATTTTAATACCTTTTAATGTAACTTTTTACCTCAATTATTAACTAAAACATCATTAGATTTGACTAACAACTTGTAGTTATGAATAAACAATTTAAAATTAATGTATGAAAGCTCATAATCAATTAATAGAAAATTTACAAAATTGTACGCTCAACCAAGCAGTACAGTCAGATAAAGATGTCTTTTTGTTTTTACCTAACTTGCGCGTCAGCTCAAGTACTTAATAGTATGTAATATTTGAACTTCGTTTAAATCATTATGAAATAATTGTCTAACAGCTGAATAATTGCAAATAATAATTAGAACTCGTTACCTCGTTGTTTCTCATAAATGCAGTAATCACGATTCAGTCACCTTGCTTTAATCATTGTTGGGTATTTGTTCACTGTTCATTTATTACACGCATTTTCCTTGTTATTTCACAGAAAAAACATGGCTGGGTTTATAGCATATTTAAGGTATATTAAGCTTTATTTAGTTTATGTGTATTCAGACAAGATATAACGTTCTTTAACGAGATGTGACGAGTGACAGTTCTTATTTGTTCTTAAATTCAAAGAAAATATCTAAATGTGTACGATGAGTACTTATATTAGTAGAATAGCTAGGTAAGCAGACTTAGACATTGCTAATATTGGACTTTTGTATTAGTAAAAACTAGTATCTAAACTGTTTTTTTTTAGTTCTATAATCTTCCTTTGCCCTATGATTCTTTTATGCTTTTGAAGGTATGATTCCGTCTCTGTCCTTCCCTTTCGGGAATATAAACATATTTATATATTTCTGGAGTTATATTTATTACAGATTTTACCTAACTGCCTCGATGATTGAGCGGTTAGTGTATGCGATTACCGATAAAGAGGTCTCGGGTTCGATTCTCGGGTCAGGTCAAAAAGTGCTATTATTTTTTTCTAAATACATAATACAGCCCGGAGTTTAGATGTTGGAACCTTAACCCCCATGCCTCGGAGGGAGCATGTAAATGTAGGTTCTGTGCCAGGTTTCACTCCGGTCGTGTCGAATAGGCGTCCCATCGGTTTGCGAAAATGAAGGAACAGAGAGTGCAACTGTGTACACATGTGTGCACTGTAATATCTCCTGCGTCGATGGTTGGTCTCCGTTAAAATTGACCGCTTTGGCCAAAATCGCCTGGGAGTTCTTCATGATTTTATTTAAATTTGTAAAAGTAGTGTCAGTAAATGTAAATAGTTCACTATAAAGTAACTAGAATTAACGTAAATTGTCTTTAATGAGATTTTTAAATGCACAATTGTGATAAGAAATTGATTTTTGGATTTTTAGTGGTAATAATACGACTATAATACAATATTATTATGTTAATTCGTAATTTTAAAGTAATTAAAATACTCTTAAACACAGAAACAGCTATTGTTGTACATCTTTTATATAATCAATGTATAAGTATAATTTCGTGAACAAAGAAACTTGAAATGAGGAATACGCAGCGTATAGAATCAGTGAAAAAGGCTAAAATATTTAAAGGGTATTTGTATCAAGTTATACACATTTATGAAATGATTTGTCACGGTACGTTAGCGGATATAATGAGAGTTCAAGTTGCACTGGCAAACTAAATAAATCTACAAGATCTCTGGTACGATTATGTAAAGGTTAAAAACTACATACCAATGACACTTGGATAGTGTTATTGGCGTGTTATATTTTAAGTAATCTTACGAAATTCTTCAAATTGTGGCGATAGACGAAGAAATAATTTTATTGCTTATTTTAGTGTTCTTAATATATCAATGAAACAAGAAAACTTCCATGAACTAATGAAGGTCCGTTGAACTAATATTATGAATGCGAATGTAAGTTTGTTTGTTACGGTTTCTACAACTACTCAACCGATCATCATGAAATTTCATACACATGTTCTTGAAGGTATTAGAAGTAACATAGGATACTTTTTATTAAAAAAAATATTTAAAATGATCTGTTACGAAACTTAATGTGGCAGACCAAAGCTAGTATATGATAAAACTTCTGAAAAAATACTATATTTGATTCATTTGATCTGTAGTTTCTTGGAAATGGGAATACTATATCTAATAGAAAGAGTATCGATTACTTATATTGCTGAGGAATAAAGTACACCACTAAAAGATAATATATGTATGTCAGGTAAATTACGGATGTATGATAGTCATCCGCTGCGGACTTAAGTTTCACTATAAAAATCACGATATCGCAGTTTGTGCAGTTTCGTGACCGACGCGACTTCAATTGCACGCTACACAGGTTGTGATATTTGTTTTGGTCTCGTAATATGTAGACATAAAGATAATTGTCACTTCAGATTATTTAAACAATTGATAAATAGTAAAAACATACAAGCTTTTTTTAAAGTTTTTCTTTTTTAAATATTGAAGCAACATGAGATTAAAAGCGAGCAACTTACCAAAGTTTTATTTTTTTTAGATAATAATTAAATTTTATCAAAAAATAACAGCGCTTTTTTAAAAATAGTATTTTTATTGAATAAAAGTATATTTAATTAATTTTTTTTCTCCTTGTCTGTTTCTCTCACACACGAACTTTGTTTTGCTCTCCATAACGGTAAAAATTTTCTTTTATGAATTGTCATTGTGAACAAATTCATCCATTTGCACAATTTGTGTTCGGGATTTAATCAGGATAATAATATTTTTCTCCAGTAAGTCCCAAATTATTAAATAATTATGGGTAATTGTGAAAGTTTAAGAGGTTTAAACGGTCGCCACGCCGCTCTCTACTTCGCTGAGTGTTATGGATCCAAACCCCACATGGGATCCACAAATTGTAGTTCTGAGTCTGGGTGTTCTTTGTGTCCGTTTCTTGTATGTCTGTAAAATCCCTCGCAACAAAGCATTTACTTCTAGTGCGGGCGTTGTCTTAAAAATTTAGTGCAGCTTTTTTATGATTTTACAGAATCACCTCAATGGCCAATTATGAGAGTGAGGAATCAGAGAGTACGTGTGTGTGCACGCACACTCGTGCATTATAACATCAACTGCGTTGTTAGCTGGTCTCTGTTGAGAATGGTCGTCGTGACCGAAATCGTCTACTAACACATTATAATTAATCCCACTTAAGAATAAGTTTTATTTTATTACGCAACCTAATCAATGCACTAATTAATGATAAAGCTTTAAAAGGATTCAGCAATCATTTAAAAATTCATATTCAAAGCAATTACTTTAGTAATAAATTTGAAGAAAATATCTAATTATACTTTTTATGTTCTTATAATATGTTATAAGAAATTAATTCAATATTTAATTTCTTTTCTGCGTAAACGACTACTATATGTCATCAATGTTGAGTTAATTTACTACCAATAATAAATGTAATGTTTAATGAATAGTCTGTCGTATCGAAATGGCAGGTTTAATTACATGTAGCGTAAGTAATAATTATAAATAACATTGAGATTCACTTAATTATATAATTATTTTGTGTGGAATTTCTTACCTTGATATGCGATTGCTTAACTGACGCCGTAGGTATATTACTTTAATATTTTAGGATGTTTTACTAATTTTACTGACAATTCTTCCTTCCTGGAAATCAGTTAAAAATTGGAACTCTACCGGTGCACATGTTTTCCCTCCATCCTGGCCCCGGAGCATCTAAGCGGGGCGTGAAAAAGCATCTCACTAGGCCGTCATAGTGTAGGTCGCCATACTAAATTATCACTCACTTTGGCAGGCTCTTAATATAGAAAAAGAATTTAAGAGTTTCATATAGAAATAGTAACTTTACTAAATAATGTCTTCATTTCGTTTCTCCGTACGATAATTTAAAAAAAAAACTGTGTATGTAATGGATACGAAATGGAATGTTGGTATCATCTCATGATTTTTTTTAACCAGTAACAACAGTACTGCAATAACGTGTTTCAAAGCCAATAACCTGTATGAAGTCCTATGACACGAACACAAACATATAAAACAATTTTGATGCCATTAAATAACAGGTTTTTATAAACACATCGTCGCGACAGTATTATATTGTCACAGATAAAGTACCGACTACTTGTTTTTAATTGATTCCACTTCGATGTTGTGCTTATAAGGATAGACAAGATGCAGCCTGTACTGGATATTATGCTCCTGTGAAAGTTGTTGCCTAGTCAACGAGACACATTCTGAAGCCTTTGCAATTCTAACACACATTTGTCTCGGAAGAAATTTTTCTATGGCGAATATTAACTCATATTAGAGTTACCTCATTGTAGGAATTTATGATAAGAGTATAAAATATAACTAAAACATAAAGACTTTAATTACTTCTAACCGGTCCTTAAATGTTTTTTTTGTCTGGTGTCTAAAAAATTTAAATAAAAAACAGAAAAAAAAATTGCAAAAAAATATCAAAACAAAAATGTTTTACTCAAAAAGTTTTTAATGATTTTTATTTAATATTTATATAACTTACGTCGCACATTTGTAATGCTTATATAGTACGACGGAAACAACACTATTGTATAACTTTAAAAATTATATCCAATACGTAAACAGCAAACGTGTATACAAAAGCGTTATTATTTTTTTTACGAAGACATTTATTAAAATAGCGTAAATAGAATTACAAATTAAGGCAAGTTTGCATTCTGGAAAAACCGAAAAACACTAACACTAAATCTTAGTCACATTAAATGCCTTACCAAATAAACTCCAACAATTTTGAAGAGCTTGTCACAATACATGTTTATTTCTTAAGGCTAACGGATTTACACCTTTTTCCAGAACTAATTATATGTGTGCGTGTTCGTGTACTAGTCTCATCAAAGTTTTTTTCATTTCAGGTAAGTCCAGTATCAAGTACTATCAACCGAGTGTAAAGAAACGTGTTTGACTACGAGTTGTGCAGCTGTTCGAACCAGTACGTTTATACCAAAATAGTACATGTTTCATATTTCATGTTCATTAATTCTGCATGTAATGTGGTAAGTACATTTTTTATGCATACCGCAATATTTGATTCATAAGAGTTGTGCCAAAGAATGTGTAATTCTTTGTTGCAATACTGAACACTTGATAATATAATACTATATTTATGGCAATATGTATTTATAAAATTTTAAGTAATCTAAACAGCGGCTTTTTTTTTCTTTATTAAGAGCCTGCCAAAGTGACTCTACTCCGTCCGATGGAAAGCATGAATAGAAGTCAAAAGGTGCGGTAAAACCATACTCTGCGAATTCAGACTATGCAGTATGGTGACCAATGCTGTAACGAACAAGTAAAATGCTTTTTTACGCCCCACTCGAGGACATAAAAGACATGACAGTCATCGTGGCAGTGTAAGGATCACACAATTACCTCGATAACTATCATCCCTGCACCAATGGGCCTCCGGTCGTACACTCACCAACAAAACACGACAACACGGATGCTGACGCTTTAGGTTGGTCTTCTGTAAGAGGATAGTACTGCCCTGGTCAAACCGTCCTTTTCGTGCTGAAATCAGTGTGACAATCACAAGACAATGATGTCACTACACACCATCAATATAGGTTATTGCCGTATATCTATAAAAGATTTAAACCTATTAACGAAACCAGAATCGGCAACTACGAAAATCGTATCTGTATTCAATGCATGTGAGCACCCGAAACCATGAGTGCTATCAAGTAGACGCGTCACTTCCTCTCGTACTCCATCTTCAAATCTATTTAAATAACATTTGAACAGAACACTCTCACGTAACAGGTATAATATATTACCTGAAACTGATCCTACATTGATTTATTTAAGTAACAGTTCACGGAGTTCAATTCAATGCTTCTTGTTGCAAGTACTTGACTTAATACAGTTTCAAATCGTTTTAGGGGATTGCGTGTATTTTCAAGTTATATAAGACTATAAATTCTTCTTCGAACAGTTTTAACTTATGCCTTCACAGTAATAACGTCTTTAGATTATAGACATTTGAGGTATAGAATTTGAAATTTAAGAAGTTGTGCTACTCGTAGTATCTACACATCACTTTACCGTTTTGTATAGTCTATGTTGGATTGGTGCGATCAGAATGCTGACCTGCCAATTTATTGACAAAATTTTATAGCTTTTGTAAAAGTAACTCCGGATATATTTAAACACTAGCGACAGTCGATTTAGCACATGGTCAGATAGCGTTTAAGAAACTTTAACTTTCAATTTCTGAACGTATTTTTTATAATGTTATAAAGTAACCAGATCCACCAATTGCAACGTTTTAAAAATAAGAATGTAATTTTGTAGCCCAAAGCCTAAATTTAGGTTCAAAATGTATACTTATGGGTAATAATTTGGAAGGTGTTGTTCACCCGTACTTAACTCTCAAAATTTTAAAGTGGACCAGTTTATATACTTCACATTACCCAAAATAACTTCACGTGTTCAGTTTTAGGTGCACCTCATTACATTCTAAAGGCATGATCTCTTCAGACATATAATTTGTGACTAGTTGAAAAATTACGATATATAAAACTTTTATAAAAAAATAATTTAATGTTACCTCAACTTAATGAGTTTGTCTTTGAGAAACAATTTGTCTTTGCGATGATATTTGGAATTCGTAACCATGTGTGCAGAAATGAATTTCGAATATGAATAAAAATAACAGTCAGCTTACTGCTGACTATATTAAGATATTTTCATCAATTAAGGGTGTATTTTCTTTTGGTGTTGCACATTTTAAAATAGTTTTACACATGTCCCATTTCTGGACATATTGAGTGTTCTTCTTTCTTCTACTCTGACATACAAGACAACATATAATATAATTTGGTAAAGTAAGGATATCAAAAAACATCATCATAAGACATTCACCTCATTCAGACGCAACCTTAGTTTTCGACTTTCTTTCAAATTGCCCGTAATGACCAGTATATTGTACTTAAGAAAACGTTAAATTGGTAAGCAGAGGGTATCCTGCGGTAAGTACGCAAGCAAATTTTACGGTTTTAAGCCCTGTGGTCGCTTTGAAATAGTTACAAATTATTAGTTTGGAAGTTTAATGCTTAGCAATTTGATGTGTACCCAAAGATGCACAGATTAGTGAAGTAAAGGTTCACATAAGCGTAATGGGGCATTTACTTATATATAAACATTTTTGAAAACTATACGTTTATCTTACTAAATAAAACATAGAATTGATCTTCGAAGTAACAGAAGACACATCTAATGTAAGCGTAACTTAATGGGATTTTACTTTCCGACATCACTTTAGTATATTTTATTTAGTTTATAATAGATTTAAAAAAAATAATATTATTCGCTTGACGTCTCTCTTGCCATTACAAACTTTTTAAACCACGATTTTCCAATTTTTACATGTATCATTTCAGCCTTATTAGCTAGTAACATATGCTTGAAGCGGTTTATGTTGTTTTAGAGTTGACAATCAAACGATACATATCTTGAATATGTGTCTATGAAAGTTAATGATATTTTAAGTAGCATTTCTTATATCTATAATTCCACATGTTACTGAAGTATTATTATTTTAATTACTGCTTAAAATTTGGCACATGTGTAGGTTTCGGCAAGAACAAAATACAGACCTCGCGCGTCACGATTCTGCACAAAATAAAACAATGATTGATAAATACTGTTGCCAGGCTATTGCAAGCTATTTAACACTTTATTTTGTATTGATTAAATTCGATGTTAACTTACATGCTCTTTGAAGAATGAACATTTCGTATTGTTTAGATCCTAAATATTGTGTCTTAGTAGTATTATTAGTTACTGCATAAGATTCTGAATTAATTCAGTCTGAACGTCATAATGACAGCAGTGATTGTACTGCATCCTTTATTAGCTAAAACATTATGTAACAAATACAATACTATTGATTGTAAAAGCCGGTCATGGTCATCGGAACTTGAATTAGCATGTGTTGCATTCAATTTAGCATCGTTATAGTCAGTTTTTATGTAGATATGTCGGTTTTTGTTTATGGATAGAAAAAATGGTTAGATGTTGTATTCAATTGAATGTTAAGTAATGTGACGCCTTTGTTTTTGTATGTGCAGCAATCCACCCGGATATAAACCGCTGGTGGTTATGTAAGAATCGAACCGACCAAAACTGAACGCTATCTCGGGTACTAGTAGCCGGGGAACCAGGTGCCCCTAGAAAGAAATTCCTGGAGCCATGACGCACCTAAGACCATCTGCGGTCTAGAGATGGCGCCCTCCCGTGTAGGATACTTCCTTCTTGTCTCCATAAAGGCGCGCTAACCCTCGGTATACTTCTACTAGAGTGACAGATGACCTTACCTGTCACTCTTAGATTTGCGCTTATGGAAGGCGGAGATCCTTTTGCGATCTCTGGACCTGATTCGCGGGCCCAGCGGACCCTAAAAGTTCTATATCTCACTCGATCCTGTTCCACCACCTCTTTTGCAAGCATAACTTGGTTGTAGAAATAGATGAATAGATAACCGCAGTTAAAGTACCGTGCGAGAGAATCCACACTCCGATGGCTGCTGGTATGAGAGGGTTCTGAAATGCCCTTAGAGCCAATCCTACATAACGAGTCTTACGCACCTGAGTCCTGAGTATTACAAACAATGGTATATCTATCTGTGATACAACTAAATATAATCTCTAATATATATATAATAAAGATTCTGTAATAGTGAGGGATAAATTCAGTGATTCGGTTGTCGAGGCTGAAATATTTTTGATTTTTTTTTTCAAAAGCTCACAATGTAATGTGTTTGTTATTTCTTTTATGCTCTTTAAAGTTTTGTAATACCGTATGTTCGTTTACATGATCATTTTAAATTTTCTAAACTTATAGATATAAATATATGTAATAAAATAAAAGGAAAACATTAAGTTACGTCTCAAATCACAATTACATTCTCTACACCGAAAAAAATCCTGAACACAAGAAGTTTTTCTTGATTCCTTTCGTAGATAGCCATAATTGTAAATAGGCATTCGAAACTAATTTTAAATTGTGCAAAGTTAGCTGTAGTTCTTGGTTACTATGAATATGATCATCGTCATCATCATCAATAGCCTTAACAGTCTTGCTAAACATAGACCTCTCTTTGGCAAGAAGGTTTCGTCCTTCTATCACACGCTGGCCAGACGGGTTGCTATACGATTTGTTTCAAGATTTCCTTCTCTTTGCAGTGATGTTTTCCTGCCTAGCTTGTACCCTTAGTCGCCTCTTACAACATCCACGAAATAGTGACAAGACTATGAATGTGCAATAGGTAAATTATTTTATTGCTAAGTATTTGATCACCATTAATCTCACACTTTTCTTTATGTAACATTATCAAGACCTCTTTTAGAATATAAAACCTAAAAATTCTTTTACAACTTAGAGTCTTAAGTTTCCTTTGGGCCTCCATCAAAACTTTCCTTTTTACGACTTTGTTGTCTGCCGTGATTTTAACATCGAGACAACTTTAAATTTTATCGTCCTGTGCGATCTTAAAATTTAAATGGAACTTGCCTTTATGGTATTGTTTTTTTTAAATTGTGATGCAGTTTTTCTACAGCTGGAGTATAAGCAACTAGATCTACTTTTGAAAAAATCACAATGTCGAAACGTAATTTGCATATGAGTAAAATATAGAGTTTCTTTTTCGAAGTCGATTAGTAAAAAAAATAATTCTTTAACAACGGCAGCACACAAATGACAGACAGTTTTAAGTCACTGATGTCTCAAGATCGCTTTTTAGAACTTGGTTTTCTGTACAAAAAAGCGTAAATACTTCCTGCTATTAAATGATTCAGGTGGCAACATACTAGCTTTTGTATTTCACTGTGTGAAAACAGTCCTTCGAAATGGCAGTGGCGTCGCTCTCAATCTCCGTATATTAACTCTTGCCACCAATATTCCTATATGATTTTCTCAATAGCAGCGGAAGTTTTTGAGAAGTCATTGGAATGATAAGCAAGTTATTTGGGTATGGGTAGATAGATTACTTTAAGTGTTGACATGACATGAAAATACGAAAAAAAAAGATGTTAAATTTGCTATGCATATTTGACTCCGCTAAGGTAGCAAACACATGACGCATCTTGAATCGAAACCATTCAAATAGTACATTCCAAGACTATTGAGTTTCTTTATAGAAGTATTTGAAATGGATACCATTGTTCAAAACTAGTAAACCTTAGTATACGTACTTAGATAAATTGTATTCTAAGCTATCGCTATACAAGTGTTTTGCAGTATGCCAACATAGAGTTAAGAGTTTTATCGCACTTGAAGGCAATAAAACCCAGTTGAAATTAGACACGGCTAAATTAAGATCGTAGTAGAACCTACATCAATATTAAAATAGCTTTTGAATTATGCATAAGTTAAATTTTCTTCTTAGCAAATTCTGTAACGATATCTTGCAATTCATTGGGACGATAAAAGGTATTGTATTAAAAAAAATTAAGATTATAAACCTACGTAGATATGAATACTAGATAGATTACACAGACAATTTAATGTAAAATCATTATTATCTATAGTAAGTAGTTGTAAAAAACATCAATTGTCCATAACTTCTAATTTAAAAAAAAAACTTAAATTCACCTATTTTTCAGTTTTCTGTTCATAAAATTTCATGATTAAAATAATATAACACTAGCACTAGACTAGCATAATTTTTCGCCTGAAATTATGAAGATTATGATGATCGTGTAGCATGACGAATGAAAGCAGTAAGAGAACCAAATCCTTTTAACAGAGTTCTGCAAACGACAAAAGTATTCCGTCCTGACCTCTTTATTTTTATGCATGATCCTGATCACTCGAAAACAACTGCCCTGATTTGTTTTATCAATTAAAAAATATGTTAAAAAAGTTTTGGCATAAAAAAACTTGAATTTAGATTTTATTGCATTTTGTCTACTTGGCGCTTAGGGATTAGTATTTTGTACTAGTTTTTTCACAGATGACTTCTGCTATGAATGTCAAGTAATGGCAAAACACTCATTTTCATGTTTATATCATAAATTATTTTATCGTTTAATTAATTACATGACATCGAGTTTATGAAATAAGGCTTTCTGTATTTATAATAATATAATTTCATTCCTTAAACGACTAACATAAATTAAAATCTTCCATAGGCATGTTGTAGTACAGCACTTATTAATTACTAATTTAATGATTACAAATTTTAATGATACTCATCATTTGTTTATGTTTATAAGTTTAAATATTGAAATGACGCATGTCTGTCTGATTTAAATAAATTAATAACTTTATATATATATAACTTAACATTTTTTGCATAAATTCGTCGTCACTTCTCTTCATCTTAAATACTTTGCCAGAGCTTATGATTACCAAATAAAAATGACAAAACCAAAATAAAATCACAGACATCTATACATACAAAGACGTATTACAAAGATGTAAAGAATAGGTAATCATATTTGATGCTGATAAGAAATCGAACCTTAGGCTGCACGGATCATCATCATCAGCTTATTATAGTCCACTGCTGGACATAGGCCTCTCCCATTACACAAGGCATTAATTATTTTTTATTATGCAATATGAAAACATTGGGTAGGTTACTTGACGGTAAGTAAATACTGCCGCCGGTGGACAGCTCAAGTGTCTCAAGTACTTAACTTGCCGTCCTATGAACGATACCCCTAGAATCAGGGGAAGACGTGATCTACGGGATCATCAATAACTATATCTTATTTTTTTAGACACCTTTTATCACCAAACAAGCACTTTATCACCGTTAGCAACTACTGGCACCTATGAAACATTATCAAGTTTTTAATAGTGTACAAATAACATTTGCTTTCGAATCAACTAAAATATATAATGAAAACAATCGGTCGTTCACTTCAATTATAGGTAATATATGTAAGTGTATCAACACCTTTATAATATGCTCCATAGGTATAATTAATTACAAGATCATGTCGTCGTTATCGAGAGACAGCAGCATCCTGTAGTTCGAAGTCTTTTTTTATTTTGATTGCTACAGACGCGCAACTTTTTTATATCTTCATGTACTTCTTAAGTATCTTAACGATCGCTAGTAGACTTACAGTAAAAGCGAGCTTTAATTATGTGTAAGTCTCTTTAAAGTAATTCCAGGATTTTGGTTTAAATACCTTTCAATACTCCAGCAGATGTTTAAAAACAAACCAGAATCTTATCCTAAAAGAACTGTTATATATTATATATGTGTAATAATATAAAAATAATATATACGTCAATAAATAAATTATGTTGTATAGTCTCACAGACTGAATACACTCAAGTAGAACCGAGCTTGGGTTAATTTATAAAAAAAAAGTCATCCAAAATCATCACTTTTGAAATACACGATATATTTTCGTCTCTATTAGATTATTGTAAAAATGTTTATTAATCATCTATTGAACTCCTTAGAAAGAAAACTCTTGATCTACTACATCACGTTGGCCAGACAGAGTGATTTAGAATTTGTTTCAAGTTTTTCTTCTCTTCTCTTTCTCTTCTCTCTTGCTCGGTGTAGATGGTTCCTTTAGTTGGCTCTTACGTTACCCACGGGATGAACGTTGGTGATGACACTCTATATTCTTAATCTGTTACCGTACGAACACTAGATACTAATTACCTGTCTCAAAAGTTTATAAGCATACTTGGTCCTTAAATTGCTCACCAAGTAATTTAATAAACTGGACAACTTTAAATCTCTAGGGAGCTGCGTAAAGTTGTCAGTTTATATATTGAACTTGTACCTCGCTCGCTATCATAATTATTAATTTATAATTAAAATGTTATGTCATGTGTTATGTATACATATTTTATATTACTATATGTTTTGTTTTTAAAGTACATATTTTCCTGGTTGTTTAATATTCGTATCAGGAGTGTAGGATTGATGATAGCGGATGCCTTCACGAGTCAAATGGTGATTAAATGACATTTGAAGTCAACGGAGCCACGAGGGCTTTGTTGAGTTCAAAATACTGGGGATTATATGTCTTTAGTTAAGGTAGGTCCTGTTTTAACAGAGACAATCAAGAACGTGATGTCGATAATCTGTTTAAGTAAAATGAAATGCACTTATGGTAAGGTAAGCTTATTTACTAAAAATAGTACAATTTTTTTTCCATGTCTTTTTCTCTTTGTATTAAAATGAGGTTTGCGGAAACCTTTTAAAGATTGCTTGATTTTTTTTAAATTTGAGAAATTACAAACGAAGGGATGGTGGGACTGAGAAGGACTCATCAGTCATAACCTTGCTGCATTGGTTTAAACGAAATTGAGAATGAAGCTGTGGACAAAGCCAATGTATTAAAATAATGCTGATTATTTTAATAATTTATGTGTTTACTAGCTTTAAATATAAGACATTTTGGCCATGTCTTCGCCGAGTTTTCTTATTATATTTTTTATGTGAAAAAAACTAAGATTCTATGCAAATTTTTACTGAATTGACAATCAGTTGTCACCGTTGAGAAGCCAAAGCCCATCTTATCGAACAGCAACATCAAAAATAACAATTGTATTTATTATATACCTATGGTGAGCACTTAGAAATCGTCTTTTCTATGTTATTTCAATTTACTTGTACCAACTTCACATCTTAAATTGTTTTATTGACGGTTTGTTGACCTATACTGATATTGAAAACCCGCAAAAACTTGTTTTATATATATTTTAGATGTTTATTGAACTTAGACACTATTTATAATATTTGAATATATGGAAACTTACGCCTCTACGTAGTCATGAGGAAAAATAATGTCCGAGAATGAATAGGAGGTTCCTTCCCCATAAAAACTTTTTCCTTATGCCTACAGATTGACCTTTTGTCCGTAAGCCTCCGTTTATGCGCCCACAGTGTAATACTATCTCCTTTTACAGTGCATCTCAATTCTGGAGAAAACATCCTTCTTATCTTGCTTTTTACAAGTAATTTCGAATGAGATTTTCACATTGAAACCTTGAAACAAAACATCACTTTGAATTATCTGAAGCTTGGCAAATGCTCATAAAAACTCGCCGAATTTCATTCGAATTTTGGGGTATGTTAATAATTTTAACTAATTACGATTATCCTTATTAATTGTTATGGAAACAGTCATAACATTGAATGACATTCTTAAATTGGAACATGTTCCAAATGTAAAACAAAACAGTAGCAATCAGATCTTAAATAACACACTGCGTAACATAAAATCTCAACTCTTACATTACCACTTTGATTGGTCAATTGAACAATTGAGCGTGCTTGTTACGAACAATAAAATTGTCTATGTGTTGTTTGTTGAGGTCATGAGCAATTTATCTTATAAATAGACTGATAGACTCGTGAGGAGCGTAAGGTGTTCGCTGTGATGATAAAAGAAACTAAATTGGCTTGGGGATTAAACATTGGGTGCAACGTGATATTTCCAAAATTATATTCAATTTACGATACTATTACGTATATGATAAGGTACAAGACGTGATAAACAGTGTCAAACTGTAGTCTATACTAGTTACTATTTTTAAGAGGTCTGAACTAAAAATGTTATAAAAACCAAATTATACGAGTGCATTTCAGAAAACTTTGGCTGTTCTAAACTTAAGTCTGGGTGTTGTCAGTTATTCAGTTTTTTTTTCATATTATTGTTGATTATGTATTAAAAATTGTATGTAAACGAAAAAGTTATAGAGACATAAAAAATCTAAAAAGGACGTTTAGTTTTCCATAAACCTTAGTTCTAGCCCTCACAATAAGCGGTCATACATGGGTTACAATTTGCCTACGAGAATACAACTGTATATATGTTTCTCTAGGGCCATTTTAATTGTACAGTATTAAATTCCCGCTGAGCACGAGATCGTATTTTGTCAAAACATTTAATCTACCTTAACGTACACTAAAGCCATAATATGTTTTCTAATTTTCTGTAAACTGCGAAGCAAAATTATTCGTTAAAATTAAATTATTCAGTGAAATTAAATTATTTTCATCGCCAGGCCTTTGTGCAGAATATGTAAAGGTTTAGATAAATTCTCTCCTGGGGACGTTTCGTTACGTTGGAAAAATGGCATTTATGTGACCTGAGATTCTTTGTGTAAATTGTTATGGAGAAATAGTGGCAGCGTGTAACAATTTTTGTTCAAAATATATTTACTTTCTAAAATGTATAATGTCTTTTTTTTATTCTTTAAAAGACAACACCCGCACTAGGAATAAATCCTGTCGCGGGGAACTTCACAAACATACAAGAAACGGACAAAAAGAACACCCAGACTCAGAACAACAATTTGTGGATTACACAAATGATTATATGGTTAATCACCCCGGGGATAAGCAATTTGAATCAACGTAGCATTTCAATAAATTTACTTTTTGTTCCTCTACATACCTATGACCTCTTCGTCCATATAACACTATATAGCTATATCTAGTCTATTTACAAAAAGGTATATCAATCAATAAACTAACAGAAAAACTTACATAGAAAGGTCACATTCTACTTTATGGTTAAAGAGTGCAGGGGTGACAGTTACTGAGGTAACTGTGTGAGCCATGCACTGCCAGGATGACTGTCATGCCTTTTACGTTCCCATCCAGGGCGTGAAAAAGCATCTCACTAGGCCGCCATAGTGTGCACCAGTAAATTGTCTGCATTTTCTGCAGATTCTATTCATGCTTTGCGCCAGGCAGAGTAGTCACTTTGACAGGCTCATAAAATAAAAAGAAAGTGTTAGCATAAGTGAAGTTAGTAGACGTCGGTAGTGCACTGCATCGGTTAGAATCCTTAACCTCGAGACTACACGTCCGACTCTAGTACGAATAAACAACTGATCATTTATTTAAATATGTGCCAAGATCTTTGCTACGTCTTAGTTGAGAATCTAAAGTAAACATTTAAAATGTGATTACTTGTATGTGTTCAAAGTAACACGATTGACGTACAAACTAACGAATGAGGCTTTAATAGCTTGCACATGTTTATCTTTCAACACTTGTGTCTAGTTTATTCTTGAAGTAATCTTCACAGAGATACTGGACAGACTTGATTAGCTCATATGACAAACATATAGCTTATATGCAGTTGTAATTTCCTGTTGTACTTATCTAGTAAAATCAAATAAACATCTTGACACAAATCCTATACCAATCCGTCTGGCCAGAGCGGTCAAAACCTCCTTTCTAAGGAAAAGTTTATGTCCAGTAGTGGACTATTAAACGCTGATGTAATGAGGATGATGAAACACATTGTTAAAGAGTGTCAATTGATTCAGACTTTAAACATGAATCGTTCATTAGCTGAATAACTGTACAAGGTGTAACACGCTCACGATAAGTATTACTACACTAGTCGTGATCAGGTTGACAAGTGAAATCAACTCCCTTAAACATAATTGTAAAAGTACTAACTTTTACTCGTGGTTCCGCATGTTTATATGTCGATTATCGCGGCTGAAAGTAATCTATGTGCTTCTTCATGAATCAATTCAATGCCAAATTTCACTAAAATCATCTTAGCTGTTTAGTTTTAAAAGGTAAATAAACTCACATTTGCTTAACAATTCAGTTTCAAAGTTAACATTTTTTAGGAGTGTCACAAAATTATGTATACTTCTCAAGATCGAATCCGCCATAAGCAGCAAATGTTAAAAAACTTCTCATATTATTATCTATTTAAATCGCTACTACTGTTTTACATTGACTTAGAAAAACGATGAATTTTTGATTAGAACTCGACCGAAACCAACCAAATCGTGTCTTGTTTTATCGTTTTTATTATAAAAGTAATTAAAAACACTCATAAACAAACACAATGTTAGTAAAATCCTTGAGCTGTTATTGAACTTGATCTTTCGCACACTGAAAATACCTCCTTGGCACTTGCGCAGTTAGCATACAAAATTCGGAATTAATATAGAACGTAAAAATAAATTTCTACAACATAAAATCCGTGTACATATCCATGTGGATTAAGAACACAGAGTGTCACTACTCCTATTCATCCCATGGGTGTCCTAAGAGCCGACTTAGGAAGAAAACTACGCAGGACAATAGCACTGCAAGGAGAAGAAAAACTAGACAGAAATCCTTCTTTTTTTTTAACGTGTGGAAACCCTCTCGAGCCGTCACCCTACCGGGGTTTACGGCGGGGTGGTGTGTCGGAATCGGACTCGGTGCGCCACTCTGCGCCTGACATAGGAGAGATCCGTGAACAGCTGTTATTACGACATTCAGATCCCTCCTAGCGCTTGCCCGCTACCGCGGACACCATCTGCGGAAACTAGACAGAAATCCTACACCAATGTATCTGGATAGCGTGGTATATTTCGTCAACTGTACTCTACGCTGGTCAGATTCCTTCCTAAATCGTCTTGTCTCTAAGTGCTGCCTACTTACTAATTAGGGACCTACTCGTATGTCGAGCAGTAGATTATTAAAGGCTGTTATAAAAGTAAAGAAATCCTTTAAGACTTTGATAGAACTCCTTCTATTATTAAACGTACGTAGACATTAACTCACACTCACGTATGACTATCACACTCTAAAACTGCATCCTCTTCACTTACGTATGCATCCTAAATAAGGCGAGTTTATACAAAACAAACATAAACATTTATAAATTAAAAAACAACATTTAAGTAACATTCGACTTATAATACATCAGAAGCTACTTCTATTCTTAGGCATACCATGACCATATATTATGACGCAGACGTACACTTACGATCACAGACGACTATCGAAATCGCGGCAACATCAATAAGATTCTTTAGTTGGTCGAACGCTGTTTATAACCAATTGAAAGATACGAACAGCTGCTTGTATATCGTGGAGTTCATCAATCAAATTAATTATTAATTTCATAATTATAACCTATAGTTAACTATTTCTAAATTGAATGTGAAGCGATTGAATAGTTCGTTAAAATGGTATCTACACAAATATGTTAGTTTACAATAAATATTTTTGTAATTATAATTTTATTTGTAACAGGAATGCAACTAATCAAAACAAAAAATATACAATGTAAAACACATTAACAAATTTTGATTATAACTTCAAGCTGTGCAAAAATAGCAACAAGGTTTTATTTTTTATTTTTATTTTTTAATGTTTTTGAAATTCAATTTCAATTTAAATAAATGTTTATTTAATTTTCTTGCCTTACCTCGTCTTTAAACTAAAAATACATTTGCCGCAGTTACTGTTCCGAAAAAGTAGGTAAATTTCAATACAATGAATAATATTAATTCCACCTCGCTGAAATATTGCGACTTAAATAAAACGCACAAGAAATATAATATAAATTAAAATTTTGAATAAAAACAAAATATTATTCTTTTGAAAATAAAGCCAGGCACATATTTGCAGACTTATCGAAATTTTAATGTTTCTGCCATTACTGTTCTATTATGTTCAACATCTGTTTAATAATCAAGTATAAACTTTATGTTATAAGTAAGGAGCATCGTTGTGGTTAACACATAAATATTAATTATAATTTGTCGCTAGCTTATGTCTTAAGATGGGTTATCTAAATCGGATTACCTGTTATCCCGGACTAAGTTGCAAACTCAAATAGAATATCCAAATTACCATACACCTTGAATCCCAAGTATTATATGTATATGCTATATATTATGTGTGTGTATGTCATATATAATAATATATTCAAATAACCTATCTACCCTTCTTTGTTCTCTACTTTGAAATCATGACGGGTCTGTTGCTCTAGTGGTCAGTGATGCTGACTGCTAAGCCAGAGGACGTGTGTTCGACTGCTTCCCAGTGATTGTGATGCAACCCTTTGTGATGATCACGGTTATTTGTTTTGTGCCTAATTTATCCATAAAATGAGCGGTCTGTGAACCACAGTACAGAGTTTGCCTAAGTTTGGGATCAGGCGGTCATGTGTAAGATGAGTGAGGATATTTTTATTATTGTTCTCTTTATTACATTTATGTACTCATTGATTACATTTTCAAATCTTTTATTATCAATTTATATATATATATATATATATATTTATAAATATGTATAAATGCCATATAAAAAGTTAAAGCCCACTGACTTCGTGGCCTCGCCAACCTCGCCCTCTAAGATTGGAAGGACTGCCAACCCTTTGCATCTGACTCTTGATCCAGTCTTCTAACGTGAGTCTCTTATTGTCATTCTAAAATATTTTAGCACCCTGAATTATTAAAAATCTTTTGATTAAACAATAAAGACTTCTATTACATTTTTAATTTTATAGTCTCCACTATCTTTCGACATATTATTAAATATTTACTTTTACATTCCTTCTATTCAAAGACTGCAATCAATCTTATATTATAATGAACACCTTGACTTTACTGATGAGCGTAAATGCTGTACAAGGCCAATCAATTATTTGAATACAAAATGGAACAAAATGCCTTTGCAAAAAAAAATCAATTGAGAAACATGTGACTCGGCAATTCAAATCAGTACATCGAGTTTCTACAACGTACATCGTAAAAACGATGCGACGAGTCGTGTTGTCTGCACACGGCCTTACAACACAATACTTAATGTCCCTTAGCGATATGCATCTAAGTCTGATGTATTTATGTATTTGTACGGTTTCAAGGATATTTCTTTTGTTGTATTATCTTTTACTTTGTTATGCTTAATGATAAATAGGTAGCATTGTATTCGTTTAGATGGTTCCTGATTAACATTGAACAGAGTCGAAAATAGATGCGTTTTAAGTTGAAATTCTACTGAAGTTCAAATTAGATGATAACACGAGTGTGTCAAGGAAAAGATAAAATGCATTGTGTTATTGACGAAAGGAGAGGTCAAAGGCAATTTATGATAAATGAAAATAAGATGAGATAAGTAGTTAGTATGATATAATTTGAAAGAGAAACTTAACTACAGCACACAGGCAGACACACAGCACATACGCGTGTTAATTATTTAAGAACCTTACACACAAGATCAAAATTAATTTTTACTTTGTTAAAACTATATTATTATGTAAATCAGGATTTTATCGCAGTAAGCCATCTAAGCTGTAAGAAGTAAGATTGTTTGTAAATATCATTACGACGACATCGACATTAATTTTTTTTCTGCAAGTGTCTTAGTTTGAACAACCTCCTGTCAACATGCAGTGTTCCACGACATTCACGGGCAGTGTGGTCGACCCGGCCGCACAGGGTGACGACAAGGACAACGTCTAGGGTGAAACGGGTCATTGCTTGTCGGGGGGTTGAGGGAGAATGCAGTATTTCTGCTCACTCCACTGGTCATACGCAAATAGCGGAACGTCAGAGTGGTTTTTATTCTATGAAAGAGCATCTATGCGCATCTTCCATCACGTTAACAAAAAAAGGTTATAAAAGATGGATTTTTGACTAATCGGTTATTACCTAATTTTTTTTATGTTTCACAAGATGAACTTATATTTCAATAGCTCGTACATTATCAGTATCGCTTTATACGCATAATGAATGTTATAAATATGCTCCTTTGATGCCTTCCACACTTTGACACAATCTATTAAACAGAACAGGAATCTATCACAAAGAAAAGAATATGGAAAAATACCTTACATTCATAAATAGGTAGGAATATAATCATTGTAAAGAGCAAAAGTTTGTGTAAAAATTACTTAATTAATATATCATTACAGCATGTACCAAGATTACTCAGTCTTGACACAGCTCTATAACCAGTTTAGATACAGGTTCAAGCAATCTTGACCTTCTGCTGAATTCTGCATGATGCAGAAAACCTGCTTGAATATAACAGTTAACCATGACCTTGTTTAAGATGTATGTTCATGAAACATAAACAGGAGATAATTACTAAGTTTCTTTGCTTCTTAACTTGCCTTGCGTTTCTTCTTGCGTTTTACTTTTTAAAAAAGAATAATCAAACAATGGTTTGCATTTGAAAACCGTACATAGAGTGTTGTGTTAGTCATGTATAAATAACTAACAGGCAAAATAACAAGCAAGCTTTTGTAAAAGTATAAGAAAAAAATCGGCCATGTCTCCAGACAAAGTGCTGGAGCCGAAGTGTACTAGAGTGGATACCACAATTGGGTAAACGTAGTGTAGGGCGCCCTGCGACGCGATGGACCGACGACTTGAAGAAGGTGACTGGCAGCGGATGGATGTGAATTGCCCAAGACCGGGATGGTTGGCGTTCCTTGGGCGGAGACCTTCGTTCAGCAGTGGACGGCGATTGATATGTAGATATTCTATATTAAGCAAATTATAAGAGCACATAAAACCGTCGATTTTGCGCCTAGTCTCCCCCCATCGGATTGTGAGAGTGAGGGAACAGAGAGTGCACCGGTGAACTGTAATAATATTTCCCACGAAGTTAACTAGTCTCCGTTGAGATTGACCGCCGTGGCCGAAATCGACTAGGGCGACATCAACATCATTAAAAAAGTTTTGATGACATGCTTACTTCTATACATCTACGTCATCTCATAATACCTTGTATTAATTTATTTTTATTTAAGCAACGCTCAAAACATCAAAAGGTTTTTAAAACATTAAAATTCACAATGCAATTTTCATCCTTAACTAAACCGCATCAGAATAACATTTCAAATAACGTTTACGATTTTCATATATTATATTATTACCAATAAAACGCACAAATTGTTCATAAAAATCCCAATAGTGCTTTATAAAATCGTATACATATAACGTTTGAACGCACTATTGAAAGTAATGGATATATTAATTTATCGCTTTAGCTAACAAACACATCTCGGACTGTGGTCTTTTAAATAAACATTTTATTATGCCACTTCGATATAGTAAATTGCTTTGAGATGTAAGAAATATCGGTTTACTCGTATTTTTAGATTAAAGAGTGATAAATTTTTCCTATTCACTCTCCTGATAATAAAGTATTATGGGCTCATGTAACATGTCCATCTTTTGAATATTTTCAAGTACATACTGTCATATAAAAAGAAGCGTCCATGTAGGTAACTTGACTGAGTTATCCATCATTCATCATCTCAGCTAAAAGATTATGAATAACGCGTAAAAGACGTCTACCGCTGAACATAGGCTTCCTCCAAGGTTCTCACTAACAGGGGGCCTCATGTTGCATACATCCGATGGCCTCCTGCCACCTTCACCAGGTCGTATTTCAAACCACTCGTAGCTTGTGATCCAAATCAACCTATCGCCTTTCACTGCTGAACGAAGGACTCTTCCAAGGAACGCCAACCATCCCGGTCTTGGACAATTCGTACGTATCCCCTGCCAGCCACCTTCTTCAAGTCGTCGGTCCATCGCACCGCAGGGTGCCCTACACTACATTTGCCCAATCGTGGGCAAAGACAAAGACCTTGTCGGGGGGAAACTAGTGCTGCGTTTTTCAGTACGCGGTCGCCACTCCAGAAGTTCGGCCATCGTTGAGAAATTTCTAACTTAAATTTCAAAAATAATTAACAAAAAATAATTGATTTGCATAACAAAAGAGTTCCAGTAAACCACAGTTCGTTAAAAAGTAACCACACACATTGCAAGTCGTTAATTCGCATTACGTAATGAAAAGCACGTACGCCATAGCTTTTAAACGTTTTACTTATTACTTTTATTACATTTCAATACTTTAAGATATTTTATGCTAGGGTTGTCAATTAGCTAATACACATAATATTGTAGAAATAACTTAAAATGAGGAATTTGGCAAAACAATGAGAGATTGATTTTGTATTTCAGATAGCTGTAGTCGTTTTGTTGTTTATTTTTAACCTTAAAAATCTGTGAGCCTTATGGCTTATTAACACCTGTCAGGGTTACAAGAGAAGCCCGAAACGATTGCTTTGCAAGACTTGCAATAAATTTGACTATCATGGATTCCAACATGTAATTCTGTAGTGCTTTCTATTTTCTATAGCTCCCTTTTATAGTTCACTGAATCCCTGAATTAAAATGTCTACATTTAATATTACAATTCCTTTTTTTACAAGTTCGTACAAGACGATGATAGATATTAATGATACCCCTAGAATTTTACAAAAAATAATTTTGTTTACGAGGAACTTTGCAAAAACATATGATCGAAATCACTTACAAACGTGTTTTCTTGTAAATTTACCTTTTTTTACGCTGTGTCAACCCTACCTCCTGTAGTTCTTAAAACCGTAATTACCAATACATCATCGAACAATGGTTGTACAAAAACTAAACAGGTCCATTGTTAATCTACATAGACATCTCTCGATGGCAAGTCTGGATATTCTTTTTGTGTAGTATTGTCAGCTGACAGTAAATTAGAATTTGGCTGCACACGTCTGCCGAATTTTAGATCCGTTGATTAAAGTTTTGTACATTTGTATCTACCTATTTCATTTAAGATTAAAGTACGAGGATCGATCTTTTAGCTGTCTTTGGGCTGCGTTGTAGGCAACAGACGATTTTTGATCAAGGTTTAAGAAAATTTTCGATTACTGTGGGTAAAACAAGCATAAGAGTCCCACAGTAACAAGTAATGATGTTATTATGGTAGTTAATATAACGCTATTTTGGTTTTTAAAAACAGATGTCAATGTAGTTATTCCTGAAATAGCTTAAAAGCTAAAAAAAGCTTTTATCTTGATATTTAGCTGTACAGTTATTATTCTTTGTATCTAGTAAGCCTTTGTACTACTATCATATTAATTCGTCAGTTTTTATCAACTCTAATTATTTAATTTTACACAGATAGTTAAATTAATTATCTCAAGAAACCCGGTGAATTTTTTATATAACGTTCTACTAGACGGTCAAATTAAATCTAGGAACGATAAATACATATTTCTCCCGATGTAAAAAAAACTCACGTTACTAAGGGAGGTATTAAGCAAAGTTGTACTTATGTATACTGTATAAGGTAACAAATCTAATGACTTTATTGAATACATTTCAGAAGGAAATGTAATTTGCAGTTGTAAAACGTTGTTATACATTAGTAGAACTTAATAGAATCGAAGCAAAAACGTTTAATTACTTAATTCAATTAAAGTGTTCATTATTAGTAAAGCGATAGTAGTTGCAGAGTACACATTTATGTAGAGAATTCTCAGTTTTATGGCACCAGTATTAAAGTTAAGAATAAATTACATCTTTCCGTTTTATCGTTTATTTTGCAAATCACTTGTTAGAGATATTGTTAATTAGAATGCTATCACTTAAACGTTAGAACTCAATTGTTTAACAATATTACTTTAGAATGGCTACTGTGAAATAAATGGAAACAGGATTGATTGATTCGCTTAATAGTGTGTAGATAATATAGTTTATTAGTGGTCTATATTCTAGATTATTTTACCTGATTTTTAAACCTCTCACTGCACATTCAATTCCAAATAAAAAAATACATTAGTTTATCACGATACACAGATAACACAAAGAACATAAAAAATGCCATCAGAATGTATCCAAATTGTTGAGCTTCCTGAAGCCACACGTTACCTTTCTGATAGTGACTACAGGTTTAACAGAATAGTAGGAGAAATGTTAGATAGCTTCAGAGAAGAAAGATCATGGCTTAAAAAAATCTGAATTCTCTCAGTAAACGATTTGTTTACTAGTAACATTGTCAACTACAGATTAAAGCGTGACCGCTATTGACCGCTAGACCTTCATTGTTACTAGAGGTTACAAAGGTTAAATGGCTGATATATGACCTGATTTAGTTAAATCAGGCCCTTTGGGTAATATGATACTTTGAGAGTCCTTATGTGTACTTTGTATGGTATCAATATCGATTTAGAGTAAATATTGTACTATATATCTCAACGCAGACATTTCTAACAACACACATGGTAATTTTCTCGGGTCTTGGGCTTAGGTGTTATCTCTTATACTGCAGTTATAACCACTTAACTGTTTAAATGAAATATTTTAAATTGTCAAGTCTTTGTTTTTTAAGTTTTGCTTAAAGCTCATCATCATTATCCGAGCGTTAATCCCGGTTGCGTCTGATGACGTCCAGTGTCCACTTTCCGACTTTTTTTTCTCAACTTCGCACGATCTTCGACATCCCGTGTTGTCTCATCTCCCCTTGCGACGTCCTGCCAATACTTGATTGAGTTTTGCTTATACTTATGTAAATAAAACTTATTATAATTACTTCTGATTGTCGTATCCAAAAAAAATCCCATGTGGCGACAGATTAGAGAATACGAACTGTGACTACCCCTACTCATTTTACGGGTGTCGTAACAGTGGGCCAAGAGACAAATTACGAAGAACAATATAACTACAAGAACAAGGAAAACTTAAAATAAATCTTATATCAAGTCGTCTGGCCCTCGTAGTATAGTAGGCCAAAATCTTGCTAAGGAGAGGCCTACGTCCAGCAGTGGAATGTTAAAGGCTATTGATAATAATGATGGTGATCCAAATCAAACTTTAAATTGGATGTATAATAGTTTTGATAACTTTACCATACAGATATCTTAGCACTAAATTTTTTGTAAAGGTTACGGTACCTTCTATTTCCCGACGTTTCGTTCCCGTTGGTGTGAACTTAGCGACGCATTCGTGATGTGCCAGGAGTGTCTACCCACACTTGGTCGCGTTTATGGCTTGTAATCGTAACTTTTTTTAAATAATTCTATCGCAACTAACTCCCATTGTACAACAAAATTAAGTTTATCTAAAAACAGTTTTTCCATTAAATTTTGTACTTTATGTAACGTACAAACTGATAAGCTTTTTTACTTCTGTTTCTGTTAAATGAACTTCGTAGACGAGTACATGGTATAAACTATAGTTCTTCTAATGTTTTTGTTGCAAACATTAGCGCAAAAACAGCCTAAAATACAAAATAATATTATCTAGCCGCAGTTTCCTGTGTCTCGTCTCTAACGAGTCTACATATTGCCAAGACCTCATAATATTAGTTGCTCATCATAGCATCATCATAGCACACGAAATGACGAAACACAAGCAATAAAACTCATCCTGTCTCAGAACATTAAAGGATTCTTTTTTAGAACTCTTTCATAAGTGGGTCAATTTTTAAATAATCTTCAAGCACTTACTAAAAATAGAGTATGCCTAGCAAAGTACTTGAAAAATTGAAAGTGTGATTAATGTATTTAAACCTTATATTAAGCAAGTAAATGATGTGCTCCTGGTTGTTTCGGCCACGGCGGCCACTCTCGATGGAGCCACCCAACTAAGCAGGAGATGTTATTATGTACAAGTGTGTGCGTAAACACAGGTACACTTTGTGCCGCCTCACTCTCACAACTGGATACGACGGCTACCCGATACGACTGGGGAGAGATCACGCGTAGTACTGACGACAATACGTGCTCTCCAACGCATGGCAGTTAAGACCCCAACTTCTTAACTCGTAATATTCTTTTCATGGAATCAAATCCGAGACCCCTTGATCGACAGTCGCATACGGTAACAGCTAAACCAACGATGCGGTAAATGAAATAACATGACACAATACTTCAATATTGTCACACAACTCTGTACCTAGTTATTACGTTTTGCAACTTCGTACAACAAGCCAATAAAATAAATGAGTAATTGTATTTCAAAAGCTATTTCCTTTCTTAAGCAAGTAAGCGGAACTAATATATGTGGTGATCGTTCCTGACATGGTGACTAGCGGAAATTATGTAGATATATGTGATTAATACACAGATTAATAAGATCCGAAAGTCAGAACACATTGGCATGTCCAACTGATTGCCGAATGAACCCATTTAGAAACATCTCCGGGGACTCTCCGTGTGAGAACTGAATAACTTCGCATTACAATGCGTGAAAATCGCAATAACTTCAGCATTGCACTGGAATACATTAAATAAATAAATAAATATTTCGGACATTTGAAACACAACGTCATCTAGTTTCAAACTAAGCAGAGCTTGTGCTATGATAACTAGACTGACTGATAGAATACTTATCTAGTTTTTTTGTAAATACATATATATTATACATAGAATACACTCAAACCTCGAAAGATCATACAAACATTTGATCCGACCCGGGAATCGAACCCGAGACCTCAAGCTCAGCAGTCACTTTCGTTATCACTACGCCATCGAGGCAGTCAAGCCGATTAAGACTATTATAAAGTAGGATTAACACAGCTCTATGTTCACAATCATTGTATGTATGGAACTCCAGAGAATATGTAAATAAAACCGATATTAGCTCACGCGACAGCCGCTCTTAATTTAATGCGATGGTGAAATTGGCAGAAGGTCCCTTTTCGATGTAATAAAAAATGAGTATTTATTTTGCACCCTTCTTATAACTAGGGCGAATACCCTTCATAAAGACTGTACGCAGTAACACACTCGTGTCCCTTCAGAGGTTTAGATCTTTATGAAGGGTTTTTTGTAATTTATTTGAATATGGATCTTTACTTGTTTATGTAAATTGTAATAATATTCATAAATAAAATGTGCTCGTGTGGGTAAGATTAGGTTAAGTAGAAGTTTAGTCCTCTGTGGCATATTCAATTTTGTAACTGGTACCTAGATAAATGGAAGGTCATGTAAATAGTATGTCAGAATATTTATTGATTGCTACAAATTATTTGCGAGTTTGTTAAATTGCCTTTATAACAGTATTTCACTGTTTCAGTTGATGCCATACATACATTAAATCACGCCTGTTTCCCTGAAGGGATAGGTAAAGGCATATTAAACGTAATAGGTGGCGAGCCTATTGTCACCAATCCTGATGTTTTGTTTACCAGAGCCTCGTCTGTCGATTAGTAGGTGCAATACTTGCAGGTGAAGCTGACTTGGGACTCTAAGTTCTTTGTGGGAACGCTCATACACAGTTGACGTGAACTGCTATATTTAACCTGCAATTCAAGAAATACCAGTGAGGACTTAGTATTACATTAAACTTAAGCCAGAACTTACTCGTCTGTCTCATAACAGATTACCTGCAATTTTTATCTTACATAACTGTAGCGACTTCCACATACAGCGCAAACAGAAAACCATACCACAGCGCCATCTAGCGAAGATACATCAAACTACGGAGTATAATGGACTACTAATCCTGTATCGCGAAATAGAGATTTATGTGGCAATTAGCATATATACAACATTCCAACATCAACTGTTAGGCCTTGGCCCGCCAGGGATTATAACCTGGTCTTTTTGTCGGAGGGACACGACACCCGTCCCTCCACATAACACTAATTTGGGTTACAAACATACATATTTTCATCTGAATGCAAATAACGTAGTGTCATCAAATAACATAAGATGCAAACTCCAAGAAAAAACTTCATTACGATGAGATCATACCGTGTCTTGAAGTTTATGCTAAAGGTAATAAGAAGTTTAATTGGGTTATTAAACACTGTATAAATTGTTTTTGATGTAGTAGAATGAATTTAATTGAACGATGTTTTTCTGTTAAGGAACAACACGAGGAACAAAACTAAAAACTACAGAGAAATTTACCCTTGAACTAGTTTACAGAAGGCTTTTAATCAGTCAAACAACAGATATATTGTGTACGTGACAGGAATAAAACTGTATGTTCACCTGTACCTATAAGTTACATTTTTTCAAATCCTGTAGCACTATCCGTTAACATAACCCCCATTTTCTGCCTTTTGTTCAATTTAGACCAAAAATAAACTAAAATAAACCACCACTGCAATACCAAAAAAAAAATAGGTAGTGATTTTAAAATATTTTTTTACACAGATTATAAATACCTTTAGATTCGTAATGTATATTCATATAGTCTATTAATATTCTCCTTCTAAGTTCATGCAGTTAATGATTTCATGAGTTTCCCATCACGTCATGCATTCCTATGAACATAGTAATTGCTTTTTATAATCGCCTTTGTATTTAAAACAATAGGACAAAGTCGGGATAAACAGTTAAATTGTTTTTTTAATCGTGAGGATGCCTTGATTTATTCTATCCTTATTTATAGGGAAGGCTACCTTGCGTGTGGCTGGTAAATTAAATCCAGTTCGTGACACGTTATAGTAGACTGTAATGAACTTTAATAAATCAGTTTTTCCCCTATATTTACTTTCAAAACACCATCGCCGGTTATAGTAGTAACCACCACTATCATATTTTAATATTTTTGCGTATTTACGTCTCTACTGTAATTTTTTTTTTATATTAAGAGCCTGCCGAAGTGACTCTACTCTGCCTGATGGAAAGCATGAATAGAATCCAAGAGTTGTGGTCACCATACTCATTGCAAATGCAGACAATGCAGTATGGTGACCCACACTATGGCGGCCTTGTGTGATGCTTTTTTTACACACCGCTTGGGGACGTAAAAGGCATGACAGTCATCATGACAGTGTAAGGCTTACACAGTTACCATGATAACTGTCACCCCTGCATCAATGGGCCTCCGGTCATTATCCGTCATATGACGAAACCCTCACATCACCTCACTGAAGTCGATAACAAGGTGGGGTCTCTTATACCACGTTGCTGTCAACCCTATTCTCATTTAAATCTATTATTCGGATCGACTAAAACTATTCGAGGTGTATTATGAGGTTAAATTAAATATCGAATTCCAATCGTACACAATTGTTATCTGATTTCAAATTTAAGGAAAAATTATACTATGGTAACCACACTACCTATAAATTTAGTTTCTTAATACTAAATATGTACCATATTACAGGCAAATATAACCCAGACGCAGAATAAACAATCGTGCTTACAACACTATTATTGATACACAATATGACCATTCGTCGGTGTAAGTTCGAAATAAATTACTCAAATGTTCGCTGTCATCACAGCCTATACTTACCACAAAACTAGGGTGAAAGTCTCAATTTTGGTCTCAGACATCAATTCGTTAAGAACACTAATAGTTGTTTCATCCGGGTACATTGAAGTCTCTGATATAAATCAACAGCTTGTAATAGAGGAGCGTGTATAGCGATCACGACTTCACTATGAGATTTGTGGTGTCATTATAAGTAATGTGTTTTGTGTGTCGTGCAGCTTGCGTGATGCTGTGAGTATTGGCTCGGAAGGATGTTTGTAATAACTGCTTATGACTCATTTCAAGTAGCCTTGAATTTTTTTTTATTTAGTACTAAGCAGTGTTGTACTACCGTTTGTTAATATAGGGCGGGCCACGAATTAGTTAACAGTTGAAAAATAGTGTAAAAAACTATTTGTTTATTTACAAGAAACCTAATTAATTGAAATTTATTTTTTGAAAATTACATTGTCCAATTGACCACCGTTTTGACGTTTGCACTCTTCTATGCGAGCACCGACATTTTCTAATGTCGGCAAAGAGACCACAAGATCGCCAACATCTCTTCGCAATTTTTTTCTTTTAGTTGATGTAGTGTATTTGGTTTATTGATATAGACACGATTCTACAAATAACCCCATAAAAAGAAGTCTCCTGGGGGTAGATCTGGACTTCTGGGTGATTATGTAAATTCACCTCATCTGGAAATCAACTTTTCCGGAAACACGTCTTTGACCACCGGCACAAACTCATTGGATGTGTGACAAGTGGCTCCATCTTGTTGAAGCCATGTGTTACGATCTTAGCCAACAAATTCCAGTAATATCAGTTCCAAGAACTCTTGGCTCTTTGTGAACTCTTGCCCCACCTTATAATATGGTGGTATTTAATAACGAGGTCTTGGTTCTGGTCCTGTTGAGCAGTTCCATTATATTTTGTACCTAAATTAGAGAGCACAAACAAAGTTAGATTCAAACGTTAAGGAATTCTTGGCCCACCCTGTAACGGACGTAGTTTTGCTTTCATAGAAATAGCGACTATAATCCTACGGAAATCTTATATGATCTAAAAGTATCTATTTGACAGCAATAGGCTTGCTCACTATTACCTCGATAATAGTTCACCCCTCTGTTAATCCCATATACGAGTATAACTATAATAATAATGTTCTAACAATTCACACACGACCTTCTGGTCTCAAACAAGGCAGAACCTGTACCATCGTAATCAAACTACTAATACTAATAAATTTCTAGATACATACGAGTATACGAGGGGGCGTTTTTAAGTTCGCGGAATGGAGGGTATTGAGTAATAATAAAAACACAAAATTATTTTTCTTTTTCTATATATTCCCCTGCAACACGAATACATTTTTCAGATCTTTCAATTAGTTTTTTTATGCCCTCGTAAAAAAAAGTTTTATCTTTGTCTGAAAAATACGCCGAAACCGCCTCCTTAACCTCCTCATCAGTTGAAAATTTCTTACCACGTAATTCTTTTTTCATTTTTGGAAAGAGATAATAATCACTCGGAGCCAAATCTGGACTGTAGGGTGGGTGATTCAAAATATCGAAGCCCACCTTATGCAGGGCAGCCAGTGCGACTCGGCTCTTGTGAACGGGAGCATTGTCATGCAATAGCAGGACACCTTTCGTTAATTTTCCCCGTCTTTTTTCTTTGATGGCTTCTTTTAACTGTTCTAAGATTGAAGCGTAGTATTCCCCCGTTATAGAAATGCCTTTATCTTTATAATCTATCAATAATATTCCTTCTGAGTCCCAAAAAATCGTTGCCATGAGTTTCCCAGCCGACTGTGAAACCTTAAATTTCTTGGGTGGTGCTGTGCCCTTTTTGTGCCACTGCATGGAGTCTTGTTTGGACTCGGGTTCATAATGATGAACCCAAGTTTCATCCCCAGTAACAATTTGATTCAATACGCCATCCTTGTCTTCATTGCAGAGGTCCAAAAACGCACGTGAACATTCCACGCGCTGTTGTTTTTGCAATGGCGTGAGCATTCTCGGCACCCACCGTGCGCTAACCTTAGTCATGCCAAGATGATCGTGTAAAATTTTAAAAATTGTTGTATCCGATACTCTAACCATTTCTGCGAGTTGTTTCTTTTTTAGTCGAGCATCTTCCAATACAATTTTTTCTACTTTTGCAATAACTTCTGGCGTAGTCACCTCAACGGAGCGCCCCGGCCTCGGGTCGTCTTCAAGTGATTCCCTGCCTTGTTTAAATAAACTATGCCACTTGTAGACCATTGTTTTTCCTGGGCAAGAATCCCCGTAAACCGATGACATCTCATTGAGTATGGTTTGAACAGACTTTCCTTGCTTAGTAAGGAACTTTATCACCGCACGGAATTCAATTTTCTCCATTTTTTTCACTTCGTTCCCGATTAAAATACTTGGTCAACGATAGTTTAATAACTAATGATCCAATCACAACAAATTTTACTATGCAGACTAATTATGAGTCACTGAATACGGTAGGCATCAAAAGAGCGCGTTTACCCGCCTTTTTCACTGTCATTCCGCGAACTTAAAAACTTACCCTCGTATGTCAGATAAATTAAACGCAGACATAGAGATGATTGTGTTCATCACACACACATTTGTCCACCACCTGCAGTTAGCATCACTAACCAATAGACCACTGTTTCCCATTTAGTGGTACGCATACCCCCAGGGGTACGTGAGATTGCATCAAGGGGTATACGAGCAATCTCGTAATTAAAATATTAAATCCTTAAAATCAATACCTAATGATTATTTATTCCTTCTCTCCCGACTCCTTAAAGTTATTTGTGGTCGAGTCATTTTCTTAATATCAAATTAAATATCACTTTTTACATAAGTGTTCTTAGAAACCTATTTTCAATAAACGCATTTTACTTTGACTTTGACTGAGGGGTATGCAAGTTCGAGGTCTTTCTTGAAGTGGTACGTAGAAGAAACTAATCGGAAGCCACTGCAATAGACCAACAGGCCAGCCAAATTATTTTCAACTTTTCCGTGTTCATTTTAGTGCAATTTCGATTTACTTTTAACTGTGTCTATTTTTATTTTCTCAAAAAAATGATTGACTGTACCGATTGAATAATATATATTTTGAACTGTCATAGTGTACCCACTGCGTGTTTTGTATTTACAACCACAAACATTACCGCACCACGCTATTATATTTAGTCAAAATTATATTTTAATAATGCTATAATGTAATTGTGTAAATTATTATTAATTTTGTATGTAATGCGAATTTTCCCACGATGAGTCTAAATGGCATCTCATTGTTATATAAGTTTAGATTAACTCTGACGCAATATAGGCTGCAAGAGTTACCATTATTAAGAAAATATATTTCTAGGTTGTTATTTAACACATGTAATATAAATAATTAGAGTAAGTTTAAGTAAAAATATATTAGTAAGCCAGGCTTCGTTATAAATAGCTAAATCGACCGAAGTGATACCACGGCCTCCAAAACTGGCATTATGTAATTATTTATTGTTATTTACGGGGTTAGTGAGTCAGGTTACTGAAGACCCCATCCTCGTTGATTCTAGGGGTCACATTCCCGTTCCATTTTGTTTTATAAGTTACAGGTTACCATAGGCAGATATACAATAACAATAGCACACATAGACTGTCTCGTTGGATAGCGGTGGTCTAGCGGTTGGCGTATGCCGACCAAGAAGTGTCGGGTACGATTCTCGGGTTGGGCCACAAAAGTGTTTTTGAATTTTTCTAATCATAGCGAGAAAAAATAACAGCCCAGTGTTTGACCATTGAGGTCTTAACCCTCATGTCTCTGAGAGCATATCGGAGACTTATCTCATTGGATTGTATGAGTGAGAGAATAGAAAATGTACCCGTGTTGGGACATACACTTGCGTACTATAATATCTCCTGCTCTTTGGATTGGTCCTTATTGAGACTGGTCGAAAACCAAGATCAGCTAGGAATATATCATCCACATCACCATAGGCAACGATAGTCACTGACCTTTCTACTTATTTTTTATTATTAATAAAACTTCTTACTGTGTACATGTCTCGCATATTATAAGTACTAAAAATAAAATATAAAAGGCATATTTTTATGAATACCCACACATTACCCTTGTCGTATTGACGTCATTGAGATGTTGATTGCACCTCATTACTGCGTTCGTGTATCACGTAATTGAATACACGGACGACAATATGATCGTTCACCCTGTCCTGAATGATAGCTGTGATTATTTTAATTTTATTCTTTTCTTGTAAATTCTTGTAAGTTGGACGTCTTGGACTTATTAAATGTACTATTTTAAGGCAAGATTTTAAAATTTTTATTTCATACCTATATAATTCGAGTTACAAGTGTGCGACAATCCTTATTTGTATTTTTTTATGATACAGGTTTAGGATACAGATGATTCGTCTAATGGAAAGTGATTGCTACAGTCCATGAACGCCTGCAGTTCATTAGTTACAAGCGTATTGCTGCTTTGAAGCCGACGTTGTCTGTACAAGCCCAGTTATACCACTGTTAATGTACCACCCAATTTTGACGACTAATCCTTAAAATGCTCAATTAATATTAGCTACCCCATCTAAGAAGTGTTTCTAAAGTTGTACTTGGTAAAGTATGAGCGTTTATATTAATACGCCGCCGCATTTTAGAATGGAGACGTGATTGTATGTCTTCTTAATCCGATACAATCTATCTCCTGGAATACAGACTGTGTACTTTAAACATTGATCGATCTTTGTTTATTACTAGTAACTTTATAAAGTACACTTCGATGTGAGAGAACATTTTTTTGCTATGTATGGGATAAGAAATAAATTGATACAAGTTAAAAAGTAAAATTCTTGTCTATTCTGAGCTGGGCAAAATTGTGCTATATTTAGAGTTCTTCGCTAGGCTACGATGTTAATAAAAGTGAACCAATAAATATCTGACAATAAATTAAATGATATTACTAAAGGCAGGGGCAGACAGCGGGTGGGATGAGTAGCATTAGGGCGTAAGAGCTGTATAACATCGTATCCAGTTTTTAAATACGCTATTGAGTTTCAGAAGTATTTTTTTTAACTTATAGAAAGACTAAATTTTCTTTTGGGATACAAAGGTTCCCAGTTTGACTTTTAAAACTTGCTTAACAACAATTCAGGCAATTAATTTGCCATTGAGAATATTATATTAATTTTTGAAAATGTATGTGTTTTTTTAATATGAAATTTACTGAAGAGGATCACTAATTTACAACCTTGAAATACAAAAAATACGAAACGAAGTCTTATGAATACAGAAAACTAATATGTGGATTAATAAAAATATATAATAATGTTTATAAATGGTAGCATACCATTTTCCGTCCATTCCGTTCCGTCCGAATCGTGTATATTATAAGAAACAAACTGTCCGAAAAACTTTTTTTAAATTATTCTAAGTAAAGTCGACCCTGTGCGACATTGTTACATCCTTACAATCCCAACGGAATATTAACAACCGCCTTTCAAAAATCTCATCAGCTCAGCTGATCAGCTCTTGCATGTGCCCTCTGATGGCTACAGTATCCAATTTTATGAGCAAACGTGCGCAAGCATTGGTGGCACGTGAGGACATCGTTGACAAAATTGTAAGATATCGCTAGTCGTGGTTTAGCCATAAGAGCATTGCGTTTTGCATCCAGGTCGGATTTCCTCTGCTCTTCAAAATCATGAATCTACTTTGAATTTCACGAAACACCTCCACTTAGGGCGGTAACTGGCCCTTTCCACCCATTTTCGAGAGTCAAAATTACATGTTTTCATATGTTTTTTCTGAACATCTTGAAAGCGTCAAAACTAACCGCCTTGTTGCCGCCTTCTCTTCTGGAGTTCAGGGAAAAAGATGCATTTTGCCACCCTTTCATCTAGCATTCACGAGATGTGTCCTAACCATTGGAGATGTCGCCGCATTAGGTATGCGTCCATGCCGTAAATATCGGTGCGTCAGAGTACCTCCGTATTTCTAACCCGGTCTGACCATTTAATCTTGAGAATGTCTCGAAGGCACTTCAAGTGAAACCTGACCAGGTTCCATATATGTTTCCGATAGGAAATCTAGGCGTTCTATTTAGAAAGACGCTCTTAAAATGTATAACAATGATATCACAGTATATGTATACGAAGTAAGTACATATATTAGGGGATATATTTCATAATATTTATTCACAAACCTAATTGCAACTAAATCCTCTTAAGATACCATATGTTTGCCAAATAATTTTCGCACCACGTACCCAATAAAGCACACATTTGCTAACCAAAGATATTTGCATTTGAATTAATTAGACGTTATTGGAAATCTGCCATCAGGCTCGTGTAGGAAGTTTAAGAACAATTGTATTAACACAATGGTATACAATGAAAATATCTATATACATACATTATAAACAAACATTAAGTTGGATAAGTAGACTTCAAAAACTTTAAAAATCCTTTACCCTTAGTCGGAGGATCGTCCCTTTGTGATGGAGGGACATGACACCGTATTGTCACACTTCTGTTTCAGGTGTAACATTTTTAGGTACTCAACAACATCAACAGCCTTTTACAAGCCACTACTGGACGTAGGCCTCTCCTTAGCAAGGAGATTTTGGCCTACTATTCCACGCTGGCTAGACGGGTTGGAATAGGATTTGTTTCAAGTTTTCCTTCTCTTTGTAATGATGTTGTCTTGTATACTTGGTCCCTTAGTCGCCTTTTACGACACCCACGGGATGAACAGCACACGGCCTTTTTAGGTACTAGATGCAAAAAAAAATATAGCCTATATATTGATGGATTGGATCTAAGTAAATCATATAAATTTGTATTTAGTTTATAGTTATATGTAACGTAATGGCAAAATCATTTGCCAAGTCGTACTGGTTCATCAAAAGTTTGATGTATAAGTTTTGTAATAGAAAAGTTCCATAACAGGCTACACTAAATCTTCCATTATCGGAATATCCACGAACAATAGTTTCAATTAAAAGCCAAGCTTAATATTACTTAATAGCCTTTTAATCTAATTCAGTGAAGATAAAATGTATCTGTGTGCGTTAATTATACATTTTTCTATGTCCCATCGACTAAAGTCAATCGATAATAAATTTCAGTAAATTACCTGTTTATTATAAACACGCTAGCTGACCTGGTAAACTTATTGGCATGAAAAATATTTCAATTAAAACAATGTGGTTGACAGTAAAAATAATAATATCGCAATTAAAATGGGGTTTACTTGTAGAAGTTGTTTTTTGACGCTAAATCATATAAAAAAAGGAAAATAAAATTGTGGAGAGGTATACCTTTATCAGCTAAGGGTATAAACAATAGCAACCTATTCTCAGACCTACCAAATAAACACAAAAGAAAAATATAAAAATCGGTTAAGCCGTTTCGGAGAACTGCAATAACAAACACAGTGACACGGAAAATTGTAATATATTAGATATACGAGTAACTCTATCAACCCGATATGTTAGTTTCTTTTTTAAATACTTTACTTTCATAGAATTTTTTACTTTCATCCTTCTCAAGTTTATACATGTCTGTTTCTTTTCTCTCTTCTCTTCTTTCATACTAAGGAAGCAAGGCAATTTATTTTGGCAACACTTGCTGAAACGAGCTCTTTCATTGAAGATTTTGTTTACTTAAATTGGTTAAGTTTGAGGAAAGCTGGGTAAAACAAACATTTAAATTTAACTAAATGCAGTGAAGCAGCACGAGTTTCCTCGTGAACGTGAAAAGTTTCTTTATAACAGTTCATTTTCTATTTTAAGAAACAAATAAAAATACGAGCGCATTGGTGTAGTGGTGGGTATAGGGTTCTCACCAAGAATTTAAGGCATAATTCAACTTCATCTGCCAGTGGTGCATCTGCTAATTGACAAAAGAAAACATCACAATTAGCGACAATAAGCTCACCATCTATTGCGTGGGACCAAAACACTGGCGAAAAATTGGCGTTTAATACACCTCTGCCTACCCCTCTGGGGTAACTGCCTTGATTCTATGTATGTATAGCAATAGATTTTATTGTCGTTGTATGTATTTGAAATTAATAAAAGTTTTGGTTAAGTGAGATGGAAACTTAGACTGTATTTTAAATGATTTTGTTCTTTACAAAAAAGGTATTGTAAATCAATCCAATCTAAATCTTTGACAAGGCAACAACCAAATAACAATTCCTTTGAACAATTCATTTTAATTAAGAACTTATGACACTGTTATATATCCCAAACTATAAACACATACATGTCTACTGCCACTGGATACAATTACGAATAATTACTTGGTTAACCACACTATTACGTAGAATAGTTAAGGTTCTCATTTCCTTCTAGTTATTTAAATTATCAGAGATACACAAACGACCATACCAAACCAGTATATCACAAAATAAACTTGCGAAAATCACGTGTGTTCAAGTTATAAATAAAACGATAAAAATGCATTTTGGTATTCGTTAGTATGCTTTATACATATGTATAGAATCTAAGTCTAATCATTTGTGTTTATTCTGTATAGGTACAACTTATGTTCCAATTAGCCTCCTTTCTACGAAGAGGCTTATGTCGAGCAGTGTACTGTGAAAGATTGTTGACGATACTTCATTTGTATCTAGTTTGATTTATATAAGATATCCGAGAGTAGTGTTATTATTAAATATAATAAATGTAAAAGAACCTTAACTTAATGACTAAAGCCTAAATTTATATCTGCAGTTAAAATGCAATAACATTTGAATTTACTACCTATTTAAACCCTGTGTTTGTAATTAAAATCCAATAATATTTTTATTATTTGCTCCATGGTTTTTATGGATGACTTATCCACAAAAACTAAAACATTACAAACGAACAAATTCTCGTCAAAGAGAGTTCGAAATTTATGCTCTCCTAATCAGCGGTATCCTTCTTAATGTTCGTTGTTCACAAGTTTGGCTGTATTAGGGAGTCTACACAAGGTTTGAAGTCGGTGTGATATATTTTCGTTTGTTTGCAAGTTCGCCTTGTATTTGGTAAAAGTATTTATGTTCCTACTTTGTTATTAGTTAAAGTGGTTCATTGAACTTAATATTCACATATTTTTTTCTCGTTCTTTTTCATTCCCATCTTCTTTTAATGTGCATTTTTTAAATATAATTCTGTGTTTTCGTGTTCGTCACTTTCCACAGCGTATCTTAGTCCGGGGATGCGGCTCAAAATAATATAGGTCTTAATTTACCTTTGTCTATGCCACAATCGCATTAGAGGTTTGTCTCCTTTGTAAACCTTGAAACCAAAGTTGAAAATAATCTATAGGAGTTCATAAACACAATAGTGAGCCCCCATAGATTAGGAGATAGGTGTATTCGTTGAAACGTTATCATAAACATTTTATCATCACCATCATCACAGCCGAAAGACGTCCACTGCTGGGCATATAGTCCGGTCAATTTAGACATTCGAAGTTACATAAAGTCCCAACAAGCTGAATTTCTGTGAAGTTGTTTAAAACATAATTATAAACAATGTCTCCAAGTTCCCCATCATTCCCGTTTAAGGAAAAATTTTTATTCAAGGTCAAAGGTCAAAAAAATGAGTTTTTCGCGATTTTCGGCAAAACGGTAAGTTTTATCATAAAAGTACATCAGACAAAAATTGTAGATCATAAAATTATCTATAAAAATGTATCAATACTTTTTTTCTTACGAGCCACCGTTTCTGAGATATAACGATTCAAAAAGTTATAAAAGTTGTTATCGTCATAATATGCACACGTTTCCACGCCACCTATGACGTAGTGTACTTAGCGCGTTTTTTTTAACGTGGTTTCCCCAGTAGGCCTACTCCACCGGTCAGTTGTGATCCTGTTTAATGTAAAACTATTGCAAAATAACGGAAATTTTCAAAAATTGTGAAAGATAAAAGCGATGTAAATTAAAAAAAAGTGTTGAAGTTTATTTGTCTTATTCGTAAGTTTCAAATTCTTGTTCTTCTTCTTGATGTTCTTCTTCTTGTTCTTCTCCTCCTGCTTCTTCTTCATCTTCATTTTGGATGCAAGTAAATTGCGCCAATAGCGATGTATCGCATGATACTTCGTCGGAGTCAAACGAATCTTCCATTGTTTGTGTTTCAATATTAGAGCACGACCGGCCTTGACAATTTGTGCATGCCAAAGAACAAAACAGTCCGACTTTTTTGCAACCACATTTAGCACTGCATCCCTTTTTGCAGTTGCAAAAAATAGTGTTCAGCAGTTTTTCCGGCGCAGGTGGAAGTAAAGTTTGAACTGGCTCTAATATATTGTTGACCAACTTCCAACCCCAGTCTGTAGGGTCTAGCTGATTACCAAGCCACACTTGAACTTGGTAATATACTCGAAAAAGATGTTGGTGAGCAGCAACTGAGGTTGGAGGAAGACAAGCTAATTGAACTTGTTTTTTATTTTTAGTATTTTTAACAAAACATGCATATCGATGCTTATCTAAACAGGTAGTTTTTTTAGGAGCTCCATACATAGAAAGAAGAAAGCGGATGCCGTTGGTAATAACTTCTTGTTGAGTTGAATTAGTCTTTTTAAAAACTTCAGCACATTGAATTAAATCTTGTTTTTCAAACATTTTGAAAATTGCTGTTTTACCCCTCCTGTAAAATGCAGATGTCGTATCACAGCCAGATATTGCGTGTAAAAATAGTACATGATCTTGACACTTTACAAAAGTTAATAAACTTTTTGATGAATATATATCTGATTGATGCTGAGCTTTTCCTGGTTTTAAGAAAAAAATAGTTTTTTCAGCTGGCGTTCGAGCAGTGAGTAATACAAGTAAGTCAACATCTTCACCAACAACAATAGTTGTATTTGTCAAATTGAATTGCTCTATTGCTGTTTCAATAATCAATACATCAGCATAACATACATTAACATGATACGTTGCAAGTATTATATATATAATATTCATATCTCCATTCATCATACTATAATTTGAGATTTAAACTATCCTATCTCTCAAGTTGGATCGAACTGCACATGGTGTGCGAATTTTATTATAATCGGTTAAGTGGTTTAGGAGTCCATTGAGGACAAACATTGTGACACGAGATTTATATATATTAAGATGTATATATATATATATATATATATATATATATATATATATATAAAATATAACAACTCTAGATGTATATACGTGGCGTACTCATGCATATTATGACGATAACAACTTTTATAACTTTTTGAATCGTTATATCTCAGAAACGGTGGCTCGTAAGAAAAAAAGTATTGATACATTTTTATAGATAATTTTATGATCTACAATTTTTGTCTGATGTACTTTTATGATAAAACTTACCGTTTTGCTGAAAATCGCGTAAAACTCATTTTTTTGACCTTTGACCTTGAATAAAATTTTTTCCTTAAACGGGAATGATGGGGAACTTGGAGACATTGTTTATAATTATGTTTTGAACAACTTCACAGAAATTCAGCTTGTTGGGACTTTATGTAACTTCACCCTCATTTTTTGGTCTAAATTGACCGGACTAATAGACCTTATTTAGAATATTAGACATTTATTTATAATGTTTTTGACGCTACAATTAAACTACTATAGAGCGATTGGACAGAGGTAATTGTTTAGGGTTATCTGTCTTTTTGAGTATAGAACTTTTTAGGATCTAATTGAGTCCTCGTTTTTCGGTAATTAATTTTGCTTTTACGTAATACTTATATTACAAAATATAAACTGACTGCTTCGTTGGTCTAGCCGTTAGCCGACTGTCCGACTGCCGATCAAGAGATCTCGGGTTCGGCCCAAAAAGTATTATTAAGTTTTCCTAATTGTAGAAATGCTAATAATAGCCAAGAGTTTCAGAGAGACTGTGTCGGATAACCCTCCCACTGGATTGAGAGTGTCCATGAAAAGAAAGTGCACTTATGTTAGCACACACACTATAATATCTTCTGCCTAGTTGGCAATTCTCTATTGAAACCAGGTGCTGTGGCCGAAACAGGCCAGGAGTGCATCATCAACATAAACTAAAGGAACTAAAACACAAACTTAAAAAGACTCAGCTGCTAAAAACAAATCTATAAACTTCCTAATAACACCCAAAAGTAAATGTCAAACCTAAAATTTATCTCAAAAACCAACCTTATCATAATTTATTGCATTCGAAATAAGTTTGGCGGCAAAAAGACGGCGGCCGAGTCGCAATTTGCAAACATTATGCATCACCCTGTCCCGATTTACGACGGTGAACTTTTTTTTTGGTATTTTTAAACCATTGTGTTACCTAATAAGCAGAGGAAAGGGCGAAGGGATTAATATGAGACTCGATTTGCGGGCTCTATGTAGTCTTATAATACAATTTAAAAAGTATTGTGCGCAACCATAGTGTTGGGATGCGAGATCCAGTTTTTACTTTATATTTCTTCTACGTTTTCTTTTGTAGGAAACTATTATTGTTTTCTCTTTAAGCGAGTAAATCTATTTAATGGTAATCGATTGCTGGCATTATAAACAGTCATAAAATATAAACAGGTTGACTTATTGTTTCACTGCTCTAGCAATTTTATTTGATTCTAGAAAGTCACTATACTTTTTTGTCTCTCTTGCTACATAATAGTTTCTAAAGTTTAGTTTAATATGGGTATTGTATTGCGGTATTAATTACCGGAGTAACGTCGTGGTTTTGACAACGGGTATTATGTACTCATTAACAATTTCAATTTATTTTTAAGTACAGTAGCACTTTGATTTTAAATTATACACTTTATGTCTACTTATAAACAGATCATAATCTTTAAATTAGATTTAGAGTCTGTTAATAATTTTTATTTAGTCTATAAGTCACTCTAGTTTTGTTCTTCAGCTGGTTTATAGCTTCAACAGGTTTATATAACAGTGATAAAGTGGTAAGAGATAAAGTGAACATACATAATATTTCTGTTTAGTAATCCGTCATCACTAATCACCACTCACCATCAAACACGTCTCTTTCTTCTTTCTTTTTTCTTTTTATTAAAAGACAACTCCTGCACTAGGATTAAATCCCGTGTCGCGGAGGAGTTTACATGAAACAGACACAAAGAACACCCAGACTCAGAATAACAATTTATGGATCACACAGTGTCCATGTGGGATTTGAACCCTCAACACTCAGCTTAGTAGAAAGTCGCGAGGTGACTGTGTAAACCACTGCACCACCCGTGCAGTCATTGACAGTCCATAGTCCGTGCTGTACATGATTTTACAATAACAAAGAAATCATGTCAAAAAGTGTTTTACAATAACAACAACAGCCTCGGTGGCACAGCTGTAGTGAATGCAATTGCTGTACTTGAGGTCTCAAGTTCGATTTCTGGGTCAGTTTTCTATGTTTAATATATATGTATTTACAAATAAAAAGCATTTAAGTATTCTATCGGTCAGTCTAGTTATCATAGCACAAGCTCTGCTTATTTTGAAACTAGATGACGTTGTGTGTCAAATGTCCGAAAATTTATTAATATATATTATTAAAAAAAAAACTCTTTGCCATTGGTAGCGTGAATATTCATACACATATATTTTAACTTGAAAACGTTTCAACCTTGTTCCAAAAAGATTGATCTTGACCTATGAGGAGTGCTCTTCCTAATTCTGTAACCTACAATAAAGGCTAGTTACGCACTAGACAGAACCTGTTTTACTAGCCATAAACTTAGCACATTTTCATTATGAAAGGGAAGGTTAGTCTACTGGGCTCCTGATAGAAGAGATGTGATAAATAATTTATGACCTCACCTAAATTCTTAAGTATGATTAACTGAAATAGGCTCGATAAAAGGCTAAGAGTGTAGCTTTAAAATGTAGAGCGATCTCTTCAACGAAGATAGAAAACATTTATTTCTTTGTGTTACTTTATAGTTCATTATGAATTTTGATTAATTCTTGATTTATTGTGAAGAAAATTGTGTCATTGTTTTAAACAATCACCGTAAAGATAATGTGAAATTTTGTTTTAGTGTTTTAACGGATTAAATATTACTTTTTTTTGAATAAAAATGGTTTTAATGTAAGTTTAATTAGTAGCCTGACAGTGTAATTTTGTACAAGTAAGCCTTTTACTTGTAACTCTACATATCAGTGGTTGTCCAGTGAAACATAAAAAGTGATCTATGGCTATGTCAGTACTATATGTCTATAGACAAAATGATTAGCGAAAAAAAAAAACAGTTTGACCATAGAGTATGTATGCGTGTAACAAATACTTGTTTGTGTGTGTGAACTGCATGGTAGTGTGTGTAATGTTTTATTTATTGATTAAATATATTTCATAAACATTATTATTGAATATGTTAGCGTTTTGCACTTTTCCTACATATAAACTATAAGTATGCCAAATTTTATACTCCTCCGTCCGCGTAATTTTCGTAAAAAGTGATCCAAAATTTTTGTTTTACGTATTAATATATAGATATTACAAAAATCAGGTCTCATAAGTAGCAACGCGGTTTTCTTATTGCTCGGGTCAGACTATCTGGCGAAAGCTAACACACGAGTGTGACTTTGACCTATTCGAGCTATTGCTTTCATTTTCGATGCATCCATTCATAAGTCTCAAAAACCCTGCCTATCATTGCCTTCCCTTCTTATTTACTTTTCGATTCGATATAGTTATTAACAGTTTTCCCCTTTAATACCTAAAGTATCAAGTTAACATCAAAAGGTTTTCCACCTTTAACATAGATACGACTATAATTATATAGTTCACTCTTTCAGTGTATGTATATATAACTTCCTATATATTATTATAACAATAACAATCCTACAGTGTGTTCGCAACTCATATATAGACTAATTAGCTAACCCGCGCAACTTCGTCTACGTTTTCTATCGATCGTAGCGTGATGTTTTACAGCTTGAATAAATTTGATCACTATAAAAAAAGGTTGTAGTGAGTAAACCTTAAAAGACAGACTTATATTATCGAAGACTGTTTTAGAACTATTAAAGAGGAACAATTCTGACATCTATTATTTTTGCAAAACTTTAACCGTTTACACAGCATATGCAGTGGAAACTCCAACACGGAATAATTTTCCCCCTTTTCTGCACCATTTTTCATTGATACGCCGCTGCTATTAGTCGTAGCGTAATGATATATAGCCTATGTCTTACCGCGATAAATAGGTTAATAAATATTTTTTCCAATCAGACCATACATACCCATACAAACAAACTCTCAAACTTACCCTTAGTGTAGATTATCACCCTACACGTCGTTCCACTTGGCTGTACACATGACCCTGAACTGTGACGATACCCAGCTATACATTTGTGCATCGTGATGACGTGTTCCGTCTCTAACCAATGTTTTAAGGCTTCACGCGTCAGTGAGTAGACGGTTCCTTTGTCGTTTGACCTTTATAACCTCATATTTATGGGCGTCTAATGTCTTTATTGACTGGGTTATTTGTGTTTCTTGATTAATATTTTCCATAAGATAGAAAATAGATTTGTCACCGTGAACAAACATGTTGTCAAACTAAACAAATATTTAATGTTGACAACATTGAAAATCTAATGATATTATTTTATACAATCTTACTGTGAGAGCTTTGATAGCTCGGTCTCTTAAAAATGTTGAAATTGAAATCTTTTTTGCTATTTCTATTATATTCAAGAAATTAACTTAAAGTAAAAATCTACTAATTAATAGCAATGTATAAGATAAAAAATTTTTGAGACACGAAATATAATTTGTTGAATGTCTTCAGCTTCTTTGTGGAGAATTATCGAAAACTACCATTTGGCCTTTAAAGGCAGGGAGTGTCAGGTTCACCTTATTGACTATATAACGTTATTTAAAGACTATTTTTAAAGATTGTTAAAAATATTTCAGACCCATCTAAGAGATACCATTTTACGATTTAAAATTTGATTAAGAAATTACTTTACGTTGATGTTAGTTTAAGTGTTGATACAAATAATGTTGATAGTTAATAAAAATTAATTATACACTTGAGTTCTTTTTACTTAAAATGATTAAATTTTGAGAAAATATTTAGGTTATTAATTTATTATTCAAATGTTTCTTGAGATTAGTTGTTAAAGATTGTTGAACTGCATAAGAATGTTCAAGGTTATGTATGATTCAGAAATAAATAATAAAAAGGTTCAAAATTAGCAGTCTTAACGATGTATGTATCTAAATTCGGCATTAATTTAATGACTAGATAATTAAGTGTGACCATGGCCATTGCAACCTGTTCCAGCAATTCAGTGGCCTGCCTATGTTATAAGGATACTATGTTAAAGGCAACTGCCTCGGTGACGCAGCGGTAGTGAATGCAACTGCTGTGCTTGAGGTCTCGGGTTAGATTCCCAGGTCGGACCAAATGTTTGTAAGATCTGCAAATATTTGTTTCGAAGTTTTGGTGTTATCTATGTATAATATGTATTTATTTATAAAAAAAAAGTATATAAGTATTCTATCAGTCAGTTATCATAACACAAGCTCTGCTTAGTTTGAAACTAGATGACGTTGTGTGTCAAATGTCCGAAATATTTATTTATTTTATTATTATTATACGTCTATAAATGACTAGTGATAATAAATCCCGAGCAACATAAGTATTCTTCAAATATAAATCCAAATATTAAAATCAATAGTAGTCAACAATATTAAAATTAAATTCCGATAATAAAATCATTACAAAATTATTCTTAACATTTCATAGAATACTCATAAAACGCAACGAATTACCGAAACACCGAAATAAAACTATAAATATTTAATGGGTTCCGTTCCCATCACTTGTAATGTAACTTTACATTGTTGTTATATGGGAGGGTCGAGTCATAAACTCCATCCAATAATCACTGTGCCCTATTTGTATTGATTAGTCGAATTTTGTAATCGATAAACAGAATCGATGATTGAAATCGATAGGGCGTGGTGGTCAATAGTATTTTAAATGCTTTGAATTCCATTTATTATTCGAAACTCTTTGTTGTAGTTTTCAGGAAGGCATAAATAAGCAACACACCCGTTTATTCTAACAAACATTATCCGATTTTTTGTTTTATGCTTAATGTATAAATGTGTATCTATAACGTTAAGTGTTCAAAAGATGTAAATATGAAAACTAGACCGGAAGCCCACTGACGCAGGGGTGACAGTTATCGTGGTAACTGTGTAAGTCTTACACTGTCATGATGACTGTCATGCCTTTTACGTCCCCAAGCGGGGTGTAAAAAAAGCATCTCACGAGGCCATCATAGTGTGGGTCACCATACTGCATTGTCTGCATTTGCAATGAATATGGTGACCACAACTCTTGGATTCTATTCATGCTTTCCATCACGCAGAGTAGAGTTACTTTGGCAGGCTCTTAATTTAAAAAAGAAAAAAAGAAACTGTTAAAAATGATCTTGTCGTTTCGCACCTTGTTATTGATATGTTAATGTATTATATGGTAAGATATATTAAATTGTCCAGTGCTGGACATAGGCCTCTGCTTAGAAAAGAAAGGCTTACTAAACAGTAAAAAAAGAAAATGTCTTACACTGTATTTTATAGACAGCTTCAATAATATTAAACATCTTGTTTGGTATAAAAAGCACGTACGTAAACCAAAACATGTCATTTAGATATCCCATATTCGTAAACCAAACAGATTGTCTGTGTATACACGACTTGGCATCCTCAGAGACAACCATTTGGTTACGGAGCAGGCTGTTGCATTTGTCGCATACTCTGAAACCGATACCGGCGTGCTTAACGATTACTTAGGTTATCGTGATAACTGTGTGAGCCTTACACTGACTGTCATGCCTTTTACGTCTTAAGCGCTGCATGAAAATACAACTTACTAGGCCGCCATAGTGTGAGTCACCACACTGCATTGTCTGCATTTGCAATGAGAATGGTGACCACAACTCTTTGGATTCTATTTGAGCTTTCTATCAGGCAGAGTAGAGTCACTTTGGCAAGTTCTTCATATAGAAAAAGAAGAAAAAACAAGGGTGAGTACCCTTCTTATCTTCATCATGTTTTTTTAGATACCTGTTGGTAAAGTCGTCTCCCGTCTCTGTTATACGTATGTTGGTAAAATTAATTAAGATTAATTAGAATGCCGATTACATTTGACATAAAAATTATCTGTATATTATAAAGTTTTTTGTTCATTTATAAATGGATGTGCAGTCAACGCCCAGCACTAATAATGATTTCGATATGACGTCCAGTGCACCCACAAACCGTTCATTGTCTAATTAATAGCCTATCGATTCGTTAACTGAGCCATGACAATCGATGTGGACTACTTACACCGATGGGACTGTTTTCGATTTTATATGACAAACCAGAGATAATCGATTAGTTTATCGATACGGTCATTTAATTTAACTACATGCTTATTATGTAATGCCGAATAGATGTGAGGTTTTTAAACACGCTGTTTGTACCAAATTATACGTTGTGTACTTTAATAATAAAAGTTTTCTAAAATCATAATTTTATTGAAAGAAACTGTCCATTTGGTGACGGATGAAGAATACATCGTGTTACCACTCCTATTCATCCCGTGGGTATCGTAAGAGGCGGCTAAGGGAAGAAACTATTCAGGAAAATATCATTACAAAGAAAAGGAAAACTTGAAACAAACCCTATTCCAACCCGCCTGGCCAGCGTCGTATAGTAGGCCATAACCTCCTTGCTAAGGAGAGGCCTATGTCCAGCAGTGGACTGTAAAAGGCTGTTGATGATGATGATGATGAAAGAGACTGTTAGATTGGAAAAAAACTGTTCATTCAGTAACTCCAACAAGACACGGTTGCATAACTGGAATTGGAAATTAATATTTTGTAATTAAAACTAAACTATACTAAATAAAATACATTTAAGCAAATATAAAATAAATTGTAAAATGCTGATTATCAATTGCCGACAATTTAGAACCGAAAACTTCTGAAGAATTGAACATTTTATGGTAAATTTTAAAAGTATCTTTATATTATTAATATTTATGTATATTCAGAGATCGTTAGGTTATATTTCATAGTAAATACCGATTAGTGATTGAATGAAAATCTTATTGGCTTATCTTTAGTTGTTGGGTTATATATAAATCATGTTATTGATACACAGTTTGAGTATGAAACTTTATAAATGTAGTACTGTTTGCAAAAGCAATAAATCTCTTTAAATTAATTGAACAAATGTAGACAAAACTGTATATAAATCAATTACTCATGTTTTTTAAGAAATAAAAGTATTCGTTTTAAATCCACGTAGTTACGATAGGGGATCAACGTGAAAGGAAAAGTAGATAAGAAAGAAAGTCAATGGTAGGAAAAGGGATTTGGTTAAAACGATTTATTGAGGATGGTATGTAATAACTCGCGTGTGGTAGAGTCGCATACCTCTCTTATAATTTAAACTGGCACTTTATGGCAAGTCCAAGCCCTCCTAACTATTATTTTCTTTTTTTTTCTTTTCTATAGTAAAAGCCTGCCAAAGTGACTCTACTCTGCCTGATGAAAAGCATGACTAGAATCCAAGAGTTGTGGTTACCATACTCATTGCAAATGCAGACAATGCAGTATGGTGACCCACACTATGGCGGCCTTGTGAGATGCTTTTTCACACCCCACTCGGAGACGTGAAAGGCATGACAGTCATCGTGACAGTGTAAGGCTTACACAGTTACCACGATAACTGTCACACCTACATCAATGGGGTATTATTCACTTGATGTTCTAAATTGAAACTGAACATTCGTAATTTAGTTTGTTATTTTAAATGTAGACATATCTAGTTCACTGCTGGACACAGGCCTCTCCTTAGAAAGGAAAATTACATAAAAATTTTATATCAAATCTTATTGAACATATTCATACCAGCTATTGTTTACACCATTTCTTTCGACATTTATTCGGGTTACAGTTTTGAAACGTTGAAAGTTTTATAGACTTTCTCTACTTTAACGTAAACCAAACAATATTTGTATGACTTATTAACAAAATAGAGCAAGTGACGATAAAGTACCTAACGTTTAACTTTTGAGGTGTTAAGAGGATTTATAAAGTGTTACGCTCTCAAAACTAACCTATGAAATCATACAAATGCACTACTGTTTTACAAAAATTAGTAAAGTTGGGATTATTAACCGTAACGTCAGGGTGGTGATAGATTAAAAATACGATGTATAACCACCCCTGTCTAGTGGGTGTCGTAAGAGCCGACTTAGAGAGCAAACTTTGCAGAAAAACAGTAGTGCAAAAAGGAAAGTAAAACTTGATATAAGCCATATACTATCACGTCTGGCCAACGTAGTATAGCAGGTCTAAACTTCTTTTCTAAGTATTGTGCTATGTCCAGCAATGGACTGTAATGATGACGTGTTGTTCTAGATCAGTCTTGTATGGATCTAGCCAGTCTAATCTCCTGCACAGACATATTTCAACTCTTCCTCAAAAATTACCCAAAATTTTTAGAACACACAGATGGTGAACAAATTAATTTTAATTGTTTACACGTGTCCGAATTTTCGAACTAAACAAATATTAGCCATTATTTATTGTACCTGTGAATGTTTACACACATCACACACAACACAGAAGAATAAAGCTACCGCCGAATTGTTTTTACAACGCTATAAAACCATTGAAGCACGTTTCATGACGTTTACAGCTTGACAGAGACTAGCTGTCAAACATTGGCTACCGTAAAACTAAGTTTATTTTTGAACAAAATAACTCTGTACAGTGTAAACGCATAAATTATTAAATAATTTATTGTTTGATTCTCTGAGCTGTCTTGATATGTTAGTTTAGACGTATAGTTAGATAATCCTTTTGCAGGTAGATGCTAGAAGAGGTGCGAATGTCTTTATAAACGCTATTCCTCTATCCTTCTAATTTTAGATCTAACTTGGTACAACATTTGATTTAAGTATGTTTGGTTCCTCCATATCGCCTAACCGAAACGTTATTTTTCAATAGCAGTCAGTATATCAATCCAAGGGTTTCACTTATTAAAAATTGTGTAGTACTGACTATAATTTTGTGTATTATTGTGCTTTTTTGTTATTTATCTATAATATTTATGTATTTAGAAATATTAACGAGTAAGTAGGTACGTTTACCGGCGGACAGGTCACTACAGCCTCTACCTAGTTTGTGATTAGATGACTGTCAGTGAGATGCGTCAAGTACACACGTCGTTTTAAGTATTGGCAATATTGTCTATTTATCAAACCTCTGCGAAAAAGTAACTTACTTAAGGGTACTACTTTGGGGTACTAGGGTACAAGCGAGAGTTTAGAAGGACTTGAAAATTGGTAAAAACCAACTTGCAGCTGTACTACTGACTAGAAACAATCTCAAATCAAATCAACTTACCACCGTCCACTACTAAGATCTCTCTCAAGGAGCTACAACCATCCCAGTCTTGGACAATCTGCATCCAACCGCTGCCCGCCACCTTCTTCAAGTCGTCGGTCCATCATGCCGCAGAGCGCAATACACTTCGTTTGCCCAATCGCCATCTCCACTCTAGCATACGTTAAAATAATTTCTGCTATCTCAACATTAGAAAATCTGAAATAATTCGCAAAAGTTCTTTAATCCAATTAGAATTGTCACTCTTCACTCGCTTGCAGCAAAAATTACATACATTATCCGCAGAAGTAAAAATTTTAATATTACGAACTATTTTTGCAAAAAAAGAGAATAGAAATGAAATCGTCTTAGTCACTCCACGTATAATTGTCTTTGTTAGATTCTTGGACCAGAATCAAAACGACGATCTTTAGTTATTTTAAAATTGAGCTCGTTCGTTACCTTCATAAGATGATTCAAATCTTTAGAAAGATTAAAGAATTGCTGAAACAGTCTCTGGTGATTGTTTCAAAGACTCCTTCGTAAGTCGGATTGAAATCCTTTTTGTCTGAAGGAAAAAGTGTTTTAGATGAGGTTTTAATTTGGACGTAGAGATTTAGTCAGTGTTCGTAATTTTAGTTAGGGTAAAGGAGATTTAAAACCTACTTTTTTACATTCTTCTAGTTTTTACTCTTAAACTATGACTATAGAGGTTTGTAAGAGCTATGGCTTTTGATCATAGATTTATGCATTATATAACAAAATTAAGAGTACACAACAACATTAAAATTACATGGCTATGATCAACACCCTCGATATATTCAATGAAGTTACTCTCTCTAACGTAAATATCTTATCACAAGTTCTTTTAATTTTTCAATGAAATTACACCAATCTTAAGAATTATCTAATTTATGACTTTCATACCACACTACAGCATTCATAAAGCAACAAGTATCTATTAAAATACAGCTTAGCTTGTTCAACCTTATGCGCAGTTTCAAAACTCTCAATGCAATATAGCGTATAGTTTCACCAGTACAAATGCTACAGCCAAACAAATTAAAATGGTACCGCAAGACTGCTAATTGGAGACCCTTTCAATTTCACGGATTTAAAGCTGAGACACGCTTTGTTAACGTCATAGTATAATAACATGGTGAGTAGTTTTACTTTGTACGAAATACGTGTAGAAGTGAGACATATTAAATTTGTATATTATACAAAATATGCATAGGGTCTAGATGGCACAATGGTTAAATAGCATTCTTGACGCTAATTTGCGCCGAATGGTCAACAAATATTTGCCTGTCTGTTGTTTGATCAATGATAAATGATTTTTTTTTTAATGTAGAGTTACTTTTTTGTAGAGAAAATTATATACAAACATAACAATGTTACGTTAGTTTACTTGTTTGTCTCATCAATAGTGTTATATTAACTTTTATATTTTTTTTTTACTGGTTATGTTATGTTTAGTATTAAAATATACATACATTTAAAACAAACGTGCACGAACTTCTGCAGACCGAATTGGTAGTACAGTCAGAATACTAATATTCGACTGTATGTTTTCATGTAATATAAAATTTATGCATGTATATATTTATTTATATTATGTCGTTATATCTGATGTAGTTTTATCTCTAATTTACATAAATATTACAAACTTTGTCATATTCAATATTTTATCTGTACATCTACCGTATAATATTTCCGCATCGTCTGAAGGTAGACTGAGAGAAAATGCCTCATAGCACTAAGTCCGCTTTTGTATAGCATGTGCAATAACTTATTAATAAATAAATAAAATTAAAAGAATAAAAAAAAGACGAATTGAATATAGTTTATACGTCAGAATTAATATATTTCAACATCAGAAATTTATTGTTGTTCAGCCAAAATTGTCTAACAAAATGAATAGAATTGTAGCTCTGTCATTCTTCTCATTTCAATAACCTGTCTATATCCAACAGTTTGGCAAGTCTGTCAGTTAATCCTACAATGACAGATGGCAACAATACTCAGATTTCTACAGGAAAACCTCCCACGTTAATTCCATTCACCTATTCCACTGAAATATACTTCTGTTCGTATAACATTGACGTGCGTTATTTCAGGCGTTTTCTTTCAGTTTTACGCCCCAATAACCACACGCACAGACAGTCGCAATCCCTTTGATCTACGTGAGGAGACGTTTCCGATATACAAGAAACAAATGGAATTGGCTCATCTTTTTTTAGAATTTTGGCTTGTGAATTGCATGTTGATATGATCCTGGTTCGATGAGAAATGTAGTTAGTGAATTATATGTCAGTGATTTTGGGACTCCTCAGTAAATAATAATATAATAGATAATTATGTTACCGCTACTACCATTGACTATTACGATAGTGTATTTCTTTAACAATAACAAATAAATATTTGTGCATGTGGTGACAGATTAAGAATACATAGTATTACCACCCCTATTCATCCCGTGGGTTTTGTAAAAGGCGACTAAGGAAACAAAGTATGCAAGACAACGTCATTACAAAGAGAAGGAAAACTTAAAACAAACCCTATTTCAACCCGTCTGGCCAGCGGGGTATAGTAGGCCAAAACCTTCTTACTAAGGAGACGCCTTTGTCCAGCAGTGGACTGTAAAAGGCTGTTAGAAATAAATATTTTAGACACTTGACACACAACGTTATCTAGCATCAAACTAAGCAGAGTTTGTACTATGAAGACCAAATTGATTGATAAAATACTTATATATTTTTTGTAAATACGTATTACATGTAGAAATCAAACTCCGAAACAAATATTTGCAGGTAATACAGCTGGCCCGATCTGCATTGTTTGCGTTCACAATAAGTATGATGAATACAGCTCTTGGATTCTATTAGTGCTTTTCATCAGGTGGAGTAGGATTACTTTGGCAAGTATTAAAATAAAAATAAACTAAAAAATTCGAACGCAAGCCCTCAGTACAACAGTAGCACACGCTACCATTGCGCTACCATTATTTTTTTTTTGTAATAGAAAACAAATAAGCAGAAATGTGCTTTGTCTATATTGACTACTGTCCACTGTTTAAGATCTATACACTCATTAGTAAGTTTACATATTGCAGCTTGTAATTTTAAAAAATTATAACACCCGCTTGCCATCAAGTGCCCTCCGTCCATTTACACTTCTACACCACAAAAAGTATTTAAGATAATGAGTTTCTCAGTCTTAAACCTCGTCATTACAGTGACTAGTTTTTTTACAAACTTAGCAGCATAAAAGAAAAACTTGTGTTTTGAATAGATTGTCTACTAACCTTATAATTTTCTACCGCACGAAGTCTACCTAGTTAAGAATATAATCACATGCTGGTTGTATTACAAAAACTGGCTCAGTGTGTAAACCTCTATTTCAGTGGCAAAACCTGCTTTCTATTTAGGGACATATAGGTCTAATACGACGTGTCGCTACTGCTAACATAACTCATTTGTATTACAATCTTTATTATAATGGATTATTGGTTATGATAAGGTAGTCAGAGAAGTAATTTTATTTTGTTATTGTCCTTTATTTTGATTATAAATATCAGAAAGGCAAAGCTAAAAGTAAGAAGGTACGATACGTAATCAAAGTTCAGTTTAAGTTTAAACCTAGACGTATAAGATACCATTACATAAAAGAATAAACGCGATACATAACCAATATATACTTTAGTAATAACAATGTTTTGTGAAAATTTGTTATATCTATGTTGATATAATTTTAAGCAATTTTCATGAGCGGTAGTCGGTGATTTGTCGCCGTCGCGTTGTCAATTCCGTTTGAAAATAAAATGTGTCTTGACTGGTCCTTGAGTCCTTTCTTATTAACAGAAGCTCAAAAAGAGCTTCTATGTTCTATTGTACGTACTATTATTTTTTTTGTTGTAGGTTCAGCGATTACTCCGTGAATTGTGAACTTATTTCATATATTTTTAATTTAGTGAACTATGATATACATATTATGAATATAATAATGATATATGAATACAATTTCTAACAGTACATTTTCTTTGTCCACAGGTATCAGTGAAGTGTCAAAACAAAATTCATGTTCACAACTTCTCAACGATAATAGTGTAGTGTTGATGTGGGGTGAAGGTAGCTGATCGCGCTGGCGTGGTACGGTCCCGGAGGGGGGGCGATGCAGGCGGGCGGGGGTTGGTTCTTACCCTGGACAATGGGGACGATGGGGATGCAAAAATTTGCGGTCGCCCTACCCATGGGGGGTGTCGTACCACTAGTGCCCCCATTGTTGGCTGCCCTGCCGCCAGCGCCGCCCCCACTAAGGCTGATTGCACCGCCACCGTTGCCTCATCAACAACCCGGGAGAAAGGTACAGGTTTATAACATCTGTTGGTTTTTATTTACACCTAAAAGTCTTAAAAACGACTATTGTGTAAAGATTTAAGTAATTAAGTTAGCCTATAAGACTCGTCAGTTTCTTAAGTAATACACATGCCATAACAATGTAAGAGTAAGCATTAATCACTTGGGCCCTTAAATTGTAGCATGATTCGAGCCTCGATAACACGGCATTTTAAAATATTTGAATCAATTTTATCTGTTTTTAAACAAAATATGTATTAGTACATATTTAGTCCGCGTCCGTGTGGTGACGGATTAAGAATACATAGTGTTACCACCCCTGTTCATCCCGTGCAGGACGAAGGGAACAAAGTACACAAGACAACATCATTACAAAGAGAAGGAAAACTTAGAACAAACCCAATTCCAACCCGTCTGGCCAGCGGGGAATAGTAGGCCAAAACCTCCTTGCTAAGGAGAGGCCTATGTCCAGCAGTGGATTGTAAAAGGCTGTTGATGATGATGACATATTTAATACATCTTTTTTGTTTACTACAACACTCTATATTATACTGTTCGTTAAAAAGAGATACATGTCAATGTTTTTGTTGATTTTAAGTGTTTCTTATTGAGTTTAACGACATAGTCGTATTCACCTTATGTTTACTAACATACAAGTCATTGAAATAATCAAACTAACTTGGATCTTTTTCATGTCAAGACACAAATACATGAAGTATAAAATTATCCTACCAACCTGTAAATACTTCTAAAACGCATGATATATTTTATAAAAATTCATAATTATATTTACAAAAAACCCCCGGTAGACACTATCGAATTTGAAAAACAGCAAAATAATATGCAACAAAAAATCGTTCATAAAAATGAAATTTCAAATGAAAAATGAATTAGTTGAATCAAAAAGAACTATGATCTGATAAATGTTGATAAATTGAATCCGTTTACACAGACGCACAATTTTCTTAATAAATGTGCGTACATTTATTTTAGTTTCCTTAAAAGAAAATAAACGAATGTTGTCGTTGAAAAAGGCTTATGAGCTTGGGCAAGAACGATTTAGATCTTTAAGGGGACGTAGCTCTTTCTCAACTAGTTTGTCGGTAAGTGAACTTTTTGTAATAATCACTACGGGGTAAAAATATCTTCGTGTTCTTGCGCATTTGTATCTTAAATAGTAAGGTCTTCTGAGACCTGAGATTCGAAATATGAAAACATTCTACAATTTTTTTTACAAACTTATTTACTATCAAAGCTGTGCGTTTATGGAATGCCTTAATGATTTGTATTAGACGTGCCCAAACTGTTACCACTTTCAAGCTATGTTGTCAAAGCATTATCTGTCTCTCACAGTGGGAAATTAACTTATGTTGTATTAATAATACTTTTTTTTAATGAAAATTTCGTATATTTATTTATTAGATTAGTAGAAATTATGCGTGGTTAATATAAAGGTTCCATAGCTAAAGATATTATTGATAACTCGAACTTTTACTCGTATATACCTAGCACCAGCTTATAAATTAAACTAGTCCATTCAAAGAGAAAATTGCTGTAAGCAATAAGGCCGCCCTTTGTAGACAATCGCCATCACAATGGGGTAGATGACTGTATCGTAAATAAATATCAATGTCAACTTCATTACAACAAATATCACAATACATCTCGAAATATACAGTTAACATAGCTTTTTATTATTATGAGAATTTAAATCAAATATACAGTGAAATATATTGTTCAATTGAGTGGTCTAAAATAATGACGTCACAAATTTGTATTTAGTACATTTTTCATACAAAATTGTCGTTTTGACAAATGATAAAAAGTAACTAATTTGACTAAGGTGTCATCTAGCCTATTGTTGTTAGTTTTATTACTGTATAATATACCCTGGTGTGCAAATAAAGTTACATCTGCCTGTGTATCTAATTTCAAAATATACAAAGAAATATCAAGGTAATAGCGTTTTTGTCAAGCCAAGAATTCTTGTATTTTATTTTTTAGTTATAAGTAATAATTTGTAATCGTCATACCGTGGCTTCAAAGGCAGAAGGTTCTAAATGACATCGTCGTTTGAAAGTGAATCAGCCGTCTGTAAAGTTACTACGATGTCGCTTAAGAGTTTTTCTTTTGAGCTATCAATGTCACTTAAGGAAATTGGGTTTACTGGAATGTCAAGTCTTTGTTCTTAATTTACTTAGAAATACTTTACATTGTCTATAAGCAGTGTAACCAGCTTATAATGAAAGTAATTTATCTACAATTATTTGTTTTTTAAGTCTTCAATCGAACGAGACCTTAAAAGGAAATCGGGTACAGCAAATTACTGTTTGAATTCCATTTACAGATTTGCTGCGTTAGCCAAGATGCAAGTATTTCGCGTCAATTCTCTTTTTACAATTATTGGCTAACATTCTGTTTCGACCACTTGACTTAGCGTTGGGAGACGTCTTTCTCGTACATCTGTTAATTTTCTAAAAACCTTTTCGTTTGTAGAATGTCAACTTGCCATTAACTCTTTGTCTATCTCTTACTTGCATAAAAGCGTATTTAATTTCGTTTTTGAAATCATCAAAACTTATCGCATTAGGTACAATATATATTGAGAATTTTTCATGCAAATGAAATGTTGTATCTCAAATACTACATTAATTAATTTATAAAAACTATTTCTTTACTCAAGCTGTGTTATAAAAAGTTAACACACAAACAGACAGAGTTAGTTGATTTCGAAACATGTTTGACTTCTTTATATGCTTTAAATGAAATACGACGTTTAAATAGAACGAACGTAGACTCCCTTCAACAGAATATTGTGTTGCCATAAATTACCTTATTGAAAGCTGATCGAAGTTGATTGATCCGATGGAATGACTTGCGATTTGATGAAATTGCGTCGGCAGTTAGCGACCTTAAATGATTGCTGTCATTATTCACCGTGCAGTTACACGTAGTTAGGTATTCACTAACATCTTTTGTGTTTTATTCGATTATGGGAAAAGTTGTCTTTTTACTGACTGATTCGGTGTAAAAAATACGTATAAAAAAGTACGTAGGAAAATCACAGACGATATGCAAATTAAAATGTAGCAAACAAGAAATCGAATTCAATGTACTTACGAGTATACATTGAATATTAAAAATAAAGTAATATGTATTTATACAGCATAGTATATAAATCTGCTGCATATCGCTGTTTAGATCTATACGCTCCGGTTCCTCACCACATAAAGTTTCCATACCATAGTTTCAGTAATAGTTTCAGTAATAGCTTTAATAATCATTTCACGTCCAGTTCATTCAATGTTCTAGTGTAAAAACTCTTCCCACATGAGAGACGTTAAAAATCTCGAAATAGTGGTCATATTTTAATCGATCAATATAAACGATAATTAGTTTTACTTACACCTGTATTTAGGGAATATAAGACTAGTAACCGACCCGATGGCGTTCTTTATTAAGGGCCATAGCGATGTGTCGTATTGGCGTTAGGCGCTGCACTTATACGCTTATACATATACATATATAGTATAAATACCGATGATTCATCATTTTCATCGACTTAACATATGACTTTTTTTCTTAATTAATGAACACATTATGATGGCTTGCCTATCGCAAAACTGTCATGAAGTATTTTTAATTAAATTAATTTTAAGCACTTTTTTGCATGTTTAACTCTATTGATAACCAACTAAATTTAATCCAAATATTAATTTTCTATACAGAGAATAGACCTTTTTCTTTGTTATCGGATGGAAAATCTCTTCGGATCTCCAACTCCTCAAGAGCAGGAGCGAGACAACGCAGGAGCCAGGAGTTTGTGGTTTTCCACTAAAACCCACCCCGGCAGCCAGTCTCAGGCGTCCCAATGTGAAGAAGACCTGGACCATATAATTTCAGGTCTCTTTAAGAAGCAACGCTTTGACTAGTCAGACCCTATCCTGGGGAGAATACAAAAAATAGGCCTAGGTAGGCTTGCTTTGTTATCTTCTGGTAATAGTTACCTGGCAAGCAGGTATGACCAGGTAAATCAATATAGTAAAATACAACGAACTGATAACCAATCGAAATTGGTACCAAAATAAAGATTATTAAATAACAAATATAATTATATATGTTTACTAGTAAAATAAAATATAATTAAAACTCATCTAGTTTTCAGATGGGTGTAAGCCAATCTCACCGGTTCCTAGACCTATTACCATTTTTAAATAGTGGTGATTCAGTGCCTTCTGTATATTCAATTTTAATAATCACCATAATTAACGTCATAAATATACGGCTGTTATTTATCATATTGTCATCAGTCCAGAACTGTCGGACATTGATTTAATGACAATTAAACTAATAGTCACTAATAGAAGCGCCGCGGTTGGCAAGCTTTAATCGTTGTAGAGTTGCCATTCTGCAGTTAAATTTATGACTGCTGATTTTAGTAACAGTGTACTCCTAAATAGACGAGCTTGGTCCAGATTAAAAAAAACATTTTGTAGTTCCTTTACAAGTTACGTTTACGGACTTTCTGACCATTCGCGCTGCTTTTAACGTGTTGAACCATTCCATGAAACAATGTGGCGCCTTCAACGCTTCAGAATCATAAAGCTCTAATTCCCGGTACCCAAGTGATTTTCGAGTTGCATTTATTACGTATTCCATAGGTGGTGGTGTTTATCGTCACTTGCCGTCAGGTGACTGTCTGCTTAATTACACTCTGTGTCAATAAAATAATCTGAACTAAGAATTCAATACAATCATGTTAAATTACTGTATGTTTGTAAATATATATAGCATTGTCCGCATAAACTCTTTTAAATATTCAAACGGTTATCCACAAATCTGTACGTTTAAAAGCATAAATCAGATTTTACTTCAACGTAACAATGTAATAACAGCAATGTAAAGGCGAAAATTTTGCCATTTTCATTACTAACCTCAAAGTAAACCCTCTAACAAGGGTCTATATTAATTACTTGACGTAAAAGGTACCTGTAATAGGAAGAATATATCCTGGTAAATGTTGGGAGAAACATTTTCAAATGAATTTAGGTTCTGGCTGGTTCACACACAAAGAAATTGATTCAATAAGAATCATATGATGTAAGGTACTCTTGTGGCAACCCCTTCGAGTCATAGTCAGAACTCACCAGAATTGAAAGTAAACTGATATGTAGGGAAACCACAGAGAGACCACCGGCTTAAACCACGTGAAAAATATAGGCTAAAAAATTAGATTACGTAGGTTTTTTTAATTCATCAAAGTATATGATCTGCAACGCGTATTGATAGCGAGTTAAAAGTTCAAATTAAGCTTAAAAAGACTAGTTTTACGGGTATGTTGCTCTTAAGATTTATTGATTTTTGCTATAATTTAACATAAAATTTAAACCCAACATAAATTTAATGCTTTCTGTAAGATTATTTTAACATGAAGAGGTTTTGTTCCATAAGTATCACATGGCATGTACTAGTTGTCTAGTAATTACGAATAGCAAATGAAAAAATGTATGAATTATACAAAGATGTATCTAGTTAAAACGATTAAATCCTTTTTACCAGATTAAAGTTTCATGTTTTAATAGTAAATTATGTTTAAACAACAAAGATAAATGTGTCTTTTGTTAGCATAGTTAACAAATTTATCTTTTTTTGCCTCTTAAAATCGTCTAACACTATCTTGTTTTTAATTCTGTGTAATTTTTAAATAAGTATTTTCAATCAGCTTTGGGAAAAGTTTTGATACTAAATATTGTTGTTTCATATTTTAATTCCTTATTTATTTATCAATTTTGATGGTAGAGGAGGCCAATGAGCAGACGAACCACTTGATTGTGAGTAACTACCATGGACGTCAGCCCCTTAACCAAGTTGACATCCTACAAACGTTAACGTTATTAGAAGACTAACAAATGTATAGGAATGACGTCTCTCAAAGCTACGTGATCAAAACAAAATATTAGCCAATAATAGAAGTGAATACAGGCGTTAGCGATTGCAGAAAGAGAATTGACGCGAAAAGCTTGCATTTTAGCAAAGAGGGTTAACGCAAGAATCCTAAATGAACTGCCATACTTTCATTCCCCCTCCAGAACTTCTTACTGTAATCTCCTTTTTTTTACCGATTGTTATACTACATCAGAAAAAAATGTAATAGCTAAGTTGTAAGACTTTTGGCAAAAAAACAAATATTATTCGTTCTGATCACGAATAGATGATTAGCAATTGGATACGGAGATGTATGTAAGACAAATTAAACTATGAATGAGATGCGAGCTATTGTAGCTAATGTAATTATTTAAAAAAAATGTTGCACAGATTTTTTTTCTTAATGAAAACTTGATTTTACGACCACTTAGCTTTTTATACAATTTTGTTGTTGCCTCTAAAAATAGATACGTTCTAATCACTACACTGTAGTATGCTTTACATTACTTAGCAAAATTTAAAAAAATAAGGATAAGAGTTTGCCGAAGTGACTCTACTCTGCCTAATGAAAAGCATGAATCTAAGAGTTGTGGTCATCATACTAATTGTGAATGCTGACTATGCTGTATGGTAATTCATATTGTGGAGGCCTTGTGAGATGCTTTTTGACTCCCCACTTAGGGACGGAAAAAGTATGACTGTCATCAGTTTGACAGTTTACCACGATAACTATCACCCCTGCATCACCTCCAGTCTCACAGTCACCAATTAAATATGATAGTGCAGACGCTGGCACTTTTAGGTTGATCTTCTGTGGGAAGGTAGTACCGCCTCAGTCGAGCTGCCGGTCCGTTTGTGCTTAAATCGGCGGGGCTCTACTACCTTTTATATATTGATGTATTTTTATTATATATTATCATTAAATAAGTCATTATTTTCAAAAATGCTGATTTGATATAAATGTATTAATTTCTTATTAAATAAAATATTGTCATAAAATGAAATAAAATTATCTAAAAACATCCTTATAAAGCAGCAAAGAAACATGTATCGATAGAAATATATTACACATAATAAAACTGTGTACATTAATCCTCATTTAACGTGTACTACGTCCATTACACTTGTGCCTACATCTCACTCGATCTTAGCTTAAGATAACAATGACATATGCTAGTGACTTGTGTGCTCACTTACGTCCTTTTCTGTATTGGAGATCTTAACAGGCGCCATCTTCTTTTTCATTTTATTATCTGCCTCATTTCCCCATTAGTGTCATGTTTACTGTTATTATAAGTAGGACTCTTTTAATTTAATATATAAATTAAAATGGTATACAACACTGAATAGAGTTTAAATCAAATACGTGAATATAAAAACAAAAAATATAGGGGTAGGTCGAGGCATATTAAATGCCCTCTTTTCACCAGTGTTTCAGTCCTACGTAAGAAGTGGTAAGCCTATTGCCGCTAATCGCGATGTTGTGTTTGCCACAGACTCGTCCGTCGATTAGTAGGTGTACCATTTGCAGATAATATTGACTTCGGACCCTAAGTTCTTGATGGAAATGCCTATAACAAATATAGATTTATAAATAAATTTATAATAAAATAATTTATACTTGCTTTTTATTTTCAAGGCAATAGTGTGATAAACTAAATATAGTTATTTTTGAATAATACTGTAATGTGGGACATTTGACCATTATGATTATATTTCTATGTCTAATTACTAACTAAACTACAGGTTTTTCCAAAAAAATATTGTCAAGTAATTTCATTATTAAAATAATGAAAATGTATACTTTGAATTAAAGTAAAACATAAGTTTAGGTACGAATTAGAATCAAAAGTCGTAATTTTCATAATTTTTAATAATGTTGACCATAAATACCTATTTAAAAATATAAAAAAGTACCCAAGACCCCTGATCTACTAAAAAAACAGATAAATGACTCACAATCTCACATAAATCACACTAAACAATAAGTGATTTGTTCTAGTCCAGTCTGTGTAAGGCGTTTAATAGTCTCGGCATCGCGCCATTGGATTAACTACGTTTGTACACAGCCTCCCCTTAGTACACTTAAGCCTCCATTGTGAAACCTTAATAGCAGTACATTGTTGACAAAATAAATTCAGTTCATCGCTTTCTTGGAAGGGAAGCGTAAGGAGGACTTTGGTCTTTAGTTGTCACACTTCCGTGCGCTTTCGTGTTTTGTAAATGGAATCGTCGACTAATGTTTTGAATAACGGTATTAAGTATTGTTTAAAGAGTAACGAGTCAATTTCATTACAAAAACATTTTCATATTGTAACATTACTTAAGTGGTCATTGCTACTGTCATAACAAGTCTTGTGCAAACTATCTTCGATCAAATGATCATACGGTTACATTAGTCCACAAATCACGTCATTATTTTATAAATAAAATATACAAGTTACAATATTTTTTTTAATGTGTACAAATTACGCTATTTATCACTCTTTTAAGATAAAAAAAACACATTTGACTCTAAACTCACAGAAAATTGTAAGCTTGAATAATCTTTTCAGAAAAAAGAGTGCTTTAAAAATAAATAAGTAACATGGTTGTGTAAGGTTTTTTTTAGTGAGGCTGCTAGAACTTTGAAAGTATAATCAGGTATCCGTCACTCGGAGGCATAAGATAAACACCTACAATACAAACTTGAACATAAAAGTGGTTTTATTTTTACATTTTTCTACTAAAGTTTGCACGCCGGCGGTATAATATTCTTTTACGTCTTTCACACTTTAATTTCAAATATGGCTACCTTTTTTTACGTATGGCAACTTTTACGAGTCTGTAGGTCAGAATTACCTAGAAATACATGGCGTGCCATAATGCTGTGTCAAATGAGTGAATCGTCAGTGTTGTAATGATATGTTCTTAGTTCAAATTGCATTCCACTCGGCATACGCCTGCGAGTTGACTAACTGACATGTCCGACAGACAAAGACATTCACGCATATCACACCTTGGCGATAGATTCTTTGGGAGTATAGGGAATTATAAGGCAGCGCTCGTGGATGAGTCCAACGTCGTCACTAGAATGAGTCCAACTTGGGATATGTTGGAGGAAAAAGAGAGCAATTACTACTTACATAAAATAATGTATTATAATATTTGGTCCAACTATAGTACAAAATGTAAATATATAGATATATATCACTGAAATTAAAATGTTATTGGATAGTTGCAATTCATTATCCAATAACAGTGATGTGTATGTCATTAATCGTTTTGTAATTGCTACTGTAGCTCGCACGGTTATTAACCAACTCTCTTGCAAATGAATGGCTACAGATTTCTGTAGGTTTAAGTATGTAACGCTTACTGCCATAGTTTTTATTGGTCGTAAAATGAAATAAGATCCTTCTCGCTTCAGTAATCATTAGGCACATTCGGTAATACAAAACCATGCCTAACGTGTTCAAATGAGAACTCTTTTTTTGTTATTGTTGTTGTATACAGTTGTAAACATATCAATTGGAACACGAGTAAGAAAGACAATGTCACATACCTGAATTACTCGTAGTTGAATCACTATTGTGTATATGCTCAACGTCTGGTTCCAACTGTGAACAGTATGCTCGCCATATCCTCGGGAATATAGGACTTGGTGCTATGAACGTCATAATATGATCAGTAGCTTATAGACCTGGGACCTAAACTACCTTGTCTCAACTTGTAGTAATTTTTGTGCATTTTAGGCGAGTTCATACGTATTATAGGAATCAAATATACTTTATATAGAGTTAAGAAATAAAATTTAAGTTTTTTTTTATTTTTTGTGTTTTTTGTGAGTCCCGCTTTGCGAAGGAGGGAAGTGAATAATTTATCCTTGAGGACTGCAAGTACATTCAACTCACCTTCATCAACTAGTAAAATATTTTATCTTCTCTCGTGTTCTAAAAAACAATCTAGATTGTTACTATATCAAAATTTAATCTCTCTTCACTTATAGACCTTATCCTGTTGCTGCGATTCATTATAATTTAAAATTAAAATCCGTTGCCAGACAAAGGGTTTATGCATTATTAAAGGATGAAATTATACGTATTATTATCTACTAAAACGTATTAAGTCAAGGGGTCTAAAAAGAACTCGTTTTTATTACTAGTAATATAAAATGACAGTTAGGTACTTTGCACGCAAAATATTGGCATCCGTTTTAAAATTTTACCCTAATTTAATACCTAATTTAATTACGAATTTCAAATGAAACCAAATGTTTATTAAGTTTAAATCAGTCTGAATTTAATCATCTTATTTATTTTTTCTTTTTTGAGAGCCTCACAAAATGACTCTCCATCTATATTTTTATGTACCGATCATATATTGATGTTACTACAGCTGTATAATTATTCAAGGAAACCGATTCTTGTATACATTGACCAAATTTTTGTTGTATTTATTTTAGTTCCTTCTACAAAAACTTTACGACTGCAATAACTGACGATTTAATTATTTCAACCTCGTGTATTACTATAAAATATATTAAAATTATCATTCTTTAACATCAGCTTTATAAATACATCTTCACGCAGTGCTACTAAAGCGAAATTACTCCGCGGCCCTCCACAGCAGTTAATGTTGCAAAACGAAATAATTTTTCTATAAACCTGCCGCCCTGTTGGCCATAACAATCTTAAAGATTAATCCAGTTAATTCACCTACTGTTACACATTTATTACATAAGCAATCATGTCGCAATTATGGCCAGCCTTATAATTTAAAAGCCAGCAGCCGGGGAGGGGGTAGTCTGATTAATTATTAACTTGTATTTATGTTAGAAGCTTTGGGCGATTAGTTTCTATTCTTGATACAAATGAATATGGATTGTTTATTATTTTTATGTAACGTAATTATAAACGCAGTGTACGTCCGTTGTCCTGAATACTGAATTATTGATTATAATATATAATAATAGATAATTATCTTATGACTTAATGAATTATCAAAAGTGTTTTATCAGTTATAAATTTGAAAGGAAACCGAAAGAACACCGGTGTGTTCTACTACCAATTACTTTGTAACTACTAATCCTGTATCTTCTAATTGATAAGTTCACGCGGTCTGAGCTCTTTCAGAATGGTAGACATACGCTCCCGAACTAAACGGTTCGGCTCTTCTTTCCTGTGCAAATCGGTTAAAACCTGGAATTCATTACCAGCGCACATGTTTCCCTCCCACTACGATCCCGGGTCCTTTAAGCGGGGTGTGAAAAAGCATCTCACTAGGCCGCCATAGTGTGGGTCGCCATACTGCACTGTCTTCATTCGCAGTGAGTACGGCGACCACCGTTCTTGGATTCTATTCATGCTTTCCATCAGGCAGAATAGAGTCACTTTGGTAGGTGTCTTATTAAAAAAAAAAACGAAAAAAGGTCCGCCTATATGTAGCAAAAGATCACTTCATGGTGGAGAGATACAAGGACGCTTGCTGTCGCAGTCTATTGATTTCAAGGTATCGAGTGTGCAGTTAATTTAATTCATAATATAATTTCCCCTACGTTCGGTTACGAACAATATGAATGATAAACGATGAGATACTAGTTAATTTCAAACAGCTGTTACACAAGCCATATCGATTTTTACAGCTTGAAATGAAATGCTTTAATACTAAGTAGATTTCGTCTTCTATAACATATAAAACCATGCTGAGAAAATTGCCTATCAAAACTAAATAGCAAGAGTACACCTAAATATAAAAACGTAATGTTAAAAGTAATAAATTATTTTGCCCGTAATGAAAACAATTCATAATGAAAACTGTTCGTATATAACAAAGAAACAAAATTAAGCCCTTAAAATGATTAATTTGGCATTAAACCATCCCTACCATGTGCTGCCATGTCTGGAGGTCTGAAGTCTAAAAATAACATGCCTATTAATTAGGTCTACAATGATCGTGAGATGAATAGTTCAGATATTGAGTCCTAATTACAAGACATGTTCCTTTTTTAAAGAAAAACAAAAACAAAAACCTGATTGGACAGGTTCTTGTTTTTTTCGTAAATGAGTGGATTAAAATGTGGCTTTACTTATAAAACTTTTTTACTGATAATATATTTACTAAATTTTTAATGAACGGCGAAGAATTTTAACAAAATAAAGTTGCGGTTCGTTTAATTATGTCTTACCTTTATTATATTCTTAGTTATTTTTTAATATATTTAACTTTAAATGTGAAACAGAACTGGAGTAGTAGCAAGTTGTTTCCCTCTTAATTTTTTTTTAGGAATGCCTCCTCCATCGGTTGTATTTTTCATTTTAAACAAAAAACATTAAACACTGTCGTACTTAATGATTGTATTTATTTGAAATGAAAACATTTCGAAACCAACGATTACATGAATGTAAAAAATGATTCACATTACCGTGTGATGGTAAATGGAGAGATTCATTGCATGCATTTTTAACCCATTTAGAACGCTTTAAAAAATCTGACATGTGTTTTATTTTGTACAGAAATCGTTCAAAGGCTAGTTGTTATATCATTGTTTATTTATGTTAAATTTTGATTATTATAGATAGGTTCATAGGGTTCCTACCAAGGAATTAGGGTCCCAAGTCAATCTCACCTGCATGTGGTGCACCTACTAATCGACCGTCGAGGCTCTGGCAAACAAAACATCACGATTAGCGGCAATACGATCGCCACCTATTACGTGGGACCACAACACCAACGAAAAGGAGAAGTTTAATATGCCTCTGCCTATTCCTTCGGGGAAACAGGCGTGATTTTGAATATGTATTTTGTTAATGTAACAAACTTGCTTTATATTCATACTCCTTTCAGGCATCGTCTATCTACTAAATTTTACTTATTACCATTATTTATTTAAGCTAAAAAAATACTATAATTTCAACGATGTCAAATACTTCTCGCCATACCCTTGGTTGGGGTGACAGAGGGTGAGTGTGGGAGTCCTGGCAAACCGGTCTAACCACTAACGTTCTAAACTCCACGGCGGCCTTACTCCAGGAACGCATCGGCGGCTTCTGGTGTCCCCTTGCGTGCTTGCTCCATTTTTTGCATTCCCTCGTTACTTTTAAATACTGATCTTATATAAATCAAATTTACTAAGTAAACACTCTTGTTGGTACTCAACAATATTTGTATACTTCGTCTGCATTTTAAGTAGTAATCATATTTTTAGATTATTGATTTTATATATAAATGTCACCTTTCCCGTACATTGAACCTCGAGCCTGCCTTTTTTATTTTGATTACACCAGGTATAAACTAGACTACTTGACGTAAGTAAGAAAGTAAATGATGACGAAACATGACATGTTAAGAATTAAAAGGACTGATCCTTTTCACGTCAATGTTGTACTTTGGGAATTTAAGTCGGACAAGTTTATAGTATGTTAAAAGGGAAACAGGTAATATGGACAAGGAATATAGCTTTTATACATATGGATTGAGAATCGCAGATCAGCCTCGGATACTCGAACTGCCTGATGCCGAAACTCCCTCCTTCTCTTGAGGTTCTTGAGTTGCAACCTGTTCATGGACGACAGAACTCACTTCCCATTAAGTAATCCGTCTGCCCTTTCTACCCCTATGCCATAAAGAATCCTATCTTTTATACATATATAAATTCAATACAGATAAATATAATATATATATATATATATATTGATTATTATTGATTATTGATTATTATATATATAAATAAAAAATATAAAAAATAGTAGACCACCAACATCGGGTACAAGGACCAAGAAACCAATGATTAGAGCTCTAAAGACAGAAACCTCTTCACTAAACGGCCCGTGTCAAGAAGGACTGCCCTCTGCATCAGCCTCTTAATCTAGCCTTCTAACGTGAGCCTCTTTGTGGTTCATAATCATATCTTTCATAACATTTACCAGGTAGTAGAGCCACGCTGATTTCAGCATGAACGGACCGGCTCGACCGGAACAGTACTAACCTCCCACAGAAGATCAACCGCAACAGCATCCAGGCTGTCGTGTTTCGTTTGTGAGTGTCAGACCGGAGGCCTATTGATGCAGGGGTGACAGTTGTCGTGGTAAGTGTGTGCAGTACCACGCTACGAGGACTGTCATGCCTTTTACGTTCCCAAGATAGGCGTAAAAAATCATCTTAATAGACCGCCACAGTGTGGGTCACCATACTGCATTGTCAGCATTCGCAATGAGTATGGTGACTACAACTTATGGATTTTATTCATGCTTTCCAATAAAAAAATAACTAAAAATGCACAATGCAAAGCAAAAGAAGTGTAGGTATAAAATATATTTATTTTCAGTGCCATTAAAACCTTAAGCTTGCATTCTTAATACTGATTAGCTTAATGAAGTCTTGACAGTAAAATATTCATTTTATTTCAAGTAAAAACAACTTAGATAACTAATGCATTTCAACGATATTATCTTTAGAAAATGTCTTGTACATGGTTTTTGCCGAGCACGCCAGACGTAATACTCTCGTTCACACACAGACAACTCAATTAAACTAGTCGCTTATCTATTTTATCCTTCTGTGCACGACATTTATGTCTTAGCAATCTGAATTATATTTATATGACAGATAACAAACTGTTGTAAATCACATAAGAATTGTATATGCATGAGAAATACGACTTTCATTCGATTTTTGTTCACTATCGATTTATCGATATCGTTTTAATAAACATAAATTACTAGGGTTACTTTCCAAAATGTCAAATGTCATTCAGATTCAAATCACATCAACAATCTTTAATAATCCTTAGACTTCTCGTTAGAAAGTAGATTTTGACCACGGTAAGGTTTGTATGAAGTGTTCCTTCTCTTCGCAGCACTCTTGTCTTTTGTAGTTTGTACCTGGTCGGCTCTTACAACACCTACGGGATGAATAAGGATGGTGTCACTTCGTATTTTTAATCAATTAACACACGGCTTCTTAATATGTTACCACACGGACCATGTAGACTCGTGTAACCATTTTCATGTGATTGCATAATAAAAGACCAAACAATCTTTTAAATTTAAGATTAGTAAGATTGTTAAGGAAATGTGGGGTCCATAATCGATTATATTATCAGAGACCATTAATAGTGTTAGTGGTTTCATATTCTATTGGAACGAAATTTTGGAACGAAGTTCGTTACGAAGGACTTCCGTCTAGCCAGACGGAAAAAATTCAGTCGAAAAGTTGTCACGACACTTTTTGCTATAGTGTAGTAAGCCGTGCGGCGTGCACATGTTTCTCTGTCTGTCTCTCTCTCTATCTCTCATAAAAGGCAAGCCAATTATTTTCGTTTCGTCTTTCTATTTTGCTTCAAACAGTGTAGTGTCGCGACGATTAATTTTGTTTTGTTAAGTTTATACAGGTTTTTTACATAATAAATAATAAAATAATAGAAAACAATAACAATAATGAATCCTGACAGCGTTTCTGCTTATTATTTTAAAACTTAAAAGAAAAAAAAAAATATATTACCATTCTTTTACTAATTAATCGAAAGGAACTTCATCCCATCCGGGTGTCCCTTGACACCTCTCATTGTTTGTTCTAATAATAAATGTGTCATTCATACTTACCTGATTAAGTTTCCATCTTCTATTTTAATTAATGCAGTATAGCACTTTTATTGACAACCCTAAGCATAAATATCATATTCTTCCATTTTGCATAATTCTTCAATGTTAATAAATGTTCCCTTCAAAGACTTAAAGCGAGCGAGCACATATTAAAGCCCACTAAGTCCGCCATCCTGTGGGTAGAACGACATGCAATTAAATGAATATTCTAATTAGTTCCAAAGCCGTTCTTACTTGCGGTGAGAGTTACAACTGCAGTGCTGTTGACTTATTTTATGTAATGCTTTTATCCATGGATTTGTTGACAGTGATCCTGAAATGTATGACAAGTTATTATACTACAGCTTGTGTGAGTTACACTAATTTCAAGCCATTTTACTACTTTATATTCAACTGTTTTTATTTAATGTCTCTGCTTCAATATTTTTAATTAACTTGTGAACTGTAGTTGTTATAAATAAACTTAATATATGTGTAACTGACACAGTGGCAAGATGACTACAATTTTTTTTCCATTTAGCGTATACATATATAAAATCACGCCTATTTCCCCGGAGGTGTAGGTAGAGGTATACTGAACGCCCACTTTTTTTATTTTTTTTTTGGCCCAAGGCCAATGAGGTTGCGTGGCTCAGTTATTACTTGAACTGAACTAAACACATTCATGCATGTCTATATAGGTATGTAATTAAAATCATATGCAATGGAAAATGGAATACAGCGGTATTACAAAACCTGTTGATTGCTGCAAAATTTGAAAATTAATTGATGTTTGATTACGATTTCATAGATTTACATTGCAAAATTAGTTTGCGACTGACGGTACAGACAGTTGGGGCCAATTGGCACTTGCAGCTTCTATAGGACTGCAAATAAATAAAGACATTGTTTCTGAAGCTTTGTATTGTATTAGTACTCGAGTCTTTTATGTTACATTAATACTTAAAAAGTTTCAAACAAGTGAAGATTTTATGACGGAGTTCTATTTGCGTGTGGTCTAGTGCGTCTAATGTTTGGGACAGACAACAGGTGGCATACATAGTAACTGGTATATTACATCAGATACCATTACGTTTTTGTTTAACGTTACGTCTTACTGTATTTATGTGAATAAGTACCAACTGATTACATAAATATTTTTATTAAATTTTTACTGTACTTAGTAACGTTAGGTTAGCGTATGCGGACCTGAAATGATATGGTCCGGGTCCCTTTCAGAGAAAGACTCCTGAGACCGGCCGCCGGGGTGGTTTTTAGTGGTAACACTACATACTCCTGGCTCCTGCTTTGGTCTCCTACGGATAATCTGAAAGGATTTTCCACGCCGACAAGAAAAAAAAAAGTTAACGTATGCGACTGCCAATAAAGGTGTCCCGTTAGACTCTGGGGTCTGACCAAAAGTGTTGTTGGATTTTAGGAATTCTTAATAACAACCCGGAGCTTGGAAATTTAGAGGTGTTTCACACCCGTTTCTCGGTGAGCACAGAGCACGTTCAGACGTCGTTCCTGGTTGTCATGAGCATCTATGGCAATCGTTATTGAGAAGTCAGTGTCCTCAAATATACTGACAACTTGCTCGAGTTCTGAACGTCCAATGTCAGTCGCTCCGTGGAAAGATTGATATTTGGGTAAAATCCGTTGAACTAATAACCGACTTTAAATAATCTTCAAAATAATAAAAAAAAATAAAAAAAAAATAAAAATTAATAAAAATAAAGGCTAGAAAGATGAGTAACTTCTGAGTGTATATGTAAAAAAATAATTGGAACCTCGTCAGATACGTTATTTTTCAACATCAGGATTTAACTTTTTTAATTAGTAAATATACAATTTTGAATAACTGTTGCATGCAATACGCGTATAAGTCAACTGTGTCAGTGACTCTTAACGAGACCACTCAAGCGAATATGTAATTTATTGCCGTTTTACCACTTTCAATAAAATTGCTACAAGAAATCAATAGAAAATGCAAGTGATTTTAATAGTAAGGATTTATTCCTTTAAAATACATGTAATAATAGTAGGTACTGGTTAAACATAACACAAACCAGTCATGAGGACGGCCAATAGAAGAGAAAACTTAAAACCATAAATAAGCAATTGTTACTTTTGGATATTTAAATTAATTGTTTGTTCTTAATTTAAAATTTATCGACCTGTGTTACGCGAACTGTGTGTACGCGTATCAGTGAGTATACATTCACAGCTGGCTCAAGCTTTAGCACATCACGTCATCATGTCGATTATAACTTACATAAATTAACTTCCCATAGAAATTTTCACTTCAATAAAGCCCTACCAAGCTTCAATCTTGAGTTGCAGTTAGAATCCAAGGACAGTATTGTTATATAACACACACCAGTGTCCGACGGATTAAAAAGTAAATTTTTGCATTTAAAGCCACGTTTTAAAAATAATTCTGAACCTGGCTGTGGGTAGTGTACTCATCAAATATACCGCTGCTATTTTACTTCGTAACTTTTATGGTATACGTACTTTCAATGACTCAAAGTAACTGTCGACTGTATCGAGTACAGTTCTTAAATAACAAATAATCAAATCTTAATTATACTGGATTCATATAAAATTCGATGATTATTTTGATAATTTCATTATTTCTATAATTTACAATAAAGTTACAAGACATCCTTAGAAGCATAGAGACCAGTTTCAACTCTCAGTGTACACTCCAATACTTTTTTGTTGAAGGGATTCATTACCTTAATCTCTTTGGTTTAAAACTTACATTTGCTTGTGGCGCCACAGTATCATTCTAATATTTTCTTTTATAAGGACAACATGAATACTAGTAAAGACGTTTGCTTATGGAACGTTGCGTGTCGATTATTGCTTCATTGATTTTCATATAGCTTTTTTAAATAATTAGCGTGCAATAATATAGAAACTCGTTACTGATCTGTCACAGCTACAGTTGGTTTAAAAATATAAATATTAATCGAGTATTTGATAATATGTGTATGCTCTTGAATATAGTAATCAAGACCATTTTTTATAGCTCAATCTAAAGTGTTAAGGTAACCCGTTTTACCGGTAACGTTACGGATAACTATAATGATGATTAGTGATACATATTTTTATTTTGTAACATTTGTTTTTTTTTTTTTTGTAATTTGTAAAAGTGACTCCGTTTCTGACCTATAAATGTCACTTTACATTCTTAAATTATGCACTGTGTGTCGCTATACTATAACATATGAAGTGCAATAAAGTAAAGATGGCAGAATTGCATAAATAACTGTTAACTCCAATATTGTCAATCGGGTATGATTATTGATAAAGTTTGGTAAAGTCTAAAGAGACAGATCACACTTGCATACTAAATACTTAACGACAACGTCTAGACTTATCGAATTGTCAAACGAAATAATTCATCTTGACTTATCTTTAGCACCCATTCAATAACGACACGATAAATTCAGAAATCAATAACAATATTTTGAATTCCGAATTGAAATACACAGATACCTATTTAAAATTCGCTTCACATTCACAAACGCCAAGTTAACAAGAGTTGCGAGATCGTGAATCGAAACAATTGTTAATCGGAATAATTGTTAATCGGTCGCACACAGCCTAATTTGTGTAAAGCCACGTTTAATTAGAAACAAAATATATTATTTGTGGTATTTCATTATTCTGGCAATATGCTAACTAAATATACTTTTGTTAAGCTTCTCTATTACACAGACAATCTTAACTTAAGCACTGAAAATAAAGCAGTTATAATTTTTTTAAGAGGTAAACAAATCGACTATCGATTATCAAATGTTCAAGTAAAACAATGTAAAAGATTTAGTTTAGACTATCTAATTGATTAAAATCTGATACGTCAAGCAGATACATGGTGTGGTCGGGCATTTTCTCTTAAAGCCATTAATTTTGAAACTGAACTTAAAACCTTTGAACTTAGCAACCACATCATGGAAATAAAATTCTAATACATATATTAAGAAAGTAAATCATCATATTTTATCTGAGTATTGTCTAGGCCTATGGTTAGTAGTGGACGTCTTCCGGCTGATGATGATGGTTGTTTAGCTCATTTACTCATTTTGCATTATAATGCAAATATTATATTATATTATATTATACAATTATATATGTAACTAGCTGTATCTTGCACGCGTTGTTACGCCACCAACTAAAATAATTTTTAAGGAAAGACTAAAAAAAAAAGTTATTTATACTAACTCAGAAACCTTCATGGCATCATGTACAACAACTTTGCTAAAGATAATCATGTGATCAAATGCATAGTAGTACGATTCTATAAAAGACATACAGACAGACAGACAGACAGACAGACAAACAAACATTCATTTTTATATACATAGATATAATAGCTTCCTTTAAACTACCACGCGTTGGATATTCATAAAACTTTTTCTTGGACATGCAATATCAAAGAAATTTTAATTCGGTAATAATTATCAAAATAACAGTTATAAGGATTTATCTGTTCATTATATATAGAAAACCCAAGGACCCACAAGTATTATCAATTGTGATACCAAGCCGTTTCTAGGACTTGTATGAATAACTTCTTCCAGTTGTGACTTCTGTATTCTACGTTATTTATAACAGTGTAAAATCACTTTATCGGTGACGGTAGAACAACCTCGTCCGTAGTGCGGCCGCAATGCAATTGTCATAGGTACCAATCGACTAAAACATCGCAACGTTACCGATTTACAACTTTTTCATGTTATCCAAATGCTAAATTAAACGATATTGTTAAACTGTAATATAATCCTAATCACTCCTATCTAGAAAAGCCAAAACAGAAACCTATAAGGTACCCAAACATTACTTTTGAATTTGAGTAAATGATTGCCTGGTAAAGAAACCAGAGACAAAACGAGTTTTAAACTTAACAATTTAAAAACATCCTGAGTAAAATGGTTTCCAGTCCGTTTAAAGACCTTTAAAAACCAAATAATAAGTAAGCACCCTCAGTATAAAACGTACACACCTTTATGTTAACCATTCAATGTAAGAAATATTAAGTTAAAGAAATGCAATAACATAACAATTCGTCACGAACGGGTATAAAGTACCGGTTTTCTTTTAATACGTCGAGAGCCAAGCAACGACCATTGAATTTATACGAGAAACTGGCACTCGTTCAAACACCAATATGTATTTGAAGTTTGCAGTTCAATTTTATAAATTTCTGCTCAGAAAATAACATTTCACGCTTACAACGGCACACCAATTCCGTATATTATATGCTTGATAGATTTTTCCATAAAACATTAGTAATCTGTCATTACGTACCATTAAAGTGACTAACCCATCCTGCCCCGGCTATTTTGAATTTGCATCGTAAAATCTTATTATTCAGACAACAAAAACTTTTATTACAATCGGTATAAAAGTCAGTATTGTAAAGAGGTTTTTTTTAATGTATCCGCGTGTTTATCGCGGTCTATTGATACAAATCGCGGGAACCATTCAGGGGAGTCATGTGCTTGGAAACCAATTTCCTGTTCCCTTTCATATTGAAATATAAGCGCCCCTCAATGCGTACACCTCGCTGTGGGATTTATCGTCCCGTGTAAGTAAAACATGCAAGTTTTTGGGCCTTCGCTTGAGGGTTGATCAGTTTTGGGTTAAAAGTGATTTGATATGGTGTATTGAATTGTATTTTTGATCGATATAAGACGGTTTCAGGAAATCTAATTATGGTGAATATCCTTTTTTATATCTCAATGTCTCTTTTTGTCTATAAACATTTTCAATTTAGTTGTTAGTAAGTTGATATAGCGAAAGTTAGTGGTTATATCGTGTGATGTCACTACTGTCACCGTCAATGCCATTGTCTTCGACCTTTTACTTAGTACTTAGAAACTACAATAACTTTGTGACTAATTGTTTCATTGAATCTATGTAAAAATCTTTGTATAAACAAGTCGATACAATTTCATTATGCTTGACTAATTTATGAAATTCATTCAATATTTCCCATGTACTCGAGATAGGCAATTCATTCGCTTGATCGTTTAATACATCTCGCTCGACGTGATAATCCCTTGTGAATTGCTAGTGTTACTAGCAATTTACCGGCCATAGAACAATGGACAAATTTTCTGTGTGTTATTTTCCAGTTATCTTTCAGATTTTTGTCTATATCCTTTAGAATTGGACAATTAAACTTTGCGGTGCGTTTGATATTCTCTTCTAAAATGACTTGACCGATTCAATTTATAGTCACTTAAATAATTGGAGACAATAGAGTGTTGAGATCTATTTTTTTATGTTGAAATTTGGACAGGTATCAGTTGACTAAGTTATTTATTGGTATCGTGTGGAAACCTCCAAGGATTATGATTGCAATGCACATACAAGTAACCACGCGGTTTTTCAACACAGCTTTCTAATACTGGGTACATGACTTTTTTTCTCTACTAATTTTTGAAATGGCACAGTTGATTAGTTTCCTAGAAGGATGTTACGCTACTACGATTAATAGAGCAATGTGTAATTACTTACGCCCACATATTATCTATTAAACCTAGGTGTGTGCTAAAAGAACTAATCGTCGAAAAGTATATGACATATCTTTGAAGGACAAGCAGATACTCTAATAGACTATTGTCTAGTAAAAATTTCTAGATATGTCGTTAAATTAATTTCGTCAGTAACAATAAGTCAAAAGCACATGTTAAAAAATAAAATCGTCCCAAATTAAACAGAAACATAGTAGATGATGTTTCTGTTTAATTTGGGACACTAAATAATATTGAGACACCGCACCAAACGTATCATACGTAATGCCAACATGATGAAAGAATTAATAAAAGAAAGTCATACAATGAGTATTAAAAAAGCACATTTCTCTTTGAAAACTAGTCAAAAAAGTACCTCTCACGACAATGAGCTGCCTTCTCCGATAAGGGTCAACCGATACGCCCTTTAGTATTTTTTTCTCGTAGCCTCTTTAATACCAAAACATCGAACCCTTTATTTCTTTGGTCGCCATATTTTTACACGTTCGAAAAAGTTACCGGTTTCGGTTTACGCTTAAAACTTTTGTCAGGAATTTTCGAAAGTAATATTTTTATTCATCAATATACTCTTGTTTAGTTTTAATCATACAATATTTTGTAAACTGGTCTGAATACATTAGTTTTGGTCGATAAGCGCTATTTGATACGCCGTTTATTAGTTTTTGCTTTAAATTTTGCTAAGGAATTTTTAAAACGCCGTCTTTACTTTTGTATCGACCGTAGTGGCGGCCGAACAAATTTTATGACCTATTAAAGTTCTTGTGTATGAGGTATGTAGTTCAACAGGTCAGAATATGCCCATACGGCCGTCAAAGGAGTCTTTTAACCTTTTCTTTAAGCTCTTCACAGAATGAAATGAAACGAAGTGAATTTCTTTAGAAATGCCTTCTCGTTTTTATTCACATTAAAATGGCCGCCACAAAGTTTTGGCGGCAATCATGTATTCAGAACAGGAGTATCGTTTGGTTCAAGTGAAATTAACTTTGGTTCGTTTGATCCAGTTTAATGAAAGCAATTGGTTATTTCTCTTGAATTGTGTTACTTCAAAGATTAATAAGTTATTGGTTACAAATTTTGATGTATGTATGTACATGCAAGCTTTTTTGATCTCCTGTGTATGTTTTGAAGTGGCGAAGGTTTCATTAAAACCATATAATATATCCAAATAGGTTTCTGTTTGAACGAGTTTTGATGGTAATTTAATAAAATGAGTTTCTGTTTGATAATCGAACCGCAATTAATCCTAATTTTGAAATCTTTTTGATATCATGTTGTGACTGTAGCATTATTTACAGATTTATATTTATTTATATTCAAAAAGAATGTACTCGCGCGCATTTTTTGAGAACACTTGATTAGTCTCGGGCCAGATTGTGGACCTAGTGAATTTTATTATTCATTATCTTTTTTCATTTTTGCAAAAAATATATTGTAGTTGCTATATAATATGACTATCTAGGGCATAATATACTTCATTGTCAGTTATTTTACCAATAAATAACCATCTTGTTTTTCATCTGATACCGACGATTTGCTTGCATAATTTGTTACAAAACCGTCAATAATCGTTCCGATGCGAAACCTTAAAATAATCCGAATAAATCTCTTCAACCATCAAACCAATTACTCGAATAAACCCAAATCCGCAATATCCGTATACAAAACCTTTGTCAACAAAGGGCAGCGATTCTTCAATGAATACAATGCGTACAATATACCTATACATATATTGCAACAAATTCAATTGAATTGAATATTCGGTATTAGGTAAAATAAATTCATATATTCGAGTACGAGATAATGTTATGTAATTACAATATTATCATTAAAATCCTTATTAAAGCGACAAATAAGGTTCTTATTTTTAATATGTAGATTTTTTATACAGTAGGTTAAACAGATAATATCGCGGTTGCTTGCAACTATCTTTTTCTTTTGACCTCAAGTAAACTTGGTAACGAACTTCTCTATTTCTAGATGTGCTAAATAAATAATGAAATAGTAAATAATGATATTATAGGCCGGCATAGCGTGGGTCACCATATTACACTGTCGTCATTCGCAGTGAGTATGGCGACCACCGCTCTTGGATTCTATTCATGCTTTCCATCAGACAGAATAGAGCCACTTTGGTAGGTTGTAAATAAAAAAAAATATTTACCTAATATTTACCATAGACAGAACAAAAAGTGGGTTTAAAATAAATGTTTTCATATTTCACAGAGACTATAAGGAATTTTATAATTTAAGCAGAATAGATAAAAAAATGGTGAGAAAAGTTATCATAAGTTCTAAAATAAAAATTTTTACTGTTTATTTATTTATTTTTATTTTTTTAAAATTGCCTTTATTTTTTGGAATAAACCGGCCAACTTATGAAAATAATGATCGTAAAAAATAAAAAAGAAACTATAAAGTATTTCGAACTTAACAAACAGTCAAATGGATAAAAATAAAATTTTACCAATCGACTTCATTCCAGTCTCTGTGCCGTAAACTACTCCACTCATAATTCGATTAATTTGTCGGAAGGCAATTAGTCGATTTTTTTGTCGACTCGTCTCGATTGCGCCGACGTATAAACAGATACGTGATTTTATTTGACTTTGTATTTATATATTATGAAAGCTTGAAAGCTGTTAAGTGTCCTTTAGTAGATGTTAAGTATCATGAACCCTTTTTAGTACAAGCTGCACATCTTTGCAATGCATCGCCAGGAACTGCTAGAGTATCTTATGATCTGCATAATAGCTGTATATTCACTTACTGTACGAGTATGTAGTCCACCATTAAGACCACCCATTAGTCAAATTATACTTAAAGAAGTTTCTTTTCGTATTAAATGAGGTACAGTTTTGATAATATAGATGTTATATTTTGTATATATAAAAATAGTATAGTATTCGGATAAGGATATCTGTATATTGCATGTGCGCTGAGTGGTATGGGTTCAAACCCTACGTGCGACAACACTTTGTGTGATCCATAAATTGTTGTTCTGATTTTGAGTGTTCTTTGTGTCCGTTTCTTGTATGTTTATAAAGTCCCCTATGGCGCAGATTTTATCCCTAGTACGGGGATTGTCATTAAAGAAAAAAGTAAATCTAAATATTCTCGATTCGCAGAAAAAGGTATGGCTAGGCGGGAAATTAAGTACAATCAAACTCATACAAATTCAATGCTTCATCTTTTAGATATGATGTAAAATATCGTAAATATACAGATACAATGTACTTCGTCAGTTCCTTTTTCATTACATTCTATTTTACTTCCAGATAGATCTTAGGTAACGCATTCAACAATTTCAACTCAATACTCTCCATCCCGGGTAGTTCTATAACATCGTGATCAAATAAAATTCATTATATCTACCGTTATATTGATACGCTTCCTGTCTGTCTGTGTATCGAATTTGTATTTGTTTGAAAGTAGAGTATTTTATTGGGTTTCATGTATATTTTGTGAATAGGTTTTGTTGTTGTATTGATTACATAGAAATCACTAATTGTCATTTTTATTTTGTAATTATGTACCTAGGTACTACTTGATGATGATAATATACTCCTAAACAGAATTTCGGCCACCAGGGGGGACCAGTCTCAATAGACACCAGACAACTACACAAGAGATATTATAGTGCACAATTGTTGGAACGAAGTTCCTTACGGCAGGCTTGGAGGGGATAGGGATTTCGCTGCGGGACCGAACTGAAAAAAATGTGATAGTAAAACCGTAAGTGGAAAAAGTGCGTGGAATAAATCTGTGGAAAAAAGTCCGTGGAATAAAACCGTTAAATGAGACGTGCGCAGGCGCGAAAGCGCGTCATGTGTGCTATTTTATTATTTTAAGGAATTTATTATTTTATTTCCTAAAATACTGAATTTCCTAAATACTTTCTTGTACTTAAATAAAAACTAATCAGCAAAATTTAAGAGAAAAATCAAGAAAACCTACATAAAATTGAGCACGATTTTTTTTGCAAATTGTGGCGATTCCACATTATCCGAAGGAACTTCGTTCCTACCTGGTGTCCCACGACACCATTCATTTTCATGTTTCTAAAATATTTCGATAGGCAACCTAATTGATGTTTATGATTATAACGACTGGAGTTGCTTAATTGATATTAATCTATGTATTAGATTATAATCTTTATATTTAGAGCCAATGGGTTATATTAGTTAAGCCTGCAAAAAAGTCTTATCATAAACTATGAAGTGGAGCCACGTGTCCGAGCCTTTAAGACCAATACAACCTAACTGCTGCAATGGTGCAGAGGTAGCGTATACAAATATTTTTTTTTTCTTTCCTTTGTTCTTTTATTGCAAAATTGCATTTTTTTTAATTACTACTGATTTTGTGTTTAAAATACAAGAAAAATAGACACATGGACACGTTCTAATATATGGGTCAAATACTACCTAGTCTGGTCAACAGTATTTTTCAATTTTAATAGACGTGTTAGACGTAATCCTCTCCTTCGAAAGGGGGTTTTGGCCTGCTATACCAAACTGACTAGACAGGTTGGTTAAGTTTTTCTTTCTTATTGCAGAATGTTGTCCTGAGTAGTTTGTTTATTTAAACACCTATTACGTCACCCTTGGGATGAACAAGGGTAGTGACACTCTATACTCTCATCCTCCACCACACGGATGCTATGCCGTAAACTATATAATTTACAGTCCATTCATAAATTAAAAAAAAATAAAAAAATGTAAATTTAAGTCAACTTTTTAATTTCTTAAAGATTATATTGCTAAATATCGTTTAATTAGTTTTTAATAGTACATTTGAAACAGTTTCCTAGTAGCGTCAACCATGCATATGTGTGAAAACTAAGTGTAAGTGGAAAGCTCGGTATGTCCAAACCAACTGTTGAGAATGGCGTGGTTGCCAAAACTTTCATGAAGTATTATATCAAATGATACCACTATTTTGGAGTGCATTTATAAGTTAGTAGGCGGGTACTGGCTATGCATAACGTAAAATCCAGCTTTTTCGTATACAAACTCATTTATGTAAGTAGGCTATTGTTTGTATTATACACGAGTTTTCAGGCTCGTTATTAACTATTCATTCTGAAATTCAGTATTGAATAATTTCAAGTGATTTATATATTTATTTAGTTATAGATTTAATTTCTTAAAGATTATATTGCTAAATATCGTTTAATTAGTTTTTAATAGTACATTTGAAACAGTTTCCTAGTAGCGTCAACCATGCATATGTGTGAAAACTAAGTGTAAGTGGAAAGCTCGGTATGTCCAAACCAACTGTTGAGAATGGCGTGGTTGCCAAAACTTTCATGAAGTATTATATCAAATGATACCACTATTTTGGAGTGCATTTATAAGTTAGCAGGCGGATACTGGTTATTCATAACGTAAAATCTAGCTTTTTTGTATACAAACTCATTTATGTAAGTAGGCTATTGTTTGTATTATACACGAGTTTTCAGGCTCGTTATTAACTATTCATTCTCAAATTCAGTATTGAATAATTTCAAGTGATTTATATATTTATTTAGTTATAGATATGAGTTCAAGACTATTACAATTTATTACATTTTAGTTTCTTTAATAACGTCATTCAGCACAATGGAATTAATTTATTATAAATAGTTTATAGCACAAACACAATCATTACTGTGAAACAAATATGAACTTTCTCTTAAAAAGCATAAGGTTGAAAGCGTCTTGAATTATTTTCTCGTGGGACTAGGGCTGCCAATGTCAGATAAATTAAACCATAATGTAAGTAGAAAAGTTCGGCAGCAAAGTTAGCTCGCCAACTGAAGTAAACAGCCGTGAAACGCGTCTAGGATCATTACGACCAAGTGGGGCGAAACTGCCAAAAAGATTGCACCTATCTTGTGAATTATCTCTCACGGTAACGAATTTTGTTTCCAGAAGCGCGGAAATTTCATTTTATTTTAAATGAAAGAATAGAATTGTTGTAAGATGAGTTGTTAATGTGTTGTTTCTGTATGAAGTTCATGTTTGTTGTTTAACAATTCACTTTGTTTATATTTTGGATATATGTTGCGTAATATTAAATAATGTTTTCTTACAATGAATAAACTTATTGCTTAAACAACGAAATACCTTCTTCGGCAGTTTATCTGGCATCTTACTATCTTTTAAGATTTCTCCGTCATTGGGTTAATTTTTTCAATTCTACAGAAAAAATCGTCTGGCCTATCGGAATCAGAGACACAGTCATTCGCAGAACCACATTCGTTTATTTTAATTCCACCGTCGTCGTCACACTTAGAATTGTTGATTTTTTATCCGCCTCCCCGAAGTCGTTAGCCGAAAATTCGTCTTTTACGATTTTTTGCTCGATTCGCCGACGTCGGTCGTCGTATCGAATATCTCGTTTGTTGCGATTCTCTCGCTGCCTTTTGTAAGAGGTCCTTTTTATTTGATTTTTGCGGACGTGTGCTCTTCGAAAGTAGTGCTTTAAGAAATAAAGTATGCGTCTTTTTGGTTACGGTCAGTTTTAAATTGGAATAAGAAATGTTCGTATTAAAAATATCGTACTCTTTATTCATGATGTATTCCTCGGCTTGTGTCAATATTTCTACTCTACTTAAGTAGTTTTTCTTCCATTTTTCTTGATGTCTTTTAATCATAGTACAAAATGTACTAGCTCGGATACAAACAATGCAGTGTAAAATGTCTCTGGCTTGTTAAGTCACCATAAAATTAACTCCAGAACATTTGATATCAAGTATGCCATATTACCTCCGCTCATTAACATTCCTGACAAAAACATTAAAATATAATTTTTTTTCGTATCACTTTATTTTGTATTTATAAATGTTTTTTTTCACATTTCAAACTGGTTGTTATATCAAAGCATAAAAATATAAGTATTTGTTGCATCCAATATTATCTGTAAACACACTTTATTGAATATAAGCCTAAAGCCGTAAAATACAGTATTATTACGTCAGAACCTTTTCCTGCTAAACCTTAAAATGATTTCTTGGTTTCTTTGAATTATCGTCTTTTGTCAGTTGAGCGTTACCATAGTTTCTCACTCGAAATTATACTGTAACTCGTTTTTTTTTCTCACTTACAAAGCGAATATAAAATGGAAAAAATGCTACATAACTAAATCTTAATTTAATGTCGGAAATGAGTTGGATAGGTGTAGGCAAGATGATAATAGTGAATCAAAACTCTTCTCATTAAATTATTTATATTTTTAAAAGATTACTTAAATATAACATCACGCTAATAGTCAAAGGGATAGGAGTAGTAGTTGCTACTGTAAACCTATGTAATCTCAAGATATAATTGTGCTAATAAAAAATAAATGATGTACGTTAGGTAAGTACACTGTTTATTGACTAAGTTAAATGCTACGTTATATTACAGTTCAAAACTATAAACGTCATCGTGTATTTACACTTGAGTCTTCTGGGATTTGAATTTTTCAATCAGAATTTAACAAAAACGAAATAAAATTGAATTTCCTATATTGTATTTTTAGACATAATGTCTAAAGACAATAGATATTTTCGACACTACACTACACTACAGATACTCTAAACTGCTACACTAATGACGTTAGATATCTACTCTATACTACTACATTAATGTCATTAAATGTCATCTACACTGCATTACAGACATGACCATACAGATAATTCTCGAGAATTTCAAAATTTGAATGCCGGTTTAATATCACTGCGATGGCGTTCTGCTCATAATAATAAACTATGTTGTGATTGTTATTAATTACAGCAAAAGTATAAATCTTGCATAAAATATGTTAGTAAAAACAGACTAATAAGTAATAATAATCAAACGTACAAGAGATTGTAGCAGACATTCTCACAATGATTTGATGATGATAACGACGTACTGCTAACTGATGTCGGCTACAGCGGCCAGTCTCAGCGGAGACCAGTCAACTACCCTGGAGATGTTATAGTTTACAAGTGTGTGCCCAAACACAAGTGCACTCTCTGTTCCCTCACTCTTATAATCCGATGGGATTCTATCCGACACGATCGGGGAGAGATCAAATTCAGGACCGACGGCTTTTCGTGCTCTCTGAGACACGGCAGTCTTACCCAACTTCAAAACTGTGGGCTGTTATTAAACATTTTTAATATCAGAAAAACTGAATAACACTTCAGGCCCGACCTGGGAATCGAACCCGAGACCTCTTGAGTCACATACGCTAACCGCGAGACCAACGAAGCGTTACATGTATTATACTATGTATATTATAGAATATATTTATCGGGATGTCAAAATAATTCGAGTGACCATAGTAATGTCATGGTCAAACGGCCATTGTTCCAAGATACAAGAGTGAACCGCAAAGATGTACCGATAATAATTTTCGTTTAATATCACATTGTTCTTTTACCAGAAGATTCATAACTCGCATAAAATGTGATGACGCAAGCGATAAAAGATATGAGATAGAATTTTTTTTTTTTAATTTGAAGTGCCTGCCAAAGTGACTCTACTCTGCCTGAGGAAAAGCATGAATAGAAACCAAACAGTTGTGGTCACCATACACATTGCAAATGCAGACAATGCAGTGTGGTGACCCACACTATGGCGGCCTAGTGAGATGCTTTTTCACGTCCCGCTTGGGGACGTAAAAGGCATGACAGTCATCGTGGCAGTGTAAGGCTCACACAGTTATCACGATAAGTGTCACCCCTGCATCAATGGCCTTCCGATCTCTTTAGGTTGGTCTTCAGTGGGAGGATAGTACTGCCCCGGTTGAGCTGGCCCATTCGTGCTGAAATCAGCATGGCTCTACGATAATAATAATAATACTATTTTATAATGATCGCTTTTCATATTCAGAACTTAGTACGTTATACTAATTTCTAAACAGAGGCCTACGTCAAAAGGTGGTCTATTAAAACTTTTGAATGTGATACAGAAATAAACACGTCATACGTTTATCGATATATTTATATAAATATTTCTATCTACGGTTTTATCACAAATGATTTTTTTTAGTAAGATCTAGGTTTAAAAGTATGTTTACTTGCTAGTTATTGTATGAAGTACAAAACCTATAATATTTTCTTCTTGACGAATTAGGCTCCGTAAAATACATATTAGCTTCTTTATATACTCTTTAAGTACTTATTAATTTACAAAAAAAAAAATTCTGTTTGGAATAGTCCACGGTACTCCAACTCGCTCGTCATCGCTCGCTTAGACTAACCCCTAGCATAGCCGTCAACTTGCCCTCACTTAGTCGGCAAGACCACACATTACACTATACGCTTCTGCTTCCACACCTTCCAAATCTAAATTAGTGTCATTTCACGAACCATTTTCTCTATCGTACTGTTAAAAATTATAATTACACCTCACATCATCACATCAACATAACAGTCCACTGCTGGTTTATGTCTTTTCTTAGAAAGGAGGTTTTGGCATACTATACCACGGGTCTGGATGTCGTAGTAACAGCTGTTCTCGGATCCCTCCTATCTCAGGTGCAAAGTGGCATACAATGTGGATTTAGTCGGTCCGATTCCGACACACCACCTTGCCACAAACTCTGGTAGGGTGACGATCCGAGGAGTTTAAAACACGTTAAATAAAAGGGTGTATATCATCAACATCAACAGCCTTTTACAGTCTACTGCTGGACATAGGCTTCTCCTTAGCAAGGAGGTTTTGGCCTACTATTCCCCGCTGGCCAGACGGGTTGGAATAGGGTTTGTTTCAAGTTTTTCTTCTCTTTGTAATGATATTGTCTCGTATACTTTGTCCTTTAGTCGCCTTATACGACACCCACGGAGTGAATAGGGGTGGTAACACTATGTATTCTTAATCCGTCACCACATGGACAAAGGGTGTATATCTATACATTTACCTTATAATGGTAACATAAGTTAACGATTTTTAGCAATTCTTTATAATTCGAGTTATCTTACTTACTAACATTGACACAGTAAACAAACTTTAATAATCATCATCTCTCTTAAACTCTCTCTAATATTCTTTTGTTTGATTCTCTTTTATACAATTAGCTTTCGCTATCACAAAGTTTGCAATGACGAAAAGGCAACACAAGCATCAACTGTCTCATTCTTATAAAATTTTAAAAGTAATTAACACTTGCCTATCTCCACACATTGTGTAACTTGAATCTTTTATTCACACTTCTATTTGGTATGTCTTTTTTTGGTAAAGGCAAGTAGTAAGGTGAGGTGAGGCATCTCGTTTTTATGATGTTCAAAAGCTGTTCCTCAGAATTGGGTCGAACGTCTCGTTTTAGGCGTATTTTCATATGGAATCAAGTACTGAGCAAGAGGAAAGGGCAATATGAAGTTAATGCCCTGTAATGAGAAGTTTTCTAAGATTCATGCTTAATACTCGTTCCTTTCGCAAAGTTTCTATACTTGTGTGTTTAACTTTTCAGACTGATAAATTAGACCATGTGTGTATGACACAATACGGCATTTGACTGTTATGTCGAATCACTATATCTTTAAAGGTCAAAACAGTAAATATTAGATATGATTAATAAATTACAAGGTATAATATTGTACCTATTAGAAAAAAAAGAAAAAAATTAGAAAACATTTAAAGAAACTTAATACCAACCATGAATAATAAATAGTTTATCACCGTCTTAGCATTTTATTACGCTTAATTTAATAAGCATTGTTAAACAATTCATTGAAGAATACTTATCTTCTCCTACGGATTAGATGTACATTCAAATCAATTCGGATTGTGTAAAACTATTAAATTTCCATGTCTAATAATTTCAGTAAATTTAAATATTAATGATATCACTTTTATAGTACAATATTTTTTGTACATTAGTACAAAAAATTTTTAACAGTTAATATTTAATTCAGTACAGTTAATATTTAATTCATTAGAATTAAATATTAACTGTAACTTGACTTAATTACATATTTAGTTATAAAAACATTTGCATAAACATCTACATTAAATATTAAAAAAAATGTAATATACCATTTAATTATTTTTTTATTTTTAATTTACACGTGTACTAGAAACCTGCTATTGTATTGTAGAATGTAATTGGATTTGTGCTGAGTGTATTGAAATTAATAAAGATTGACGTATCTGATTGGTATTGTGGTTAGTGATCAAAACTGCTAAGCCCAGAACACGTATTGTGTGATAAACACGGTCGTTTGTTCTGTGCTGAAGTATAATTTATGTGGTGGTAACGAATGCGACAACTGTGCTTGAGGTCTCGGGTTCGATTTCCAGGTCGGACCAAATATTTGTATGATCTGTCTTAGAGCTTGGGTGTTTTTATGTAAAATATGTATGCATGTACAACAAAAAAAAACTATATAAGTATTCTATCAGTCAATCTAGTTATCCTAGTACAAACTCTGTTTAAATTGAAACTAGATGGTTTTGTATGAAATGTCCAAAATATTTATTTATTAATATTTATTTATTTGACGGTAACAGGCGTCAACTACATGTGGGCGTTTTAAAACTCAACCATTCAGGGATTAACACGCAAGTGTTTATGTATATGTCATCATCATCATCATCATCAACTGCGCCTAATTAGTAGCATTAATCACTGGTAATGTGTAATCACTGGTAATAATATAGCTACGAGTTTTAAACTCTACACTTAATGTGTCATAGCAATTCTCTTCGAGATGCCAAGTTATAGCATTGTTATCTCAATTATAATACTCTGATAGAATAATTAGAAGCAGCTAAAAGTGCTCTTTCAAAATGTGTTTACGATTAATTTATATATAGATAAATTTGTTCAACATAATTATCAGAAAATAAGTGCATCTCTAACTGTACCAGTCAGGTTTGGGCACTTGCTTCGGTTTCTCCATAAAATAAGAACGTGCCCTTTATATTTTTAATATTTAGACTTGATAAATTTTAACCATAAAAATTAGAAAGAGACTTCCCAGTGACGAATAAGGTTTCAACGCAAACATAAACGATGAAATATGCACGGAAATAGTCTTCAGTACTAAGTAGGTACGCATCTGCTGACAAAGGTTTCCATGATTAAAAACGACAATCTCGCATATAAAATAGACATTTCTCGCGGGCTATATTTTGTATAGAAGAAGAAAAATGGGCCATTACGTTAACTCGCTATTAGAATGCATAAAAATACTGATGTTCCGCTGAAAATACTGAGTTTAAATGCGAAATGATAATTTATTTCTAACTATTAGGCTTAAGGTTCTTTTGTTATGGTATTATTTTATCGTTAGTAAAAATTACGAATCTGATATATACTACAAGCTTATATATGTATATATTAAATAAGTACGTTTATGAATTCAGGACTTCAGACTTCACAAACCGTATTTTTTTTGGATTTTTTTTAAGAAAAATTAGTTTCAGATTTAAGTGCTTCATGTATTTATGTATTATTATTTCGGTAAATTTGTATTTTCTCAGCTTTCACTGGTAGTATTTTAGTGACACTTACGGACTCGATCAAGTAAATGCCACGGATTTTTGTGATAAGCCAATTAAGTCTGTACTTCTATTGCATTGTGTGAGTGTTCATCCACATAATTGCAGAAACTCGGACAGTTCTGCAGGTGTTCAGTTATTATTATTATATGTATTTATAATTTCCCGTACTTAGTGACAAGGCGTATTGAAAAAAAAATTCAGAAATTGAGAAACATACGTAAAAAAGCGCTACTTATGTCATTGTTCACCGATTCCTATAAATTAGATATTAATTTTCCTTCTGCTTTTAATTTGATTAAAAAGAACACGCATGTACTCCGTTCACGTAAGGACATGAGTCAATTAAGTCAACTAAAATTGACGTCGTGTAAACTGAGCGTAATTAACTAAAAAGCTAGGCTTGTAACTAAAACTCGTACGTGTGTTCCCTCCTTTAATTGCCTCATCATTACCGCTTATATTACACGCGCGCATGCGCTTTGATTCCGATTTATCGTTTCTCGTAATCACCATCTTTACAAAGCAACGTGGGCAGTCTTATATACTATAAACAATTTATGGGGTATTTTTTCTGAACGTTCCATTTTAATATTGACGTTATAGTTGTCGTAAACTGTATAATAAAATTAATGAAAAAGGAATATAATAAGACTACACATTGTAATGTACTGTTCCACTTACATACCTTTTAAATTACTATTATTTGACTATTTTCTTAATCATATTGTTAGAAAATATACTGGAAGTATAAATGTGTGGTAAAAAGTTCAAGACACACTTATGACTCTTCACTTAGTCACTCCGATGGTCCGTCTGCTCGTCTTCTTTTATCATAAAAAAAACTAACGAGTTTCAAGTTAAAGTCAGTTCAGTTCAACTTCAGTTTGAAGTTAAATGACGTAACAAATATCACGATAATTGTTACGTCATTTAACTTCAAGACAGAACGTCTTGTATTTACATGTCTCTCAAAAACGCACCGTAGCTTTTTACGCAACAACATTTTTAATTAAAAAATGACTTCAACTTTTTTTCTTTTTTACTTAGCAAAACGTATTTATTTCATCAGAGCTCTAGCTTCTTTTTAAAAATATGTTTATGAACGTGATTTTCGAACAAGAGATTGATCAAAATTTTTGCACACTTATCAAGAACCGATGACAAAACAATACTGTGTATAGTTTACCCCTTTATGAGGATTCTCAGAATTAATTATTATTTTATTTCTGAAAAAGGTAATCTTTGTTTTGTGTTGTCACTCATATGGCACAAAGATAAATTGACAGTTCATTAAAACATGCTTTTGAAGACAAACAACCTAACCAGTAGAAAACAAATAATAGTTTAGAGAAAAAAAATAAAAACGCTTTTATAGAAAATCAAACCAAAAGTAAAACAATAATTTTCAATAAATTTAAATTAAGGATAGCAAAATGATTGAATTTATTGTAAAAATTATTTATTTTAAATAAAACGTAATAAAAACTTTAAATAACTTTTATTTACGATTAAACTAAAATGATATTTATGTTAAAAAAAGTAAATTCCTAATAAATAATTTATTATTTTTAACTTTATATTGTGTATTGATTTTTTTTTAAACTTTCTCGAAATATAAATTCATATTTAAATAAGAATCAACATGTTTTAAACAAACAAACAAACAAACAAACTTGTCAAACTTTAATCAAAGTTACCCCTGCAAGATCAAGACAACTACATATATAGAAAAACTTTATATTAATTTACCCTTCTCTTTCTGTTACAGGTAATTGCAGATTCAATACAAAGCCAGAGTTCATTAGTTATATACTTAAGAGTTAGGTTGCATGTATTTATTATTGTAGGTTTTAAATAAACTGCAAGTGGAAGAGGTATACTCCACCATGGGTCGGTTTAAGCGGAGCGACACATGGCCTAGCCCCCCCCCTAAGGGAGGTTTGGGTTGAACTAGCTTTACTCACTCCTGTGTGGTAATTTTTGTAACTTACCTGACTACTCTTACCGTAGGTCGACATTTGTAAAATGTTGGTACTATTTGATTGTATGTTTCGAAGTATGAATACACGATAATTAAGCCGTGATTTAGGCTCTGAAACCCTGAACTCCGAACCCTCGAACTGTCCGAGTAGTTGTAACCATATTCCATAAAAGCCACAGATTCCAATGTGACTACTATTACGACACAAGAAGTTTGTTGCTATACCGACGACTCAAGGTTTGAAACTACACGCGCTCTCGGACAAATCTGAACGAGCTACTACACGCACCGACTGACACCAGCCGGCAGCGTGACTACCCTGCTCCCTATTCCGCTGGGGGCGGTTGACAAACAGTTCTTACATCACCAAACACCTCTCATTCCGGCAAAGGCGACAATGCATATATGACTCTTAAAGCTGCAGGTGACTCGTCACTCGTTTACCCTTATGCTATAAAAAGCACCATTAATACCTTCTAGAAGAAACTGATATGTTAAGCTATTTCAAGCTCATCGAATCGTCTCATAATCCTCTTATAAGATAGGTCTCTGACGCACAACTCTTAAGAATGTGATCTGGTTCGACGGATCCATAGTATGCCAAACTATGGCATGCCATTCCAACATACTTTATTGAATCACATTTAATTAAACATCATTATGTCATAGGACAAAATAGACCAAATTTATGTTTAGCATCAATGAAATATTGCTTACGATGAGTTCACAAAATTAATAAGACAGGCAAGGCAGCCTTAGACTTAAAAGCGTTTTTTCCAGACAACCTTAAAATGGAAGAGATGAGAAGGTATAAAATGATATAATGGCAGTTTAGGTAAACGTTTGATAAATATGAAAACGGTTGTTAATTTAATTTTATACATAACGCTTACATGGTTTTTTATAATTAAATGATGCAAAGTTGAAATAGACTGATAACTGTGATTACAAAATTGAAATAAGTACATATCGAGGTATATTTTTAAACGTAGATGTATTTGACAAACCTGTTACACTGTCGATTTGTTGTCACTGTTTTGATTTGATTCCCATCAGTAAAAAATAAAAATTGTATGTGATTTTTTTATGTTATATAACTATACATACCCTCATAAGTAATCAAGTTTTAATATATGGGAATTGTATTACAGAAATCATCGTTATTTCTTTCCATATAAAAAAATCTAAGTATTTACCTTAAATATTATGAGTTACGGTCATTCTATTCAACAAATCGATAGATCATTTTTCTCTCCACGTTTTTTGTCTAACTAAAATAAGTTGTTGAATGTTTTACTGATTAAATACGTACGTACAAAATATAAGAGCTTTGACACAAGTAGTATGGACAAACATGAACATAAAATAAGTCAGGTATGTGTGCCCTTTCTAATTCTAGCAAACACAGACAGACAAACGATCTCTGGGCTAGTTGACCTATTAGCTTGGAGCTTAGCCAGCCACGTGGCTGATTGATGTCTTTACACGTTCTAGAACCCTTATCTAATGTCAACCGTTCGATAAATGATTGTGGCATTCGTTCATTGTGCAATGTTATTTACGTACGCCCATCTATTAACTTATACTGAAAATAATACCACATGATTAACGAATGTAAAGAATTGCAACACCCACATTGTTACTGACAATAGCCTGTCTTAAACATATTTAAATAAAGAAAAAGTACGCTATGAAAAAAAAACTTTGTGCTGCTGCGTGTTGCAAACTGCGTGAAAATGATCATTGTAGCGCTTGTGTCTAAATATTTCAGCGATAACACCACCATTTGTACATGGTCATTTATTTGATGTACTCGTATTAAACAAAATTGCTGTGTAACAAAGTTCGTTCTATTCTCTATAAATTTTTGTGATTAGTTCAGTAGCGTCTTTACTAAAAATGCGTTTATATAACAATATTAACAAAACAGTTCTTTTCTGTTTCTTATTTGATATCTCTTTTATGATACGACATGGTTCCTTTGGCATTTATGCTATTACTAACACTGCAAATACATCTAGGGAGGTGAAAAAATTTTCGCTCGGTCTCACAATTTTTAATTGTTTTTGTATTAGTTTGTATATTTATAAACTGTAGGACGTCTGTTTGAGGATCACAGTAATTTTAAAAATAAACTATTCTAGAAAATATCACTACAAAGAGAAGGATACCTTGAAACAAACCCTACCAACCAGTCTGGCCAGCGTGGTTATAGTAGACCAAAACCTTGCTAAAAAGAGGTCTATATCCAGCAGTGGACTGTTAAAAGCTGTTGATGACGTGGAAATCCAGCCTATAACACTCGGCGCAGTATTCTGACGGATTAACTTGAACCATGTTAAGGCTGCCGTTAATTTGCCGATCCAATTTATCCACCATTTTTTGTTAGATCTTCATAAGGCCTATCATTAAACAAAAATGAGAGATTCGGTTAAAAAACACTTAATTACTCAACCCATGCTTAAGAGCATTCATTGATGGACATGAAATTATATAAAATTATACAGTACGGCAATGGATGATTCTCTAATACAAGATGCGATACAACATATTTAAGGTTTACATATCGATTGCTTTATTTATATCGATACATCGACTTTAATCAATTACCAAATGTTGAATCATTCGTATATAGGTAGATATAAAAAAAATCGATACCAACAGGAATCAAACTGTCTCTCTGAGGTAACTGCCAAACACCAATCATCGCAATTACTCGTACATATATAGCTCTGTTGCAGTGGGTGCCATCGCATATCGGATTAAAGGGAAATGAGCTGGTTGAAACTTTAGCGATAAATGCAGCTGTTAATGGTGCAATTAGTGATATAAAACCTTGTTATTTTGAAGTTCTTCCTAAATTTAATGCTAATTGTTATGGAATTTGGAAGGAATATTTTGATAAACTATCACGAGAAAAGGGAATATGGTACAAAACGATGCAGTGTGAACCTCGAAATTTTGTATAGTAGAGCCGTTAGATATTCACAAAGTTTTTCAAACACCGATACGTATTTATCTATATCAAATATCATTTACGTGGAACGATCAATAAGTACCCGCGTTAGACATAAAGACACTATTTTTCCAAATTAATTTTATTTATTTGTCAACGTAGTCTCCTTTGAGGCTTGTATACTTTCCAACAATTCGCCCACTTCTTGAACCTCTCCAAAAACAATATTTATCAAACTCTGCAAAATAAGCTTCTATTTCCACAAGAACCTCTTTATTTCATGTAAATCTTTTTCCTCTCAGCCAGGTTTTTTATATTAGAGAATAGCAAAAAGTCACAGGGTACCAAGTCAGGTGAGTAAGGTGGGTGAGGAAGTAATTTGTAGCGCAAATCCTGCAAATTTGATATATAGAGATAAAATCGCTGGTGCATTGTCATGGTGAAACAAAGCCTTTTATTGGGCAAAAAAAGACCGTATCTCCTTCAATTTATCATCGAATCTATTAAATAACTCACTGTATTACTATCTTGTAATCATTCTTCCTTTCTGTAAATAGACGATCAGGATTATTCCTTTAGGATTTAAAAATATCGTGGCCATATCTTTTTGGCTGAGGGTTTTTGCTTCCTTCGAAACAGATTTACCCGGATTTTTGGGTTTTTTTGATTGGATTTGGTTTCTGGTATATAGTAGTGTACCCAAGATTCACTAACGGTGATAACTCGATACAAATTCTCCTAGTATGTAAAATCGCATAAAACGGTCAAAACACTGCTTCGACTTTGTTACTCGTAACCTCTTGTTGCGAAGTGTTAATAATGCGTCACTCATCGCGTCGACACCTTTCTTACACCTACTATCATTTTAAATTGTGATTGCTGTTTCATGTGAGACACCTATGGTCTCAGCTTCAGCGAACAGCGATAATGATGTCGTGGAGCGTTTTGGCGACTTCCTCTGTAACCCCGTCTGGTGGGCGTCCTGGCCTCTTCTCGTCCAAAACGGTTGTACTGCCGCGCTTAATCTCGTTAATTTGAATTCATCACATGCGTTTACGTTCAAAAGTAAAACACGATTATAATATATTAATAAAACAGTATTACTATTCATTAAAAAACACCTTTTTTTTTTCTGTGCGGAAATCCCCCCGGATTCCACCTAGTGGTGGTTATGTCGGCCTCGAACCGACCAAAAACCGCACGCCGTCTCAGGTACCAGTAGCCGGGGAATCAGGTGTACCCTAGAAAGGAAATCCCTGAAACCCTGACGTACCTCGGGCCATCTACCTACGGCTTGCAGATAACCCCTTTTCTGCTCCAAAAGAGCGTGTGCTCCTGCCATCCTGGCCTGCTTCTGCTCGGGTGACAGATGGCCTCACCTATCACCCCCAGGAAAAATATAAAAACAACAATAAAATAACCTCAAATTAATAACATTTAATGGACTACGGTACATTATGATAATGTTAAATTCACTAATTAACACCACCTGTCGTTAAAAATGGGTACTTATGGATGGAATAGGGAATGTCCTCTATATTTCTGGAAACGTGTTTGCAAAATTTTATGACGGCCACATGAACAGCGCGTACGGCAGTTTATAAAGAATTTAAAAACAACTCAATAATCTTCAATTACATTCTTATTTTAATAATCTGAAGCAAGTTGCGTACATAAACATCTACAAATCAATAAATTTAAATTGCTTTCTGTTCATGAGTAATGTTGCCGGTTGTTTTATTCGTACTTCCAATTTGTTTGATATAGCTACTTTCTTGTATTACTTACGCGTCCAAAATTGCGCACATCTGATGTCGGAATTGCCTCTCTTTGTATTTAATGAGAGCGCATCACGGCCGATTTGATGTTTGGTTCAAATCACGAGCAGTAACGTTGTAAATATACCTTTTTAGATTTTTATAAACCTTTCCATTACCTCTGTCAACAACAGTCTTTTGTCGTCTAAGAGTAAACTGTAACTCATTTGCTCGACAATTTGGCTTATTGCATGCTCTATGTTTGAACAGCAGAATAGGTTTTTAAACAAATAGAAAATGTTTTGAATTTGTTTTTTTTAAATTGTTTGAATTGTGAATTTTAGGTGCTTAATAATGAGCGGAGTACGTTTTTACAACAACATAAAGAAATATACTGACAACAGCAATTTCGAAAAACAGCTTCTTTCTCTACTTTTACTATAGTAATCAATTAATTTTCTTTATAGTACACACAAATATCGTAAGAACTTCATATTTCCTGATTATTGAAGACTCCTCTTTTAAATACAAGATACAATATAATTAAATCTATTGTTAGTCTGTCTCTCCCAACTTAGAACACTCTACTGCTGCAGCTATCTTGTCTACTAAAAGGTAGGGAGTCACGCGACTTTGTGTGATCTGGTGACTTTGAGCTGACGCACGAACATGTTCATTCATGTTTTGCCTCATTTGTAGTCTGGTTACAAGTTACAACTTAGTTACTAGCAACAGAGACGTGTGCCTAGATTAAATAATTTTAATCAACTTTTTGAGTGTGTATCATATGACGAAGTTTTTTTTTGGACATTTGAGACATGTCATCTAGTTTCAAACTAAGCAGAGCTTGTGCTATGATAACTAGACTGACTGATAGAATACTTATATACTTTTTTTTTAAATACATACATATACATAGAAAACATCCAAACTTTGAAACAAATATTTGCAAATCATACAAGTATTTGATAAGACCCGGGAATGGAAACCGAGACCTCAAGCACAGCAGTCGCATTCACTATCGCTGCGCCACCGTGGCAGTTAGTTGAGTTATTTATTCCCAAAAAGAGGTTCAGATTTATTTAGTATTGATGGTTTTTGTTCCTTGTATAGCATAGATAGGTAGAAGTGGTAGCATAGATATATGGTTATTAATAATCATAAGGATACTTAATGTTCAGAGGCTACCATGACGTCAACTTCAATATATCAAAGTAACGTTTTTGAGGAAATATGACTTCAAGAAATCGTTTTTAACATCACGCTGTACACAGGTACTAGGGATTGTCTGGTTGAGTACTCGACAAGGCCAGATGATCTTCTCTTGATAAGAACAAAATTAGTAATACGCAATTACTGACAAATAATAAATGGCATGATTAAGTTATTATAGCTGCAGGTATTTATAATCCTGATAACTGGTTACAGGTATCTATAACTATTAGGTTGATTGCGGGCTTCTCGAGCACCGAGACAAATCTGTATAGAAATTTGCAACTTTGTACTGGTAATCTAATAGAATTTAGATATTTCTTGGGAGACCTTGGTTGTTGGAAGATCAAATATAAATTAGATTGGTTGCGATTCTCGTTCATTACTACCCTGGGGAATCCGAATCGACTTGATTTTCATTGCTTCTTGTCCTCAAAATATTTGACATTGTAATTACGTACACACATCGAAATTGGTTCGGGTTTAGTTGGTAAACTGGAACTATTTTTTTCCTGTCAAAATATATTATAATGAATTAATCTACTACTCGTATTTCTTGCTTCAACGTTTAAAAACACACCATTTTAGTATGAGAATATGTAAATCTTTTTTGTTATACTTATAAAAAAACTCTGTGAAATTAGTAATCAAAAAAAAGGGAAAGATGAAATTAAATTAAATAATTTTATTGTTTACGCTTCAATTTACAAATATGATATACAATGACTCGTTCCCGGGTTTGAACGAATGCAGAACCCTCCGAAACATAAGAACAGATAGCCAGTCTCTGACAGAGGTCCTGGAGGTGAGCGATGACTCAAAACAGCTCACTTGAGAGCGTCCCATACGTACTTGATTGAATTTAAGGCCAGAGAGCAACAAGCTAGTCTAACACCGTGATTTAGTACTCCCGGAGAGCAGTGCCGGCTTGTGGAGCTTGATGTGCCAGCACAAAGCTCTACAGTGATAAATGATGTGTTCTAAGCAGTAAGCGTGCGATTTTTGAGTATTTGATTGAAATAAATACAAGTACTTATTTAACATGGCAGAGAGTAATTGTAGACTATATTATACTGCTTTAGATTTAAATGCAATTCTTCAATATTGAATAGAATTTATAAATTACCTGGGTAAATTATGATTATATATTTAACAATAAAGCTTTTCGTAGCTTTCTTGATCGAGACGCAAATATTTTTTAATATCAAGTTTATGAAGGTATTTTTTTAATCTACTAATCAAAAACCACGATATGTATATTAATTGAACACTTTCTATTTCATTCAGAAGGAATTTTTAGTTTTTAAAATAAAAATATATTTACAATCACAATACTATGATGAAACTCAGTAGTAGGTAGCTAAATTAAAACACTGTAGGCAGTCAGCCCTATATGGCGTGATTACGTATCGTGCGGCTACAGTTAATTATTTTAAGAATAACCCGAGTCACAATACTAGATAGCTAATATCACCGTGCTTTAAAAGTCCACTGTTAGAGATAGACCTCTCCTTAGCCAGGAGATTTTGACTTACCACGCTAGCAAGACTTTAGTGTAGAGTTGGTTTCCAATTTTCCTTATCTTTGCAGAGATATTTTACTGTGTAGTTTGCTGCCTAAGTTACCTCTTTTTTTTAACGTCTAGTAACCCCCTCGGGCCGTCACCCCACCGGGGTTTACGGCAGGGTGGTGTGTCAGAATCAGACCGACTAAAACCACACGGTGTGCCACTCTGTGCCTGACATAGGAGGGATCCGGGAACAGCTGTTATTACGACATCCACGACACCCTCGGGATAATTAAAGGTGGTGACGTTTCTTATTGTTAATCCACCATCACACGAAGAACGTATCATGAAACAAGACTGCCCTTAGCTCTTTAAATCAAATTTAAATGTATCTACATCATGAAGTGATTAATTCTAGGAATGATTGCGACGTTAACATTACTTTATCGAACATACATAAAGGTAATAAATTAACTACATACAAGTCGTTTATCTAAATAACCAACCATCGCTCATGTAGTATTAAAACTAAAATCTATAGAAACTTGTAAGGTATTTTACCCGTTCTTGTGCAAAAGTTCTTGACCTACAAAACTTATGGCATCATGTTCACACACTCGAGTGTTGGCTTTACTTAGCGAAGCGTTCACTTAGAGTACGGTATCCGTATTAAAGTTGAAATTGTTCGCAAAAGCCAACCAACTTGACTTGACTTTTAAAATATTTGAAAAACGTTTACACTTCTTAAAGTAAAGAAAAGAGATGAGAAAATCTTCTAAAAATCATGCTATCTGATTTGTGAATTAACTTACTTATTCTCAGGCAGGTATTATCACGTCTCGATTTATGTAAAATTAATTTGTTATCTGTGTGTAAACTTAAGTAAAGATAATAATAGGCTATTTAAGTAGACCTCTACACATACATTTATGTACATTTTAAAGATAACTATATAATATTACCGTAGCCAGGAATAGCAGGGCCGCCGGGGACTAGGAACCGTTTTTTCCTTGTGCTTGCCATAATGGAGGATTTTGCCGGCTGTTGTGGAGAGCCTTGGGGAAAGCCTATGTCCAGCAGTGGACGTCTTTTAGCTGAGATGATGATGATGATGATATAATATTAAAAATAACTACCTCATACTAAATGTTAGTTACAATTATGTAACAGATTTAAAATAGAATATAAATTATGCCATTCGTGTTGTCCAAAGCTTTTGCTTTAAACGACGTATGATTATATACAGAGACCCACAGAGACATCCAGACAGATGAAAATTTTATCATTCAACAGAAAAAATAAAACAAAACTATAGACAATGTTATGATATGACAATACAATACGTTTAATGGCATCCATAAAAAATATTTGAATCACAATTTTCTCATACTCGACACACTTAAAGATGATCTTTGCCGATTTAATTTTCTTTGCTTGTGAAATATGATTCTACTATTCATGGTATGGAATATTTAGTACCATTTCAGTTGTAGGGATATGTCAACCTTGAAAGGCTTAAGGTTTTTTTTTAATCATTCGCGGTTTTTGAATTATTGTCAGTGTGATTTGTTTATACTCATATCATGTAATTTTTAAGAAACATCTCCGTTACCCGTTTATAGAATTTCTTTGAATACCTAAAACAAAATGCATGGCTTAAGAAAATTATGTGCTCCGAGCCCGCATTTAGTTTTTGTAATTTTTAACATTTATGTCAAAGAAAGCTATGAACTTTGTGACCAATTAATTCATCAACATCAACAGCCTTTTATAATCCACTGCTGGACATAGACCTCTCCTTAGCAAAGAGGTTTTGGCCTACTATACCACACTGGCCAGACGGGTTGGAATAGGATTTGTTCCAAGTTTTCCTTCTCTTGGTAATGATGTTGTCTTGTATACTTGGTCCCTTAGTCGCCTTTTACAACACCCACGGGATGAGTAGGGGTGGTAACACTATGTAATCTAAATCACCACATGGAATTTTATTAAATTATTATTATAACTTTATTTACTGTACTCACCGTAACGTTTGTTAAATTCACTGTTAACATTTGTGTTTATTTAACGATTTACGAAAAGATATTTATAGAAACAAGGAAAGTAATAATTAATTTACCATTAAGAAACTCAATTTATTATATTAATCGGATCTTATTAGTGAAGTATTGGTCTAATTTTCATATTATTGAAATAATAATGCCGTTTACTACTTTCTGTCCTGATTTATCTGTCTTTTCAAATTGTTAGTAACACTCTGAGTTATATTATAATACTTGAATAAATAAATTATTATTACTATTTCAAGAAACTGAGTTACTTACTTTGTTGAAATGCCGTATACTTATCTTATGATGAAGAAAGGACTTACTTTTTTCAGTAAAACATCTCTTAGAAAGCTCTTAGAATTGTTGCTTCAATTTTACCTAGAGTGTATTAAGAGCCTGCCAAAATTACTCTATCCTGTCTGATGGAAAGCATAAATAGAATCCAAAAGTTGAAGTAACCTACACTATGGCAGCCTAGTGAGATGCCTTTTCATGCCCCGCTTGGAAGTTTAAAGGCATGACAGTTAATCGTGGGTCTCCGATCTCGTCCTCTCCAACGAAAGACGGCAGCACGGATGCTGTCGCTTTAAATTGGTCTTCTGTAAGAGAGTAGCACTATTCCGGTAGAGTCGGTCACTTTCTGCTAAAATCAGCGTGGCTCTAGTACCTATAAACTTTGAAAATAAAAATTAAGAAATTTTCAATGTCATATCAAAACCAATTCATGTATTAAGAATTATCTCTAATTAAAAATCTTTCTTTGTAATTATAACAAAGGTAGTCTAGCACTGCACACAAATGTTGTCAACATTAGGTGCGTGACAACTACATAATTGCTTTGATTGTTGTCCTTTGTTGTTGTGGATCTCGAGGTCGGTTCATCGGTTCTTTAGTCAAGGTTGACAAGGTCGATAGAACTCTGAACCTCTAGATCCACACCATATAAGTATTGACAAATAAATTGGTATTTTTTTATTTGATTTTATTTTTTGTATTTGGCAGACATTTTTAAAGCCTTTAGTTTTATTATTTTCATTTTTGAAGTACATTTAGTGACATTATAAAAACGTTGGAAACATACCATTTTAAAAGAAATTGAAATATCTACTCAGTATGTATGACGGCATCAGGCTTGACACTGTTGACGCAGGTATATCATAGTCGGCAAAATGTGTCACTGTTTACTGTCTACTGCTTCGAGATAAAAAACGCGAGTGTATATATGTCGCTTGTAAGCAGACTAAAATTATGAATTCAATTAGTTTTAAAACAAACTGATTCATCTGATTTGACGTGACACGATCAACTCAGATGCTCCTGACTTCTCAATAATGTTAGACTGAAAGAATTGCATCCATACCATATGATTCGATTATAAATCTACTTATATTTTGTAGTGTGGAAGCATTAATCAACTTTAAATTGAACAGCAGGAAACAACTAATTTAAATCACCCATTAGCGAGATATTTTTATCTCCACAATTTATGTTAGCAAAATAAAAATTTCGTAATCTCATTTATTAACCACTTTTATTAATAATGGCGGAGTGAAGAATTATTTTCTTTTTCACTACAATGAACAGTAAATCGGTCAGTATATATAACATCTGTTGGACATCCATCCACCAGTCCTTGGCTTGTCAACTCCTAAATTATTAGCCATTCTGTAAAGGTTTTATTCTGACCGCGGAGTTAGCTATAAAAAGTTCACTGTTTCAATAATGTGTCTTTGTTCGAAAGTTGTTCATTTTATCATATGCTATGGACGCTTTACTTCGAATGAGGCGACGAAAAGTAAAAGACAATACATCATAATATTTAACTTCCGACGCACAAGTGTTCTGCTATCATTGTATTATGCTTACGTTCATAGTAGGTAAGCACAGTACAGTGATAGATTGCACGTCTGTCTAATCCAATGAAATCTTTCATATTTTACGGTTATTATCTGAAAAACCTTTAAAAATAGTTTAATTAGTATTAAACAGTCATGGATATGATCTGGACTCTGAAGTAAAATAATTTTAACAAGTCTGACTCAGCTGATATCCAGACACTTTTTGCAATCAAATTAAATAAGATTTTCATTGCAAATGTACTTCGCAGCATTGGAGAAATTGCAATGAAGAATCCAATTTGTAATTAAAAGCTGCGAGGAATTAAAAATGTTAATTTTACTTTTTGCTCATTATTTATTGTGTAAGATCGTGGAATGGAATTTCAGAAAATCATATTACGTTTTCATTCTATTTAGTTTAGAAATATATGTTTAACGCGAAGCTATGTATATTATGTTTTTGTTTTTATTTATAAGTATTATCTACTTGTATATTATGCAACTTCTTTCTCCTGAACTGATGGTCCGATTTTTTTAATGCATTAGTGAATCCACTGAATTTATATTTTCATAATTGGACCTAATGGGTAGCACTACAAGTGACCTTAAAAAGTTTATACATTCATAACATAATATAATTTCTTAACCAAAGTGTTACTGTTTTTTTCCTTTCGATATACTGATATAGAAATTAATTATGAGACTAAGAAAATAAGTCTATACTATGCTAATATGTATTATATATATATCATTTCGTCACATCATACGTTCATAAGTCAACGCCCGAGTAGTAACCGAAACTATTTCGGTTTACCGACTAAGCGTTTCTTTCTAACTATTCTGAGACATTTGGCCTGATTAGTAAAACATTTCTAAACGCTCTGGTATTGTCATTGTGGACTAAAACGATTCTTATTTTTGGCCACCCGACCGAGGTTGCCCTGGCCTCGCTGACTTGTTGATTTGTGGCGTCATGTGTAGAAATATAACCGTCTCTGTCTGACATAAATTTTTTAATGGCTGCAAAGAAACCATCGAATTCTTACAAGTTAGACTGATTTATTACTGAATCATAGTTGTGTTACTAATGATCCTATAAGTTTGTTTACTATCTGTCTTTTACAGTTTGATTTCAAAGGTTTGTTTTAAACTTATCTGGATATAATGGAAAACTTTAACCATTTAATAAAATGACGATTTAATAATTAACCGTCAGTGAATGATTTTCAATCCTTTTAAAATTATCATTAAAAAAAATTATACAATAAATAAAAATAAATACTCTCTATGTGTTGTGAGTAAAAAATCCTTCCAGTGCAAAATCTTCCGAGTCAATATTGATTTTATGTCTTACATAAAAAATATCCCAAGTCGGAAACGTTGCCTCCAGCCATGTGTGTCATATGTTTTTGTCATTGTACTGGCGCGCCACGCATTGTCTAAAAGCTAAAACAAATTACGTAATGACATTAGGTATTTTTGTTTTAACCGGTCATTAAATACTTGTACAGGAAGTCGTTAGAAGAGTTTCATAGTGCGTTGGTCAGTGTCAAACTCATCAACACAACATTACAAATTGGACTCCTTAACCATTTTGCTGCCAGCACTTGCCTGGTTAAAATGGCGAATATTACTAAATTAATTAACTTCAAAAATAAATTATAATCAATTGTAAAAAAATAAATCATTCATCACTTAATTTTCTATGGTTAGTGATGGAATATATGAATTTCAAATTCAAATCCTTAAGTATACCTTAGCAATCACTTTAAAACAAAAATTACTCAATTCTTGCGTAATATATCATCATCGTCATCAACAACAGGCCACTGCTGGACATAGGCCTCTCTTTAGCAAAAAGTAGGAATAGAGTTTTATTCAAGTTTTCCTTCTCTTTGTAATGATATTTTCCTGCATAATTTGTTCCCTTAATCACCTCTTACGACACTCACGGGATGAATAGTGGTAACGCTACGTATTCTTAATCCGTCACCACACGGACGATATAATATATACCCAAAAAAAATCGTCTTGAAATTAATTTAAAACAGTAATGTTATCATAAAATGGTCGCCTTTTCTTCTCAAAAAGGATCTGACATATACATATCTCCTTCCGTCTCATAAAATTAAACGCACATTTCATAATAAGGGTTCTAAGTGTTTAATTATATCTGAGTTGTCTACAAATTATGTTGATATGCGGTTTTGTTACGTACGCGACGTATAGTATCATTTGCTTATGTAATTCACAGCTAAATGGAAATAGTTATGTTCATAATTACGTTGGTAAATTGAAGCCTGGTTTTATACCATTAACCAGCTTATGTTAGACAACCAACATATATGTATGTAGCAACTAGAAATACGACAATATATTGCTTCCTTTGTACGGTACATATTTTGTATTTATCGCTTGTGACAACATTTTGTCGTCGAGGATTTACATAATATATCTTTTGGTATTGGTTATGGGATTAGCCGTTTGTATTCCAACTCACTTGATGCGAACGACAATAAAAATGAAGATTGTATATGGCTATATGAGAAAAGGGTATTCACACAGCTTTTGAACGTTCTAGGACTACGATTGACTGGGAAAAATTACAGTTTGAAAAATTGTATATAAGCGACTTCTATATACTCTAACGATACGAGTATATACTATTGAATTATTTAATGCTTCTAAGTTACTAAAAAGTTATTTCCCAACACACAAGTTCATTTTTGGTTAAGATTCTATATTTTTTATAATTTAACGGCTGATTATTTTGGAATTTGGCCGCCATAGCGTGGGTCACCATACTTCATTGTCGGCATTCGCAATGAGTATGGCGATCTCTTGGATTCTATTCATGCTTTCTATATAAAAAAAAGTGAAATTCATGAAAAATATAAATTAAAAGGTTATGCAATTATAAACTTTTACTTAGATTTGACGAAACTCTCGGCGATAGACTCAGACTTCCACTCGATTGGTTTTTTTAATGACTAAGGAATACGTACTCTTCCGATATAATTTTAATACTTTACTAGATACGTTCGCCTTCTAATTTATTAACATCTCTCCAAGATAACAAATTAAAAGTAATAAATATAACAATATATTAAAGAAACTATTATTTATTTACGATTAATTAACGGGTACCATATCCACGTTTCTACTAAAACACACATATGCTCGTACTAACTAAATATTTGCTTACTGGAGTAATAAAATGCTTCCAAAACGCTACAGGCAGGTAACATTGGTACATTACACCACCGGTATCGTTACGGTAGCTAGTTATTTTAATCCGAACCATTATTTAATACAGGTAGGTACATAAACCATTTCTTTATTTTTGCTTTACAAACGTTCTAACGTAAACAAATCACAGTAAAAAAGAATATACATATAAATCTCGTATTTCTGTAAACAAAATAAATATGGCGGTGATTTAAAATTTGTCGTTTTTTTTTTGAAATAGTGCACTAGATAATTTATCTAAGTACTTTACGTACATTACATTCTGTCTGATATAATCTTGAATACTTTTAATACCAGAGGCCCATTGGTACAGTGGTGACAGTCGTCGTGGTAAATGTGTGCAATACAATGCTACGATGGCTGTCATGTCTTTTACCTCCCCAAGTAAGGCGTAAAAAATCGTAATAGGTGGCCATAGAGTGAGTCACCATACTGCATTGTCAGCATTCGCAATGAGGATGGTCACTACAACTTTGGATACTATTTATGCTTTCCATCGAGCAGAGTAGAGTAGACAAGTACTTTGGCAGGCTATAAAATTAAAAATAAAAAAAAATAGAGATCTAGGTAAAAATATTTTATAAGATTTATATCTAACACAAATTACTTTAACATCATTATCATCAATTTAACAGTCCCCTGCTGGACATTTTATTTTTACTTATTCTTTATTAGTATTGTAAATAGACAGTGTACTTTAATATACGCAAGATTTATAAAAAAATAAAATAACATTTAATTGTAAAAAACGTTATAATTATGGAAGCTCTATGTGAAAAATTCGGTTTGGCATTTGATATTTTTAATGGAATTTATGTTATTTCAATACCCATATTTACATGTGTTTAATGCATGTTCTTACAGCAATGTTAACGCACAAGCAAACTTCCATACTTAAGAACCAGTTCGAATACGATGAAATATGGGTTAAATACGATGGAATATGGGGCCATGGCTATTATATGTTTATAGTGTAGCTTGCAAATGGGTTTCAGATGACATACACAGGAAGAAACACAAAGTGTTACACGTGGACAAATCTTTACACTGTCAAACTTCATGACTATGTCATATGGGCTCAAAATCATATTCACGCATGTGCCTGATACTGGTTATGTCACTGTCGTATTCATTATCGTAGCTTCTTCGTCCTATTGCTACTACAATTCCCTTTCTTTCTCGCCTATAGTGCCCAGAAAGGTTACTATTAAGAAGACGTTTGACTATAAAGGCAACCAACCAAACGTACCTTACGCCACTGCCTATAAAATATAAAACTTTAGGATGTTATTGTGTAGGAGTTACCATTTTTACTAAAAATAATTGTGTTTTTTATTGTTAATAAAATATCAAATATCCGCAAAAATCAATCAGTTTGAAAACCTCCTTGTATAAGTATATTAACAACGCATCGTAAAGCATAACCTTAACATCTAAATATTTATTTTTACTCTGATATATTGACTTGTAATTTGATATTTAGATGTCACTCATAATGCGAGATAACTCAATATTGCCCTGAATGGTATGTATAGGCTATCAATTTCAGAGTCGTATTTTCTGAATTTATAGCTTACGTTAATGCCCGTTGAGTTAACACGGATGGCAGTAAAATAAGTATTGAGTAACTATATATGTTTATTGTGTATTTTCAACTACATTGTAGCAACAAATGTGACGTTCCCAATATGAATCATTCACTTGATAGTGTTTTTGACTGTGAACTCAACGTAGGATTTTGATTTTAAGATGTCTGCTCAAAGTAGTAGTCAAGAAAAATATGTAGGTATGTTTGTTTGTTCGAATTTTATACTTGCATGTGTTCATTATGAAATTTGCAAATATTTACCCAGATATCTGTGTGTATGTAAGCATTATTTCTAAGTAAAAAGTTTGCGTGCCTTAATCGTTTAAATCGACATTTTCTTCTTTCAATTTGATTCTGCTGATTCTGATTCAGTAACAAGACTAAATAAATACATAGAAACATTGATGTCAAGAATAGGAGTATTTGTAAATTGGACATTACTAGTGTGAAAATGCCGAATCTCTGCACAAACAATAAGCTTTAGTCGTATTATAGACAGAATAACGCTGAGTGTATTTATATACAATTCAGTAAAATCATGTAGGCATTTTAATAATATTTAATTTTGCCAAAAAATATCAAACATTTTTTCATTTTTTTTTACAGAACTTCGTATTATAATTGAATGAATACAGATATGATGAGTACACATTTGTTTATAAATATCAAAGTATATATAAAAACATTTGAAAAACATTTGTCGAAGCGCCTGTCATTTTGTAAAGAGCAATACTCGTTAACGTCGAGTAATAATATTGAAAGGCGTCTATCTAAATAATAAAAATGCGCCGTGATGGAACTGAAATTAATCAAGACGAACAAACATTTCGACATCTAAAGATTTTAACTTGTTTTCTGCGGTGCCAATTTGTCAATATCAAAAGTAAAAAACGACGTCTCTGAAAGTGAATAAGACTGATTCTGTGTATATTATTTTATTAGCTTTTTTAGAAAGTAACAAGACATTTACATATACATACACATACGCATACACATATACATACATATACACATACACATATACATACACATACGCATACGCATACACATACGCATACACATACACATATACATACACTAATACATATACACAAATACATACCTTCACATCTTTACCACCGAAGGGATAGGTAGAGGTGATGGCCACATTTTACCTAATATAACTTAGTTCCATTTACGTAATAGGCGTCAAACTTATTGCCGTCAACCAACACTCTAGATTAGATGAAAAAACTCAAGGTATAATGACAGGAACTTATCCACCCGATAAAAAAAGCAAGAGTAGGGAAAGAAAGCTTATATTGATGGATTGGGGATGTTAATGTATGGACTATCCCCGGAAAGTTCGCACCTTCTAATAACTTAAGTAAGTAAATGGATTTTTAAGTATTTTAGAGTAGACGATACTGTCTATTCGTAGAGAATTTGATACGTTTGTTACAATGTTAGTAATATTGATTTTGAAATAGTAGTTAGCATGATTGTACTTTCATAGGTTACCACAGTAGGGGTTAATAGTTCACTGCTGGATATAAATCTCTTTTTAGAATGGAAGTTTTCCCTATTACACTACGCTAGCCTGATGGGTTGAAATGGAGTTCATATTAAATTTTCCTTCTCCTTGTAGTGATGTTGTTCTGCGAAATTTGCTTGATCGACACCCATGAGAAGAAAGGGGTAGTAACACTCTGTATTCTAAATCCATCATCAACATCATCAACAGCCTTTTACAGTCCACTGCCGGACATAGGAAAAGCCTAGGCCAAAACCTCCTTGCTAAGGAGAGGCCTGAATCCATTACCACACGCAAATTAATTTTACATTGACTCACTGTCCGTTTCAGTAATTGTCCCATAAAACGTCATCGTCATTTTTTACTTAAGTCTCGCATGTCACGACTTGCGTTGATTGCGTATGATACGCATGATGTTTGGCAGATATGAAATATCAAAATCATTTTGTAAAAATAATTATTGTAAAAGAATAGTCTATGAAATGAAATAAGATATTAATTAATACAAAATAATTCGAAATAAATACACGTTGCATAAACAGTCAGAGTGGCGACGCATGTCGTAACAGCCCGTTGCTATGGTAACAGCCGGTCTGACGGAGGGTCATTATATGTTTCAAATGAAAAGTGTTACGTTTTTTGTTTTTTAACAATGTGTTTATAAAAAATTATAAAAAATTTGCCAGATTGCAAGACACAAGAATAATCTGCGTTATTCAAACACTACATCACATTGCCTTCATAAACTACAGATACAATCTTAATGTAATCTGATAACATATTTATCTAACCTATACCTAGGTTCGTGTTCAGTGTAGATCTTCTAATTTGAACAGACATAGAATGTGTCCTAACTTAATAAGAAATCAGTAGCCGGACAACCAAAAATAGACTTCGTAAATTATGACTCCGTATTCCGTGGGGATATACAAGCGTAAATATAATATGAATCCAACGTTTCTAAGATACTCGTATATAAAATGTTCACCACCTCCGTATTAACATTTGCTAATGCTAACGCTAACTATCTTAAAATGATTTTTAATTTATTAGATATTGATTTACCGTGGGCCATGGACCAGCTTAGGTAGAGCTATATTTAGAGCTTATTAGAAACTAATGCTAGTGCTTAACTAGTTCTTTACTAGAAGACCTAGTAGAAAATGATGTGAGTATTTTAGATCTTTCACCAAGCGAGTGAGTTACCACAAGACTTACCTTGCGTGACTCGACTATTCATTTGTACTTTACTACTATACAAATAAAATGATGATAGTAACACATTCTTTACTACTTGAATACGCTTGCTTTGTCGGTAAAAAAAGTCAGTGACACTAAGATTTCAGTTTTACACTTACAATAGAATGGTTTATGCTCATGGCAGAATTCTTTATTTAAAATATAAATTTTAAAAGTAATTGACATGGAATAAATGGCATTAATACAAATGCCTTATCGCTAGTAATTTATTATAAGCAAATTTAAAAAACTATTAAAATCTGAGACAGTTTGTAAAATATTGCATAGAAAATAAATAAAAATGTTATTTTCTATGTAGAAAATTAATAAGGTAAAAAAAGGTAAATTAAATCGATCGATGATAATATTCGTACCTGTATTCATCCACAACAACAGCTGTTTACCGTAGCACTGTCTACGATCGCAGTGAGCACGTAGGGCGGCTCGTAGCGTATTGATCGTAGCAGCCCCAACGCGGTCGCGATCCTAAGCTTTTAACGATTATATCGTATGCTAGGCGGATTTCTTTTCATTTTTGTTCTGGTATTATATTTAGTTTTTCTAAATCGACTATCATATTTGTATTTTTGTTATTTTTTGAGCTAAGACTTACATAAACTTATTGTTTTAGGTTTTTTGAATGTACTTACATCGATTTTATTTTTTACTGGTTTCTTATAATAGACATTTACGAGTGTTTCACAAATAAAGTTATTGATGTTTCATATGTACGCTGCTTATCAGACTGAGCAAATCATGAAGCCACTGTTAGGAATATCCACATAATTATTACACATTAGCCAAAACACTTGATTTGTAAATCCTTAAATTAAATTTTATTATTATAAAGTTTTTAGATCTACTTAAAAAATAATATACATTTTTATAATATTCTCTCAAATTTACAAGTTTATGACATAATAGTAACTAACAGGAGAGGTGGAGTGACGTTTTGCACAAGATGGCTGGCAGCAGCTGGATGCAAGAAGCTCGAAAGCATTTAGAATGACTTACAATGAGAGTGGACTATGTCCAGAAATGGACTGCAATAAGCTGATAAAGAGAAAATAACTAGCATGTTAAGCAACTGATGACGTCATAGTCATGACTCCTTACTTACCTACCTTACATTTTATATTCCTAAACAAGCCAAATGGAAAACATTGTCATTTAGTTGGAATAGTATACAACCTTATACGAATTTCATAGCTAACATAAAGTTTCTTTAAAACCTGAAGACCACGAAGGAGACCACCAAGAACCTTCATGAACAACTTTTTCACAAGGCTTTTTTCCGACTGGCCAAGTTTTTTCCGAGCAGCGTTGTGTCGAACAACATTAACTAAAAATAAATTCAAACTAATATCACAAATATCTAAGTTTATTTGTTACGTTTCATTCATTTGCTTACTATTTTATTTTTCAAACTTTACTCGATTTTCAGTCATCCTTTGGCTTTATTATCAGATTAGCTCACAGATGTCAGACATGATATTTTCATTTAAACTTACATGCTAGTATATATCGAAAGGCGGCAGTCTAAATAGGGCACCTATGCGAATCGTATCAGTACATATTGCAACTTAGGTAGTCCTAATGTAATTTTTCATTTAAAATAGATCTAAATGTACAATTACAAGGATAAATTTCAATATTTAATAATTAAAAGGATGTTAAAAACGGTTCATATTAGACAATGACGTCACCACACCTTAGATATACAGTTCTCCAGTGTATACTCAGCGTTAATATTCTATAAATATCTACTGTCGGCCATTACCCCAGGGGTGGTAATAAATCTCACATGAAAAGTGAAGGACAGCCTTAAATCAATCTCGTCCCGCGATACATTTTTTTCAACAAGGAAAAAATGAGGGGTAATATTAAAGCTGTTTATTTTTGCTAATTTATACACGTTGTTTTATTTATTAAGCTTTATTATACCATAATCATCATCATCATCATTCTGGTCATCTTCCATTTCTTTCCACAACTTTTCTTGTGGACAGGACTAAGTGTAAAATCACAATGGGCGGATTTCATTTATAGCCATCCAATTGGCCTGATTCGATTCGTCTTCTGAAACGTAATATTTTCAAATGGAATAAAGAAAGAAGATAAATTGGGGTAAGGAAATCTAATAGGGCGAGGGAGGTTAGGGTATGAAATACCGTAAATTACTGATAGGAAACGGAACTGTGACTGCATCAAAACAAAAGAGTCGGGTACTTACTAGTACTTAGGTACTAGCTATAAGATACACAAAGTAGAAACATAAGATGTATAATTATTTAAAAAACAGTTTCAAACATACTTTTTTCATTTTGCGGCTTTTAAATATGATTTATTTGATATATGATATATTTCAGCAATAAAAAATAGAAGTTATTAAAAAGAACTAGAACAGAAATTGGATTGTCAACAATTCTATAACCAATAAATGAAATATATCTTATTTGTTCCTTTAGACCTTGTATTTTTCTATTGTATGTTGCCGAGAAAAATAGAATTATTCGTAAATGTCCAAGACCAGCTTGAAGATAAATTAAGACCATTTCGCTTGACCCACGTACTTTCCTTGGCCTAACAAGAGCTTGATGGATGGATACAGCCTTCTCACATAGTTTCCCTCTGTAAGCTTTGTTAGCGTGAAATATGATATCTTTTTGTTATTTCTAAGAAGTGTAGTAAGTCCATAGTAAAATTTCTATACAAGTTCAGGGAAATGAATATTTTTTTTGTTTGTTTTTGTAGTTTTTCTTTGTATTTTGTGCATTTCCATTTCGTAGCGTTACATTCTTATTTACATATACGCTGCCAGATATAAAACCAAGGACATGGGGTACCTTATGTCGAGAAAGGTCCAGAGAAAAAACATTTTGTTGTCATGAAAAAAAACTTTTACTCAGCTAAAGGACCATGAGCCATTTATACATGTTTATTTATTTAATTTATAAAAAACATAAAATAAATACCCCTTTCTTACAAGAAAGAGTAAGGAAATAAAGAATTGTTGGTAGACAATAAAGACCATTCTATCTTAAAAACTTTATGTCTGTACTAAATTTCTACTGAATTATGAGTTTTAAATAAATTATGGTTATGAAAAAATTTGCTAGAACAGACGGAAATATGTTAAAGTGATTCTACGAGGGTTCCGTTCTTTCCTTAAGAAGGTACCTAAACTAATTATAAATGAAAGTGACTTAAGCTGTTATATTTGATGACTAGGGTAATAATGGCAAACAGTGTCTGACAGTTGAAGAAGCTCTTTTTAACTTACTTTGCTTTGAATACCCATTTTTTTAAATAACCTCGTCTATGTTGCTGTATCACTTAATAATCATAATGTATTCGTAGATTTCGATCATGGTGGCTAATTCCAACGGAGCCCAGCCAGCACACGGGAGAAATTATAGTGCACATGTAGAATATGTGTTTATACAGATGCACTTTCTGTTCCCTCACTCTTACAATCCGATAGGGCGGCTATCCGACACGACTGACCGACGGATTTAATGCTCTTTAAGGTACGGGGAACAAAACCCCAATTTCCAAACTCTTGGATGTTGTTAAACATTTTTATAATCAGAAAAATAATAACAATTTTTGCCCCGATACTGGAATCGAACCCAAGATCTCTAGATCGGCAGTCGCATACTCAAACCGCTAGATCCAACGAGGCCTTGACGGCCTTAACAAACAAATAATTGAATACGACACACTTCCAACGACTATTCTTAATCCCACAGTCCTCAACGCTATTTGAGTTGACAAAGTACTTTATTCAATTCTCCATCCGTACAGATCACTGCAGACAAACGTATCTAGATATGTATAATACGGGTGAAGGTAATGTGCTGTAGTGCTGTGTTCTGTAAAATTAAATGAAACATTAAGTTAATAAATTAAAAGCACGCTATATATGTCATAAAGTATTCACTGGCACCACGAGGGTATATGGCTCACACGCTACTCAAAACTACGACGTACACACCCAGTTGGAATAAATAATAAAATGAGTCAGACTGTACTTCCGTCTATGCGAAACGGTTTTTGTATCAAGTAAAATACATTTTTTCTTGTACTTAAACATTTAAATTTTTTTATTATACTATGTAATAAAATCTATTTATTGAACTACATACCTCATCAAATTTAATTCTGCAATATTGCAGCTGTATTTATTTATAAAATTCCACACGAAAAATGTATAATACATAAAATGAATTTAATGTTATAGGGATTTTCTACCAGTCTACCGTAAAATATTAAAAATTAGTTAATTCAAAACTATACCTATGATTAAATATTTCGTTCTCATTTTAAAACACAAAGGTCACCATAACGATTGTTATTGATAAAATCTTAATAGAATACTCATAACCTCACATTTGATCACACACTATACCAAAAATTACTAGTTTATGTACTAAATACTTTTTCATACAATTGCTATGTAGTAATTCCAGATTGATATCACGAAAATAAAATTTTTAACAAAAAGTCCGGCAGATAAAATTCTAAAACAAAAAATACATAAAATAGTAAAAAAAAATATTGCATGTTCTTGTGCCTACAATTATTGTTATTTTTGGAGCCGGTGTCGACCAACGACCACAGACACAGTGCGCGGTGGAAGCGTATTGTATGCGTATTTATTTGTGTCATTGATTTCACATTTCAAACATTATTTTATTATTTATGCTAGGCTACTAACTCGAAAAATAAAAATAATTGTCGGCACAACAATGCTATTTTTTGTTTACTTTTTTTGTGTTTTTTACTATATAATTATTTTTATTTAGAGTCGATTTTTCTTTTGTTTATTCTTTTTTTAAGTAAATCAGTAGTTTGATAAGTAATTATATTTGTACTTACTTATTAAACTTGTATTAATTCTATTAAATACGCTGCTCATATAAAACAGGTAATCTTCTTCTAGGGCTATACCAAAGATTACTTGTGAAGAGCGCAAAAATAAACTTTTGGCAAAGCTGGAAAATGCAGCCTAAATGTTGTATATTATTCTGGAGTTCCTGTGCCGACTAGGCACTGTAGAATCCAGACATACTTTGTTAAGTTTTATATCAACTCAATACTTCGGTAAAGATCTCCATTAGAACATCACTAAAATGGAAAAGATTAAAGAATAAAATTTTACATGGGGATTATTTTTATTTTATCATTTATGACATATTTTCAATATATATTTAATAATCCCTAAATTACAGTCTCGTTATAAAGTGGACCACGATATATTGAACATATATGCGTACCACTTTAGAGAATACAGCATGATGTTATATTGTGTGACTGTGTAGATAATACATACTCCAACAGAAGAGTTCCATTGTATATCTCCCAACAAGAAAGGAATCACCTCAAAGTGTTCTAAACCATAATACTTAAAAACTATTAGTACTAAAAATAACTTTAAAACTACTCGTCAAATCTCATTAAAATTTAAATGGAACTACATAACATGCGCTATCATCCGAATTTTAAAAAAGGATTATCAGAATTGGTACTCTCAATAACAAGTTATCAGGTAACACACAATCAAAAAAAAAACAGTCGAATTAAGAACCTCTTCTTTTTTTTAAAATCAGTTCAAAAATAGAACAAAGGAACTATGCTTAGAAATACACATAGCTATAATACATCCTCATAAAGGACTAAACTATAGTAGCGTTCCACCATAACCGCAGTTGACACGTTTCGCAATCAACCCCTGACTCTAACAAACCGTTTGTTAGTAGCTCGCTAATTGTGAGAAGCGCGTGGATGCTTTTTTTAAACTAAATAGGGTTGACAACACTTTCTTTTTCGATGGAAATTTATTCCGATTTCTTTTTTTATTTCGTTAATAAGGATATTTTTAATGATATTAAAAAAGCTTTTTTTTCATAAATGAGTAGTAAAACCGCGCCTCTAGTTACAATAATTGTAAAATTTAAGAGTAGGTTAAGAAACGGTGAACATTAATATGAAGTAAGGTTACCTTGAGCTTTCGATGGCTCCTTCATTAACAAGAGAAATGGAGTCTTAACACTTAAAAGGACATCTCCTGTTTGTAAAGTAGAATATAAAAAATTAATACGCTTTATTGTTATGATCAAAAGATATCATCATCATATGCTTATACGAACATACTTCCACCAGCCAAATTCTAATCTTTAAAACACGCCACCTTACGTAAAATAAGACACATTTCACCAAAGCGACGACAAAAAAAATGTTTTTGAAAAAAAAGTAATTCATGAAACTCAATAGGTACATCCATCATAGGTTTTGTGTTTCTAGTAAATTGGCAGTTACTCAAACATAGATGAAATTTTGCCGGTGAAATTATTTTTGTTCGAAAAAACTCTAGTTTATTTGTATATTTAGCGTCAACCCTGACAACAAATTGGTTTCTGATTGATCTGTTTTGATTACCGATTCCAGTTGGGTTTGATGTATACGTGAATATTTTTCCAAGAGTCAATCATTTACCGTGTGGGTGACATTCTTGTGTTTTATGTGATGCATATAATATGAGAACTCGTTGGTCTAGCGGTTAACCGATCAAGAGGGCTGGGGTTTGATTCCCGCGTCAGGTCAAAAACTGTTGATGAATTTATCCGGTGCCAGAAATATTTAATAACAGCCTGGCATTTGAAAGCTGTAGTCTTACCCCCCGTGTCCTGGACAGCACGTAAAGCCGTCGGTCCTGCGTCTGATTTCTCCCTGGTCGTGTCGGATAACCGTCTCATCGGATTGTGAAAGTGAGGGAACAAAGAGTGCACTTTCTAAAATGAAACTTTTACTTAATAGTGATCGAGCTGGGGTTGTAAGGTCTTCTATAACTGAAGCCTAAGCCTAAATGCCTGAAGTTTTTTATTGCAATTTTAATATGTTAATCAAAATCGAAATGTTTGAAGTGTAGCCGTTTTTTATTGACTAGATGGCGCACAGTAATTTCTTTTATTATTTTATTATTCTTTTTGTACACAAAACAAACTTTTACAAAAAAAAAATATATAAAATAATAGTGAGCACAAAGGCAACTTTAACCCATAGTTAAGTTCGTTAGCAGTAAACCTATGGCTGAAAAATAAAATTAAAGTATGCAAAATAAAAAAAACAATTAAAAAAAAATTCCCTCACAAACATTTTCTAACTAAAACGTGACTCTACGTTTTTTTATTTGAGTTTTATTGCTATTGCTTAAAGTTCACTGTTGTCTAAGCAATGTAGGCGTGTTCCCAACGTCAAAGCGGAGTGCGTGTGTGCGTTGGAGCATAGAATATAATAATGTAATGTAAAGAAAAAGGAATATACTACTAAATATATACAGAAATATAAACAAAGTAACTAACTAAAATGTAAATAAATTATAATATAGCGTAACTTTACACATATAATACAATATTAAATTCTTATTGGATCTATCTGCCACTTGATCAAAATACTCTTACTTAAATTTAATTTTTATATTCCTCCTTTCCAACTATGCTATTACAATATGAGTTAGGAATACAAACATTTAAAAATAAATATCAAAAATTCTTTTATAGAGAAGACAGAGTAAAAATTTCATTATGATATTGGATACTGCATTAGAACATTCCATTTTATTCAGTTCCCGTCGGATTACAGTGCCTCCTGCATTCCACACATACCACGTCCTTTGACGTTTACTTTTGCAATGTACAGATATACACATACAGATGAATGACACAATTCACACTAACATCATAACAAAGAATAAATATAGAGCGTCAACAGCCTAGGAGCAAAACTTCAAGTGTTTCGCCAATGTTTAAACGAAAAGAAAAATCAGAATTTTTTTTTTTAACGGTTTTAGGGTTAAAAATAGGTGGTTCGCTCTTGTGGCTGTTTGCATAACTTACTATGAGAAACAAGATATACATGTGATACAAAAGGCACCAATATATTTGTGCAATGAAAGCCTTTAAAAACAAATTATAAAAAAATAATGAACTACCGTTGTGAAATCAACTTATTGCCGCCCACTGCTGCACGAAGATCTCCTCCAAGGAGCGCCAACCATCCCGGTCTTGGGCAATTTGCATCTATCCACTGCCAGCCACCTTCTTCAAGTCGTCGATCCATCGCACCACAGGGCGCCCTACACTACGTTTGCCCAATTGTGGTCTGCACTCTAGCTCACTTCGGCTCCAGCGACCATCGGTTCATCTGAAAACATGACTGGCCCATTTCCGCTCCAGCGTACTGATTCTCCGTGCGATGTCAGTTACTATTGTGTATCCTTAGCGTTATACGCACTAACAACTCAAATTATACATAAGCAACACAGTGCATACACAACTACCATATTTTCATCTACTTTATGATAAGTGGCTAGACTCACAACTTTGTTGCTGTCTTTTAATTCCCCCACAGAATAAAATGGGAGAGGAGGAGAGTTTTGACTCCAACAATGTCACTAACACATTGAAAAGCTGCTTAATACCCATTTTTAGTGAGGCCATAGCGTCCCTCCGGCCGAATCGTTTATGTTGAAGCATCACTCTCCCACACACACACCTTAATATTTTCTACACTTGCCAAACCATTCTCATATTTTCTTGTCTAACTTGACTTTTGTGATGACCTCGTTAGCTTATGCCGACTGTTTTTTTTGTTACAGGGAGAAAAAGACAATGGAAAGAATATGAGCATTCTATCCTGTGAGAAACGGAAAGCTGACGATACAGACATCAATAAAGACTTAAAAAAGGTAAAAATTTTAAAATAAATCTCGAGTGTACTCAAACTTTAAGTACTTTAAATAAATGTACTATTATTTATTTATTTTTGTTTATTTATTAGTTACATGGAAAAACTACAGCTAGAAATATCATTCAATTAGAACAGATTAGTCATCTGACAGCCAATTACAAGTTTTCACTTGTAGTTGTTAGACTAATCTAAGTTATTGTAAGCAAGCAGGTTAGAAACAAAACAATAAAAAATGTGTGCGTGTACTAGCGTACACTCGTAAGAAGTGAAACTTCTTTATGACGTTATTTTTCAAAAAAATAATTTAAACCCGTCCGAAGTCGATGCAACCGCCACCTGGATTTCAAAAATGTAACTACTCAAAACGGGCCGCAAAATACATTGGAGACATTTACCAATCCCTACTCCGCTGGAGAAAGTATACTTCGAATCACGCGTGGTAGGGATAAGAAAAAGATGGCGCGTAACGAAAAAATGTGACGCGTAACGAAAAAATGTTACACTAAATTTTTTTCCAACCCCGATAAAGAAGTTTCACTTCAAAAATAAAAGCAAAAAATATACGGTAAATAAGTGCGTACACATAGACTCAATGTCATAGATCATTTTCCTTTTTTGAGTGATCTCAGTTATGACAGACAGGTCATTCTCAACTTTAGGACAGATTATGGAGATATATTTATTTTATCTATGCTGTTGCTAGTGTACTTTGTAGTATAAATAAAGTTTAATATCCGTCCTCTGCAGCCCATCCTGAGTACGAGTATATGTATAATTTTATCATGATTTAATTACAGCGTGCACAAATCGACTCAAACTAACAAAATTTGTAAATAATAAGATATAAGCCACAGAGTCTCTTCTTTAAATCGTCGGTCAAATTTATCATTAATTCACTGCTGACTTTAAATTTCAACTATATTGCCAGTCAAACTATTTACTAAATTTTGGACTAAATATCAGTAAATTAAATAAACATAGTAGAAACACTAAATATATCAGATATGAATACTTTTACGAGGAAAACACCGACCTTCGCTCTCGTCACAAAATAAATTACGAGTCCATTGAAATTAATATTCTAGCTCCTGAATTCATGAACTAAAAGGTCAGCGGACTGCTATAGAAGTGTTACGAGCTGTGGATCGAAAAAATTGATAGTGATTTATTTCTTATCGATAGGTCGAAACTACTTGATAGAAATAGGTACATTATAAGGTTTGAATATTCATAATATAGGAAATATACTAAGTTTTAAATATAGATGAATCTATAGATTTAATTTGATCAGTCAATTTACGCTTTTATGATTCACGTTGTTTAGTAAGTTTATTATGATAATTGCTAAATTGCTAACACAATTTTTATTTTGGTTTGTGGCAATAAATGCACTCATATTTCTCCGAAAGGTGTTTAAAACCTAAAATGTCGTCTATTCTTGATTACAGTAAAATAATGTTTAAATCGAGATTGGAATGGGATAGAATTACTAAAACTCATTTAAAAGTTAGCTGTAACATCTCTGTAAGACTACCCTCGAGGGTTAGAAACAGGATTTCCAAATTTGCATCAACGATGCTTCGAATAATGGCTATTATGAAACTCAACTCAACTTCTACTTTTCATGCTTTGACTTTCCATAAGTTCATTTACGGCTCCGAAGGCAGTTAATTGTATTTACAGTTTTGATTTTAATTTTATGTCAATATCTGAAATGGTAACTCGGAAAAGCTCTAAATACGTAAAAGCATGAAGACGAAGTTATCCGAATACGTTTAGTAATTTACTAGTTCAAAAAGTCACCAACATATTACACATCGCTGACTAGACCTAACCCAGACTAATTTGACCATTTATGATTAGTTTGGATAGAATTATGATTATGATTAGTTTGGTATCACTCATATTAAAAACCTAAATGAATACTTATAAAACCGAAGATTACAATGAGCAAGAAACCGCTACCCGTGTCGTCCAAATCGAATACAGTATTCTACCGTCCACATCATTATCATAAATGACTCAGAAAATATAAACATATTATTATAAAGCTACTTTCTTATTGCGTGCATTTATGATTGAATGCCTCCTCAACAATCGATATACTCGAAACACACCTAAACTACACAACACTAAACAAAATACATTTGGGCAAACCGACGTGTATAAATGAAGATATTACTGCAACACATAAAGAAGGCATTACAGACATCGGGACAAAATAACTTCGATCACGCGATCAAACGCTGTAGACGGTATAACGTGGAGTGGGCCATAAAAGATCGACCCGATAAGTGTGGAGCTCGACGAATTTGTGACCACAAACACACCACAGTTTTATGTTCACAAATGACTGACTGACCACGCTTTCGAGGTGAGTTAGTGCAACCTTGACTCGTGTTTTTAGAGTTCGTAGATATTTAATGTTTTACGGCAGACAATATCGATAAAAAATAAAATTACCTGAGAAGGTAAAAGGTCTTTTTGTTGTTGAAATAAAAACATAGGTTAATACAATTTTAAGAAATGGTATGTAGGATTGTATATCGCATCATCACATCAGCAGCTTTTAATAATCCACTGATCGACATAAGCCTCTCCTTCGAAAGGAGGTCTTGGCTTACTATACCACGTTGACCAGACAAATTTATATAAGGATGTCTTAAACTTCTCCTTCTTTTTGCAGTGATATTGTCCTGGTAGTTTGATTCGCCTTAGTCGCCTTTTACGATACCCAAGTGATGTATAGGAGTGTACACACTCTGTATTTTTAATCTGTCATCACACGGATGACTGTACATTTAATGGCCTAGTGGTTTAAGCGGTCGCCACGCCGGTCTCCGCTTCGCTGTGTTGTGGGTTCAAATCCTACATGGGACAACACTTTGTGTGATCCACAAATTGTTGTTCTGAGTCTGGGTGTCCTTTGTGTCCGTTTCTTGTATGTTTGTAAAGTCCCCCGCGACACAGGATTTATTCCTAATGCGGGCGTTGTCATTTAAAAAAAAAAAAAAAAAAAAATCACATTTTATAAAAAAGTTACATTCCCGTAGGTATACGGTTTTAAAGTACATGTACCGACTTTAGTCTTGTTCCTTAATAAGGACGAAAAATTACCACAATCATATTTACATTAATAATATCTATCTTGTGGTAATAAATATCGTATCGTTTGCCTTGAAACCAACTTTATAGAAGTCAATTAAAGAAGGTTCCACATAAAACAAAACGCGCTTTGCTCAAGTTAAAAGTATCAAACTCTGTTTCGACCTTGCCAGCCTCGTTTATATTATAGACAGTAGTAACAGACTCGTACCTATGTAGTACCAGAATCTATATCTAAATACATACTTATGAAATGTATAGCATGAAAATTAATGGGTAAATCAACACTATCTACACATTATATACCGTATCGATTGAACCGAATATCCCAATCTATTTAAACAACATTATGATTCAAGCGCCTTCATTTTTACTAATAATAACTTAAAAACTACCGAACAAAACTTTCCTGTACTCAAAACGTTTCGTGCCGTCCTTCTGTAGGGTTATTTTGTTTTCATTATCTTACTAGAACGGCCGGTAGGGTGCGCGAGAACCGCGAATTTACGACCGACAGTGCACTCGACCCTAATTTAAATACATTACTCGTTCTGAAGGACAAAGTTGCTGTGGTCCCACTAAGAGATGATAATTGTACTTGTAACAGGCTGAAATTTCCACTTAATTCACTTGTCTGCCTGCTTTATGAAGATTTACTGGGCGTTTCCGGCTCTAAGTAGATCATTCTGAAACTTGTTATTTCTTTTAAATAAAATACTTTTGAAATATACTATTTGATATTTAAGACCTAATTATTTTAGAAGGCCATCCATTTTAACTTAATTTACAAATTCTAAATAGTTAGATATGGTTTAATTTTTTTACCGTAACATCGTCTCGGTCGTTTGGTCCCAACTAAACAGAGTCTATACCACGACAAATATGAATATCAAAATACAATAAATGAACGTGCTCATCACACATTTATTTATTCTGAGTGGAAATCGAACTGACTTCGTGGGAACGACCTGCGGTTAATCAGGTTCACTAAACCATGACCCGTCAAGTTGATTTTAGTAAAATATTGGATTAAAGCTCAATGTTTTATTAACTAAAAAACTTTCGAAATTCTCCACGTGACAAATTAAAAATACAGAGTCTCACCACCCCTATTCATGCCGTGGGTGTCGTAAGAACCGACTAAGAAAAAAACTACACAGAAAAAGTCACTGCAAAGATAAGGAAAATTTGAAAAACCTTTTTTTTTTAACGTGTGGAACACGCCTCGGTCCGTCACCCCACCGGGGTTTCCGACAGGGTGGTGTGTCGGAATCGGACCGACTAAAATCACACGGTGTGCCACTCTGTGCCGGACATAGGAGGGATCCGGGAACAGCTGCTATTACGACATCCAGAAAATTGAAAAAACCTTGTACCAACGCGTCTAGCCAGCTTAGTTTGTGTCCAGTGTCCAACAGTGGGCTAATAAAGGCTGTTTTGATGTGTTGATGTGATCGTATTAAAGGTACATTATATATAGAAAATTAGAGACTAAAAATAAATATAACAAATTATATCGTATGACTAATTGAACACACCATAACACTTAACAATGTCACAAATTATTTCCAAAAGACAAATGACGTGCAAAACTGTGTGTCAAATAAATTGAAAGCTCCAATAGAAACACTGAATGCTAATTCTATATTACCATATGTATGTATACGAAGTTGGTGACGTAAATAAATTAAAGCTAATAACAAACTTATGTCTGTTTCAACGTGTTTAGTTGGATTCGGTTGGGACATTTAGGGGAAAACGCTTAAATATGCAAAGTGTCTAAAGCTAAACCGTGTACTATTGTACTTGAATTACGATGAGTGTGTGTTGCTGGCTTTTACTGTATATATTTGTGAACGTGTCATGTTTATAGTGAACCAGTTTTCCATCCCTCGAACATCTGCAGGTGCTCTTATTTACTTTGCGGTAAACCAGGCAACGTGAGCAAAGCGGTAAAACGGGCAATAACATTTTATATACCATTTGAAAGGCATTCTTTGACATATGTAAGGTGGCTCGACTGGAGTGATGATGGATCCTCATAGAAGCCTAGTGTTAATTAATTCTTTCTATGCTTTTCAGCGGGGGTCAAGGTTACTGGAGCTCGATACTCCTCTCCCCTGATTCTGGGATAGGATACTCAAACGACGGCACTCAGTTTTGAGTTTCAACTCGATTAAAACTATTTCAACACCAAAACTATTTTTAGATCATATATTAAAGCAAATATGATCTATCTGAATCGCTGTGCATATCTTTAAAGGGTATATTCACTCATCATATATGAGAAGGACGTAAATTATGCCTACCTTCGGATCGAAAAAACAGCATTCAAATCGATACATCGACTTGGGACCTAGATATCTGAAGCAGACACGTAATTTTTCTTGTACGGCAGTAGTAACAACAATATATCTTAGCCGCAATGGTTGTGCCACTCGTATACTATAAGTGGATTAAGGATAACTATATATACGTCACGAGATTAGGCACATGTCTATATGTATTAAATTACAGCGGTGACCTCTACTTAAATTTATTTAGTAGTAACGTTCTGACACGCGATCTATATTAAACTTTATTCACTTGGCATAGATATTTTTTTATAATGCATTAATAGCATCTAACTCACACCAGTGAGTCTGATACCAAGCTAGGCAGAGCCCGCACTATGATATGGTCACCATTGTGCAGGTTTTGCCTGCTGATAAACGTACCTCGGTGGCACAGTGCTAGTGTCACATTCGTCACACCAAATGTTTGTATGATCTGCAAATGTTTGTTTCAGACTTTGGATATTTACTATACATAATATGTATGTATTTATGAAAAAGAAAGTATTCTATCAGTCATTCAAGCTATCATAGTACAAGCTTTGCTTAGCTTAGTTTAAAACTGGATGGCGTTGCATGTCAGATGTCAGTTTTTTTTTAATTTATTTTTATTATTATAAATAAATTACACCCATAGAGAACAAATGATGGCACTCATCACACAATATTTGTCCTAGGTGGAAATGGAACCGACGACCTGCAGCTTACCTGTTGGGGTCACTAACCACTAGGCTTGTCAAAGTGGAAATTTATTTTAATGTCCAATTTCAGTATATCACACACCGTCCTAAGTATCAAACACCTTTAAATTATGATCACTATAATATACAACGATGTTGAAAGTCAAATTTTCAATTTATTACAAACAGATATTTCGTATTGCACTCGAAAAATCCAATATTCAAGTAATCCTTTGCTGTATGAGTCAGAGTAAGTCAACGAATCAGCGTTAAGCCCGACCCATCTGTTGTGTAAACAGCTTTAATCAAACCATTCGAGAACAAACAAAATTATCGCAATTGAAATCTGAGCGCGGAGTTTTCAAATTAAAAACATTTATTCATTTGTTAATTAAATGTATGAATTAATATTTGTTTACTTTTAAAATGAGTTTGTTAAAAATCGTGTACTTTTAATAATATTTTTGTAAAAGATTCTTGTAAGCGCTTCATATAACAAAATGTTTGTTTACATTCGACTACAGCATCGAGAATTTTTTTGGTTATAAAGGTTTTTGGAATAAATTAATGTAACACTTTACTTTTTTTTCCAATTCTACTTAATTCTTCGAAATTACTAACGTTATGTACAATACAGCTACAAAAGAATCAATAAAGGGTTATAGCAAAGTCGATTGTTTCTGTTTAAAAAAGAAAAGTTTTCTAATTTGTCCGTCCGTTGTCGCGTCCCTGTTGACTAAAGTTTTTCACTGCTATGTGTGGCTCGTTTGTTTGTTCCTGTTTGACGAGTTTTCGGTAAACTTTTTTTGTATTGTCTGTGGTGTGTGTGTACTCAAAGTTATTCTTGGTCACGTTCAAACTTAAGAATTTCATTGTTATATAATTTAACGCGTGACTGCATAGGTTGGAGTGGTGGATCAGATATTGACACATATTTACCACGGCCTATGAAGAATTGCTTTTTATTTATTTTATTTTAAATTTATGCCAAAGGGACTCCAGTCTGCCAGAACGAAAGCATGTGTAGAAACCATGAGTTGAGGTTACCATACTCATACACAATATGCCGGATACTATATACACAATATGGCGTCCTAGTTAAATACCTTTTTACGTCCCACTTGGGGACGTAATAAGCATGTCAGTCATCGTGGCCATGTAAGGCTCACACACTTACCACGATAAAATCACCTCTGTGTCAACGGACCTCCAGTCTTCCACACATCAACAAAACACGACAGCATGGATGAGGTCACTTTACGTTGGTCTTCTGTGTGGGGGTAGTACTGCCCCGGTCGAGTTGGCTTGTTCGTGCTAAAATTAGCGTGGCTTTACTACCTACAACACTACAAAGTTTATTACTGATTATAGTTATACTAGACTGTAAAGAACTTTGGTAACTGCCGCAATACAACATAATGGCAGCTACAGCACTACAGTTATAAGTGAAAAGATTGTACAAAACTACATTCATTTACTCATTTTACCCCAAAAAGCAAAGACCCATCTAAATATGTGTTTGGGGTCCCATTGTACGAGTATAGTTTACCCTTTTTTTATATCAGAAAATCAATTAGAAAAATCTTCAACTTCTGAATATTTTGAAGTGGTGAAGGATTACTTTAAAAAACAATTTATTTATTTATACTTAATGCACATGTTGTACACAGGTGGACTTAATGCCATGGGGCATTCTCTCCCAGTCAACCTTTAGGTGATGTAGAAACATGATGCGATAGGTGCTAAGGTAAAATAACAATTTGACCCATGCAAAAAAAAATAACCTCATAGTCTATACTTGAAAACAAATATAAAAACATAATAATGCATTCAAAAACTTTGCAAGTCCCTCTACTTTCTTTGCAATATAATTGAAAAATTGCTAATAAAATTAAATCTAAGAAACATTACCAATAAAGCTATTTATCGCTTCGAATATATTAAACGAAATGATCCTAAAATATAAATACAGAATTTACTAACACGTTATTAAATACAGTCAGATTTCATGAATTTACAAGTTACGTAACAAGTTTTACGTTATTAATTTTGAGGAGATATTTCGTTGTTACAAACAATATTATACCTGTCCAAGTTTAGCTTTCACAAGAGATTTGTTTTAATATACAGAACTTACTTTAAAAACAAATTCTAACAAAATATCTTGGTAATTATATACGACTGAGAACAAGAGATAAAATAATTAATTGCCTTTGTAACGAGATTTGTTTCTTTGTCTGCGTTTTGTTGGACTATTTTTCCAGGACTTTATTTTTGTAACATTGCTTATATTAGTGTAAGATACATTTTATTGGTATATGTCCGTGTGGTAATGGATTAGGAATACGGAGTATCATCACCTTTACTTATCCCATGGGTGTCGTAAGAGGCAACTAAGGCAGTAAACAACCCCGAACAACATCATTGCAAAGAGAAGAAAAATTTGTGAAAAATTGCTATACCAACCCGTCTGACCAACTTGGTATCATCATCATCATCACCAACAGCCTTTAACAGTCCACTGCTGCACATAGGCCTTTCCTTAGCAAGGAGGTTTTGGCCTACTATGCCACGCTGGCCAGACGGGTTGGAATACGGTTTGTTTCAAGTTTTCCTTCTCTTTGTAATAATGTTGTTTTGTATACTTGGTTCCTAAGTCGCCTCTTACGACATCCATAGGATGAATAGGGGTGGTAACACTATATATTCTCAATCTGTCACCACACGGACAGCTTGGTATAGTAGGCCAAAATCTCCTTTCTAAATTGAAGCCTATATCCAGCAGTGGACTGATGAAGGCTGGAAGGTTGGCTGGAAGGAAATGATGACATTTTATTATCTCTATTACTTGGAAATCCCTAAATACATGTATATTTATAAAATTATTACACAGGAGATTTTTTTTGTCTATAACTACTGCGTATAGTGATTGCTAGACTACTAGCTAAGCTAGAAGTTGTGAGTTCGATTCCCATCCTCGACAAATGTAAGTGCGATCATTTGTTCTACGTCTGAGTGTCATTTATCAATAACATATGTTTCTTTAGAAATATATGTGTCTATGGCTTATAAAGACGGGAGTTTATTTTTATTACGGTAATAATACTTACAAAGGTGATGCGACATTTAAGTTTTACTATATTATATGAAAATATAATTTTTCTTCGTATTTTCTCACACACCATTTCAAATGGTATTTGGACAGTTTTTCTACATCTGTGCAAACACTTCAAATATATTTGTTTATTGACCGTACAACAAAAGACAAAGGCTAATATTTTATCGGTAGTACGGTAAGTACTTGATACCTAAACAAACGAATATAGAAGTTCAACCGAACCTTCCCCTAAACCCACACGCTTCTCCGTCGACGGGCCCTATCTCTAACATTTCACACAACTTTGTAAAGGCCCACTGAATACAACGGTTTTATTATTTTTTTGCTCTCCTTTTGTTACAGGCGAAGTTGGAAACAAAAGCGTTGAAAGCTAAAAGGCCTGGCTTCACAGATGACCGCTACAACGAGACATCCTATTATATTGAAAATGGTGAGTGATTCATTAATTTTATTTAAACTAAAGTGCAAGTAAAAGTGATTGAAAGAGTACCCGACTCCAAATAATATTGGGCAAATAATAAAGGCTAGGAAAATGATTTAAGAAACTGTATGGAGCGAATATATTAAGGATTTAATATTTCAAACTTTAAATAATTTAAAAAATAAATATTAATCATTTCATCAACAGTTTTTAATAATGCTTTAGTGGACATAAACTTCTCCTTCGAAAGGAGGTTTTGGCCTTCTATTCCACACTGACCCGACGGGTTGGTATCAGTCCAGGAGGACCAGCGAGGAGGTGACCCGCGATTAGGTGACGTTCGCGTGTGCCGTACGTCACCTCCTGTCAATAGAGAGTTTATCCGCAGATGGTGCCCGCTTTAGCGGGCAGGTCCTAGGAGGGATCTGGATGTCTGATGATGACGGCCCGAGGGGGTTTCCACACGTTAAAAAAAAAGAGTTTGTTTCATATTTTCCTTCTTTTTACAGTAATATTGTCCTACGTAATTTGTTCCCTTAGTCGCCTCTTACGACACCCTTGAGATGAATAGGGGTGGTGACACTCTGTATTCTTAATCCACCGTAATAATGGAATAAGGACCGGCGTTGACCATGACCACATGGTCAACGCCGGTCCTTATTCCAATTTTATTTGGGGTTCTCGCATTATGTTTTGTACCTTTAATTCTACTCTATCTAAACTCCCTTCCTAGCCATATCTTCTTTCACACAATCCATCCACCTTTTCTTTGATATTTCTCTTCTCCTGTACCCTTCGACTCCCATACCACTTGCCTCACCACATTTATCTCATCTCTCTGCATAACATGTTTAAAATCGAGAAGTTTCTTTATTACAGTCTAGAATACAGTTTTCTAACTATTGATTTAGGAACTACTAAATTCAACTAAATTCAATTTGTACTTTGTACTACTCTCCCACAGAAGACCAACCTAAAGCGACAGCATATGTGCTGTTGTGTTTCATTGGTGAGTGCGAGACCGGAGGCCCATTGATGCAGAGGTGACAGTTGTCGTGGTAAATGTGTGCAATACAATGCTACGATGACTGTCATGTCTTTTACGTCCCCAAGTGAGGCGTAATAGGCCGGCATAGTGTGGGTTACCATACTGCATTGTCAGCATTCGCAATGAGTATGGTGACTATAACTTTTGGATTTTATTCATGCTTTCCATCAAGCAGAGTAGAGTCACTTTGGCAGGCTACTAAAATAAAAAAAAATAAAAAATATTTGGATATAACTAAATGCGAATTACACTGTAGTATTTTCCTGACGCTAAAACTCATTTTATAAATCCTCACATTATAGTGTGCATAGACAATGCAGCACGATACAATACATCTTGCTCGGTTGAGCAAATTTGTAAACAAAATTTGACGTCTAACCAGACGAAACAATGAAATTCAAGAAGCCGCTAATAAACTAAGGTTATTCAGTAAGAGAACAGTATGATGTTTCTATAAATATGATTCCTCAGTCTTCCGACAAAACCACTGCGAAACCTTCCAAGTAAATACAATTTTATTGTCTCTAAGCATATCTTAGTAAAGCTCAGACTGTATTGGATTACATGAATTCTTTTCTTCGATAACGAATCCATTTCTTTTTTTTTTTCTTCTCATTGAATCAAATTTTCATCCTTACTTTTTTTAATTTTTTTCGTGTTGGATCAGGAATTTGATATAATGGCTATTGTGTTACTTGTTTTGGTTTTTTTACATTGACAATATTTAATGAAGCGTTGTCTTTAGATTTCTTGGAAACAAATACATTTTTTATTTATTACGATAAAATTATGTTTCACAACAAAACAATTAAGAAATTAAATACCTTTTACGACTATAGGTTGTTGTTTGCATGAATTGTATTTTCTTTTCATTAAACTTTTACTAGAACTTCAGTAAGGAGTTTGTTTATTGAAAGACCTTTTGAAGATGTGTTCAATGAATCTTCACAAAAGGTTTGAATAGTTTTTAAGCAATTCAAAAAAAATATCAATTGATTATCGTTTGAAATATTCAATTATTAAACACGATCTTATAAAAAACGTGGTGTCATATTTAGTGTGTTTAGTAAACCCCGAAAACAATGTAAAATGCTTGCAATTTCAGGTAAATTGTTGATCTTAAAACAAGACGCAAGTAATAGATTGAATTTGTTACAGGTTTGTTAAGGCTAATCGAAATTCGCTATAATCGATATTTATTTGTTCCTTTTTAAGGATTACCGTGCCGTTTGTCCAATCATTATGCAATTATGTACACACCAAGAATCGAGGAAAGAACATAGGGATAGTTACCGAAGAAAAAAATATAGTAAATAATTTTTCTGAACGACACTCCAATCTAAAACTATTAGATAGATAGAAAAAAAACTTTAGTAAAGCTAAATAATGGTTTAAAAAAATCAAAATTGACTTATATTTTTCAGTATATCGTCTTTACATTTTTCATACCCAACCAAAAACCAACCTTGACATGACTTGCATATTCCGTGTAGACCATTTTTTTTTCTTTCTTAAAGACGACACACGCACCAGGAATAAATCCTATGTCGCGGGGGATTTTACAAACATACAAAAAAACGGACACAAAGAACACCTAGACTTAGAACAACATTTTGTGGATTACACAAAGAGTTGTCCCATGTGGGGTATAAACCCACAACACTCAGCGCAGTAGAGAGCGACCGACCACGAGCGAGAGTGGGGACCGCTTAAACCACTAGGCCAACCGTATAGTCAAAATTATTAATATGAACTGATTTATCCAACTTCAGTAAATAGAAAGTCAAAAAAACGCAATCTCAGAATACAATGAAAAAATACCACCAAAAAACAGTTACGTAATCTTATATGTCGACATTAAGTGGATGAAACAACCACGCTAGTTTTCAATAAAGCTAATGTCAAAAATACCCCATTATGATCTAATGGCCTTAGTCATCTACCCGCAATTCCGCTTTCTTCCTCGGCGGTTTACGGCTATGCAGATATTTTAGCTAACGACTTCTGAATTGTGCACCTGAATTTAGGGATAATTTATGACTTGATGGCCTGCCAGCAGTCGGAATAATCAACTTTTGTATTTTTAAAGAAACATTTTTAATACCTTCATATACATTTAAGTATACGAGTAAAGCTTGTTTTGAAAAACATACTCACAAATTATTACATGTTACAGGTCTCAGAAAAGTCTATCCCTACTACTTCACCTTCACTACGTTCACCAAAGGGCGATGGGTGGGCGAGAAGATTCTTGACGTCTTCGCAAGAGAGTTCAGGGCTCATCCTGCTGCGGAGTACGAGCGTTGTATCAGGGCTGGCACCCTCACCGTCAACTATGACAGAGTGGACCCAGACTACAGACTGAAACACAACGATCTACTAGCGAACGTTGTCCATAGGTATTGTATGAATATTAGTCTTGAAACAGTCGCAGTAACGTAGGCTGCTTAAGATAGTCACGGCATTTTAGTAACAAACACGATACCCCGGTCTCCGTTCAACACGATACACACTACAGACCCTTTAAGTTTCAGTATTGTAAATATTAACTTTATTTTTTCTTGCCTTATATGTATTTATTTACTAAGTGTTTATACTATCACAGTTACTCTAAATATAATATAAATATGTGACGTACGTCGAATAGCTTGTTTGTCTTTCAGGTCTAATTTGTATTTAGTCCACTGTAACACAATTATAATCTTCAATAATGGCATCTTGAGCACCGAATGAGCATGCGAGTGCATATTGGACGTTTTCCAACAAAGACACAAGTAGTTCCATTTCACTTGATTTTTTTATGGTAACGATAGTCACAATAGTGTCTCGTTGAGTGCGGCGTGCAAGTTCACATTATACACTCAAATTTGCTCACGCATGTTCATTTGTTGCTTCGTTCTCGTCTTAATCTCTATTTCATAAGTCACGAGAACCAAAATTGACATGGGTTTGGAGCAATTGTTCGTATAATATTGACAGCGGCAACAGTCACAAAAGAGTCTACAGAAAATATTCTACTTAATTGTTGTTCCAAGTCCGTTGTTCAGAAACCGTAAGCCTGACGTGTGTATCGTTGCAGGCACGAAGTACCGGTCACCAGCCAACCCATCACCCTCGTTCATATCGACGAGGACATTGTGGTTGTCAACAAACCGGCCTCTATCCCCGTAAGTGGCAAATGAGACAGCCATGTTATGTGACGCTTATCATACATCAAACTTGTATGCCATCCTTTTCTGGTGCATGTTGTGTGTAAATATACTAGTGCTACTAACATTCTTTGAACGAAACTCTTCGGCTACTAAAAGCTTTGTAGGTAATACAGCGGTAATCTAAATAAACTAATAACTAAGATCGAAATTCAATTTGACATAACATCACCATTTATACTGAATCATCAACAACGTATCACGCTCACTTAATGTTTTCAATGTGAGTGGTATCGTATTATGGCGTTTCCATGAAAATCTGCTTTAAATTCCTCTTATAGCGAACATCTCTCAAAGTCCGTTACGTTTATGTAAAGCGGTCCCTTTGCAAGAAATACTCTGCAACGCTATGCGATGGGGTATACTTAATATTATGGAGCACTTTCATATCGACTTTTATGGAATAAAACAGGAATGTAGAAGGTAGGGGCAAGAATTTGCATGGAAAGTAGACAACAAAGGCGACAGTAATCTTACTTTTTATAACATTTTTTTTCACTGCTTGTTCAAACTGAATAGAAAATTTATCATTTCTTTTAAAATGTAAAAAACTCATGTTTCTAAGTTTGTGTGTTATTAGTTTAGTAAATAGTTTTATCTGATTGTAATTTATGTGTCAATGTCAAGTGATAAAATAGTTTTTTTACTGTTCGACTGCGCATAACACTGAAACTTATATTCAGCAAATTGTGTTTCAACAATTTCTTCCGCTATCTTGTACAAGTATCTGTGCTTTCAAATTCTTTGTTTCCATTAAATTATTTGAAATCATTGCTTCCATTAAAACGTTGTCAAAATGAAATTGAAATCTTATTCAGGATTGTATAAAGTTATGACTTATATTTTTTTTAATTAAAAATATTTAATTACGGCTATCTATTTACAAGTAATACCATAAGATTGTGTCGATATGTACAAACACTCGCTTCCAATTGGTTGACGTTTGTGAGTAGGCAAACCCACAACTGCTCTTTAAAATAACAAGATAGTAACTATAATATTTAATACCTTATTTTTAAAGTTATCTGCTCGCTTCCAGCCATATGTAACCGTTTATTTTATCTTGTTACTTTTCAGTTCTTGCTATATTTTATTGTAAATTGTTGGTGTATTGTTAAGTGTATATTTCATACTACCCGCAATTCTTTTTCAAATAAACTGATGTAATTCTTGTGTGGTTCTACAAGCTTACTTAGATTGACATTCTACAAACGTAAAGCTTATTAAAGAACTAATTAAATACATGAAAATGACATCATCTCACCGAAAAGTCACGTGGTCAAAACAATATAATAAAAGACAATAGAGGCGTTACCGATTGTAGAAAAAGAATCGACACGAAGTACTTGTATCTAGCTAGACTAGTAGGTTATTTATTTGCACAATTTGTCTCCTAGGACTCTAAAGTAACAGAAAAAGAGAAAAGGTTTAAAATATAGCTGACCCAAAATCGTAGTCAGTAATAAATTGCAATGTTAAAGGAAGAAATAAATCTATATTAAATTATACCAATGTAATTGTTAGGCGGATGCCGTAGAAAGGAAATATTTCCTCAGTCTCAAAGCAGAAAGGTCCAGATGATCAAACCTTCCCATCGCCGTGATTGATACTTTAAATATAGGATTCCAAAACTGAGCAGAACGAGATGAATTATAGCGTATATTAGAAACCTTACGAACTTTCGTACTCTTAAATATCAAAAGAGTAAAAGAATAAATTAATATTATAGAAAAATTAAATTACAAATATGATTTCTTGCAATACTTGTATACTATTATATTCGCCATAAAATAATTGATTAGATAAAACTTGAAACTTTTAACTAACGAATTATTTTCTCCATAGTTGCATCTGGTACTATTTTCTTCTTCTAACTTTATATAATTAACACTAGTACGTCACTTGTAGTGCAATTTTAATATTAATATATAAATACGTGTATGAACTTCAGATACACGCAAATCTCAGTCTAATAACGTTTTACTTTCTACACAAAAGATACATTTTAACACGAAACCCGAGCTACACTCAAACTTGAGTCTATATGTTAGATATGAATATCCCGCCATCAAATCTATCGGGATTAGTGCCCTTAGAAAATCGTAAATAACTTGACACACTCACAGCTAAACATTGATACTTATATATGTAAGGTCCTGGTTTGTATTACACAATAATATAAACATTTTGTTACAAACCCGAAAATAATGGTGGCATTTTATATGATAAGATAAGTACAATTCGAACAAAAGGCTCTTAAGGATGAGAAACCCTAAGATTCGGCGTAATTTCTTCGACATTAGTTCGTCGGCTTTTATCTAAAATTTTATGTAAAAATTTAAGCACTTTTTGTTGCAGATTCTTTTCGCTATAAAATTCATAATTGTAATTTCACTTATTAGATTGTTCGTTTTAGTTTCGATGCACATACTATTGTCGAAATTTTTAAAGTAAATCACATAATGTCTGCACAAGCTGGGACCCTATGTATAATTCTGTCCTGCTGTGCGTCCAGTGTATTAAGTATTTATATCGTTTGTGATGTTGTAATGCACTTTGAGTACTTCATTAATTTTGATTATCCCTCTTCTCGGTACATATTAAAATATGCCATTAAAGTCTTTGCATAGCTGTTTGTGTATTTTATATACCTACAATACTGCTTCTTTGTTTTTTATATTTTAAGTGGAAACAAGTATATAAAATACTGCTAAGAATTAATTTATTAAGTTTTGTAATAAAATTTCTCTCGATCCTCAAATATTCAATAAACTATTTAGGGCTAAATATTTTCTCCTTGCCCCAAAAAGTTTACACTAACAATGTGAACTTTATCAGTTTGCTCTATCAAAAATTTATTTTATTTGCTAATTTTCTACGTTATTAAATTCTTTGGAAACTCTATGATGTACGAAATTCAATTACAAAGGCAAAGTATTTTTATAAAAATACTTTTAAATTTGTTTGGTTTGGAATCACGATTGAAATTCTTTTGCCAAACTGAGGGATTAGGTTGGTGTAGCGGCTTTTGAGTCTCAAAGGTAATTGCAACATCATGAGACTGAATGTAGTCCGTAATGAAACAATGTTGTGTCCGTGGTGGGCCAGGCACGAGACTCCAGTGCTCGCTAGTCCTTTGCGCCTCATACACGTGGATGAAGAGCTACTCGTGCTAGACAAGCCTTGCTCGCTGCCGGTGAGTCATGCGTTGGGACCGTTTTATCATCATCAATTGTTCACTCTGATAGTTGTCCAGATACACTATTTGATTCAACTCTATGGCTTTCTATTGAAAGTTTAGTTATTTTCAAATATTGATATGACGTTTTCGTATTACTTGCAGAGTAATAGTCATTAACAATATTTACTTTTTTATGAAAATTTGGTGCATAGGATATATCAAAAGACCTATGAAACCGAATTGAACGTAGAGGCAATAGCGCTGGAAGTACAATAAAAGAAAATAAATCAGCGCAAAGATATCACACCGCAATTTAGTGGTAATTTTTTTTCTCGATATGAAGAAAGTACGCTGTCAGAGTTGGACTAGAGATTGTGATCTGCACAAAAGTTTGAAACATAATTCTACAAACGGACCTAGAAATGTGCGCCTCGTCGAAAATGCCACTTGAAACTGGTCCACGAACTTGAGGATTGCGAGTCCTGAATACTTCTTATTGTATTTCATACCTTTCTAGGCGAGCACCGTGTTGTTTAAATATTGAACCTGATCCAATTATACTTATTTCAAAAATAATTTACCTGAATTCTTTTATTTTATATTTTGGTAAATTGAGTTGCAGAAGCTTGCGTCTAACGCTGTTATTCTAATTTCTTCTGATAGCCTGTTAAAATGTTTTTGTAATCATATTTACTGTCGTTAAATCTTGAGAAATTTATCGTTCTTTACTCTAGATGTTAGGGCAAAAGAAATATGTAAAGAAATGTGTAATACGCATGAATGTAGGAGACATTGGCATCCTTTTAGTTGTAAAGTCTATTTTGTTACTTATACGAGTACACATTCACCTTTATTTCTGTTGCTGCTGCTGTAGGTAAACTCCAATAGAAAAGCTAGTAAAATAAACTTGTATTTTATGTATAGAAATTTAATTTGTTAGAAGAAATTATTGAAACTGTTGATTTCTTAGACAAGTAGATGCAATTCAATCTGCCAAAATGACATACAACTCGGTACTCGCTGCACAACTGTCATACTTTCCTATCTTTTGCATGTTGCTTACGATATATTTAGAGTGGCATTATTTGGTTCACTTCTGTCGTTTGTTCGGAGCACAGTAATTTTACTCTTTGAAGTGTGCAAAAATTTTTAATGTTCATATTCATCATGAAGGCTTGCTTCGTCACTGTTGCTTTATGCGTTACTAAATATCATGTAACTAGATACTTGAGTGGTGATTACATAGATGTTTAGATAAATATTAATTTATTGAAGTACAAACCGACAATTATATATTTTTTAATTTCACAAATGTTGGTTCTTAATTTTATAAAATAAATATTTTTAAAAGGTATTGTATAGAACCTGGCCATAAGATGTGATATGTTGTAATCTGCATTTTAATAGTCTCCTTGTTTTTTTTTATATTTAAACATGAATGTAATATAAAATATGTCACTAGGTGCACCCTTGCGGAAGATACCGCCACAACACAGTCGTTTTTATACTCGCAAAAGAGTATAACTTGAAAAATTTGAGGACCATTCACAGACTCGACAGGTTAACGTCAGGTAAGATTGCTCTGAATTGCAAAGTGTTTCGTTTTGAATGTGAAAAACACTCTAAAATATAAGAGATTCAATTTTGTAGAAACCAAATTTGGACTTTTCAGGTTTTATTTGTGTATTCCTCTTCGTTTTATCGGTTAAAAATAAGAACCAGTTTTGGTTTTGTAGTTTGACTTTTTTAAACCTAATTCAGAAACTTGAATCAACCAACGAAGACCAGCCAGTACACAAGTGTGTACACAAACACAGATTAACTTATTATTATTTTTTAATATTTTGACCCGACTCATTAATCGAACCCGAGACCCTTTAATAGACAGTTGCATACTCTAACCGCTTCACCAACGAAGCAGTTGACTTGAATTAATCACATTTGAAATATTATCTAAAATTTAAGAATATCTTTGCTAAGATTTATACCTCAACTTAGGTCTTCTGCTGTTCGGACGGAGTCCAAAAAAGGCGAGACAGATGGAACACCAAATCAGAAACCGACAAGTGCAGAAGGAATACGTATGCAGGGTAGATGGAGAATTCCCTGAGTAAGTTCTATTGCTAATTAAGATACGATACACAAACGTAAAAAAAAAAAGAAATTCATTATATAACTATTATTTTAACCAACGTTAGAACGGTAGCAAATATAAATAGAGTAAACTGTTACCATAAAACCATGGGGCTTCTATATACTTTAACTGACCCTTTTAAAACTTGTACACGCCCTTTTCCCTCGGAAAAACCTTTTTAAAGAACTACTATCGACGGCAAAGCATTCATGAAAAAACATTTCTCTGAAAGCTTAATGTATAAGCATGTCCATTATTAAAAGATAATTGAGAAAATTAAATCAATCTGAATTGACATCCTATGTTAGTGTTGCTAATAGTCTAAGATACGGTGTGAAAAATGTCATTTAGTCACGTCTTGATACATTATAAATGGCCGACTTCATCGTGCGCCCATACTGCTCAATAATCTTGCTTCTTTTTTGAAGTCGGTGCAATATGTCACAAGTCTAAAAACTTTAAGCATTTATTTAAGGAATAAATAAGTATTTCGGACGTTAGACGCACAACGCCATCTAGTTTCAAACTAAGCAGAGCTTTTACTATGATAACTGTCTAGTTAGCAGTCAGCAGTCTTGCTGACTATCACTCTATTACTTATTTACTTTTTTTTTGTAAATACATACATACATATTATACATAGAAAACGCTCAAACTCCGAAACAAATATTTGCTAATCATACAAACATTTGGCCCGACCAAACGGCAACTAAATTTTACCTTCAATTACATAATTATTAAAATATAACTTTGAAATTTCAGAGAAGAAATTGAATGTCAAGAGCCAATTGAAGTGGTGAGCTATAAAATTGGTGTGTGCAAGGTATCTCCTAAAGGTAAAGATTGTTCAACGGTGTTCAAGAGTCTGGGATACAACTCCAATAATAACACAAGTGTGGTGTTGTGCAAGCCGAAGACGGGCAGAATGCACCAAATAAGAGTTCATTTGCAGTACTTGGGTAAGTTGAAAATACAACAAACGCCATCAAAAAGACAATTAATTGAATGAACTGTCTGTTTGTATAGGCATAAAGAAAGTTATCGTTACATCGATTCAATTATTACAATCACCAGGAATGGATTTATCAACAGCTTTTTACAGTCCACTGCTGGACATAGGCCTCTCCTTAGCAAGGAGGTTTTGACCTACCACCACACTGGCCAGACGGGTTGGAATAGGGTTTGTTTCAAGTTTCCCTTCTCTTTGTAGTTTATTTTCCTGAATATTTTGTTCCCTTAGTCGCCTTTTACGACACCTACGGGATGAATAAGGGTGGTAACACCATGTACACAACAGTATTGGATAGAAGCATTTTTTTTAAATAACGTTTTCGAGTGGAATTTAGAATAAAATATAGTAATTATGCCAGGTTTTTATTTGTATTCAAAGTAACTTTGCTGATCTAAACACAAATGAGGATTGGTACGCGTAAATATACCGATAGCTTGGCTAATAAATTTCTTGTTTCTTGTATCCTAATTATTTTCCATCTTCGTAAAAGATACATTAAAGTTAGATGAAAATACGAATACAAATCGACCACTTAATGTCTAAACTTTTATTTAAATGGAAGGAACAATAAATGAAATAGGGAAATCGTACACACATTTAATCAAGTTGCTTGTCGATAAGGAAAATACGTTTTTATTTCACCAAACCGTGTTCTTTGTAACGCCGCGTTTGTATTGCCGGGGAATAAAATAAAATAGAGATTTTATCTTTTGCTTATCTTTGGACGTCAGCTATAAAATAATCCAGTGGTAAATACGTGTAACTAATCGTGTCTAGTACTATCTACAACGTATCAAAGTTCGTTTCTGTTACTAATAGACTTTATATTACAAGTCTTACTCGACGGCTTCAGACTTCGGGAAATTAGATTATCTTGTTTCTATCCCACGCGTGAATGAAAAGACTGTGTGGGTAAATGAAATAAATAATTGGAGTTATTCGTTCGAATTACACTTTTTCTAGCTTGTTGAATTTTTCATTGGCATTTCTTACCTTTAATATGATTTACATATTAAGAATGACAATTAGATTTTTAAATATAACTACATTAACATACATACACGAAATTACGCCTGCTTTCCCAGAGGGGTAGGCAAAGGCACCATCTTTTCGCCAGTGTTTAGGTCCCCAGTAATAGGTGGCGAGCCTGTTGCCGCTAATCGAGATTAATTATATAATTGTTATTTTTTAATATATTTTTTTTGTATCAAATAGGCTACCCAGTAGTGAACGATCCTCTATACAACCACTCGGTGTTTGGGCCACTCCGTGGCAAGGGCGGTGACACCGGTGGCAAATCTGATGAACAGCTAGTCAGAGACCTTATAGCCATACATAACGCCGAGAATTGGCTGGGAGTAGACGCTGCTGATGATGATATGTTGTTTTCTAAGCCAGTTTCAGAAGATAAAGGTGAGATTAATCATAATAAGTTACTAGTAAGAAAAGCTAAGAATAAATTTGTGTAAGTTTTCAAAAAAATATTATTAACATTAAATAATAATTAATTTAATTATGTTTATTATTATTTATTAATTATAATAATGATTAATAAGTATAATAAAATAATTGAAAATTTGTTTACCGTAATTTTCATCTATGTCTAGGATACATGAATTTACAATGTGTATATTATCAGTTGGTGAAGATGACTGCGACACTGGTCCTGCGTCCAGGGAGTCATCACCGAGACTGGAATCGCCAGCCCCTGGCGTTACACCTTCCACTATAATGACGCGTAAGTACTTATTAAAATCATTCGTTTTTCTTGAGCGTTTTAACTATTGAACTAATTAATATTCATTACATTTTCATCACGTTATAAAAATCAATGAACATAGTAAATTTTCAGTAATAAAATAACTTTTGATGTCGAATAAAAATTTTGTGAGTGAGACTAGATATAATTTATTATGTGATAATGTTCCTTAACTTATCATTTTAACATATTCAAATTAATATTGTAAGGACAATAGTCCTAAGAATAATAACTTTACACAACTCTTATATGGCAGTCTGATTCCAAACTAGGCTAAGTAAGTGCTGAGTAACCAGATTAATAGATTCTATAGTAATAGAGTTAGGAGCTCAAAAGTAAGTATATATAAGAGCCACTAGCCACAACGAAGATATTTCTGTAAGACACACGAAAATGACTTTAAAATTTGCTACTACGAGGTGATAAAAACCTCCTTTCTTATGAGATGCAGTGGATTGTTAAATGCTGTTGATGATTATTGATGATAAAGGTGCAAAACTCGCTTTTCTACGCCGCGGAGAAAACACCCTCTGCTATACTCCGATGTTAGTCTTAGAGCATTGAAATCCTCTACCGTTCCATCTCACTATTGACCAGACCTTCAATTCAAGACATTGATATATGTTTGCTTGTTGGGTTTAGCGACCCTGGCGAGTCCGTCGAGCGCAGCGGAGGCGCCGCGAGGAGCTCGCGAGCGCTCGCCCACGTGCGGCGGCACGCTGGCGCCCGGGCCGCTGGCTGAACCCACTCGAGACGACGACTCCAACGATGCCAAGGTACCTCCCTGCAAATTCAACTACCCGAGGATTTTTACTTCGTGTAATCGTTTTTAGTGACGCATTAGGAATACGGAGTGCCACCCTATTCATCCCGTGTGTGTCGCTAAAATGGAAGGAAGCAAATTAGGTCAGACAACAGCTCTGCAAAAAGGAGAAAAACTCGGAACAAATTCTATATAAGAATCTGACCAGTATGATATAATGGACCAAAATATCTCTCCTGAACCGAGGAACTACTAATTAATCTTTTTAACACTTTTTGCTTAGAGACGAAAAAAATATATTTAAATACAATAGCTCGTGTTATTCGCCGCCAAATCTTTAGTATTTTTTTTTAAATTACTAAAACATGTTCAAGACTTACGAAATAAAAACAAAACACAACTATAATTATCAATATTTTTTTATCAACATTTTTTCTCTAACAAAGTGACAAATTTCTTGCTTAAAATAAAAACTCTGTATTGTATCCAACCAAATTACCTGGCAACCACCCATATTTTCGCAAAATATTTGAAACTGAATCTGAATATCGACTATTAAAATTTCCTAATTCAATGAAAACATTGAATATTAACAATTACCTAACCAAACCTGACCACATGAAAACCGAAACTAACTCCAAAACACTCGCGGAGTTTACAAAAGTTTAATTAGAACCAGAGGCAAGCGATTTTATGGTGGGTGGAATTTAATTATTGAAAGAGATTAATATTTGTGTGATAATTAATTTATAGAAAATGGGTTATTTCAACTATTTTTTATATGAAATTGTGTCTAATGTGTGTGTCTAATTTTTATTTATTAACAAAACGAAACAAGAATAAAATTGATTAATCTAAATGTCTACCTCTTCTTAGGAAGGAGGTTTTGATCTACTATACCATGCTGCCTAAATGGGTTGGTATTTGCTTTCTTAGTCAGCTTTTACGAAACCGACGAGATGTATAGGGGAAATGGGGCATTATACCTACCTCGTTCACTATACCTACTTTGTTCAACATGTGTACCTCGTTCAATAAACCTACCTTGTTCCATATACCTACATTGTTCAATATATGTACCTCGTTCAAAAAACCTACCCTGTTAAATATTCCTACCTTGTTCAATAAATGTGCCTCGTTCAAAAAACCTACCCTGTTAAATGTATCTACCTCGTTCAATAAATGTGCCTCGTTCAAAAAACCTACCCTGTTAAATCTACCTACCTTGTTCAATATTACCTGGCTACTTATAACGTGATGTTGATGCGACGTACAGTCAGACAAAGTGACGGTGGCGACCCAGACGGGCTGCACGCCGGCGGTGGCGGCGGTGGCGGCGGGCGCGGCGGGCGCGGCGGGCGCGTCGGACGCGCTGGCGGCGGACCCGCACTGCTACGAGTGCCGCGTGCGCTACCGCGACCCGCGCCCGCGCGACCTCGTCATGTACCTGCACGCCTGGAAGTACAAGGTACGTCACTTGGGGATACTTTCACTGCGTAGTGGTTCACGCTATTGCGGTGAGTGTTCCATCATGGGATGTTTCGTGTGGTGCACAAATTGTTGATCTGATTCTGTGTGTTCATCGTTTTATACGTGTATGTTGTATGTGAAGTCCCCTGCGACACATGAAATATGACTACTGCGAGAGATATCCATTAAAAAAAAATTGGGCCAACTGAAGTCGTAGCGTGATCTTTAATTGAAATGTATTGTGCAATATTGTTTCTGGAATCATGCGAATTAACTGATAGTTCCATAAGATAATGAATTAAAATTAACAAAAGACCCTTTGGCATAAATTATTTTCATTAATATAGGTTCAGGAATTAATTGTTAACTTTATTCCAGACCATATTACTAATCTCAGTTTGAATTGTGGGTTATCGAATACAGACAAACTTAACGTGATGTTATATTGTACAATATATTTTATAATTATGTTTTTCTTATATACACGACTTACATTACAAGTATCTCCCACCTTGACAATCACTATCAACAAATGTGGTACCTTAAAGTTAAGGCGTCTGCTATACTAATTACATGCCTATAGCTCATACAGATACGAGATGCATTTAGTTTTTTATTTAATAACGTAATCTCTACAATGCTGAATGGATATACAGTAAACTGCCGGTAATTCAACAAACGTTTTGCAGGGCAGTGTCGGACTATCAAATTTGTCGGATTATAGAGTACTGCCTAAGAACCCCTACAGCCCGAATTTTTTTACAAAAGAATTCCTTGTAATCCGACAAATTACAGACAAATGATAAGATTGTATATGTTGTCGTCTTCTGGGCTTGTGACGACATTACTAAGTACGTATACGTAATATAAATGAATAAGCAGCTATCACACGTAGTCAAATTCAAAGTAAGCAATCGGAATTGAAACAATACCTACGCGTCGAGCACAAGTTGTAACCTGTTCAATCATGCACGATCTACATTAGCGAAAAATGATTGATCGATGTCGGACTACAGGGGGGCGGATTAGACAGGGGCTGGATTAGCGAGGGTCCACTGTAATTTGTTTCAAGCAATAACGAAACTTTATTTAACTGCCAGGGTCCCGGCTGGGAGTACGAGACGGAGCTGCCGCAGTGGGCGAACGTTGACTGGGAAGAGCCGGACAGCTCATAGTTACAGGAATCGACACCAACGAGGAAGCGCCTCGCCACCAAATTGTCTTTGAAACAATAAAACAAAATCATAGTATTATGCAACGTTTGTATGGATTAGATCGGGGTTATTTTTAATTTTTACGTTACCCGACTTTGCGATCGTAGTGGGACCATGAGCTTCAAATGTGGGAAACCATTATTACAACCCGGTGTGATCCATTCAAATTGATAAATTTCAATGTAGAAAAATAAAGTGTTAGAAACCTTGTATTTAGAGTTTAATAAATAATGTTTTTACATTTTGCAAATGTTTTTACAGTACGCAAAATAAAAAAAAAATCGAAACTGTATTACTTACGTATGGATAAAATTTAACCTGCTTTACGACTGCAAATAGCTAACTTCATAGGTTTTGTAATATCTTGGTACTTCATAGATAGCGGAAGCTTATAAACCTTTCCAAGATCTACGTTTGTTCTTCACAAATGCCAACAATAATAACTGAGAACCCCTAAAAAATGAAACCGCGAGGCGCCCTAAAGACAACACTAACTTGGCTGTAACTGCTCCAGTGCTCTAAGGTAAGTTTTGTAATTATCATAAGTGAAGGTTAGTATAAGACACTGTTCTATTGTCAGCGAATTTTCATTCTAGTTTAAAAGAACCTTGATTTGACTTTAGAGCACTTTTAATTTGCTTCCCAAGTGATTTTTCTTTGTTTAGAATTTATATAATTTTGTCAGTTTAGTTCCTATCGGCCTAAAAATGCTTGGTCAGCTTATAGTGACGTAGCTAATGTAAGGGAAATGTAACAATTTGTAATATGTACCATTAAATAGTTTATATTGCTTAAACGAGGCAGGGTCAGAACCACAATCATAAATGAATTATATTAAAATGATAATCATTTTTAAAATTAAAAAAAAAAACATTTAATGGGATAGCTGTTTTAACGTTACAACGGAATTTTAGGAAAATTTTCAGCTATTTAAGCGACATTTTAGCGCTGATAGAAGGCGTTAAATTGGGCATAAATTTTCTAAATGTGTCTTGAAGTACAGTCGGTCCTAAAATGTCACCTGTGATAGACACAATTTTGTTTCAAACGAATCTTGGACCACTGCAATATTTTCTTATTATCTTGTGAAATGTATAAATAGGACCACTGTTTAATATAAAAGCTATCTCTATATTATTAGATGCGTACCTTTACTATAAATGCGTAGGTGGATAAAGTAACAATTAAATGAATTATGTCGCATTTGTAGACGGTGTTTTAGCAATACCGTCGGTTTGGCTTCCATAGTTTTGAAGTAGTGGTTTTAACATTCGGATGTGGACGGAGGGTCATATTTTGTACAAGAAAAAATATATATCTAACTCCATTGCTGACTCTAAAGGCAAGTTGTGATATGCATTTATGATATCTATAATTTACGTTATACCATCTGTAAAAGACAGTCTTTTTAACGGTTTTATTTTAAACATAATAAAGACGGTGTGGGGATATTCCAGAGTCGGTTCAAAGCAGCAGATTCTAAAGACATGTAATAAAAGTTTGTTTTTTTCTTTTTAAGTTTTTGAGTGTTATAGCATTAAGTGTAAGGGCGCATACAGTTCATAACTTTGTTTGTTTGAAGAGCAGTTTGGATTTATTGGAATCTGTATTCACCCTTACTATTCCCACTTGTTTTTTTTTCTAAATTGGATTGTTTTAGTACTTACGCGGGGTCGTTTATAATTCATATATTAGTGTACTGTAGTATTAAAAATGTAAAAGACATTTTTTCGACACTTACCTACGTTTTGTTTACGTGCGATGTTTTTTGTTCTTTGTGTTCTTTCACCGTATGTACGAGTATATAAAAATACTGTAATGGAAAACTTGAAATGTTATAAAAGTATAACGGAAAGCATTGCACGTGTAAATTAACGTTAAAATATATATATATTATATTCTCACGAGCTTTGATAAAATTAGTTTAAAAAAATATTATATATATTTTTCTTACTTCTAGGCGTAGCGCTAGCGAACAATATGCATTGTTTTGTTTTTATATTTGGTAAGTTTCGATTATTTTGGAATAAACTGTTGTAATATATAAATAAATGTAAAACACACCGTGCTCATCATAATATATTGGCTGGGCCATTTTGGCCAAAGTGCTACCAGGGGTTTACAGAAAACCGCTCTTAAGCTTTTCTGTATCGAATAACTGAGGTAGTCGGCACCCATTTCAAGGTAACGCCACCCAACTAATTTTAGGAGGTAAGTCACTCAGCTCATGAGTTGCAGATGTTTGTCGTCGGTGGTACTCACTTTCCATCAGTGAAACCATATACCCGTTTACCCGCTATATGTGTATTTTGAGGACATATTTTAAAAATCTATGTACAGTCTATGGGTTTTATTAAGTTATTCCGTGATGCGGTATTCCAACAATAATTTATTCCAAATCATCATCATATTCAACATTTTATTCCAAATCATCGTAACTTAAGAATGATATATACATGTACGTATATATGTTTAATTATTGGCTGAGTATGTATAAATGCTCTTATTCTGCTTTCGTATCGATGCTATCACCGTGCTAGCAAAACAATTATCAGTTTTGGGAGCAAAACATTCAACATATGACATCAGTTTAGAAATGTAATACATCTCTTTTAACTATATACATATATATGTATTTATATAACATAAAGTCGAACAAAATACCTCTGTTTTAGTTCAATAATCCAAAAAATCGTATTTTAATTTTTATATAATATACTTACCTAGAATATACGGTAGTGTGTACAAATAAGATATTGTCTGTGGCATATCACCTAGGTTCCACTGAAAATTATTTGACTTGCTGACAAACATTTGATACACTGTACATATTTCTGCGAAATATTTGACTTGACGAAATATTTAATGTTATTTTATACATTTAAATGAGCGTAGCGTCAAAAACACAAGTCCATTTATTCTGATTATTATTGATGATAAATAAGTATCTATTATTATAATTGTTTAATTTTATGGACATACACTTTCTGTCGCTTCTTTGTAGAATTCAATAATGTGGATATTATGAATATTCGATTATCGCTTTCATCATCACTTCACTCTTCAATTACTTGAAGACATATTTTATTTCATCAGTATTTGATACTTTGTGTTCACTTCAGTTTAAGTATGAGTGATTAGTAAGAAATATCTCTGAAAGTACTCATATACGCGTGTATCATTTAAAAGAACAAAGCGAACAAAACGTAAATTAAAATGAAGTACCATTAATAAAACGCATTAGCTTAAAGTACTTACCGTGAAATTTTATATTTATTTTTAAAAATAATTTCTTTTCAATTTCATTTACTAACTAAATAGATTGTATCAGCACGTCAAATAATTGTCCCTCGAAAAATATTGTTGTATTTTTATATAGTGTGTAAGAACTGTTTACATTAATTAACTTAGCGGTCAACAATTACAGAACGACAATTATTGAGCTTGACATAAGGCTGGTGATGCGATTATACTCTACGATTAACGACTTGTCTATGCCCCAGTCTTTAAAAAAAGGTTAATTTACCTTCGCTTTTTAGTGAGTACTAGAATCAGTTGAAAATTTTAAGATTTTTTGTCGCGCGATCGATTCATTTATTTATAAGAAATTTTCATGTGCCTTCTCAAAATAATCGTTAAAAAATAAAGATAAAATTGTAAAAGTATGTTTTACTTACAGTTACATATAATTGTTACTCTTTTAACATTAAGTAGTGTTACATTTGGCACTGATGAGCTTTTGACTTTGTACATTTTATGTAGAGGACAGCAAAGTTTACATTTCATTTCAAAACAAATGGTTAATTCAGATTTTTTTTATTAAACATGATTTACATTAAAGTTCTACGTGACAACTTAAAGCTTATCGAAAAAATTACTATTTAGCGCTTCTCTATACGTTTAACTTATATTTTTATCGTTAATTGTTGTCCCCTATTTAAAAGGCGAAGCTCGTTTTCGGCACAAAAAAAAATAAAGCAACATTTTTTTCTATATTTTGCATAATTTATTTTGTCAAATTTTTCGTCTTTTTTTACTAATTGATTAATGTTGTCATTGTCGGTACCGTATCGTGCCATACAAGATGGCTGCCTTTAATAACTTAGTTCTCACAATAATTGTGTTGTATTATAGTTTGAACGACGACAAAATGAAAGACAATTTGTTAATTTAATAAGTATTTCCTAATTAAGAATATAATAGTGTTTCCTTCTTTAGATTCGTGTTATAAGAATTCATGTTTCCACTTAAATTTAACTAGAATAAAAATCATCATTGAATGTTGAAGTTTTATTTATTTGTTTTGAACCTCCCGCAAGATAAAATCCTGTGAAATATCCCAATAGTCTAAGATCCCGCTGCAAAAACACTACGTTCATTACGTTTTGAGTGAAACACACATTTCTACATACGTTTATGAATAGGAGAATACATTGATCAACACGCAGCCAGTAAAAAGTGGCCGCAAGTAATTTTAATTAAATTAATGTTAATTAATTTTCCAAAAAAAATTCCGTTCACTTCTCTTTTAAATAAAATGTCATCCACATCATAATAATGAATAAAGACGCGAGATATTTAATTAAATTTTTTTGTTTAATTACGTTATTGTAATTTTGGAGTAAATATAAAGTCGTTCCTACTATTTTTTGAGCCGCTGGCTGAGAACCCTATCTATCGACGCATGCGCAATGGGTTTGAATTGAATGAAATGGGTCACACAGCTGGCATTCGCCATCCTCATCTAACAAGTGGTGTTGCGCGCTAACTCTCTTTCACTTTATCTCGAATATCTCGCGTCTTTAACAAATAGCACCCCTAATTTGCGGCTATTTTTTCACAGGCAGCGGCATATCATAATATTAGAAAAAAAATTAGCTTTAATTTGATGTAAAAAACAAGCGTGTAAGTCATGAACGTATAAATAAATCAAAATATTACCTGCTTACACCTGGCTGCGAGGTAGTTGCGGCCGAGCGTGCAACGGCTCCTATGGATTTTTGAATTCTTTATACGCATTATTATGATGTGGATGACATTTTATTTAAAAGAGAAGTGAACGGAATTTTTTTTGAAAAATTAATTAACATTAATTTAATTAAAATTACTTGCGGCCACTTTTTACTGGCTGCGTGTTGATCAATGTATTCTCCTATTCATAAACGTATGTAGAAATGTGTGTTTCACTCAAAACGTAATGAACGTAGTGTTTTTGCAGCGGGATCTCGTACTACAAGTGTACTAGATAGTACCTATATAACGAATCAGGTATGGTATTGTAATACTTCACTATCTACTATCTGTAATAATTAATGATGACTATCAAACTGCTCGACTACTACTGTAGTCTGATATCGATTCATTAATTGTCATCCGTAAAGTATTGGATGACAATTAACATACTCAGTAAGCAACATCATCCGAAACCGATTCACTAGACTTTGGATAGGTTTATAGCACATTAACTAACCTAGATACCGACAAACACAATAACTAAGCACAGAACCAATGATCCTGCTTATCACAAAATAATTTGTCCTGGGCGTTCCACGATCTCTGGTTATCCACCATTGATACTGTATCCATATATGATCTATTTCATAAATTTTATTATTTATTGAAGTGAAGAACTCCATTGAGTAATAAAGAGTAATAAAGTCTCCTGATATTATATTTGTTTGTAATGTAATTGCGCGAGTGGCTGTTTTAAAATACGAAGAAACTTCGTATGTTAGCAGCATTTCCCTGTAAAAAAATACCATATGACATTACACTATGAAAATAACTAAAATAGACTAGTTCCAGCTGGCTTTTCGTCGATTATGGGCAATTTTTTAAACTGAAAGCTGCAAAGTTGAGTCTACTTAACAATCCGTCAACGTGTGGGCTCTACTGCAATTTAAACACTAGAGTGAACCTAAAAACTTGGTGATGTCCACAAAATCTAACTTCTTGCCATTAATCCGAACACTGGTTTTTACTTGTTTGATATTAAGTGCGAAGAATCGCATATATTTTGTTTTTGTCTCGTTTAAAAGTAAATTAACATTGAACCAGTTCACAATATTATAGAGAGTACCATTAACGTCATCAGATTATTAGCAGATGCACCTTTCTAAATATTCGGTTATTTATTTACAATTCCAATATAGTTATGGTCTGCTAATTTCATTCTCATGTAATATATCCAGGTAATTGGCTAAATCGAAACTTATGCGAACATTAAACATATATATATGTATATGTTTGAGACTGCCAAAGGGACTCTACTTAGCCTGCTGGAAAGTATCAATAGTATCCAAAAGTTGCGGTCACGTCTTTGCGAATGCAATATGGTGGTACACACACCTATGTCAGCCTAGTGAGTTGCTCTTTCACGCCCCGTTTGAGAACATAAAAGGCATGACATTCATCGTGGCAGTGTAAGGCTCACACACTTACCATTACTGTCACCCTGCATCATTGAGCATCCATTAACTACCGATGCTGTTGCTTTAGGTTTGTTTTCTGTGAGAGGATAGTACCACGCTGGTCGAGAAAGCCCATTCGCACTATATATACACTAATGGAAAAAATTAAGGGATCAAAAAAAAATTCCAAATTTTTGGGCAGTTTTCAACAGGCCGTAACTTCGAGAGAAATGGTCGTACAGGAAATCAAAAAAAAGAAAATTATAGTTCCAAGTGTCTAGTTTTTGGATTCGAGCTTGAAAATTTTATAGCCTCCCCTGTTTTTGAGTAATCGTAGAAAAACCAGCAACAAAAAAATTTTTAAAATTTTTTTAGTTTTTTTTTTTGGTCTACGGACGTGGAAAAAATTGTTTTAGCTTAACCACTATAAGGATCGGATACCCTGGTTATTTAACTTTAATTTGCTTTTTTATACAGCCTGATTTGCCCACTTCTCGCCGAGATATCGGTTTTCAAATGGAAAAGGATCCTTTTGTCTTTGATTATCGATATTTCAGCAACCAATGATTCCACAGAAATGTAAAGGTGGGTTTCAAGAATTTAAAGAAATTTTCCTTAACGACTGGCTATAGGTTTTCCGAAAAAAAAATTTTTCTTTCTGTCACATGAATTTGAAAATGCAACAAAAAAAGGGCTTTTGGTGGTTTTTTGGAAAATCAAGCACTGGATCGAAAATATTGAGGAAACCACTAATGTTAAGTGTGCCTTTTACAGTTCAATATGTCCACAAAAACCCTACAAATAACCAAAGTAATCCAACCAGCCGTTTTTTTGTTTCACTCAATTGAATTTTTGAAAAATTAAAGGATCACGTTATTTGCTCTAAAAAGCTCATAATTTTTAAAAATGAGAAAAAAAATGTTTTTTCCGAGCTTTCCCACAATTTTGTTCTAGAAAGTGCTTAAATTAAAAAAAAGAAGGTTTCAAAAAAAAAACAATTCTTTTAATTAAATTAAAAAAAAAAGTTAATACTCCCAATCGAATTTCAATCTTTTTCATACGCTTTTCGGAGATTGTTTTTTTTTACTTTTCGTGAATCCTTATCTTTTAACTCAACAGCCTTTTTGTTTTGAATTTTTCTTTTGAAATTTAGCACTTTCTGGAACAAAAATGTGGGAAAAGCTAGGAATTTCTTTTTTTCCGTTTTAAAAATTATGTGCTTTTCAGAGTAAAAAACGTGATCCTTTAATTTTTTCAAAAATTCGATGGAGTGAAACAAAAAAACGGCTGGCTGGGTTAATTTGGTTTTTTGTAGAATTTTTGTGGAATTATTGAACTGTAAAAGGCACACTTAACATTAGTGGTTTCCTCAATATTTTCGATCCAGTGCTTGATTTTCCAAAAAACCACCAAAAGCCCTTTTTTTGTTGCATTTTCAAATTCATGTGAAAGAAAGAAAAATTTTTTTTTTCGGAAAAACTATAGCCAGTCGTTAAGGAAAATTTCTTTAAATTCTTGAAACCCATGTTTAAATTTCTGTGGAATCATTGGTTGCTGAAATATCGATAATCAAAGACAAAAGGATCCTTTTCCATTTGAAAACCGATATCTCGGCGAGAAGTGGGCAAATCAGGCTGTATAAAAAAGCAAATTAAAGTTAAATAACCAGGGTATCCGATCCTTATAGTGGTTAAGCTAAAACAATTTTTTCCACGTCCGTAGACCAAAAAAAAAAACTAAAAAAATTTTAAAAATTTTTTTGTTGCTGGTTTTTCTACGATTACTCAAAAACAGGGGAGGCTATAAAATTTTCAAGCTCGAATCCAAAAACTAGACACTTGGAACTATAATTTTCTTTTTTTTGATTTCCTGTACGACCATTTCTCTCGAAGTTACGGCCTGTTGAAAACTGCCCAAAAATTTGGAATTTTTTTTTGATCCCTTAATTTTTTCCATTAGTGTATATGTAGTTTTGTATGCAAGTGTGATTTTTCTTTCTTTTCACAGAATACGTAAGGCTACTAAAGACAAAAATTCTGTGAGGTACAAGGAGTATTTATCGGTTTGCAAGAAGTATTTATCGTCATTATTATCAGTACATGCCTGGTCAGTCTACATTTTATAGAAGTAACATGACAAGGAAACTGTTGATTCTTACACACTGGTGGTACCATCTGTCTAAGTTATACAAGTTCAGTTCACCAATGGTGAACAGTGCTAAATCTAATTTAGTATCTTCTATGATAAAACAATTGAATATAATACAAGGTATTTCTCTAGATATTTGTCAACTGATATCATCGACCTTTTGTTTAGCGACAAAAATGTCAACTTCCAGCATTAGCGCTAAAATAATAACTCGTCCTTGATGGAGTATCAGTTCTAAGAATACCTTGATGAATTACGATCGAATTTCATTCTCTAAGGGACTGCTAGCTTGAATGAAATGGCAGAAAATGCCGGTTCGGTCGAAGTGTTACGGCGTCGTAAGAAATCCGGTATTTAGCTATTTTTTCGTTACATTTCTTTGAGCTATCAGAGTACAATACAAGTTCTTGTCCTAACTCTTAAGGAGGATAAAATTAAAAAGGTTGGTAACCTCCCAAAAAGAGGGTAGAACTAAATAGGTTGGCAATATAATGGTGAATTTAAAGTGACTCGTTTCACCGTAGGTCCCCTTAATCATAAAATGTACACCACAAACCATTTAATGTACACACATTTAAATGTAAAAAAATAAATTTGATCGTATTAACAAAATTCTTTTGTACTCTTAATCCTTAACCTTCCTACCATCATCTAACTACTTAGGTCACTTTTGTTCCGTGTAATTTTGTTAACAATGCTCCTTGTAACCTCTCGGTCTCACTTAACCTTTCGAAGATCCTCATGTTTGAGAGCCCTTACTCCTTAACACCTTTGTAAAGGCCAAGGGCTTAGGAATAAAAAATTTAGGTAAAACGACACTACATGGTGAAGCGGAATTAAATGTAACAATAGTCTTGTTGTGAAGAATTGTATTAAATTGTTTTTTTAACAGCGCAAAATGCTCAGCTCACCTTTATTTGTTCTGAGTGGGAATCCATTATTGAAGGGACTCTTTAATTTAGGTACAATCATTATTTCAACGTATTAACGTAATAGTGTTACAATTAGATGCACCATACATAAGGGTTCAGTATCTTGATGTATGTTAATTGTGAAGTAAAACTCTAATTTTACTTTTGTTGCTGCGATCTCGTTGCTAAGGCAATTATTTGTAGTAGTATTATACTTCACGATTGATGACAAGTTTATGATGAAAAGATGAAACTACTCTATTCTACTTCAAGAGCCTGCCAAAGTGACTCTACTCTGCCTGATGGAAAGCATGAATAGAATGCAAGAGTTGTGGTCACAATACTTATTGCAAATGCAAACAATGCATTGTGGTGACTCATACTATGGTGGCCTAGTGAGATGTATTTTCACGCCACGATTGGAGACGTGAAAGGCAAAACAGAAAAACTGATCATAGAATTTAATTATGAGTAAATGATTTCTATATTTAGGTTGCAAGTTAATAAGAATGGTTGCTAGAATACAATTCCCTACGAATTTCTTAATAACGTCGGCGGTTTAGTGGCCTACCTACAATGAAACGGTTGAGAATTCGAATACCATTAAATCAAATAGCTATTTTTTGTTGGTAGCAAGTAATACCTGATGTGTCTCTTCTCGCGTTTCTGTGGCTACGCGTCCGAGTAACAGATTTCTTCCTGTGTGATAAAGCCACTATGTCGTAATTGGTGGTTGTATATAAAGTAGTTAACAAAAGTTTGGACTGATCGAGTGAGGTCGGGCTCCGTATTTTATCCCGGCTCAATCATCAAATCTTCACTCTTCAATACACTTCTTCAATCATCATCAACAGCATCGGCTTAATACTACTGATGGACACAGACCTTGGAAAGGATGTTTCACCTTACTATACCAGCTGGCCAGATAAGTTGGGAGTGGGTTTCTTTCAAGTTTTCCTTCTCTTTGCAGTGCTGTTGTCTTGCGTAGTTTATTCCCGTATTCGTCTCTTACGACACTCATGGGATGAATAGGGGTAGTGACACTCTGTATTCTTAAACCATGATCACACGAGTCCACATACTTACATGCACTCAAATAGCACCAACACTACAATCGTCGAGCTACGACAAGGCTGATCAGGTGAGTAAATGATCCAATACACTATACCCACAGAGTTGAAACACAATGTTTGGTAGCATGATTTATCCACAAATTTTTGGTAGGTGAACGTATAAGCTACATTGAGACTCTTATTGTAAGACATAAATATATACATCAAACACATATCTTGAGTATCCTACTGAAATAAAACGCAGATTTTGATATTTCTATACTTCTCGACAATTATGTTATAGACAGTTATACTTAAACCCTCGCTTACCATCATCCTGGGTTAGAATGGTTGAGTGATATACGAAATTAGGTAAAGTATTTCACGGTAATTAAAAAAAAAGCACCCAAAAGTTTGAAAATTCTCCAAGTGAAAAATATTTAACACGCTACCTGTCAACCCTCATCAGCAGAATTTTTTCAAACAAATGAAAACGGTGTCACTTCTTGTAATTTATTAAACAGCAATGAAATAAGTAGATTGATGGTGGTCAGTGGTGGGGTGTTAAAATTAGAAAGGCTGAAGGGTTAAAGGTTGCGTGACTAAAACAACGTACGAAGTAAGTGTCGTGATGGATGACTTAACCGTTACTGTGCAAGTTACTTTTCTTTGAGGGCGCTAAAGAGAGCTGATTTATGCGTTAAATTTTTTTATAACGCTTTAAGCTTTGAGTTTTATGTAATTTTAAACTTCTTCAGCAACAGACGTATCTGAAAGTAATTGTCATGCTACAGGCCATGGAAAGCCATGGAAGAGAAAAAGTACAGTGAAAATCGTTGAGCCTCTCCTAAGACCGGGCAGCCTGTATGTTTCTTCCGTAACCTAACTTCCTTACCAAATGATTTATAGAACACTGAGCATATTTTTATACCAAAAATTAGCATATAAGCTTTTTAATTGTATATGTTAATTTGGTAGATTGATAGTATATCATTACAATTAAAATCAACTCAAATCTACACTGAAAGGGAGATTGGTTCGACACAGGATCACCAGATACCTGAATTCACTTCGAAAGCATCGTCTAACTTACTGATATCTAGTCTAGACCGTAATATCTTGCGGCATCTGTCGGCACACGCTGTTTCCATAACTCTTATACTATCTCACAGATTATTTCTGGAAAAGTCTCTAACTACCACCTTATAGATACGTAAATGGATAGTCTTTATAAGTTCGTAGATAAAAGTATTTATACAAACGATCGCAACAAGGAGTCTTATTACCTTTTGTGCTTAACAAACAAACTATTTAACGAGGTTTCGTTGTTTCGGTGAGTTTAACTATTACAACATCGGTAGAACGTCGGAAATACCGCTTCAATATGTATAATGGTTTTAGTTTTACATCCCATTTGGGATTAATTTCTTTTTAGTGCTGCTTGACATGAACTATGGATAAACAATAGCTTAGGGTTGGTTCACGTTCGAACAATTAAAGTATAAAACAATGCTATTCATTTTGATTTTTATTGACTTGAAAAGAAACACGGTTTTTTTTTGGTGATATCTCGGTAAATGCAATAATTGATTATTGAGATGGGTATAAGAACCCATAATTTATGAATTTAAGAATATATGACATAACTTGAAGTTCAAATTGATAACGATAGTAATTCCTATGGATTTCTTTCTGTGATACTGTTACATTGACATCATCAACAGCCTTTAACAGTCCTCTGCTGGAGATAGACCTCTCCTTAACAAGGTGGTTTTGGCCAACAATGTGGTATACGTTAGCCATATGAGATGACAATACAAATTTGCCTTCTCTTCGAAATGCTGTTTTCCTGCGTAGTTTGCTTCCTTAGAGGCCTCATAAGATCCCCATGGGACAAATTTCTGGTGGTATGAGGTAGTGACTCTTCATATTCTTAATTCGTCACTACGCAACCACCACACTATTAACAGTTCTCAATAATTAAAAAAAAATACAGTGAAAAATGTAAGGGCCCACAGAGTACGTGACAGGCGAAAAATACCATATTAAAATATTTCATTATTTAAATAAAAAATATAGTACATAGTAATATATATATATATAGTGGGTAATCAATATACTGTAAAATACTATAGTTATAGCAAAGCTTTTGGTGAATAGAAATATCTTACATGATGACATGTAAGTCGTATGGAGATAAAATTGGTTGTGTTTGGATATAACTTACAAACAAGAAGACTGTCTAAAATATGTCACTTACATATTAATGTTATACAAGGGCAATTTCTGAAGATATGATCCCAAAGGTAAGGTTAAATAAGATCCGTAAAATGATTGATGGCTGAACTACTATCTCAAACTGTTTTGAAACCCTGACCTCCTCGCTACCCCTGATTGATGAGCATGTCTTAACAAATTAGTCATTCATAACTTGATCAATAGAATGGTAAACCCATTAAGTAATATGACGTTGTGGTTTAGGATATTAGGAACGGACGACGAAAGTTATTGATTTAAGAAAAATATATATAAATACATCTTTATGTGGGAAAACAGGTATTACGTAACTCCAATACAATGGAAAGAACCTCTGATCAGACGAAGTAATCACGCCTGGAGGACTTAACAGGAGGAGAAAGTTGTCTATATATTCTAATCGATACAAGAACTTTTATTGCGCGATTCAGTACTAGTTAATCCGTAGTTCGGTGTGTCGTCGCCAGATGGAGCTAAAACATGTTTATCTTTCCTTGTGTGTAGCAGTTGAAACACCTATACTCATATTTATATCGACGAACGGGTAGAGGAAGGCGCATAAAACGTCCATGTTTTGTTGACTGTAACTTTGCTCTCTCTTAGGAAATAGGAGAGAAGCCTATTGTCGTCTAATAGGCAACAGTTAAATGGGAAACTTTGAAGTTTTATGACAAGAATAGTAAAAAGTGAATATTGATTATATCGTATGGATCAAGATTGCATTTCAGTCACTCAAACTAGCACTTTTCAATAAGTTCAAACAATCTAAATTATAAAAATATTTTAATCACAAACCCATGAATCAAACATTAGTTACTAGATCGAACCGTTTTGGTCGTGTCATAATTCTGTTTCTGAATTCGGGTGGGTAACTGAAGTAATCATAATACCTTTACACGGCAGTCTGATCATAGACTAGGTAGAACCTGCCACAGTAATCAGTTTGCTGATGAATTTACCTAAATTTTTTTACATACATGTTATAGATAAATTACACTAAGACACATAACTACTGGAAATCAAACCCATGACTTCCTTTAGCAGTCAGTATCACTAATCACTAGATTAATCATTGAATGGTTTCGAATCTAAATAACTAGAATCACAAGCGCAACGCCTTAACAATTCTACGGCATGATTATAACAAAATCAATCTATTTAAACTCAACTGTTTTAGACTGAGGTATTTTTTCAGAGTAATTTACCCGGTTTTACGGGCAGTTTAAGGTGCGAGGTCAATGAAGCGGTCAGTAACGGCGGCCGGATATCCGGATCACCTAACAAATAGGCTGGGATACCGAACGTTGTGTATCAGACGGTGCGGTAATTATGCCCGGCTTTTACACCTGCACAATAGACGTTTAGAGAGGGCTCAGAATTACTGTAACGTTAAGAACATCTATAATTTTAATGAGGGCAGTAAACAATTTCGGCGAAATGAATTCTCATTTTGAGTAAAATATTATCGTTTGTAAATACAGTCAAGTGCTTACCCGACCTAAATATTGCTACATGAATGACAAACTGAGGAATTTTTCGAAAAATATCTGTACTATTTTCTGATTATAAAGTCTTATATTCTTCGATTACTACCATTAGTCTCAGATCATGTCATTACTACGATCAAGACATTGGTTTATAGAAACTTTACATTAGAGTTCTATATTTTTGTTTTATAAAGCCTTCCAAAGTGACTGCTCTGCCTGATGGCAAACATGAACAGAATCTAAGAGTGGTTGTCGCCATACTCATTGTGAATGTAGACAAATACAGTATGACGACACACGGTATGGCAGCTGTAGGTGATGTATGGCTGCGCGGTGACCAGGAAATTTCAAAATTAAAGGTGTAGGTGATTTTTGGTACTTTGAGTGGAAACGTGCGGGAGTTCTTGTCGAGATGTAAAGGGCAATTCCTCCTCGGTCGGTGGCTAACGATCGTTTCTGTCTGTCCCAGTGTGCTAAGAACACACGCGCACCTACTCCACGAGTACAAGTATACTTATCAACAAAACTAGTAATTATAAATCTAGATTTTAATTTTATTTTTAATTTTGTTTTTCTGTTACTTTTACATAACTTTTTGGAACGAAGTTCCTTATTGCACGTAGCGAAGGAGGCTAGACAGAATAAATTCAGACGAAAAGTTGTCACGACACTTTTTGCTATAGTGTGGTAAGCCGTGCGGCGTGCGCATCTTTCTCTGTCTGTCTCTCTCTTTCTCTCTCTCTCTCATAGAAAGCAAGCCAATTATTTTCGTTTCGTCTTTCTATTTTGCTTTGAACAGTGTAGTGTCGTGACGATTATTTTTGTTTTTTTATAACTTAAAAGAAATAAAAAAAATTAATTAATCGAAAGGAACTTCGTTCCATCTGGGTGTACCTTGACACCTCTCAATTTTTTTTTATTATTATTGTTTTCTTTTGGATTTAGTTTAGTGTTGAATATGTTATTTTTCTAAAATACGAAGATCGAATCACTAAATTGCAATATTTACATTGTAGAATATAAGTTAGATTCAATAGTTTATTCCCAGTTGAAGGCGCTGGTATCTATAGCACAGTTTCATACTAATATGACTGCCGATGTTAATCTAATCTAAATCTAATTTTAAGAATTGTAAGGACTATGCCTACTGCCTTTTGTTTAAAATAGCTGTTACGCAAAATATATCTATAAATATATCTAAGACAGCAAATACACGATGTAAATATTAGGTTATTATATAAATACAGATGTTACTTATTTTTGGTCATAATGTTTATGTCGTAGTTTATGCGTCGTCTATAGCGGCCTAGGAAAAGTTGATAGTTGCAACAATTTATCTTTATAATGTAATGAAAATGGGAACAGACTATTCAATGGAATGCCAGGTTTGTCTGGAGCATGGGATAAGATTACCCTTTTGAAGTTTTTACGGTGATTTAAAATATTTTTAATACATACATTATATACTTATAAAAAAACCTGCGGTCTTCCAACGATTAGTAGTTATGGAGTTGCCCCTATTACATAAATGTGACTCAATACATATTGCCCAATAGATAGGCAATTATTAGACATTTTCACAACCTTCAGAGATATGATATCGTGTGTATATTCTCCAGGTACTTTATCATCATCATCATCCATAGAATTTAATGTTCCATTGTTGGACAAAGGCCTCTCCTTGGAAAGGTTTTGGTCAACTATATCACTTTGACTAGACGGGTTGGTTTAAGAGGCTGGGAGGTATCTGTGTGTGGCAATAACCGCTGTTCCCGGATCCCACCTATCTCAGGCGTAGAATGGTACACCGTGTGGTTTTAGTCGGTCCGATTCCGGCACACCACCCCGCCGTAAACTCCGGTGGGGTAACGGCCCGAGTGGGTTGCCACACGTTAGAAAAAAATTGTGTGTTTTAAGTTTTCCTTTTCTTTTTTGTTTCAACTCAAGGTACACTGTTAAACAAACAGGAATTATCCACTTGTCGACACTTTCGTATTCATCGATATTATATCTACTGTTATCAGAAGCTTTATCTCTTTCTATCGTTGTGCAGATATTTGTTATCATACATTGTTATTGTTCAAACAAGGCTAAACGTCTTTTTTTCTTTTTCTTATTTAAAATATCGTTTTAAAATGGATAGCAGTGACGTGAATATGGAAGAGTCTGCAATAGATGCTAAAGGTTTCAACTTGAATCCTTTCAATACTAGGTGAGTACTTGTGTTTTGTGTGTTTAATATGTTGAAATAATTTCATAACAAAAATAACTGTTACACTTAGTACACACAAATAAAGGTTTTTTTTATCTAAATGTATAGTTTTAGCTACAACTTTATTTATTTAGATACACTTTGTACATACATCGACGGACTTAATACCCAAAGCATTCTCTGCCAGTCAACCTTAGGGTGGTGTAAAAATATTGTAAGGGATGTGCATAGAGGTTACATTATCAAGGAAATTATACCCTACTTAAGTAAACTTATACACACATACCTGAATACATACAATAAATACATCATAAATATACATATATAAGCACACATTCATATTTAATTTTAATAATAGTTGTAACTTAATTAATTATTGTGTAATTTACATTTATTTGTATATCTAAGTGTAACTAATAATAGTATAGAAAATTAAAAGGTATTTATATATAGAAGACAAAAAATATATATTCATAAATAATGTATAAATCTTCTTTATCCGGCCCAACATTATTTTTATGCAGAAAAGAACAATTTTGCTTGTTGTTAACCAAAATTAAGAGCTAAAGAGAATATGGTTATTAAAAATAATAAATAAAAAAGGTATGCTAAAGCAATTAATTCACTTTATTCATCGTTTATATTTGGTTTATCATGTTACAGTAGGGCTGCCACAATTCCAAGTGAGGAAGGCCTCAAGTTCGACCCTGACTCGTTGTACTACGATATGAACGGTGACAAACACCTGGTCATTTTAAATCAACATACTTTTAAGAAAACCATTTATTTCAAGTGAGTATAATTCTTAGTTATAACTAATACTTGTTCCCTGCACATTTCGCTGTGGCACATTGTGGCTAAAAAGTAATTAAAAACCATGTTTTAAGTTTTGTGTGTCGAGTTCTAATTTAATCTTCGCCGGCGAAGAACTTTTTATATATTTGAAATGTACACAAACCAAGAAAACATTTAAATCGAAAATGATATTTTTTTTGTAAGTAGTCTTTTACGAGTATTTTTACATGTTTGACTAGTAAAAAACTAAGATTCAGATTGATTGTACCCACCAATATTATTAATTCAGAAACTAACCTATTTTCTGTTTTTTTTAATCCACGTAATTATCCAATCACAGGACGAACACGCATACTTGACCCCGGTTCATTCAACTATTGATTTAGTTTTCCCTCCATTTTTGGTTTCATGGGGCATCCTCACCTTACCCATTTTCTTACATATATACATTACAATGTATGTAATGTAATAAAATGCTTTGGTTTTTCTCGCTCATGTGATTCGGTGAAATAGTGACTTTATTTATTTCAATTACTATGTAAAATTTACTTTAAATAATCAGGAATCAGCAACCCGCCACAAGGAACGGTACCGATAAGGATGTTAGTGCTCTGAAATCACTGTTTGGAGAGTTGGGTTTCAAAGTAACCGTGTTTACAAACCTAGAATATGACGAGATAATGAAGAGTTTAAGGGAAGGTAAGCTTAACAAATTCGAAATAAGCAAAAATTTGTATCGGGAAATCCCCGAATTTTAAAGTTGGCATATTCAATTGTGCTTCTACAAATCATAAAACCTTTGATAAAATCCTTTTTTAGATATACATACCTGATATGATAATGTATGAACAATTTATAATGAAAAATTATGAAGTTACGAAATTATTTCGACATTGATTAATTAACATATTTCAGAAAATTCACTAAACATGCAAGCAGTCTTGAAATACTAAGTCGCCAAACCAGCTCGTTTAATCCGGGTAAAGTTGTAGAGGCCATCTGAGGCCAACAGCTAAACGTCACATCAAAAAAAAAAAAAAACCAGCTCATTTACTTACAAAATAAGGTTCGTTATAGCAGCAATTATTTATTCATAAATTGGTTTTAGTCGCATCAAAAGGCCACGCCAACACGTCCTGCCTGTGCATTACAATTCTGACTCACGGCGATAAAGGTGGGGAACTTCATGCTGCTGACCGACCCTACTTATTAACCGATGTGCTCACCATATTTGAGAAGGAGCCAACTCTTGTTAACAAACCCAAGGTCTTCTTTATTCAGGTAAAAATATGCACATCTATATATATAAAAGAAAGTGGTGTGAGTTACACCACTTATAACTCAAGAACGGCTGAACGGATTTAACTGAAAATTGGTGGAGAGGTAGCTTAGAAACAGGAGACGGACATAAGATTTTTATCCCGTTCGATCAAAATCCAAAATCTGTTTATTTATTGCCTCTAAGGCGGAACAGAGTTCTCGGGGTAAGCTAGTTGTTAAATAAAAAACAGTAGTGATGTAAACGTCAAAGTTGTTTTCTGATTATTTCAGTTTGTTTACTTCATTTCTTCTCACTAGGCGAAACCATTTTCAAATTAACTGTTAGATTTCACCATAGGCAAATAGCGTATTGTTTATGTTTACCTTGTGTAAATAATTTATTTATAAGGAAATAATGTATTCGTCTGTGGGGTGACGGATTAAGAATACGTCGTGCTACCACCCCTGTTCATCCCGTGGGTGTCGTAAGAGGCGACTAAGGGAACGAAATAGGGAAGACAACATCCCTGCTAAGAGAAGAAAAACTTGAAACAAACCTTAGAGTAACCCGTCTGGCTAGCGTGGTAAGGTATACCAAAACCACCTAGTTAGAGAAAGACCTATGTCCAGAAATCTGTTGAAGGATGTAGATGATATCTCAAAACGTCAGTTAATGTCACTTTTACTGATTCTACGAGTGCTTACTCGCAGTTGGCAGTTAGATTCATGAATTTTTTTTTTATTCCTCAGGCTTGCAGAGGTGACAACATGGATGCTGGTAAAACTGTACAACTGGACAGTGAGGGTTTTCTTACTGTACCTACACACGCTGACTTTCTTATCTTATGTTCCACTGTTGAAGGTTAGTATATTTTGTCACTAAAAAATCAAACTGAATTCAAGGTACTGGATAATTAATCAGAGGTCATAATTTAGAACTAAAATTAGTTAGTTAAAATTTTTAAGTGATAGTAATATTAATTATAGCATATTGTTATTACTATTAATTCGCTCTGAATGCAGACCTCCTTAATAAATTAGACCGACTTATGAATAATTGCATTTGGTTTATATTCAATCTCTATAAGTATGACCACATATCTACTTTACGTGGCCAATTAAAATGGTTATCTATTCGCCAGCGCCTCTATCAGCCAGCGCTGACCTCTTTCTTTTCATTTCTTAACTCTCCATTCTCAACCACTTACAAGAAACGGAGGTAAGGGTTAAGACCCATACCTCTGTTTCTTGTACTCATATCGCGATAGAAATCTTCGTTCACCAAATTATTTACTTCTCTTGTGTCCCTCCAACAAACCCGACTTCGTGTAGTCTAGATTCTTATTGCAAGAAATACTACTCTGGAATGCGTTCACGACTGCTCAACGAGTTGTTTCTCATTTAAAAGAACGTAAATAATTACCTCTTGACGAGATGGTATTACCATCATGCGAGAGGTGGCGCCACTTGCGATGTAAACAAGTGCTTTTAATGGGTTTAAAAATAGTTAATATAAAATTATAAGAACGACTTAATAACATGTGGGCTGTTAAAGTACCAATAAACATCAACTGACGTTATCTCAGCGTAATGAAAATATTTAGTATGCAAAAACTCAAAAAAAAGTAGTAACTGTAATGAACAAAAACTTACTTAAAACAAAATGTTAGTGTACTATTTACTACAAAGTAAACTTAATTAAGAATTTTCTTTACAAACTTCAGTGTTTACACAAAAAAATGCATTATTATAAAAGAAAAAGCATCAGTAAGAAAAATCTTATTTCAAAAATTCAAATGAAGTGCCAAACTGTGCCACAGACTAAATAATGTGAATTGGATTAGCATTGCTCAAGAAGTCTTATTTCTCATTTTTCGCAACAACGCCATCTATTATCCTATATTAAGAGAAGAAATAAGACACACCATCTATTAAAAACAAAAGGAAGCAGAAAAGTAACCTCATTAAGAACGTAAAACCAATAACGGCTACACAAACTCGCTAGAGGGCGTTTATTTAAATTATATAAATTTGGTTTTCAGATGTTTTTTAAATTAAGATATTATAACAAAAATATCTAAAATGGTACTACAATGCGCTTAATGTAAGCAAAAATTACCAGATATGAACCAAATACGATTTGTTGTGTGCAAAAGTTCCTGAGAATATTGATAAAAAAATGAGACCAGCAAAAAAATACACTTGGAAATGACAAGACGGCTATGTAAAACATCAAAAGTAAATAATAGTGATACCCCCATACGCCTAAGTACAAGCTTATCTGCTTTTGCATCAGAAAGTAGCGATATTACGCTCTGAAAGAGGGTTACAAAAGATAATAGCGACTATAAATTCTGAAAACCATAACTTTTTGAGAGATACCGTATACGATGAACATAGATATACCATTTCAAACATCAATACGCAAGCCGATCTAACCTTACTGATTTTAGGTGAAATTGTACCTCTATGCCTGAAAAAAAATAAAAAGACAATTATTACGGCAATGCAGATACTATTCTATTCAACGAGAAATAACTAAAAATATTAAAAAAAAATTGAGCGCAACTACAGGTTTAGAAACAGAAACTTTACAAAAACAAATGAAAAACTAAAGAAAATTATTCAAGAAATAATAGAGATGGAAAAACCAAAAGTCTTAGTACGTCCCGCAATAAAATCCAAGGAGTTTGTTGTCTATGGTTTTACCGAATAACACAGAGAGACAAAAGAAAACGTATATAATTGTATATGTAAATTTTTCTGTTCTATATATTTAAAATATTGAGAATTTGGTGAATCTATCTTACAAAATTGCCACATCACCTACAGCTTGGTTGATAAAAAATGCTTAGAGCATTAAGTCCGTCAATATAATATCTGGGTGAAGTTTTTACAAAAATAAATAAATATTTTTTTAATAATCGTAGAATGCGTGTCAGTCTTAAAATAAAGTGACCAATATATGTGTACAATGGGCCACGAACCCATGCTCCCGACAATGTTTGCCCCGTATTAGATTCTAGTACAAATTTGTCCCATGAAACATTAGGTATACCCATATGCTCTATGTTAAAAATAGATTTAAAACACCGTCAGCAGAAAAACTTATAATGCTTTACTTTCTTCTCAAATGCTATTATTTTCTATTTACCTCATGAAAAATATAAATATCGTAGTTTTGTTGATTACTTAAGACGTATAGAATCATTTAATATAAAAATAAAATCACAGTTTAATAAACAATAACAATATGATGAAGTCTTTAATTATTTACCCGTATTAACCACTATAATAATCTATATATTAATACGTGATGCAAAAATTTTGGACCGCTTTTTACGAAAATGACGCCGACGCAGGAGCATAAAATTTGGCACACTTATAGTTTATGTGTAGGAGAAGTGCAGAACGCTAATATTTTTCAATAATAATGCTTATAAAGTACATTAAATCAATAAATAAAACATTACACACACTACCATGCATTACACACACACATACATACACAAGTACACGCCATTTTGTCCATAGACATAGAGTACTGACATAGACATATCAAAAAAAAAGTTTTATTTGCCTCATTTAATATAAAAAAGATTTTAATAATAATGCATAAAAAGTACATTAAATCAATAAATAAAACATTACACAAACCAGCATACATTTGACACACGCATACACAAGTATTTGTACACGTATACATACTCTGTGGTCAAATTGTCTCTTTTGTTTATTATAGACATAGTTGAATGCCAAACAGAAAAGTTTTATTTGACGAATCCTACGTGAAATACTGAGCGCTTATAAAAAATTATGTAATATATACATATATATAAGTTGTGTAGCAGTAAGATACATTTAAATGTACACGGACTTTCATTATATGCATAAAGAAAGTTCTGTAGCAGCAATCTGCAATGACAACATTCAGGTACAAAAAAAATATAACTTGCTATTTCTGATTCAAAGCAATTATTAGTAGTTGTAGTATGTAGTTTACGATTACAGTAATTGTATATACTTCAGGATAAATAAGTGATTTTGAGAGATATGTACATTTAAATGTGCTCTAAATATCATTCCAAATGTGTTTTTAAGTTATGATTGTGGATTAATGGATTTAGAGTGCAGGTTTTGCAATGTGAAACATTTTGAATCTGAAGTGACCTTAGGCGACCGAACTGTATTCACTTCATGTTGTCACAAGGGTAAAGCAATATTACCACCCTTAAGTCAAAATGAATATTTTTAAATCATCGTATGATGGACTTACTTCAAATGAACCTTTAATAAAAAGTAAATCAAAAAATTATTTAGAATATATTAGGAAATATAATTCATGTTTTGTTATGGTTAGCTCAGAAGCCAAAGTTGCTGAGGTAGTTACAAGTGGAGTGTATTATTTCAAAATACATGATGTTTTTTATCAGAGATCAGGCCCAATGACTGCTGCATATAGTCGCTCACCATGTTATCCACAATTATATATTTATGATGTTGACACTGCTATTAATTATAGATTACAAGAACGTATTAGTCAAACATGTAACAACAACATAATGCGTGAAATTTCACTGGAATTGGACAAAACAGTCCAAAAAATTCTTTTTAATTTCATATAATTTGTTCAAAAAAGAAATTGGCAAATAACAGTCTTGGTCAAATCTGTGGTTATAGTAGTTTAGTTTTGGACAGTAGAACCTTAATAATGTTTAAATATTATATTTTAATAATGTATATTAAGTCACTTATAATTTAAATTTATTATTATTATTATAATATTATGGTCGAATTCCGACCAATGGGCGACCACTAGTAATAATAAATATATTATACTAAAATACGTGTGGCACTCGGGGACTGTCGCGATAAAGCTATTGCATAGCATTTTTTATCAACTTATGCAATTATAATATGTCGGAGCAGCTCGTCTGGATCCGTGCGAGCTTCGTACAGGCTACACGCATACGTCTAGTCGCACGCACACAAACACCGTGCCGAAGTCTGCCGAACTGAAACGACGTCAGACGATGCAAGGCTTTTAACACCGCAACACTATGCCAGTGGTAGTATATGGTATTTTCATTACGGAATTTCTTGATTCTGTCGCCGTGCTCGAAGCCCACGATAAAAGTTATGCAATAGCTTAATAATAATTTAAATTTATAAATATAGTATAGTATTTGTTGGTCACAGTCCCAGTCTTGATCTGAAAGTAGGTATAAGTAAGTAGTATTATATGACTTTTCTCTAGAGTTAAGAACAATCACCTATAATCATAAAACCGCCTTCATATTGTTGTATAGTAGAGTTAATTCTGCTACGTCAACCTTTGTATTTTATCAAGTATTGATATTAGTACCAACTTAATTTTGGCGTGATTATAAATCAATTGAATTTCAAATCATTTAACCAATATCATGATACTCTCATCTAAATATGACCCAATTGTTGCCTTGTATGTTTTATTTATCTCTACTTTTATGCTTTTAAACTAAAACAAAAAAAATTTAAAATATACCATGCGGGGCGTGTTGGGCACCTCAAAATAAATGAAATTACTAAAACTTAATTGTAACGAATGAGACCGTAAGCCCATTGATGCAGGCGTGATATTTCTCGTGGTAATCGTGTACAATACAATGCCACGATAACTGTCATCCGTTTGACGTCCTCTTGCTAAAAGCATCTTACTAGGCCGCCATAGTATGGATCATCATACTGCACCAGTCTACATTCGCAATAAGTATGGTAACCACAACTCTTGAAATCTATTCATGCTTTCCATCAAACAGAGTAAAGTCACTTTAGCTGGTTTTTCAAAATATAAAAAAAAGAAACAAAGTATTTATATTTACTGAGAAGGCGACTTTGCGAGGCATCTAGGCTCGTAACCTATATTTTATTAATATGTGGTATTTTGAAAGTTATTCTAATAGAAATGAAATATTCTCATTTCAAATTTTTCTACCTTCAAATAACAATTGTATGAGTAGAATATGTCGTGTTTATTTTTTTCTATCCCTGGAGAACTTATTCGAGATGAAAGATATACATTCCCCTTTTTTAATCCATTACCAATTTTAGTCAAAATTTCACGATTACTGGTTGAACAGTTACGAGTAGGTTTGCATTACAGTAAAAACAAAAAAACACGTTTATAACATATAGTTAGAAAATGTGTACGAAAAAATAGAAAAATCTATAATAATAATATTATAAAGCCATAAAGCATTTATGTATATCCTAAGATCTTCAACATCGGGACCCACAAAAGTTCAGTAAATTTTTGTCTTAAATTAAAACAACAACTATTTTTGGAGTTACTATGTTTGTGTTACTCCACAATATATTTTTATTTGATGCATCTACCACTTGAATGATCAAATTAAACACAGTATATATTCAATATCGATTTACTGTTCAGGTGGTACCAATATTCACAGTATTTGTCTCCAAGAGCTTGAATTACACGCTTTGTTAATCAGAGTAGCAACTTAACATTTGTACCCAACTCTGTGTATAAGTGGCGTCGTCAAAAACAGTGTTGCCACATGAACGCTACATATTCTTCTTACCAATTTCAGATTATCTGTCGTATCGAGACGCCAACGGCTCCTGGATGGTCCAAGCTCTCTGTCACGTCATATCCAAGTATCACAACCACTTGGATCTTCTACATATGATCACTTTGGTGAACAGAAAAGTGGCGTACGAACGGTCAACTTACACTCCAAGAAACAAAGCGATGCACGACAAGAAACAGATGCCGGAAACAAGATTTACGCTAACGAAACAGCTTAAGTTCAAAAAACCTTGAAGAAATATATTTTATACAAGTAGTATTGATTAATTAGAAACACGTTATTCCTGTACTTAGTGTTCGATGCAAATAACCGATACAGTAAATTTGCAGTATTACTCGGTTATGTAAAATTAAATATAATGACTGTATCGTTTTGTTTCGTTTTTTTTTTCTAATTTAAGAGCCTGCCAAAGTCACTCTACTCTGTCTGATGGAAAACATGAACAGAATCCAAAAGTTGTGGTCACCATACTCATTGCAAGTGCTGTCAACGCAATATGGTGACCCACACTATGGCGGCCTTGTACTATGTTGGTCTGGTACTATGATGTCACTAAATTCAATGTTCTTCTTATCTATTCTTAAGTACGTTCGTTGTTTAAGTTTTCACTGTAAAATTTATTAAGTGTTTACATATTTTTTTTTCTCTTACATAAATAACATAGACAGCGGGTGGACAAATTACTCAATCACCTTGAACTACGGTGTGTATATTGTTTGGTACTTTTTGTAGGTCACTTGATTATCCTTGTACAGGTCGACGCTTGTAAAGTGCTCAAGCTATTTGAATGTATGTGTTTGGAAGAGTGAGTATTATGGAACTGGAGTGAACTACTCGGGAATGTTTTGGACTGTTTGAATGAAGTACTACTCAAACAGTCCAAAAAGTCTTCGTTACTATCACGACATGAGAAGAAGTTGGCCGCTATACTGACGGCCTGAGGTTAAAAGTATGTGCACTCGCGGGCTGGTTGTAAGAGTTACTAGAACACGTAAATTTGCCTACATTTCCTACTAAGTACTTATAATAACTTTAACACAGATTATTATTTTTGGATTTGAATATTTATATTGTATACCGAGACGGTTATTCACGCCAGAGCAGTATACCTAGCGAGGCCACCTTACTGCTGCTCTCAATGTATGTGCAGGATACTGAGCTTATTCTGCAGTGGCAGTAGAGCATTCTGAAAAGTGAGGAGGTGAAGAAAAAGGACTTTTTGGTAGAGAGTACACAAATCGGTGTTTAATTCGACCAGACCCTCGTAACTCCATTGGGAAATGCGGCCTAGATTCAGGTCAAACTCAGCGACAAGCTCTTATCGTTTTTCCTTAACGTATGTTAACTTGGCTGCAGGGTGTCCAACAGAAGGCCGGACATCTAAAATCATATTCCCGATCAAGCATTGATCCTCCAAGTAGTTGACTAGTTGTTTGTTGATACTCTAGTTGAGCACTTTGCAGAGAACGACCATAGATCAGTAACTGTCCGGATTGGAGCGGTCACTTTTTTTGAAGATGGCTTGAACATTCGTCTCTCCCCAGGCCTACGACACAATTCCTGAGGAATATAACAGGCGATACAGGCGTGTCAATACAGCAGACAACTCCGATGCACAGTTCTTAAAAACCACTGCTGGGATACCGTCAGGTCAGCACTGGCTTTTCGCAAGTCCAGTGACCAAACGCCGCACAGACATTACTTTGTATTCTTAATCCGTCACCACACAGAGAATATGTCGGTTGTCGCAATAAAAAATAACCTAAGTCGTTTCTCAAAAATCAAACTATCTTCATGTTAAACTTTATTAAAATCAATTTAACAAATAATATCGTTAACGTTTAATTTAGATAGGCAAAGTCTAGAATTAAGCCGTTATGCCGAATTTACTTTTGTCGAGCCGAATGTTGTATCTACACACTAGTCACACTCGGCAGTTTGATACCCAACGAAGCAGAGCCTGTGCTATAATAACAGGACTTCTGGTAAACATAGACACCATCTCACAGAGTTTCAAGAGAGTGCATACAATGTCAGATATCTATAGTGTCCGACCGAAGCTTCGGCTTCGGCTTCGGCTTCGGCCACCTTCGGCCAAAAAATCCACCTTCAGCGAAACCTTCGGCTTCGGCCCAAAACCCGGTCGAAGCCGAAGCCGAAGCCGAAGGTCCGAGCATCCGTCGAGATTGAACGAACTGTTACGAAGACTGAGTGAGAGAGCAGATCGGAGTGGTCGTCGTGTTTGCAGAGGCCGCGGGGAATCACTGTCAAATATCACATTGCATGCGCGTCAAAACAAGTTCATACGTGTATTTATACGCAAGTTTTGTTTTGAATTTGTGTTGTTTGTTGTTGAACATTTATGAATTAAATTGTGATACATAGAGTAGAACTAGTGAAAAGGACAATACTAACGTAAGTATTTGTTTAGTGAATAACCAATACCTACTTTGTTTTCCGGTAGTTATTACTAGTTAACAGAAATGAAATAAATGACATATTTCAGTAAATTTTTGAATTAGGATAAGTTATGTATTTCTCATTCATATTTTAAGTTTTTATTTTATGACTTAATATCTGTTCTAGTGTATAGTATTTTGATAAAATATATGTACTTTGAGGTTAAGTTAATTTTTCACTTTATTGGTTATTACCTAATTACAATAGTTTTTGCTGTGTAATATCCAGTTACACTGAATTAATTCAATTAATTAGTTGAAAGGCTTTCGTCGAATGTAGACTGTTTCATCATTCACGGATACTAATTACTACCTACACTTAGTTAGGTACTTACTTACTCACTACAATAGTTAGGTACTTACCTACGGGATATCCTCCGTGTTGAGGGCTTTGGATGAGCTGATATTTAACATATTGTATTTGTATGTTATACTCTCATCATTTTTTTTATTGATACAATTTGTTAGAAAATGTTATTCTGTTGTTCAGGTTCATTTCATAGTTTCAAATTATATAAAAAAATAATAAAACAAGAAAAAATTATCTATTATTTTTTTATTATTTCAGGTACATTATGGCATCTACGGGTCCTATATGGGAATATTTTTCAAAAACCAATGATATTGATAAAGCAACTTGTAAAATATGTAACAAGTCTTTGGTAGTGCCTTACCAAAAAAACAAACTACAACTAATATTAAGAATCATTTAGCAAAAATTCATGAAAATGAATGGGCAGCTTATTGTAAAATAAATGAAGATTACCAGAGCGTGATGAAAAAAAAGTCGGAGTCTTATGACTCTCCGCTAAATGAAAAGAAAAGACGAAAACAAACTCAAACTACGTTACCAGAAATTATTGAAAAAAAAGTAGCACCGCCGTGGCCTGATAATCATCCTATATCATTACGTATTGATAAAAGTATTATGGACCTCATAATCGTAGACATGCTACCATACAACCTTGTTGAAGGAAAAGCATTTCAAAGACTCCATCTAAATGACCCTGACACTCCGTCCAGGTATAGGAAAAAGTCTGAGAAATACTTTAGGACGACTTTAATGCCGTTGACGTACGAAAAAGTAAAAGGTAAAGTCGTACTTCTTCTACAAAAAGCTGAATGGGTAAGTTTCACTACTGACATTTGGAGTAATCCGACAAAGACCTGTTCTTTGCTAAGTTGCACAGCCCACTTCATTGATGGCCCAAAAAGAGAAAAAGTTATATTGGCAGCTAGTGTCTTGGAAGAAGATCATACAGGCCAGCATATTTCAGCGAAACTTTACGAAATTATTGCTGAATTTAATTTAACAAAAAAAGTCCACATGGTTATCCGCGACAATGCTTACAATATGCAGGCGGCTATGCGTTGTGGTAGCTTTTTGTCTATTGGATGCGTAGCTCATACGCTCCAGCTTGTTATTCATGATGTTATATTCAAAGACCCTGCTTCTATGAATATGATTAAGAAATGTCGCAAAATAGTTGGTCATTTTAAAAGAAGCGAACAAGCTTCTCGATATTTAGAAGGGTTTCAAAAAACATGCGGCTTACCCAGACACGTTTTGATTCAAGATATCGAAACCCGGTGGAACAGCACTTATTTAATGTTAGAAAGACTCTTAGAACAAAAAACTGCAATCAATTTATATATGGCAGAACGCGGTGGAATAGAAGTCCCAACTGCAGAAGAATGGGAACAAATAAGCTATTATATAGCATTACTTAGGTGCTTTTATCAAGCCACACTTGATATTTCGAGCGATTCTTCTTCGATATCTCTGATAATACCATTGATCGTCATGCTTAATTCAAAGATGACTACAAAAGATGAAGATCCTGATAAAGTAACACTGCTGAAGATCCAGTTACGTGATTCCATAAACAGGAGATTTTGTTATGTAAAAGATTCTCCACATTTAATGATTGCCACACTAATAGATCCCCGATTTAAATCGAAGTATTTGACCAACGATGAAACTGAAAATACTAAGACTGAAATATTATCATTTCTACGACAAACTGGGCCTCAGTCACGATCAGCCGCCACTATGGACGTAGATGTTGATGAACCTAGACCTTCTTGTTCGAATTCCGAACCAGCTACCGAAGGGATGTTCTCTAAAAAAAAAAATGATGACTTGTGGGATTCGCATGATAATCTTGCAGCATCTGTCACAATTACAAGTAAAAATGAGTTGGGTTTAGATCATTCTGGTCCCCCTTTCGAAGAGCATCTTACTTGTTTTTTAAAAGAACCATTGCTTCTGAGGAATGCTGACATTTATGAATATTGGTCTTCTAGTCCGTATACTTATCTACGGCCAATTGCAATTAAATACTTATCTGCTCCTCCCAGCAGTGTTCCTAGTGAGCAATTATTCAGTGCTGCAGGACAAATATATGCGGACAGACGATCTAACTTGATTGGTGAAAATGTAGATAAATTATTATTTTTAGCATACAACATACGGCTGTTTAACTTTGATTATTAATCGTCGTTAATTACTACAAATCGTCAATGAACGAACAATGTTGATAATTACTATGTGATTTTTATTGTTATCAATGTAGCTTTAATTGAAAAGTTCTTGAGAGAGAACATCAAGTACAAATATGGGTATTAAAGTAGAAGTAGAATATTATAATATTCTTCTAACTTGTAGTTCTATTGTTATTGATATTAACTAAAATGTGCATTTAATTGATCATAATTTAAGTATTTATTAAGAAGTTAGTGTTTGTTTGTTGTATTTGAGATTTGTTTAGTCTAGTCGAGTAAAACAAAGACTGATAGATTGGTCTAATTGTTTTAATGTAAGTAGTGCATACTTAATAAAAAGATGGTTATTTTTTAAAAATAAATCACAAACTTTTATTACCATGTCTAAATCAATTTCTGTGTGAGACAGTCAGTATTAACCTTCAATTTTGAAGTTTTAAAATAATTTTAATATTAATTGTAGCTTGTAGATAATATCGAACAAAATTAATTACTAAGAGATTATAAACCTTCGGCTTCGGCTTCGGCTTCGGCCGAAGGTTGTGGCGATTGCCGATTAATCGGCTTCGGCTTCGGCTTCGGCCAAAAATAGACCTTCGGTCGGACACTAGATATCTATAATCGACAATCTCTTCCATGCAACCTTAACTTGGAATAAAATGTTTCGGCATGTTCTCGTTTTATTAAAACAACAGTATTATAGTTAGAGTTTTAAAAAAGAACAAATTGATCCCCGATAACTTTGTGAATAATTAGGGTTAGGAGATATACACAAATATAAATGCAAAAAACATGCTAACATATGAGGATGTACTCCTGGAATTCGATCACGACAGCTAGTTTGAGACTGGCTTCTGGAGAGTCAGAGATTTGTCAACTATTACACTGTACTATGCGTACTATAGTGTACAAGTATGTACGTATGTGTACTCTATTTATACCACTCTAGTAAATATACCACCATATCTACACATACGAGTATGTTGGTACAAAGTGCCGTCATAAAAGAATCGCAACGGTTCGTAGATCGATTGTGCTGTAGAACCTCACACTTTTCATTTCCTTTTGTTAGCTCTCGTACGCACTTGGGTACAAGTTATAAGCCCATTAAACTTTGTTATTAAAATGTTAAGGCGTTCTTGTTTATTTGTAACTCATTGCAACTATATTTCCTATTTAGATTCATATTTGATAATATGATATAAGAATAACCTGATTCCTAAACGATGTTAATAATTTATTTATCTCTTCACCCGAAGAAACTGATTACTTGAAATCATAATAATACTTCTTCATCATAATAGTCAAGTAGTCCTAATTTTAGAACAGGGTATTTGTGGATTAGTTACCCTATACGTATGTATGTATACATATAATAAAATTGTAAGAGGTCAATGTCTGTGTATTAAAGATATTGAAGAAAACTAATGAAGTGGATCATTATTAAAATATTATTATTATTAATATCAGAGCTTAAAACAACATCATAACATTTTCTATTTATATGTTTATCTGTGTGTTTGTTTAATCTAACCGATTTGGATATAGTTTTCCCTTATGTGTTGTGTGAACTTCACTTAACTTTATTTCAGTCGTAAAAAGTCCTATCAGTTTAAAGAATCATTGCGTTAACCGACAAAATGTGAGGCGGAAGGCGAAGGCAAAGACAGGCGGAGTCGCAGGCAATAGCTAGTACATACATATGAGAGTAGTCTCTAAGTTCTTGTGACTTATACCACACATGACGGTAATCGACCACTGATAACTAACTTGATTTCCTCTCCGGATATAACTTTTTCCCGAGGGCAAGGACAATTTTTGATTGATGGCAATTTGATTAACATCGGTTTCATTTCTAATGGAGCACTTTTCTGATTAACAGAAAAATGGCGTGTCTATAGCGCTTCATTTCCTGTCAGTTGAAATCTTTAGCTTTCAACGATAATGGGATTAGGTTTCCTTCATAAATGATTGGAGAAAGAAATCGTGCCATTTTAGGGAATCATTTTTTTTACATATTGTTGATATGTTTTTGTATGTTAAGTTTCAAGAGTTTGGTTAATAAACGAATTAACTTAAATTTCGATGAAAAAAACGATATTAAAACTCAACCTTTTTTTGGCAGAGTCGAGTCGCTTTGCCAGGCTCTAAAAATCAAAAGAAAACAATTATGTCATTTTTAATTTTAAAACTATCATTGGTCGATAATTATCTTTTTATGGAACATAAGTTAAAGCTAAATATTATCTAGAAATATGTAAGTTATAGTTGAGTTTCAACTCGAAGATCTTTCCAATCGATTTACAGAGGGCTTTCACTAGCTAATATTGTAAAAGTTCTAAGGAGTAGCTTTTATTCAGAAAAATAATGTTATTGGACAACAAACAACATAACAAGATACAACTATTCAATAAGTCTGCATAAAAAATGTCAAGTCGGTTTGTCCAAAATATTTTATTTATTTTTATTATATACTTGAAAATCTCCAAAAATACTGCACCGATTGAGGTCAAATTTTAACACGATAGACTCTCTTCTAAGATTTGTAGCTGTTTTTCGTGTCAGTTTTGTTCCTCATTTTTCATCACTGCATACAAAATGTGACACAGCAAAGTATTGCAGGCTGGTATTTAATGAAACGGAAATATGTAACTCACGTAGCGTCACAGTTTTTAAAACATCAAAACCTCGCAGTGAACGTTCCCATCGTTGAATTAAGAACGAGGTCAATTTAACTTGCGATGTGACTACACTGTAAACCCTCCCCTAGAGGATATGTGTGACGTTTAGCTATCTAAACTAACATTAATGTTACGTAAACGTTCGTTGAACATGAAATAGGGGTTGAAGGTTTGGAATTATTGAAGGCTGTCATCCACTTGTTCTTTAATGTATTTGTAACTCTAAAATAGTATTGTATTTATACGACCTTTTTTTCACAAAAAACAGTGTTACTTTCACCTGAGCTTACATTGAGAGTCCACGTTAAATTATATTATAAAATAAATTAATTTTTTTCCAAGTTCTCGTTTCAATTTGTATTTCTTTAAATTTGGATACCTTAAATTAATAAAATTACTGAAGAATTTTAATTAGAAACTATATATAGTTTCTTATAAAAATCTCTTTACAAATAAAGAAAAGTGCACAACGCGCGTCTTTTTCAAATGATTAAGCCCGGTGTGAAGAAACGTGGAAAAAATATAACAATCTATTGCTTACAGAATAAAATTGTAAGTAAATTGTGCAAAAAACTTGGTATAGTTTCATTATATTGCAAAAACGAATACCTGACCGTTCAGTCTTTCAAAAGTATTTACTAAACTTTGAGAGATTCAGTTAAGAAGAGAGGCAGAATGCGCGTACAGAGAGATTTTTTTTACAGAGTTACGGTCTGTAAATAAAAATGTGATTCCGTGTGGTGACGGATTAAGAATACATAGTGTTACCACCCCTATTCATCCCGTGAGAGTCGTAAGAGGCGACCAAGGGAATAAACTATTTCGGAAAATATCATAACAAAGAAGGAAAACTTGAAACAAACCTTATTCCAACCTGTCTGGCCATCGTGGTATAGTAGGCCAAAACCTCCTTGCTAAGGAGAGGCGTATATCTAGCAGTGGACTGTAAAAGGCTGATGATGATGAATGATAAATGTAACTATTACTGTGGAGACTTTATATACCATGAGAGGTAAGGTTATCGAATATATGTATATAGAGGAGTTGTGGAAAGAGATGTTCGCCTATGAACACGAAGAAATAGAAGCTATTTTTAACCGACTACAAAAAGGAGGAGGTTCTATGTTTCACTGTATATATTATTATTTGACTTCTTATGAAAGGGTAAATAACTTCGTTACGTAACGCGTCACGGTGTCGGTTTATCAGGCTTCCCTACTTCACACGCATACGGCAGCAGTAGGCAAGCTCCTCTCTCACTCTACCTCACAGCGCTACCCATATTTCGGGCAGACGCTTCTTTTGCAAATAACATTTCCTTATTCCAGCCATTCATCATCCAAAGTCATTCATTATCATATGAATATACATAAAATTTAAGTAATGACCTGAACTTTTCTCAAATTAAATCACTTCAACATTAAATAGTTCAACTTAGATTAGTTAATATTGTCACATCTGTCGTGTGTCCCGAGACACACATATTTTTATGTATGTTCCCCGATTACTACGTCAATTTCAGACTAGTTTTGAAATTTTTAAATAAAAATAGCCTGAACTTCAAATATTTCTAGTTGCCTATTCCTTCGTGCGCTAAAAGTAAATTCATATCTATTAAAAAATATTTTTTGTGCTAGGCATAAGTTAAAACTGAAATAGTAATTTTTCATTAACGAACTGTCAACTGTTTCAAACTATTGTACAGTGTAAGTGGGTAATTTGCAGAAATTTCGAGTTCATTAACGGGCTTCTCCGAGACACATCAATATTTCGCGATGCGGGTAGACATGCCGTGTGGCGTGGATTTTTTGTCTTGCATGATTAGTACTAGTGTGCATCTTACACCGAAACGTAAAGTTACAACAAATTAATTGATAAAAAAATAATAATACAGAAATACGAAATAACCTGCCCCGTCGCCGTAGGATTATGTTTACTTTAAGAAATTTAAGTTGTCGTAAAATGGCAAAATTAAATGTGCAAAACTTTGTTCTATAATAAGAAAAATATCTAAAAATTTCAACCAACAACTAATTATCTATTTATTTTATTTCACCCTAAAAAGAAATATTTATCTTAATATTAATTTTAGATACAAAAAGTAAACCCCAGTGTAACACAATTACACCTAAATTAACTCATCCCAGATCATCTCCGGTGGAAAGGCGCCTATTACACTTGCAGCATTACCACATTGTATGGCAATGGCCAACCTTTGCACCTGGAGCGAACTGGAATGGTGGTCACCACTAACCTCCATAAGTCTATAACCCAGTTGCCTCACAAATCTCCTGGTGTCAGCAGCCCAGCCGCCCATGGTCTCTACTGCCGCAGAACGAAGTGACTGCGTGTAATTACGTAAAATTCTAAATTCAAACTGTTATCACTCGAGGGTTTTCTCGCCTTAACGTTATCTTTTTTAAATAAATTCAGCCATCTTATAGAATTTATGGTTCTATCCATGGCAGTTATTATAACAGCCGCCTACAAGTTAGTTACGTTCACAACAGAATTACAAAATGGTGTGACGTGATTCCACTTTTATTCTAGCCCAATTTACGTGCTGGTAGCAATTGCAGTCACTTATTAATTCAGTGTTTGCAACTGTGCCAAACCATGGTTGCGACAACACTAGCTCTATGCGAGTAGTCTATAGCCCTTTTATGGAATATTTAATCCAAAATATGTATTAAAGTAAATATTTTCATAGGGTTTTACAGTAATAATAATAACAGATCTAGAGTCTGATGTATAAGGCAATACTCCTTATCACAACTCGGATAATGATATTCCTGTGTACCCCTAACCACTGGTGTTTTGGTCCTAGTACCTGAAGTCAGTGGTCTAATATTTTTCATAGTTTTGAATATATTTTTTTATATATGTAAATGTACTTCAAAAAATTATTTATATGTATTTTTAATGTAATTAAGAGAATAATAATAATTCGGACATCTGGCACACAACACCATCTAGTCCCAAACTAAGCAGAGCTTGTACTATGGGTACTAGACAATTTAAATAAATACACATGTACCTTTTTTCATCAACACATGCATTCATATTATACAAAGAAGACACCCACCATCCGAAACAATTTTTGCAGATCATACAAACATTTGGTCTGACCCGGCAATTGAACCCGAGATCTGAAGCACAGTAGTCGCATACACAACCACTGCGCCACCTAAACAGTCAAAGAAAGGTTTAAGAAGGTGGTTTTTCTTTGAATTTTTTAATTTTTAATGTGGATCAATTTACGTCATTATCATCTTCATCCTAGCGTCATTCCCGGTTACTTCAAAAGTTTACACTTAGGAGTCTGGAGTCCATTTTTCTGCACCTTCTTTCCAATCAATTATCAAGCTGATCAATTTACGCATCTCTGAGATTTTTAGCACAATAAAATCCAGTGTAATAATTCATGTTCCAGGGATTGCCTTTCTAGGGTACACCTGGTTCCCCGACTATTGGTAACTGAAACGGCGTGCGGTTTTGGATCGGTTCGAGTCCGACATAACCACCAGTAGGTGGTATCCGGGGGGATTTCCGCACAGATTTTTTCGGAAACTGTGCGGAAATCCCAAAGGATCCCCCGGAAAGTGTAATAATTCATAAAACCATTAAAAAACAAATAAACATTTAATAATTCTAAATACAAATTACGAATTCTAAAAAAGGTATTAAAAGTATTTCTAAAAACAAAAGCACATCTGCATCTGCACAAAGTAGAATCGTTCCATGTCCGGGGAAATGTACGTGACGTATTACAAATTATTCGGGACTTGTCCCAGACTAATTACTTTCTCCAGGACTACCATTTATCTAAACGGACATGGACAAAAACGGCAGCAATTAATTCATATGTCTCTTTGGTGAAGTTCTACGTAAGTATCCTTATTCGTATAATATATTTGTACATCTTAGAAATAATTCAGAATCTTTGAATTTTATTGATGTGAAAAATCTAATGTGAGAATCAGACTGGCATCCTCACGCTATACATAACACGTACGTACTTATGCACTTTTCTTAACAAATACCGAATGCATTGCATCTAGAAATTTTTGTAGCTACACATTCCATACATTACTTTATTACCTTTTCAATATATTCTATCCGTGTGGTGACATATTAAAGATATGAAATGTCTCTAAGCCTCTATTCATGCGGCAGATATTAAAAGAAATGAATAACGCATCAAACTAAGAAGGAAAATACCGCTGCAATGAGAAGGAAAACTTGAAACATACCCCAGATTAACGTGTCTAGCCAGCTGATACGGTAGATTAAAATTTCCTTCTTAGGAGATGCTTATACCCAACTAATGGACCACTAGAAGCTGCTTATAATGATGGTGATTTTTCATAAATGCTTACTTAAACTTCTTTAAGATAAATAATAAATAAATAAATGTTCAGGACATTTGACACACGATGTCATCTAGTTTCAAACTAAGTAGAGCTTGTGCTATGATAACTGGACTGACTGATAGACGTATATACATTTTTTTTGTAAATATATACATATTATATACATAAAAACACCCAAATTTGGAAACAAATATTTGTCGATCATACAAATATTTAATCCGACCCGGGAGTCGAACCCGAGACCTCAAGCACAGCAGTCGCATTCATTACCGCTGCGCCACCGAGGCAGTTTGAAGATGATTAAGAATGGTCAAGGAACTCAGTTGAAGAGTTTAGTCCTCAGAATGAACTTAGACATAGATGTAACTTTATAACTCCTCGGATAGATACGTCAGATGTGTACATATTTTACATACGCTGTATATAAACTACTTACACATACATATGTACATGTAATTGAACTAGAAAAAGAGATAGGTACATAAGTAAAAACAGGCAAGCGCAAACTTTAAATGATTTCAAGGAAATAGTTCTGTATTTTTTTATTTTTATTGACAACATAATTGAGGCAGTCACGAGTATGATGTGAATTCTTTTATTTTCATGTGTGATTTTAGTAAGTAATTATAGTTATGTATATATGTGTATATCTATTGATATACATAAGTATATAATCACCTCGTTGGTATAGGAGGCTAGCGTATACAACTACCGCTTAAGAGATCTCGGATTCGATTCCTGAGTCAAACCGAAAAAGTGTTATTGAATTTTCTGATAAGAGAAATTATTAGTAAAAGCCCTGAGTTTGAAAGTTGGAGTCTTATCCCACGTAACTGGAGAGTAGGTAAAGCCGTTCTGCGAGAGATCTCTCGCCGACCGTGTCAGATATCTATCCCATCAGATTGTGAGGGTGAGGGAACAGAGAGTGAAACTATGTTTGCGCACATACTTGTATACTATAGCACGCAGAGAGGGCCAGAAGCCAGTCTCAAACTGGCTGTCGTAGGCGAGATCAACTAGGAATAAATTGTCATACGCATGTGTTTTATATTTATATTTGCGTATATCTTCTAACCCTTATTATTCACAAAATTATTGGCGATCAATTCGTTCTTTTTTAAAACTCTAAGTACTGTCTTGCCGAAACATTTTGATCCAACTTAAGGTTGCATGGAAGAGATTGTCGATTATCTGACATTGTATGTATTCTCTTAAACCTCTGTGAGACCGTGTCTATGTTTATCAGAACTCCTGTTATTATAGCACAGGCTCTGCTTAGATGGGTATTAAACTGCCGAGTGTGAGATATGTGAGATTATTAATGTTACTAAAAATAAAGGTTATTTTATTCTGCATTGTGCTAGTTTAAGAATAATATCTTCAAATCTAAAATAAGTCTCATATAACATTTGAGTATTGTTCCAAAACCAGTTGTTCTATAAAAGTAGGAATCATATTGGCACACTAAAGTACTGTTCCCGTGCTGGCTATGCCTACTTAGTTGATTAAAAAAAAATAAAAAGTTAATTTAAACAAGATAAACAGAAAATTTATGTTCAACCTGCAGTACGTTTGTTACTGCAGTGCTTATAAACTTTATTGCTAACTGTACACGATTGCGGCTTACATTTTAAAATGCTTTGTATTTTGTTGTACTTTTTTACGGCCGGTACGAACATGTTGTTTATTAATCAGATTTCAGAACGCAAACAATAATTTTCAGATTCGAAAAATTAGGTATTAGAGCGAACCTACATTGAACACAAACGTATAATCATTATGTTGATCTTAAGTTTAGTTTGCGCGCCAAATATTTTAATCTCCGACTGCGCAATGCGGTTCATTAATACTTAAGTATATTTAAAATATACTAGCTAATCACTGTTTATAATATGAGTACACACAGTGGTTAATCGATGCTGAGTAAAATAGAAAAGCAAGCTTACATGAGAATAAGTCTGAGTTACAATAAAATAAATAGCTGTCGCGTCTTTTGCTAGTCTGCAGGAGACTGTCGTTGTTTAACAATGTTAAGGGGTATAGGATACAAGAGCAATACGTAAGGTACTGCAGCAAGAACTCATACCTCCTGTAATTCAGTTACTCGTATCCAGTGCCATGACTGGCTTTTTACGTGTACGGTGCAAGTTTCTACAATCAGTAGGGTGCGTGTACATGCGTTCTACACTTGCTTGCCAATTGCCCACGTACGGTAGTGTTTCATGTCTTGACAAAAGATGAAGAATGTTTTCAAATTGAAAGAAAGAAAATAAAATTAATTTTGACAGGTACACAAGAAGACATAATATCACAGGAAAGCTTAGCTAATATGTTTTTTTAAATAGGTAGCGAGCGATAATTGTCTTTCGAACGTGGTAGAATACGACCTAATTCAGCATATGCCAGACGAAACCTGACGCTGGTTTTTCTACTAGGCCTTACATTGAGTAACATTTCTTATTTTATCACTCTATTAAGTAAGTCTTGGTCAAAATAACTAAATATTTCTCAAAAGATTTGTAACTCTTACACGTCAAAATCCTGTAACATTTTTCTGTAATCATTTAACAATGGTACATTAATTTTATGCGTGTCCCAAGCCGGGTTCCGGCATAATTTTGTATGATTACAATCGCGATTTTAATCTCAATAGCATAACGAGCTCAGAACATAATTACAATCAAATTAAACATCTATTAATCATACTTTAATTTCCTTTATGTACAAATTTTATTGTATTAATGTTAAGTATGTACTATTACGCGTATAAAAATGATTAACGGTCTTGAACTATATAACTAATGTAGGTTTATGACGGCACTTAGAGCTGATTAAAGAATGTGAGGTAAAGACTGTTTCTTACCCGACTAGGCTGTTTCTAAGACATTTATGTAGAGATAAAATTACCTACTGTAACAGTATCATATGCTACCTGACAACCTAAGAACATTCTTTATAAACATTCTTCCAAAAGTTTCATTCAATTTTGTTGTAATTTATTACTATTAGACCACTCATTTTGTTAAGAACTAAATTCGAAATTTAAATTTAATCACCATTAATTACTTTTCAACTTTTCTCTTTACAATTCGAAACGCAAAATCCCTTAAATAAATCATAATGCAATAACAAACCTCGTGATATATAGTCAATTAATTAAAAGTTACACACTACACGAGATTCACAAATCAAACGTTTAAAGAGATTTTAAAATGTGAATAAAATGACAATTGGCACCAATTTTTGCATGACTGACGTCACATGAGGACAGTGTCGGAAGTGGTGCCATCTGCTGACAGCTGTTGACACTGAGTCAAATGCATCGTAATCGTTAACATATTGCGTAGTATAATATTAGTCCTTGCTATATTTTGTTACAATAAAGTGTTATTAGTTCATTTATCCTGGAAAAAAACTTTAAAAGATTAAACACTTCAATGGATTTACAAAACATGAAACAAAATTAAAAAAAACAGTTTAAAAACTAGTAAAAAGGTTTATGAGTTTTGTGTATATACGTAATAAGCCATTACAGAACCAAGGCTCTTAACATCCATTTAAACTTCTTATTCATATCATAACTTTCAAAGAAGGAAACCAAGTTAGAGAACTGGTCTAAGTTCTGTAAGTCAAGCTGAGGTAAACAATTTCTACCGACGAAACGCATTAGAATGCGAATAGGCCATCTGTTCCTGTGTTACCATAACAAATTTATTTCTACCATTATAGAAACTAATTCTACTGTGTTTTGAGCTTTAATTGTTTATGTCTAGGGTTGGATTTATATTTTTCGAGTATATTTTAAAAGTTGTTGTAAAATATATCTCAAGATGGTAAAATTTTAAATGAAATGTAAATTTTTTCCACAAAATGACTAAATTCTAAAGACTGGTTCGACTTAGAACCACGTGTTTTCAGAATAAATATGACAAGTGGTAAGTACCTATTTTAAATTTAAAAATGTCTGCTATGTTATTCGAACATCTTCACAGAATTTATTACTTCTATATGTATTCATTTATTACTAATTATTTAAATTATTTATATTGTTATTAATTACTAGATTTATTTTAGAATCGCAACACTAACTTATCTCAATATGTCAGTGAGTGTGAGTTTATTTGTTTATTACCTGGTCACGCCATAATTTTACGCAGTCAGAGATAGAAAAAGAAAACAATAAATACCTTCAACTCGAGCTACAGTTGTATGAGAAAACAAAACGGATTGACTTTTGAATAAATAGCTTTTATCTTTAACTTTTAATTGTCAAGTGACAAAAACGTATAATGAAAATTACAATTTGTCAAACAGCTGTCAAAGTTTAAAAACCGATCTTAGGTTTTAACCATGTTTTTTGCCGGTTTAATTCCAACATACTATTCACCATTAACCTAGTTGAAGTATGTGAAACAATGGTTCAGTTATTGGTTTTTCCACTCGTCATAAAAAAATATTCAACGTATCCTAAAAGACAGGTAAAAATGCTCACAAGCCTTCATCTATCACTGAACTAACTCGCTTATAGATTTAAACTTAATGGAACTAGACATGTGTAAACATTTTAGCTGTCATATTAGGCTTCAACAGGAACGTCGCCTGTGACATAACTTTCAGTACATTTTTCGCTCCCAGCTTCAATGAACCGTGCCTACAGACGTCAGATGACAAAAATAGTAAATTTCTGTAACACGAGCAAGGATGAAGTCCAAGTTATAGAAAAAATATCAAAATAAAGATTTGAAATAGGGAGAAATGAGTGTTATGCCACGCAAACGTCCCTTGTCAAATGTATCTTTTGACAATTCAGATGCTTTTGACACTTGAGTATGTGATAAAGCTATAAATATACCAATGCATGGCAATTCACCAAATTGTCTACTATATCATAAAAAAATACACCCACCAAGGTTATTCTCAACCAGTATTCATAGTTGTATTTGTATTGTACAGAACCACGAATGTGTTATTATAAGCTATTTTGTTTTGATCGGCTTTCGGGGTAAATCGAGGCCCACGGGAAATGCGAATCCACCCTTTACATCACTGTTCATTCGTGTGTTAAGGCTAGTTCTGAAAGGCGACTGTTTATATTAATACATGTTTTATATTTCTAGTTTCATATAAACGTTTTTATAAAGCTACTGCGAGATGCCAATCTTGGTATAATTAGGAGGGACTGAAAAATATAGAAAAGAAAAAGCTTTTTAAAAGAAGACACCCACACTTCTGCTGGCAGCTGCTAGGCCACTCCGACATGGCATGTCTTGTCGGATTGTGACACCTCATAATTTTATTTGATACGCAACACAGTAAAACTCTCGTGGAGTGACGTGCTAGTCTTTGCACCAGTAGGATCGGATACCCATTCTGCAAGCTACAGAAAGATTTTGGAGGAGGGGAAAACTGTTCTGGGGAAATATCTTTTACAAGCTATTGTCTATGTGGCGTAGCAATGCTGAGTGAAATTCGTAATACTGCTACGCAAAATGCCCTGCCAGGGCTACGAGGCGTAGATATTAATTTTCCATTAGTACAATTTCCTTTCGACATCTCTGAACACAACCTTATGTACATCAGGCAGTTTTCATGGTTTATAAATCTTTTTACATTCGTACCCGTTATTACCAATAAAATTGGCAATTTTACGTTTTGATTAGACACATCGGTATATTTAATCTTTTTTTGTATCCTATTAAACTTTTAATACATCAACAAACTGACAGAATGTCGATTTCAATAAAAGTGTTATTTATTTTTGGCACGTGATATTTACTGTTTCGAACAGAAATGCTGGCAACATAAAGTATATTAAACTAAATAGATTCATAGTTTTATGTTTCTGGTTGTTTCTCAAAGGTATTCTAGGAGTTTTTCCTATAAAGTTGTAGAACTGGGTACAGTATTGAAGCATATGAACACATTGCAAAAGTTTAAAACCACGAAACGTATATTTATGTAAACAAGATTTACTGTTGTACATACTTTTATTAGTAACTTATTTCACTAACACTCGTATTTACAAAAAAAACATTAAGGTCGTGCAGCGCCTGAAACCGACGTATCAAGATGCTTCATTCCTTGAAAGGTTCTCCTATATGAGACTAAAACGAGTCACACATTCTTGAAATACACGTCAGGTAAGTCTTATATCTTCGGTCAATCGTTACTAGTACCGCATTACGCAAATATATCCCCGTAATTATAAAATCTCATTACAAGCAATATTGAATATGAATTGAATGTACTAAATCGTTAAGTCGGTATTTCCACTTTTTTTTCATTTTTATGTTATTTATACCAACAAAAGAAGACAGGGAACGTTTCTGTTTATTTTTTACTCTTGTTTTATGTAAAAGAGTTTTATCAAAGAGTAAAAGAGTTTTTCAATAATAAAAACATATAAGAAAACATGAATAGATATGGATAATAATATCAATATCTATTCTTGTTTTCTCAATAGAAAGGGTCGTATATATTTTGTATGAAATAACATGTTCGGTATTCACACCGCGCCGAGAATATATAGAAAAAGTATGATATTTTAGTCTTTTTGTATCATTAAATATGTATGCAGTGAGTGAGGTAACTAAAGCCCAAATTTCCTTTTCCCCTAGCTCTAGGACGAGGGACTCCTAAGACGACAAAGTATTTAGGACCCTTTATTTGCAAGTGTCTACGGGGATGATAGTAACTTATCTTCAGTCTGCCGTCTGCTTGTTTGCACCTACAGTGGAATATGTCTTATATACAAATTACATTCAGACAGATCAAACCATCGTGCTCATCGCACATTACTTTGCCCTGCGTAGAATCCAACCCACGGCTTTTCGTCATCAGTCTGAAACTGAAAGTAACAATCTACTTTTGGACTGTGTCAAAATGGCTATATATACATTGCCTACATAGACTATATGGAAGAAAAATTCAGTTTCTAGATACATTTATTTTCAAAAGGGTATTCGCGTTCATGATCCAGCTTAAATCGTCTCGTACATCCTTGTAATTACAAGGATGTACAAATTTGTTTTTAATTACAAACAAATTGTTTCCAAAACCTAAATCGTGTAAATCACTTCCAGGTACGTTGGCAAAATAGCTATTTGCCGCGATACAGTGCTGAGATATTCATACAGATGCAAGAGATGCGCGATATAGGTGCACAGAGATAAGTTAGTTGAGCCTAGGGTTGTCACCATTCCCTTTTTTTGCAATAAGACTATTTATACTGATTATTGATAGTACTTAGTGGAACTTATAACACACTAAATTAAACTGCTTGGAACTTGTCTTTAATATATTATTTCAACACTTAATTTTTGACTCTATGGATGTACGACAGCTGTTTTTGAGGCCTTGGATTAGATTCTCAGGTCGAACCAAATCTGTGTACGATCTGCTAATATTTGTTTTGGAGTTTGGGTTTTTTCTATGTATACTATGCATGTATTTAAAAATAAAGTATTAATGTATTTATATCAGTTGTTTAGTACCCATAGTACAAGCCCTGCTTACTTTCAGACTAGATGGCGCTGTATGTCTGATGTAAAAAAAATATTTATACATTATTATTTTATTTTTTATTTTTATTTTTGTGCTAATATTTTATAATCTAGGTATTTTTTTTGTAAAACATGAAGTTATTATACATATTTTATTATATGTGAATTATGAACTGTTACGGATTAGTTACTCTTGAATAATAAATGCTGTCGTGAAACGTAGATCTATCACTTATTACTTACTTACTTACTTCAATATAAATAAAAGAAATATAACAAAATACTGCAAGAAAACTTCATAGGTCGACATATTTTGTTTCAAATTCTTATTCACACTAAATGAAATTAAGTTACAAACCCATATTCACAAATCTTCACCATCAACAGCCTTTAACAGTCCACTGTTGGACAGAGGCCTCTCCATAGCAAGGTGGTATTGGTCTACTATACCACGATGACCAGACGGGTTCTTAGACGCCCTGTAGGGGTTTCAACGCGTAAAAAAGACGTGTTTGTTTCTAGTTTTCAATCTTCGCAAACCTTATTACTAATAAATAATTCATAATTGTTATTGCACGTTTAAAAGATTTACAAGCATGTTAAAACTACCAACTGTCTTATTTCTATAGCAAAATTTACTGTACCACAAAATTCTTGACTCAGAACATTTACAGAGCTAAGTTATGCTATGTTTTTTTACGTATTATGTTAGGACTTTAAGACGTTTAACGTCACTTAGAAACAAGCAAACATCTTTGTAGTTACTTAGCCGTTATTAATTTATAAAGAATACTAACTGGAAACTGTATTAAATTATAAACCACTTTATATTTAGTTGTCTGTGTGGCAACCCTGAATATAAACACAGCGGCCGTCCATTTCTGGCCGCATTCATGAGCTAGCATGCGGTCAACGCAAACTTAGTGTTGCCAACTGTCCTCTGTTGTCGGGATTAAGCGAATTGCGCATTTTTGTGGAAATAAATGACAATTCTGTTTTATTATTCAAAATGTAGAATAAAAGAGCGTGCCTCCATAGATGGTCTCCTTTCTTGTGACTCTTGTAATGATGGTCTGCATGAGAAGTAGTCTACTATTAGGTAATCTATCCGCCGTTTGTCTCCTATGTCATACATACATACACACATAAAATCACACCCGTTTCGTGGCACTCGTTAATAGGCACAAGCGTATTAAACACCCACTTTTAACCAGTATTTTGGTCCCACGTACTAAGTGGCGAGCCTGTTGCAGTTAATCAGAATGTCCGTCGATCAGCAGATGCACCACTTCCAGGTAAGGTTGACTTGGGGCTCTAACTTCTTTTGGGTGGAGCCAGCGTCGCGACGAGACGGCTATACACGGGGGTTGTTCGGTCAATGGCCCTGTATGGTGCACCGGTGTGGGCGGCGGCTCTGACCGCCCAGAATAGAGCTCGCCTCTGGCGTCCTCAGAGGATATTGGCGGTTAGAGCCATACGTGGTTACCGCACCGTATCGACGGAGGCGGCGTGCGCCTTGGCCGGTACTTCCCCGTGGGACTTGGAGGCGGAAGTGCTCACCGAAGTTTATCGGCGAACGGCTGACTTCCGGGCGGGAAGCGGAATACGGCCCCCGCCCGAAGAGATACGCGAGTGGCGTGAGGCCGCTCGTCGAGCCACGATGGCTCGTTGGTCGTACCGGCTGGAGGCCCCACGTGCTGGCTTTGCCACCGTGGAGGCTCTTCAGCCGGTCATCGCCGAATGGACAGGGCGACAGCACGGGACCCTTTCATTCCGACTGACGCAGATTCTTTCCGGGCACGATTCCGGGGATGGATTTTCCCCTCCATCCGCTATAATGGCCAGCCGCGAGGAGGTGACGTGCGCGTGTGCTGTACGTCGCCTAAATAGAGAGTTTGTAAGCAGATGGTGCCCGCGTTAGCGGGCAGGCGCTAGGAGGGATCTGGATGTCGTAATAACAGCTGTTCCCGGATCCCTCCTATGTCAGGCGCAGAGTGGCACACCGTGTGGTTTTAGTCGGTCCGATTCCGACACACCACCCCGCCGTAAACCCCGGTGGGGTGACGGCTCGAGGAGGTTTCCACACGTTAAAAACAAAAAAAAAAGGGCTCTAACTTCTTGTTGGGAACTCTATGCACCCCATCTCTATGTCATCCGTGTTGTCGTGTTTCGTTGGTGAGTGTGAGACCGGAAGCCCATTGATGCAGGGGTGACAGTTATCGTGGTACACTGTAAATGATGACTGTCATGCCTTTTACGTCCCCAAGCGGGGTGTAAAAAAAGCATCTCACTAGGCCGCCATAGTGTGGGTCACCATACTGCATTGTCTGCATTTACAATGAGAATGGTGACCGCAACTCTTGGATTCTATTCATGCTTTCCATCAGGCAGAGTAGAGTCACTTTGACCTCTCTTAATATAGAATAAGTAATAAACTTTATATACTGAGACCCTCCGACAAATCTAAAATCAGATAAAAATTATAATCACTGCAAATCTTAAAAGCTAACACATTACAAATCTAATTAAAAAACCAAAGTTGACAATTTGTGTTCACTTCACTCAAGAGACTGTATGAACTGTATGACTTACTATTAACAAATTTTACGAACATATTTCACTAGCTAAAGCAAAGTATAAAGCCGTTAAGTTTTATGAAAATATCAACGCATGCACCCGGTATGTCGGGGCATTTAGCTTTATGAACGGACGACTTTGTAGTTTTATGAAGTAATTTTTAGTACCCCTCACTTTAAAACCGAAAGGTTATTACAAAGAACTACGTGCCTTAGATTTCATCGATTCCTCAAGTTACTCAGTTGAATTGTTAGATTGGGTATCTTTTGAAACTAATTTATAATTATTTTTTTTTATTCATAAGTTATTACCCTCTCAGTTGTGGAAAACTCATTGTATACCAACTTTTTAGTCTTCTTTTCAAAGTATAACATTTTTATGTATTGCGATTTAATAAAGCTTGAAAAAGTTGAAATGAGAATGAATCATGATATAAAATAAGTTCAGAAGATAAGATAAGATTTAGTTCAGTCTATTTGATCTTGGTTTGTTGGACATTTCTCTGTACCGCCGTCACCAGGTGATCTAGACAATAATTAAAGGATGACCGTTAAGTAACTTTGTGGCAAATATTAAGAAACTTTGCTAATACCACAAAACCTGGCAGTATCAAACACAATCAGATTCAAATATTTTCATAATAATCCCATAAAAGAACCCAGACTCAAAAAGTTTCAGATTCCCAAATGGAACAAAAGACGATCGGATTTAAAAAAAAAACACGTCAACCGCAAACCTGCACTCAATTGGTCTCCGTTTCCATTAGCTAATTGCAATTGGCCGTGATTCTGGCCACATTTCACTGTTCGACCAATCGAATGAGGTTCGAATTTTAAATAGAAAAGTAATTTAAACTTTGTTGAATGCGGTCGGTCGAACAGTGAGGACGTAAATTTCACGATTAATGACAGTAGTATAAAATCAGTTCTCTAATTGACATATTTGACATATGATTTTTGTCGGATTTTTAATCAAGATTGTCTGAAATGCGATCTTTATTTAATGAACATATTTAGTACTACTACGGAACTACGAAACTACATTGCGCAATGAAAATGTCAACGATGATTTATAGATGTTACTTTAACAGGTCAGACGATCTTATCAACTTTTAACAACATCGACTTCAACGTACCTTGATGAACAGGTGTTATTTTTCATGTAATTTGAAGTCAAAAAGATTGGTGCAGATGAGTTCTTAATTAACGAAGTTTTGTGGTAACAATCCAAAAAATGCTTACAAACAAATTCAGAATTTTTTTTACTATTTCCAAAACAAATATAGCATGTGGCACAGAAATACATTCCATTTAAGCACAATTATTGATCTTGCACCCTTAAAATAATTTTCTACAAAATTGAACCAATGTTACAAAGAGAGTTATAAAACTGAAGTTTAAGATCTTTTGATACGATCCTCCAGCTACGAGGGTATAAGTGGTGTTATAAGTAGTGGCTAACATTGTACGAGGAGTACGAAATATGGAGAAGACATCGTCAATTATTTTAACATATTTGTGTTGGAAATTAAATGGATTTTGATCGTTACCAGTGGCGCGGTAGACTTTACAAACATACACAAAACAGACACAAAGAACATCCAGACTCAGAACTCACACTGTAATTCACACAAAGTCTAGTTCCACACTGTGCGCAATAGAGAGCGGTGTGGCGACCGCTTCAACCACTACGCCATCCGTGCAGTCAAATTTCATCAGATATTTTGTCACTATTTAATTACCCAGGAACATCTGTTTATTAAAAACGAAAGTGTCGACCCACTTTCACACGAAGAGAAAATCGAAAAAACCTCAACCTGAAATAATATTTTCTGACAAAAGATTTCGAGTTAAGAGACAGAATTCGTTTAAATTCATTACAATTATAATAATTTGACTTATTTTTGTAATAGATTTTTTTTAATAATAATATGATTTTCTTTCCACTTTCTACGCTTCGTGTTTAGGTCCTTTCCTTGAGGCTAAGAGTGGTTGAGAGCCTCTTGCCTTAACTAGGGCCACTCTTTGACGATTTATCGCATATACTTGTGTTTAATTGTGAACAATACCTGTTTCTATAGCAACATTGACATTAGGAGAATACCTTTTATGTTTAATGTTAAACATTAAATAAAGACTAATCAATTAAATAAATTAAAATTTTGACTGCCTCGGTGGCGCACCAGTAGTGAATGCGACTGCTATGCTTGAGGTCTCAGGTTCGATTCCCGGGTCAGACCAAATGTTTGTATAATCTGCAAATATTTATTTCGAAATTTGGGTCATTTATAAGAATAAAAAGTATATAAGTATTCTATCAGTCAGTCTAGTTATAATAGCACAAGCTCTACTTAGTTTGAAACTAGATGACGTTGTGTGTCAAATGTTTGAAATATTTATTTACTTATTAAATTTAAATAATATAATAAGTAAATAATCTCACATATCTCTCACACAGCGGTCTGATTCCAAATTAGGCAGAGCCTGTGTTATGGTAACCAGACTGATGATGAATACCTGAATATTTTACGCAAAAACACAGAACAAATAATCGTGCTCATCACACAAATATTTGTCCTGGATGAGAATCGAACCCCCGGCCTCTAGTTTAGCAATCAGAGCCACCAACCACTAGACCAACAGGACCGCGTAAATAATGTTATGTAATATTGTATTATGGTACAGAGTACAAATGAACAGATGAGTTACAACGCCCAAACCTCCCCTGTCCCTGGAATGAATAAGGATGGCGACACTCCTTTTTCTTAATGTGTCACCACACGGAAAGTTATCTGTTCTGAATAAGGAAGGAAGAAAATCACAAAACAAATTTAGAGGTAGTAGAGCCACACTGATTTCAGCACGAACGGGCCGGCTCGACCGGGGCAGTACTACCCTCCCACAGAAGATCAACCTAAAGCGCCAGCATCTATGCTGTCGTGTTTCATTGGTGAGTGCGCCCATTGATGCAGGAGTGACTGTTATCATGATAACTATGTGAGCCTTACACTGCCACGATGACTGTCATGCCTTTTACGTCCCCAGGCGTGGCATAAAAGAGCATCTCACTAGGCCGCCATAGTGTGGGTCACCACACTGCATTGTCTGCATTTGCAGTGAGTATGTTGACCACAACTCTTTGGATTCTATTCATGCTTTCCATTAGGCAGAGTAGAGTCACTGTGGCAGGCTTTTCATATAGAAAAAAAAGAAAAAAAATATTGATTACTGTCATTACCAGAACCGGTATAAACTTATAAACTATTCCATTCAACGATATACAAGGAAGAAGAGAAAAATATAAATATTAATTTCCATTCCTTAAGAACAGGTACACTATTAAATTAGAAATTCTAAATACCCTATCATCTCTTAAAGAATTTTAAAGAGACAACTCTACCTTAATAACCAAAGTTATAAATCTCTAGGAATCTGCAATAAATATATTCGCTCAGACGAGATATCGAGTGGTCCCAGAGGAACAGTAATTACCCGAGTTCTGTTCACTTCCGTTGCGATATTCCAACTATCCGATTGTGCAAACTGTGGTCAATTTAACTTGGCCTGGAGTGTACTCTACCCACAGAGCTTCTAGTTATTTCCCTTTGTTAAACAATGTCCTTATACGAGTCGACTGGCTATAGCTTTATACACCGATTATTATACAATAATTCTAACTAATGATTAATGAGTAATTATTTTGATATAATTTGAATAATAACTACACTTCATGCTGTGTCTGATCGTTGTGGTAAGAAAGAAATATAATAAAATATTGTTCGACACGTACAGGGTTACCTAGATCTTAATTTAAAAAATCATTCGTCAATTCAGCCGGGCAAGACCATTTTCGGGACTTTCCCCTTAGGGTATTCCCGCAATAGACTCATATGTAATTTTGTATTTGATTGTTGTACACTCAAAGGGGAAAGCTTTGAAAACACAATGTTTAACAATTATAATCAACAATATATTGCTAAATTTTATCACAATAGAAAATATTATCAAAGGTCCCTCACCTTTGATGTTAATTTTCTTTTATAGATACAGAAGTTTAACCTAACATGACACATTTTGAAATAATTATTTTCTTTTTGAAGTAATATAATTAGAAAGATTTGCAGTCAATTTACCTTTGCTTTGCTTTACTTAATAAATAAACAAAATCAATGCAAAATGACAAAACGAGCTAGCTAGTGTCTGCTAGCTTAAAGAAATATGTCCCAAAGCAGTGAAGAAACTAATTTAGAATTATATGAAAACTTTCCACAGACACAAGCAATTAGTAGTCGCCAAACAAATAACAAATTACTTCAATCATATAAATAACATATTACATCAAAAACATGTATTATAAGATAAACTCATTATAGAAAATACAAATCAAGTGATAAATATAAAAACCTCGATGGTGTTGCGGTAGCTTGTGCGACTTCTGTGCTTGAGGTCTCGGGTTCGATTTCCCGGTTCCACATACAGCGCAAAAAAGAAAAACATGCTACAGTGCCATCTAGCGAAAACACATCGAACCATGGAGTATAATGAGCTACGGAGCAACTACTAATCCTATATCAAGAAATAGAGATTTCTGCGGCGATTAGCATATATACAACATCTTAACAACAACAACAACTAACACACCGTTGGACCGTGACCCGTCAGGCATGGTCACCACGCCTGGTCAGAGAATCCTCCCTTTGTGTCGGAGTGGACATGAAACCTGTTCCTCCACAGTATGATCTGTAAATATTTTTTTCTGAATTTGAGTGTTTTCTATGTGTATTATATATGTATTTATAAAAAAACAAGCATGTATTTATATCAGTTATCTAATACCCATTGTAGTTATCTAATAACCAAGTTCTGCTTGGTTTGGAACTACTCGTAGATGGCGCTGTGTGAATGTGGTAGAATGTCATGTTATATTAAATGTAAACAAAATTGAGGATTTTGTACACTCCTGTTTTACCATAAAAATATGACACCATTTGTGAAATTAAAACGCAGCTTAGAGCCTTTTTAATGAGGGCAAAAGTGGGTCGGACCAGCCGAGCGAATCAAATTTTTCTTCTTGCTTGCCTTTTAAAGACCCGCGTGGAGTAAGTTATAAGAGTGACACCGTGTACGATGCTCGTAAAATATCGCCTGTCTCGCGCTCACTTTTGACCTTAGAGTTGCCAGGTGTTCATGAGCGTTGATCACAGGTTTTTGCCATCTACACCATAAAACATTAATTTATAAATCGTTGTATTAATGTCATTAAGGATTGTTATCACGTATAGGTACTACAGTCTTAAAATATGCTTAGTTTCTACACCTAATGACTACGTAACCGTCGAGGTAAATTCAAATAATCAATTTTATTTTGTATTATCTGTATTTTCTTTTTTTACGTGTCAGTTTTATTACCAATGAAGAAAATTATAAGTATAAATAATCACACCTAAAATGTACCTCGTTAGCTCTAAAGTGACACTAGTGACAACTGTCAAGAGATTTTGCTATACCTTAAAGATTTCATATATGAATATACCTTGTAAGGTACTACAGGGTATATTCATTGAAACGTCAAACGTCAGACTTAAAACGTCAGGCAAAAGAACATGTGTTTAATCGCTTTAATTACCATTCCTTTGTAATAATCACAAAAAATGGTACTTAAAAGTTAAAAAAAATAATTAGTAACTATTCATACTCAATTGCGCTTTTCTGTGGCATATCATGGATGAAAAAAAAAACAAAAAAACCATCTTTGAAACGTGCAGTGCTTTCTGAGTCTTTGAAGTGCACACAAATCATGTTAACCGTTTGTATATTTACACTGAATCTTTGCAAATTTAAATTTACAAAGTTTCAATCATACGCTTGACCATTCGAATAAATCTCCAACACTTAACAGGTATTATATAACCTTAAATTGCCTAGTGTTTCGACCAAGTTTCACTGGCTGTGATCACAGGCGTGTTTTTACTTAATTACATGTCAAAGAACTAGAAACATTAAAACTTAGTAATTCAAATCAGTTTAACGATATAAGAGTTTAGTTTTAGTCACTTTAATTACAGTCCCTTTTAGTTCGTTTCCTTTAGTACTAAAGTGCTAGTCGTACGGTCTTTATAACTAAATTATAAAGAAATTTACGTTCATAACTTAGACCGCGTGCAAGGATTAAAACCAAGAGCTTGCATAAAAGTAAAAGCATATAAATATACACGAAGAAATCTAAAGTTATTCGCTTTCGTTGAGCTCACGGAAATAACAAGTATACTCTGAAAATTACACCTGAGTGTCGTAAGGTTTGCAAGGAGTTTTTAATATCCCAAGATAGACCTATAGTTTACCATGACATAGCCAGAATCCTTGAACTATTACTAAATGTCGCAAATTAAGACTTTTATTGTAAAGTTTAATAAGAATAGCAAAAGTACACAAAGTAAGGTTTTATGAAATTTATATAAAAAAACCTATCTTTAAGATGGCAGTCTAGTATTTGACACTAATTTTTACTTTCCTGAAGACATTACGAAATTACACTGTATAAGTGTATACAGTAGAGGCGACCACGGCTCCACCTTGATCTTTTTTGCACTAATGCATTTCTGGAGTTCTATCGAAATTAATTTCCTGTTTCGTCCGTTTAAGACAAAATGGTATCAAGTTGTCACTTAGTTAATTGTTAATCGTAGTACCGACTTTGCAATCAAAAATTATTTAGTGAGTAGTTTGGAACAGTGATGTTTTTTACAAATCCAACTGCATAACCATATAGTTCTTTTTTTATTTAATGTTAATATTTAATTAAATTTAAAAATTTTTCCTCCATTCACATATCACATCACATCAACATCTTTTAATAACCCACTGCTGGACAGAAAGGAGATTTTGACCTACTATGTCACACTGGCCAGATGGGTTGGTATATAACAGCTGTTCCCGGACCCCTCCTATGTCAGGCGCAGAGTGGCACACCGTGTGGTTTTAATCGGTCCGATTCCGACATACCACCCCGCCGTAAACGGGGGGGTGACGGCCCGAGGGAGTTGCCACACGTTAAAAAAAAAGGGTTTCTTTTAAGTTTCCCTTCTCTTTGCTGTGATGTTGTACTGACGAGTTTGTCCTTTTGTCGCCTTTAACTACAACCATGAGATAAATGGGAAATGTGTTAAATGATATTTGAACTGGTCGCAACACGGAATCTTTGAATTGCATTTACACGGCTCAATTAAGATTAAATCATTTTTGTGTGTTGAAACTGTAAATAATCTTATTACAAAATAAAATTAAAATATATTGCATAGCTATTTATAATAAAAATAATTGACATTTATTAAATGACCTGTAAACATTTATTTTGTAGCTTAAATGAAATGAAAAGTTGGTAATGAGACTTAATTATATAACTGATTAATCAAATTAAATTTATTTTTGATTGCGAAATTAATTCTTGAATGAATTGTAGTGATATATTTGTGCATCACCGTAGATAAACGCTGAAAACGTGTGCTCAGAAAAAAATAGACTTTTTACCTATTATAAGAGCTTATCAAAGTAACTCTCTCTCTCCTGATGGAAAGTATGAATAGACTCCAAGAGTTGTGGTCACCATACTCATTGCGAATGCAGACAATGCAGTATAGTGATCCACACCATGGCAGCCTAGTGAGACGCCTCGCTTAGAGATGTAATAGGCATGACAGTCATCGTGGCGTTGTATTGCACACACGTACCACGACAATTGTCATCAATGTGCCTCCGGTCTCGCACTCACCAACCAAACACGTCAGCACGGAGGCTGTCGCTTTAGGTTAATCTTCTGTGCGAGGATAGTACTGCCCCAATCGAGCCGGCCCGTTCGTGCTGAAATCAGCGTGGCTCTACTACCTCTAAAATTGTTTTGTGATTTTCTTCCTTCTTCAACCAGAACGGATACCTTTCCGTGTGGTGATACATTAAGGATAAGAAGTGTCGCCATCCCTATTTATTCCAGGGACAGGGGAGGTTTGGGCTTTGTTGGATATGTTGCTGCCGAGTGGGGGGGGATCACTGTATATGGTGTATACTTCTCCCCCAACCGGAGTTTGAACGACTTCGAGGTTTTCCTTAACAACTTGGAAACCTCGATGCGGCGTCTAACGTCTGGGCACGTCTTAGTGCTGGGGGACTTCAACGCAAAGTCCATTGCGTGGGGTTCCCCCAGGACGGACGCTAGGGGCGAGGCCGTAGAGGAGTGGGCGGCCTCGGTGGGCCTCTGTTTACTAAACAGGGGCTCCACCAACACGTGTGTGCGACAGCAGGGAGGGTCGATAGTGGACCTTTCGTTCGCTACCCCTGCCCTCGCCGCACGAGTAAGGAACTGGCGTGTCCTGGAAGAGGTTGAGACGCTCTCGGACCATCTCTATATCCGATTTGAGCTCTCCCGGTCCCAGGACGCCAGTAGGGGTCACGCGGCGCGGCGTTCTTCTCGCTTGCCGCGGTGGGCTGTAGCCAAATTAAATAGGGACCTACTAGAGGAGGCGGCCATTATTCACTCTTGGCTGTCTCCGCAGGCCCCGACCGAGGAGGTCGACATGGGGGCTGGTCGCTTCTGCGATGCCATTGCGCAGATATGTGATGCGGCCATGCCCCGCATCCGAGGTTGCCGGCCTCCACGGAAGGAGGTTTACTGGTGGTCCCAGGAGTTGTCGGACCTCCGTGCGGCCTGTACTCGTGCCCGGAGGTCCTACACCCATAGTCGGCGGCGACACCGCGAAGAAGGCGGGGAGGACCAGCTTCATGAAGAGTACCGAGAGGCACGGAAAACTCTGAAGCTGGCCATAAGCCGCGCCAAAGAAATTAAGAGAAAGGAGATGCTGGAGGGTCTCGATCGTGACCCCTGGGGTCGCCCATATCGTGCGGCGCGACAAAAGCTCCGCACGTCGGGCCCCCCCCTTACAGAGACACTCCAGCCCAGCTTCCTGCAGGAAGTGGTCGAGGGCCTTTTCCCGCAGCGGGTGGAACACACACCCCCGTCGATGACCTTCGTGGTCGGAGACAATGGGGGGAACGAGGACGATGTTCCGCCCGTCAGGGAATCGGAGGTAGGGGCGGTTGTTCTACGGATCCGCTCTAAGAACACCGCCCCCGGGCCGGACGGGATACCTGCCCGAGTGCTAGCCCGAGCCCTCGAACACATGTCGGACCGCCTCAGGGAGGTCCTGGATGCTAGTTTGGCGTCCGGACGCTTCCCTGAGTGCTGGAAAAGCGGGAAGCTGGTCCTATTGAGGAAGCCGGGACGGCCAACCGAATCGGTAGCGGCCTATAGGCCCATCGTGTTGCTGGACGAGGCGGGTAAACTGTTTGAGAGGATACTCTCTGCCCGCATCGTCCGGCACCTCCGCGAGGTGGGCCCCGATCTGTCGGACGCCCAATTTGGTTTTCGGGCGGGGCGTTCGACGGTCGATGCCGTGCTGCGCCTGAGGGCCGTTACCGAAGAGGCGGTGAGCTGTGGCGGCGTGCTGTTGGCGGTGTCGTTGGACATCGCCAACGCATTCAATAGTCTGCCATTTAGCTGCATCAGGGAAGCACTCCACTACCACGGGGTGCCAAAGTACCTGAGGCGGCTTGTGGCAAACTATCTTGAGGAGCGTACCGTCATGTACGAGGATCGAGACGGTGTTCTAAGGCGGCGGCTCATGTCGTGCGGTGTTCCACAGGGGTCTGTCCTCGGACCACTCCTGTGGAACATGGGATACGACTGGGCCCTTCGAGGTCGTCTTCCCCCCGGGCTGGGCGTACTTTGTTACGCAGATGACACATTGATCACGGCCCGGGGGATGAACTTACAAGAGGCGGCGCGCCTGGCCACCACGGGTGTCTCTCTGGTGGTCGAGCGAATTGAGGCGCTGGATTTGCGGGTGGCCCTGGACAAGACGGAGGCCCTTTTGTTCCACGGGCCCCGTCGTGGTCCACCCTCCGGCGCCTCCATCGTGGTCAATTCGGTCCTCGTACCGGTTCAGGCCCAGATGAAGTATCTGGGCCTGATCCTCGACGGCAGGTGGCTCTTCGACGAGCACTTCCGACAGCTTTCTCCAAAGCTGGTCGGCGCTGCTTCTGCCCTTGGGCGACTTTTGCCCAATCTGGGTGGAGCTAGCGTCGCGACAAGACGGCTATACACGGGGGTTGTCCGGTCAATGGCGCTGTATGGTGCACCGGTGTGGGCGGCGGCTCTGACTGCCCAGAATAGGGCTCGCCTCTGGCGCCCTCAGAGGATATTGGCGGTTAGAGCCATACGCGGTTACCGCACCGTATCGACGGAGGCGGCGTGTGCCTTGGCCGGAACTCCTCCGTGGGATTTGGAGGCGGAAGTGCTCGCCAAAGTTTATCGGCGGACGGCTGACTTTCGGGCGGGTAGCGGCATACAGCCCCCGCCCGAAGAGATACGCGAGTGGCGAGAGGCCGCTCGTCGAGCCACGATGGCTCGTTGGTCGTCCCGGCTGGAGGCTCCACGTGCTGGTTTTGCCGCCGTGGAGGCTCTCCAGCCGGTCATCGCCGAGTGGGCGGGGCGGCAGCACGGGATCCTTTCCTTCCGACTAACGCAGGTCCTTTCCGGGCACGGTTGCTTCGGGAAGTACCTGCACTCGGTCGCCAGGAGGGAATTGAGTCCCGCCTGTCACCACTGCGACTGCAGTGAGGACTCGGCTCAGCACACGCTAGCGGTTTGTTCCGCCTGGGCGGCGCAGCGTGGGGTCCTGACTGCAGTTATTGGAGGAGATCTCTCGCTACCGGCCGTCATACGCTCCATGGCCGGTAGCGTCAGTTGTTTTACCGCGGTCGCAACCTTCTGCGAAGACGTAATTTCGCGGAAGGAGGCGGCGGAGAAGGCTCGGGAGGACGATATCCACTCGGACCCAATTCGCCGTCGGCGAGCCGGGCGGCGGAGGCGCGCATACCAGCGCCTCATGCCGCCTTGAGTGTGGCCGCGGGTGGACGGGATGGGTTTTCCCCTCCATCCGCTATAATGGCCAGCCGCGAGGAGGCGACGTCCGCGTGTGCCGTACGTCGCCTAAATTAGAGAGTTTATCAGCAGATGGTGCCCGAGGTACCGGGCAGGCGCTAGGAGGGATCTGGATGTCGTAATAGCAGCGGTTCCCGGATCCCTCCTATCTCAAGTGCAGAGTGGCACACCGTGTGGTTTTAGTCGGTCCGATTCCGACACACCACCCTGCCGTAAACCCCGGTGGGGTGACGGCTCGAGGGGGTTTCCACACGTTAAAAAAAAAAAAAAAAAAAAGGTTTGGGCTTTGTAACTCATCTGTTCGTTTGCGCTCTGAACCATAATACAATATTACATAACATTATTTAGGCGGTCCTGTTGGTCTAGTGGTTGGTGGCTCTGATTGCTAAACTAGAGACCGGGGGTTCGATTCTCACCCAGGACAAATATTTGTGCTCTACTACCTATGACTAGACTTTGAAAGTAATACAATATAGAAAAAATAGCTTGTTAATGTATTGAAATAATTAAAAAGAGAAAATATTGTTCATTCACATTCTTTTGAGTTCAATACGACCTCTGTACCTAGCTCCAGTACTACAGTACAAGTAACACTTGTAAAGTAACCTAATTTTACCGACATCAACTTGTGGAGCCACAATTTTGCCTACCATAAAGAGTAAAACGTACTCTTGCTGTTTGTAAAACAAAACATGCAGCAAAAACATTAAAACAAATGGTATCACACAATTAAGCGCTAAAACTTTGCACATTAGCCGGTTATTGTGCAAAATGATCATGTCCTTACATTCTCTTACCATTGATTGTATACAGTAGTTAACGTTAAACTATACTTGTACAACAATACAAAATGTAAACCCAAACCAGTGGCTCACATTATCAATAACTTGTTTGTACTTGTATTATTTTTATTGACGCCATTTCATAGATACCTGCAAGTTAAGAATATTCCGTGTGTTCTTTAAGAAGAAACAAGAAGGAAAGAGTTAGTTTAGTTGCACTCTTCACTTTATTTCGGTGGACAGCCCAAATCAAATGAGACCCCAGTCGACACATGGGGAGATCCAGCTCCGAGCAACCAGTGGTTTCCTCACAGTCAGGTCCCAAGCCACGATGTCACGTCCGGATGTTCGTAGGCGTTTTTGATGGCAGGGTGAGGTGGTGGCCGTGGCGACAAAAATAACCCAACAGTTAATATTGGGAAGTTGTGTATATACCCATTGGCGCGCGAATCTCTTTATTATGATACAGGATTAGTAGTTACTAAGTAGTTTGCTGTGTCTTCGGTAGATGACGCTGTAGTCGGTTTTTTGTTGCGTTGAATCTCGAAGTCGCTACAGATCTATAGGTATAGATTAAAAAGGGCAACTACTTTACTGACCTATTGACTTGATGTACTGTACTGTATAGGTCCATAAAAGTGACAATTCTCTATGCTACTCACAGATTCGACAACCTTTTTTAATAAATATATAAAAAAATAAGAAAACGTTATATTTTAATGTTTTAACTCCTTCAGACACTGTACTGAAGTACATTAAGGTGTATATTTTCCTTATTAAAAAAAAACTTTAAAGTTATTGTTCAGTAGCTCCATCTACGAAACGTTTAACACTGTAGCTTAATCTGATATCATACTTTACGCAACTACCCGTGGTAGGGGCACTAAAGCTATTAAAAAAGCTACCTAAGTATAACTATGTACTTATAATGGTACGGGAGCTAGCAACATTTGAAAAGTAAGAACTTTAGGTCAGCTGATTTTGTGATATGTCGTCCTTCTTGCACTTTCGGTTAGAGTCTGGGCTATCTGGCTGGCGGTAGTGGTTGCGTTCATTAGTGCGCATCCTACCTGTCCAGGTAATAATCCTAGATTTGAAAAGCATTTTAGAAGGCGTAATTTTCAATTTTATGTTTTTAAATAAGTCTACCTGACATACTTTTTTTATTGCCAGACATTTTTGACAATGCTAACTATGTGCCATACGCGATTTTTTTCTTTTTTTTTATTAAAATTTCAAAGTATTTTATAATGTCTGTAATTTTAATATTATGTTATTTAAATATAGAAAAACTTAAAATAAATTTGCCAGACATTAATTCGGTTGTTAAGTCGTGAATTAAAATTAAAAGGTCATGAAAAGTATTGCAGTATAACTAGTATTCCGAGAGAGACAGTTGCAGAATAAGTCGAGAATGATACAGAGAACCATTACGAAAGTAAATTACTTTTCACTGTGCATATAATAAATAATAATAATAATAATAATAGGCATATTATTTCCGATTGTTCTCGTCTTGCTAACGGTGAGTATTTGCACAGGCACAACCAAGTAGCCAGGATCGTACACCAACAACTTGCCCTTAAATTCCAACTTGTCAATTTCGAAGTACCTTACTACAGGTATGTGCCCGACCCAGTTCTCGAGAACGGTCGTGCTACGTTATATTGGAATCGATCTATTATCACAAATAGGACTATTGTTGCCAATAAGCCTGATATTGTGGTGATAGATCGATTAGAGCGCCGCGCAATGATTGTCGATATCGCCGTTCCTCATGACGACAATCTCGTGAAAGTTGAAAAAGAAAAACAATTGAAGTATTTGGATCTGTCTCACGAGATTGCCGACATGTGGAATGTGGATTCGGTGATTATTGTTCCGATAATCATATCTGTTTATGGATTGATAGCGAAAAGCCTCGACGAACACCTTAACCTCACGTTGGAAAGTTGGATCAAGGGTCTGATGCAGAAGGCAGTCCTCCTTGACACGGCCCGTATTGTGAGGAGGTTCCTGTCTTTGGAGCCCTAACCACCGGTGTCTTGGTCCCTGTACCCGATGTCGGTGGTCTACTAGTATTTGTTATATTTTTAAATGCGTATTTTTTATATTTTTAAAAATGTAATAAATATATGTATATAATGAAATAAAGAAAATAATAATAATAATCATTCTAGTCAGAGCAAGTTTCAAAAAAAAATTAAGTATAAAAAGGAATATAAAATTAGATTAAAATTAAAAAAACAACACTTTTATTTAAATTGTTCTGATTACTAAATGTAAATTATAAATAATTAATATTAAGTTTTTCAAGTTGTTTCAGCCTTTTATACAAAAAGTATTATGTTATCGTTATGTGCTTTACAAAAAACACATTTTATTTTATCACTGGCCATTGTAACCAAATTAAATAATAAACATTAAAATCAAAACAAAAACAAACATGTGCCATTAGGCTGACGCCATCTTGCAAACTTGCCTGTCACACCACTGTCGTTGTCTATCTCTCTCGCGCCTTCAGCTCTCTCTCGGACTACTAGCTATACTGCAATACTTTCCATGACTTTTTAATTTTAATTCACGACTTAACAACCGAATTAATGTCTGGCAAATTTATTTTAAGTTTTTCTATATTTAAATAACATAATATTAAAATTACAGACATTATAAAATACTTTGAAATTTTTATAAAAAAAAAGAAAGAAATCGCGTATGGCACATAGTTAGCATTGTCAAAAATGTCTGGCAATAAAAAAAGTATGTCAGGTAGACTTATTTAAAAACAAAAAATTAAAAATTACACCTTCTAAAATGCTTTTAAAATCCAGGATTATTACCTGGACAGGTAGGATGCGCACTAATGAACGCAACCACTACCGCCAGCCAGATAGCCCAGACTCTAACCGAAAGTGCAAGAAGGACGACATATCACAAAATCAGCTGACCTAAAGTTCTTTCTCGAAAACGTTGCTAGCTCCTATACTATAATGTTTGAGCAATTAGTTTGTTTGTTCATTTGACGTTTTGTAAACAGCTACGATTTGTAAACTAAATTTTTAATGTGTCTCCTTTTTTGGTAAGTTATTTGGATAGAGAATGCTAAGACTAATCCTATTACTTAAAAATAAACTATTGATTAGTCTTTAGTTTAGTTAGTTTAGTTAAAACATCATCTTAAAAAGTAAAGACCTATAATTACTTACTGTCGATCTGATCTTCCTGCTGTGTTTTTATTCGGATTTATAAACAATTTTAATTCTATTAAAGAAAGCTATGACTCATTAAAGACATGTGTGGAGATACGGGTGTCATGTCCTGTGATCAGACGAGGTGATCATGCCTATCGCGCTGAGGTCCAATGCTTAATGTTGAAAAGTTATATATTTCTATATCACAATACAGGATTAATATTTACTCCGTAGTTCGACGGGTCTTCAGTAGATGGCGCTATAATATGTCTTTTTTGGCGCTGTTTATTGAAGTTGTCACAACAATAATATTGCTTGATAATTTATATTATATTCTGTAATGTTTGCTAAAATGTAGTAGCAAATCGATACGAAAAGGTACTTCAAACTTCTTAATTTTCACATACTCGAACACTGTCAATAAATCAATGAGGGTAGGTAGATATTTTACCCATATACTTGTACCGTACCAAGATGTCCGTAGTTCCGGCGTCAGGTTCGTACTAAAACGGAAACAGTAAACACTGCTCCAACCTGTTGAATAATTCATGGACAGCCTATATATCTTGTAGAGTGCCGTCATAGATTATGATAATAAACATTATAGAAGCGTCAGGCGATGCTAAGTTTGAAACTGAGACATGCAAGGTGTGTCAATGAGCGACTCATTCATTTCATTCATTCACTCCATCATTGCTACATTGTTTAACTACTACCTGAAATAAATCCTGAAATAAATATTATTTGATTCCTTTAAAAGTCTACTGCTAGACATAAACCTCTCCTTAGAAAGGAGATTTTGGCATATTATACCACGCTGGCTAGAAGGGTTGGTATGGAGTTTATTTTAAGTTTTTCTTTTGTTTACAGTTATGTTGTACTATGTAGCTTACTCCCTTAGTTCAAATAATGCTAAAGTTGTTACTAGATTAAAAGTCATTGCAAAACGTAACGGAACAGCGTGTGGTCCTACGTACCCTTGACTGATTTATAAACAAATATCGTCTAGTTATAGAATTTCAACTTAAAATTTTTATTTTTATTTTACGTTACGTTAACTTAACTTCCCAGCTTCCTGTTCCACACTGCTATCCTACAGACAACGAGTAAATAGCCTTGTTTATAAAATTTGTAATACAGCGCACAGTCACTCTTCAAATCAAATGGAGCGCTCTTCCCAGCTTATTGTTACGCACTCACGTCCCTTTTCACATGCGAGAGCAAAAATGTCTTCTTCTAAAATCTCACTATCACAAAGTATGTGTTATCACCAGCCTATACATATACCATTCAAATACAAACCAAACACCCTCAACTACGAAACCTAACACGTTCTATATCAAAACCAATATACCAAAGCTACGACCTGAAAAAGCAAAGCAAGTGATAAAAGCTATACCTAATCATAAATTTTGACGTCCAAAAATCAACTAAAACTTATAACGAATAAGGTGCAGAGTTGGTTGAGAATGAAAATTCAATATAACACCTGTTGTGCCATCTAGCATCTTTTGTCACGGTGAAACTTTAGATTTTACGTTGAAATGCTTCAAGAGCTTGTTGCTCTACAGGAATCTTAGAATTGAGGTGGAATCTCCTATTATTGGATAGTGTATAAATCCCATTATTGGATAGTGTATAAAAATTTATACAACATTAATTCACAGTATTAACAAAGAATCTTTGTAATGGAGTAACAAACCTTGTTGGTTATCCATCCAACATCTTATCACGTGACTTTAATTACAAATCTTTTATTTAAGAGCTAATAAGGACAGCCTAGAACGCAACACTATGTGAATGAATGAATGAGGTATGAAAAACGATTGAACGAATGAAAAAATGAATAATGAGCAAATGAGTCGTTAGTGCTTTCGCTGCTAAACTGCTGTAATTAAGACGTATCTAATATTTGGAACAATATACAATAGTAAATAAAAAAAAATTAAATTTCAAGTAGGTATGGAGATATGGAGAGATCAAACACAAAAGTGCCACCATCATTCAGCGTAGTTTGTTGAAGCGCAAATAAATCGTAAGGGTGCAGTATTACGTTTGCACCAAATATTGGTGTTGCCATCAATTCATGCGGGCATTGTATTTTTCACATTTACGAACTGCAAAATGTACGTTTGTGTTGTGTGTTTGAGTAATTTTTTTACAATTCGAATAAAAATAGACAAGTATGGAGTGCTCTTTTTGTTACGGTAACGTTTAAATAGCATATAATATAAGGAGTAATGACGTCAGACTAATATTTTATTTATTTACGGATTTGATTTCTTTTTCGAATCAAGTTGACAACAGATTGGTTGTTTAATTTAAACATTTGATCGGTATAACGCTTTAGAAGATCACAATTATAATTTTTAACTCAAGGTCTCAGATGATACAGAGAAATATAGATTTCAAATGTTTGTGCCGACGTTAATTTCCTTAAATTATGTTGAAGTTCGGTACGTAATCGCATTATTATCTAACGAATATTTTTCTAGTTGCTAAATAATTGTAAAGTTTCTTGGTGAATATACACAATATCTAACTTACCAATTCAAAGAATGTTATTTCAAGGTAGTAGAGCCACGCTGACTACAGTACGAGCGGGTCGGCGCGACCGGGGCAGGACTACCCTCCCACAGAAGAAGACTCTAAAGCGACCGCATCCGTGTTGTCGTGTTTTGTTAGTGAGTGCGAGACTGGAGGCCCATTGTTGCCGGGGTGACAGTTATCGTGGTAACTGTGTAAGCCTTACACTGTCACGATGACTGTCATGCCTTTATGCCTTTTACGTCCCCAAGTGGGTGTGAAAAAGCATTTTACTAAGGCTCCATAGTTTGGGTCACTATATTGCATTGTCTGCATTTGCAATGAGTATAGTGACCAGAACTCTTGGATTCTATTCATGCTTGCCATCAGAAACAGTAGAGTCTCTTTGGCAGGCTCTTAATTTAGAAAAAAAATGTAACAACTGTTATATAATAGAGAAAGTCAAAGCCCATTTGCCACTGGACACATACCCGACCTGATGGCAAACTGTCGTAGTTCTTCTAATCCACTCAATTGAGGTATAATACGCGATCATGTAGATTTAGTCAGGTCACCGACAACCCGGGCGACGTGTGAACCAAAGTATTAATTTTTACTTAAATACGAATATGTTAATAAAAAAGTATGAAGACAATAAAAAAATTGTAAACAATATCCATAAACTGCTTTTTCAAACATACTTTTCAACATTGGAAATCTGAAAAGGTTCGAGAGATAAAATATTCTCGTTTATTTGCTTAGATGTAGATTCAACGGTGAGTATTTCTCCAGGCAACGTTTCTGAAGAATTATTTCACATGAAACTTTCAAAGCAAAATCTTAATTGAGAAATGTTTTTAAATTCTTTTTTCACGGGTAAAGTTTATATTGTTACAAGCAGATGTTTAAGGAGATAAGCGGTACAGGGATGGACTTGGTAAGTGAATAAAGCTAAAAATAGAATAGAATAAACTTTGATGATGATAGTGATGTACTCCTAGCTGATTTCGGAGACGGCGGCCAGTCTCAACGAAGACCAGCCGACTACGTAGATGTTATAGGGCACATGTGTGTGAGTAAACATATATATACTCTTTATTCTCTCACTCGCACATTCTTATGGGATGGTTATCAGACACGACCGCGGAGAGTTCAGGTGCAGGACCGATTGCTCTACGTGCTCTCCAAGACACGGGGGTTAAGACCCCAACTTCCAAACTCTGGACTGTTATCAAGCATTACTATCAAAAGAAAAACTCAATAACATACACACCCGAGATCTCTTGATCATCAGTCGCGTACGCTGACGCTACACCAACGAGGCAGTCAAGAATAGAATAAACTTAACTTTATTCATCATTATAATCATCTCAGCCAAAATACGTCCACTTCTGGACATAGGCCTCCCCTAAGGTTCTCCACAACAGCCGGTCCCGTGCCACCCGCATCCAGCAGCTTACCGCGACCTTCACCAGGTCGTCGGACCACCTTGTGGGGAGCCTACCAACGCCGATTAACTTTATTGCACACCAGTTAATAGAGTTAACATAGAGGAGCATGTCAATTAAATAACCATGTACAAATGTACAAATTAAAGATTCATAAAATTGAATAAAATGTAATATGTAAACCTGCTTTAAAAGAAAGAAAAATATAGCAAAGAGGTTTTTTTTTCTTCACTTAACATTATTTCCATTTCATTTAAAGGTTGCACCTTGTAGTAATAAAAAAAGAGTATTTTATCAGATTCTGTTACTTGTCAACTGTATAGTTTAATTGTGTCGAAACATACTTAAAAAATATTTGGATAGAAACAGTACTTTTCATAACAACCGCAATGGGTAGTAGACTACGCATTCCATCGAAAAGTAACAAAGTGCAGGCCATTCAACGAATGTGATTGCACCAAAGGATTGCTTAGTTCTTGATAGATCATATGAATTACAAGCTGCGATATATATAACCATGTAAATACTACTCCCGATCATTAAATTTATCAATCACTTGTGATCACATCACATCAAACAAACAAATGTGCTTTTACGTTTATAAAAGTATGTAGAATATCATTTTAAAACTAAGCCATGTGTGTATTAAATCCAGCGACAGTGTTCTGATATGTACAAGGTGAAAAGCAAGTGCTTTTATTATTTTAGTATTACTAAACTGCGGGGTGGCGAATACATCACTGTCAGACTGTCGCTAAGTGAAAGTTGATTGATTTGTCGACTGCCATAGTTACATAATACTTTGCATATTATCCGCTTAAAGCTTTTGTAAATTTTTCTAGTGTATTTTCATAGGTTCTCATACTATGGAACAAAATTATTTTATTATACATTAATCTTTCTTTTCTTTCTTCTCTTTCCTAAATGTGGTAACACAATATTGTACTTAGATCTCTGTTAATAAAATAACACAATACCGTTAGGGGCTCACGGCTCAGTCATAACCATGTAGGTTAATACATTATAAAGTTAATTTATCCCAACCAGGTTAATCTACGGACAGGTGACCATTCTAAGCATATTAAGACCCCTCCGTTCCTCGGAGAACACGCTAAGCGATCGGTCACGGTTACTATACGAAATAGCCATGCGATCTTGAGTAATTAAATCTTTAATAGTCTAAGCGGATGAACGAACGGACGGATATAATAGAAATATAAGGGTTTCGTTTTATCAAAGTTATGGAATCCTAAAAAATATACTCTTGAGAATGAACTCGATCTGTTGCAAGTTGATGCGTTAGAGATTTGATTGAACGAAGTCGTGTGGTTTTGGAAATAAGTGTTTCATAGAACAGTGTATTAGTTATTAAGTATTTCGTATTAGAAACTAGTAAATATACGGGTAACTGGTATTCAATCTTACATTTTTCTAGATCATGTAACACACCCTTCTCTTGTGGTTCTTCTCGTAGACCCCTTTAGGTGGGATCTCGGGGGACTTTACCTGGTCTACGGCCTGTCGAAGTGGTCCTCCGCGCCGCCTGCAACTACAGGCGGGTCACTTGGTTGCGCTCTTGGGCCTGTTGGTATATCCGGGTGTCAGTCCGGTGGGATGCAGCGTCTCTAACGAGGTCAGCCTTTGTGAATGGGTCGCTGGTCGCTTGCATGTTAGCTGCGCCCGGATCTCGTTCTGTGCTCCCTCCTGTGCTTAGCGAGGTCGAGCTCCAGGGGGTGGGGACCCCGAGGAGCGTCCGTCAGCCAGCACCAGAACACACCCTTCGCAATCGTTACGGGGAGACCCAAAAGGTCTTTCTATAGAAGTTTGATATTGCCTCGCACTATTAGTTTACTACGTTACTTAGGTTGTGGAAGTCTGGTATCTGGTACTAGATTTAAAACCAATACCAAAATTAGTTTGGGAAAAAGACTCGGAGAAAGAAAGACAGAATACCGTAAGAGAAATCCGGACCTGTAAAGCATTTATAATAAAAACACTGGATTTATTATAACTGCTCTTATGTCAAAGGTACTGAACATCGTTTTCCTTTTATAGAGAGTACTGTTTAGACATATTTAAATAACAATAAAAATTATAAAAAGAAAAGTTTTTTTCTGCACAATTGAATTAAGGAGATTCTGTTTACTGAAAGTGGAACGGGGACGACACGATTGTTAGAAAGAATTTTACACTTACCGTTGACAGAGGTCATGCGATCGGACGGATACTAGGCGAGGAAATTGTAAAACAAAATATACACGTGGGTATAGTAGCTTAAAACCTTTATAAATACCTCTTAATTACCTCTCTTGTCATCTTTTGGTAAGGCAAAATACTTGTAGAAGTTACACTTCGTGTTGTAGATGTTATTCAGTGCGGTTTTTGAGGGTACATCATTATCAACAGCCTCTAATAGTCCACTGCTGGACATTTTTAGATAGTAGAGCCACACTGATTACAGCACGAACGGGCTGGCTCGACCGGGGCAATACTACCCTCCCACAGAAGACCAACCTAAAGCGTCAGCATCCGTGCTGTCGTGTTTCGTTGGTGAGTGTGACACGGGAGTTGCATTGGTGCAGGGGTGACAGTTATCGTAATAACTATGTGAGGCTTACACTGACACGATGACTGTCATGCTTTTTACGTCCCCAAGCGTGGCGTGAAAAAGTATCTCACTAGGCGCCATAGTATGGGTCACCACACTGCATTGTCTGCATTTGTAATGAGTATGGTAACCACAACTCTTTGGATTCTATTCATGCTTTCTATCAGGCAGAGTAGAGTCACTTTGGCAGGTTCTTCATATAGAAAAAAAAACCTCTTAGAAAAGAGATTTCGACCTGTAAAAGGTTTGTTTCAAATTATACTTCTCTTTGTGGAGCAATTATTCAGCGTTATTTGTTCCGTTGGTCATGAAACTCTATGTGGTCCATTCATCCTTCACCACTCGTACAGAGTTGAGTGTACAAACACCCTTAACACCCGAACTTCATATTTGAATAGAGAGCTATCGTTACAACAATTTAATTTTAACGAACTGTGTTCCAATAAACGAAGCTCTCAGTAATGCAACCACTTTAGCGTAAACTCGACTGCACTTGAATTACTCATTCGTAGTCGTTTTAAACAATCTAGCAATAGTCAACAGTCAACTAGATAGATATTGGCTATCGATGACCTTACAGGCATAAGATGAAATGGTTTTTCTACTGTTCTATTCGACACAACTCTCCAACACACTCACTCCCTTTACAGCATTTTTTTAATCTCTCCCCTTGTATCTGTATGTCTATTGGACTCCTCGAGTTATCTCCTAGTAAATTCAACTTTGACTTCAGTTTGATCCAGCATTCTGACAACTATTTTTAACAACAGGAGTGTAAATCCACTTCAATGACTGCATTCTTTCTCATACATATACCAATACTAACTACACTCGTTTTACACACGCTCCAGTCCTTCACAATCAAACATTTTCCACAGCTGTTTAGAATAAAATACAAGTACCTACTATGTTTTTATCCATTTTTCTATGACGTAATAACATTCGTACCACTGTATTTGTTGGCTATATTCAAAATTCTAAGCTTACACGTGTTGTGGTGATTACGTTCGAGTGCCACGGCTTGTCGATATTCAAAGGCGATAGAAAGGCAGCCTCTGAATACCTCGTTACTGAGGCCTTCTTCTAAGACAGGGTAGCTTGAAACAGAGTAACCTAGAAAATAATTAAAATCATATAGCGAAAATAGTTCTCGTTGCAGAGGTTGTAGGCTCACCACTAAGTAGGTAGTCAAAAGCTTACGTTGTCAATAAGTAGGCATATTATTATATACCTTTGCTCTCTTGTAAGAGCAAAAAACTAGTGAATAAATGATACATCAACAGATAGCTATAAACAGTTCTTCTATCTTACTTTGCAACAGATATTAGCATCAAACCAGACCTAGGTTCGCTAAGAAGGTATTAGAGCCACGCTAATTTCAGCACGAACAGGCCGACTAGACCGGGACAGTACTACTATAGCAGACCAATCTAAAGTGACAGCATCTGTACTATCCTGTTTCGTTGGTGAGTATAAGTACGTAGGCCAATTGATGCAGTTGTGACTATTATCGTGGTAAGTGTGTGAATCTTACACAGCCACAATGACTGCCACAATGTCTGACTGTATTCTCAATGAATGTGGTGACCACAACTCTTGGATTTTATTCATGCTTTCCATCAGGCAGAGTAGAGTCACTTTGGAAGACACTTAAAATAAAAAAAGGAAATTAAATAGTTATCCTGTTCCCAATCCCTCAAATTACTTCACACGCTGATATTGTCTAAGACTCATTTATTCTTTCCCTTTTTAACTGAATTTAAGCTATCATTAAGTCTAATTAACACATTGAGGTGTACAAAAAGCCAGCTGATTTTAGGCGAGCCTAAATCATTTTTCACTAACATTACCAGAATGAACTTCCATTCTATCTTGATTGACATATCATTACTTAGATCCGAGTCTACACAGAGTATTAATCAACAATTAATACAAAATATTTTAAGGGCCCTTAGGCTCTCTTAACCTATGGACTACTCTACCTACAGCTAGCAGAGACGCAGTGCAAACTACATTCATAGGTAAAGAAGAGGCTACGTACTCTTTAGAGCTAGCATGTTCTATATTTTCTGCTACAACTTTGTAACGTCATCTTGCTAAGCAATATGAGTACGCCAGTGTTGAGTACAATACACATATGTATTTTTTTATATGTGATCTTCGAAGATGCTTAAATTAAATTTAAAATATTTAATTTCAAATTTCGAATTCGATTATTTTTGTAACATGAACTAATTTCTTGTGTTGACATTGAATTGGTCGGTGCATTAAACTCTTTGATATATTTTATTGAAATTACTGAACTAAACATATTAAGCTATATTTTTACTATAATTAGAAATGGATTAAATTAGTTAACAGATGCGAAAATTTCAATGATGTACAACAAAAAACATAACATGCTTTTGTTATTTTTACTTAAATTTTCATTCTATTCACTTAGATCTCACAAAGTACACAATACGCTATAAGACAGTTGGCAGAAATGCAATTTCAGTTATTCCCTATATTCTACGTACAAACAACATACCTGACTGCGTTTCTTCCACTCAGCAGAAACGCTCGATAGCAAATTGTAGCTTCGTATGTGAGCTGTTTATTTATTTGTAAATTATACATTTTTCTAGATAAGCATTCACGTTTGTACGATTCATGTTCTGTAGTCTACACTTCACTTACACCTGGTACAGATCTGCTACGATGTTATCAGGCATAATTTGTTAGATTCTCAGGTCTCCCTATTTTTTTCTTTCAAAGACATGTCGATATTATTATCATATAACAAACTTGAAACTAGGGCAGGACACATTCCACCCTCAACACCCACCCACACCCTCGGTGGTTCGGATCGGAAGACGGCGTTGTTGCTACATTCTGGGCAGCGGTGGAGAATAGTCTCCACTGTACACTCCTTCAGCGAGAGCTGGGGTTTGTGGCAGTCGAATGGGGCCCCATGGTCATTGTGGGCTGCTACATATCTCCAAACAGCGGCCTCTCCGTATTTGAGGCGTGCCTGGACGGTCTCAGGAGCTGTATTTGCACATACCTCTCCCGTCCGGTACTTGTCGTGGGCGATTTCAACGCCCGCTCCACACAGTGGGGGGATCGTCTGGACAACGTGAGAGGAGATATACTCATTGAGTGGGCGGCGGGCTTGAACCTCGGTATTGTAAACCGAGGTTCAGTCAACACCTGCGTGAGATGGCAGGGTGAGACAATCGTCGACCTGACGTGGGCGACTCCCCTGGGCATCGAGCAGGTGTCAGGATGGAGAGTGGCGGAAGAGGTGGTCACTTTGTCGGACCACCACCACATCATCTTCGATGTGGCCACTTTCCGCCCGGTTGTGGGCCTGGACCGCCGCAGTAGCTGCCCTTTGTGACGATGGTCCCTCAAGCGGATGAACCGAGATATGCTCATTGCCGCAGCCATCGTCGCAGAATGGCCAGAGGAAGTGGAAGAGTGGGTCTCGTCCGCGTAGCAGACGACACTCTAGTGCTGACCAGGGGGTATGGCTTCAAAGAAGTTCTGGAGCTCGCCGAGCAGGGGCGGCTTGTGTTGTCCAACAAATCGAAGGACTAGGTCTACGGGTTGCACCTCATAAGACGGAGGCACTGTGGTTCCACAGGAAACGCAGAGGTGCCGTTCCCCCCAGCTCATTAATCAGAGTTGGGGGAACGGAGTTCGAGGTTGGCCGGCACATTAAGTACCTCGGCCTCACCCTGGACAGTCGATGGAGCTTCAAGGAGCATTTCGAGCGGATGATCCCCCGAGTTAGGGGGATAGCGGGCTCCTTACAACGGCTATTGCCCAACTTAGGGAGTCCGCGAGAGGAAGTTCGCCGCCTCTACAGTGCGGTGATACGATCCATGGCCCTCTACAGGGCGCCAATATGGGCCAAACGCCTATCGGCCTCCTCCCGCTGCCGAGCTAAGCTCAACCAAGTGCAGCGGATAGCGGCCATTGGGATCGTACGAGGATACCGCACCATCTCGTCGGAGGCGGCGACAGTCCTGGCACGTTTCCCGCCTTTGGATCCTAGCGGATATGGACACGAGGGTTTATGACCAGACTCGCGCCATCCGTCGGAGTGAGAGCAGGGAAGACCAGGACAAGCTCGAAATGCGGCGGAACGCTCACCGACAGGCACTGGCACAGTGGCGCGTGCGGCTTGAACAGCCGCGAAACTCGCGTCAACGCGCTGTCGGTGCCGTTTTGCCTAACGTTGAAGCTTGGGTAGGTAGGGAGGGAGGTCGCGTCACCTACCACCTGACGCAGATACTCACCGGGCATGGTTGCTTCGGTGAGTATCTGAATAAGATCGGTCGTGAGGAGACAGCACAATGCTACCACTGCGTGGCCGACCGGAACTCCGCCCAACATACGCTGGAGGACTGCCCCGCGTGGGCGTCTGAACGCGGAGTCCTGGTCGACCAAATCGGACGTGACCTGTCCCCACCGGCAATCATTGCTGCCATGCTGGCGGGTGAGGAGGGCTGGGGCGCAGTGGTCTCTTTTTGCGAAGTTGTCATGCTCCAAAAAGAGACCGCTGAACGGGATCGGGAGAGGGCCGATCCCGAGAGAAGAAGAAGTCAACGGCGTCATGAACCGTCGATGAGACCGCGAGCCGCCAGAGAGTGGAGGTCTCTGGGGGCAGAATAGTTGCTGCGATAGGGGATAGGATGGCGGCCTGAACGGTAGTACCCTACAGTCGGGCTGCCACGTCAGAACTGTGGGGGAGAAATATTTTCCTCCGGGATAGGGTCTAACAGGGCATGGTGTCAATTGCACCGTAAGGAGCAGGAGATCCGAAGGGATTTACCGCCTCGTCAACAAAAAAAAAAGAAAGGGCAGGACACATTGCTAGATTAGATTAGTCGATGAGCTCTAACAGAACTCGAGAAAAGACTCATGATAGTGGAAGACCAAAACATGGGGTTAGATAGTAAATAGGATGGTGATGGCACGGGATTGAGTACATTGGCAATTAGGAGAAGAAGCTTCGTCCGAAGGCGGAACAATGAAACACAAAAATGAAATCACAACTTTTAAAAACAACAGTTTTAAAACAGTTGTTTTATGATATGTTCTGTTACATTATAAATCCAAATATTTCCCACAGATGTCGCAGGCTAATACTACGAGGAGGGTCTACTTGCTATATTTTGTATTAAAGTGTTCATCTTAAGATTGTAAAGTGGTTGTTTTGTATGCACTAGTCGATTTATGTAATAAATCTATACTAATATTACACTGATGAGTGTTCGTTCACCAATCTCAAGAACTACTGGTTAAATTATAAAATACCTTTTAGTACTGGACAGGCCATTGATTGAAGCAGGCTATAGAGTCTATAGATTCGTTCGATAATTAGTCTATGCATAGACTTTGTAACATCGAGCTAAGCTCAGCGACCTAACATCAATAAAGATAATAAAATAACCGGAAAGAAAACAAATAAAAATAGAGACACATACGAAATAGTGTGGATTAGTTAGTAATGTATTACCTGTACATATACATATGTATCTGTGTCCTTGTGGTGATGACACCACCCCTTTTCATTCTATGGCTGTCTTAAGAAGCGACCAAAGAAACAAATTACGCAGGACAACAGCTCTGCAAAGAGAAGGAAAATTTGAAACAAAGAGTGTACCAACCCGTCTGCTCTACGTGGTATAGTAAGCCAAAGCCTCTTGTATGTTTGTAAAGTCCCCCGCGACATATTATTTAATCAAAGTGCAGGCGTTGTCTTAAAAAAAACAGTCGTGTAAGAATATTCAGTGTTTAAGAATCATTTCTTGAGTTGAACGTTGATGCAAGAGTGGAGATAGTCACTTACCGTGAGGTAATACAAGTTACAACATCAATAAATGTAACCTAAACACGATAATTATAATATTCAACTCTCAGTCAGTACATTCTAAGTAACTTTTAAAGTTTTAACAACCTCGTTGGCTTACTGGTAGCGTATACGACCGCTGTTCTTGAGGTCTCGGTTTCAATACCTGGGTCAGATCAAACGCTTGTATGATCTGGGTTTTGTTTGGGTGTTTTTTATGTATAACGTGTATATATTTATAAAAAAAGTATAATTGTACTTATATCAGTTGTCTAGTACTCATAGTACAAGCTCTGCTTAGTTTGGGACTAGATGGGGTTGTGTAAATGTTGTAGAATATTATATTATAAATTATATTATTGTATATTATATAACACATATTCCATTCCATCCAAGTACATACAAGATCATGCAAATTGTTCGTGAATTGGTGAAATCCTAAAGTTTATATTTATAGGGTACACGCCCCAATTGTTGGCATTCCACTACATTAGCCGTGCCAGCGTGCCCGACCGCAACCGAACTTTCGGGGCTGCTATCCTGGTAATCGTTTTGTAAATGGACCACCTTCTTGGGCCTGATGGAGGCAAGGACATGGTAGTTAAAGTAATCAGACTACGGGTTGTTAGGCCTTAATAAGATTGGATAGTAATTGTTGCTTAAAATATGTTTTGGACTTGTATTTGCAGAATATTTACATAAATCCGTTAAGTTTTAGTTGCGTAATGTAATCAAAGAGTTGATTACAGAATTTTAGTATCCTGTGAGATCGAAGGAATCCTCGACCCTCGGCCTATCTAAGGGGTGACTCAACTTTAATAATTACTCCACAGTCGTAGTTAAGTGTTTAGTCTATAAATTTTAAGTCCTAATCCAACAAGGAGTACTCACGGTCTCAGATACTGTTATTTAAGATGATAAATGGATTTTTTCGGTTCGAGTTCGACATAACCATTGTACTCGTACTAGTTGTCTGATGGATGATATTCGAGGGAATTTCTGCACAAAAAAAGGCAGTCTTTATAGCATAGTTCGAGGAGCATTCTATGATTTCCTTCAACACTGAAACATTTAATCAATACACGGATAAAAAACTGACATTGCACGGAGAATCAGTCCGCTGAAGTAGAAGTGGACCGGTCATGTCTCCAGAGGAACTGATGGTCGCTGGAGCCGAAGTAAGCTAAAGTGGAGACTACGATTAGGCAAACGTAATGAAGGGCGGCCTGCCGCGCGATGGACCGACGACTTGAAGAAGGTGGCTGGTAGCGGATGGATACGAATTGCCCAAGACGGAGATGGTTGGCGCTCCTTAGGGAAAACCTTCGTTCAGCAGTGAACAGCGATATGTTGGTTTGATTGATTGATTGACACAAAAATCTCGAATCACTGACCTTTTGAAAGTTATAGATACCCGCACAAGTCATTATAATTATTTTCTAATTTGAAGCCATTACTCCTTTAAATTTGTATGGTAAACCTGGCAAAGCTGAACCTTCACAAGTACTTTTTACGGTCACGCTTACCTGAATAAGCAACGCAGTATTAAGGTAAGTAACAATATTAACCCGAGCCGTGGCTAATGTTCTGTATGATTAAATTTAAAGCATCATTGACTAAATCTCTCCTGCCTCACAACTAAATTAAAATCCTTTAATATTTAATTTGTACCTGACAAAAATATAAATCATTTAATTATTATTTAATATAATAAAGAACGTAGGAAAATTAAATTTGTTCACAGAAATATAACTTACACAAAGTACGATCACGATTGAACCCAAATGAATAAACGAATATTAAATGTAAAATTAATTGGTCAGTAATTAATACCCGTTCAATTATTTCTTTGGTGGTACGTCTCAGGATTAAATGGTTTTATTAAAGTTTAATTATGAATTAACCAGAGTCTAAAAGCTCTGAGCGACACATTATGTTTCACTAGATTTATGAAAAAATAAGTTACTAACCGCATCGTATCACGCTTCGGTTTTACACATTGTGGCTGTATTGAAGTGAGATGAGAAAACTGCCACAAAAAAACTTTGAAGCGGTATATCGTATTAAAGGAACTTAGTAAAAGGAAAGGATAATTAAAACTTTGTCCCGTTTATGTTGTACATGATGAAAATGATGATAATGATGATAGCCGATTTCGGCTACGGTGACCAATCTCAACGGAGACCAACCAACTACGCAGGATTACAGTGTGAGTGAGTGAGTGAGTGGAACCACTATCCGGTATGACCGGGGACAGATAACACCCAAGACCGACGGCTTTACGTGCTCTCCGAAGCAGGGAGTGAAATGATGTCTATATCAGAACTAAACCCTATGTGCGATTTCATTGTCAATGACGACTATTTTGCCAATATTTTTGTACAAAATGGCAGCAACTTATTTTATATATTTTCATACGAAAACAATTTAGCAAACAAAATAGTGGTAAATTACACACAAGTAGCCAGTCTATTACAGTAAGGGCTATAAGAAATACCGTGTTCTAACACCAGGTTCAGGTAAACAGTTCGATAGCCTCGTGTATAACTAAAACCCCCGTCGCCTTGAGACCATCGTAAACCTGCTGACCTCTGAAACCCTCGTTATTAATGCTCCAAAGGGAGCGATGCAAATTTGCTCACAAATAGAAATTCCTCTCATTAACCCGGCTTTAATGACGCTTTTTTGCTAAAACCAACCATGGAAATGCGCAGCTTTTGCTAAAAGACGAAGGTTAGAGTAAACAGTAGGGCCACCATAATAATGTTTTTATGTGGACTTCTCTCCTACGGACTCTTTTTTTATGTGTTGTGTCGTGTTACAGCTGATGTGTTACATCTTTTTTTTATTTATCTGCTTTCTGTACGAGTTATTAAAATAGGATCGTGACAAGAAACGGAATTGTATGACAGGAAGCAGGAAAAGCAGAAGCTATTTGATTTCACTAAATGGCGCTCGATGCAAGAATGAGTCACCAGATGGTACACGAGTTCGTTTCTTTTTTTTTCTCTATTTTAAAAAGATTACGCTCACATTTTCTCTGTCTGTGTGGTGACGGATTAAGTATACATAGTGTGACCACCCCTATTCATCCAGTGCGTGTTACAAAGTACACAATACAACATCATTACAAAGAGAAGGAAAACTTGTAACAAATCCTATTTCAACCCGTCTAGCCAGCGTAGTACAGTAAGCCAAAACCTCCTTGCTAAGGAGAGGCCTATGTCCAGCAGTGGATTGTAAAAGGCTGTTGATGACTCTCACATTAAAATGTATCCTGTGTAGCGGAGGACTATACAAATATACCTGAAGCAGCCACAAAGAACACCCAGATTCAGAACAACAATTTGTAGAACACACAAAGAAAGTTTGTAGAAACTTAAAACATTTAGCGCAGTAGAAAGCGGCATGGTAACCGCTTAACTCACTACACCATCCGTGCAGTCTTGCGTATTGTGCATGTTACGTGCTATATCATCATCATTTACGCGCCTAATGTAAGGCTAGCTCGTTTTTTTTTAATATTAATCCGCAACATGTGGCTTAGTAGTATTGTGATATTTATAGTCGTACGTTATTCAGTTAAACCACGCTTGCCATGGATATAGGAAAAAGCAATAACTTCTACATTCGACGAACTTTGGTAAATTTAAACAAAAATTTCAGTATTAAATATCTTCAACAAGATGGAATTCCTCTAAAATTGGCATTTTAAGTTACATTTTGAACTGTTTAGTCTGCGATATCTTTTAAAGTTACACTATACTTAGTCTGGCCATAAATACTGTTACACTTAATTATAAAAAAATATTACATTTGAATTTCGAATCTGTCATTTTTATACGATTGTTCATTGTGTTTTCTCATTTTGGCGCCAATACATTGTAAAATATTTTGCGATATTAAAATGGTGTGGGGTGATAAAGAGAACCGAATCGCTGTGATAGCATTACACAAAGTAGGTATGGAGCCAAATGCAATTTTTAAAACTCTCCATACACTTGGTATTAGTAAAATGTTTGTGTACCGGGCTATTAATAGGTACAATGAGACCTCCTCTGTTTGTGACAGAAAAAGATCTGGCCGTCCACGTAGTGTTCGTACGAAAAAGGTGGTCAAAGCAGTAAGGGAAAGAATTCGAAGAAATCCTGTCCGAAAGCAAAAGATTTTATCTCGGGAAATGAAGATAGCACCTAGAACCATGTCGCGTATTTTAAAAGATGACTTAGGACTTGCAGCCTATAAGAGACGCACTGGCCATTTCTTAACTGATAATTTAAAGAAGAATAGGGTGGTAAAATCGAAACAACTACTGAAGCGGTACGCAAAGGGAGGTCACAGAAAAATTTTGTTTACGGATGAGAAAATTTTTACAATTGAGCAACATTTTAACAAACAAAATGACCGTATTTATGCTCAAAGCTCTAAGGAAGCTTCCCAATTAGTCGACAGAGTGCAACGTGGACATTATCCGACTTCAGTGATGGTTTGGTGGGGTGTTAGCTATGAAGGAGTGACTGAGCCATATTTTTGTGAAAAAGGTATCAAAACATCGGCACAAGTGTATCAAGATACCATTCTTGAGAAGGTAGTTAAGCCCCTTAACATCACCATGTTCAATAACCAAGTATGGTCCTTCCAGCAAGACTCGGCGCCGGGTCATAAAGCTCGGTCCACGCAGTCTTGGTTGGAATCGAACGTTTCGGACTTCATCAGAGCTGAAGACTGGCCGTCGTCTAGTCCCGATCTTAATCCGCTGGATTATGATTTGTGGTCAGTTTTAGAGAGTACAGCTTGCTCTAAACGCCATGATAATTTGGAGTCCCTAAAACAATCTATACGATTGGCAGTGAAGAATTTTCCCATGGAAAGAGTGCGTGCTTCTATTGATAACTGGCCTCATCGTTTAAAGGACTGTATTGCAGCCAATGGAGACCACTTCGAATAAGCTTTTTATATTTTTAATTGTTTTATATTTATGTATTAAACTGACACACTGTAAAAGTAATAAATGTTATTTGCAGTTAACAATTTTCTTTTTTCTTTATTACAATATTTATGGCAAGACTAGGTATAGATGTACAATTACTATTCTATTTAGGCAATGGTTTAAATATGTACTTTCAAACAACCTGATGACTTGATCAGGCTATTATACTGTTCGTTGCCATTGCTGTACTTAAAAGAAAACAGTAGCTTTAAAATATAAACTTTTTCATGACATACTTTAAATATACTCGTATATATGTACATTCCTTTTCCTATAGAAACAGAAGAAAAAAACACAAGCCAGTATCTCTTTTAAAATATTATTAACTATTGAAAACGAAAATATACTTATCATTATGCACTCAAAACTGCAGAACGCAATGAATCTTTCAGATGAGTAAAATCACAATCAGTTTTTTTTATTTGTAGATAATAATAAATAATTACGACAAAACAATTGGGACATTAAAATACCTACCCATTTAGGTATTCGTCTTTCTAAGGGCCGTCCTTCCATTTCATAAAATTTCTAACATCCTTACGATTCATCAAAAAAATGATTAGCTAGTCATTTCTGTAGGAATGAAATTCTCATTAAATCACAGCCACCCTAGTGCGGGGAATTTATTTAAAAGTTAATACTAACTAATTACACACACTTTTTACCGTAAACAAACAATAATAATGCAAGGTTTAAGACAATGAGCTTTAAAGGGACGTTTGGCTAATATTCGTGGCTCTACATTAATGTTTCTGTTAAATAAATACGGTTTCTCTGAATTAAATGTCTAAAGCTGATAAGGTGTTACAAAAAAAAATTATACAGTACCCAGGAATAGTCATCCTTCCTGTTCGAAGGCACTCCCCCTTGTTTCAGATTGATACTACAACTGTTCGTTTACAAAATGGTAGCACATAACATATATCTGTACACAGTGAAACTTGGATACCTGGAACATTCAAAGACATACGAATTTGTTTCACACTTAAAGAGGCATTTCACTGAATCAAAATCTTAGATATCCAAGTTAAAGAAAATAACAGTGTCATTTATAGAGTGTCCCATCAATAGAGCTGAGAGTAGAAGCATTTTTAGTCAAATACGTGTGATTATTAGATAAAATAACGAATTATGTAAGCATTATACATAATGTATCATGTAATGACTTCCACATACAGCGCAACCAAAAATAGAATACAGCGCCATCTACTGAAGATACATCGAACTACGGAGTAACTACTAATCCTGTATCGCGATCAGAGGTGGCCTTCGTTCAACAGTGGATGGCAATTGACTAAAACTGTATCACGTTATAGAAATTCTCGATTGGACGGTAGCGCGTCAGGTATGATAATCTTGCCTGGTCGGACGATTCTCTCCTTTTTTTAGAGGGACACGACATCCGTTTCCCCGCACATATATGACCAAAATACAAAACTTGTAGCACTGTAAATGATTATAAAAACAAATTAACGCTACTCCGATAATCTAAAGATATCACGAAACAGTTAAGTCGCGTTTTATGGCTAATACGTAACTTGCGTTTGCGTTTAATACGCGTCATCAAAATATGACCTATGCCATTAATTTACATCTATATCGCAATAAAACATCTGTCTTGAGACATCATGCAAGCTCATTCGCATAGTTACTTTGATAGCGAAAACCGCACACATTTTAAATCTATCTATACTATAAACCACTCAATACTTGACCATTGTTACTTCAAATAATACCTGTACGAGCAATGTAAAGCCACACGGCAGTATAATTAACCGTTTTTATTTTCCGAACATAGCCATTTCTAAAGGGTTAAAAAACCTTTAAAAAGCAACGTTCTAATTTTGGTGGAGAAACAAAAAATCTCACAGCGCCGTACAGAAAATGGCTGTAAAGTGCCATTTTCTGTAAAAAGGGTTCGTACGACGACGTGGTTGAATAAAAAGTGGAAACTGCTTCATTGTTACTGACATCGATGCTAGAAATAGCTTCGGTCTTGGCAAGTGTCAATTCTTGTGTCCAAAATGCTGGCTGATTCCAGTATTATCTATGCCAATGTAAAGAAAGTATTCTTTCCTAATTCAACAGTTGCAGTCACAACTATTACTAAGAGATAATATTAATAAAATATTTGTATTATAATAACATGTAAGTTCCTTTCCAATGAATACTTAAATAGGGTTTTTAAAATGTTTATTCACATAAGAACAATTTAATTTCTTTTTCAATTAGATACAATTATATTACAAGTTATTGGAGCACCGCCGCAAGAACAAAATGGCTTTACCATTTTGTTCCTGCGGCGGTGGAGACCATGGGCGGCTGGGCTGCCGACAACAGGAGGTTTGTGAGGAAACTGAGTCGTAGACTTATGGAGGTTAATAGTGACCCCCGTTCTGGTTCGTTCCTTGTGCAAAGGTTGGCCATTGCATTGCCATATAACGTGGCATTGCTGCAAGTGTAATGGGCACCTTTCTACCGCAGATGATTAGGAGTGAGTTAATTTAGCTGTCTGACCACAAACTCGTTTCTCGGCAATTTGGTGGCAATAGAACGCTTTACGGAGCCGCAGCGCGCTTACGGTGTGAAAAAAAATTATTTAAACAACAGTTCACTTATTACTGTGTGTGAGGCTTATTTCACGTTGAATACCATTTACGACTTAAATCAGTGTCCGGCTCCTTTAATAAAGAAATTGATGAAGAAGTTCGAAGAGATGAGCTCTACGCTAAATGTGAAGCAAACTCAAAAAAGAGAACATGCAGCAAGTTGCAGATTGTATTTGACGTAATCCAGATTTATCAACGCGCAAATGTTCAGCTAAATTAACATTATCCCGCACATCATCACGCCACCGTAAATGTATTTGAAATTACTTCCATTTAAGATCATGATACTGCAGGAACTAAAACCTAATAATTTAAATTTAAATTTGAACCGTTCAGTAATTTTAATAACATCTTATTTCCTGACGAAGCCCATTTTCACCTCAACAGTCATGTATACAAACACAACTGCAGGTATTGATTGGAACAACAAATCCCAAAACTAAACATGATTGACCACTTCATTCTCCCAAAGTAACTGTATGGGCTGCAATTTCAGCAAAAGGAACCATTGGACTCTACTTTTTCGTAGATTCTCGCGACCGTTCAGTTACTGTTAATTCTTCTGAATATGTGAAAATGATATGGGAGTTCTTGGGACTGATGCTACTGGAATTTGCTGGCTACAATCGTAACACATGGTTTCAACAAGATGGAACCACTTGTCACACATCCAATGAGTCCCTGTCAGTGTTCGAAGCGAGGTGGTCCCAGACGAGGCAACATTCCTAACCACCCAGAAGTCTAGATCTATCTCCACTAGACTTCTTTTTATGGATTTACTTAAAGAATCATATCTACATCAATAAACCAAATACACTACGTCAACTAAAAGAAAAAAACAGCGATGAGATGTCGGCGAGGTCTCTTTACCGAGGAGCATTCAAAAATTTTGGTGCTCGCTTAGAAGAGTGCCAACGTCGAAACGGTTGTCATTTAGACCATGTAATTTTTAAAAAATAAATTCCAACTAATTAGCTTTGTTGTAAATAAACAATTTTTTAACCAATATTTTTACTTTAGTGTACTTTTGTGAGGGACGGTAAGTTCTTTTCCTATAAACACTTGAAGCAAGTTTGTAGGTTTCTTATTTTCATATTAACAATTTACTGTGTAGGTACTTAGTAAACAGTAAATTGTTATTATGAAAATAAATGTTTATTTTACCAGAACAAATCACTGTGTACTTAGTACAATGCTAATTGTTTTTAGAAGTAAAAACATTTACCTTGTACATACAAAGTTTTTGCGTACCTAGATACAATTTTATTACAAATATCACTTAGTGTGATAGATACTTGTGATAGATAGTAAGTTCTTTTCTCATAAAAGGTGAAATAAGGTTTATTGAACCTTTATTTTCATTAGAGAAATTTAAATTTTACTTAAGTTAGATACAATTGTATTTTTAATATATTTTAGTAAGGTTTATTAAATCTTTATTTAGAGAAAAATATAAATGAATATATACTTAAATACAATTGTATTACAAATATCACTTGGTGTTCACTTGCGATGAACAGTAATTTTTTTTCTTGTAAATAGTGAAATAAGATACATATAACCTTTATTGTCGTTAAAACGATTTACATTTTACTTAAATTAAATTCAATTTTATTACAAACATCACGTATTGTCCTCCAGTAATGGACAGCAAATTTTTCTATAACTACTTCAATTTCTGTTCATAAGATAAAATTAGACCGAAATTATTTTTGTACATATTTCGATGGATTTTAAAGGGATCTAGTGATGAGAAACTATTTTTACATCTGTGTGAAATACGAATGAATAGTATCACTTGATGTAGCTGGTTGTTGCAGGTAGGGTTTCACGTAATAAGTATATCTGGAACAGTGTGTGGGCACATTATAGTTAATTTGTTCTAAAAAACTGTTAAGGACGTCGTACAGTAACATGTCTACGATTTGGTGTCTATCTTCCTGTGTATTTATTTTAAGATATTTACACGATTCTTCACATGTGAAACTTCTAATTTGGATATTATATTATAGTTTAAGTATTTAATGAATTTATGTTGTATTCCTTTTATTAAACCTATTTGAATTTTAAGAAATAATTTCAAGGTGACTTTTGCAAATTTCAATACAGTTCGAACATAATTGGCATAAAGAACCTTAAGACAGTACAGATTATTAAATGATTTGCTGTTACGTATGAAGAACCTTAGTAATTTGTAAGCTTTATTAATAGATTATTACATTCTGCCTTAAGTACTAAATGCAAACTTACTGTTTAGAGAGCATTACATCTAAGTCCCTTACCCGTGCGGCTCTGGATTGACTCATTGCTTATACTAATAACTTGACATTTCTGAGTTTTAACATTTATTTCGTTACGTTCATAATAGTCTACTAGTCGGTCTAGGTCAGATTGAAGGAGCAAATTATTATGTTTCGAGTAGTGTATACAATCTGGTAAGTGAAAAAAAATACGTGTGGCACTCAGGGACTGCTGCGATAAAGCTATTGCATAGCATTTTTATCAGCTTATACAATTATAATGTTTCGGAGCTGCTAGTCTCGATCCGTGCGAGCTTCCTACAGTTCACACGCATACGTCTAGCCGCACGCATACAAACACCGTGCCGAAGTCTGCCGAACTGAAACGACGTTAGACGGTGCCCGGTTTTAAAGCCGCACCACTGTGCCAGTCGAAAAATACGATTGCAACCTCCTTTGGTTCCTAGGGCATGTAATTTTGAAATAAGGACTCCATGATGTACCTGGTCGAATGCTTTCTCAAAATCTGAATAAATACCGCCAATTTGCGCATATTGGATGTTATATAATTACTTAGCTCTAGTAAATTAGGTGTAGGAGAAGGTAGTTCCATCATAAGACATGTGACTTAAGTAACCCAAGCCTTCCCTTTGCCTTTAATGACCTTCTAGAATTCTTGCGTAGTTTTTTGTACATTGTGCATAAGTGCCTTTTCTTATTTGGTGTGAAAATCATTTTGAAAAATTCTGCGTAATCACGAGGATTCTGGAACCTCTTCCATTTTTTATGAATCCAGGACTTTTCTTTAATAGCATTGATGAGCGAATTAGGGACCCATTTAGGATAATTAAATCTACCAGATAATCTAACAGAGGGTACATGGACATCAATTAATGAGTTCAATTTTTTATATAATTTATTTTTCCATATGTCAACACTGTTCGAGTCAAAATATTGATGCCAGTTCATTTTACTTCGTTCATAGTTGATATTATTGTAAAAATCTATATAATTATTCAGGATTAGCATTAGATTAAAATGTAAGCAGATAGTTTGTGGCGATTTCCACATACAGCGAAAATTAAGACACAGTAGATAGATGACATAGAGTGCCATCTACCGGAGACACACAAAATTACAGAGTAATGAACAAAAAAGCAACTACTAATCCTGTATCATGATATAGAAATTCTCACGGCAATTAGCATTATACAACCACACGAAATAAATCGTTCGGCCGCAGCCCGCCAGACACAATTACCTCGCCTGGTCAGAGGATCCTCCCTTTATGTTGGAGGAACATGACACTCATTCCTCTACAAGTATCAACTTGTCAACTTTCACTGCAGGTTAGTGTTAAATTACATTAGATCATGTCACCGTAAAGTCGAGGCAATTTCCAAACTCACCTGTTACAATGCCTACTTCGGCATAAGATGCATGTTCCACTTGATAGCTGTCATTTCCCCACGAAATAAAAGGTAGATTGAAATCACCAATAAATATGTCGATAAATATGTCGCTAGATAACGCCTTGTATAGCACTGCAAATGAATTTCTAAACTTATCTAACATAGCACGCAATTTTTTATTATAGATGGAGATATTGGGACCGATGTAAGGTGCAAACTACATGTTGAGCCTGATGACGTAAGCTGTGAATTGTTCTTACAGATTATATTATTTATTGTCACTTACACGGGCCAGAAGTTGGCAACCTTTCGCCTATGAGTTTCCCATGTGGCAATATACAAATCCAAGTACGTAAGTAAGTATGTCTATTGTTATTTTGTATAATTGTTATTTGTATAAAAGTACATGTGTGAATTCTATCGTCAACATGTTTTACACAAGCATAATACATATTGACTACTTCAAAGACGGAAACATCTGTATATCCCCATCTGAGGTAATTTCAACTGGCATATTTTCTACAGTGATATTTCGTAGGCTCACAAAAAATCAAACAGTTTTTTACCCAGATGAATTTGACATTCAAATCCCGAGCTTGTTGACGGCAATTGTTTCGCAAAATCTTATTGGCTATTGTTAAGTGTTGTTTTATGAATACTATGTTAATTCATATACAGGTAAGGCTATTTATGATTTGTATGCTGAATAGATAAGAAATTGCCTATGATACATCGACATAGTCGTAATTGTGGCTCAGCTCCATAAATAAAGATAAAAAAAACTTTTTTGGAGTTCTCTTCGTAATCCAAGTTTCTGGATGTGGTCTTTAATTTTGTTTAGTTTTCTAATATTAGTAATTATTCTCTCCTTAGCCCTTCTGGTCTTTAATTTTGTACTAATTGTTTTTTGACAACTTGTCCTTATTCCTTCGTTTTGTTAAAATAATTGAATAGTAAATAAAAAAAATACCAGCCAAGAGCGTCACGGTGATTGAAGGTTTAGATTATTATTACTCAGTAATAATAAGGCTCAGTATGGTGACGGCTTAGGAATACATAGTGTTACCACCCCTATTCATCTTGTGGGTGTCGTAAAAGGCGACTAAGGGAACAAAGTATGCAAGACAACATCATTACAAAGAGAAGGAAAACTTAAAACAAACCCTGTTCCAACCCGTTTGGCCAGCATGGCCTAGGCCAAAACCTCTCTTGGTAAGGAGAGACCTATGTCCAGCAGTGGACTGTAAAATGCTGTTAATGATGACAGATGAATGGCTGTATTAATGAAAATTTAACTGGAAAGTAAGTTTTTTTTATTCAAGTGCTTGCAAAAGTGACTCTAATCTGCCTGATGGCAAGCAGTAACACAATCCAAGTTTTGTTGTCACCATATTTATTGCGAGCACAAACAATGCATGACTCACACTATGGCGGCCTAGTGAGATGCTTTTTCACGTTCCGCTTGGAGACTTTTGTAGGCATGTTTTTAGTTTCATAAAAATTACATTTATTTTTAACATGCATTTAACTTGTAGATATATTTTAAATCCGCAGTATAAAACATCCCGTTTTCTGAAACTTAAGAACGAGAAACTAGCAGTTTAAAAAAGACGATTATTTATTGCGAACGTTTATCCGGAAATGCCGTTTTTACTGCCTCTCTAGGGTATGAAAAGTGTAAATTAACCCACAAGAGTTCCTTATCAAGACTGTCGCCAGCCCGAACGCAGCCATTAAAACCTTCCCACATCGATGTTCCGAAGGGAACCTCTCTTTAATCTCTGGGGACGCTAAGACATAAAATTTAATATTCATCTAAAAATGAATGACGCGACGGGATCAGCTTGTACATTGTCACTTGAATACGAAAGAATATTTTATATTTTGCTGTTACTGTTTCAGTATATTTTTAATACATTCTTAAAATAAAACTCTTTAGTACTCTTATTTCACTATTTATTTTAAGTTAACTTGATCGGTTCCGCCTTATAGCATTCACAAAAGTTCAACTTAGTACCGACAATCGTGTGTATAAATTATACAAAATAATAATAATATATGTTAAATGATTTTACCTTTCTTTGCATGATTTTTTCTATTTTTTTTTTAAATAAAACAGGTGATGTAATTAATGTTCTACATTAAAGGGAAAATATTTAAAAAAATCTACTATAAATAAAAATATGAATTGTGTAAAGAACAATATGGCGGAAATTTGCATCATCATCATCATTATCGTCACAATATATTCCAAAATAAATCAAAAATGTTCTTCATGATGAAATGTTATGATGGAAATTTTCATCATTATATAAAGAAGGGTTCAGCGTCACGTTTAAAGAAAAGATGATAGTTAATGTCTTTTAATATAAAAATGTAATCGACAATCGTAACAAATAATATTCTAAATTCTTTAATTTGCCCCGTTAGTGATTTTCTTCTCTTTGGAACCAAACGAAAAATATACCTGTTCGAACATAAACGATAACTTTTCAAACAGTTCTCTTGCTTGTTAGAAATCTGCTCAAAATTCCTATTTGTGTCTTCATGAGAGCTATTACTAGCGCTATGTTTTTTAAAAATTTATATTACTCGTATGGCAGCAGAGTTTAATTTTTGGCATTAAATGGTTGTTCTATACAGTTATATTTTTTAAATCTAATATGAATAAGTAGACCGGAGGCCCATTGACGCAGGGGTGACAGTTATCGTGATACCTATGTGAACCTTACACTGCCACGATGAACTTTTACGTCCCCAAGCGTGGCGTGAAAAAGCATCTCGCTAGGCCCCCATTGTGTGGGTCACCACACTGCATTGTGTGCATTTGCAATGATTACGGTGACCACAACTCTTTGGATTCTATTCATGCTGTCCATTAGACAAAGTAGAGTCACTTTGGCAGGTTCTTCATATGGAAAAAAAAACCTATATTTTGGTATTGGGAGATTTTGAGCTACTTAATAAAATAAAATGAAGAATAGAATACTTTCTCTGAAACTATAGAGTCGAGCGTTAAACTAAATTTAAAAAATCCAATATTTGCTTTACGTAGTGATTACAGGGAGTCTATTGAATCCTAAAGTATAAATATATTTTCTTCGAGACGTCATTAATTTAGCAAAACGTCTTATATGAAAATAAATAGTAGCCATGATACATTGACCTAATATGTTGAAGAGGTCATAAAAAATACCATATTCGGAACGTAAGGTTCTAACCCCCGGGGAAATCTATAAGCTTTCACTTTCAGCAAATGATACTAAATAACTGTTGTACACGAAGCCTTGTTTACAAAAAATGATTAGATTTTACGATATTACAAAATAAGTAAATAATTATATTAACAAAACCTATTTCAGTATACAGTAGATTTTTTTTTTTTTTAATTAAAACTTTTTTTTACGTTTTATGGGCAACCTCTTTACTGTCGTAGTCAATATAGTGGGTACTCGTTACAGTGCATAGAGAACAACACTTTTTTCTTCGCTTCAGTAACCCAATAACGAGTTTGAGAGATGTCAAATTTGACATTTATATTATAAACATTAATTTAAAATCTACTGTATTTTTTCTGTCAGCAATTAGTACCTTGGATACTCTCGTATTGTCAATGTAGTTAATACTCAAATCTGGCACGCAATGCATCAAATTTGGATATTTTCGTACATGTTGAAAATAAAGTTCTTAAAGCTGATGAAATAATGAACTTGTTTTTAGACCCATATTATTTTCGACACGTAATTATCAGGCAAATGGATATAATTATTGATAATAATCTATCCACATTTTCGTCAAAAGTATTTATTGAAGAGCTTATTGCCAAATTATAGGTAGGATATTATTAGAAATATGTTTTCTTATTTCTATATTTATTTGAAAACATAATTTTTATACATATTTTTAACAACGATGTTAATAGTAACAATGATTAATTGATTTTTCTTAATGAGTGAGTTTTGTTAATTTAAATGTGTACTTTCTGTGTGTACAATACACACAAATTTAAATTAAGAAAAAATGACTATACTTAGTGTTAGATAGAAATGCTGTTTCAGAATATGACAAGATATAACAACTTAAGATATTTACGACGCGACGATACCAAAGCCGGGATCGCCATTATTGGCAATACGCGACGGTCGCAGGGTTAATAGAAAACTTAATACCTTTATTTTCTTAGCTTCGGTTAAGCAGATTATAGGGTAACCATACTAAACATGCTGAAGAGACAAGACATAACTTGAAATTCTTAAGAAATTTTTCAGTGTGCCAGTCTCTTGTCAAAAGTATAGGATGGAACAATTGTATAATTTGAATTCCATTAAGATCTTCTTATAGATAAAAAGCTGCCCTTTTAAGATCATCTTAATAAACCCACTACAAGAACTTACGGTGTAAATTTAACTTCAGGCTGCTTCAATAAAAAATAAATACGCTTTGTAAGTTAAAACCAAGCATTAGACGAATGACATTAATGACAAGTAAATAAATTATTTAACAAAAATAAATTATATTTGTAATAATTGTAACGAGACGTCTTGCAGTAATAAAATTATTAAGTGTTTTGAACAGTCATTTTGTATAATAGAACCCTTTGTACAACGTAACAAACATCAAACTACACTTCTCATGAACTTAGACGGCTAAGAGCTAGTGAGATTACGCTCCCAGTAATATTTACGACCCCCAGCGAGGCGTGAAAAAGCTCTTGGATTCTATTCATGCTTTCCATCAAGCAGAGTAGAGTCACTTTGACAGGCTCTAAAAACAAAAAAAGTCGACAAATACTACTTGAATTAATTTACTAAAAGTACAGTGTATTTTTGTATCAAAATTAACTTTAAAAAGTGATAGGTTTAAAATCGTTGCCATCAATTGATTTCAAAATCAATTGATGGCAACATCTTAATTGATTTTAATAACACTGTTTTTTGTGAATGAAATAAACCTTCTCCTTTTCAATACTCTTGAGTATGTAAAAGTTCCTGAATATGTATTAACTAGTGACGACCTTAAAAAATAATAAACGTACATTCTTGTTCACAATATTACTTATGAAACATAAACCGAACATGATTTCTCCGTTCCAACAATTCATTTGGAAAAATCTTATTAAGTTTAAAAATCATGGACACTGTACAGCATCGTGTTGAATCGAGTTGCACCCGGCTTACCGTACCGTGTTGGCTCAAGATAAACCCCTGTGCTGGCCACACCACCCGTAACTAACATATCTGTTCAAAGATTACTTTTCCCTCAAATTAGATACTGAACTCACGGGAGAACAACCAAAATAAATCCTGTGAAAATACAAATAGACTATTATGGTCGTATTTGAAGAGTTAAGAGATAGGAAATGGAATTTCATGATTTGTGTAATCATATTACAAAAAAACGTGACAGTCTGTCTGGATTTTAGATTATTTTAACCTCTGTCAACATCTTTAGTTTTATATGTATTAATATAATCAGAGATTATTTTTTTTCGATCAAACGCCTTAATCTGTGAAAGAATCTATTTCAATTCGATCTTTTTATTTATACATCATGCACATTTGGTACATTGGTTGACTTAACTCCTGCGGCATTCTCTACCAGCCAACCGTTGAGTGAAGCAGAGAAAACTGGAAGTACAAACATAATATATATACAGATACATATTTACGTATATAAATACATATATATGCATATAGATACTATTAATACTGGTAGTTTTAGAACATACTGTTGAACTTTTGCCTCGAAAAAAAAGTGTTGAAGGCCATCCTGATTTCGAGGAAGCACATTCCAAAGGAGAATAGACTTTATAACAAAGGAAGAGCCAATAGACTCAGACGTATGTGAGGGACATTGAAGAAAAAGTTTATTAGGAGACTGTAGGTTTCTGTACTGAGCGTTGCATAATTTGTTCTTCTATGTACCTACCGTATTTCATATGATATTAATAATAAAAAAATAATATTTCGGACATTTGACATATAATATCATCCAGTTTCAAACTAAGCAGAGCTTGTGCTATGATAACTAGACTGACTAATAGAGCACTTATATACTTTTTTTTTGTAAATACATACATATTATATATAGAAAACACTCAAACTTCGAAACAATGCTTCATACAGGCATTTGGTCCGACCCGGGAATGCAACTTGAGACCTCGAGCAAGCACTTCACTTCACTACCGCTGCGCCAGCGAAGCAGTTAAGCACTTATACGCGTGGTGGTACATTCACATGTATTAACGAAATTTTAATAACATTGTTAATGTTGGTGGTTATTTATTTTCTTCCTGAAGAAACGAGCTAATTCCCAACTTAACATATGCAATATAAGTCATTCTATAATGTAAATCTAATCTAATCTAATCTAATATGTAAATCTAAGTCTATAAGCACAGGAGAAAAATTTTCTGTTGCGACACGTCATAAATTTCAAAACCATAACTAGAAGCTGATACTTCGAATGTTTATGAACTAGTTGCTTACGTATTTTCAGATATGACTCGCTCTTATTTAAATAATATGTATATTCGTAACATAACTAAAACATTAGTATATATTTATATCAATATATTTATATATATTTTAATGATAACATACCTCTATAAGCTAAATGAACAATGAATTTCTTATAAAATATGACCTCACTGTAAATGCGAAATATACGTAACAAAATTTGTTTAAAATTAAAATAAAAATAGTTTGACAAAATATGAATTGATAAAAACATTAACTTAGAATTTTATCACTGATTTTGTATTTTGCCTGTCTAGTCACATAACTCTCGGATGGATGGATTTCAATTACTCGTGTGTACAACACCTAGTCCTCGGGCACCGTTTTACACAAACGAAAACAAATTAAACGAATTATAATGAATATAACGTATATATGTGATATTCATTCAATCTGAATATCCATGCGATGATAGTTCAAACTACGATGATTACTCTGTGTCATATGTAATTGCAAAATAATCATTTATGAGATCAAAAACGGTGACTGCAGAATAGATGGAATAGAATAATATTATTATTGTTCTGTATCGGTATATCGGTATTCAATTTTGATAGTTCCTCAATGAGTATGATTTGATCGCGTTCGTCGCGTTTGCAGTGTCGTGTCGCGTCGTAGGCGACGCTCATCTAAGACGCATGGTGAATCAACCGTGGTGTCGAGTCTGGTCACCCTCAAAACAAGTATGCGTCATATCGTAATCCGACACAAACTGCACATAGGATACAAATAGGATACACCATTGTGTTGTTCGCGTTCGTCGCGTTCGCAGCTTCGCGTCGCGTCGTACTCGTCACTCGCCTAATAGTCCAGTCATTATAGTAAATTCACCTCAGAATTCGAGATACCCAACTATAACTCTGTAAATACTTGTATATTGACACCCTGCAAGTTGTCTCAAAACCGACATATGGCAGGGTGTACGCAACTATTAAATTTCAAGGTCAAAGGTCACAAAAATCGGTTTTTCGCGCTTTTTTTGTAAATATCTCATTTCCTATGGGTTTTTTTGCTATCTGTATTTTATCAATATTGTAGAATACAGAATTCTCTACAAATTTTGTATAAAAAAATTTTTTATACGGTGAACCGTTTTCGAAGTAGAGAGCGGAGAGCGCCCGTTCACAGGATCACTTCAGTTCAACCGGTGCCTCCGGTCGAAAACGCGCCATATATAGTTGATGAACTATCGATTAATCAATGATTATAAATATTTGTCAATTTTTATTAACTATTATATTATATTTTATATTTTTTTTTCCTAACCTATTCACTTTTTATTTAGTATTAATTTACTTAACAACACTTACCTGTCCATGTAATTGCAGAATTGTTAACGAAAATATAGGAATTAAAATTTAATTTTAACCTAATTAATATTAATAACTTCTTAAATGATGAAAAAAAACAAATAAATTATGAGTTAACCTTTTTTAATAAAATATAATTCAAAACATTTATTTTTATTAAAAGTAAAAAAATGGGATAAAGGGTACAAAAACTACAATTTATAATTTTAATCATCTTCTTCCTCTTCATTGGCGTCTTTCGGCTGCTGGTAAATTTCAAACTGGTCTTCATTATCATCTTCAACGACATTTGTCTCAAGTTCTTCCATGATTTCGGGGTCAAAGGTTCCATCCTTGTTAATGTCGCTCTGATATGGTAGAGCATTGAGACAAGCTTGCCCATTTCATTGGCCACAAGCTAAAGAGCATTGCAAACCCGCTTTCCTGCATTCGCATCGCGAACCACAACCACTTTTGCAGTTGCAGAAAATTGTATTTAGCAAATCTTCTGGGGCAGCTGGTAAAATTATCATGTTAGGCTCCAGAAAATCGTTTCGCAGTGCCCAACCGCACCTGAACCCAAACCTGGGGCTCCAAATCATGCCCTTACCAAATTTGAACTTGATAATATACACGTTTGAAATGTTGATGAGCAGCTGCACTTGTTGGTGGAATATTTGGAAGCTGCACAGGTTTATTAAGTTTTATAAACTTGACGTAACGCATATAACGAAGATGATCGAGACTTTTCACAGATTTCGGAGCATTATAGACAGCCAATAAAGTTTGAGTTACACTCTCTAATAATGTCTGGGCCGAACAATTTTCTTCCTCAAATGCTGCAGCTAGTTCATCTAAATTTGTCAATTTCTCAAAAACTTTTAAAAATGAAGAAGAAGAGGAAATTTTTTCCCTTTTTAAAAAAACGCAGAAGTTATGTTACGGTCACTTAATGCATGCAGAAATAAAATATGTGTTTTGGAATAAGTATAATTATCAAAACTTTTAAGAAAATGATAAAATATAATATAATAGTTGATAAAAATTGACAAATATTTATAATCATTGATTTATCGATAGTTCATCAACTATATATGGCCTGAGTTTTCGGCCTGAGGCACCGGTGGACCTGAAGTGATCCTGTGACCGCGCGCTCTCCACCCTCTACTTCGAAAACGGTTCACCGTATAAAAAAATGTTTAAACAAAATTTGTAGAGAATTTTGTATTCTACAATATTGATAAAGTATAGATAACAAAAAACCCATAGGAAATGAGATATTTACAAAAAAGCGCCAAAAAACGATTTTTGTGACCTTTGACCTTGAAATTTAATAGTTGCGTACATCCTACCATATGTAGGTTTTGAGACAACTTGTAGGGTGTCAATATACAAGTATTTACGGACTTACAGCTGGGTATCTCGAATTCCGAGATTCTTATCTAATTTAAGCTTAAATGACTGGAATATAAGACATTCCATGAATGTCACAACATTAGTAACCACTCTCATTCTCACGTTACAAATGTTAATGCTAAATATCTAGTTCTAAAATTATTAAATCGGCCCAAAAACAAGCTTTCGTGTTCAAATAAATGGAGTTACCATCTAGTGACCGCGTCTTTGCCTAATCGTACACTTTAACTTTTATCAGCATAACCCTTTAATAGTCCACTGCTGAACACCGACCTCTTCTTCAAACCTACTGGGTTTGGCCAGTTGCCCAGGTATACGAGTTGGTTTACGATCTTGTCAAATTTTAATTCTCTTTGCAGTGTTATTGTCGTGCAGAGTTTATTCCCTTACGCCAATGTTATACATGTCCAATGAAAAAAGTAGTAAGTAACATTTATTTATTTCCCGCGCAGATAAACCATGTAGCGTGACTAGTGGCCAGACATCCGTCTCGGCTATCGTAAAACAATAAAAAACTATTATCATTGACATATTGAACTTTTATCCGCCAACCGGCGATGCAAACCTTTATCGTAAAACTTTAAAATAATGGTATGAATGAAATTCCTGTGTTACAATTTCGCTCCCACATCGTCCCTTTTTGACGTTTTAGGTTTCAACTCACCGGTTTGATGACTACGTGAGAAATACAATCGTTTTACTACAGTAAGTATACAGACACATATGTAGGTGCATCATCTTGACGATTTAATAAGAGATGTACTAATTTTGTACTATTTAGAGATATTTGTGTACTAACAACTCTTGTATTCTTTATCTTGCTTGCCTTACATATCAGTCAAAGACTATCGTTCCGTAAAGAATTCATGAACTTTGGACAATATTAATCTTTTAAAAAATAATTCCATTTCAGTATATAATTACTGAACTTTGAACAGAAATAATCTTTAAAAGATTATTTCTATTTTAGTATATAATTCTTGAACTTTGAACAGAAATAATCTTCAAAAGAAAATTTCCACTTCAGTAGATATAGAATTCATGAACTTTGAACAGAAATAATCATTAAAAGATAATTTCCACTTATGATAAAAATACACTAATCAATACATATAAATACAATTGAAGTGTCTGTCTATAATTAAAAATAACCGGCTAATCTCTGAAACCACTGCACCAATTTTAATGAGACTTTCACAAGGAAATAGAAGAGGTTACTAGGCAACTTATAGGCTATTTTTATCCCAAATTTCCCCCGGAATCGGGATTTACGCAACAAAACCACATCTCTAAAGTAAAAATTCAAATCCTATGCAAACGAAGCCATGGTCACAGTTATGTGTATACTTAGAGACGAATTGCGTTGACCCTTACAGATAAAGTAAGTGATACGTTATCAGAATGAATGAGAACGGTCTCCGGAACGCTATTAGTGGTCCACGAACCGGATTTAGACAAGTGTTAGAAGTTATTACACTACTATCTATCACTTTAAACTATTCACATATGCTTACATCCTCATCCTGAAAAGGTAGAAAGAGGCGCATTTAAGGGCCACATTTTGTCAACTATCATCGAAATTTTTGAATAAGAATATTCGGCACATAAAACATGTATATCATAGATAAATGATACCCATCCACACAACAATTAGTCATGTTGATTACTTAAAATATGTCCGACGTGAGAATTGAACTTCGCCGACACAGGGGACGTTAGCAATCAGCAATTCAAGTTTGTAAGGATGGAAGTTTTTGGGTATGGATGTTTGTTACTATCTCACACAAAAACTACTGAACGAATTTAGATGAAAGTTTACAGTTATGTACCTTTTACATCAGAGTAACACATAGGCTATAATTTTTAAAGATTTTGTGTAATTTGACCATAATAAAACGAAAAGTATGACGTTAGTCGAAAGAATTGCTACCATCTGAGAATTATTTCGTTGTGCGCTGCTTAAACCGTAAGAGTTGCTCAGACCGGAGGCCCATTGATGCAGGGTGAAAGTTATCGTGGTAACTGTGTAAGCCTTACACTGTCACGATGACTGTCATGCCTTTTACGTCCACAAGCGGGGTGTCAAAAAGTATCTCACAAGGCCGCCATAGTGTGGGTTACCATACTGTATTGTCTGCATTTGCAATGAGTATGGTGACCACAATTCTTGGATTCTATTTATGCTTTCATCAGGCAGAGTAGAGTCACTTTGGCAGGCTAAAGTTACACGACAATAATATGCTGTAGGATTGTTTGTCTTAAATAGTTCTTAGTAAGAGTCTGCAACAGTATATAGTATTAGTGTAGTAAAGTAGGGAACCACAAACAACTAAATTTGAATACTTTTTATACAATGCACATTTAAGAGTATTTATATTTTTTTAATAAAGTTGATACATTTATCACTTTCACTATATAATGTAAATGAACTTTGCTTTTACACTAAGCAATTTGAATGAATAATTTGATAGTAATTACGAAAATATTGACCTGAACGAAGCACCATTAGCCGCTTACGATAAGAGAACGCAGCACGGGAATGAAAGATGTCCATACAATGCTTGTGACGTTAATATGGATTCAAAAATAATTCTGTCTGTGTTTACTTTCACGGTACACCTGTGTTGCACCTATTTTAATGAACTTTGACATGAATATATTTTGATACAGGAGTTATTATTTACCACTATAACAGATATAGGCCGCGGCCCGCCAGGCAGGATCACCTCGCCTGGTCGGAGGGACATGACACCTCGTCCCCCCATAAAAGTATGCAAGACAACATCAATACAAAAAGAGGCTAGCCAGCGTGGTATAGTAGGCCAAAACCTGCTTGCTAAGGAGAGGCCTATGTCCAGCAGTGAACTATAAAAGGCTGTTGATGATAACCGATATATAAGCGAGTGGAGCTATATTTTTTTTTTTTTTTTTTTTGTTAGTGACCTAGCTGTTGGCCTGGGTTGGCCTCTACAACTTTACGCGGGTATTATGGTGAGCGCTGAGGGCTCTCAACCGGTCATTTGTTAAGCAACATAGCCCAAGGGCACCCCCTGTGGGATACGAACCTCGGCTTGGGGTGTTGCTGCTACGTTGGGGCGACCTACTCCCATGTTTTGTGGACGGTTTACGCGGCGCGTATTCCGCCCCCGACGACGGGGACGAAAACGCGGACGGTTCCTATTCGATTGCCTAGCTGTGTTCGCTCTACGTTGAGCGAGCGTAATTTCGTCGTCTAGTTCTTCTAACGCGTGTCTGGGTCGACGTATTTTCGAGATCCTACTTGGTGTGTAGTCTACGGCCGCAACCACTAGAGGGTTGGGGTGAGTCGGAGCAGAGTCAAAGTAGCTAAGAGAGCACTGTTTTATGTATTGCTTGTTGGTCAGCAATCTGAGGTCGATGTGGAGGTCGACGTTGCGTACATACCACGGTGCTCCCGTAGCTTTGCGCATGAAGTTATTCTGTAGTGTTTGAAGCCTATGGATCCTGTGTGGCCTAACGTGTGCGAATACTACGCTACCGTACGTCATTATAGGACGTACGCATGCCGTGTATAACCTAACTTTATTTTTTAAGTCTAACTTCGAACGCGCGTTTAATAGGCTGTGGAGACGTCCTAGCACGAAGGCAGCCCGGTTGCGGACTGCCTTGATGTGGGGGCCGAAGGTTAGACGGTCGTCGAGGGTTATGCCTAAGTATTTGGCCTGCCTAGCCCAAGGGATAGACTTGCCGAACATTCTAATCTGAGGGGTCTTCTCCAAGGGATACAGGCTTAGCTGTCTTCTGTGAAACAGCACCGCCTGGCTCTTCTCGGGGTTGACCTCTATCCTCCATTTCCGGAACCAAGCGCCGAATGCGTTGGCTGCGGTCTGGAGTTTTTTGGCTACTGTCGAGGGCTTCTCTCCTGAGCAGTAGATAGCCGTGTCGTCTGCGAAAAGTGCCGTCTGCACATACCGATGCTTCGGAATATCGCTAGTATACAGCGTGAAGAGTAGGGGGGAGAGCACTGACCCTTGCGGGACACCAGCTCGTATGGGGTGAGGGGAGGATAGTGACCCTTCTACTCGGTAGCGGAAGCTTCGGTTCGACAAGTAGTCTCGTATGATGAGCACGAGTCTGTGTGGCACTCCCATGGTGAATAGCTTAAATAATAAGCCGTTGTGCCACACTTTGTCGAAAGCTTTCGCCACGTCAAAGAAGAGGATCCCTGTGAACAGGTTGCGTTGAAGGCGATCGGTGGTGTACTCAACGATGTGGTGGACTTGGTGGACGCACGAGTGATCGGTTCGGAAACCGAATTGCTCGTGAGGGAGAAGATGATTAGCGTCGGCATATGCTTTCAGCCTATTATAAACTAAGCGCTCATATATTTTGCCTAATCCTTTAAGCAGACTTATCGGTCTATAACTAGTCGGTTCGGACTTTGGTTTGCCGGGTTTGGGTATCCCAATAACCACGGCTTCTTTCCATTGTTGTGGAAAGATATTGTTAGCGAGCGCTGCGTTGAAGATAAAGGTCAGAAGGACCACTAGCCTGTCTGGAAAGAGTTTTATAACTCTATTTGTGATACCGTCCGAACCGGGTGCCTTGCGAGCGTGTAGGCTCTTGACGATCGTCTTAACTTCTTCGGGGGTGACTGCTATTAGGTCTTGCTCGTTTGTCCCCGTCGTTGTTGTTGTTATTATTGTTGAAGTCGGAAGTGAAGCTATGCGCTCTACTTCTGAATCAACTTTAGCTACCTCGTCTATATTGTGGTGTATAGCGCTGGGCGTGCACTGAAGCTCCAGACTGTCTGCCAGGCACTCTGACTTTTCGATATCGTCGAAGGCCGGTGGAAGGTTAGGTCGGCTTAGAGGAGGCATACAGGTGATAGTGTCTCTCTTTAGCGAGCGGGATAACTGCCAGAAGGCATGGTGGGTAGGTTCGAGGTCTTGTAGTGTCCTGTCCCACCTGTCTTGGCGCATTTGGTCGATGCGCGACTTGACCGCTCTTTCTAGGCTTCGTAAACTGATCCTGTTGTCTTCGCATGGATATCTGTCATAGGCTCGTACGGCGGCGTTCTTCTGCCTCAGCAGTTCACGTACGTCATCGGGTAGGTTCCAGCGGCGATCGTTCGTCGCCGGTGCCTCCCGAGTGCATTCGTTAATTAACGATTGCACGTGTGCTGTGAGGGAGTCGATCGCCGTCGCGGTGTCCTCTTGGCTGGATATGTGGTCGGGTATCCTGTCTAGGTGCACGGACGAGGATTCCTCGAGTTTTGCCTCGAGGCACCTCCAGTCCGTGATACGCCTAGTGGGGGTACGATGACCTGCGTCTATTGGACCCAGTCTGGGTGCGAACTCTATGACCACAGGTCTGTGGTCAGAGGTTAATTCGTGTAGCACTTCTATTGAACACAAACGTAGGTTTATGTTCTTTAGGAGTGCCACGTCCAGAATGTCGGGTCTGTGTGCCACGTTGGTCGGGCAGTAGGTTGGTTCGAGCGGGGTGATAATGTCGAACGCTAGTTTCATCGAAAGCGACTCCAGGGCTCTGCCTCTGCTGTTGGTGACGTGACATCCCCAAAGGGTGTTTTTAGCGTTGAGGTCGCCGCTGATTATCACAGCGTTGCTCAGTTCCAGCAGTGCTTGGAGGTCGCTCTCGAGTATTTGCCTGTTGGGTGAGAGATAGGCTGAGACCAGGGTGATTGGAATGTGTCCAGTCATACCTATTCGGCAGACCGAAGCCTCAATGCTCGTCAGCGCAGGCGGATCCATAGGTACGCAGTGAAGGGACCTTTTGTAATAGATGAGAGTGCCCCCTAGCGCAGAGTCACGTCTATCGTTGCGGACCATACAATAGTTCGCAACGTTAGGGTTTCTCTGCGAGGGTTTCAGAAAGGTCTCTTGTGCGAATAGTATGTCGAGTTGGTGTGCCCTAAGGAATTCGCCAACTTCATCTCGTTGCCTACTGATGCCGTTGGCGTTGTAATACCCTAGCTTGAGTGATCTTGGTTTGACTCTGCTTGTCGGTGTCCTATCCATGTTATGAGTTACACTTGAACGCGCCTAACTTCTCGAGTACGCTCGAGTATCTGATACTGACGTTGAGGAGGGCCAAGGGATTGCCCTCGTTTTGACGAATTAGGTTAGCGAGCTGGCGTAGCTCGCTAAAATCAATCGCACTCGCGAACCTTGCCACTAGGGATAGGTCCGGGTCGATGGTTTGCGGTAGTTGATTGAGAGGGCTCCTATAGTCGACGACGAGCGGCTTGGGCCCTCCCTGGAGAGGCTTTGTGGGCCGCTCGACAGGGGCTGCCTTTGCGGGTACTGGGGCAGGTATGGGCCTGCATCGTCTTCCGCACGGGCAGAGGTGGGAAGGTCTCCCCGGTCTTCCTGGGAGTGGCCCAGGCGTTCGTCTTCGGCAGAGGAGCAGCTGTAAAGCTCCCCCCAGTCCCTGCAGCAGCAGGGACGACTGGGCGGGGACGCTGAGGTCCTTTTGCCTTGGAGGGTTTAGGCGCCTTCGGGCAACCTCTGTAGTTGGCGGGGTGGCCTTCTTCGCCACACAGCACGCACGCGACTGGCTCAGTGCAGTTGGCCCTATCTTTGGGTCTTTTGCACGCCTCCGTCGCGTGGTCTTCCAGGCACTTGACACACCTGGGGCGGGCGAAGCAATTTCGCGCCGAGTGCCCGTAGAGCTGGCAGCGGTGGCATTGTGAGATGCCACTTCTCCGGTGAGGTGGCTTTATGGTTATACCCGACAGCCCGCAGACGGATGACATCTTGAAGATGTCTTTACCCGCGGGGCTGTCCTCTAGCGAGACCATCACCATATCAAAAATGGTGTTGGTGCGGCCTCTGACCATCCGGTGTACCTCGTGCACCGGGTAGTTTTTGGCTAGGGATGCCTTGATCTCCTCGGGGGAGATTTCCCTGGGCACGTTGCGTATCACAACGCGGAGCTTCTTCTCTTCCGGGAGAGTGTATGTATGGAAAGATATGTTCCTTTCCCGGAGGAGTTTTGATAGCGCCCTGTGGTCGCTTGAGGTGGCCAGGGCGATTTTAATGCCCTGCTGGGTGCTGCGAGCGGAGTGATATATGATTCGGCGCTCGTTGCACCACGTGGAGATAGCCGTTCATTTTGATTTTTCCTGGACGTATATTGGTGGGGGCGAAGGGCCCTTTTTAGGGGCCGCCGATGCGTCGATGATAGTGGGCGAGGCCCTCCCTGAGGGGGAGGGGGTGTGCTTAGGCCTTGAAGCGGCAGGGGCGGGAGCGGGGGCGGGGGCGGAGGCTGTCGAGGTCTGCTTACCCTCGGTCAGCTTGGGGGCCTTGTTTGGGCCTCCTTTGGCCTTACGGCTGCGTTTCCGTGAGGAAACTACGGTGTAACCCTCTTCGTCCTCTCTGGAGCTATAGGTAATATATTTCTATTTATATGGCTAGTCCATGTATATATATATATAATTATGTGTACCAACACATACCGATTAGCAGCAATAAGTTCGCCACCTACTACGTGGGACCAAATCACTGGTGAAAAGTTGACGTTAAGTATGCCTCTACCCCCCTCCGGGGAAACAGGCGTGATTTTATGTACGAGTATGTATAGTATGTATGTTTTGTGTATGTACTAAACAGTCCACAAATTCTGCATTGCTACAGAATTTAAACTCAATTCAAATTTCATTTTACACGGTATATGTTTGTTAGTTTTGTTTCTCATTTCTCACTAATGCAACCACAATGTGCCACAACGAAACGGGACAGGGTACAGGTTGGTGTATTATAAAAGTAACCGCAGAAAATAGTCTAAAAATTTGCTACAACAAACCTTAACTTACTTGCGGTAAATCGCTTTATGTCATAACCTCACTTGTTTACGGATATTATAAATAAATTAGTTATTATAGGATGTGACTACATAAATCTGCAGATCTTCAATCCCTAGTTTTTGCCTTTTATATCTCTAGTAATCGATAATATTAGTCTATGACCATCATTAACCTATTACGTCACAATAGGCTTATTTAAAACTACATTTTTTTTTCTTTTTTTTTCTATTTTGAGAGCCTGCCAAAGTGACTCTACTCTGCCTGATGGAAAGCATGAATAAAATTCAAAAGTTGTAGTCACCATACTCATTGCAAATGCAGACAATGCAGTATGGTGACCCACACTATGGCGGCCTATTAAAATGCTTTTTCACGCCTCTCTTGGGGACGTAAAAGGTATGGCAGTCATCGTGACAGTGTAAGGCTTACACAGTTACCACGATAACTGTCATCCCTGCATCAATGGGTCTCCGGTCTCACACCTGTCGCTGTGCTGTCGCTTTAGGTTGGTCTTCTGTGGGAGGGTAGTACTGCCCTGGTCGAGCCGGCCTACTCGTACTGAAATCAGCGTGGCTCTACTACCTACCGAATAAACTAATATACCAATTTGAAAACTGTAAATAGAATGTTTTCTCATGACCGAATTATAAAATGCGAACATTACACATTGATTTGATAAATGTCTATTCAAAAACAGATCTAAAATATTATATGAACTTTTAAAAAATTTTTCGTCGGCTTCAACAACTTAAATTATGGCGCAGACATCCAGTAATAAAACTTCGCGTCCCATGGGAATGAATTTCCAAATAATGTTCGTATTTAATTTAGGCCTTCAACCTCTCGTGACAAAGTGGTTTTTATTTTGAGGACATAGGAGCTACTTTTTTTACTTTGTTCCAACAAATATAATGTTTTCCTCAAGACTATGCGATTGTATAAAATGATTCAATCTAAACCACAGATAAAAGCATAGACTGATACGAACGAGTTCAGCCGTCTTTATTTTTTATTATTATATTTTCTCAATCAATGCCAATTAAGCGCTAACTACAATACATTAGTACACTTGTGGATATAGAGTCGTACGGACGTTTGTAACCGACTTTTATAATATTGGTTGAATAAAATGTTGTTTTTGTTTCATTCGTCCGTTATAGCTTTAAATGCGTACACAATTTGGTACGACCAGCAATATGTGGAACTGCCTGCGCCTTCGGAGGATTTCGCTAAATTGCCCCTTAAAGCTAGAGTAGCATTTCTCACATTTTGGTGTCTGGTAAGTTAATTTTTGATTATATATTATTTTGATATTTCTTTTTCACACTGATAGTTTCTATTTTCGAAAATCAATGTCATCAAAGTCGTAAATTTTAATGTGCATACGAAAAACTTTAAATGTTTTAATTATTTTTTTTAATATTTTGGACCACCAAAACGACTCTAATCTAACTGATGGAAACCATAAACGGAATCCGAGAGTGGTAATCACATTACTCACTGCGAATACAGACAATGCAGTATAGTGACCCACGCCATGGTGCCCTAGGTTAGTTACATCACATAAACAACAAACTTTAATAGTACCTTCCTGGACATAGGCCACTCCTTAGAAAGGAAGTTTTAGCCGACTATACCATGGTGGCCAGGCGGGTTGCTATAAATTTTGTATTAACTTTTTCTTCTCTTTACGATACAGTAAGTTGTCTTAAAAAAATATTTTATTTTACCAACTTCGCTGTACACACTTTAAGTGTATTTAGTTTAAATATTTACTAAAAAAATTAATTGACTATTGTAGATTTAGCTGGGTTCCATGTCTATAATTTACAGTGGTTGTTATCCTTTATATGTTGCACATTGCTTTGTTGGTGCCACAATTTGTTTCGCGGTATATTTTTGTTAAACTTTAATATAGTAACAAATATTATAACATATTTCTGTTATTACTGTATTTTTCAAAGAATGACACAAAACTATTCAAAATCTGTGCTTTCTAAACCCGGCTGCTGATAAATACGATTACACAATATAAAATACCTAGTCATATATTAAATCATAAATAAATATCCTCACAAATCTCATACACGGCTGTCTGAATCCAAATAAGGCACAGCTTGTGCTATAGTAATCAGATCGCTGATAACTATATTTAAATCTTTCCAAATTCATACGTATTATAGATAAATTTCACCCAGGTACGAAAGATATAATCGTACTCATCACACACATATTTGTCCTGAATGGGAATCAAACCCACAACCTCCGGCTCATCAGTCGTTCATCGGTTCGTCAAATTAATTATTTAAGTTTTTTTTTAAAGGTACTTTACATTGTACATGATTTAACATATTTTACCTAACTCGGACATCGTTCGTACACTTATAGGCATATAAAATGCTGATTAAAAATGTTTCTGTGTTTAAAGCATTCTGTTTTAAATAACACTCATTCTGGCAACTTCGTTAGGTACCTCTTATGCTAAAGTTTGGTCATAGAATAGTTGGTTCCCAAAGAGGTCAGATGTGTTTTAAGTTATATATTAATATTACCATCTTATTCCAGTAATATATAGTTCAAAACTCACAATTTCTAAAAAGAAAGCCATTTCGATTAAGCTTTAAAACGATGGTCTTAATTTCTGGGCTATGGTACGAATACACAATAAAAATCATTATTACTGTTACGCGCTAAGAATAGACCAATGGCAATTGTTCTAGAAGCATTTGATTGATATAAATTATATATAACGACGCCGACCAAATTTGTTTCTTTCAAACTTTCACTGACAACCTACGGCGTTTAAGACACACTGATGCAAGTGTCACTCAACCAAAAGTCATGTTTAATGCTTATTTGTCAGTCACAGTCTTGATTTTCCTAAAACTGACAGTAAAAGTGCATTATAAACACCTTACAAGCTTTACTGATGGTTGCCTTATGTAAAACATATTGGAGTTCTTGACAATCCATATAACGCAAGTGTTTTTTTTTATTATTTATACAGAAATGAGAATTGTACAATAACGAATTTAACGCCACATGCATTTTTTCCCAGTCTACTTTGGTGGAGGCAAGTGCGAGTAGGTGCTACAAATATCACTTTTTATAATAAAATGAAAGTAACAGTTACTGTATTAGATGACATTGTATACTATACTTACATACACTCATGTCTATCACCGAAGGGAGTAGACAGAGGCTAATTAAACGCCTGCATTTTTATTCGTGTGGTGACGGATTAAGAATACATAGTGTTACTACCCCTATTCATCCCGTGGGTGTTGTAAAAGGCGACTAAAGGAACAAAGTATGCAAGACAACATCATTACAAAGAAAACGAAAACTTGAAACAAGCCCTATTGCAACCCGTCTGGCCAGCGTGGTATAGTAGGCCAAAACCTCCTTGCTAAAGGAGAGACCTATATCTAGCAGTGGACTGTTAAAGGCGCCCCACTGTTGACATAGGCCTCTCATTAGCAAGCAGGTTTTGGCCTACACGCTGGCCGGAAGACGGCTTGATATAGGGTTTGTTTTAAGTCGCGTTTTCCCTCCATCCGCTACAATGGCCAGCCGCGAGGAGGCGACGTCCGCGTGTGCTGTACGTCACCTAAAATAGAGAGTTTACCCGTAGATGGTGCCCGTGGTAGCGGACAGGCGTTAGAAGGGATCTGGATGTCGTAATAGCAGCTGTTCCCGGATCCCTCCTATGTCAGGCACACCGTATGGTTTTAGTCGATCCAATTCTGACACACCACCTCGCCGTAAACTCCGATGGGGGGACGGCCTGAAGGGGTTTCCACACATAAAAAAAAGAAAAGGTTTGTTTTAAGTTCTCTTTTATTTTGCAACGGTATTGTCTTGCATATTTTGTTACTTTAGTCGCATCTTTTGACACTCGTGGAAAGAATAGAGGTGGTGATACTGATGGTGTAGTCTTGATCCGCCACCAACTGTACACTTGTACAAATGGTGAATGTGGACGAAGAATCACCGGACAGCAGAGTAAATATATTTTACCACCTTTAAACAAGAACGTACCCAGAGTAAAACAGTTTTTCGTGATACCTGATTAATATACTTATAAAAATTCCAATCACATAAAACTCTTTATTATAATTAGATCACACGATAGAATAGTCCACAGTTACAACAATTATATAAAAATATTTCTTACATTTAAAATACTTTATGCAACAAATAGCCTTGTACTATGACAAGGTTGGAAAACATTGAGAGCGTTTATTTTACAAAGTCAGTGTCTAATGAGCGTGTTCATCTATATTGTTGTACCTGCACTACCAATGGAGGTCAACGTGAACTGTCTATTTGCAGCAATGCAATGCACAACCAAAACCGATAGGACTCAAAACTTGAATATTTACGTGATGAAATAGGTAACGACCGATTATATGGGAGTACGTCACTTCCAAAGTCCAAAACATGAAATAAGAATTAATAACGCCGAGTGAAGCCGTAAGCTATAGCTAATATTTAACAGTAAGTACATATAAATACCTACACGCTCTGATTGTCTTTATGTCTTACCTTATCCCTCACGTTCAATAGTGTACTTTTTTTATCAACATTTTCTTTTCAGTCTACTCTCAATTTTCCCATCTGTAACAATCAGTGCCTACTTAGTGGTAATAGTCTTAGTTCGTAATATTACGTGAGTGGAACCAATTATAATTGGCAATACGTGGGTGTATGAGTATATTACGCTCCTACTTATGCTGTAAGGGAAACAAGCATAAATCTACGTACTTATAACCATTTTATCGACATAACGCAATCTCAGTAATAGTTGATATCCCATAATTACACAGGTTAAGCATTTCTTACTATGATTACTTGACTGATCGAAGTGTGATTTTACCTGCAGATAGCACGGCTGCACTATAAAGATAAACCTGTGCATGTACATATATAGATATATATTTATAGCACGTGTTATATACACGCTATGTAGTATATCTACACGTATACCCTATGTATGTACGTAAATTTATTAAAGTTTGCAGTAGAAGTCAGATTTTCATTCGTGATAGGACACAAAGTTATAATACAAAGATGTAACTTAACCTATACGTACAAATATAAAATAAAATTATACTTAACCCTATTGGTAACCCTATTATTATTATTATTAATACTTTAGTAATAGTACTTTTATAAAAACAAAGTTAAGAGTTTTTCGTTCTGATATATTTATTTGTATTTGTTAAGTGCAACGGCACGCATGTATGACACTTTGTAGTGCCTTGCGTACCTCATGGAAGGTATTATTTTTGTATTTTTTTGTAGGTAATGTTATCGACTGATGATTATTTCTTTGTGATTTAAGAGGAATATTGTCGACATTATCGATTTTTCAGTTTGTATTTTACAATTAGTAAAACAGGCTGTACAAAAGTCGACAGACATGACATCTGGCTATCATCGCTCATACAAATGAGGTGTGGTTGTTGTCAACAAGATGGTATTTTACCATTTTTTTAAAATCAAAATCATTAGTTTATATTTTTTTTGATCTGTCAATAAAATTTTGCTCTCCTGCTAAATATACTAGTAACCTCTTTCATAAATATCTATTTTTATGTATATTATATTTTATTTATATTTATAATTAAGATTTTCGGACATCTGACACGCAACGCCGTCTAGTTTTCTCCTAAGCTGGTTTTAAGTATATCAAGTTTACAAAACGTAATAATGCGTTTGGTTATTGCACTTGTAACAACTTTTTGAGAAAAATTTAAATTCTTTTATCAAAGTTCTAAAAATATGGTAATTACATGAAAAGTAATCTGTGTTATCTATTATTCTCCTCAACAAAAACTGTTTTATATTGAGATAAAAATCGGTCAAACGATTCATCACATTTGGAGGTCATTGCTGTAACCAACGCACCGATATCTAATCGCCTCCGTCAGACAATATAAAGGTCTTTTTTACTGATCAAAGGTCATTCGTGCATTGTGTGAATATTACATTAATTTTATTTTCTACCAATGTCAATTTGAAAAAAAGTCCTTTGAGATAGGAAGACAACAATAATAGAATAAGATAGATAACAATAGTAGAATCGTCATCAAAATCAAGAGCTTTTAACAGTCCACTGATCTTATTAATAGTTTTCTAGTGCCCATTTTTTTATCGTGTGGAAACCCGCTCGTTCCGTCTCTCCACCGGGGTTTACATCGGGATGGAGTGTCGGAATCCGATCGACTAAAATCACACGGTGTAGCTCTAACTAGTTTGGGACTAGATGACGTTGTGCGTCCAATGTCCAAATAGTCCTAATCCTAATAGATAAGATCGTTATCTTACTGTTAAGATACTATCTTAGCGATACAATATGATATAGTATTGTACCTTAAAACGAATGGCTAGATTTCTTAGTCTAAAATGAAAATTACAAGTAACATATAGAAGTAATTCTCCACATATTTAGTGTACTGAATGTCTGGAGGGACCTGAAATAATATGGTTCGAAGCCCCTTCAAAGTAGGACGACTGAGATCGGCTGCCACCACATACTCCAGGCTCCGGCGTCCCTTTGAGTTCCGAAAGTATTTTCGACCCTGGCAACACAAAAAAAGTATACTGAATGTAGAATATATACAAAATAATTTATATTTTCTTTATTTGTTCCAGGTACTTCAAACAGTGTACTTCACAATTGCCTTATTAAATGACATCTTCGGTACAAACGCAACAGCACCAAAAACGACGCCATTAATTCGAAAAATAAAAGACACAGTGTTCAGTCTATCTTTTACGGTAGCTATATATGTAGCAACTGCTTTCTGGGGACTATACGTAGTCAACAAAGACTTTATATTTCCACACGAAATTGAAATTCAGTTTCCAGTCTGGCTTAACCATACCATGCACACTTTTATAGTCCCATTTATATTAATAGAACTATTGATTACTAATATAAACTATCCGTCTAGAATTTTAGGTATTAGTGTAGCTCTAAGTTTTAATGCGGCTTATATATATTGTTTATACGCTGTTTACCTATCGACGGGTATCTGGGCGTACCCGTTCTTGAATGTTTTCAGTTGGCCGATGAGAGTGCTGTATTTTACCTTCAGTTCAATTATAGGCATAGGATTTTATGTATTAGGTGAGAAATTACATAGTTTGTCGACTTTAGATATTAGACTAAAGTATGCGAAGAAACGTTAAATAAAAAAACCTAACTTTGGTGTCTCATTTTTTTACTATTTAGTACACCTGTCCATATAATGTTTTGATGGTTACGAGGAGTGTTTTAACAGTGACATGCGCGTTACTCATGGAAGCCGTTGCGTTTTTAATGTGAGAGTACTCCACTCAATTCTGTTTACATGGCCTTTTAAAAGAACGTCTATCCTCACCTAAGATCTTGGAAAGAACAATGTCCACTAACAAAAACCTACAGTAACAGCCTCTGCGAGGTCACGACGTGGCTTCGTTTACCTTTATTAAACGACTTCAAAAAAGGAGGAGGTTCTATGTTCGATTACTCCGTCAGTTTTATACCGATTTTTCAAATTTCTTTTTGTATTCGAAAGGGTATACTCTCGAGGTGGTCCCACATTCAGCATGTTAGTATCTGATGATGGGATCTGAAGGAAATCCAGGGCAATCTTCAAACTTCATAGCCCCGTATTATTTTTTTAATATGCTTTCAAAAGTAATTAAAGTAGTTGCGTCCGGAAGTCATTATTTCAGGATGATGAGGTAATTATGAAAGATACAACTCCTTAACGAGTAGAAGTTGAAGCATAATTCTTTAAATATCATATATTTGTATGTTGCCTTAAGTTGTATTATTTCAAGTTATTTAGGTCAGCTGATGATGTAAGGTACAACTCCTAATCGGTTAGCACTTGGCGGATTATTCTTTCAACATCGCGGATATCATGGATCTTTAGTTGTATTCTTACAAGTTATTTAAGTGAGCTGATGATAGAGGGCAAAATTCCTTAAAAGAAAGGGATTAAAGGATGATTATTGCAATATCATACGTATATTTAGACCTTAATTTATATTCTTTCAAGCTATTCACATGGGCTGACACTAGAAGATATAATTTCTGAACAGTTAGGGGTTAGGAGACGATTCTTTAAATATCATATGCACATATGCACGTATAGTTGTTTAAGTGATCTGAGAAGTAACGTTGAGAGATGATAGTCTACCTCAGAGGGTATTGGCAGTTAGAGTGTCGAAGGAGGTGGCGCGCGCCTTGGCCAGCACAGTGGGATTTGAAGGCAGAAGTGCTCGCCCATGTTTATTGGCGGACGGTTAACTACCGGGCAGATAGAGGCGATCTACAGTCGGCCCTCACCCGTAGATGTAGGAGAATCATGTGAGTGGCGTGAGGCTGCACGTTGAGCTACGATGGTTCGTTCGTCGTTCCAGCTGGAGGTTCCACGAGCTGATTTTGCCGCCGTGGCGGCTCTACAACTAGTCATCGTCGAGTGAGCAGGGCGACAGCGTGGGACCTTTTCCTTCCGACTGCAGCAGGTCCTTTCCGGGCACGGTTGTTTTGGAAAGTATCTGCACTCGGTTACTAAGATGAAATTAAGCCCAACTGTCACTACTACGACTACAGTGAGGACTCGGCTCAGCGCACGCTTATGATTTATTCTACCTGGGTGGCGCATCGTTGGGTCCTCACTGTAGTTATTGTAAATCTCTCACTACCGGCCGTCATACGCTCCATTACTGGTAGCGACAGCTGCTTTACTATAGTCGCAACTTTCTGCGAAGATATCATTTCGCAAAAGGAAGCGGCGGAGAAGGCCCGGGAGGACGATCTAAACCCAAACCCAATTCGCCGCCACTATGTGATTTTAGTCGGTCCGATTCCGACATACAACTCACTGACCCCCGGTGGGATAACGTCCCAAGGGGGTTTCCACACATAAAAAAACGAGTTAGAGGATACTGTCAATTAATCGATGTAGAAATCAATATTCTGATGGAAAGAAAGAAAGACGTGCAAAGCCGAGGTTTAACTATTGGAACCTACATTTTAATTATACATTTGACTTGTTTTAGTGGTCTAATTTAAATATTGACAACTAGTTTTAATTGTTGTTTTTCGCGCAACGCTTTCTCATCATGTGATTTCTTAATCGATTTCTTGGGCTCTAAATCGTGATTCAGTGCAGTTTAAACTTGGCGTTTCACAATTTTTTTTTTTTACATAAATGGATCATGACTTTATTTGGGATAGCGCCCTGAGGGCCTTATGTGAGTTTATTTACATCAGATCGTCATGGTGACCGCAGTTGATATTGCAATAAGTGTTTGCTTCACAGGAACTTAATGATCACAGCGAAGCGATTGGTAAAGATTTCCAGTAGGGAACAAAAGAAACGCCCAAGCTGGTGACCGTAATAATTGCTTAGATGTGAGATAAGGTCACACTAGTCTCTCAGGAAATTAGGCACCGAAACATGCCACCTAAAGAGTAGCGGTAATATTTCATTCAACATCCCGTAGTCATCAGATGCCCTTTGGCTTTTGCTTTTGTCCAGAAAGTTTTCAAAGACGAAATTGAACTACTTACCCGATTCTATTTGATTACGTACACGATCCTTGTCGCTCTGCCGACCAGGACCTCAGTAATAGAAATATTTTGTCTCAACATAATTCTGAAGTTTGTTTACAGATTTTAGGTAATTTTATAAATAGGTAAGTTATAACAATATATATATACGGAAATAGCTTGATTGCTAAGTAAAATAATTTTATATTCACATATATTTAGATTTTTTTTTTGAGAACAGTTCAATTGTAGTTACCTAGTAATAAACTTTTGATTTAAGTAATTAGAAAAATACTGCATTTTGAACAAATAAATAATTAAATTAATTTTTTGCATTTTAAATGTTTCTAGAGAGGTCGATTCCATATAGTTTTTTTTGAAGTCGTGTTTTTTTTTATATTTTTTTAATTACTGTACACTTTATCTTTTTAGCGCTGGAGTAATAATTGAATATTTTAAACTACAGAGATTATATTTTATTTTTACCGTGTGTAATTTGAAGCTTGAAACAACAGATAAAGGTATTTCTCAGATTCGAACTTTATTCTTCGAAGAAAAGATGTCTAACCATTGATAAACTACTAACTAACTCTGGAATAAATGCTGACTGTTTATCTGACGATTAAAAAACTGGCCCTTAGAATAACATTACCTTACAGAAATAGTAATAATATTTATGATTCACGACGCCATCTACTTTCAAATAGAGTTTTTACTAGGAAAACTACATTGACTGATAGAATACTTGCATAATTTTTCGTATTTATATATATAAGTATATATATATAAATATTTATTTATATATATACAAAAAAAAACCTTTCAAAACAGAGGCTTATGTTCAGTAGTGGGTTATTAAAAGCTATTGATGTCACAGAATATGATACAAACAGTTGAACCCGGGAATCAAACCCAAAACCTCAGCACAGCAATCTCATGCGCTACCACTTCATCACCGAAATGCACCCTTTAAGTCTATTTGTTGTGAAAATTATGTGCCCTTAATAAGTCAAACGAGACGTAGTTTATGGAACTACATTACACCTATTTGATCTTTTACCTACACTAACAGTCGTTAATTACTTTTTATTATCTTCATTGAAAATAAGACTCCAATTCTCTAACAATTAATATATACTATGATGCGCGAAAGTAAAACTATCGTACTTGAAATAACACAATGTCTATATTCTATATCCGCCATTCTCTAAGTGTGTTCCGCGGAACCCTAGGGTTCCGCGACATCCCTGTAGGGGTTCCGCAAGAATTTAGAAAAAATTCCAAACACCTCTCTCTGGTCGACCGTTCTGACGCGGCGTATCACGATTCACGAGGCGCAGCCGACCTTAGTCACCTCGTACAATTTTACTATGCCGCCACCGCGGATATCTACTTGTGAGCGCGAGTCCCTTTGATAAAAGCGCGCGAGTCCCTTTGATAAAAGCCGCCCCTGAGATTAACAATAATTGTAAACAAGCTACTTTCGGCTCTAATTTTAAAACGTAAAGTCGAAATTGTTTACACAGCATTTTTTGTATTTCTATTTTTATTTCGGCTTGTTATTTATCAAAGGCGCCGACTCGAGTATTTTTGAGAATGTTCGAGATCTGGCTAGGACTATAAAAGCGGCGATCGCGCCTCGACGCTTAGTTATAGACCGATCAGTCTGCTTAACGGATTAGGCAAGCTATACGAGCGTCTAATCTACAGTAGGCTGAAAGCGTATGCCGATGCTAATCTTCTCGTCCCCCACGAGCAATTCGGGTTCCGAACCGAACACTCGTGCGTCCACCAAGTTCACCGCATCGTTGAATACACCAGCGATCGGCTTCAACGCAACCTGTTCACAGGAATCCTCTTTTTCGACGTAGCGAAAGCTTTCGACAAAGTGTGGCACAACGGCTTACTATTTAAGCTGGCCACCATGGGAGTGCCACACGGACTCGTGCTCATCATACGAGACTACTTGTCGAATCGAAGCTTCCGCTACCGAGTAGAAGGGTCAATGTCCTCCACTCACCCCATTCGAGCCGGTGTCCCACAAGGGTCCGTGCTCTCCCCCCTACTCTTCACGCTGTATACTAGCGACATTCCGAAGCATCGGTATGTGCAGACGGCACTATTCGCAGACGACACGGCTATCTACTGCTCGGGGGTGAACCCCTCGACAGTAGCCAAGAAACTCCAGACCGCAGCCAACGCACTGGGCGTTTGGTTCCGGAAATGGAGGATCGAGGTCAACCCCGAGAAAAGCCAGGCGGTGCTGTTTCACAGAAGACAGCTAAGCTTGTATCCTTTGGAGAAGACCCCTCAGATTAGGATGTTCGGCAAGTCTATCCCTTGGGCTAGGCAGGCCAAATACCTAGGCATAACCCTTGACGACCGTCTATCCTTCGGCCCCCACATCAAGGCAGTCCGCAACCGGGCTGCCTTCGTGCTAGGACGTTTACACAGTTTAATTAACGCGCGTTCGAAATTAAACTTAAAAAACAAAGTCCGATTATACACTGCATGCATACGTTCTATAATGACGTACGGCAGCGTGGTATTCGCACATGTAAGGCCACACAGGATCCATAGGCTTCAAACACTACAGAATAGGTTCATGCGCACAGCTACGGGAGCACCGTGGTATGTACGCAACGTCGATCTTCACATCGACCTCAGATTGCCGACCATCAAGCAATTCATTAAACAGTGCTCCCTTAGCTACTTTGACTCTGCTCCGACTCACCCCAACCCTCTAGTGGTTGCGGCTGTAAATTACACACCGAGCAAAATATCAAAAATACGTCGACCCAAACACGCGTTAGGGGAGCTAGACGACGACATTACACGCGCTCAACGCAGAGCGAACACACTAGGTGCGAACCGTCCGCGTTTTCGTCCCCGCCGGCGGGGGCGGAACACGGGCCGCGTAAACCGTCAACAAAACATGGGAGTAGGCCGCCCCAGTGTTTCAGCAACACCCCAAGCCGAGGTTCGTACCCCGCAGGGGGTGCCCTTGGGCAATGTTGCTTAATAAAGGCCGGTTGAGAGCCCTCAGCGCTCACCGTAACTAAACCGGGTAAAGTTGTAGAGGCCGTCTGAGGCCAACAGCTAAATATCAATAAAAAAAAAAAAAAAAAAAAAAAAAAAAAATCGACGCTTAGTTAGTCGACGATTAGTGTTCGGAGTGATTAGTACCTACTTGCTAGAAACAAAGTGTTTAGTGTTCTACTGCTGTATTCTGATTGTACATTTCTTCTTTGGACTAAACTCTTTTACGCAGTAACGATCGTGCGTTATTTTGACCCCACCATCCTGACATGTAACATTATTAATAAAGAAGAATGGAACGTTGGCTTACAGGCGTTAAACGTGTTGCAACAACATCTTCTAACGAAGCCGAATGTTCAAAATCAGATCGCGCGGAGTATACAGCAATTACCGATCCAGACGATTATGCAACGACGTCAAGTTCCACGGTTTCAAAGGCGAAAAAAAGGAAGTATGATGAATCATATATCAATTTCGGATTTGTTGATTCCAACGGCTCACCTCTCTGCATGTTATGTAGTAAACTGCTTCCTAATAGTTCCATGGCACCTGCCAAGTTGCGCCGGCATTTAGAAACTGTACACCCCGAGTCTAAAGACAAAAATAAAGAATTTTTTGTACGTAAAAAAGAACAGTTATTGGAAAGTCAAAAAACTATGATGCATGTAACCCAAACTATCAATGAAAAGGCCACAGAGGCATCATATTTAGTTAGCTATCGCATTGCACAAGCAGGTGAAGCGCACACTATCGCTGAGAATTTAATAAAACCATGTGTGTTAGACATAACAAAATGTATGCTCGATGAAAAATCTGCAAAGCATGTTTCTACTGTGCCGCTATCAAACGATACTGTTTCACGGCGAATTCATGATCTGGCAAGCTACGTCAAACAAGAATTAGTTACACGTCTACAAGAAACACGATTCGTCTTGCAAATAGATGAGTCTACTGATGTCGCTGGTCTGGCTATCTTGCTGGTTATCGTGAGATATCCATATGAAAGTTCTTTGGAAGAAGATATGCTTATGTGTTCACCGCTGCCCACAAAAACTACCGGAGAAGAAATTTTTAATAAAATAAATATATTTTTTGGGGAAAATAATCTCAGTTGGAACAATTGCATTGACATTTGTACAGATGGGGCCAAGGCGATGACGGGTATTACAGCAGGACTAGTGTCACGAATAAAAAATAAAGCGCCTAATTGTAGTTCCAGCCATTGTATCCTGCATAGACAAGCACTTGCGATGAAGCAAATGCCGTCAAATCTAAAATTAGTTATGGAAGAAGCGGTAAAAATAATTAATTTTATCAAAACACGACCACTACAATCCCGATTGTTCTCATTATTGTGTGAAGATTATGGCAGCAAACATAAAACACTGCTGCTCCATACAGAAGTGCGATGGCTGTCTAGGGGTAAAACTTTAACAAGGCTATTTGAACTTAGAGCCGAGTTACAAATGTTTCTTTCAGATACTGCTTTTAATTTGAAAGACCGTTTGTATGATAAAACTTGGTTGTTCCGACTGTCTTTTATGGCGGATATCTTTCAAAAACTGAACGAATTAAATGTATCATTGCAAGGTAAACAGACAACAGTGTTCCAGGCCTGTGATAAAATAACTGCCTTCAAAAGAAAATTAGATTTTTGGATTATTTGCGTTGGAAAGAGAGAAATAGAAAGCTTTACCTCACTCAATGAGTTTGTTAGCGATAACGATTCAGAAATGTTTCAAGATGATGTATTTGAGGAATTGGTCAAATATCTCACTTCGATGCGCGCATCTTTTGAGAAGTATTTTCCCGAAGAACAAAATACAAAAATGAAACTGAATTCATGGATTCATAATCCTTTTTTACCCAACTTACAAAAGCCCGAAAGTATGTCAAACGAGATATATGAATCTCTTTTAGATATGTCATCAGACACAAGTATGGAGGTACTGTTCAAAACGACGCCTCTCAACGATTTTTGGTGCAGAATTCGTGATGAATCTCCAATGCTTGCCAAAATGGCTCTGAATATTCTTCTCCCGTTCCCAACAACATATTTGTGCGAAACAGGATTCTCAACCTATGCAGCTACGAAAACAAAATACCGCAATAGACTGGACGCCGAACCTGATATGAGACTTCAACTGTCCTCTATCAAACCTGATATCAACCAATTGATGAAAAATAAAAAACAGTTTCATACCTCCCATTAGATTTTTTTTCTTTTTTAATAACTTCTATTATTATACTTGTTATGTAAGTAAGTAATAACTAACTGTTACATTGTACTTTTATTATGCTTATTAATAAAGAATACACTTTTAAAAACTATTGTTTTATTATAGGGTTCCGTCAAGTATTTCGCTTTCCAAAAGGGTTCCGTCACCAAAAAAGATTGAGAACCGCTGTTCTATATTAAGAGCCTGCCAAAGTGACTCTACTCTGTCTGATGGAAAGCATGAATAGAATCCAAGAGTTATGGTCACCATACTCATTGCAAATGCAGACAATGCAGTATGATGACCCACACTATGGCGGCCTTGTGAGATACTTTTTCACACCCCGCTTGGGAACGTAAAAGGCATGACAGTCATCGTGACAGTCTAAGGCTTGTACAGTTACCACGATAACTGTCACCCCTGCATCAATGGGCCTCCGGTCTCACACTCACCTACGAAACACGACAACACGAATGCTGGCGCTTTAGGTTATGTTGGAGGGTAGTACTGCCCCGGTCGAGCCGGCCTACTCGTGCTGAAATCAGCGTGGCTCTACTACCTAAGATGTATTATACAATGTGTAATCACATGTGGAAATGGAACAAGCAATAATTATTTTGCGTAGTAGAAAGTAAGGTTTCCATTTTAACCTGTTCTCACCAAGAATTTAGAGCTCCAAGCCAACCTTACCTGCAAGTAGTGCACTTGATCGACGGACGGGGTTCTGTTCCAAAAACATCCCGATGCTCGCCAACTATCACTGACGAAAGTGGGCGTTTAATATGTTTCTGTCCACCCCTTCGGGGAAACAAGTGTGATTTTATGTATACATGTTTTAGAAGTATTTAAAAACTAGCGACCCGTCTCGGCTTCGCACTGGTGGACAAAAACGGAGTTACTGTGGCATAACTGTAATAGTTAGACATATGGGATCGCGGACATTTTTATAGATATCACGATTGGTAGTACATCACTTTGCTCTATCATCAATAATTTCCACAGCATACGCGATATAAGGATCCTTTTGGTACTTTTTTCACACGTCGGGAGTTAGGTTGTGGGCGAGGGCGAGAGGGTTTTCAATAAGACAAGTGTTCGGTTTGAAGAGCGGATTGAGACTAACTTTATTTATAAAACTATTTCTTAAAGTTATTACAATATTCTTATTAATATGTGTTGGAGACAAAGAGCTATTTGTTCTAATGTTTAGTCTGCGGCTTATCATCTAAATGGTGGTTCTTTGACGGATGCCAAGATTAACTTTATTTATAAAACAATGAATACAGTATTCTTATTATGCGTTGGAGACAGGCTAGTTGTTCTATTGTTTCCAGGGCGTCTGCGGCTTATCAGCTAAATGGTCGTTCATGACTGATGGCATTGTGGGGCGTCACGTCTATGACGACATAACTCGGGTTACATCGTCGAAATTTTCACGAAGATCCCTATTTTTTTTTGTATTAAATTTAGCTGCCCGTCCGGCGTAGCACGGGTGGACATTTGTTAATTAAAAGAGTGTAAACTATCTTTACGCATCACTGAAAAATGTATTTCATCATCATCATGTCAGCCACGTTGCGTTCACTGCTGGACATAAGCCTTCTCCATTGACTTTCATGGACTTCGATGGAATATCTGCCACCTTCAATCCCAAATAGTCCCCAAGTATTGTTTTGAACTTTTTATGTGGTTCTAAAAAGAACTTTTATATGTAGTTCTAAAAAGAACTTCAAATAATTGAAAAGTAATTTTTAAATTACGTATAGTTATATCGAAATGTAAAAATTAAAATGCAATATCGCTTACGACCGAAACGCAGGAGCAGGGAGGCTACCTTACTCATAGACGTAACCCCCCTGCACCACATGCTTTGGCAACGAACATTTGCGTGAGGCACCTGAGAATGTCTTATTATTTTAATTTAAGGATAACTTTTAAATTATTCGTTCAAATATCATGCTGTAAAAGACAAAGTATATCTGCAATAAACTTCCTTTATGTTAAAGTAGCTTATACTTGTAAGAATCCATACACCTGTCTAGTATTAATACTCAAAGACCATGCTTAAATTTTAATTCTTTTATTTTACATAGAAAACCTTATACTAAGTTATTTATAATAGATAGATATATAGTATCACTGAATTTTTTGTAGGTTTTGATGAGTACATCAAAAGTGCAGTACATTATATTTGTCTATAATCATCTACTTTAGTAGCGCACGTCGAATTATGTTTCTTTTGTTAAGTTTTTTTACACCTTGGCTTACAAACTTCGATTTATAATACAGATCTCTAATTTTTTTATAAAATAAATTATAGCCTATGTTACTCCTTGATAATGTAACTTTCTATTAGTGAAAGAACGGTCAAAATCGGTACAGTAGTTTCAGAGCCTTTAGAGTACAAACAAACAAAAAAAAAATTCCTATTTATAATATTATATAGTATAGATATAGAAGTATAGATATAGATAAATAGTTCGATTATGAAATAATTAGAAATTAATGGAAGACATTGATTTTATTACAATTGATAACATTAAAATTGTGATTCAAATAATAACTTCAGATTCAAAACCTTTCACTATAAAGTTAACTTCATCTTCATCTGTATTGGTCTTCTTCTTTCTCCTTTTCTTCTTGCCCATCCATTTGGATGTAGTCAAATTCATTTGTTCAGCGCATTTCTCATAAATACTGCACAAACTTTTATAAAACATTAAAACAGTAGTAGCTCCTTTGAGGTACTGGTCAAAGAAATTCTTAGGGTCTGGCTGATTTTCTAATTTTACTGCTATGTTGTACACAAAAGTACCATTAAAAGATTTGGAGTATTTAGTCAATTCAAAAGGTCTGTAGCACAGTGTATTCAAACAATTAAACTGCATAAGACAACATTGAAATTGAGCAAATGAGTGCATCTTTGTCTTGTCATATGTTTTAGGTTTTTTGTTAAGTTTATCATCTAATTCAAAATATTTTAGAAGAACATTAGCTGCTATTAAACTATCTTCATATTGTACTTTATTTTTATTCAAAAACAGTTCATCTTTATTATATATGAGAGGGATGGGATTTACTTTCAATTCCTCAATTTTTTTTGAATAATTATTAGTGAATTGCTTGTGCCCTCGGAAAGTACCAGTTTTCTCATCGACTGCCTCCAACATTGTATAGGACATTAATAGACTGTGTACATTGCCCAGAGGAACTTCACATTTTTCAACCCACCAAAGAATGGCTAAAAAGAATATACGAAAGTTTGCAGGCAATACATCAATTGCCGTCACATCTAATTTAGGCATTTGTATTTTTAAGAAATGATTGAAACAAAGTTTTTTTTGTTCTTCTGTTAATTCACTAAATGTAAGATCATAAGGTCTGGCAATACTAATCTCTTTATCAACAAACATTCTTTTGTATCCAGTATTGTTTTCTCTGGTGACATAAATGAAATGCTCTTCAGAAAAATCTGTTAATAAATCAAAGGCATATCGCAAAATTGGCAAACAACACAGGAAGGAATCTACATCACAATAATCTTCAGCTTGTGGAGAACAAAAGTGTAAGTGGTGTGTATATAGATTAATAAAAGAACTTGGTATATTCTCACTTCGAATACCATCTGCAAACCATTCTGGTAATCCAAGAACCAGTTGATCCGTTTCTTCATCTTCAATTTCTTCTTCAGAAGAGACATCATTTTCTGAAGACTGGTGATCACTGCTATCTTCTTCATCATCTGAAGGACTAGTTTCCTGATCAATATCTTCAGGTGGCTGCCAATCGGATCGGTCAGCTTCTACTTCAGGTAAATGAAAGTATTTAAGTGATCTACAATGCTTACTGTTGTATCCATCTATGCTTCTCTTTAATATAAAAAGAACTTTATTATTTTGTTTCTTTTTCAATCTACCAAGAATTTTAGAGATTGCTGAATCTAAACTTTCATTTTGAAGCCATTTAAACAAGCCATGAATGCACCTCTGTTGATCATTAGACTTTTTTTTAGTTTTTGGCAGTTTCAGCTGGGAAAAGAATTTATTAAATATGCTCTTCTTGACAAAGTCGTTACCTAGTAACGTAGCAAGTAAAGGAAGCAGTTCCTCTTTTAAACCCCCAAAATTTGAGATCATATGCTCAACTCTATAAATCTTACATTCCATTGCCATCTTTCTTGAGCCATCAACATCCACTGGCCTTGGTTTGAAGTCCAGAGAATTAAAAGGTATATAAAGAACATTATAAATAAAAAAATCTGAATCATAACTCAGAACGGGGCAGTCCAAGTGCCTCGCCATAGCGGCTATTTCGTCATCAGCCTCAAATTCACACACAGTATAAGGTACATTCATGTCAGATAGAGCTTCTCTAAATACATCGCGTAGAAGTAAAGGAAAAATTTGAATACTTCCTTGTGTGACTGGATCTAACTTAGATGCACCATATATTTTAGATTTTAAACGGGAATATGCTGTCTTCAGTTTCCTCCGCTCGTAACTTCCATCGAACAAGACATATGGAGTTACATTACATTTCTTCAGACTTTTAAAAAAGTTACGGATATAATTCGCAATTTTATCGTAGTCTCCACCAAAAGCAGAAAAACAGTTGAGCAGTTGATATAATTGAGCACATAAGCTGTGTCCATCAATAATCAAGCAACAATCATGGAGCAAAAAATCTTTTAGAAACGCATGCTGGTTGCTATTTATATAAGTAGTTAAACCTCGAACTCCCATTTTATAAAAACATTACATTTAACAATGTAACTTTGTACACGAATTGTCCTAGTCCTATTTAATTTTTTTCTTTCTTTTGATGAGATGGCAACCAGCCGGCAATATCAGCTATTTCTGCCAATGTCGAGTATTATTTAATGTTAAGCATTTGCTTCTGTTTTGTTTCTATGAATTTTATAGAGGTTATGTTTTGATTTTTTATAGGTAGGAAATAGGGTTGTCAGCAGAATTAATTTTTATTACATTACATTACATTACATTTGCAATGAGTATGGCAACCACCACTCTTGGCTTTTATTCAAACTTTCCATCATAGAGCAAGAGCCCGTGAGTGCCAAACCTTCGTCATTTTATAAAAGCTGAAAGTTCTTCTATGTGTGTCCCTAGTACAGGTAAGAATGATCCCCAAACATGAAGCTGAGGCAGCGGTGGCTTTGGCAGATAACAGGCAACAAAGGTGTGTAAAGTTCCATCTCAAATTCGTCATAATATAAAACTTGATTTTTTTATATTTGATTCATAATAATATCAAAACTCGCGTTGCTCATTGCCAGACAGTTAGTATGGTTCCAACCCTCTGCCGGACACCCCTAAACTATTATAATTTATAATTATACTTACGTTATATTATAAAACCTAAATTTAATATATAATTTTTTGAGAGCCTATTAAACTATGTTTATATAGTAGCCGGACAGTTTCGAAGGTTCTATCATCTTGCCAGACGCATTCAAAGTGAGCAATAATCGGGAGAGCAAGGAGCGAATACAGTAACTAAACGTTATATTATAAAACCTAAGTTTCATATATAATTTTTTGGGAGCCTATTAAACTATGTTTACATAGTAGCCGGACAGTTTCGAAGGTTCTATCATCTTGCCAGACGCATTCAAAGTGAGCAGTAATCGGGAGAGCAAGGAGCGAATACAGTAACTAAACGTTATATTATAAAACCTAAATTTTATATATAATTTTTTGGGAGCCTATTAAACTATGTTTATATAGTAGCCGGACAGTTTCGAAGGTTCTATCATCTTGCCAGGCGCATTCAAAGTGAGCAGTAATCAGGAGAGCAAGGAGCGTATACAGTAACTAGTGCGAATGAAACAGAGCGCTTAGTCTATTGCGGGATTTCACTGCGCACCCATTGTAATTAATTTCAAATTTTGCAGTTTATTTTTTTCTTAATCCAGAAATTTTATTAATTAATTTTTACAATTTCAATAACAAATATTTAAAATAATACTGAGTAAAATTTTTCTCACACTATGTCAATCATGTCGAAAATCTAATAATTTAATTGATATTATTTTTCATTTTTAAGAAGTTTATTATTGTCAATGCTATTAAAATTATAAAGCCAATGAAACAAAGTAAATCAAATATTAGTGTTTATTATACCAAAGGACACATTTTTTTAAGATAAGAAATTTACAGAGAAATTAATTTATTTTAATTAAATCTAAATATTTTCATCATTTTCATCGTTATCGCGCGCTCACTAAATCGGTCCACACGTTAGCAGTTTAAACGTCGTAAGTGCTGCGAGTACAATTCGGACCGCCTTTGAATGCGTCTGGCAAGATGATAGAACCTTCGAAACTGTCCGGCTACTATATAAACATAGTTTAATAGGCTCCCAAAAAATTATATATATAATTTAGGTTTTATAATATAACGTTTAGTTACTGTATTCGCTCCTTGCTCTCCCGATTATTGCTCACTTTGAATGCGTCTGGCAAGATGATAGAACCTTCGAAACTGTCCGGCTACTATATAAACATAGTTTAATAGGCTCCCAAAAAATTATATATAAAATTTAGGTTTTATAATATAACGTTTAGTTACTGTATTCGCTCCTTGCTCTCCCGATTACTGCTCACTTTGAATGCGTCTGGCAAGATGATAGAACCTTCGAAACTGTCCGGCTACTATATAAACATAGTTTAATAGGCTCCCAAAAAATTATATATATAATTTAGGTTTTATAATATAACGTTTAGTTACTGTATTCGCTCCTTGCTCTCCCGATTATTGCTCACTTTGAATGCGTCTGGCAAGATGATAGAACCTTCGAAACTGTCCGGCTACTATATAAACATAGTTTAATAGGCTCCCAAAAAATTATATATATAATTTAGGTTTTATAATATAACGTTTAGTTACTGTATTCGCTCCTTGCTCTCCCGATTACTGCTCACTTTGAATGCGTCTGGCAAGATGATAGAACCTTCGAAACTGTCCGGCTACTATATAAACATAGTTTAATAGGCTCCCAAAAAATTATATATATAATTTAGGTTTTATAATATAACGTTTAGTTACTGTATCCGCTCCTTGCTCTCCCGATTACTGCTCACTTTGAATGCGTCTGGCAAGATGATAGAACCTTCGAAACTGTCCGGCTACTATATAAACATAGTTTAATAGGCTCCCAAAAAATTATATATATAATTTAGGTTTTATAATATAACGTTTAGTTACTGTATTCGCTCCTTGCTCTCCCGATTATTGCTCACTTTGAATGCGTCTGGCAAGATGATAGAACCTTCGAAACTGTCCGGCTACTATATAAACATAGTTTAATAGGCTCCCAAAAAATTATATATTAAATTTAGGTTTTATAATATAACTTAAGTATAATTATAAATTATAATAGTTTAGGGGTGTCCGGCAGAGGGTTGGAACCATACTAACTGTCTGGCAATGAGCAACGCGAGTTTTGATATTATTATGAATCAAATATAAAAAAATCAAGTTTTATATTATGACGAATTTGAGATGGAATTTTACATACCTTTGTTGCCGACGATCTGCCAAAGCCACCGCTGCCTCAGCTTCATGTTTGGGGATCATTCTTACCTGTACTAGGGACACACATAGAAGAACTTTCAGCTTTTATAAAATGACGAAGGTCTGGCACTCACGGGCTCTTGGACCATCAGGTAAAGTAGAATCACTTTGGTAGACCCAGAATAAAAAAAAGTGATATTACATTGTACCCTTCTTGGATAAACAACCTTTCCAACATGAAAATAACTTTTCAATACATAGTAGTAGTTCTTGAGATTATTCAACAAGAATAAGTAATTTGATACGAGTTACAATATTATTAAATAAATATTTCTCACATTTGCCACACAACGTCATTTAGTTTCAAACTAAGCAGAGCTTGTGCTTTGATAACTAAACTGATTGATAAAATACTCATATACTTTTTTTGTACATATATATATTTTACATAGAAAACACCCAAACTTTGAAACAAATATTTACGGTTCATACAAACATTTCATCCGACCTGGGAATCGAACCTGAGACCTCAATCACAGCAGTCGCATTTTCTACCACTGCGGCACTGAGGCAGTCAGTTCTGTTTTTTATTATAATCTATATTAAGAAATATTTGGCTTCAGAACTAGATACTATTTCACATATGCACCATTTCTGCTTAGATCCATAGTTGAACTATTGTGTTACACTAATATGTTACTAATGGGACGTTTTTCTCAGAATAATCTGATGTAGACCGAAGTGGTCAATATACCAAATTTCTATAATGACAACAATTTATAGAAGTAATTATACTTGAATAGTTTTTTTTTGATGTAATTACTTGTCTCGGGTCTATTAATGAATTTTTGAGCTGAGTGTTTGTAAAACGACTAATGGTGTACGGTAGTACACCATTAGTCGTTTTACAAACACTGTCTGTTGAAGTTGTCTGTTGAAGTTGACTAGACAGGACTCCCTGGTAAGGGAGTCCTGTCTAGTCAACTTCAACAGATTTAATTATATTGTTTATTTATATACTTTTTATCTCCAAGGTTGATCTAGAGACAAAAACTTCTTACTTCACACATTTTTATGTTTCGTTGCCTACACATCAAAATAAATTCTAAAAAATTGGACAAATTTCATTCGCTGTTTTCAAAGATAAGTTGTGATGTACACAGATGTTAAACTTGTAAATAAAAGGTAACAATTGTGAAATCTGACGGATACAGTAGCTAAGCAGGAGAGAGGAAGAAGACCTTTTTATTAAAAAAATCCTAATTTTACCTTTTTCCTTATTTTCTATTTAATTATTAATAAATTCTATTCTAATATATCCAAAGCACTTTTATACTTTATTTACCTATCATCTTTTTAACATTTTTGCTAATATTTTAGTCTTACATACATGTATAAATATTATAATTAGTTATTGTTTTAAATTTTAATATCCATAGCAGCACCAATATACCAATCTCAACCAAACTTTGTCGTTTTAAAAGTCATATATATTTTAGTAACTTTTACTTAATAGAAAGAGTTTTATTTTTTTTGTGAAGTGAATTACGATTATCTTCTATTCAAAAATATAGACATAGGTGAAGATTAACATTTAAATTTATTTAAAATGAGATTGGTAACGGTCTGGACCTTTTATTTTTTTTTAAATGCTTATTAATTTTGTCAGTAAAATTAAAAAGTGTAGGTGCATTTCACCTACTATATTATTTCTCAACAAGCATTTTTTTTCACCTAAAGCATCGTAAATAACAATTCAACTACACACATCATAATATAACTATTAAAATACTGTTTAATCATAGACTCAGTAAACACAGTCTATGGATGTAATATTGTTTCTGAACGGATCGACGCTCGACAGTGTCAGATTGGCAGTTTGCTTCCCCGGTCCTTCAATTCAATTTACTGCTTAACGCCGGCCGCATGTGGTAAAATTGACACGTGTTCTCAAGTAAATTTTGTTTATTTCAATAGAATTTCTAATACTTTTGCTTCAAGAGTCGAATCTAAGACCCTCATTAAAATCTAGAAATACATTAAATTTTGTGAGTTCTTGAAGATGACGGAAACTAAAGAAATAGTGCCTGATAGTAATGGACAGGAGAATAACAAGAACGTGGACAACAACGAAGAAGAAACCGAGCTGGAAAGTGCGATTATTCGCCAGGTGGAGTACTACTTCGGTGAGTAGATATGCATCTATTGCGGATGACGTAAAATCTGACGTAAAATGTATTTAAAGATTGTATGTCCCGAACATTTACACATGCGTATGATACACATGATTCAATATGTATATGTTACAGTATTTAGTCACAACAGAGTATGCTTTGTAAATGTATTTACACGTAAATGCTATACTCACTTCAACTTCCTATGTACTTCCTGTCATATATTACAACATATATTAATGCATTAGTATTAGTTGGCTTGGCGCCATTAATAACAAATGTATTTGAAGTCTATTAATTATTATAAATATATACTAATGTATACTGCAATAGTAGTAGGCCAAAACCTCCTTTCTAAGAAGAGGCCTATGTCCAGCAGTGGACTATTTAGAGCTATTGACGATGACTCACTTGTACTATTCTACAATATTTATTTCATTACACTGGACCGATTTGGCCTCATGACTCTTTCGAAGGGTTTTGAAGTTGTAAAATCAGACTAAACCACCAAAATATTTTTTTAGTTGATTCTAACAATCAGTAAAATAGTAAGAATGCATAGCAAGTGTACTGTACTGTTGCAGTGTACAAAAACACATCTTGAACTTTGTAAAGGACATTGGTGCTGGGATGACAGTTATCGTGGTAACTGTGTAAGTCGTAGGACTGTCATGTCACTGTCACTATGACTGTCATGCCTTTTACGTCCCCTAGCAGGGTGTGAAAAAGCACCTCACAAGGCCATCATAGTGTGGGTTACCATACTGCATTGTCTGCATTTGCAATGAATATGGTGACCACAACTCTTGGATTCTATTCATGCTTTCCATCAGGCAGAGTAGAGTCACTTTGGCAGGCTCTTAATATAGAAAAAAAAAAAAACAAAACATACCAACCTATAATGTTAATTTTGTGTTTTTAAAATTCTACAATAATAAATTTATTTTGCTTACAGGGGATGTAAACCTGACTCGTGACAAATTCTTACGTGAACAGGTGTTGCTTGATGATGGATGGGTACCATTCCAAATCCTCATCAGTTTCAACCGCCTTGCCCAACTATCTAAAGATGCCGATGTTATTGCCAAGGCCCTTCACAAATCATCATCTAACCTATTAGAGGTAAGTAAATTAAATTTATTAGACATTAATACCCGTACGGACATAAAGATGGGCGGTGATTAAACACAAACATTTTGCACACTGCATTTTTAGTCAAGAAGGGATAATAGCCATCTCTTGAGCCATTTAAGTTGAATAATTAATTTAAAAGCAGCATCTATATGACAGAATTTGAAATAACTACACACTATAGTGTGTAATATCTGGTATACCATAGACACAATAGTGTTTTCTGCGATTATTGATGTACAAAACTTTTAATTTGTTTGGGTAATGTTAGAGACATATAACTAGTCTTGTCCTTAGGGGTGTAAAAATAAACAATAATATATAGATGTAACGATACATTTCTTTCATATACTATGTGGACTAATATAACAAATATTTCAATTCCGTATGCCTTATGCTATGGCTCTTCTCCAGTGCCTTTCACTTTTTTCTACTGAAAATATTATATTTCCCACCACTCTTGTACTGGCCTAGGGTCTAGGTAAGACCTTGGGTCCTCTCTTCATAAGTATCAAAAGGTCTTTCACTTTTCTACCTGATCTCCTGATCTCTTGTCTTGAGTACCAGTTTCCTAATTACTAAATTTTTCATTTTAATGCCAGTCTATTCCCACTAAGCTAATAATAAGTCTGTTAGTTTTATTATACACCTACTTACTGCCTGCACTTCCTGACTTTGTCCCTTAGCTATCATTGTCAGCCTAATGCAGTCCACTTTTGACATAGACCTTTCCCGTTGCAAGCCACTCTGATTGTTTTGGAATTCTTGATCCTGCCAGCCATTTTACACAAATTGACACTCCACCTGACCCTACAGGGCCGGGTGTGCCGGCCTCACAGTGGGCGTCCTACACCATATTTGCTGACATACAGTCTCCACTCTAAATCTTTTAACCCCAACAATTGGGGATTATGCAGCTGGCTAGCTTACTGCCTCTTCATTTTTGTAATGGCATAGAAATATATACATGCATAAAATCAGGGCTGTTCCCCAATAAACACCCGTTTTCGACAGTGTTTTGGTTTCACATAATAGGCAGTGAGTCTATTCGGGATGACTTGTTTGCCAGAGCCTCATCTGTCGAGCAGCAGATGCACCATTTTGCAGGTAAGGTTGGGCAGGTAAGGGTTTCTATCAAGGTTTTAGGGGTTGAGCCCCTGAAACCCCAGAAACCCTGCACCTTATTGAAATACCAAACTTAAACATTAATTTTCTAAGTGGTTAATGAATACATATCTGCTGTTCTGTACTTCAAGTAACATGTGTAGTTTAGAGAGTTAAGAAAAATGTAGGAACTGCTATAATATAAAGAACTGTTTGTTTAGATTTCTGAAGACAACAAGAAGGTTCGACGAAATCCAGAAATGCCTGTGCCTGAAATGAATGAAGAACGCAGAAAGGAAGTTACTGCACGCACCATTTATGCTAAAGGATTCCCTAAGGACTTGGTATTGGATGACCTTCTGAAGTATTTTGCCCAATTTGAACAAGTTGAAAATGTTATAATGAGGAAATACGTGGAGAAATCGTCTAAAAATCGACTCTTCAAGGGATCTGTATTTGCTACTTTTAAAACTAAAGATCAGGTAATTTTTTTTTATATTTGTATTACTTAAAATACACACATGATGATCAGACACAAAAAAATAATGGTGTGGCAATACTTACTACTCCATGTGGTGACATTAAAAATATAGAGTGACACCACCGCTGTTTTTCGCAAGAGCGCAGTAAGAGGCGATTAAAAAAGCAAACTATGCAGGACAACATCACTGCAAAGAGAAGGAAAACGAAAACAAACCAAATATGAACCCTTCTGGCCAGCATACCATAGTATGCCAAAACCACCTTTTTAAAGAGAGACTCACTCCATGTTAGTGTTGCCATACAAACAGCTATGTTCTTTTTTAATGCTATTTTGAAAATTACAGGCAGAAAAGTTCATAAACACAAAAGGCCACAAATATCAAGATAATGACCTACTAGTCCTCTGGCAAGAAAACTATGTACAACAGAAACAAGAAGAATATATAACTAAAAAGGAACAAAAAGAGAAGAAAAATAAAGAAAAAGAAAGAGAAGTGAGTATTACTTAAATCAACATTTAAAGTCTAGTGGTTAACAATCAAGAGGTTTCGTGATATCTGGGATTGGGTCAAAAAACTGATACTGAGTTTTTCTGCATACAGAAATACTTAATATATTGTGTAAGATCAAATGCACATGTCAGTTTACAAATATTTAATTGCTGAAAAGAAACTAATGTGTAAGAAACAGGCTTGGCCTAGTTAAGAAATTAGAGATCATAGTTTATTATAGACACTCAATTTAACAAGTACATCATAAATAAATAACATCACACATCTCACACCTGTCTGATTCCAAATTAGACAGAGCCTGTGTTACTGTAACCAGACTGTTGGTAAACACACTTAAATGTTAATAAATACATACATATAGATAAATTACACCTAGAAACAACAAATAATTGTATTTATCACACAAATATATGATCCTGGGTGTGAGTGAAACCTCCGCTTTAGCAGCCAGGTCCACTAACCGCTAGACCAACAGGCCCGTCAAACATAACATAATTATAACCTATATTTATTTGTTAAAAACTTAATATGGCGTTGCTATTAACACATATTAATAAAACATTGTCCTTTTCAGACTAATACCGAAAAGGAGGAATTCAAACTACCAACTGGTACGGTACTGCACTTTAGCGAAGGTACAGAGACCATGAAAAGAGAAGATGTAAAAGAGGCACTTACGCCTTTAGGTAAGATATTAAGATATTTACTATGAGTACTACTACTACTTAAGATACTATTACTTGTTCTAATTAAACATATATGCTACCTTTGCTTACTAATGAGATGTTAATTAAAAAGATTTTTTTTTCCTTACTTTCATCTTCAGTAGAATGGTGATTTCTGCTCAATATTCATACAGATGACCTTTTTTTATCCTGTGCCTATCAAAGGGACTTAATTCTGCTTGATGGAAAACCATCAAATCCATATAAATTTAGTTTCACTTTCTGATTGTAAGCCTGCTGTCAATTAGTGTGGTAATAATAGGTGTGCTTTTCTTAAAAACAAAGTTCATTGCGGATTCAAGTGTCAGGGACGTCTAACTTGCGTTAATGAATAATATTTCTATTACATGTGTATCTATTTTGTTATTAAGTTACTCTATTTGACCTCATGATTTTCAAAAACAATATGGTAAATTTTAAAATTTAACAAAATAGAACAATTTCTAACATCAGATATTATTTCTTTTTTTTTCACATAGGCACTATTATATTATGAATGCCCAAGTATCAGTCAGCCAGTCCATTAAATATCAGGCCACTGGTTGTAAAACTTTATTATAATAAAATAATTTGTAACAATTCACACGTAAATTACTTTATTTGTTTTAATTTTGACTCTTCTGAAATGACCATAACCTATTAAAACACCCGTCCACCTACACTAAGACCTGGACTATACCAAATTTTTCGCCCTCAGGTGCTGATATAGCGTACATAGACTTCAAAGTTGGAGACAAAGTAGGATGGGTTCGCCTTGCCAAAGAAAACACAGCTAAGGAATTAGCAGAAAAGATGACAGATGGCAAAGTGAAGATAAATGATGTTGATGTTGTGTTTAAAGTCTTAGAAGATGATGAGGAAAAAGTTTACTTAGCCAAAACCATTGAAGAAATGTCTAAAAGACGAAAGAATATGAAGAATTTTCAGAAAAATAAGGGAAGGAAGGGTGGTAACAAATATGGTAAAAAAAGGAAACAAGATCAAGATGATGATGGCCCGCCTAAGAAAGTGAAGGCTGCTGAGAACTAGTTATAATTTTTAATATATTAAGGATAAACTGTGCTTTCATATAGATCATACACTACATAGTTCACTTACTATAAGCAATATTATTAAAGATGATCTTTAATTTACAAGGATTTAGTATTTGTTAATAAATAGAAACAGAAAGTTTCTTTTGTTAAATGGTACATCAGATTATTAAATTTGATTTTTGAAATCGTTTTTGTTTTTTTTTTTACCTAAGCTTAGTAGGTTTCTAACCTAAAATGTTTCTCGAAAGTATGACTAAAACAGAGTCCTGACATCAACAGCGTGGGTTTAGTTTCGTGGGGCGTAGGGTAATCTTTACACTATCAGCGGACAGCTTTTCATAATGTGCACAAGGTGTAAATCACAAATCAGCATAGTTTCATAATATTGAAAAGTTGAAATGGATGTGTGATATTATACGGTGCAAAAACATCTAAGATATGCGTTTTGATAAATGGTATGTTTACTTTGTCGTTTTGAAGTTAGTTATTAAATAATTCTAGTAAAATTATATATTTCTTGAAGGATAATTCAATCTACTTGCCACATTAGATGGTAAAAATGTATAATAGAAACTAAAAATATAGTGTTGCTTAGTGCTCAGTATTTAGGACTGTCACCTTTCAGAAAGCGTAGACAGGGAGAAATTTAAAATACCGTTTTATTACCAACTACTTTTGTCTTTTACAAATAATACGCACAGAAAATAAAATAATACATCTATTTAAATAGATATTATTTATTAAATAATTTGACTTCGTAAATGGCCTTCAACTTAAACATTATTATTGCTAGGGCCAGGTCAGCTTTATTTTTGAAGCCATATTTTTTATTAGTTTGAGTTTGTTGTAGCATCTTGGCTTGCTCAGGTTATTTTAAATAGTTTAAAAAATCTTGGCAACTCATTTTATAATTAACTGATAAGTAGTTTCGCTCGTCTGTCCATAAATGTCCCATTAACACATTCAACGAATGCATTATTGATGGGAATTGACAAAATGTTGCTACTATTTTCGACAGTTCTATAAAATTTGCGACTTGAAATAATTAAACCCATAGTAAATCGACTGATATCGTTGAAAGAGCATTGCTTTCCTTAAAATGTAGATGAATTTGTTTTAATTTGTTGATCTCATAATAAAGTTGATCCTCGTCTACATTTTTTAAACAGAGTGAATTGACAGCTTCTGTAGCATCTTCATAAATTATTGCATTTTTGGGATCAAATTTTGAAAATAGTTTGAATATAGAATTCTCAGTCATAATTTTTATGTATATATTCAATAGTTCTTTTGCATACATCATTATACATATATATGCCGCCCGGAGATGTTGTTGCTAAACCCGGAGCCTAGATATGTACAGTTCCAACCCGGAGGCTCCGGGCCAAACCTGGAAAGGTGGCAACGCTATCAGTATTACTAAAATAATCACACAAAGATACTGTAATTTGGTCTGCAACCAGTCCTAAAGAATTTCTATTTTTGAATATACTGTCATCTATGGTCATCTAAAAGAACATACATAAACATCCGTCACACTATCTGATTGGCAAAAACTTAACAGGCTGATAAGTAAGCAAGTAAGACAAGTTATTCGAAAATCGATTACTCAGGCGATCGAGGATGCGATTGCACTTAAGTCGTAAAAGCTGAACTTGAGCGTGAGCTAAAAGTCGTAAAACCGAGGACAGGTAGCAGAGCCACACTGATTTCAGCATGAACGGGCCGGCAAGTTATTTTCGATGACCTCCATCCTGCAGCTTTAGCATCGTGGACTACATACACACATTAAGGAAGATTTTTGAGAAGACAGAGGAATATAATCAGTCTCTGCCTAGCGTATGTGGACTACGAGAAGGACCTCGACATCATCGAGATCTGGGTTGTCCTAGCATTTATGCAGAGATCGACTGTGAATATTTCCAAGTGGTGAGATGTCCGCACGAAGCTGCTTAAAAATATTTATTTCATATATTTTCTTTTTATATATATATTCCTCTCCACAAATTGTCTTTGGCTCTAGCACAGCTCTACATAAATTCACTTGACACCAGCTTGCCAGACGATACGTGGATATGTTACAACATATTGACGTATCGTCTGGGTACAATACAGTGAAGTCACTGGTGAAATGGTGATTCATAAGCCGTGATCCGAATCCCGCTCACAGCGCTCATAGCGTACCAACGTGCGGTCCGATCGTGCTTTTGACGCTCACCGTTAGCGTTGTGGATGCTATGACGTCACTACCTAGTGCTTACAGTACTGACGGGTCGGATCGTTAGCATCGTAAGCATTGACGTTATTTTGCGCCATTTATTTGAATTGACTTTCCTCTATTTCGGAAAATGCTTGAAATACAAGCATTTTACAATCTTCATCGGCTACACCACATACTCCACTCATGTTTATGTCAAAAAATGCTCTGTCCTAACATAACCTATTATGTTCACCTTTGAAAGCAAGTAAGTATTATTATTATTTTTTTCAAGTAAGTACACTCACAAGTGGTCCGAATTATTAATACTGTTAACAGACGTTGGCGCACTCAATAAATCGGACCACACGTTAGCAGTTTAAACGTCGTAAGTGCTGTGAGCACAATTCGGACCTTAGCCATAGTCTTTTAAAAGTTGAAGTAGTCTATGGTTGAAGCAGTTGAAGTTTGGTGAATTAATGTGAAATATCAATAGTCTGCTGAAGCTTATGAGATCAAAAGGTTGTTATTCTTGTGAAATCAGTGATAGTTTCCATGTACTATTTTATAAGAATAGTATTGTAGTTTATAATTGCAAACAAAATGAAATCTGAAAAGGAAACTGTATCTGGAGATGTTGAAAACCGACTCCAAATAGCTGGAGATGTAATTGGAGACACAGCGTACAGCGAACGTTTTGTTTTGAAATTATTGTTAAAATTCGCTAATTTAAATACTCTTAAGGATGAAGTTAACGAAAAATCGTTTGAAAATGATCTTTGCCTTTTATAAGACATGACTGCAGTAAAAGATGTTGTGTTGTTTCTCCAAAAACATGATATTTTGAAACTGTTTCATTTCGCCCTACCAGTTATTGAAGTACCCAAAATTATTGAAATAATTGTCGGTATTATTGCTAACATGTGTTGTCGGCGCGATGTAGTGAGTGTATTAATGAAGATGGAACGACTATTACATATTTGGGAGTTACTATATTTGTGTACTCCACAATATATTTTTAGCTGTTGCATCTACCACTTGAATGAGTAAAGTAAACACAATATAAACTTAATAGGCATTTACTGTTCAGGTGGTACCAATATTCACAGTATTTCGTTTCCAAGAGCTTGAGTTACACGCCTGTAGTCGCTTTGTTACCGCGTTCACTTGACATTCTTTTGTGTGTCCAACTCTGTCTATAAAAAGTGGCGTCGTCCAAAAACAGTGTTGCTACATGAACGCTACACCACCCCCCTACGGAGAAAGATAACTAGTCTCTAAAGTCTTAAATCTAACACGCCTACCCGATCGTGTGGTATAAGGCGCAGGATGAAGTGAAACTGGGGAGCGGCTAGCTGCTTTTGAGCTGGAGAAAGCAAAGGATCCTTAGGAGTGGTTGCAGGTTTCGGTGGAAATACCCGATTAGAAGAAGGATGTATGAGTGGATCTGGCGCAGGAGTCGAAATAAAGGCGGGTTTTACTCGATCGACGCTAACGCTAACCGTTTTACCTTTGATACTAATGGTAATAGTTTTACCATCAGTAGCTCTATCCATTATTTGGTGAGGACCAGTGTACGGAGGTTGAAAAGTACGACGAACGGCGTCCTCACGTAGGTAAATATGTGAGGCTGTGGCGAGGTCCTTGAAAATGAAGGAAGTCTTGGTACCGTGTTTTGAAGCCGGAACTGGACGAATCGCAGACATGTGAAGCCTGAGGCACGAGACAAAATCAGCAGGGTCGACCTGGACTTCAGAATGGGACGAAGAGACTATTAGTTCGCCTGGAAGACGCAGAGTTTCGCCATATAACATCTCCGCAGTAGACGATTTGATATCCTGTTTGAAAGCTGAACGGATGCCAAGAAGTACCAGAGGCAAGGTAGTAATCCAGTCGCCTCCATGGCACATAATGGATGCCTTCAATTGCCTGTGCAATCTTTCGATCATTCCGTTAGCTTGAGGATAGTAAGCGGTGGTTCTAGTACGTTTTGTGGCGAAACTGCGCTTCAACCTACGAAACAAATCGGACTCGAATTGAGTACCTTGGTCGGTAGTGATGGTTAACGGAACGCCAAAACGTGAGACCCATTCGCATACAAAAGTTTCCGCTACTTCTTCCGCAGTGATTCCTTGCATAGGCCAAACTTCGAGCCGCCTAGATACACGGTCAATGGCGGTCAAACAGTAGCGAAAGCCTTTGCAAGGAAGTAAGGGACCGATTATGTCGATATGGATGTGCATAAAACGACCAGTCGGTGTTTTGAAATTGCCAAGTGGAGAAGAGTTATGTCTCGACACTTTGCTGCGTTGACAAGCATCACACGTGCGGGCCCACTCTCTACAGTCTTTATTGAGAGACGGCCAGACATAGTGGTCAGCTATGGGGCGAGCCGTAGCCCGGGTATATATATTACTGGGGTGGCTTAAGTTGTGAAGCTTGTTGAATATAGTACGACGCAGGTCTTGTGGAACATATGGACGAGGTTTGTCGGTCGAAAGATCGCAGAACAAGAAAAAAATTGTGCTGGAAATACTCTTCTTAGAAAGTTTCAGACTGGAATGCTCCAAAAGTTGGATCAATTCCATATCTGCCTCTCGTGACTGAGCAAGTGCCTCGTATTCTTGTTCCAAGGAGATTGTTTCGATCCGTGACATGGCGTCAGCAACGATGTTGTCTTCACCTTTAATGTATCTAATATCAGTTGTAAATTGACTAATAAAAGATAGTTGGTTTAATTGTGGTGGTGGAAGTTTTTCGCGGCGTTGTACGAAAGCGTACAACAATGGCTTGTGATCTGTAAATATGGTAACATGTTGAACTTCCAAATTTGGCGAAAATGCTGTACACTTTCGTACACAGCTAAAAGTTCGCGGTAATATGCCGGCCACTGACATTGCAGAGGAGTGAGCTTCTTGCTGAAAAACGCTAACGGTGACCAATATCCGTCAACGTACTGTTGTAAGCAAGATCCAACATGGAGGCTAGATGCGTTGGTAAAAAGACCAAGAGGAGCATCAGCGACAGGATGGTGGAGCAGGGTTGTAGCAGAAAGGCTTTTCTTGCATTCCTCGAAGTTACTAAGCAGCTCAGGTGTCCATGGGTATGGTTTAGAACCTTTGCATTTCGTAGCAACTAGAGCAGCTATCAGAGGTGCCTGAAATTTGGCGGCCTGGGCAATAAAACGCCGGTAATAATTAATCATGCCAAGAAAACGGCGCATGGTCTGGACTGTTTCAGGAGTTTTAAAGTCTAAAAGTGCTTGGACACGGTCCTGAGGAGGTCGAGTACCATCAGCACTGATGTGGTAGCCGAAGAACTTAACTTCGCTAGCGCCAAGGACGCATTTAGTCGGGTTGATTACAACGCCGTAGTCCTGGAGACGCTTACATAGGGTGCGAAAATGTTCGGCATGAGTGGCCTCGTCTGGTGAATAAACCAAGATATCGTCAATATAAGGAAACCAGAAATCAAAACCTCGGGTTAAAAAAAAAACAAAAAAAAAGGTGTAGCGTTCATGTGGCAACACTGTTTTTGGACGACGCCGCCACTTTTTATACACAGAGTTTGGACACACAAAGTAATGTCAAGTGGATTCAGAAACAAAGCGACTACAGGCGTGTAACTCAAGCTCTTGGAAACAAAATACTGTGAATATTGGTACCACCTGAACAGTAAATGCCTATTAAGAATTGCAATAGCAATTACAAAAATAGAAACTTTAAAAAGATTTTAGTTGTCACACCATACATAAAATATTCCTAGACTTAGTACATAAAAATAACAGCAACCAAGGTACAGGCAAAGACTGTAAAATTAAAAAAATAATTGTTGCAAGTAACTAAACTAAAATTTGAAGTCTCTCCGTAGGGTGTTGATTAGTTATGATAACTTTTATGTACTTAATTGATTATGACAATAAAACTTATAAAATAGTTGATAATTGCTAGGTAAAATATTTAAAATAGGGTTTTAAAAGTTCTATAAAGTCACTAGTGATGAGAACACAGGACACAAATTAGTTTTGCTGATAGGCACAACACAGGACCCACCGCTTGTATAGTTCTTTGTTGACACAGGTAGACACAGTTGGAGAAAAGATGCAGTAGAACAATCACAGCTCACTTGAAACACCGTTCAGGAAGTCTGATTTATGGCATCAAGTCAGTGGTGTAGATGCACTTTTTAAAAGATACTGGCAGCCAGTGGGTTTCTTGTAGGTCAAAAGAAGTCACTTGTTCAGCTCTTGAAGACAGGTTGCATAAAGGAAGATATCGGGTGTATAAACACGATGCACAAAAACACAATCACGTCGGGGTCACCAATTTGAGAGTTACTATGTTTGTGTACTCCACAATATATTTTTATCTGATGCATCTACCAATTGAATGAGTAAATTAAACACAGTATAAACTTAATAGGCATTTACTGTTCAGGTGGTACCAATATTCACAATATTTTGTTTCCAAGAGCTTGAGTTACACGCCTATAGTCGCTTTGTTACCGAGTCCACATGACATTCTTTTGTGGGTCCAACTCTGTGTATAAAAAGTGGCGTCGTCCAAAAACAGTGTTGCCACATGAACGCTACACATATGTTAATTAATTACATATCTAATAACGATGATAGTTTATTGTTAGTGCAACTATTAAGGCTGGTCAGTGCTTGTTTATTCCTGGTAAATGATGAAGAACTCAGTATTTGGACAGATATGTTCACAAATGTAGAATACTCAAGTGCTCTTTATTTTATATTAAAAAACTCATCACACAAAGAACTTTTGGTAACAGCTTTCGAAAATTTTAATACAGTGTGTTCATATTGTAATACTGAAAAGTTTAGAATGCAGTTTTTCACTCACTTTGTGACTCCACATGCATTAGACTCATTGACAATAGCTATATGTGAAATATCAAAGAATCATGATGATGAGTGCGTGAAAGAAAAGTTGGAAAGAGTATTTGTAATAAGCCTACAAATAGTTTTAAATTTATTAGGCTTTGATAAATCTGTAGAAATATACCACAGCAGTACTGAAGAAGCTCTCAACATAATTAATATTATATTACTTTATTATGAGAACAGATTAAACTGCAAAGAGATGGACACTGATTTGTTTGACATAGTGGAGTCTATGACAACAATTATTAATATATTGCCAGTAAATGATACAGGTGAGCCTTCAAAACATTTAGAACCAACTTACAGTATGTGGAGCACAAAAAATTCAATAGCAAATTCAAATGAAAATGTACCCTTAGTACAAGTTGCTAGATGTTTTGCTTCCTTCTTCCTTTTTGCAATGTAAGGTATAGGTTCAATGAGTCTGTGTTTTCTAGTAGAAGTGGAAGGTCTTTCATTCATTACGGGAACAGGACTGTCTCGACTGCTTGGACTGGAACGAGGGCTTTACTGTGGGGTATTGCGTGTCACGTGTGCAGAATGTGGGCTCAAAATTTGTGACTGTGATGTTCTGGGACCTGAGTAAATTAATTGTTTTGCCAAATCCAGCTTGAAATCTAAGTATTGATCTATATTTTTCCTCTGGCGTCGAGATTTTGCAGCTTCGTTTCGATATTGCACCGATCCTACTCCTGCGGCGGTAAAGTCGAAGAAGTGAAATTTTGTTCTTGTAGTCCATTTACCAGTTCTTCCTCTCATAGGATACTTGTCAATAATATGATCCAGTAAGTCAATGCTTCCCATATACTTATTATAATTTTTCGTAACTATAAATTTGTACTAGTGGTACTTCGATATAGTTTTCATTCTGCTTGCTCTTCTAGCAGCCTCTTCTAGCTTTTTGTAGTGCCATATCTGTCTTGAACAATACCCACTTTTTATCATATCTTTTCTCTTTGAATTTGGCCGCTGGTACTCCGACACTCAATTTTCATCAATGTATCCAATGCACAGTACATTCTGGCATGGCCATTGAATATCCAAAGAACTGTCGAAGTTCATCAGGCGTCGTATTCAGACATTTTCCCATTCTTCATACGCTGCAAATATTTATACATTTGGCCATAATTTCAAATAAACCATCATCAATGTAATGACCAAAGTACTGTAAATAATTCTTAACAATGACGCTAAGATCGAAAGAGAGGTCCATATCGTCTTCATGTGGAGTAAAATCGAATTTTTCGCCGTTATCCACCGTGAATGTATGTTTCGGGATGATTGGGGTTGTGTGCAAAAAGATGACAAAGGTTCATCGTCCGGTTCATTCCAATCTTCTTCATGAAACGATGAATGATGAAAATGGACTTTCCTCACGAATTTCTTCCTCTCGGTATGCTAGGAGGTAACTCTCGCTATCACTGTCTTCTTCTTCCATATTTAATTGATCGAAATTGAGCTCTTCTATGTTTGTATGTATGTGTAGGCGATATCTTTTTCAGATAGCTTACCTGTAAGAGAAAACAGAAATAAGGCTGAAATGCCCGAGGTATCACGTACGATACTCGTAGAAAAACGAAAAATTGATAAATAATTATTAAACTTTTCAATGAAATGTTCGTATAAAAAGTAAAATAACCATGTATTCTAAAAGATTATAGCATGAAAACACTAAGTTATTAACAAAAACCAATATTTACCTTTATATGATTTCGCCATGACGGTTAATGCAAAATTTACAAACTTGCACTGATAGAGAATGACAAAATTTTGACAATTTAAAATTGATTGGTGAATGAAAAAACAAAAGAAAGCTCGAGCTAATAGTTACATAACGAATTACTTCAGGATTCTGATAAATGGCGTGAGAAAAAATTTTCAACTAAAGTTATCACTGATGATACCGGGGGTCTCAAGAGGATATCTTAGATGTTTTTGTACCGCAAAATATAACACTACATCCATTTCAACTTCTCAATATTATGAAACTATGCTGATTTGTGATTTACAACTTGTGCACGTTATGAAAAGCTGTCCGCTGATAGTGTAAAGATTATCCCACGCCCAAATTAAACCCACGCTGATGAAGTCAGAACCCTGTTTTAGTCATACTTTCGAGAAACATTTTAGCTAATTTAATTTAATTTAATTTAACTTATTTAGCTTACTAAGTGAACTACGCAGTGTATGATCTATATGAAAGCACAGTTTATCCTTAACATTTTAAAAAGTTATAACTAGTTCTCAGCAGCCTTCACTTTCTTAGGCGGGCCATCATCATCTTGATCTTGTTTCACCTTTTTACCATATTTGTTACCACCCTTCCTTCCCTTATTCTTCTGAAAATTCTTCATATTCTTTCGTCTTTTAGACATTTCTTCAATGGTTTTCGCTAAGTAAACCTTTTCCTCGTCATCTTCTAAGACTTCAAACACAACATCAACGTCATTTATCTTCACTTTGCCATCTGTCATCTTTTCTACTAATTCCTTAGCTGTATTTTCTTTGGCAAGGCGAACCCATCCTACTTTGTCTCCAACTTTGAAGTCTATGTACACTATATCAGCACCTGAGGGCAAAAAATTTGGTATAGTCTAGGTCTTAGTGTACGTGAACAGGCGTTTTAATAGGTTATGGTCATTTCAGAAGAGTCAAAATAAAACAAATAAAGTAATTTACGTGTGAATTGTTACAAATTGTTTTATTATAATAAAGTTTTACAACCAGTGGCCTGATATTTAATGGACTGGCTGACTGATACTTGGGCATTCATAATATAATAGTGCTTATGTGAAAAAAAAAGAAATAATATCTGACATTAGAAATTATCTATTTAGTTAAATTTTAAAATTTATCATATTGTTATTTGAAAATCATAAGGCCAAATAGCATAACTTAACAACAAAGTAGATACACATGTAATAGAAATATTATTCATGAACGCAAGTTAGACGTCCCTGACACTTGAATCCGCAATGAACTTTGTTTTTAAGAAAAGCACACCTGGGGCACGTCAGGGTAAAATGCTCGGGCCACGCTGACAGAAGTGGGCGTCGCTTCCGCTGTGGGGAATTAGGCCATAAGGCCCGAGCCTGCGCAGCGAGCGCACCAAAGTGTCCGGTGTGTCTCGACTACGGCCGGGCCGCCAACCATAGGCTGGGCAGCAACAATTGCTGCCCTCCAAAGAGGAAGAAAACGGGACAGCTTCAGCCTCGGCCCGCTTTTGTTCAATCGGGGCAGTCCGTGTCGAGTGGTACCACGACGGGAGAGGCAATGGAAACTTAGGATTCCCACCTCACACAAGGATTATACAGGGTAATCTCAATCACTGTCGCGCAGCACAGGACCTTCTGATCCAGACGCTTGCGGAGCAGTCGGTTGCCCTGGCAGTAATCGCAGAGCCCTACACAGTCCCAGACCAACCACGGTGGTTCGGGGCGGTCGATGGCTCAGTGGCTATATATTGGTCGGGGGGGGGGAAACCTGCATTGCTCTCTCCTAAGGAAGGGCACAGGCTTTGTGGCAGTGGAGTGGGGAGTGACAGTGGTGGTAGGCTGTTACTTCTCTCCCAATCGCGGCCTAGCCGAGTATGAGGCATACCTGCACGGGTTAAAAATTTGCATACGTAGCTACACTGCCCGTCCGGTATTCGTCTTCGGTGACTTCAACGCCCACTCAAGAGAGTGGGGCGATACCCGGGACGACGCGAGAGGAGAGGCCATCCTGGAGTGGGCGGCTGGACTGGACCTCTGACTTCTCAATCGGGGTTCAGTCAGCACATGTGTGCGGTGGCAGGGGGAGTCAATTGTCGACCTGTCATGGGCTACTCCCTCTGCAGTGCACATGGTATCGGGATGGCGGGTGGCGGAGGAAGTGGTTAGCCTCTCTGACCACCGGCACATCTTATTCGATGTGTCGCTCCGTCACCCAGAACGCCTACACCAGGAAAGAGAACCCCCACGACGATGGTCTCTAAGCGGCTCAACCGGGATATGGTCGTAGCCGCATCCCACATCGCGGATTGGTCAGAGGAAGGGGTTTCATCCGATCCAGAGGCACTGGCTGCCTGGTTTGGGAACATTATGGCGTCCATATGTGATGCCTCAATGCCCCGAGTCAAGGCGGCCAGAACAGGCTCAGTGTACTGGTGGAGCGCGGAGATCTCGCGGCTGAGAATGACAGTCGCGAGATTGCGCCGCCCATACCTTCGGGCTCGGAGAAGACGGCGAGCCACAGTCGAGGAGATCGACAGAGCACAGCGGGAATATGGAGCTGCAGTAAAGGATCTCAGCGATGCAATCGCTGAGGCCAAGGCTCGGTCATGGAAAGAACTCATCGCGGGACTGGATAGGAATCCATGGGGGCGCCCATACAAAATGGTACTGGGCAAGCTCAAGCCATGGGTCCCACCGTTAACAGAAACTCTGGATCCGGAGTTTCTGGGAAGAGTGTTACACACACACACTCTTCCCAAGGGTCCAGGACAGTCCTGCGATTCCTCTGTTCCAATCGGTCCGCCAAATGTGGTCCGAGGAGTATGAGGTGACGGAGGGTGAACTTGACCGAGCAACGCGGCGGCTCGCTTCCCGCAACACCGCGCTTGGACCTGATAGCATTCCGGGTCGGGCGTTGGTGATAGCTCTGTCGGTACTGGGGGACAAACTGAGGCAGATTTTCACAGATTGTTTCCACCTCGGTATCTTCCCCCTCGGCTGGAAAGAAGCAAGACTGGTGCTTTTAAAAAAGGACGGAAGGGCTGCAGATTCTCCCTCTGCGTTCCGACCGATATGCCTGCTGAACGAGTCAGGGAAACTCTTTGAGAGGATAATCTCTGACCGGATTAGCGGGCATCTGTCGCGAGTGGGACCTGACCTATCGGACTGTCAGTTCGGATTCCGACGGGGACGTTCGATAGTAGATGCTGTTAGGTGCGTTCGATCCCTGTCGGAGTCGACAGTCCGATCGGGGGGGGTGGCGTTGGCGGTTAGCCTTGATATAGTCAACGCTTTCGGCACCCTCCCCTGGCGGGCAATTAGGGCGGCCCTCGAATATCACGAGTTGCCGCTCTATCTGCGAACCGTTATTGAGGCCTATCTGCGCGACAGGACGGTGAAGTTTATCGGTCGGAACGGAGTGGAGAATCGAAAGGAAGTAGGTTGCAGGGTTCCCCAGGGCTCGGTATTGCGCCCATTATTATGGAATCTCGCACACGATGCTGGCCTTCGCACCAGTTTGCCCTCTGGCCTAAGTGTCGTCTGCTATGCGGACAATATATTAATACTGGCTAGAGGGTCACACTTCGAAGAGGTGCTTTGGCTCGCCGAGCAGGGGGTGGCTAGTGTCGTGGAAAAGATACGTGAGCTGGGCCTGAGGGTGGCGCCTCAGAAAACTGAGGCGATATGGTTCCATGGCCTGTGTAAGCGCCAGGAGCCACCCAGCTCATGTCTCCGGGTAGGTAACGCTGAAGTCCAGGTAGGCCAGTACATGAAGTACCTAGGCCTCATCCTGGACAGTCAGTGGAGCTTCGAAGAGCATTTCGGGCGATTGGTACCCCGAGTGCGAGGGGTAGCAGGTGCGCTGCATCGTTTGCTGCCCAATCTCGGGGGACCACGGGAAGAAGTTCGCCGCCTCTACATGGGGGTTATTAGATCCATGGTCCTCTATGGGGCACCCGTCTGGTTTAATGATCTAGCGGGTGCCTCCCGTTGCCGGGCCCTACTCAGGAGCCTGCAGCGGCTGATGGCCATACGGATCGTGCGGGGCTACCGCACAATCTCCTATGAGGCGGCGACGATTCGGCGCGATCTCCGCCCTTCGATATTCTGGCCGACATGGACGCGATGGTGTACGACCAAATTCGTTCTGTCGGTCGGAATGCTGAAGAGGCCGCGCCAGATCATGAGCCCGGAATGCTACGGCAGAATGCGCATAAGCAAGCTCTGGTGGCTTGGCAGGCACGGTTCGAAACTGAGGGCTGTGCTAGCCAACGCGCCGTCGGAGCCGTTCTGCCGAACTTCGAAGCGTTGATAGAGAGGACCGACTGTGTCACCTATCGATTGACCCAGATACTCACCGGGCACGGCTGCTTCGGTGAGTGTCTGAATCGAATAGGACGGGAGGCTACGGCACAATGCCACCACTGCGAGTCCGAACGGGACTCCGCCCAGCACACGCTGGAGGACTGCCCTGCTTGGGAGTCTGAGCGTCGAGTCCTGGTCGGACGGATCGGACGAAACCTTTCACCGTCAGCATTGATCGCGGCAATGCTGGCGAGTCGTGAAGGATGGGAAGCTGCGATCTCCTCCTGTGAGCAGGTTATGCTCCGGAAGGAGACCGCAGAGCAAGATCAGGAAAGGGCCGATCCCGCTCGAAGGAGGCGGCGAAGGGGACGCGGCAGAGGTCGCTAGCTCCCTAATCGCCGCCTAAGGGTCGCTGCCGTCTTGGGGCGTTGTGACTGCTGCAAACGACCCGAGTCAGGTGACACTCCGGTACGGCCGGGGAGTGTCGTCTGGGGCGGGGCGCTGTTCTGCCTCTTACTGCGCAGGGCGATGGGAGGTGCGATAGCATCTTGCCCCTGGGGCATGAGGTGCCCGAGATGTACCTCACTTGTGAGGTACGGCAAGGAGGACTCTAGAAGCCGCAAATGCGTTCCTAGAGCTCCTCCCAACTCCCGAGGTAGGCCGCCGCGGGGTTTAGTGGGTAGACCGGTTTTCCGGGAGTCCCACACACGCCCTTCGTCCCTCTGGAGGGTATGGTGCTAAAAGCATTCCCCGCGTTAAAAAAAAAAAAAGCACACCTATTGTTACCACACTAATTGACAGCAGGCTTACAATCAGAAAGTGAAATTAAATTTATATGGATTTGATGGTTTTCCATCAAGCAGAATTATCCCTTTGATAGGCACAGGATAAAAAAAGGTCATCTGTGTGTATATTGATCAGAAATCACCATTCTACTGAAGATTGAAGTAAGTAAGAAGTAAGGAAAAAAAAAATCTTTTTAATTAACATCACATTAGTAAGCAAAGGTAGCGTATATGTTTAATTAAAACAAGTAATTTATCTTAATATCTTACCTAAAAGCGTAAGTGCCTCTTTTACATCTTCCCTTTTCATGGTCTCTGTACCTTCACTAAAGCGCAGTACCGTACCAGTTGGTAGTTTGAATTCCTCCTTTTCGGTATTAGTCTGAAAAGGACAATGCTTTATTAATATATGCTAATAGCAACACCATATTAAGTTTTAACAAATAAATATAGGTTATAGTTATGTTTGACGGGCCTGTTCGTCTAGCGGTTAGTGGACGTGGCTGCTAAATCGGAGGTTTTACTCACACCCAGAATCAAATATTTGTGTGATAAATACAATTATTTGTTGTGTCTGGGTGTAATTTATCTATATGTATGTATTTAGTAACATTTAAGTGTATTTATCAACAGTCTGGTTACCGTAACACAGGCTCTGCCTGATTAGGAGTCAGACAGCCGGTGTGAGATGTGTGATGTTATTTATTTATGATGTACTTGTTAAATTGAGTGTCTGTAATAAACTATGATGCCGAACTTCTAACCTAAGCCAAGCCTGTTTCTTACACATTAGTTTTTTTTTCAGCAATTAAATATTTGTAAACTGACATGTGTCTTTGATCTTACATAATATATTAAGTATTTCTGTATACAGAAAAACTCAACAACAGTTTTTTGACCCAATTCCAGATTTTGCGAAACCTCTTGATTGTTAACCGCTTGACCAACGAGGCAGCTACATTAGACATGAAGATTTAGTTTAAATGTTGATTTAAGTCATCGACAGTCTGCCGTATGTGACACACGTTCCGAACTAACCTAATTTTTTTACGAGTACCTACACAAAGAGAGAAAAGAGAATATGGCCAAGTGTGATAATTGTAAAAAAAATATAAACAAAACTTCTCCGGGTCTATAATGCAGCAAGTGCGACAGGGTTGTCCATCTAACACTAAAGTGTGGAGGACTAACTAACAAACGAATAACCGCACTAAAGGCTACTCTAAGCTTGAAGTGGACATGTCAACAGTGCCAACAGGAAACGTCGAGACGTGGTTCATCTACCATTGCACCAGACGACGACGATGAAGAGGACAACACACCTGTCCAAATTAACAAGAAAATTGACAAGCAACATAAGTAAAGAAGTCGAAAAAGCAATTAAAAGCGAAATGGCACAGCTGAACGACACCCTACAGTTCCATAGTGCGAAATTAGACGAAGCCGTAGAATGTATCGAAGCTTTTAAGAAGACTATAAAGAGCCTAGAGCGCAAAAATACGGAACTGATTAACAAAATCAATAATTTAGAAACTCGTGTGGGTGCATTGGAACAATGCCTGCATGAATTAGAGCAAGAAAAGTTGTCAAACTTTATAGAAATCGCAAATGTTTCCAACCAAAACAATGAAGACGTCAAGCTAGTGATAGAAAAACTTGCATTAAATCTAAACAGCCCAAAGAAGAGATCAGAAGTGCTCGACGATTATATGCAAGAAAAGATAAGATCGCTAATATACTAGGAGAGATAAAAGATGAAAGTTGTCAGGAACAGTGGGTCTCGGCGGCTAAAGACATAAAAACTAGGGTATCAGATATTATCCCGATGGAACCGACCAATAAAAAACCTATCTACGTGAGTGAAGCCATGACAAAACTCAATAAACAAATATTCTGGAACGCAAAACAAGAGTTAAAAATCACTAATAAGTTCAAGTATGTATGGTTTAAGAAGGGGTTTGTCAGAGCACGAAGGGATGATGGCGAAAAAACTCATGTCCTCCGTGCTTTGAATGAAATACAAATTCTGACTACCTACAAAAACTAATTGCCCATCTGATTATTTGTTGTTTTTGTTTCCTGAAACTGACACTCGGCACAAAATTAATCTTGGCAAATATGGCAAATATCAATACAAATATAAATGAAATATTTCAATGTTTAGATGTTAATGATTTCCTAAATTTTCTTCCTAACAAACTAATTAATTTGTTATGTCTCCATATAAATATTAGATCAACGGTAAAAACTGCTTTACGATAGTGCCGAAAAGGTGGTGGTATTTTTTTATACGTAAATAAGAAACACAAATGTACTATCATGAATGTAAAGACCTTCTACTTCGAAAGTATATTGTTCACCGTCCCTACGGAATCAAACTATACAGCGAGTCTGTGTGCAGTATACCGACCGCCAAGTTCCAGCAAAACTTTATTTGTTGCGGAACTGCAGGCTACACTAAATAAATTCACTAATACAACCGATTTGTATCTGATAGGCGACACTAACATACATAGATCTAAAACTTTACAGTTCTGTAAAATACAAATACAATAATATCCTGTGCGGCATGGGCCTTGTGTGCGGGATTACAGAACACACTCGAATTTAAATATATAATAATAGCATAACAAAATCTTGTATTGACCATATTTATACACGATCCCGCTCACAGGACCTGTTTACGGCAGCGCTCGCGACTACACTGGCCGATCTTCGCGAGGTGGTACTTGCGTGCGTTGGTGAGCGAATACAGAGAGAGTGTTCCTAAAACTAAAATTGCCATAAACCGTAAACAACTTGGTGTACTTCTTCAAAAAGTAGATTGGGATAAAGCTAATAATTTTAAGTGCCCAATAACTTTATATAATTATATGTATATCCAATTTAAAGAGTGTTATGAACAGTCAGAGTATAGAATCAAAATAAAATCAGACTCATGTCGTACTCAGAATAATTGGATCAATAAAGAGATCATTAAGGCTTGTAAGCATAGAGATTATTTTTTCACGAAATGGATGAAAGACCTAAATAACTTGATTCTTAAACGGAAGTATAATCAATCAAGAAATTACACAAACATATTAATTCGAAAAACTAAATATGAAACTATAAAGTCAGAAATATTTTAACTAAAAACAATCCTAGACAACTTTGGCAAATCCTAAATCGAATAACGGGTAAATTGAAAAAAATCATTGATGACGTTATTTGTAGTGCTTTAAAAAATAGTGATAATAATTATAAAGATATTGCAAATAATTTTGCCCAAAATAAATTATACCTAAATGCTCACGATCATCATTAAATAAATCGGAGTATAAAACCTCGGCTAATGTTACCATGCGTTTAATGCCAGCGGACCCTAAGTCTGTAAAAAAAATAATTAGTTCCTTGAATAACAACAAGTCTCCAGGCATAGATGGTATCAGAGCTATTGATATAAAAAAAAATTCTACAAAAATCAGTTCAGTGATTTCAAGTTTAATTAACCTAAGTATACAAACTAATATCTACCCTCCTATATTACAAACTGATATTGTTAGACCAATTCATAAAAAGGGTACCAAGTCAACATACGACAATTATAGACCTATTACGATTCTACCTACCATTGACAAAATTATTGAAAAGTACATTAGTAATCAAATATACGAATTTTATAACAATAACAAAATACTTAACGAACATCAGTATGGTCAACCAAAAAAGAATACTACACAACTTTTACATATCAGCATTCACGGACAGCATACATAAACACCTAGATAAAAAACAACACGCATTAGTGTTATTTATCGATTACAGCAAAGCTTTTGAGACGCTTCGTCACGACACCTTAGTGGAATGTCTTCATGACAGCGGAGTAAAAGGTAACCTGCTGGGGTGGTGTAAGGACTACCTAAACGGTAGAAATTATGTCGTAGAGGTTGGTGGTGTGAGGAGTGAATCAGTTAGCGTAACAGAGGGTACAGCGCAGGGTTCAGTCCTTGGGCCACTACATTATCATACATACGTTAATAACCTTGTTAACATAATCAAAAACAGCGAGGCTTATCAATTTACTGACGATACGTGTCTTTTAGCAACAGGTCAGAATGTCGAACAAGCCAAAGCTTTGTTTTAAGATGACTTTGACCTATTAAATAAATGGTCACACGATGCAGGTCTAGTGCTAAATGCGGATAAGACCAAACTAATGTACATTAGCTCCAGTCGAAATAGAATACATTAAAAGCACATTCTCAAAAGTGCATGCGCAGCCACCAATCTAAAACCTTGATATGTAGCTGCAGCGCGATAGAACTAGTTGATAAACAAAAATACTTAGGCCTAACTATAGACAATCACCTAAACTGAAGGGAACATATAAATGAAGTTAGTGATAAATTAAGAGGGATACTGGCAAAATGTTCTATCATCAGACATAAAATACCATATCAAATACTTTTGATTCTTTATAAGTCTCTGGTTGAATCAACTATATCATATGGACTATCCAGCTACGGTAAGACATGTAAGTTTGTAATTTGTTTATTATGAATCGATGACCTTGATGCACGGTAAATCTCGAATGAGATTATGATTGCATCAATGCTCTAAGCACTATTGTAACTCTTTTATACAAATAAATAAATAAAAAAAAGGAGTACTCACTTCTCTTTCTTTTTCTTTATTATGTCTCATGCCCAAATTATCGATTAAAATCGAATGGCACGAGCCAATCGATATGCCTAGGTCCTCGGCAATTTCTCTAACGGTGATTTGACGATTGGCCAATACCATTTTCTTCACTTCATCAATTTTTTCGTCTGTTGTTGAAGTGCTCGGGCGACCGGTACGCTCTTCGTCGTTCACATCTTCTCGGCCTTCTGAAAACATTTTGTACCACCGATAAACGTTGCTTTTGTCCAAAGTAGCTTCTCCGTATGCCACAGTCAACATTCGGAATGCATCCGCGCACTTAATTCCGTTTTTCACACAAAACTTGATACAGGTTCTTTGTTCCATTTTTTTGAATAGGTAAAAATCGAAGACGAACCAAAACACATGCAAGCATAGCAGCTGTCAACAATTAACTTAACACTCAAAATGGCCGAACTTGTCAGCATACATGAGGACATTGGTACCAACATAACGCCATAAAAAAATCGAAATTTGAATATTTATTAGACTACCCGCGAAAATTCAAAATTCGCGATACTTTTTGAACACACTTCGTATACTCGTAGTACAAGACATCAACGTCACCTCTAAAGTAGATTCTGGCTGAAGACGAAAATTTCTATAAAGACCTATACGGACATATTTATATATAAATATTTATATGTTATATACTGGCATTGACTTATTTATATACTAAGACAGAGTCGCAATAGAGCTCCTAAAAGTCGGAGGAGCTCCTATGTTATTAGAGTTTTCTATTACTATTATTAACTATTCCGGAGCTATGAAGTAGAAGCTATGTAGTACTGTTTTTAAAAAGGAAGACAAACCTACTCAAAAACTACCGTCCCATTTCACTCCTAAGCCATGTGTATAAGTCACTTTCGATGATCTCCAACCTGTGGAGCAGGCTGGAGGTCGAAAAGGCTTTAGCACCGTGGACTACGAGATGGCCCTCGACATCATCGAGATCTGGGTTGTCCTAGCATTTATGCAGAGATGCCTGATCGACTGCGAATATTTCCAAGTGGTGAGATGTCCATACGAAGCTGCTTAAAAATGTTTGTTTCACATATTTTCTCTATATGTATATTCCTCTCCACAAGTTGTCTTTGGCTCTAGCACAGCTCTACATAAAATCACTTGACAGCAGCTTGTCACATATAGATGTATCGTCTGGGTACAATACAATGATGTCACTGGCGAAATGGTGATTCATAATCTTTCAAAACTTGAAGTACTCTATGGTTGAAGCGGTTGAAGTTTGGTGAAGTAATGTTAAATGTCAATAGTCTGCTGAAGCTGACGAGATCGAGTGGTTGTTATTCTTGTTAAATCAGTGATAGTGCTTCCATGTATTATTTTATAAGAATAGTATTGTAGTATATAATTGCAAACAAAATGAAATCTGAAATGGAAACTGTATCTGGAGATGTTGAAAATCCAGTCCAAATAGCTGGAGATGTAATTGGAGACACAGCGTACAGCGAACGTTTTGTTTTGAAGATTTTGTTAAAACTCGCTAATTTAAATACTCTTAAGGATGAAGTTAACGAAAAATCGTTTGAAAATGATCTTTGCCTTTTATGGGACATGACTGCAGAAAAAGATGTTGTGTTGTTTCTCCAAAAACATGATGTTTTGAAACTGTTTCAGTTCGCCCTACCGGTTATTGAAGTACCCAGAATTATTGAAATAATTGTTGGTATTATTGCTAACATGTGTTGTCGGCGTGATGTAGTGAGTGTATTAATCAAGATGGAACGACTATTACATATGTTAATGAATTACATATCTAATAACGATGATAGTTTATTGTTAGTGCAACTATTGAGGCTGGTCAGTGCTTGTCTATTTCTGGCAAATGATGAAGAACTCAGTATTTGGATAGATATGTTCACAAATGTAGAATACTCAAGTGCTCTTTATTTTATATTAAAAAACTCATCACACAAAGAACTTTTGGTAACAGCTTTGGAGAATTTTAATACAGTGTGTTCATATTGTAATACTGAAAAGTTTAGAATGCAGTTTTTCACTCACTTTGTGACTCCACACGCATTGGACTCATTGACAATAGCTATATGTGAAATATCAAAGAATCATGATGATGAGTGCGTGAAAGAAGAGTTGGAAAGAGTATTTGTAATAAGCCTACAAATAGTTTTAAATTTATTAGGCTTTGATAAATCCGTAGAAATATATCACAGCAGTACTGAAGAAGCACTCAACATGATTAATATTATATTACTTTATTATGAGAACAAATTAAACTGCAAAGAGATGGACACTGATTTGTTTGACATAGTGGAGTCTATGACAACAATTATTAATATATTGCCAGTAAATGATACATGTGAGCCTTCTAAATATTTAGAACCAACTTACAGTATGTGGAGAACAATCAATTCGATAGCAAAGTCAAATGAAAATGGCTCTTCATTTGAGGATAACGATATAGAGGAACTTGAGGAATTCTCTGAAAATATCAAACCACTTTTAAGTGAGTTAATTTGTAACTACATATGTAAATGTTCTGATGAAAACTTATATAAAGTGTTAGATGCTATAGGTGGAGATTACGATGATATTGTTGGGTTCGTGAAGGACAAAAACCTGCGAGAGTTAGTTAATGACAGAACAAGCAGTTATAGAAATATATCGGAAGATGATTTTGATGAATATTAAAGACTGTACTGATTAATTGAGTAGTTAAACACCGTTAGTGAACTAGCTTTATATTGATTTAGTGTATAAGACTTTTATTCATGCCAAATCACATTAAATTTTGTACAGTAAATTGATTTAGTTTTTTTCATTTTATGTTCTTAATTGAACTTTTTAGATATTGGCAGGTCTGTTGGTCTAGTACTTAGTTACCCCGATTGCCAAGCCAGGGAGTTAGGGTTAGACTCCCATGCAAGACAAATATTTGGGTGATGAGCATGATCATTTGTTCTGTGTCCGGGTGTAATTTGTCTATAATTAACATGATCTTAGAAATATATAAGTACTTTTATCAGCAGTCTGGTTACCATACCGGCCGTGTGAGAAATTTGTGAGAGTATAATTATTATATATTATTATTATGCACATGACAAAAAATTTTCAGTTGTTGTTTTCAGTTTTTGTCAGAATCATTAATGCGCCTTGTTTATTATCCATTGAGATTATGAATTGTAAACATCTGGAATTTAAGTGCCAATAATAATTGAAACCAGTTGAATTTGGTTTGTATTCACTATTTTAATTTTATATAACATTTAATATTGTTCATCAAACACACTCGGCAGCAAACTCTTCATTACGTATTACTATGTTACATTTTGTACAGTAAATTGTTTGGGTTTAGTTTTTTCTCGTATAAAATTGTTAGTATAACGTAATTTACATTGATTTCGTGTGTGTATGTAGCTTTTTGAAATTAAAAGATTCATATATATAAGAATCTTTAGTGCCTTGTTTGAAACATTATGCAATAAATATATAATAGACAGCACAGTATAGTCTTTAATTAACTCCACTAATTAAACTTTAATAAAATTCATTGAATATAACGACAATCTACGTCCTACCCGCCTGACCAGCGTGGTATAATATTCGCAAACCTCCATTCTAAGGAAAGGTTTACTTCCAGCAGTGGACTTTTAATAATGATGATTTAATATGTGGGAGATCTATGATTCAGTACAAATGGGTTGAATCAATCAGAGTGATGCTATGACTTCACAGAAAACCTAAATAGAGCTGATCAAAGTGTTAATTTAATCAAATATGCAAAACTTGTCTAAATTCCTTAAGCTGTAATCTGAGGTGGACAAGACATTGTGTCGTCCCGGGCAAGTAATTCATTGCGAGGCCTTGGACGAATTGTTCGTTACGAGGCCTTTGTCTGGATGGATACTCTCGAGGTAAAGTTAGCATTTTTGCTATTGTAGAAAAGATTTATGAAAATTGCTACACAGGCCTGATCAAAATGCATCTTATTTATAAACTGAATGTGAATGTGGGGCAGTGCATATTTACCGAACTCAACTTAAAAATCAAGTATACTTAACCTTACTTATAATTGTACAGTGAGCTACAGATTGACACAATTTACCTAGTTTATCAAGTTTTTTTTTGAAGAGCTTTCCAAACCTTACGTTAATGACAAGCATGAATAGAATCCAAGAGTTGTCACCATACTCATTGCGAATGCAGACAATGCAGTGTGGTGACCCACATTATAGTGTCCTAGGGAGATGCCCCGCTTAGGGACGTAAAAGACATGGTCATCGTGGCAGTGTAACGCTCACACAATTACGATGATAATTGTCACCCCTACATTAATCGGTTGTGTTACGTGGCGGTTGAATTTAAAGAATTCTGTTTCTTTTACTTATAGTAGAAGAGTAGAAGAAATGCTTTTTTTTAGTTCTTTTAACTCGTTAAACCCCTAGTTATTAATAAATTTGAGTGTTTTGGTAGCGTAGTGGTGTATGAGTTACGTAATACGTTTGAATTTACTAAAAAAGCATATAAGTATTCTATCAGCCAATCTAGCTGTTATAGCTCCACTTAGCTCGAAGCTAGATGGTGCCGTGTCTGATATCCGAAATATATTTACAATTTCATTAGTAAGATAAATAAGTAGAGTAACAAGTAAGATTCTAATTTCTAAGATGCTCTGGGTCGGTTGCAGCGGCGAGCAGTCCGCATTATCAACAGTCCCAAAGCCACTGAAGCCCTGAACCTTTGCAGCTGTAAAAAGATGTCGACTCTATGGCAGTCCTCTATCGTCTTTATGATGGAGAGTGTTCTTACGAGCTCTTCCAGTTGTCGCACCTACTCCCTTCCTCTACAGGACATCGCGTGCTATCCTTGGCAATCACTGTTTTAGAACGGTAGACATACACTCCTGCATTAAATGGTTCGGCTCTTCACTCCACTGTAAATCAGTTACAAGCTAGAACCCACGACCAGCGAACGTGTTTCCCTCCCACTATGATCCCAGGTGCGTTAAGCGGAGCGCGAAAAAGCATCCATAGTGTGGGTCACGATGCTGCATTGTCTGCATTTTATAGGTAGAGTAGAGTCACTTTGGTAGGTTATGAATAAAAAAATCCGATGATGACATAGGAGTAATAAATGATCTTATACATAGAAAGAAAACTACAATAAATATATAGGATTATATATTTTTTTACACATTATGAAGCAACATTTACATTACCATAGACAAGTTTTACGCCGTCGCCACAGCGGCGGACTAAAACTATTCGAATGTAACAGTAACATAACAAAGATCACTAGAATCACGCATCACCCATACTCGTCACTTACTATGATATGCTCATCACATAAAAAAACTTACGACACAATACTGAAAAGGAAAAAGGAGATTAATAAATTTACATATATTAAATGTACTTATAACTAACTAACCACGAGCCTACACGCCCACTATCGAGGCAAAAACGCATGAATTTTTTTTTAAATATCAATTCGTATATAGTTTATTTAATATACCGTTAGAGATAATAAAAACAGAATAAAGACTAGACTTTACACTGATCAACGACAAATTGGCTAACAGCAACACATCGCGACGCGACTCACTGCGGCGCGGCTACGCAACTTAACATTAGACGAAAGCAGCTCGTCACTTATGCACTCAACTAAACAACCAACACGCAACACTCGCGCCACTCCCCGAGTTAATTACCAATTATATTTATGCAACGTCCATGGGCGCCGGAAGAAGGGTGTCTGATAGAAAAAAAAAAGAGTTTATTTCATAAAAAAAAGTCCATTTAATAATCAAAGACCAAGTAGTAATAATAATAGTATAGTAACAGAAAGATAAGAGTATATTTTATATTGTGAAATAGATGCACCCTCAGAAAATAGTTCTGGCGACGCCCATAGCAACATCTGTAACCGCGTTCGTCATCCAGGTGATTGCATACGAAACATTATATTAAAACAAAAAAAAATGACCAATAAACGCCGCCCGCAAAGAGACGCCTATAACATATTTATAAAAGGTTTACATGTTACCTACTCAATAAGTTACATAAATTATTTGAATTTAAAACGAGTCTTAGGCTTCTGAATAACATAATTAGTTTGTAGTACCATAACAAACCCCATCTCGCTACGTAGAGTCGTCTAAATAGCGACCATGCGACTAGACCACCTCTACAATTCAACTTTCACCATAATATTTATAAATCTCTTGTAGAGTGTGAGGCAACATTTTAATCGAACGAAGCGTGTACATATACGAGTACGCGACCGTTTATAACGCATATCTTAAACTAACGTCCCTCGAAAAACAAATACCTTATAAATATTTATAAGTTAGAATGTCATAATATATAAACCGAACGATACATATATAGATATGTGTATGGGCTACAATACTTAACGACATTCACAACTTTACATAATATATAAACACATTACTCAGGTACATGTGAACATTTTTACATAACATTCCGTTTTTAGCCTCCGAAGTGTGTACGCGGCTTTAGAATTGAATTGTAAACGTGGGTAGAAGAAGAAAATGGTCAGATAGTTAGGCGACTTCATACAAAAATAATATTTACAAATAAATCGTAGCGGAAATAAGCCGCGGGTGATACGAACGCAGGTGTAGCCCTTTGTACCTATAGGGATATGTATACACATATATGTCTACATTGTGACGTCACACGGTGTACCTACGCTTAGCTCTGTCCTGCGCAACGAGCACGCGACGTGCTCTGTCAATACGAACGGACGCATCCAATGTGGGTGCACGCTTAAAGAATTACGCACTGCGTTTTATCAATTCTGTTTACTTCATAAAAACTAATTTTAATATCAATTTCAAACTTTATTATAAGCATCATCAAACGAAACTAGGAACAGGTGACGTTCGTTCACGACTTCTCATATTATGCGTCCGTTGGGACAGTCAAACGAAAATTAAAAACGTTTCAACATAATCCGAGTTCTATAAACTCTAATTCACTTACGTTTCGTCGATATAATATACTTTACATAATTTTCTGTTGAAAACATAACAAATCCGGGTTTAAATAGCCAATTCGTATAATGTCCGATTTTGGCACATATTTCGAAATACGTAATAAATAATACTATTTTGACTGCGAGCAATGGCAGTGACGTGTATAATCATTTCTCCGGCAAATTGGAGCGTAAATTGTGCGGCGACTGGTGCCTTTTAATATCGTTGATATAACTATATAATTTATATATATTTATATATATTTCGTTACCTCGTTATTAACTTTATAGAAGCGAGACGAGCAATTGTCTCAATGTAACATTATCAAGATGGGGGTGTAACATATGTCGCCACGTTTCTATAAAGTTTGGCATCGAGCGTAACCAGTAAACACTCTACGATAAATTCTTTGGTACACATTTGTGAGCAAGACAAAACTGCGAGTTTATATCCTTACATGATTATGAACGTACTAATACCGAAATACTGTTGCTTGGACCGAATTCTTGTGCCGTACAAACATAGTCACTCACGATGACCGCTTTCGGGTCATACGAAGTCAAATCACTGGAATGTTCGCATCGACACGACGTTACCGAACGACCACCGCACGGCTGAGCCCAAAACATATTGCTTTCATAATAAGCGTATTCAATCCATCGAGAGTAGGTAAGATACATTCAAAAAATTTATTTGTACTTACACAATCTAAACATGAGTAAATAGTTTTAACAACCTACATTCCCCGTTTCGTTGTCTTGAACGGACAGCTCGAATCGTATAGGATAGCTACGGGGTCCACACACGAGATTATCGCAGAATAAATATTAGGAATACATCTACACAGTCTGTTACGCGGCAAAGGGCGATCAATACATCTCATGCGGGACTTTCTTCGAAATATTGTGGGGCTGGAGAGGGAAGGCCCCGGAGAGACCATCGCGTTATTCGATAACCGATAATATGGAAGGATCGTTGTGATACGGGCGGATTGAGAACTCCCCACGTGGGATCTATTGATGACCGTGAGCGGCACGCACACATAAGCTAGAAATACACATACCAACTTTACAAAGATACGTAGGCAGTCGACATGTATATTTCTAAGCGTTTACGCAAGCAGCGCTGGAGTAAAGGGGATAGAGACATGTAATAATGACGTAACGCTGAGATTGGACTCCTTTAAGCCCCGGAGAAGCCGTACACTTCAAGGACGCGTATCTCGAAATCGCCACTCGGACACAGCGGCGGGTTGTTGAACGTCGAGCAGCGGTCAGTCTTGCCGAACCTTATGTTCTCGTCCATCCAAATCGCTTGGCCGTCACTGTTGTTGGGAAAAAATGTATATTAAAGAAAAATAACACAGATATATACAACACAATATGGTGTAGGGTTGATGCTGGGTGATACGAAGAGGGTTCCATTCTAAGCATATTTGGTGTATAGTAGGTGGATTGTACGTTGAAGTGAAATCGTATCGTTATTGGATTTTATGCCTAAGATGGTATGTCGGGAGTGTAAGTTTCATTGGAAATGTATGAATGTTTGCGACACATATGTCAGGGATGCATTGATCTGATCCTTTTATTTTTGAAGAGATCTGAAGTGTACACGAACACATATTTATGCCATGAACATTGAAGAGCACATCCCTATGTAAGCATCGTGATATGTAAAAGAGATGTACGACTGTCTAACGTAACAAGTGAGACCGTATGTGTTAACTACAGCATGTTTATGTGGGATAGTGAGGATTATCAGCATAGATAATCAAATGGGATCTCGTGTTTGAAAATATGGAAGCATGCATTTTGCAACTTTACAAAACAGAGAAATCACGGGGCAGCTTACACATCAGACAAGGTGTCACGGAATGCATATATGGGAACGCTTAAAAATGGTGGACACATTTTTAACCACAGTGATATTTACATTAACAGGAGTGATGACAGTCCAAACAAACCGTAAGGGGTCTTATTAATTCACAATTGGTGAAACAAACCATAAAAATCACACCAAACGGTTACATTCAGCCAAACGATCAACCCTACATACCCTCCACCAATGGTAACCATAGTATTATCGGCCGCCATGAACAGCGAATTGGCGTGCGGGGTCCTCGCGTCAATTTCGCCTTCCTTCCCATCTTCTAAGCACCCCACCCACGGGTACTTGGCCCGTTGTGGATGCAAACTGAAATATATATGATATTAGATAGTTACTGACCCTCCGCCGATAGTAATCATCTTGGAGTCGGCGGCCATGAACAGTTCGGAGCCGTGCGCGACTCGCTCCTCGCCCTTGCCGTCGTTCCCGGACGTGACCCCCACCCAGGGGTACTTGGCACGTTCCGGGTAAAGGCTGTGGGGATGATGCAACATGCTGTGACTATCTTGCGTGGTATGATTACAACAAATTATTAATTATGATCGTCTGAGGGTACTTTGAGAGTACCTTTGAGATGGGAGTTATTCTGAATAACGAATTATTACTATTTATGGAGTTTTATGTGACATAACTGGGACACATTGAATCACGTACTACAAAAAACATACGTTTCATGCAATTATTCAAGTAGTTACAACCAGAGACACATATATTTACATATATATCATTATAATTGAAATAAAATGCAATGTACATGGAACTTTAGCGAATATTTGTACGTCATTCAGCAAACTGATTACATATATAGTGTAAGTAGAAATACCAATAAAATTGCACGTTAGTATTTTGGGTAAAACACACATGTATATTATTATACTAATAAAATAGATATAATATTTGGAACGTCTGACACACAACGCCATCTAGTCCCAAACTAAGTAGAACTTTTACTATGGGTACAACTGATAAATGAATATACTGTGTTTTTTGCAGATCATCAATCGGACCCGAGACCTGAAGCACAGATTAATTATAATTATATATGTATAATGTATATAAATTATTTTTGATCAATCTGACTTCTAGTTCTTAATCAGTTTAAATTAATCCAAAATATACAAGTTAAATCATCGCAAAATGCAATAAAAACGTTAAAGTTTCACCTAGATAATTTAGTAAGTTAAAAACAGTTTACATTGCATTAAAGGGTTACTAAAAATTATACACTAATATAACACACTTCTACTTACATATCTAAAACGAATAATCATAAAAATAATATAAAATACTCCAATAAATAAAATCATCTACCTGCGTTTATTAGTAAAGTTAATAGACAGAAATAAACTAGAAAACTTATTACGTTAAAAAAAAATACGTCAGTTCTTGTTTATCACATAATATTTTAAAAAAAGTTTGTGCCCACTTTATAAAAGGCTGATGAAAAAAAAAAACCACAAAAATAGGTTTTGTCCCGTCAAGTGACGTTGTAAACGTCAAAGATAGACTAAAATTTGACAAAGTAATCTCCGGTCTAACCTCGTCAAGTGTATTGTGAATTTGTATTTGGTGATTATTTGACAACTCAAAGTGATCTATTAGTGTTAAAAAAATTTAATCAGCTTTCCAGTAACCAGATCTTAGATATATCATCATCTGAACCAAAAGACGTCCACTGCTGGATATAGAACTCAAGATCCCCCCAAGCTTCACCACAAAAGCGGACCGTACCGTACGCGTCCAACGGCTTTCCACGACCCTCATTAAGTCGTTGGACCTCTTTGTGACTTTCACTTAAGTTTAGCAATATTACGGGCAATATCGGTGACTATGGTTCGTCTGCGGATTGCCCCATTCCTGATTCGATCACGCTGAGAAACTCCGTGCATTATCCTCTCTACTGCTCTTTGGGTGACTAAGCCTTATGAGGCCTATAGTGAGAGATACATACATAATACTTATTTATGCAACAATTTAATAGAAATACCTATACTTCCGCTAAAATGACTTCAATGCTCCGAATTTAGTCGCAATACACACGTAAATAAAACAGTTTAATTCAAAATTATCAATTAATATAAATAAAAACTTACTAAAGTGTGTCAAAAACTTTTTATCAGTAATATAAAATACTAAATGTTAGTAAATGTTACCTAAAGAGGAATGTCTCTCCGGTGCCGAAGTAAGCCTGTCGGTTCCCGCGCTCGTCCTTCTGGTTGCGCTCGAACCATCGCGTTGAACAGTACGCACCGAACACCTAAAGATTATAAATTTAGCCATTTAACAAAGTGGCAACACTTACATAGACAAAAATATATGTAGAAGGGAATAAGTTGTAGGTAAGTGTATATTTTAAGTTAAAAACTTCCAGACATCCGGTAAAACTTTTGTCTGTAGATGAAGTGAGTTAATAGCGCCGATAAATATGTGCCCGAAAAACGCAAAATGAATTTTAGTATAATTTAGTGTTACATTCTTAGATCAGTTTCGTTATTTTATATATAAATGAATGATCTGTCTTCAAAACCTGCGCAAGCAAGGGTTTTGAGGATCTGAAATGTGATTACATTTGAAATGATTACATTTCTCAGACACGTAGGTGTCGACAACTATAAAGTCGTTCTTCCTTATCTCCATAAAGATTTAAAAAAATGTTTACGAAAAGGTAAAAATTCTTACAAACTTGACTTTTTGTTTGCAGAGATTAGCCGATCAACCAAATAAATAAACACATTATGTTAATTTTCGTAAATTCCCAACATAAAATTTACATCTTCAACAAAATATCAATATAAAACTTAAAATAATTAACTTACCTCGTTATTACACGTCTTGATCATGAGTAATGTCGGTTCGTGATGTTCCACTCGCACGTAGAAAGTAGTCAGAGAGCATCCGTGCTCCTCTGTCGTGTATAGCAACACTGGCTGGTACATTGTGATGCGCACTGGTAGCCACGACCATAGAGTGAATAACTGAAATATTTGAATTAAACGTTAAAAACTCTCTTCGCTACAGTAACATTTAAGATTAAATTAACATTGATGTTTTCTATTATATTAACTAATGAGACTACTATTTGGATAACTAGTAATTAGTTGTCTAAACAGTACAAACAATATCACAGGTACCAAGAAATTTCATTTTAAAATAATACCAATAGTAACACTTATAATTTTGTTAAAAATTTAACGTAATTGAAAATAGAACATGTGACTTGACGAAAACGTCAGCATATTTGTATTGATACGAATTTTAAGTGTCAATATTGTTGCCATTAAAAAAATTGTGTTTAATACAATATTAAAGAAATATTTTCACAATTAAAAATTGTAAGTTTCACAGTAAATTTTCATAATTTATGGTCATTCCTTTTTTACAAAAGGCAACACATAACGTTACAATTAGTGGTGATAATTAGTAGACGCGTACAAGTGAGAGTGCGTATGGTGCGCAGATACATCAACATAGACATGTTCAGAACTACGTCACTAGCGATGGCGGTGCAACGTTTGTAAATAAGGTTTTATTATAATTATAACATGAGATTTTTTCGTCCAGAAAGTAATAGAAATGTCAAAATTAACAGACTTAATTTTTAATACTGGAAACATGTAAATACGAGAATGATCATCGATAAAGTTTTTTTTCAGAGGCTGAGAGGAAATTACTCGTTAATTTTTTTAGTGTTGTAACAAAGTATATTTGAAACATTTGTTTTACGTTTTCGCTACCATTATAAACCTTATTCATTGCATTACGTAACATTGCAGTACCATCATAAAAATTGTAATAAAGACATAACATGCAACACTGAATTTATACGATAAGTATTAGAGCCAATTTCACAACATGTATGACAGAAAGCAAAATTTGTACAAAATTGACCGGTAAGTCGGCCATTTTAAGGACATACATCTATTCCTATTGATACACAGATAAAGAGAGTAAGAGTTGTAGAACTTACGGTACGTGCAGACCCTAACACACTAGTTGAAACAAGTCTGAATCTTATTAATACTACTATTATTGGTTAAGCGACATACAAGAGCTATTCTACTGAGTGACTGCTTTCAAAAAACTTGTTAATTAATATTTTAGACACAACAGAACTAAACATCTAACACAGTAGTGTCTTTTCCTTCGCATGGAGTTATATTTGAAATTAAAAAAAAAACAAAGTGGAATAGCGCGAACAACGAGTACGAGACCTGTATAATAAGAAAAGACTGTAAAACCATATTAATATTATGTCATGATGGACAATTCTACTTTCTATAATATTTTCATTTTGCTTTTTTAATCTGTTTCTTCATATTAGCTAATCGAGAGAACGGACTAAGTTTATTACAAAAACACATTACATTACATTACATTTATTGATCAAAATTCTTAAGCAACCTTTTTCATGTTACAGAAATGAAGCTGTAGTGTCGAAAAGGCGTACTAAAATCAACAAAATAAATCTAACTTCTTAAGAGACTATTAAACTGATAGATAAAGAAATGCATTGATGTCGATTAACGTTAAACTGGGCCTTAAGACGTCTTATCATCATCTCTCTGCTCTCTAATTTTGTTTATGGTCGGTATAATTTAATTTAAAAAAGGGGTTTAGTTGACTGCCTGACGTTAACCCGTCGGTATAATTTAATTTTAAAAAGGGGTTTATTTGACTGCCTGACGTTATCCCGTCGGTATAATTTAATTTTAAAAAGGGGTTTAGTTGACTGCCTGACGACTTTGCGAATAAAATACTTTATAGAGTGAATAAAAGGAGAAGTTAGGTTGGGATGAGGAAACAGATAAGACAAGTGACCTTGGAGAAAGATACTGCAAGATAAATGGGAAAAGGAAGTAAAACCATAGCTCAAAGAAGCTTGTGAAAAAAACTACTATAGAAGATATACGTACAATTCTTGCACAAGTATAGTTTGTTCGTAGTCCGAACCATGTGTTCCCGAGTCAAAAAACAATTTCCATTTTTGACCTCAAAATCTTCAATTCCTTTGATCTTTTATTTGCCGCACAAAAAGTAACTCTATTTTAACACTCAAAACCCTCATTGAAGGCTATGAGGTTTAAATATAGATTACCCATAGATTTGAAATCTTAACTTTACCCTCAAAACACTCATACATCGGAAAGTTGTAGTTGGGACTTAGAAAATTTATCGTTCAGAAAAAAAAATATTTTTTCTAATAATTTGAAATTTTTTAAACTAATTGAAAAAACTTCAAAATTCACCAAAATGCTGTTTTTGAGTACTAAAAAATGTCAAAAGAGAAAAAATAAAAAACGAAAAATTTTTTGAATCCGATTTGGTATGGAATACTCCTCTACATAAAAGGAGTGGGGGTAAATTTAATGGGAGGTTACATCATATGAGGTTTTTGAGGTTCAAAGCCGTATAGGATAATTTTTATATGGTTTGAGGTTTTTGAGGGTCAAATGTTGATTCTATAGTTCTGATTTTACCCTCAAAGTTGTAAAACCGTCCGTAAGTAGGATTTTGAGGTAAAAACTGAGACTACTTTCTATGTTAAATCCAATCTAAAAAAAAATCAAGCTGACCCTCGAAAACCTCATTGAAGTTTTTGAGGGTAAAATATGAATTTACTTTTTGACTCGGGTTCTGTTAAATCTCCTTTTTTTTTGTATACAAAGTAAATCCCCTAGAAATTTCAAACGGGTTTCTGTCTGCAGTAACCGTACTCGTGAAAAGCAGCGATAGAATTGGTTTACATAAGTTTTTTGAGACCATTATACCACTCTTATTGTACCATAATGGTATAAAACTTTCTGCTCGGCATGCTCTACAAAATGGATTTTCTATCCGTCTATACTAGATTATCATACAAGTTCTAAACATAGTACCTCCTTCACCATATATTTAATGTCACTAACAAAATTTTTACTTAAATGTGCAAGCTAACACATTTTTTTTATGAAATTAAATTAAAAAAAAAACACGTGAAACTGGCTCAATTTGGCATCTAATCAATATAATGTTGTAATGTAAATACTACTTAATAATTCTAAAACAAATTTGGCCCCCAAAACATGTGTTCTACACTGCATAAGCAATTTGAATTAAAAGTTTTTTTTTAATTTCATATAATTTCTTATAATAATAAAATCGTGAAGTAAGAGCTTCGCTTCAAAACTTGCAACTTTTTTTGAACGACATTACAGCGAGATTTATAAACGATTAGAGTCAATAAAAAGGTGAATTGTGTTTCCTCGATCAATTTCTATCTACTCTTACTCTACTCTACTATCTAATCTACTATTTTACAAATTATTACTTTTGAACATTTCAGCTACAAAATTGACAAATTGTCTATGTTATATGTTCACACATTTGAATATTCGTATTAATAATGGCAACATTATTAGATTGTCAAAACTATGAAGTTAACCAGCCAATAAAAATATATGTATATACATTTCTAGTTTTATTAACTATTAACAATTTGGTTTGTGCTCTGAGGCACAGTTTTTCGTGCAACCAGATTACAATAGTGAGTTTAATAACCGCATGCAAGGGTTCCGTAAGTTTGCCAACTAGCTGTAGAACGCACACAAATACAACGTATTTTTATTGCTACTTAGAAAGCCCGCATCCATATCAATACTCCGTGTTTTATAACTTCACTCATTTACTCATTTCCTTAAGAATGATTTGATACACATAACTAATATGAAATGTACTCAAAACTAACGTACGGAACCCATCAAATTACTGAATGATCTACCAACTGCAAAATGTGCATAAATATAAAATACATCTACTTTGTTTGTATACAAGTGCCACCACGACAACTATGTTCCCTGTTAATTGTGATGTAAATAGTCAACAGAACATTCTGTCCAACCTTCTGTCTCAAATCTGATGCATGGTGACGTTGGTCCTTGAATACGGCGTTAGGGAATGGGAACCAGATGGCCAGATGGGAGGATCGTGGGCTCTGCGAATGATCATGGACTTGTGATCAGAATGATAAATTGATGCGTCTTATCAGAGCGATCCTTCTTATTGTAATGATCGAGAGAGTATAGATTTATGGCGAGGATTATAATAATGGATTTATCGAGTGTAGTTTTGTAGGTAATTATTCCTGGAGTCGTTACAGATCTAAATATATGTACCTGGAGAGTTATTGTATTGGCACTGTACAAATTAACATACATCAAAAAAACAGACGCACTATTTAGCCGTCATGCACACTAGCTTACATAAAACTTACTTACCATAGAACGCAAAATAAAATTGGAATTAAAATAAGCTGGAATTGAAAAAACGAAGATTCTCCAAAAGCATCATTGTTGCTTTAAAGGAACGAAATAAATAAAACACCTAGTGACAAGCGGTGCATCTAAACATCGATATAATGTCGCAAGCTTTCTATAGGGCGACACTTATATTTGGTGACTGAATACTTGTAGCTTACTTCATTCTGGTCTGAAATCTGCGACCTGATCGCTTGGATTGGGTAAACGCCCATCGATAGGGCGCGCGGGCCCGGCGAATGTGAGCCCTAACAGGAAAATCGACACACAGTTAGCACTCACACAAAACAATAGATTACATGCGGCCTTCACTGCGACTTCACATCACTGTATATAACCTCTGAAAATTTGTTAATTTCTAAAGCTATGTCCATTTTTATGCCAAATTTTTACATTTGTTTACGACTCCCTAAAGTCTTGAGCGCTAACACGCACATGCCAAATATCAAACGCGTAAACATCGTATGTTCAATATTGTAAAGTAAGAAAAATATATTGTACAAAGAGGAAAGACACACTGAAAACAATGAGAGGAACATGAATAAATCAGACAATCAAAGCAAATGATATGGATGTTCAATATCTTTCATTCGTATAGTCAAAAATCTAACTAATGAGAATTAATACGAGTCGTATGATTACACCGATGGACACAACAAAGTAAGACTCATTCACAGACTGTCGCACACAGACCGAACATAACATAACGGTGGTTTGGACAAACGAAAGATGTATCTTACATAAAAAAATATATTAGACTGGACTATCGAATTTGTATAGAAATTCGATTATTTCAGTTAGTCGTGTTAGGGTTGCAATCGAATGAATTTAATGATAAATAAAAGCCAAAGCCACGCCTAATGTCGTCGAGTACGATACCATCTGTTTGCACGTTTCCTCAGACATTCTCTGCGAACCAAGTAAAATAAACCGATATACAAATATATCCTTTTTATATTTGTAGCTGTGCAGTGTGTAGTTAGAATATAATATTATCATCGTGACTGTTAGCATATAGGCTACCCTTAAGCTTGTACAAAAACACAAACCTAAACGTGGCTTAGAACACAAATTTATTTATATTTAGATTCTCATCAAAATTTTATTGATGATAGCTGCAAATCATAAATAAATATGATACTACATTTGTACATTAAATATGTCTTCATTTGTATTGTTATAATTCACTAATTTGTTAAAAATAGTGTATAAAATCAATCCTGTTTAATTAATAGCCTTTTTAAAAAATTCAAATAAATGTTTACGTATACGCTACAATCAAAATTTATTCTGTCAAAAATTTTGTTCAGTGTGACCATCATGATCACTACGATTAATTTGATCGAAATGTTCATAACTCACCTCGCGTATGGTGAGCGTGTGCGACATCATCTGGATATTGACTTGTGACTGGCTGGTGGGCAGGTTGTCGGAAGACCTGGATCGGACGAGCCGGTTGCCTGTGATCACCGCTTTGGATTTAAGCGTCATCTCCGTCTTGATGAATACCCGCGATATATACTGTGAACTGTTTTAAAGAAGATACATTAATATCTTTCTATAATATTAATTCCGTGTTTTTAGCCCCCTATTTATCCTGTGCGTGTCTTAAGCGGCGACTAAGGGATCAAATACGCAGGACAACAACACAGCAAAGAGAAGGAAACCTTGAAACAAACTCGATATCAAACCGCCTGGCCAGCGTGGTATAAGTATGCTAAAACCTCTTTGAGGCCTTTGTCCAGCAATGACTGATTTTTTCATTGTTTTTAACCCTCACGGCTCTTACATTTGGTTAACCGTAAAAAATATTTATAACAACGCTTTTATTTCGAATAGGTTAAACTCACATAAATACTGTTTAATATGACAAAGTATTATACAAAAATTGCCTAAATAATGTATCTCAATTAGCGAATGAAATTTACATATAAAATCAGTGTACAGTGACGATTTAAATTTGTTTGGATGTTCAGAATCAGAGGCATTAATTATGTATTCCTCGCAGACACCACCAAATGAGCCTTAACGAACCAATATTGTACGGGAATACTTTTTGTGCTTTGAAAATCGTTGTTTAAAATTAGTTTTGAGATCAAAGCAGTTTTATATTTCTTATAACAACGAAAAAGAAATAAAGAAAATTTTTCTAGATTTCTTTTATTTTTTTAGCTTATAATTACGAATAATTTTGCTGGCGTAATTGAAAAAATAACAAGATAATTTAAACAAGCGAATGAGTGATCTAAAGACTTTATATTAGAGTGACTAAAGAATTTATATTAGAGTTTTATGAATTTTACCTTAACGCCCTAATACTAAAAGCAGTCCTGAGCAGCTTGGTGGGCGATGCGGGCATATTTCTGCAGAACTTGTCTATTGCGTGATCGACGCCGTTCTTGGTCGCCTCGGCGTACCATTCAGAGTTCTGATTCGATGCATGTTTATTGAAGAGAATGAGGATCGCTAGTGCCACTCTGTAGAACACCTAGGAACAGAGAGTCGTATTAGTACTAATCATATATGCTCTTCTTAAAAATATATACCTTGGAATTGTCTGACATTTTGACCAGTGTACATTTGCCGCGGAGATCAGTTTCGCAACCGGTAATTTCATTATATCGAACCCCAAAAAAATCCTGATTTTGTTATTTAATTGAATTGCTATGTTACATAATCAAGTTATTTGATGTACTAATTTTTTTTTTATTTATTTAAAGTATCATTCGTTCGTTACAGGTGATAAAAGCATTACAGCGTTTGAACATCAAAGAGCGCAATTACGCAAGTCGTAATCCCGCGTACAAATACGAATTGCTTAACTTAATTTATATATGACTGTCACCAGAATTAAGGTTTGTATGTTACATAATTAAAATTGATTACTTTATTACGTACCCAAAATGGATTTAAGATAATAATATTATTTAATTTAGTATATATTATCATTTGGTATTGGCTAATAATGGTTACGAAAAAAAACTCTATGAGAAACATTTTGCTAAGAATTCTCACCTTGATCCCCTCATGGAAGAAACAGTCCAGCACTCTAACAAGATGTGGAAACGGGAGCGCAGCTAGAATCCACCATTGCCAATCAGCGTAGATTCTCTCTGGTCCGATGGCGCCCGATAGCCGGGAGAGGTACTGAGCTGCCGACTTCTGCAAACATGTTGAGCCAGTGTACGGAAACTATACAGTTATGATTTGTTAGCAAAAAAACATGTACGAGTATAATGTCATTCCTAAAATGTATTCATTTTGGTAAAATAGCCATCGTCCTATGACAGAGTCACTCAGATTTCATAATATGGAGCTGTTTACATTAGTTTTTCTTTTACTGTGAAAATTATTTCATTTTTCTATTGGTTCTATTTAAAGCATAACTCTAAATAGGACCATTAGTATAGGTGACCTAAACTATTTTAGTGTATATTTTATTTTTCACCGCATGCCATTTTGGTCTTCGAAGTTGAAGACGAAAACGCTACGCGAGCGCTCGCACTATCTAACCAATGGAGGATCTTATTTAACAACAATCAAATGTGTAACGATAGCGATAAGTTGTTGCATTAGGCTTCTGCAATGCTAAGTTGGTAGTTTTAGATCACTACTAAATTGATGAGAGCTTAGAACTATTTAATTATATGACTGCCTCGGGTGCTATTCCCAGATCGGATCAAAACTTTATACGATCTGCAGAAATTTGTTTTTTTTTTCTACCTTAAGAACCTGCCAAAGTGACTCTACTCTGCCTGATGGAAAGCATGAATAGAATCCAAGAGTTGTGGTCACCATAATCATTGCAAATGCTGACAACGCAGTATGGCGACCCACACTATGGTGGCTTTGTGAGATGCTTTTTCACACACCCAGCTTGGGGACGTAAAAGGCATGACAGTCATTGTGACAGTGTAAGGCTTACACAGTTACCACGATAACTGTCACCTCTGCATCGGTGGGCCTCCGGTCTCACACTCACCAACGAAACACGACAGCACGCATGCTGGCGCTTTAGGTTGGTCTTCTGTGGGAGGGTAGTACTGCCCCGGTCGAGCCGGCCCGCTTGTGCTGAAATCAGTGTGCCTCTACTACCTAGACTGTTTCGGAGTTTGGGTCTTTTCTATGCATAAAATGTGTATATTTACGAATAAAAATATGCATAATATATGTATTTATATCAGTTGTCCCGTACAAGCTCTATTTAGTTTGGGATTAGACGGCGTTGTGTGTTTGTATGTTGTTATAAACTAAAAGATGGATCTTTGATGTTTATATTGAACAATGTAACAGTTTGAAAGTTCAATATACTAATAATACTTTTATTACTTTACAAATACCACACATAAATAAAACGGCTACGTATCACTGAGTCACTCTGATCACAATGTGTTTTATATACAACAATTAACTGGGACATTTTATTATCTTTTCAAATTGATAGAGCGTGTCATACGTACAAAAGTAATAGAAGATAAAACTAAATTCAATTTAGTTAATTTTTCATTTCTCGATCTAAGTTCGTGTAATTTTTCTAAATTAACTATACAGTGGACCCTCGGTAATCCGGCCCCTGTCTAATCCGGCCCCCCCGTAATCCGGCCCCTGTCTAATCCGGACCCCCCCGTAATCCGACATCAATCAAACAATATTCGCTAATGTAGATCGTGCGCGATTGAACTGGTTACAACTTGTGCTCGACGCGTAGGTATTGTTCCAATTTCGATTGCTTAGTTTGAATTTGACTACGTGTGATAGCGGTGCAGTTTAGCGTTTATTCAATGTGCATTATGTATACATAACTAGCAATGTCGTCACAAGCCCAGAAAACAACATATAGAATTTTATCATTTGTCTGTAATTTGTCGGATTACAAGGTACTCTTTTGTAAAAAAAATCCGGGCTATAGGGGGTCTTAGGCAGTACTCTATAATCCGACAAATTCGATAGTCCGACACTGCCCTGCAAAACGTTTGTCGAATTACCGGGGGTCCACTGTATTTTGAATAAAAATAAAAACATACTTGAAAATAATATAATAATATACATTTTGATTAAATAGAATAAGCAGTAATACTCCACTACTGCCATATGGTGTAAATGGCCCATTCTATACTTCTAATAAAACGTACTGTAATGTATGTATGTAAGAAAGGTTTCGTACGTTATATTGCTGCGGTGGCTATTATAAAAATATTGTTGTGTGTATACTTACATCTATTGTGTATTTTTTTTTCTACATGAAGAGCCTGCCAAAGTGACTCTACTCTGCCTGATGGAAAGCATGAATCAGAATCCAAACAGTTGTGGTCACCATACTCATTGCAAATGCAGAAAATGTAGCGTGGTGACCCACACTATGGTGGCCCAGTGAGATGCTTTTTCACGCCACGTTTGGGGACGTAAAAGACATGACAGTCATCGTGGCAGTGTAAGGCTAACACAGTTATCACGATAACTGTCACCCCTGCATGAATGGGCCTTCGGCCTCGCACTCACCAACGAAACACGACAGCACGCATGCTGGCGCTTTAGGTTGGTCTTCTGTGGGAGGGTAGTACTGCCCCGGTCGAGGCGGCCCGTTCGTGCTGAAATCAGCATGCTCTACTATCTATTAGTGTATACGTGTGTACGACCGCGTTGTCCGATTACGTCGTCCGATTGATCGGACGTGTTTTTTTTTTCTGTGAGTTCGACTGATCGGGCGATGTGGACTTTTCCTCTTGCTGCATCGGCGGATCGAACGACGCGGTTCTTATGTCGTGTTGGTTCGACTAATAGGACGACGTATATTTTTCTTATTGGTCCCATAGCACTACACGGAATATCATAAATTGCATAGTCCGGTGACCCTTTTATAGATTAAAATTTTACTCGTACACATTCATTACACACACACGCATTGATTATAAGGTTGTGTATTAGTACATCAAAGTCTATTTTCTCAAATCATTATAGAAAGATCCGAGCAAGAGATAATTGTCATTTATATTTATTTTTCTGTCATTATTAAAATTAGTATAAAAATGGATTTAGAATTATTGATAACAAAAAGTTAAGGGCGGATTGACGGACACCGATTTTACAGGAATTTAAAATACGAAAATTCTGAATTAATTTTTTATTTATGTTTTTACTGACTGTTTGAAATAGCCTTGTATACCTGTTTCATACTTTGATTTAAGCATTTCTCCTCCTACTAAAGCAAATACTTAAAAATAAAAAGTAATTTAACTGAAAATTTTATTAAATGTTGTTTTTACAATGTAAAAAGATTGACAAAGACTCACTCGAATCAAATAAATATGTGTAGTCTGATCGGTCGGACCGTACGGTCTCAGAAAAAATAACAGACCGGGTCGTCCGATTAGTACAGTTTTGTTTTTAAATCGAACTGAAATCGAACAGAAAGAAGTCCACGTAGTCTGATCAATCGGACGAAGTAATCGGACTACGCGGTCAGCCAATTTTTTCAGTAGCCAAATTTTAAATATATATTAAATTTTAAATGTAGTTTTGATTCACGTACGATATGAGTGAAGAAGGTTTTTGAAGTTCAAGTAACTTTATTGATTTTAAACACGAGGGTCGTTCACCTTAACGTTTATTTAATCGATAAAGGCCCTTATTGGTATCGATATCGTTGATAGATCGAGTTCGTAGACAACATGTTACATGTGTGACATAATTGCTCCTTGTATAATATAGTCGTTTAGATACAAGCGATGATTCATAAAAAACGTGCCTGTGACTAATTTATTATTTGTTTAGTAGTTTAATGATTCATTGCTCTGGTGTAGACACCTTTCTGATGTTGGCATGTTGATATAGAAGCAGGCTTTCTTAAGGGATTTACTACATTTGTTATACACGATAAATTAGTTTTAGTATTCAGGAATAATACTCTCTTTTACGAATTATTGACTGGCATTTTGGTATGGATCTCTGATAAAAATGGTTGTAGTTTGGGTTTAAAAAAAAAACGTGAGATTTTTGTGCTGCTCCTTGCTCGACTATTGTTTTTAATAAACTACGAATTGATAATAATAACTAAATTTATTTGGAATATATACTTATGGACTAACAGAAAGAAAGAAAGTCGAATGGTCGCGTGTTCATGGGACATTGGGTAGGTAATGTGTAGTCACTTGTAGTGAGTAGCACGCCATAAGCACAAAGCATGGTTTCTCAAATTTTCATTTTTGACCCCTTTGCCATTACTTAACAACATAATTAAACTTTGCAAGATATACTAAAGAAGAGAATAAAACAACACTCATTGACGCTTATGGTTAGGACTTCGTAGCAGGTTTGCAATTAGGCGTTTGTCATTTATTTGTCTCGTTGTAGGCACAAAAATATCCAAACGTGGACTTCAAAAGTGGACTATCAAAAGATGGACCTATACATATTATATATAATTGTATTAATTCTAAGGTGATGTATAAGTCTGTAAAGCGCCACATTTAAAGAAAAACTGTAAAATAAATGAAAGAAAAACACAAACAAACGAAAAAAAGAAGTAGCTGTGTTATGTCATGATACGAGGGTAAGTTTTTATGTTCGCGGAATGACAGTAAAAAAGGCGGGTAAACGCGCTCTTTTGATGCCTATCGTATTCAGTGACTCATAATTAGTCTGCATAGTAAAATTTGTTGTGATTGGATCATTAGTTATTAAACTATCGTTGACCAAGTATTTTAATCGGGAACGAAGTGAAAAAAATGGAGAAAATTGAATTCCGTGCGGTGATAAAGTTCCTTACTAAGCAAGGAAAGTCTGTTCAAACCATACTCAATGAGATGTCATCGGTTTACGGGGATTCTTGCCCAGGAAAAACAATGGTCTACAAGTGGCATAGTTTATTTAAACAAGGCAGGGAATCACTTGAAGACGACCCGAGGCCGGGGCGCTCCGTTGAGGTGACTACGCCAGAAGTTATTGCAAAAGTAGAAAAAATTGTATTGGAAGATGCTCGACTAAAAAAGAAACAACTCGCAGAAATGGTTGGAGTATCGGATACAACAATTTTTAAAATTTTACACGATCATCTTGGCATGACTAAGGTTAGCGCACGGTGGGTGCCGAGAATGCTCACGCCATTGCAAAAACAACAGCGCGTGGAATGTTCACGTGCGTTTTTGGACCTCTGCAATGAAGACAAGGATGGCGTATTGAATCAAATTGTTACTTGGGATGAAACTTGGGTTCATCATTATGAACCCGAGTCCAAACAAGACTCCATGCAGTGGCACAAAAAGGGCACAGCACCACCCAAGAAATTTAAGGTTTCACAGTCGGCTGGGAAACTCATGGCAACGATTTTTTGGGACTCAGAAGGAATATTATTGATAGATTATAAAGATAAAGGCATTTCTATAACGGGGGAATACTACGCTTCAATCTTAGAACAGTTAAAAGAAGCCATCAAAGAAAAAAGACGGGGAAAATTAACGAAAGGTGTCCTGCTATTGCATGACAATGCTCCCGTTCACAAGAGCCGAGTCGCACTGGCTGCCCTGCATAAGGTGGGCTTCGATATTTTGAATCACCCACCCTACAGTCCAGATTTGGCTCCGAGTGATTATTATCTCTTTCCAAAAATGAAAAAAGAATTACGTGGTAAGAAATTTTCAACTGATGAGGAGGTTAAGGAGGCGGTTTCGGCGTATTTTTCAGACAAAGATAAAACTTTTTTTTACGAGGGAATAAAAAAACTAATTGAAAGATCTGAAAAATGTATTCGTGTTGCAGGGGAATATATAGAAAAAGAAAAATAATTTTGTGTTTTTATTATTACTCAATACCCTCCATTCCGCGAACTTAAAAACGCCCCCTCGTACCTACATCAGTGCAGGATTGTTATCAACAAAGTTATTTATACAATATTGTGCAATGTAATAAAATTAATGATATTATCATCATAAAATGTACTGAGTAACACTAGGTCGGCGCTGATCCAACTCATACTTGTAGCTGCATTTTTGTGAACACATTTTACGATTAAGGGGTAGACCCACGTTCGAATTAATATTTGAGATTGAGGAACAGTGACTGTCAGTTTTATATGTATAAGTCCGTTGTTTCGTGGTGCAGTTTGTTTGTGTTCTAATGAAGCTCTTACAATTCTGTAGTGATATAATAAAGGGTAGTAGTAGTAGAGCCACGCTGATTTCAGCATGCATAGGCCGGCTCATCCGAGGCACTACCTTCCCACAGAAGACCAACCTAAAGCGACAGCATCCGTGCTGTCGTGTTTCGTTGGTGAGTGCAAACCGGAGGCCCTTTGATGCAGTGGTGACAGTTGTAAATGTAAACGCTTGTGGTAAATGTGTGCAATACAATGCTACGGTGACTGTCATGTCTTTTACGTCCCCAAGTGAGGCGTAAAAAATCGTAATAGGCCGCCATAGTGTGGGTCAACATACTGCATTGTCAGAATTCGCAATGAGTATGGTGACTACAACTTTTGTATTCTATTCATGCTTTCCATCAAGCAGAGTAGTCACTTCGGCAGGTTATTAAAATTAAAAAAATTAAAAATATAATGATGATGTACCTAAATTAGGATGTTAGTCGATCTTCACGTTCGTTGAAGGTTTCTTTGTCTTATATTCACGCAGACTTAGTTTTGAGAGTATATAAATAAGTATTACCATGAATCAATAAATGTTAAACTCAAAGATCCAAATTCTAATCAATATCTATAAGTTAATGTTAACGTAACGTATAACGTTATTTTTTGCGTTTTTTACGTTGATATGTGTATGTTTGAAACAATTTTTGTAGTTTTAAACCTTCAGTGAAGGTTATTATCTATTTTTCGTGTTAGTATTGTTTCTCATTTTTTTACAGCAAAGTTTGGTGGGGTACAGCTAATGTAATAAATAAAATAATAAAATAGTTAATGTAATATTTGTTGATCTGACCGAATTAAGGTCAATGCGGTCATTTTCTACCAGGCTACCATAGACGTGCCACCTACACCATTAAGCAGTATAAATGTGTGCGTAAAACAGGTGCACTCTTCATTGCTTTATCATGCAACGAGAATTGCATCTGAGACCTCATAATACCGACAAGGCACCTTGAGAGATGTTATCATCTAGTATATATATGACCGTGACCTTTACGAACGCATCCATATTATTGATTAATATTATAAAGCTGAAAAGTTTGTTTGTTTGACTGTTTGGTTGACACGTTAATCTCAGAAACTATTGGACCGATTTGAACAATTATTTCAGAGTTAGATAGCCCATTTATTGAGAAAGGCTAATAGGAGCGGAGTCTCAATCAAAAATGTTGCAAAAACGGGGGAAATTATTGCTTTTGGGAGCTTGCAATACGTGCGCTAAATGGTTAGTTTCGCAAGAATAATGTGTGACAGAATTGTTTTTTTTTTTAAAAGTTCTAAAAAAGTCCGCAACATCATATGTCTATCTTTAAAGATCAGCTCACTATAAACTTTTTTTATGGTACACAAATTTATTTACACTGTATACCACCACTTTCTGACCAATAGAAATCGCAGACGAAGTTGGGTAGCTAAGCTAATTTGTTATTAAACTAAACAATGAAATGTGTATTACAATGTATTACAATGTTCGCTAGTCACGTCACTGCCTAAGTTATGTAAGAAGACTTTATGGAACAGTTCGTAAGGTGGATATATTTCTTTGTAGGTAAAAAACCGACACGCGACAGTTACTCATAAATATTCAAGCGTTTCCTACGCATTTTTTAAAATAGTTTATGTTAGGCAATACGTTAGGCTGGCAGTAGAAAAGGGTCAAGAGGAATATTGATTTAACTATTCCATCAATTATATGTTTGTTATGTAAGTGTACAGATATATGTTTATATTTATGTAAAAGCATCTCCGGCCGCCGTAGCGTGGGTTGCCATATTACACTGTCGTCATTCGCAGTATGTCCACCACCGCTCTTGGATTCTATTCATGCTTCCCATCAGGCAGAATAGAGTCACTTTGGTAGGTTGTAAATAAAAAAAAATATTAGACAGAAAACTACGTACTGTACGTACATAATTATGTCGTCATTTCATTTACTAGCATAATTTAAAGTTTTCCTTTTTTTATTCTACTCTTGTTTTCTCCGTATTGCCAAATGTTGACTGGAAGTCACTCAATCCTTCTACTGAATACTAAATACATGTTTTAAATATAACCCGGCTCGCTGGATCGACGGACGCCACATAGTCTATCCAGCGGAAACAGCACAACAGATTATTTTATTCCTGATAATTTACTGTGATGTAATAAAGCTTTGGAACACAAACACACAATACTTTTGAAGTGATTCAAGTAAGTCCAATGCTGGTTTTCAGAATGATGGTGATGGCAAAGTGTACTTAAGACTTACGGCATGTTTTTTAGCGATCTGCATAACAGTCTTCCATGTGACTTCGTTGAGTAGTTTCGTTTGCGTGATGAACATTTTTTCCTTGGACGCTACCAAGCTCGCCATGCAGTGGTAGCATTCCTCCTCTGCAGACAATGAAAAGACATTTCATTAATAATATTACATAACAATAAACAGTGTACAATGCATATTTAAACATACCTATTCAGCATACCCCGCAAATTGATTCAATTATAGTGTGAATATTGAATCGCTTTACAGTAGTCAATTTTTTTATTAGAGACAACTCACGCTCCCATGTGGGGATCGAACCCACAACACACAAACAGTAGGAAGCGGCGAGGCGACTGCTTACACCGCTACGCAACCCGTGCAATCAAGTCAATATTTACTTTTGAAATCGAACAGATCTTAATAAGCTTCAGATACAAAGTCAACAGAGCGAATTTGTTTAAATTAGATTTGTTCGAGAAAACATAAACTCGTCTATCCTAACAAAAATAAGACTATTAATATAGTTACATAACAAAAAAAAACAATATCTACGAAGCAATAAAAAGTTTCGATTCGCTAACAATTTGGCAGCACACAAAATACACAAACAATGACTTTGTGTAATTCCTGCTTAATTCCATCAGCCAAACGAAGATTGGTATCTCACCAATGATTATTCATGGAGTTACGTAGGAGAGTAATGTACTTCGGAATGGACTCAGACTTAATGTAAGTATATACCTTCATTAGATATATACTTACCTACAGGTTATTAATGAAGTTAGCTTCGAATTAGAAGTTACAGCTTTTTAAGAAATTCGTAGCTAAACTTTTGACACCTCAATACAATTATTTCTAATTCTGATAATACTAATATTTGTATACATTTCGTAATTTTATTCCGTGTTAGAAAAATTATATTAAAATATAACGTAAGGTCGCAGAAAGCCGCTGGATGCGGGCGGCACGGGACCGGCTGTTGTGGAAAACCTTGGAGGAGGTCTATATCCAGCAGTGGACGTTTTATGGCTGAGATGATGATGATGATGATAATGTAAAGTGACTTTTATATAATGAATGTAACACTGTTAAAAAATTAAATCATTTACTGCAACTTCATTCGCAATATGGCAACTAGGGAGTTAATATAGGGCAAATGAATAAAAATAAAACGAAACCTTCATTTTCAAATCCGATGGGATGTGAAGCCGGGATAGTGATGTCCCATTCCGGGAATAACAAATGTATTAAATCCTAATGATGTAAAGGGTCTTTGTAAATTGATATTGTGTGTTTCGGCAAAAAGGTTTTATCATATTTATAAAAATGTTTGTGTACTAAAATAGAATGTGTTTTAAAAAATATCTTTAGACAAAGTTTTAGATATTATCCTAGCACTGAAAACTAGAAGGAGTAGCGTAACTTAAAAATACAAAGTGTCAAAAAGTGAACGTTTACCTTGGTCCCAGTAAAATAGGAATTAGAGAAACCTCTACTGCTAAATCGCAGTAATATTACAGCGTTTAGAATTTGGAAACAGGTTTATTTAAATAACGGCGTAAGAGATTTATATATTTTTCTTTGTGTACACCTACCAAATGTCCCGGTTTCCGGGATAGAGCTCCTCTTCACTAGCACTCACTTAACGCTAGGTTGAACATGACAAATTGGAGTGAGTTGCAATCTGCAATCGACTGTTACAGTAACGCACGACCACCCGGGACACATAGTGACAGGTCTGTTTTCGACAGATGATAAATGTACGGCAGTTTTTTTACAGTTTTTTTTTGATGAAAATACTTTGACAGCCGTGATGTTTTCATTTAGAGCAGTAGCTATATAGTGTATAATTTAATTGAGACCGTAAAAATGTTGCTTTACTATTGGAAACTTCTAATTTATATAGTTAAAATTGATTTAAAAGATACTAATATCTCCAGAATTATATACATAATAAGACTACGTGAATCTCTTAGATGGAAGTTTTTAATGTTAATATCTATTTATTAACCTCGCTACCTCACCGTCCAGTGCTAAACGAAGGTCATCCCCAAGGAGTGCATACTATCAGAGTCATGAGCAATCTACATCCACCTGCTGTAAGCCACTATCTTCAAATCGTCGGTCCATCGTGCCTACACTAGGTTTGCCTAATTGCGGTCTCCACTCTAGAACATTTCAGTTTCAGCGACCATTGGGCTGTTTGAAGATATGACCGACTCATTTCCACTTTAGCATACTGGTTCTCCATGCGTGTTGGTTACACTAGTTCTCTGTCGAATAACTGCGTTACCAGCTTTATCGTTACCAATGACTTTGAACTTGTGGACCAATCCAATGGTTCGTGTCCAATACGGGCAGGATGCACTGGTTGAATACCTTGATCTTTAATGATTGCAGCATCGGGCACTTGAAGGTATGACACAGCTTCCCGCCCAAAAACGCCGCCCAGCCCAAATCAGTCCATCTATCGGCTTCCCGATCGAAGACGTACCGGCTGAGTTGGATAGTTTTGCTAATGTATTGATTGATAATACTACATGTATTCTTGCACAACCCTGTATTCCCGAGTATTGTGTCTATTATGCATAATTTATGTATTTTCGATGTTCATCTCTATTACCACTCATTTTGAGATTCACTCAAATAGTTGAGAATTTCTGCCAGTTCATGTAGATTCCGCTGCTATGACTAAGAAGTAAATGTTACAATCTTTTATTCACTTGTAAGTAAAAGTATTATTTACTTCTTTTTTTTTATATTAAGAGCTTGCCAAAGTGACTCTAATCTGCCTGATGGAAAGCATGAATAGAATCCAAGAGTTGTGGTCACCATACTCATTGCAAATGCAGACAATGCAGTATGGTGACCCACACTATGGCTGCCTTGTGAGATGCTTTTTCACACCACGCTTGGGGACGTAAAAGGCATGACAGTCATCGTGATAATGTAAGGCTTACACAGTTACCACGATAACGGTCACCTTTGCATCAATGGTCCTCCGGTTTCACACTCACCAACGAAACACGACATCACGGATGCTGGCGCTTTAGGTTGGTCTTCTATGGAAGGGTAGTACAACCCCGGTCGAGCCGGCCCACTCGTGCTGAAATCAGCGTGGCTCTACTACCTAGAATAACTTCTAAGAGAACCGCCATATTAGAACCACATTACTATACTTATTTTATTAAATACTTTTAAATGAAGCTCCAGTGTCGTCGTTTGACTGACGCTGGATTATTTTGACTATTTAGCACGAATGTTGTTACCAACTTAACGAAAAAATAGTTGCTTAGCGTAGGTGTATTTTAACAAAGAAAATGCCTAATGTAATAGATTTCTCTTATTCTTTGCACAAAGTCTTAGACGTATAGAAAGGCACGAACATGGTGACATAGTAGTATGAAAAACAAAACATTTGTATTACACAATGTTGTTCTCAGACATTTCTGGCATTATTTCGGAGCCATTTACACGTGTTGGTAATGAAGTGGCTTGGATAATTAATTTAATATATTGTTTAAACACACCCATTATACTAAGCATGTATTCGCGTGTTTTGTTAGAAAACTATTTGTGATGGAGCGAGTAATTCACATCGTATGACACTAGTTACAGAATTTAAATATAATAATATAATATCAAATTTCCAATGAGGATATTCGAGGAGCTTACAAAATCTTGGACAGCGTTACTTGAATCATTCATTTTCAAATGTTTGTATAATGTATTTGTCTAAAGTGTATCATAATCATCTCAGCCAAAAGACGTCGGTTGTTGGACGTAGGCCTCCACCAAGGTTCTCTAAATAGCTGGTCCAGTGCCGCCCGCATCCAACGGCTACCTGCTAATCTCACCAGGTCCTCGGAATACCTTATTGTGCCTACCAACGCTGCGTTTACCAGTACACAGTCGGCAATCCAGAACTTTATGGTTCCATCAGTCATCGTTTCTGCGTGCAACGTGCCTCGTCCAGTGCTAGTTAAGTTTAGTAATTTTACGGGCAATACCGGTAAAGTATACCTATATCTAATATAATGTACTTATTGTATTTAAAATTGATTTTATCGTTATAGAGTAGGGTTTGCGTAGTACTTTGTTTTGTTGGTGCATGCGGGTGTTGGATAAAAATATATGAAATCTACAACGAAGTTGCGAGTGTTTTTAAAACTGGTAACTAGTTCCCATCGTTTTGTTGTTTTTTAATTCTATATTTTATATTCTGTATTTCTTGTTGTTGGTCGTGAATAATAAACTAGGGATTACAGTTGATTTTTTTTGTCTGCTCATTGCACATTTTGACAATAAAAGTATTTTTTCGATTGATTTAACAATAATTTTATAGAAATTTTGTGAGTACAAAAGTCCACTTGCCACAATTTTCTTTATAAGGTTAATAAAGAAAATTGTGGCAAGTGAAAGGCTTCACTTACTTTACACAAGAAAGCTTTTTATACCCCGCCGAGTAACATAATTAAAGGTACTGAATGGCGTCTGGACCACTAAGTGACGGTCTCTAAAGGGTAAGTATATTAACATTGATGGAAAGTATTTCGTGATTTGATTATAAAATAATTAAACCATTCCTATTCCTAATAATTGAAATGACTGAAAACAAAATTCTACATTCTTGTGTGAAATTCTTTCGAATTACTTGAAAAATTTTCTTGAAGGCTTAATGCTCAAAAAGAAAAACTTGGATCTTTGGATATGTGGCGACTTTCACATACAGCGCAAACAGAAAAACATACTACAGCGCCATTTAGCGAAGACACATCAAACCACGGAGTATAATGAATTACGGAGCAACTACCAATCCTGTGTCGCGAAATAGAGATTCTCGTGGCGATTAGTATATATATGACATCCTTATTTCAACTATTAGGTCGCGCCCCGCCAGTCATGATCACTTTGCCTGGCCACAGTATCCTCCCTTTGTATTGGAGGGACATGACACTCGTCCCTCCACAAATAGTATCATAATTACTATAACACCTATCGATTCCCTATATAGATTTCTGTAAAAACTTCTTTTTGCAAATTTTAAAAACACCTAAGAATGTTGATTTGCAACTTATGAGTATTCAAAACCAAACATGTTGACAGAATGTGGAACAAAGCTGAATAAAATACAAAAAAAATGCAACAGCACTCATCAATTTCATTAATCAATGGATGCGTTAAATCATAACTATTTTTTAAAAACAATGTAGTAATGACATTTATGATACCAACATCATCTGTCATAAATGATGAAGTCACAACAATAAAAGTCAAGTCGGAACTGAATTATTGTTTGGTTCTCAGTAAATAGACAAACAATTACATGACGTTCTGAAAGATTTAATATGAACTCTTCTTAATTACATAGTCGTTAGTGCGTAGTGTAAATTCAGAAACAGTTCACGAGAAGATCCTAAAGAAGTGATATCATATATCACTTAATCACTATTTGTTTATTGTTGTCTAATTCAAACCCACGACGATTTTTCTATACATAGGAAACTGTTTTGTCTTTTTCTGTACTTATAGTAACGTATTATAAGCAATGTTTTCCGAAAAAAAAAGAAAGCGTTCCTGAAAAAAGGTTAATAATGGCGGTTAGAGCTGACATGCACATAAAAGTTGTCCTTAAGGGTCAACCAACATCTCATTTTACTCATTGCTTCTTAACACAAACCATGCAAAGTCAACAAACTTACTACCACGAGCCGAGATTTTAACAAATCAGACGTATACATAGTCGGCCACTTACAATATACCCCGGAAATTCTGTTCTACAAAACATATCATACGAAACCTGATTTAAAAAACGCGTGGGTAGGACATTGTACATTATGACAGCGCGATAAAAGACGGCAACGTATTAAAATAAGCTTTGATTAAAGGTTTTAAAATAATTTGTTGCATAAAAAGGAACTGGATTTAGTTATTTCTATAATAATATACGATAATATATTTTCTCAAATATCTCATAAATACAAGTAGCTTTTAGCTATTTTTAAACTCGTTAAATTTGTAGACTACCACATATCATTGTTGATCAAACTGCTAACTGTGCCAAAATCCAGGTATCCTTGATAAATTTTTTTACCATCGTGTGTTCCATTAATGGTAATAGTTTCAGGTAAATATTCGTTTCTTCATTAAAACTTTCAGGCATTCTTTGCAAGCGATTATGTGAATGTTATATCAACTAGAACTTGTAATATCCCAGTAAGGTACAATTAGCAAATAAAAGAGTAAATACAAGCCATATTGTATGAAGTCATGCTAACATGTAGCTCAGTATGGTGTGTTACAGTCGACCATAACTTATGACGTTGTTACTTACAAAGTAATATATCGATTTGTGTGTACAGAGCGCTCATGTATAAATGAGCAGTACAGGGTAGTGACTCGCTTTGTTTCAGAGCGTTCACCCCTTATTCTAAAACCAAGTTATTTCAACTATAAATTCTTTACTCGGGCATTTGGCTCCTATGACATTATTCTGATAATCAATCTCGAAGGCAGGCAGGTGCGTACTTGTGACTATTATTGGGTTATAAGTTTCCACGGTGCTTGATGGTGGTAAGTGACTATTTCTTGTATGTAAAAATAAGTTGTTACTTTTAGACGTATTCTACCCACGCGGCCAGCCTCAATGGAGTCCAGCCAACTATGCAGAAAATATTACAGTGCACAAGTGTGTGCGCACACACAGGTGCACATTCTGTTTCTTCACTCTCTCACAATCCGATGGGACGGCTATCCGACAGGACCGAGGAAATATCAGACGCAGGACCAACGGCTTTACGGGGTTGATATAAAATGGTTAATTCATAAACAAAGTAATGGCTGATAGGAGCTAGATGCGAGAAGCTGAGGATGGTGTGCAATTGGTGGCCTATGTCTTGCAGTGGGCTGCGATATGCTGTGATGATGAAATAAAGTGATAATGTTTAATTCCCTGGTGTTATAAAAGTAACTTTTGATTGATTGCGTAACCGTTAACCCTTGATTAAACAACGACTGTTGAATAATATACTTAATTACAGCTCTCGGTATGTTTAACAATTTCATAAATTGTAAGATTATTTAATTTAAATTACATGCCTCGAAACACAGGAGCGCAATTCAAACAAAAATTGGCACAATCTTCGCTATATTACTAAAAGCATGTCACAAACCATTACGAGCGAAAAACATTACCGATATTCCTACTATTATGACATTTATTTAGCGACGTTTACCAACGTTGCTTGTTTACCGGCCGAATGTTCCTGGCAGCGAATACATCAATGTTTGTCGCAGTATATTTTCCCAGATTTTTCTCCTTCGATATTTTGCGAGAAATGCGAATGAATCGCCTGGTTTTAGCGTAAATCGTGTGCAAACACGGGATAATAAATAGACTGTGATTTTTCTAGCTATGAAAATATTCACGAGTATTTGAATTTCTCATAATTTTTATTGTGATACAATGAATACGTCACTGAAGTATATGTACTTAATTCTGGGTATTTTTAACATTGAGCGAGGTGAAAAGAAATAAACTTAGCAACGGTGTTTTCCGTAAGCTTTCCATTTAATCAAGTTGACGATAATGTTGTTGTACTATTTAGTTAGTGTTTTCTATTTAATTTAATATAAAATCAACATTAATTAGAGGTTTTTTTCTTTAAAATGACAACTCCCGCATAAAGAATAAATTCTGTTTCGCGGGGACTTTACAAACATACATGAAACGGACAGAAAGAACACCCAGACTCAGAACAACAATTTGTGGATCACACATAATATCAAAAATAAATTATTTTATGGCAAATGCGATCATTTCATTTTCAACTACAGCGCTAAATCAATCACTGTAGAACTGAAACTAATATTATTGCACATAAAAATAGTTCTGTGACTGTACGAAAAAATATTTTATTCGTAATTTTATAATCAGCGAACAATATGACACACTGCATAGGTACAAGAATACCAAACCTACAATATTTCATAATGATGACATAGCATGTATATGGACACAAAATTCGTAAGCTTTACGCAAAACATGTCGGTGCGGTTGCCGTAAAAACTGACAAACAAAAACAATATGAGTATTATTGGCTTACGACCTCGTAAATCCGTAATGTGAAAATTTTTCTGAGGCTTTGATACAGAAATATTTTGTAACTTTTGTGGACAACGTTAAATAAAAATATTTTCTATTTACAGTTTGAATGCAGATACGAAGCGGTTTAAAAATATTTCGTTTTAAATTTTACCAATCGGACAGGATTAGATCGAGGAGAATTCTAGGTACTAACTATTACGGTAGAATAGCACGAAATTATTTTCTAGAGTTACTGATCTACACCCATTAAAAGTATTTGATTGTCTGCTGGTAATCCCCCGGGAGATCTAATTCCTTATGTTTCGTTTTACAGTTAAAAAGTCAATATCAAAATATCTTAACAAGCAGTAACAAATAACGCAACAGTATCAATAACTGTATTTCAATTTTGGATTGAGATAAATTCACTAAAGCATTGTTGAACACGGATATTTTTATATTATTCAACCGCCTCAATCGTTGTGATTGATTGATCAATTAGTTATTCTTCCCTTTCATACATTCAATGTATTCAAATACGCAATATCAATGTTATTCTCATTTCGTACCTGAAATCGAGTTTCAAAGGTCCCTACGGCTCAATTTTATAAAGTCGTAACTTTTGTGTCAAACATGTAACTTTAATCCAACAATAATGGATTTATACGCAGCTAATTATTACTTACTGCTTTGCTTTACATGTACGCAATTTATTTCGGATGAAATTCAAAATGGTTCTTGTTGTTTTAAAACTTTTTTTTATGTGGCAATCCCTACGGATACCACCACAAGGTGGTTATGTCGGACTCGAACCGACCAAAAACCGCATACCTTCACAGGTACCAGTAGCCGAGGAACCAGGTGTACCCTAGTAAGGAAATCCCTGGAATCCCGACGTACCCCGGGCCACCTACGGGTTGTAGATATGTGGAAACCCCTTTATTGCCTTTTCTTCCTGCCCCCAAAAAGGTGAAGGCGGTCCATGGCGCTCGTATCACCACCCCGGTCTACTTCTGTTAAGGTGACAGATGTTGTTTTACTATTGAAAATGTACTTTAAGATTCCATAATTATCTGTTGTGGTTGTAACTATTCAAATTAGGACGATTTGAAAAGGTGTCAAGACCAGCGTATAAACGCCAGCTACTTATTTCAACAAAACGATTCGAGAAAAACAGTGAGATCAGATACTAAATAAGTCAGCCTTGTAGTTTCTACGGCAGTGGTACCGCAAAACCACCTTTTATCTTAGGCACAAGTTCAATAAGCGCGTATGGAACAATAAACGTTATATTGGTCACATAAAACGGTATCTTATTGTGTCCATTGCGGTATATTACGCAGCTGGGTGTTTACGACGCCCGTGCCCACTTATTGCTCACCCTGAGACGAGCCTACATAAAAAATAAATTCATTACTACTGTATTAGATTAGGTTTATTTATAGGTCATCATTTTTAGTGTTTAAAGTTGTGTTAACTTTTGTATTTATCTTTAAAAAGATGATGAAGTGTGACTGATAATATATGGCATTATCTCAAAACTTTTGAGTGTATAGACTGTATTTATTAAAGTAGATAAAAGTTGAATTATGTTATAAAATATTTGTAAAAGCATAAAAACATAATCGAGGTACAAATCATCAATAAAAGACGACTTTCTGTATAAGAAAAGTATCTCATTTACAGAGATCTGTTTACAGATTGAGTTTCTAAATACTAACAACATCAAGTTAATAGGAGAATGCCCATTAGTGGTACAGGTTTTCTCACGTGCGAATATGAATATAATATCAAACTTATTTTCTTCATTTCGTAAGTCACTTCGTCATCAGAAAGCTAGTTATGATATGGGGTTCTCCTTTAAAACTAATAAGTTTTACATGCTCAAAAATAAATAACACTGAAATGTTCACAATAATATATGTTATGTGATACTTGTTAGTTAATGAAAAAGTAAATAAGTTCTAGGAGTTTTTTAAAATCGAGTGTGTCAATTAAAATAATCGACTATTAGAAGAAAATCTGTGGTAGCAACACTGGCTATACCTCTGCATTCGGCAATGTATCAAAATGTCACTGTCATTTGAACATCGCTAACATCGGTTATAAATCAAATGTTGTAGTTTGCGTGTTGATCAAATTTTTATCTCCACCGATTTGTGATAATCATTGTAAAAATTGATTGTTTCCTCACCAATACTAACTTTATAAAACGCCTAAAATTCTAATTCTAGGTCTCAATAACAACTTGTTAAGAGGTAGGATAGACGCGGACTGCCCAAGACCAGGATAGATAGTGCTGTTTGGAAGAGGTCTATGTTTAGTAGTGGATGGTGATGTGTTGATGACTTAACCGAGCACGAGAATAAATTGAAAATCTATATCATTTCCCTTCTGTTTGTTTTTTACACCTGATTTTTTTTTTATTTTAACTTGGAGCGGGACGTGGTTTCGATTCCCATCCAGATCAAAAAATTGTATGATGAGGAAAATTATTTCAAAATTTAAAGGAAGGTGATGATTTATTCAGTCTCTTTATTTTGGTTTTTAATAAAAAATGACAACTGTAAATGATATTTGATTAGCTTATAAGCCTTCAACAACTTTCAAGTTGAAGCAGTACTGTACCGTGGTTCATACATTCATGGTCATTCTCCTTTGTCTCCTGAGAAATGTTTCATAAGTATTGTTTTAGAAATTCTGGTGAAACCTTGGTATAAAGTGGCTTGTTTTTCACACTAGTAAGTTTAAACCTGTAGTCGGATCTGATCTACGTCATTCTTACAAATGAGTACAGCATAAAATGCCATATCGTATAAAAAAACTAATGTGGAAATACCTAGTAAGAACACGTAATCAGTTTTTTTTAAGTCCAAATGATAAAATATAATTTTACGAGCAAATAAATAGAATAAAATAATTGATGGGCTTATTGCATTGTTTTTTTTATAGAGTTGAGATACTAATCCTTACATCTTCCACTTTTTATTTATTCTTAATACATAAACAGCCTATCACAGAGCTGTTGGTTTAGTGGTTAGCGATCCAGGCTGTCGTGTAGTTAGCGCATTTAAATCTGACATAGAAGTAATTGTGTACTGAAAAGGTTAAATTCTTGTATCAAGATGTATTTACCTACCTGTTTATTTATTAGTTTTAAATATATAAATAGGTAGTCTAGTTTAGATGGTAAAAGACTGCCTAATTTAGGATCAGATGGTCGTGTGTGCGATACCTTACGTAATTACTATACATAAATTTCATTCATTGTCTGGTGATGGATTAAGAACACAGAATGTTACCAGCTCTTTTCATGCTATGGGTGTTGGAAAAAGGCGCCTAGGGGAGCAAACTACGCTGGGTGACATTACTGGAAAGAGAACGAAAACTTAATAAAAACTAAGTCAAAAAGCCTGGCCAGCGTGGTGTAGTAGGCCAAAACCTACTCGTAGTTAGGAGAGACCTATGCCGACCTATGCTCATCAAAGGCTGATGATGTGATGTGATTGTGTAATGAAGATTTGTCTCGATGTAAATAAACCTCAAGGGTATAATATTTATGAAAATAAAATATATTTCTAGTAAACATTTCATAAGTTAATTAACAGTAGCTCATAAATCACAGCTGCCCTTTTTGCTTCGTCATTTTGCCGTCAAAACGAATTCCTTTTAAGGTCTAGGATTTGTTACACACAATTTTAACCATATTTGAGAGAAGTTAATTACAGTGTAGCTACAGAGATAACTGGTTTATATTATGCGGTAACTGAAATGTAAAATCTAATATTAACCTTAAGTACACGTATTAAAGTTTTATTTTGGTATTTTATTAATGAATAGAAATAGTAATCATTATTGTTTCTATTGTTATTCGAAAAATAATAGGAAAATTTACTTCTGAAAGTTTAGACTTGCTTACGGTTAGTCTATATTAATTTGTGATATAGTTGAAGTATGGTATTTGTTGCATGGTAACTGTTTGACTGCGCCATAATTGTTTTTACTGAAAGTGTCTACTAGGTAAAGTTTAAAGATATGGTGTAATGTGTGAATGAATTATTTTACCGTTACATTTCACATGTAAAATTTAGTATCATTATAAGAGGACCTGAAATAGTCTACGCTCAAGTTTGTACAAGGATTAGCATCTTAAAACGCTAGGAGTGAAACAAACAGAAAACAGACGGTCAATATAACTTTGTTATCACTCTATTGTTGTTAAAAAAACTTAAACCGAAATTCCTGGGAGAAGTATTTTACGTACGTCAACAATATTTTCGTACCTTCGTCTTTATCTGCTATATAAATAAAAATGTTTGCCAAAGCGTTCCGTGTTGGGCAATATTATAAAATAGTGCACCTTTTCTCAGACAATGTAAATTGCCTAGTAATATAGCTATATTTTCCCTTTTTGTCAGTTGACTCGCGACCTTTCCGACTACGATAGACACGAAATACAGCAGGACCTCTTTAATCCGAACGCCGAAAATTTACCCTCCGTTCGGATTCGTGGAGCGTTCGGATTATAGTATGTTAGGAACTATAAATAGGTATATGTATATGGTACATACTTTCCTGAAATAAAACAAATAGTATTGCAAAATATTAATTAGTGTATACTTATTCAAAAACATATAAACAGTAACATTTATTAAACTTTTTTAAAGAAATCCTTTATTTAGTTTGTCGGGAGATATTCAATGAGCAGCTGGCGAGAAAAGCGAGCGGGTATGGGCCGTTCGGATTATAGAGGGGTTCGGATTAGACGTGGTTTGGATTAAAGAGGTCCTGCTGTATATTGGAAAGGTACATTTCCAAATTTTTTTGTTGCCATTTTCGCCACTTATATTTGCATACATTTTTGTTTTATGTAAAAACAATGTGTACCAATTAAAAAGGCAAATATGGTTTAGTTGTAAAAGTAATTACTTTTGTCTACGGTAAAATATGAGACTTGATCGAGATAAGGTTACTTTGGTGGTATCACTCTAAATAGTAAAATATAAAAGACATTAAAGAATCATATTTTATGAAAAGTGAATTTATAAACTGGATATACACGTATGCATGAAATCTTTCGAAATTATCACACGAGCCGTACTTTGAAAGTCGTTGTGATAAATAGCGGACCGACGGTATCAATCTCTGGCTTATGTAAGTTTATAAAGCATAACTAGCTACAATTCAGTAAGATCTTGAACCGTATGTGCATACTATAGTTTAAATTTAGATTTATCACCGCCTTCGAGTGTTGAAGGAAAACATCGTAAGGAAACTCGTATTACTGATAATAAACAAATACCTTCACACAGTCTAACACACTGCCGTAGCGATAGACGGCAATCTATCTGTCTATGTCGTTTTGCAAGACATTTTTCTATTTATACATATATTGCAGAGAGGTGTGATCATAATTTTGGTAGATAAAGCCATAACAGCTTAAGGAAATACTTGATTCTTAATACATATAGAAATCTTACTTGAAAAGCTACTGGTTGTACTAATTGTTTTTTTTTTGCCCATGACAGAAATCTACGATATTTGTTAATGAATCATGTCAGCACTCAAAGTGCAAGAAAAGAATAAAGTTCACATACAGGTACAAACTGGTGGCCTCACTCGGTATTTCTCGATTTGATGGTACTCGTAAACCGTTAACGGGTCTATAAAATTTCGCACCATTCCTTTTATACTTTTGTCTTATGCTAGAATAAAGATGGTTGTTTGGAAAATAAATTTCTTTTAGTATACATTCTTTTTATTTATTTATGTAAAAGTGAAATAAAAGAGATGTAGAGTCACCTGATATTCGGTGAATATCGCTGTTTATAGATACGTGCAAGTCACGTACAAGTTTAGTGTAGGTATGCAACACATTCTAGGGATTTCCTTTCGAGGGTACACCTGGTTCCCCGGCTACTGGTACCTGAGACAGCGTGTGGTTTTTGGTCCAGTCCGACATAACCACCAGCAGGTGGTATCCGGGAGGATTTCCGCACAAGAAAAAAAAGGTATGCAATACAGTTCAATTTGTATTTTCACCACGGATATTGAAGCGTGATCATGTAAAGATATGATATAAAATTTCATTCATGAAAGTTGAAGAACTTGTATTAGAAATAAATCTAATAATAAAAATAGAGATAAAGTCGTCAAGTGCTTTGTTTTGTGTTGACATGTTTGTTCGACACATATTTACATTTACGAACATTCAAGTTTGAAATTAATACCATAACTAATCTTCTTGTTCATTTGTTAACAGAGAGTGGCAGTAGTTGTTCTCGCATGAACAAATGAAATAAGTACACATAAGAATACTGTTTGCGTTTAATTAGTGCTTAGTACACGGTTTCTATAACTAAATAATTATCGGTTAATCAACAACTTCGTGTAACTCATACACTTGGCATGCTAACATTACTAGTTCGAGTAGTTTATTGTTTATTAATAATGATTTTATTCCAGCATGTTTTTTCAGGATTTGCCAAAGATGGAAGATCTGGAGTTACGGCAGGACGTTTCACTTCTAAAAAAAGAGTGCCCGTCTATGGTAAATTATACGAGTGTTACTGACATACATGTGTACAACCGTCTATATTTTATAAAGTGAATTTTTATTTATCCAAAACTACCTGCAAAAATATTGCACAAGGCAAACTTAATGCCTCAGGCAAATGTTACATTACATTACATACGCCCAAACGTTAGACTGCCAAAGCCAGTCAAGTCAGTGTTGTGAAGCAGTTGCAGGTTTCTTTTGAAGCAAGTATGACGAGATATCACTCACATAAGTTTTTATTACACCTTTATTAAAGTAAGACATCGTTATCATCATCAACAGTCTTTAGTAGTGAACTCATGGGACATATATTTCTCCTTAGCTTATCCAATGTCCAGTGAGATTTTTCCTACTATACCACTCTCGTCAGAAACGGTTAATAAGAATGGAATTGGCAGTGTTTCTGAACAGTAAAAAATATTTAAATAAATAGTCCTTAAGGACCTTTAGAGGAGAAGTTTAAAGACATCACGTCTTAACTTACGAGTAAGTTTACATGTTCAATAAATACTTCAGAAATATATTTCATTGATGAAATAATATGATTCGTTATGAAGGAGTTAGATATCAAGAATTAAGATCTGATTACTGTCTGAAGACACGATTTCTTGTAGTATTTTATATCTTAAAACAAGGGGTTGATTTTTTTTTACACTCAAAAAAAAATATCTAAGATAAATCCAGGTTAAGTTTGTTAGGCGATTACTAATTGCACAGAAATTTCAGGTCTTATCTCAACTGTGGCATCGGCTACTTCGGTTTAAAGTTATTTATTGTTAAAACCATGACCAAATCAATCTGATCACTAAAAAAATACACAGTAACCATCACGCAAAACCGAGTAAAAAAACTAACGAAATCTGTTTGATACTACAATTTTACAAGTTATTTTCACCATTCATAATCTTCTTTTTAAGTCAATATTGTGTTTCTACGTCAGCAAAATCTTAAATTTACCTAAACTTTCTGTCTGTCTGTCAAACTGTGTGTGTGTCAAACAAACAGAAACTGTCAAAAGTGACGTCCTTAATTAGACAGATGACATTACTTTTAATAAGCTCTATATAGAACAAGCAGTATTAAAAATATAAATTTTGTTAATAGAAAAAACCCTTAGAGAAAAGTTCTTCATATAACATAAATAATAAAAAAAAATTAAGCGAATTTCTTTCTACATAATTAACGAATGTATTTTAATTACGAAAAGCAAGCTTAATTATTATTTCCCCTAGAGGATATTAATCTCGGTAGCGTTGTAATATTCTCAGTAAAGTCTAATTAATGTATCGTATGTTAGGTAAACAATATCTCTCGTCTCACGAAATGAAGTAATTCAAGGTTCATAGATGTCGAAGTAAATAGAACAATAACTGTGTTTTAATGACAGTAGAAGTTCCAAATGTTTGTTTTCTTGTATGAGTTTAGATAGCTAGACACGCAATAAGACGGGATCTCCCCTTATGAACCCAGAACTCCAAGTCGTAGTGTAAACTTGGAGTTTTGGCTTCAGTATATCAAGTGCCTTTTACATACACATCGTGTTACTTATACTAATCCCTAAGGATTCATGTCCCCAAGGACTCTTGAGGGTCTTTTATGACTGTACGCCGTGTACATCTAAACGTTAAAAGGCAACAGGACTCATTCTTTTTTAAATCATTTTAAGCTTGTGAGTGTAACTTCATATCATCATCACATCAGCCGAAGGACATCCACTGCACAACAACTGGTATAATGCCTAAATACAAATTCAAAAAAAGAAAATATCAAGATAATTATGACACATTTGAAGTTCTAAGACATGGAATGGGTTTATTCTGTATTTAGCAAGAGGTCATCTTGAATTAATTGAACTTCAATTTCAGTTATAATCATCATCTTCAACATCAACATCAACTTTAACAGTCCACTACTGGACATAGGCCTTTCCTTAGCAAGGAGGTTTCGGCCTTCTATACCACACTGGTTAGACGCGAGTTTGCTAAGAATTCCTTTTCTTTGCAATGATGTTGTCTTGCATATTTAGTTATAATATTTCTTTTATTTACTATAATTAAATGTCAATAACTAAAGATTTGTAGAACTAAAACACTGTATATCTAATGTTGTCGATTCGTTATTAAGTAGCATGCTAATAACTGTGTCTAAACATAGACATGTTGTACACAATGGATTCGTGGTTTATCTTATTCACGCGCTTTCGTCATACAATAATTCTACTCACAAAGAAAATTCTAAGTAATGAAACCGCGTAAAATGTGTAAAATTTTCATATTACATTACGTGTTATACGCTAGTGACGTTCGTCAATTTATTGTTTAACGCAACATAGCTAGAATCACGTATGACGGTGGTTTCATAATTCATACTTCATTTCGAAAAGCATAGATTATATTTAAGAAAAAATTTGCAAAAAAACGTTGTGTAATGTGAAGGTGTATATTAAACTAACGAAATAGAAATGATCGGGCAAGATATTATCAGTATATAATTCGGTTATTCTATCACTAAACTTACACTATTCTTAAGAAAAAGCGATTACTTCACGTGTTTTTTATATCTCCGGTTCTGATTTAACGAGGTGAGCGGTTCGGTGTAAGGATAAACACTTTAACAATCTCTTTTAAATAAAAAACTCTTTTTAGCTAAGGCAAAAGCTCAACTAAATCTGTTTATAAAACTTGAAATCGCGTTAAAAAACAGCTATGTTACACTCATGATGTCATAGAGTAACAACAGTCTTCACAAAATATCATATGTTTATACTAGCACACAATCATACGGCCCACATGATATGGTAAACAGTTGAATCAGCCTAGGTTGAGCTTTTACCTGATGATAACTAAAGTCGATGACTTCTATTCTACAATAACACATTGCACAAAACATATATATGTATGTAAGTTCGCAACCTTCAATAATGTACCTAGTTAGTTGTTAAATATATGTAGGTGTAATCTGTCATGAATTTATTACAATACGAACATGACTCGCATAAATGACATTTTATTTAACTTTTGTAAGTGTATAGAACCTACAATATGGTCAGCCCACGTCGTACATAGTAATCAGATAATACACATTACGAGATCAAGGTTCACTTCTAAAAATTCTACAACCAATAAAAAACTACACTTGCAAGAAAAGAAAATAGTTAGACATAAGTCTCTCCTTAGAAAGGAGGTTTCGGCTTTCGGCTTTACTACACCACGCTGGCCATTGGTATAAGATTTGTTTCAAGTTTCCCTTCTTTTCTTTTCTCTTTTTTATTATCTTAGTCGCCTCTTACAATACATGGGACAAATAAGGATGCTTCGTATTCCTAGTCCGTCACCGTACGTTATATATTCAAGTTATTTGAGAGCAATAACTTAATTTTTAGGTTTTTTTTCCCGAGAAAGAATCTATGATCTTGATGTAATATAAAAAAAAATTCTTGTCGTCTACTTGGAACACAAACGGCAAAAATCATTTTAAAGAAATAGTCGCAAGTACAATATATAATTTCCATTACGACCTTTCTTTTCTCATCTAGAAGATTACTTTGTTAATAATAGGATTTCTCGACAAACAATAATTGTGATAGGTACAATTTCGTAACAGAGTGTTAAAGACTGATTGTATATTTCATAAGAAGGTTCATTTCGTTATCGGATATTCTTATAACTAATACGTGTTTCTATTTACTAATCTTCTTTTCTTTCTAGAAATGAACAGTATCGAATGCAGAATAGAATAATTTAATATCTGATTTCAGATGTATAAAACGCAAAAAGATGTCTTCAACGCATGACGATAAATGAACATTGGGTTTTTTCTTTTCATATAATGCAAACATGCTGTTAGTATAGCGACTAGTATTCAAAGAATTTTAGGTCATAATTTAGTATTCTTGTTAGATAACGTTATAATATTTTTAATATATATGTATATTTACGAGCACTTATATACATAAGTGTCTCGTTGGTCTAATGGTATGCAATTGCTTATCATGAGATCTTAAGTTCAATTCCAAAGTCTGGCCGGAAAAGTGATATTGAATTTTTCCGTTTGTTTGTCTGTCTGTTAGAAATGCTTAATAAGAGGCTGGAGTTTGGAAGTTGAGGTCGTAACTCCTGTGCCTAGGAGAGCACGTATAACTGTCAGTCCTTAGCCTGGTCTAGACTTTCCAGTTCGACTCTTCCTTCCAGTGCAAATCAGTTAAAACCTGGAACCCACAAGCAGTGCATGTATTTCCTTCCCACTATGATTCCGAGTCCTTTAAGCGGGGCGTGAAAAAGTATCTCTTTAGGCCGCCATGGTGTGAGTCACCATATAGAATTGTCTGCATGCTTTCCACCAGGCAGAACAGAGTCACTATGGTAGGATTTTATTAAAAAATAAAGTACACGGTGTATTTTGTTCGAAGGAATACTCCCTGGAAAGAGTCCACAGTCTAGTTAGAGCAAAGCTCAACAAATCAACATTTAATGCTACTGAGCAGGACCAGCTTCCGTCATGCTATACTTTTTATCATTATTTTGTTCGTCATTTTATTTTCTCTTTTATTTGACATTTAGTACGAACACAAAGTGTACTGTGACACGGTGTGGGAATAAAGTAATTATTGTAAAAGAAATACATCAATTTAAAAACACGTGGCAATTGCAGTTTTATATCCGAATGGTGATTAGGCAGTATCAGACAGATTAACTTTTTGTAGTGAAGTGAGTCAACTGTGGCTTGTCCGTTCCACAATTTATCTTAACGGGGATTCCCGGCGTTAAGATTATTACGAATCGAATTATTGTAGTGAATTTCCTTAGGACATTGTTACAGAAAGAATTTGCTATGTAGTTGTAAGCAAAAAGGGAAAAAAAAAATGCAATCAACGTAAAAGCGTTAGAAGACAACCGATCAGAATTCTACGTATAACATTTTGTTGAAAAAAATTTTTTTATAATGTTTTTCTAAATATTGTAGTTTGTCTATCGTAACTGTCTACTAGATTAAAATTTCTTAAGGTGCCGTTTAAACCTCTTTTAAACTAGAGATAATGCAAATATGAGACAAACATGACAAAAACTGAAATTCAGTAGAAGTGACCCATTTTAAGTGACTAGTTTCGATTATTGACAGTAACTTGTATAAAGAAACCTTAGCCCACCTTATATGGTTATCAAGTTCCCAATATCTTATAACATACGATAAAAGAAAATGCTAGCATCGCGTCAGCAAGTTTTCCCTACTACATAGTTGGTTTTTATTTGAAGAGGAAAAGACGCGAGCTATCTCTGTCATCAGGATTATGCAGTGTATGCGTCGATAAAAGGGACCGAGTGGATACTCGGACAATATCAGTGCACTATAGGTATTGATAAGACGAAAGTGTCGACGTGCATAGTGTAGTTCTTATGTGAGGGAGGAGATGCTTAATTCCTTTATAGTACCATGCTCTTTAATTAAAATTGCCCTTATATAAGACTGACAATAACGTTCCAACGTACGCTATAACTATATTTCTTTTTACGTTTTTTCTGAATTTTTCTAAATCTTCAAAAATTAGATGTAAAAGTAGGACACAATATCTTTTTATACGTATTATACAGATGGTACAGGGAATGTAGTTCGAGTAGCTTAGTGTCGCTACTTGTAATTTAAACTGTAGTAAGAACGTCTTAGCCTTTTATTTTGCAGAGAGATCTTTATACATATAATACAATATATTTGTTGCTGTTATAATAAATAAAAAAGTCATCTTCCTAATCTGCTAACACAGGTTGATAACTAGTAATAAATTGTATTAAATTATTGTTACTAATACAGTGGACCCTCAGTAATCCGGCCCCTGTCTAATCCAGACCCCACCGTAATCCGACATCAATCAAACAATTTTCGCTAATGTAGATCGTGCATGATTGAACAGGTTAAAACTTGTGCTCGACGCGTAGGTATTGTTTCAATTCCGATTGCTTACTTTGAATTTGACTACGTGTGATAGCGGCGCAGCTTAGCGTTTATTCATTGTGCATAACATATACATACCTAGTAATGTTGTCACAAGCCCAGAAGACAACGTATAGAATTTTATCATTTGTATGTAATTTGTCGGATTACAAGGTACCTCTTTTGTAAAAAAACCCGGGCTATAAGGGGTCTTAGGCAGTACTCTATAATCCGACAAATTCGATAGTCCGATACTGCCCTGCAAAACGTTTGTCGAATTACTGGGGGTCCACTGTATAATATAATATTGCTACCTTTATAAAAAATGCTATAATGACACATTTAATAAGCGTAGAAATTGTTAACGCCTACTAACACGGTTTGACACCAATTCAGTGCATAACAACCTTTATAAAATACACGATTTTATTCATTTAAACTGTTTCATGTTTAAGGTTACCACTATTAATCTATTTTAGAATAGCCTATGATTAAATATAGTATTTTAAAATAGATTTTTAGTTATTTTTTGAGCACGCTAAGGTTAACTGGTTATTATTAAGATCGAAAAGTCCTTGAAGGAGGAGATAGTTTCTTTATTTTTCTGTAGGTGTACACCAATTAGGACTTGTAGACCACGAATTATACTTGCAATAGTGATGTTTTTGCAACTAGACTCGGATGGTAGTCGAGTTTCAACAATAATGCAATATAAATGTTTAGTATTATTTTCAGTATAAGTTGAACTGTCGTTGTACAGACTATAACAGTTTATAACTATAGCGGACAGGTCTAGCTTGAAATAGTCATTTTTGCATATCTCTATAGTAAGCAAACTCTTTGGTGAGCACGCCTTGAAGCCAAGTGTTTTATGCGTTTCCAGTGTACTTTACGTATGTACATTGCAACGATAATATTGTCCAATTAAATCTATAGAACTTTATAGCTATCTACTACTGTGTTCTCAAGTTCTAATATGCATGTTAAAGATGAATAAAGGTTAGATTACTAGCTTTGCTTCGCGACGACGCCCGTGTTTATATAGATTTCGGGGATAAGTAATATAAGCCAAGTCCTATTCCAAATCACATTCCGTCCAATTCCATTTAGCCGTTCTGGCACGATTGGGTAACAAACAACATCCATCCATTCATTCGTCTATTTAAATTTCTGCATTTATAACAGTATAAATTTAGATATAAAATCTACTATACTCCAGTCAGCCAGAAATTTCTAATTGAATAAGTGTCTTATTCTAGAGTTATTAAAAGTGATTCCGACAAGACTAGACAAGGTTAAACACAGTATTCACGAAGACAATGTATTCTATGTCTATTTCAGGATAATAACATCGATTATTAATCTAATTATAGATACTTGTACTCGATGTAACTTTCACTTGTGCGATTATTTACAATTTAGTGTGGAACCTCGTCGCTAGATGACATTAGGTTATAGTCATTTTATTTAATCAGTTGCTAATCAAAGTTGTGTAACCGCAAGGTTAAATATTACACAATCTTAACGTATAATCCAAATAGATAAAAGATATCGCTACGTACGTTTTGTAGAGAATATAAAAAAGCATTAATAACTTTTGTATACAACTCTGAAACTAATATACTTCAGAAAAATGTGTTTTCGGCGAATTTGCTTTAGCATTTAATAACATGTGAGGTATAAAGAAGTGAGGTGTAAGGAAGAGATATTTACTAAAAATATCAAAAGGTATACGAGTACGAGTTAACGACTTCTAGAGTGGAGACCGCGTCTCGATAAACGTAGTTTAGGACGTCCACAGGCCAGATGGAGTTACGAATTACGCAAAATGGCTGGTAGGAGCTGGACGTGAAAAGTCCAAAATCAGGGTAGCGTGCAACGGGAGAGCTTTATTTTCAGCAGTAGACTGCAAGAGGTTGTTGATGGTGATACGAATACGAGTGAGTAAGAGTTGTGGATTTTTGACTTAGGATTTCGCTTATAGTGTGATTTGTTTGCGACGCAAAAGTTATGTGATGTGCTCACTTACGATCCAATATGTTTAAAATTATCCATTATTCTTTGTTATACATTGGGTGAAAGTTAAACACTGAGCTGAGTAACGTCTTGATACTGGCTACCGTCGCCATGGATACCTAAAAACCCATGACGACGGTAGCCAGTGTCACGAGACCTCTCCATTCCTTTGTCATTATATTTTTATTGTGATGAATTTTACGCGTTTATATCTAATGTATATTATAAATGAGGTTTTGGTGTATATTTTATGAATGTTTTTCTTTATTAGGGGCAACCAATAATTGTAGAGTATGTTTAATATCAGGGAAAATACAGAACACACTAATTAATGCACAACCAATTTAATTATCCACGTTTTACAAACTACGAGTAGTCTTATTACCCCACTGTTTTCGTTTGTTTAATGGCTATAATCTCGAGAACTGTCGATCATCATTGTGCAACCCTCAGGGCTCTCCACCCCCCAGCAGAGTGCCGTAAACGTACTTAAGGCCGAGTATGGCTAACTCATTAATAAACTTGGTTTGAATTGTCGTTGACATTGAGTTATTAAGTTGCCTGATTGATATGATTCCGTTTCGTGAACATAGCCATAGATAACCTATCATTAATCAAATTCAGAGACATTAAAATATATCGCAAATCAGGGTTTATTGCAAAATAACATTGTACCAGGATCCTAGCAAAAAATATATACAGAAAAACTTGTATTAGAGTTCGCTAATGTACACCTATAATATATTTTGTATGTTAACAATAAAGTCGTGAGTGGATTAATTAGGTATTCACGACATTGACATCAATGGATACCTATTAGTACGAGTTTATTGCAGATATTTGAAGACTTCCTAGGTCTTTTTTTTCTAAACCTACCAAAGTGATTATATTCTGACTGATGGAAAGTATGAATAGAATCGAAGAGTGGTGGTCGCCATACTCATCGCGAATGCAGACAATTCAGTATGGCGACCCACTGGTGGCCGAGTGAGATGCTTTTTTCACGCCCCGCGTAAAGCACCCGGGATCATAGTGGGAGAGAAACACGTGCGTTTTTAGTGAGTACCAGGTTTTAATTGATTTGTACAGGAAGGAATAGCCGAACCATTTAGTTCGGAAACGTGTATCTATCATTCCAAAACGGTGACTGCCGAGACCAGCACATGTTGTCCTGTAGAGGAAGGGAAAAGGTGGGATCAGTTGGAAGAGTTCGTCAGAACATTCTTCATAATAAAGACGATAGAGGACTGCCATAGAGTCATGCTTCGACACAAAGAAATGTCCTCATAGAAAGTCGGTGTTAAGCAACAACATAGGTTCTGACAAGGCAATCACTATTATACCATGTATTATTTTAAAAGATCAGAAATGCATAGTCTTAAGACGATGGCTATTTATGAACGTATTAAAAGAAATAGATCATATATGCCAAACTTGGACCGTGAAAATAGCACTTTATTGGCTAAAGTTTTTGATCTAGTTCGAAAAGTTATAACTGTAGCTCGATTTAAGGTTGATGTCCGATTTTGACTTACTCGTATATCGTTACATCACTCACCACATTTTTTGCAAACATCTGTGTCTGTCTGATTTTTTAAGCGTTGGGGTCATTGTTCGAAGACACTAAGTTATCGTGTATTAACTTAAAATACGACTTAAGTCTAGTATAACATACAAAACCGTATTATTAGGACATAAATATAACGTAAGTGTAAAGTACTAATACAAAAAATAACATTTGTAACAGTTACCGATATCATAAAACAGCCTCGTTGATCTAGCGGTTAGCGTATGCGACTACCAATCAAGAACTCTTGAGTTCGATTCCCAGGTCAGGTGGAAATATGTTATTGAATTTTTCTGATTATAGAAATGCTCAATAACACGCCGGGGGTTAGAAGTTGGGATCTTAACCCCCATGTCTCGCAGAGCACCGAAAGCCATCAATCCTGTGCCTGGTCTCTCCCCGTTCGTGTTGTATACCTGTCCTATCAGATGGTGTGAGTGAGGGAACAGAGAGTGCTCCTGTGTTTACCTCCATATTTGTGCATTTTAATATCTCTTGTGCAGTTGGCTGACCTCCGTTGAGACTGGCCGCCGGGGTTGAAATCAGCTAAAAGTACATTGTTATCATAACTTGAATACGTTTAACAGAATGATCGCTTTCATCGATCAGTATTATCAGCTAAGAAGGTATTATAAGGGGCTTGTGAAGGATTATTCAAATGAAGGGCGTGACGGGATTCAGGTAAATAAATATAGAACGTCACAACACCATGTCGACAAACATTGTGGACACAATAAAGAAATATAATTATAAATGACGCATTGTGTAATTATCGGCTTTTTTTTTCTATACTAAGAGCCTGCCAGAGTGACTCTTACTCTGCCTGATGGAAAGCATGAATAGAATCCAAGAGTTGTGGTCACCTTACTCATTGCAAATGCAGACAATGCAGTATAGTGACCCACACTATGGCGGCCTTGTGAGATGCTTTTTCACACCCCGTTTGGGGACGTAAAAGGCATGACAGTCATCGTGGTAATGTAAGGCTTACACAGTTACCACGATAACTGTCACCCCTGCATCAATGGGCCTCCGGTCTCACACTCACCAACGAAACACGACAACACGAATGCTGGCGCTTCAGGTTGGTCTTCTGTGGGAGGGTAGTACTGCCCCGGTCGAGCCGGCCCGCTCGTACTGAAATCAGCGTGGCTCAACTACCTACTTTGGATTAGAAAGAAACTATCTAAGTGTTATTCTTATTTATTACACTATACGGTCTTTTCATGTGTGTGTTTCGAGGACACTTCGGAGATAGTTTCAAACCAGATCGGAGTCTTTACAAGGAGTGACGTGGACTGCCGTGATTATGTTAGACTTTTATTTCAATTGTCAATGTGCATTGGACTTTTATTTAATGAAATTTCTACACAAAACTCAATGGTATCAATCTTAACTTTAGGCCAGTAGTTTATATTTAAAAATAACAGAGCAAGAAGTAGATGTTGTCGCAAAATACATAATTTAGTTATTGAAGCGAAAAGGTCAGCTCTTATCATAGTGATTAATTATTGAGACAATCTTATCTTACAATTCTGACCAAATGGAACTAAACATTCATTCATTATCTTAAAGCAAATATACTAAAAGCGTGCACACAATACTTTTTCTCTTTGTTAACATGCAAATGTTGACACAGCTATACAAGTCGTTAAATAATTCACTGCATAAATTCTGAATGTTGGTATATTATTGAGTTATTACTAAACTTGTAAACCCAATCTTATTAATCAGTTAGTAATTAACTATTTTGAACGAGTATCAGGTAATACCCGTTACCAGCCCATCTGATTTCTGACTTATTCCTGACTGTGACTGTCAATTTCTAACGATAAATAATACGAGTTCACTGACTCTGGTAATCCTTTCTAATCAAGCTGGCGATCGCGAATAGAACAATAGATTGTCGTATGCTATAGATGGAAATAACAAAGTACATAAATTAACTGTCATCTTTTGTGATAAAGTTTCATTAACATTTTATGGCCTGAAGAAAAAGATATGACTGTATTTTGTTTTGTTTGTATAGATAGATATCTATCTGTATATAATGGCATAAAACTCCAACATATTAAAACAACAGCACGTGAGACATAATCCGTGCAATTTTTATCAATGTAGACACAAATATGACAGGGTGTTACGAGATATAATCGTAACCTACGCAGACTGTATGCATCAGTAGGTATTACGATTTAATCCTTTTAATGCTTACACACAAACAATAAAAAGACGTACGTAAAACGGAATGACGGGTAAATACATAGTGTATGTGTACGTGAGCTTTAGGGAATATTACACTTATTCACACAGTAAAAATAAACTCTATTTCAATGTATTTTTTGATGTGTGAATAGGTGTTTCTACTTTTAATTTGCCTGTATGTATACAAGTAAATGTGACAACACTAAGTATTATCATCTGTAAAGTAATATTTTCATGAATAAAGAAAACTGGTAACGATTTCCGTGTAAGGAAAATTGGTGTATTAATTATTGCCAGAATAAAATGTCAGGAGCACGCGGTTTTAACATAGGCAACAAACAAATTTGTTTGCCGAGAGTTTAGTAAAATTTTATGACAAAATTAATGTAAATATATATTGTATTTGATATATCATGACAGCTTTTCTCAATGAAGTAGATAAATATTAAGATGGTATGTTAGTATTATTTATTTATGAATGAAAGATTTCGTCTAAACCATTTATTTAACCATTTTTAGCTTCACTGTCTACCGCTATTTATTTCTTTACTTAACAAGCCATCGGAAATCTTTATGCTGGAAATAAATAAACAGGAACCATCCGACAGACGACACCCCGACGAACGACGGATGTATTTATCTCTATTAGAGGGGTATCGCGTCCTCTCATTTAATAGAGTCCTCTGGATAACTGGATTCAATTCTATTTCGTTCGGTTTATGTTCGTGAGATCCAATAAATGGCTGATTTGTATGAGGGTTAACTTACATTTAATTGGTTCGTTTATTTAGAAAATGATCGAAGCAAAACCGTTTGGACTACGTTAACAAAATTCTAGAAAATATTTTACGGAATTTTGTAGTAATTACGTTATCAAAGCTGTACGAAGCTGACCGAAGACGAAATGAAAGATAATTTAAAAGGAATTTTCTGAAATGTAATAACCATTTACAAAGGCGAATAACGTTCATTTATTATTAAAGCAATTTCCCCTTAGACTCTGTATTGGGAGGAAATATTAAAATAAAATTCAATATCAATACGGCTCGTGAATTTTATTATTATCTATGATCAAATCGGAAAAAAATGGTTAAGTATGTTTCCCCAAAATCTGATAAATTCTTGAAGGATACATAATATTGTTTATCTTTATATTGTTTATATATTTTTACCTTTAAAATTGACACTTCAAAACATATCTTCATCTTGACAATAAATTAAGGGCCCAAATGAAAACTAAAAGTCATTAATGTCGTTGTGAGCTCTTCTCATTATCAAAATATATATGTAGCTTCTATAGCAGCAATTCCTAAACTTGTTAAATGCACTCAACTTTGAAACGGGTTGTCAACTCGGCGACCTATGTCATAAAAAGGTCTGTCAGCGAGGTTTGCAAATTATCTTCCCTGAATACCCGCCCTAGGGAAATACTTAGTCTGGCCATAAATACTGTTACACTTAATTATAAAAAAATATTACATTTGAATTTCGAATCTGTCATTTTTATACGATTGTTCATTGTGTTTTCTCATTTTGGCGCCAATACATTGTAAAATATTTTGCGATATTAAAATGGTGTGGGGTGATAAAGAGAACCGAATCGCTGTGATAGCATTACACAAAGTAGGTATGGAGCCAAATGCAATTTTTAAAACTCTCCATACACTTGGTATTAGTAAAATGTTTGTGTACCGGGCTATTAATAGGTACAATGAGACCTCCTCTGTTTGTGACAGAAAAAGATCTGGCCGTCCACGTAGTGTTCGTACGAAAAAGGTGGTCAAAGCAGTAAGGGAAAGAATTCGAAGAAATCCTGTCCGAAAGCAAAAGATTTTATCTCGGGAAATGAAGATAGCACCTAGAACCATGTCGCGTATTTTAAAAGATGACTTAGGACTTGCAGCCTATAAGAGACGCACTGGCCATTTCTTAACTGATAATTTAAAGAAGAATAGGGTGGTAAAATCGAAACAACTACTGAAGCGGTACGCAAAGGGAGGTCACAGAAAAATTTTGTTTACGGATGAGAAAATTTTTACAATTGAGCAACATTTTAACAAACAAAATGACCGTATTTATGCTCAAAGCTCTAAGGAAGCTTCCCAATTAGTCGACAGAGTGCAACGTGGACATTATCCGACTTCAGTGATGGTTTGGTGGGGTGTTAGCTATGAAGGAGTGACTGAGCCATATTTTTGTGAAAAAGGTATCAAAACATCGGCACAAGTGTATCAAGATACCATTCTTGAGAAGGTAGTTAAGCCCCTTAACATCACCATGTTCAATAACCAAGTATGGTCCTTCCAGCAAGACTCGGCGCCGGGTCATAAAGCTCGGTCCACGCAGTCTTGGTTGGAATCGAACGTTTCGGACTTCATCAGAGCTGAAGACTGGCCGTCGTCTAGTCCCGATCTTAATCCGCTGGATTATGATTTGTGGTCAGTTTTAGAGAGTACAGCTTGCTCTAAACGCCATGATAATTTGGAGTCCCTAAAACAATCTATACGATTGGCAGTGAAGAATTTTCCCATGGAAAGAGTGCGTGCTTCTATTGATAACTGGCCTCATCGTTTAAAGGACTGTATTGCAGCCAATGGAGACCACTTCGAATAAGCTTTTTATATTTTTAATTGTTTTATATTTATGTATTAAACTGACACACTGTAAAAGTAATAAATGTTATTTGCAGTTAACAATTTTCTTTTTTCTTTATTACAATATTTATGGCAAGACTAGGTATAGGGTCTTTCAAACGGTCGGGTTAATGTCAAGTGACCCACACTTCACTTTTGACCTACAGCTTTAGGGTATAAAATTAATAGAAAATTTAGATTCTAAAAGCTCTTGAAATATTTGGGTTGGTAATGAAAGGCTTAATTTAATGAGGGTCGATCAGAATTTCCTTTATTTAGTTATTACGTGTCAGTGGCACAGCTGTCTCATATCTTGGTTTTATATTGGAGAAGAATGTAGATGTAGAACCTATTTTTTTGGACCATTGAAAACCATACCAGGTCAGTTAAAGTGCGTTCAGCACTTAATACTAAACATACTTTAACTGGTACTAATCGATAAAAATAAGTAGGTTAGATTTTCAGTTCCGTGAAACAATTTCTTTGGCATTTAAAGTATGCATAAAATATGACTTATATAAAAAACAAAAACTACATAAAAATACGTTTTCGTTCTACCCACACTAACTAAGATATTCCACCACACATTATTCCACTTTTAACGGCTAATTAAAATATTAGGTACTCCACCAACTACTATTTTTAACGGCAGATTACTTATACGTCTATTTTATTTCGGTACGCCACGAGTAAAGATGGTTTATTTTAGACTTCTGGTATTTGTGTTCGGAATCTAGGTACATTAAAAATACGGCATACGTTACTGTCATAGGCAGTATGCTGCGTTCAGATTTTCTTTTATTATTTCTTATCGACTTTTTTGACTTCGTACTAATTTCAGATAGTACATACTTACAATATCCATGTTCACAGTGGCGTATTAATAAAGTAGATTCTAGAATCTATAATTTAAGTACTGTCCATGGAAAATATGGAAACCTTATTTCCAAGCATTTCCAAAACGAGCAAATAAGGAATAAAGTTAAAGGAAAGATAGACAAGTGGAAAGATTATGGATTATGTTGTCTATTTGAGGTTTTTTTTCAAAGCATAGAAAATTGAAGCATTCATGGAAATTTTTGAGGTTTCTTTAGCTTGAAATTTAGTATCTACACCTGTACAAAAATCTAATTTCAAGATGCGTCTGTTCAAGTCCTAACGTTTATAATTCAAACTTCATAAACGAACTTGGACTAACTTCTATCAAATTGATGTGGAAGTTGGTACCAGAGGAGTGTGAGTTTATTAACTCAATAGGTGGAGCAGAATTAACTCCCTGATTGAATTTCAAATCTCGTGAAGACGTTGCTCGAGTATGTTAATATAAATTAACATAGCTAGAGTAGGTAGTGCTAAATTGAAGCGAGAATTTCGAGGTATTCCAAATTCTCACGCTCGGATTCACCAATTTAGATAATGGAATTAAAGGCCGCACTCTACATAGGCTCTTAAGATTGCCCTTTTAATGTGGAAGTGACTCTTTAATGTGACCTTTTATTTGTCTGTTTATATTTATTTTTCTTATATTTAAGTAATATTTGATACTCGTGAAATTAAGTCAAATGTAACTACGTCTCGAGGTTCGATTACCGTGTCGGACCAAATCTTAGTACGATCTACAAAAAAATGTTTTGGAGTTTCGGTTTTTTCTATATACAATATGTATGTTACTTACAAAAAAACATTATATAAGTATTCTATCAGTCAGTCTAGTTATCATAGCACAAGCTCTGCTTAGTTTGCAACTAGATGACGTTGTGTTACAAATGTCTGAAATATTAATTATTATTATTATGTTATTATTATTTTTCGTTTCCAACACTTTATATAAGTCAACACACAACAGTACAAGTATATATGTCTGTTGTCTAGGACCCACAGTACAAGCTCGCTTTGGTGTGGGACTAAGTGGTGTTGTGTCTCAGATGTCCGAAATATTATTATTAAATAAATATCTTATTTATAAGAATCCGATCAGCTTGCCAGTGATATCTTTTTCTTTTTTTGTCTTTATTAAGAGCCTGCCAAAGTGACTCTACTCTGGATTGGATTCTCTTGGATACTCGTTGCAATTGCAGACAATGCAGTATGGTAACCCACACTATGGCGACCTTGTGAGATGTTTTTTCACACCCCGCTTGGGGACGTAAAAGGCACGACAGTCATTGTGACAGTGTAAGGCTTGCACAGCTACCACAATTACCTACGACTATTCATGCTTTCCATCAAGCAGAGTAGAGTCACTTTGGCAGGCTCTTAATAAAGACAAAAAAAGAAAAAGATATCACATGGGTATATGTTGGCAAAAATAAGTAAACAAATTACTACAATTATATTCCTATGCATCTGCCACGATCCTTACGACGGTAGCAGCGTAGATAATAATATGGTAATGTTTCAATACAAAAGTATAAAATAAATTCTATGTATTTCTAATATACGCAAAATGTTTTCTTATTATATTTACGTTATTGTTCATATTGGTAGCCCTTTAGTCAATTACTTAGGGAAAATACAAAATAAAACAAAACAAATATTATTCAATACTGTCATTTTCAATGTCTTCATTATTGTATTGTTTTATAGTTAACATATATTATTATTAATATGCAAAAACATAGTAACTCGTGTTCACACAATATTACTGGTAAATAGACTGTAAATCATGAACCAAAGTAGCTATTGTACTTTTTAAATATCTTAAAGTATCAAAAATAGTGAGTACTTTATAAACAGCTTTAGTTTATAAGTATAGTTTATTGTTTAAAGCAAATTGTTGCGTAAAACAACAAGATATTAAAGTGCAAGCAGTTGCTGGCAGGTGAATTAAGAACCAATTGGGAAGGCAATTTAAATGTTTTCCGTGTGGTGATGGATTAAGAATAGTGTTTCATCTCCCCTATTCATCTCGTGAGTTTCGTAAGAAGTGACTAAGGAAGCAACGCAAGACAACATCACTGCAAGGAGAAGGAAAACTTAATATAATTACTTTTTTTTTACGTGTGAAAACCCCCTGGGGCCGTCGCCCTACCGGGGTTTACGGCGGGGCGGTGTGTCGGAATCGGACCGACTAAAACCACACGGTGTGCCACTCTGCACCTGACATAAGAGGGAAACCCGTCTCGCCAGTATGGTATAGTAGCCCAAAACACCCTTTCTAAGGAAAGGCAGTCCAGCAGTGGACTGTTAAAAGATGATGATATGATGAATTTGAATGTTAACTGTAACTTGAAGATCTAAGAGGTTTAAAATAAATATAAAAAGATTAAAAAGAAAATAAATTGAGAAAATACATATGTGCAGAGATAGTTTGTTCACGGTTATCAATAAATTAAATATTTACATACTATACATATGAAGAGAAACAATTCGTTACATTTACCGTTCGTTTACTAGAAACAGAAAAAATCCTTAGTGTCTTTGACATATTAATGCGCAAGTGTTCAGCACATGGCGCAAGTAAGATAAACAATAATAGTCTTAATAAGTCCACTGCTGGACATAGGCTTCGCCTTAGAAAGGAGGTTTTGGCCTACTTTAACATGCCAGTCACTCTGATTGGTATCTGATTTCTTGTGTAGTTTACGCCTTTAATCGGTTCTTACGACACTCACAGGATGAATAGGGGTTGTAACATTATATTCTTAATCCGTCACTACAAGAATAGTAAGACAAATATTTTATCTCAATGTTTTCAATAACATTAATCAGTATAAAATGTATGAATCCAATTCAATCTTACCTTTATATACATGCATTATTTTGATGACGTATTAAGTATTTTAACATAATATCCGTCACTATTTACCTAAAATAAAGCAAGTATGGTGATCAGTGCCCACAACAGTACATGAGTCACTTGCATTTTGTGTCTTTTTGATCCCAGCTTTACTAATGACCATTAAGCTACGTTAAGCCTAAGACTATTTGAACTCAACTTAAATATGTGTCATTGACAAATGATATTTTGGACAGACTGTGTAAATAGTATTTAAAAGCATTTACTTGAGACAACTCTTGTATCTTCATAATATTTAAACAAACCGAGCAAAGTGTTTGAGATACCGCATTTTGTTGACTCGAATACATGGATCTTAGCCGCTGAGAGACTTTGTAATAAGAATTCAAAATAAAACAAAAGCCTGATTATTACTAAAACACTGGTATAAGAGTTGGGAGTTTTTGATAAAAAAAAATTAATTGATTCCTTTCTTAAATTTACAGCTTGTTTAAAAGTATAGAGAATTGGGTAGATGACTGTATCGTAAATAAATACTAATGTCCACTTCATTAAAACTAATATCGCGAAACATCTCGGCAAATACAATTAACATAGCTTTTAATTATTATTACGAATTTCAATCAAATATACAGTGAAATATATTGTTCAATTGAGTAGTCTAAAACAGTGACGTCACAATTTTGTATTTAGTACATTTTTCTTACAAAATTGTCGTTTTGACAGATGTTAAAAAGTAACTAATTTGACTAAGATGTCACCTAGCCCATTAAATTATGTTAGCTTATAAAAATCCTGTAGTGTTTTTATGTTTTATGCGTTGCCACTGCGGGTACTACATTTTGGAGACTTATTCGTTCATTTATTTCCCATTTTCAGTGTCCCATAATTTTCTAAAGGTTGAAACATCGACTGTTAGCAAATTATACATTTATATATAGGGATTTAATACATGTTTCTAAATAGTCAATATCGAAAAAAATAACATGACATATTTGAAATCCAATTAAATAGTTATTTTAGAGTAAATTTAACAATAACTGCAAAACATTATGCCATACGATCATGCCATTGGGTAATTAAGAACACAAACGAGAATCGGTAGCGTAGACTAGTTATTAAACAATAACCGCTTTTGTTATTCATATCCGCTTCCGTTTGAAGTTCACCTAGCGTAATCGTTCATCATCAGCGGTCGTTCTCTGATGATCAACGATTACAGATTTAACAAAACTACATATGATTACTAGCAAATTCGTCATTGTTTTCTGTTATAGCAACATACGAGTACAATATCATCACCTTCTAGGATATCTCAAACCAAGTTTCGTGCACTGTACTTTGTTGATTATCTACCGTAGCTTTCGAATATAAAGTTTATGAAAATGATCATGTTAGCAACGCACCTTTTCGTTAGTGGTAGTTAGTGAGTAAAGTCTTATAAAAATTCTTTGAAGTTGCGAAAGATCTATGTTGAATAACGTTATCATAGTTCCATTAAGCCCTAGTCCGTTTAGTTCCATTTCAGACAAAAGGTAGTAGAGCCACGCTGATTTGAGTGTGAACGGACCAGCTCGATCAAAGCAGTACTGTCACAGAAGATGAACCAAAAACGACCGCATCTGTGCTGTCGTATTCCATTGGTGAGTGCGAGACCGGAAACCCATTGATGCAGGGATAACAGTTATCGTGTCAGTTATGTGCATGAATCTTACACTGCCACGCTGACTGTCATACTTTTTATGTTCCCAAGTGGGCATGAAAAAGCATCTCACTAGGCCGCCGTGTGAGTTACCATGCTGCATTGTCTCTATTCGCAATGAGTATGATGACCACAACTTGTAGAGCCAGTTTGATAGGCTCCTGAATATAAAGAGAAATAATTGAAATCTGTCAAACTTTTTTTAATGCAGTCTTATTGAAAATAAATTATAACTCTACTATGGCAAAACAATTAACTTTCCATGATGTCATACAATAAAAGAAACATATAGGCATTGACACAATTATATATTACAGCAGAAATAGTAACGGATATTGTAGATAAAAGTCCTTGCACTATTGCTAACGCGTGTTAGAGGCCAACTACCTTCGATTGCAGTCCACATATCACATGAGATTCTATTATTAATTCTTTTACACAACTTAATTATAATAGCCTGCAGGACAGAGTTAATTGTTGAGTAGAATATAAAGCTCTGTTTTATTCAATTGTAGATATTTTCGTCTAGGAAAGATATACATCAAAAATCTTACTGATAGACATTACGTCTCCGGATCTTTTGCAGATGCAGTTCTGCTTCTGCACTTTCCTCACAGGTGATGTAATTGTATCATCATTGTGATTAAAATATGAAACCATTTCTACTTGAGACTATTAAAAAAAACTTACCCACGTATTGGACAACAAAATATCGTTTTACCACTTCCCTGTAAAGTAAAAAATGTTCTACTGTATGTACATATGTACTTTTGTTTATATAAATTGATAAGTCTTTCTTCCAATTGTAAAATTGTGATATGATAGTTTTCAGTGAAGATCTGATCGTTTGATGCGTTTGTTTAAACTCTTTAAAATCCAAACACCATTTATGCAAATATTATTACTTTTGGGCGTATAAAAGTTATAAAAAAGCTATTTGAAACTAATCTATTATTTTCATTTATATGAGCACAATCGATATGAGCTCTTCCCACGATTTGAGATCGTATTATAATAATGGTATTTTATAATATTGGAAGGTAAATTTATGAGGGAAACGTCGGTAACTCGCGGCGAGTGCGGTCGCATTGGTGGTATAAACGCTGCTCGTAAAATATAACGTTGATATACTACGGTTGGCAGAAACGTCGGAAAACGCCAATTCTGTTTACTTACGTGAAATTGCTGTACAAGTGTTTGTATGTATATACGGCTGTGGTATTTTCCGCGCAAATTATTTTTAAAATGCGTTTACTTATCTACAATAACATCTCAGAAGCGTGCCAGCTCTAAACTGTCCAAATATTTTGTCTGACTCTAAAAGACATTGTAATCAATTTATAGTTTTTTATAGAATAATGCTTGTTTGATTTTATTTAACATCTATTTTAAGTCAATTTGGTGATTTTCATAAAAATTACGATTAATAATAGCAGAAACAAATGGCATGTTTACTGGCGCCTTTGCAATTGACAAATAATGTTAACGTACACAAATTATAATGTACTCAGGGCAAACATTAGTGCATTAGTCTTTTCGGTTAGTCACTTTGTCGCTATAACTAAACAAGGGAAGACTCGGTCGGCTACCTATCAAATAAACGCGAAATACAAATACGCAAAAGAAATTCTTTGTACGCCGCTATCGAACGCAAAAGCGAAGAGTAAAGTTTGGAAATCTTATCTTTCTGCAATTCTATCAATAAACCATAATGTTTAGTCAAAAGTTTTCATATGATATATATTTAGATTTACATAAAAATGACGACATAAACAATAGGTGTCCAGTACATATTTGACCTGTCGTGGTATAAAAGTCTATTTAATAACAGTTTAAGTTATGCTAGTCAATGACATTAAACATTTTAAACGGTCAGAATTCGATCAGGCGATCTCAAGTGTCTATTAACCTTCAAAGTACCACATAGCGACTTAAACTTTTGATTTACTTTGTAATGTCATTATTTAAATTTGTTTAAGACGAAACGCGGGTTTAAGACTTTATTTATACACCATAATACCTATTCAAAATCAGTTTTGTTGTTTAAATATTTGTTATAACAAAATCCTTCTGTATTTTAATGAATCGCTTTGCTCACTTCATATCGTGTTTAATAGAATAATAATTATAACAAATAACGACAACCCTAAACGATGAATTAACACAGAACTATTGGCATAGGGTATTGGTTTTGGTTCAGCTTATAAACTTTGATAATCCTTTGGCCATATTCGTGGCTGATATGGTTGTCAAAGCAAGAATGTTTAAAATCAAGACCGTCGGTTTGACAGTACAAAAATAAAATAAAAAGTTGAATTTTAGGACGTATATTCATTATTAATTTACAACAGCAGAGAGCAAGTTCATGAACTCTGAGTGTAAACCAAAGTTACTGAAATAATTCTTTTAATATATTTCAAACCAAGGCCGCAAAAAATGTATGTTATGTATTTTCTGAAGGCAACATCCCGTCATCAATCACATCGCATTTATATGTAAGATATAAATTATTGTCTATCTTTCAAATAAACTACGTTTGATTTTATATAAATATTTAACGATTTGACCCGAAAAATTTTATTAGTATCAAATTATATATAGACGGTTCTGCTAGGGACCGTTATTCCTGACATCCATAGCAAAAACCTGTATGTTTATTTCGCCTTTAAGTGGCTTAAAATGACTGGACGTATGATAGGTTTGCATTTACGTGTCGTACCTAAATCCTAAAAACAAACGAGGCATTAAATCGAAATGGATTTAAAATTCAAGGACTTCACTAGAAGATAAAACACGTTTACAAAATAATAATAAACATGTACCTACAAGTAGTATATAAAAAGAAAGAAAAACTATTTGTAGCGTGCCATAAGCAAAATAACAAGGTTCTCAGAGAGCATGACCTAAATTCGTTTAACGAGCCTCTATGGGGATTGAGGTCAGCTGTTATGAGGAGCTGAAATCCTGAGAGCTCTTTTGTGAGTTGTCTGCATAGATATAAATGTAAACGGATAAGTATATTAAAGCAGGAATGCAAAGTAGTGGTGAAAATGTTTTCTATATGTAATAAAAATATTGCAAGAATAAACTTGTAAACGGCAAAAAATTGTAGCATGGGAAGGCACATTCAAGTAAGTGGTAATAGGTAAGTCAAGAAATTACATTCAAATATAGTATTTTTTTAATACATCACACACTACCCTCCTTTTGCCCAACATTTTTTCTCTCCATTTTTTTTTGCTGTAAATGATTGCCTCTGAGCGGTAAGAACGCCTCTTGTACCTACATACTTAGTTTTAGACCCTTTTTCCAATTACCTGGCGTACAATAAAGTAATTATTATTAGCTTTTCACCTTGAATATGGTTCTTCAATAAACTCTTGTTTAAAATATCTCTAATGTTTTTAAGTCACGTAGTCTCTTCAAGATTTTTTCTATTACTTATTTTTTCTTGATGTACATTCATATGAAACTTTATGAAAAGCGTTAAGGAGCAGTGAGCTGAGTAAAAAACTACAGATGCCTAACGTCTACAGAAACACTTGACCTAGTTATACCAAGAGAGAACGCCAGTTTAGTTCAGCCATTATAGCTCAAGAGACGAATACAAATGGCAATTGGCTCTAAGCGCATGAAACAACTAAAGTAATTTGGGCTAATCACGAAAAGCTAAGACTTAAATAAGTTAGATTGATTGGGTACAGAATTTTGTGGTTTACTTAGAAAATAAGATGAGGTGGATATCGACTTAGAACCGATTGTTTGATGGTGAAAAGACATTTGAGAATTTTGTGTAAATTAGTAGGTGTATGAGATGGTTCTGTGTAGCGAAATATGTATGGCGTAACTTTTACATGTGATTTTGAGTTTATTCGAAAGAAAAACTGGCATATATATTTTTTTTAATTTCTTTTCTTTCTATTAGATTACAATAACTCTATCAGATGAAAATTATAAACTTTCCTTCTTTTTCTCCACCCTTTCTCTTTGGCAGCTATGATGTGAACTATTAAACTTATACAAAACAGGGTATTCTAATATCTTTCTAGGCTGAATACTATTTTCAGTAAATCAATTATACTATCTCGTAAATAGCATTTAATCTGTTCAAAACATAGTTCACAAAGGAGTTAAAGTACTATATATTTCAAACACACTAAAGAATTTGCAACAGATAGTAATATTACGTTTATTAATTTCTCTCTTCACAAAAGACATTAGTACAAGCAAAAAAACAGATGAATAATCAGCATTGATAAAATAACCCAGGCCGTGAAAAATGCTGAGAATTTAAAGCGACCTTTCAGTGTTAACACCTGAATATTATACAATAGCATTAATTTATAGGTAAACACTTCGAGTTTCGTTATTTATGTTTAGAATTCTTTATTTAAATTAAAAAGAACATTCCGCAGAAAATCAAACTACGTTACCTTACCTTGCCAATCCATTTTTGTTAGTCTCTTTCAGTATTAGTCCCATGACAGACATAAAGGTGGCAGGTTATAATAATGGCGACAAACGTGTATATTACATTAATTTTCTAAAATGAGCATCAAAATACGAAACACCATGCAGAAATTGTACTTGGACTGAAATATAAAGGATTGTGATGCCAAATGATCCGGCCATTACTCTTAAATGGCGGACACCAATGTCTTGATCGAACCCATAGTTATGACCGTACCATGCACATAATATTTACGACGAGCGTATATAACAAGATCTTTATTATTATAGTAATAAAATATACGAATATTTACTTAAACTACTTTCATTCTCGTTCGTTATATGGTTTTGTTCGCGTTTAATATTAATACGCTTTTATTATGTAGCTTCATTTGTAACTAATTAATTGTGTAAATAAACCTTGGAAGTATCTTTTTCTATGTTTCGAGATGTCGTTTATAAAAACCTATATACAGCAGGGTGTGAAGAAGCATCTCACTAGGCCGTCACAGCGTGAGTCGCCATACTGCATTGTCTGAATTCGCAATGAGTATAGCGACAACCACTCTTGGATTTTATTCGTGCTTTTCATTAGGCATAGTAGTGTCAATTCTCTTTGATAGGCTTCTATTAAAAAAAAGGTAGAGGCACGCTGCTTTCAGCACGAACGGGCCGGCTCGACCGGGTCAGTATTAGTCTACCACAAAAGAACAACCTAAAGCGACAGCATCCGTGCTGTCGTGTTTCATTAGTGAGTACGAGACCAGAGGCACTACCATGTTTTTTACGTCCCTGAGAGTGTGGGTCGCCATATTTTATTGTCTGCTTTCACAATGCGTACGATGACCACAATTCTTGGACTCTATTTATGCTTTCCATGAGGCACAGTAGAAGCACTTCGGCAGGCTCGTGAAACAGAAAAAAAACTGTAGTTGGGCACGTAGACCATACAGTTTGGATGAAACCAGGTGGTGAATAGTAGAAATCTATTTATATTTTCATTCGTTTCGACATTCAAGTTTGTTTTACTAGATCTAGTCTACTAAACTATTATTTTATTACCCCACACAGGTGAATGAGATAATTACATAAACATTTGAACAGTGTCTAGATTTATGTTCTAAATATATACAATTTATAAATATGCTTTCATGCACGAACTCTGCCGTACTGCAATGATATCAATCGTATGACTAACAAGTGACATTGTGTGGACTCTCGTATGGAAATCAGTACGACCTTGGCAGGCCATAACGTATGCGATTAGATCTTACGCAATAAATCTCGTTATAAAACAAAAATACAAGCACTGTTAGGATCGTAATAAAATGGTCACAAAACGTTTACGAAAATAAATCTTTAGTCATTCGTATTTTTTATTAAGAAATACCTTTAAATTTTTAGGTTAACCTTTTTCGCACTTTAGTACTTTATGAATTTTTTTTTTTTTCGTTATGAAAAGACAACGCCCGCATTAGGAATAAATCCTGTGTCGCTGGAGACTTTACAAACATACAAGAAACGGACACAAAGAACACCTAGACTCAGAACAACAATTTGTGGATCACACAAAGCGACATGGAAAGTGGCGTGACGACCGCTTAAACCACTAGGCCAATCGTGCAGTCAAAATCGTAAGGTAAGAAGAAATTACTTCTTTTTTTTTTAAATCGTTATGTTGTAATAAAACTATGACACTTTTGTAAAAAATATTTAGAATACCTAACAAGTTTTAAGCTCACATTGTTGATTGCTTGCAAACGTCGTTTCAAAACACACGCTCCGCTGAATACCATCAAGCGTTCACAACCTTCGTTTTTCACCTAACCATACGTTTAAATTCTCCTCAAATAAAATTTATTAAACTTATATCTAATCAAAATTATTCATTTAACTTTGTGTCATCTCAAGAGTTACAGAAGAATATTGTAAGTCCAATTAACACGTCCCGATTAATATTAAACCGTTTGTATAGTGTGAAGAACGGAACAGGAAGCCTCTTCTCGCTTCAATAAATACAGATAACGAACAAACAACATGTAATGAGAGTTTTATTCAAGCTTTTTGTACGGCCCTTTCGACCTTTGTGTTAACTTTGTGAACAACTAAATTGGGTAACAATGAAAATTGAACAGTCGGCCGGCGTATACTTTCTACACAAACGACACTGGTTTAAAAATGTCGACAAAATATACTTTATCTTAAAGTATGCATTGATAAAGACATTCAGATAAGAGGGATGGACTTCGCAAGAGTTTTACAGTCACATTTTTCGACAGGCGGCGGGTGGTGAACGTTGCCAGTTTTAAGATCAATATAAGGGGAGCAAGTGCTGGCCGAGAGCCAATAATTAAAACACTGGCAATTTTAATAGTTGGCTCACCGAGAGTTTACGATGACGTTTCAAAGTTAATAACAAACGGTAAGCTTATTTATTAGTGGAAAAACAACAAGTCGGATAATGTAGGTGACGTGGGAACACACTATCTGTTTGAAACCAGAACAAGTAGTGATAACGTACATGCTACCAGTGTTACGGACGATGCGAGTATCACTGTGTTCGAAATTAATAAAGTGAACGACATTGACTCACAAGTGGTGAGGGACAACAATAGAAACATCGTTAGACTCCACGAACTAATTCCAACGTTTGAAAAGAAGAAGGAACAAACATAGAGGGAACAAACGTGATAAACTATTTGTTTTATCTTCCAATAAGGAACACTAAGAAACGTGACTATCGCTTATAGAAGTAATTATAATATTTGTTATCCCAGAAGACCTTTATACCACATAAAGGAGTCCCCGAGAAACTGTATTGTTTTAAGTATATATTGTTTATCAATATTACCATCACTTATATAATATATTTCTACAATGTTTTGATACGATAATTAGGCGCGCGCTACGTGTTGTAAAACAGGAGATGACAGTTGAGGAAATGGTCATTTTGGAGTCATCCGGCTCTAAATTGACGACGTTTTGCTCTAACTCTTCACGTCATAAATCACTCTGTGAAACAACTTACTTACCTAGAATATAACTACATCATTATTATGCCTATTATGCTAAGTACAATAATTGTGTAGGTATTTATGGTATTCGAGTTTAAAAATATAGTCTTGGATTGCTTTTGTTTTAATATTTAGTGTGACAAAAATAACAAATACATTCCACATCAATCGTAAATGCAATTGTACGCATTCCAGCCAATTGAACTGAGAACGTGTTCAGGAGGAAGTGAGACGTATGGAACTGACAGTACAGCGGACGCAATGCAAATCTGTGGCGTGCCGGCGACATCCATTTATCGTTTTGAGCACGTCAGCCCGGTAAGATACCTATCAAACAGATAAAAGACCCTGTTACTAAGTACGAGAGCTCAATTCACATATTGATAAGAATAGTCAGGGAGTAATACTGGGGTCGAAGAGAAATAGTTCTTAACAGAAAGAGACAGAGTATTCATTCAATTCTAATGTGGGGACAAGTAATCGAGATATAAACCGCGGAGACTGGTAGAGCAATTTGCCTATTGCCGAGTTCAATTATCGCCCCCCGCACTCATTACTGAATTAAGGCGAGAGCGACTGTAAATTTTGTGACGCCTCTGCTCTAGAATTGAGAGTACTTTATGTAACCGGTTGTTACCTGACTTCATTCAATGCTATGAAAAGAACAACTCGGAAAATATGAAAACATAAAAAGTATTTATTTTACACGCGGTATTGCACCAGAACGCCTTATTATAGCGTTCAAAAGAGTTTAATTTAGTCACAACACACCGGCCAAAGAGAGACGTGACGTGGTAAACATGAACATGGGAGCGCTGAATTTAATATTTTCATATTTAAAAAGCCACAGGCAAATTACAATCTACTTGTATTTCTACAAAACGTCTAAAATCAATGTCGTTGTCAATATACATTTTTTTTTCTATATGAAGAGCCTGCTAAAGTGACTACTCTGCCTAATGGAAAGCCTGAATGGAATCCAAAGGGTTGTGGTCACCATACTCATTGCAGATGCAGACAATGCAGTGTGGTGACCCATTGATACAGGGGTGACAGTTATCGTGATAACTTTATGAGGCTTACACTGCCACGATGACTGTCATGCCTTTTAGGTACATCCTCAAGGCGTGAAAAAGTATCTCACTAGGCCGCCATAGCATGGGTCACAGCTTTCGAACATACTTTGAAAGACATAAAAATGAATGACTTTCCAGAGGTACTGGTGTGCCCCTATATTTATTTTCCTATTCTATCATATGTGAAAATGCAAATCATTAAACGATAATATCGGATAATACCGATGAAAAAGAATCGAATAACTTATTAATAGAGAGTCGATTGATTAAAACGAATGGGAAATTAATTCAGCAGTCGTTTGATCGACTCATCATTCATATGACGGCACTTTTAGCCATTAAATCTAGTTATAAGGTTGTGACAATTAATAAAATTAAGTATTTATACTTTTAGTGACGAAGTAATAAAATCAACAAGCAGACGTTATTAGCTATTAAAAATTGACTGATAATTTGCGTTCACGTGGCGATGAAATATTTTCATTAGAAAATCGTAATTTTACTAAACAATCTCATTCAATGAAACCTGCATTTACATTGATACAAAATGGTATTGAAGTTTATTAGTTCAAACTTCAGACAATTATTGTTTTAAATATATTTGTAACAAAGACTAGTATTGTTTGTAGATAAAAAAGTTTAATGTAAAATTAAATGTCACCTTCTGTAACGAAGGTCTTATTGCCCCTAGAGCTAAAAGGAGAATTTAATAATCCAGCGATAGTTAGTCTTAAAAAAAAAGTATTTTTCGTGGAATTTCTCAAAAAGCCCAAAAAATTAACCTACACTTACAACACTGTATTTTTTAGAAGAGTTTATTTCTGCTGATAACTGATTACCTCAGACACCTGCAACTTCAAGAGTCACAAGAGCCCGGCCGGTCTTTATAGTGGGAGAACGCTCTTTTCTTGAAGATATAATGACAGTTGAGAAACACACAGGCGATAATTAGTTCAGCTGATTGTTGCGCAAAAATATCAGAATCGTTAACAGATCAACAAGATATTATATCAACCACTTACCAGGCATGAAGTGCAGCAACGCAGCAGTGATGGGGTAAAGGCTGGGACTGTATGTGATGTCCGGGCAAGCGTACCCAAGTACGGAAACCACCCGATCGGCCACCGCCCGCCCTTTACGAGTCAGATGGTAGCCGAGACAGTGTGTCGCCTCCACAAAGGGCGGCAACATGATCGGTTTGTCCGGCAACTCCACTGTGCCGAACACCTGTGGAAAAAGAAAAATATTTCAAAATTGATTTTTTTGACCTTGACTAATTGTATATGTGCAATCAATCTATCAACCCTAGTAAAAGAGTGACGATTTTGTTATAAAATCCTATCAATTCTGTTTTGGGTCCACGTGAATATAGTGTTTGTTGCGAAACTAATTTATTTATATAAAGTAACAATCAGTGTACAACATAATAAAAAATTTAAAACTAGAATACTTAATATTTTCTGACAAATAATAAATATTTCGGACATCTGACACACAACGCCATCTAGCTTCAAACTAAGTAGAACTTACACTATGATAGCTAGATTGACTGGCAAACTACTTTTATACTTTTTTTGTATATACACATATTATATATAGAAAATACCCAAAATCCGAAACAGATAATGCAGAACATACAAACATTTGGCCTGATTCGAGTATACAACCCGACACACAGCAGTCACATTCACTACCGTTGTGCCAACGAGATAGTCCAAAATCAAACTGAATTTAGTTATTTGTTAAAATAAATAAACAGTTGATCACTATCTATGTTTTTCTGTTAGTCAGCAGCAGACAATAAAGAGAAGAAAAAATATAGTCTCCGATATTCTTGTTGTTGTACGTACACAATAATAAAAAATGATTGATTTTTTATTTCTAGTAAAAGCTTGAGATGAAAAATCAATCGTAAATACAGATGTTTCATTGTTTACAATGACAGATCGATGTGTTGTGTACGTTTTCACTTTATTACTGACTCGTGTATTTGCGCTTCAAAACAAAAACAGTAGCAGTCGTGGGACTGCCGATAGAAGTGAAAACGGAACTATTAAGTTGAGAGTAATTAAAACTATATGCAAATATTATATGAATTTTTTTATGTTTCATATATAGCTATATATAATATATAATATCATATATAATATATAATAATAATAAATTTCATATATAATATATAATATCATATTCTCCATAGCTATAGATATACTATTATCATTAGCATGTCGGTGACGCGAACCGAGGATTTTACCCTCTACCAAAACGCTCAACGCGCCTAAAGAAGTTTTCACTTCAAAAAAATCACATATCGAAAATTTTATACTCAATTGTGACGTAAATACGTAACAAAGCAGAACCTTCGCGGGGCAATAACCAATAATCTAAACGCGTTTACAGTCAAAATTTTTTACGCAAATAAAATATGAAGTATATAACATACTATATACTATACATAATATACATACTAAATACGGCAAATATTGTTAACACATTTTCAACAATGGTCACATACAATTAGTAGGGTCTAGATCGTGTTCCACGATTCAAAATATTCCTAATGTCAAACGATAAAGTAAATAAAGAAAAAAAATGGCAAATTGTTCTGTTGAATTTGTTATCCAATCTGTTTGACATGAACAGCGGAGACGTGATTATCCACTTTGTTGCAAGGACAAGATGGGCACAAATTATATACCGCGTTTAATAGGATGCAGTATTGTGTCTGAGATGTAAGCAAAATAAGAAGGCATATTGAACTGAATATGTTAAAACTATTTATGAAATTATAATGCAATACGAAATTTTTAACGTAATTATTTAAGGGCGCTTAGTAAGTATTTATTTACTCATCTTAATAGGCTACATAATACATATAATACAAACAAATACCCCGACGCAAAGGATCGCCAAAAATATGTTAATAAAATTAAATATTAAATAAAATCACAAAGTTTTTACTTTAAAATTTATGTAAAGCAAATTGTAATCAAGTTTTGCGACGAAACTCGAATAATAATTGGCTGAAAAGTTTGTGGTAATTTAGTCGAGTTACAAAGGACCTGACGCCTAGAAGCAATTATGAAACCTGAAAAATTACTAGCCTAAGTTAAATGAAAAAAGATTTTAAGCAAAAAAATCTCAATCGCATTGTGCTAGACACCTGACAGGACACAATCATGGATTTTGTAAAATATTATCAGAATTATGGCCGAGAGCGGACCTGCACAGCGTAGAGAAGACTTACTATTTTACCAACGACAGGAGAAGAGTCCGAACGAACCGATGCCATAGTAGTATTTGAAAGTAACACTAACTATGAAATATTGCTGCAAAGACGCATACAACTCGAGAAAATGTTGTACTCACTTGATCACTTTGTTTCTTCTTCAGATGATCTATCTAAAATTAGAAGGACCCTATCGTTAACTTCACAATCAACAATGCTTAACATGCTGTTATTAGTGTAAGATTCGGCTGCTAGAGTACTACGTTCAAAGAGTATCTAATCAAAATCCAATTTTTATGTATAATTATATATGTAGAAATATATATTTGCCGAGGTATCAATTAAAATGAGGCCGCAAATATCTTTAATCAGCACACTACTATAACCACGTCACAACAATATTTTTAAAATTTTGAAAATTCATGGTTGCAGTTGCGCACTCGGCCGTAACCTATTTGCTGCCAGGTGTAAACAGGTAAGGTTTTGTTACATTTATACGTTCTTAACGCATACTCAATAGCATAGACAAATTGACTTTTCTTTAAAAATGAACGTTTAGTTATTGTAGCCGGATTTCGTAATATATGTAAAATGCCTTCATCAGCGCTATAATACCCATGTCACTTAGCCTTACTGACTAGTTAATTAAAAACAACAATATGTGACACTGTTATCAGGACTTATCCAAACACTCTAGAATCAATATTTTTGTCACGCCTGATAATAATACTACCAGAATTTTTTTGGCGATTTCGTGGAGTTAGTACTAAAGAAAATATTATATTTCGATTGAAATACGTAAAAGCAATCGTTATTAAGAGACAAAAGATCTATAAAATAAACTCGATGTACCCAATGACGCTGAAATCTGACGATTTGAATGATAAATAAATAAGAATGATGAATGAAAGAATAAAGAAGAATGGTGTATAGATTTTCTTTCACCGAGGCAAGATTTTCTTTCTTTAGTCGAAAAATATATACAATGTAAAACTAGAAGCATGATATGATTTCCTACAAAAAATGCATGGAAATAGAATCCAGATCCTTCATAAACTATTCTGAGTAAGACTAAGGTTGCGTATCTGTATAAGGTGTACAAGATAAAACAAATGAAGCACCTCAGTTCGCTGAACGATATAATACAGTCATAAATCTATGGTAAGATAACGAAGAAAAAAGTGGGTCTGAAACATTACGTAAATTTCATGAAGCCAACGAACCCGGTGTTTGTAAATCGGACGCGCACGACCGATAAAATAAATACAGCCAATAAACATTAGTCACGTACACAACAGCCGGGCCTGACAGTGTGACACCGACTGACCAAAATAATGTAAATTTAGATATCAACAAAGTCCGGCCACAGAAATACTCACATACATAATATACTTGGGTTTTAAAAATAATGTAGCTCTACTATACCGAGATAATGTCAGAGTGATAGTTTGACAATTTCTCAGTTATTAGCAAAATGAGGTTCTTTTACTGGAATAAAAACTTTTGCTTATTTATGATTATAAAGGACAAAAGATTTTACTTTTGTCTATATTTAAATCAAGGTGTGAAATGACCTTTTACGTTAGAGTCGCGACAAACCTGATAATGGTCCCCCGTCGGGTCCTAAACTACATTCAATATCAATTATTTATTGTATTGTTCGTGTGGTGACCGATTAAGAATACATAGTGTTACCATCCCTATTCATCACACATATGTTGTAATAGGCGACTATGAAGCAAAATATTCAGCAAAATATCACTACTAAGAGAAGGAAAATTTGAAACAAACCCTATTCCAATCCGTCTGGCCACCGTGGTGTAGTTGGCCAAAACCTCCTTGCTAAGGAGAGGTCTACGTCCAGCAGTGGACTGTAAAAGGCTGTTGATAAACTACATTATGATAAGACAATTTGTTAAAAATATTATGAAGCCAAAAATTTTTCCCTCTGATTTTCCATAGACAATGATTTTTTTCTTAATACTACAATGACAACGTTTCGAATCATGTAACACCAAAATGTTACTTCCTAAAGTATCAAAAAGATGAGACGTGAATACTAAATAGTCTATAAATACCATTTTGTTTAGTTTCTTACACCAAACATCCTTATGGTTCTTCTCATTCAAATTCGTTCAAGTATTTTCGTTAATTTTATATTGTAGTAAGTACGTCATCTTTGGGTCATCACTGACACTACATGAATTTAGATAGGTTTTTGTTTTAAGTAAAAATAAAATATATCAATATATGAAAAAGTACTTTTAAATACTTTAGTTTTAAATTAACGAGTTTCATCAAAATCTGTTGAGTATTTCTACAGATACGGCTTGATCTCCGTTTCATTAGCTACACCATATATTATTGAACTGTTAGATTGTTATTTACAGTTGTCACGTCGCAAGGAAGGACTTAGATTTATGGCCGGACCAGAGCATCATTAAGTAAAAATCTAAATTCTTTACGTGTTAAATTCAAACTGTGGACAAGACCATAGACATAGTCTAGTACCATAGACACGCTCTAGCCAGTAACTCAGATATCTGGAAATTGGCATTAAGCTTGAAGTATAATTTAAAAAAATAATTTACAAGATTTAGCACTAGAAAAGTGTGAATTTATTCTTTATGTTTTTTTGCAATCGCCTATGTTTAAACGAGATTCTTTTGTTTATACTTAAACAGTAAATGTTTAAACAAAACATTAACATTTTAAAGTATGAACAAATTGTCAATTTTAAAGCCTCTTTAGTCATTATCGCACCATTTAATGCAAACACCACCTGAACATTAATGTCAAAACAGATTAAAAACTACGACAGGTTAAAGAAAAAGATTCACTCACGAAAGTATTATTGCAATAAAAAAAAACAAACGACCGCAGATAAAGTCATCCGAATGTTCTAGAAAATTAAAAAGCTAAAAATAAATAGAACAAAGTAGGATTCACTTAAATGAACTAGGTGGTAGCCGGCGCTCAGTTTTAAATTTCGAATACGAATTCTAGTTTGCAGTCATATTCTTCGCGAATAAGTAGGTACCCATTTTTTAATAGCACAATGGAAATTTATGAAAAGGCCGTAACGACTGAATGCTCTATTTATTATTTCTGTCGCGTACCCCACGTCCGGGAGCTGTGAATAATGAATAGCGCTCTGCAAGCGAATATTTTTTTTGTTCTTGAATGTGTTCGTTAAGCTTTGGGTTAGGAAGATAGAGAATTATGCCATAATGAAGTTAAACACTTGGAAACAAACATAGTCGGATTGCGGTCTGTATACTGGTAAATTAGCATTCCTAAATCATATAGGGCCGTGTCGCGCAGTTTTATTACATCAACTGCAAATACACCATGCACGAATAATAATACAATATCGATTTATTTATTAATTGAAGAATGAGTTGTATGGCACGTTATACAATTAACTATTCGTGTTAATATAATATATGTTTTTATTTTCATTTGAAATAATGAAAAAAAATAAACAACAAAAAGTCGAACGCGGTTGTTCGCGTGTGAACCACGCCCCCGGCGCGCGCGCTCTCCGCACCGCGAGCCGGCCGTCCTTCGCTCCGTCAAGGCCACCCACGCATTTAGAATGAACGCGCCAAAACCTGATTTCAGCCTCTTTGTTTATAAACGAAGCCTCAAAACAGGTTTTACAACCTTTTTGCACGTGATCTCCCGTCGCATTAAAAATCGACCAGGAGAGTGTAAATACACTGAGTACAATAATTATTTATAGGCATTAAGTAACTTAACTACTCATTATGTAATAATATAACAATAGCGCTTAAAAAGCATGGTTTAATTAGAACTAAGATATGAATGAGACGAATGGACGCTCTCATCTCGATCACTGACAAGTCATCAGTAGCATATAAATCAGAATATTAGACTATGGTGGAACCTGCATGCAGCATCTATAAAAATAAAAAATTATAACCCAATAGAAATCCAAAAATGTATAGGTACAAAAAAAGTCGAAGTAGAGCCGTAGTCGCGCCACTTTGTTTTGTTGTCGGGGTGGCAAATCCCTTCGGATCTACGAGTCCTCGGGGACGCAGGAGCCAGGATTATGTGGTGTTTCCACTAAAAACCACCCGGCGGCAGGTCTCAGGCGTCCTTCTCTGAAGGGACCCGGACCATGTTATTTCAGGTCCCCTCCAGAATCAACGCCGCGCCTAGTCAGACCCTATCCTGGGGACGCCACAAAGGCAACCCCACATGCGCCACTATATACCTACCACGTTTGTTTAATGGAGGTGTTCCTGGTACCCATATAATCGTAATAGGTATACAGCCGAAGCGACAACGGCTGTACCTTAAACATCTTTGTACTTATGCATTTCTGGCTTTCTATTTAAAAATTTTTTTGTTTCGTCGTTTTTGGACCCCTTTTAAAACTATTTTTTTTAATACTTTTCCGTTGCCCGATCAGGCATACACTAGCCATGCAATTTACTTAAAGTAATAACTGAAATGACTGCACCACGCGTACTCTACGACGGTCTTTAGAACATACATTTTGTCTTAAACAATATAATATACATACATTAAATTGCGTTATACAAAATTTTGTCAAATTTTTATAGCCTATATCACTTGGGCTATTACTACGAATCTATTGACACTTCACTCATCAAGATCGGTTCAGTATTTAGTCGCTACAGTGAAACATACATATATAAACTGCCAAAATCATTATCCTTTCTTCAAGCTTCGCCATAGTCGAGTAAAAAGGAGAAATATAAACAGAACATAATATTTGTTTTGCAAATGTATTGACAGTATTGAGGTCGTCTGGCACGTGGTAAAGATACCAGAGTTCGGTCTAGAGCCCCAGCTGACGATAATATAAATCCATTGGAATCCGTGTGTGTGAATATCTGTTACACAGAGTTTCAACATGCACATTTGCATTCAGCCTTGGCTTGACATGAATAATGTAAGGAATTATTGAGTACTTTCAATGTACCCAACTATGGCTGCCAATCTAAAGTTTATTGTGAAGTGTTGGTTTCAAATATGATACTATTACACTAAATAACAATTGATAGATAAACTAAGTGAGCAGACATTGCAATCTTCAAACAACTTCAAACAGAGCATTGACTAAAATTGTTCTTTTTTTTCTAGGAATTGCTTGTTGTGCATTAGGAACAGTTATAGTTAAAAGTGCTGTAGCAAAAGATAAAAGTATCAAATTTTCTATTAAGTTCTAACAGAGTTATAAATGAAAATCGGAATGAATCATAAAGAACTCGGATCGTTTTCTCTAGTTATTTTGTTACACTTGCCTGCTGCATTCCATTGAACATGAATATGTACTCCACACACCAAAAAATCTCGAATTGAATTTACGATCATATGAAATAAATTATGATCAATAGCCACTTTGATTTACAAAGAACTAAATCGAAATAGTTTTCAAAGTTTCATACAAAGAAACTAAATGCAGTCTTGGTATAGTGCTCACGACATTTGCTGCCTAAATGATTTTCTAATCGTGATAGTGGTGTTGGTATATTTTGTCGTGCAGGAGAATTATGTTCATGGATATGCTAATGGACTTATGACTGTTGATTGTACGTTTTGTCGGCGCATACGCGCGTGGGCGAAGCGTTAAAGCCCTAATTAGTACAGATACAATCCTGACACGACCTCTTGCCACCGACAATCAACGTTTAATTGGATAAAGTGGACCGACAAGCCGAATTGCAAACTTCATCATTTTAAACAAAGATTTTGAAATAAAACCTCTTGCTTTTTATATAAATTAATCAAGAATTGGTCTGAACAGATTCGAGAGCATAAATAAATAAATTAGGGAATAAGGCTAAACTTTTCCTATTTCTTGATAAACAAATATATGGCCGCTGTTATTCTCTCTTGCGAATAAGATCGATGATACTATTTTCGGCAGAGTAAATCCACAAGGCGAATTCCGTCGGAAATAACTTCGTGTTTGAACATCGCACTGTGCTCGACTGTGAATCTTTCGTGGCCATAAGTCGATTACGAAAAACACTTATGTTATCTACTGAACTAGATATTAGCATTGAGCCAATACGACACTAGAAAGCTTAGTTTAAATTAAGATAACATCGTTGAAGAACTATTAGCTAGTCGCAATACCAAAACAAAAATAGCAAGATATAACGCAGACACGGCAGAGAGTCCATTAAAAAAACATACCGGACTAGTATTCGCGCAATGTCGGCACGTAAATGACACATGAATGGACTAGGGTCTAAGAGATTGATTTGCATAAATACAAAAAGAAGCATCTGGAACAAGAAACCATGAATAAACCGACGTTTCAATAACACGAACGCTCTTCGCTTTTGAATGTAAATTCGTGTAAGCGAATATCCTGAGAAATAAAAATGTTAATGCTACTTTTATGAAACAAGCTTGCCATTAAACATCACAGATAAGGAAGGCGCATTTCAGTTTCGTACTTATCACAGTTAATACAAATCAATTTAAATGACACAACGGTACTCAAAAAGATAACGAATGTAACTAATAGAAGCTAGAAATATAGTTACATCGGCAAATTCCGATGTCCTATTTTGATGCACAGCATAGCGACAATAGGTTCAAATGTGTGATAAATAAAGAGAAAACAGTTTCTCTATCTTAGCTGTAAACACTGTTACTGTGATAACCCCTAGTTCAAGCAGGAGCAGTACCCAGTTTGATTGATAATGTGATAACAAGTAATGACCGAGGGTTATCAAAAGAACATAACATATGAAAATTGTTAGTCAGAAATATCTTTATTATCTTAGGTCATTTGTCCCACATTGTTTCTTTTGGTTTGATTGAGTAGTAAAAAGATACTGAGGTTAATCTCGATAACCTCTTCAATGACGATTATTATCGTAGGACAATTAAAAATAGAGAAAGGTGAGATAAAAAGGGTATTGAGGTAACAAAGAAATTGTGGAGATGTGTACTAAATTTGTACTAAATTTTTGCTACAAGAATTGGCGTTTACTGTCTGCGAGGAGCGCAGCTGTAAGAAAGTAGTATAATGAAAACAGTATAGAAGGTAAACAGCAAATAAAACATAAACTAAGATAACAGAGGTAGACTATTTGGCGAGTTAGTGTAGCAAAGCAAATAAACTTTACTAGACAGGCGGCTCGTTCTAACGCAATACGATGTATGGGATGGGTGTATGCGATAGTTTAGATCGAAAGTTAGAATATCATCTGGCAGAGATCATATGTAATCTTAAATCTGTGCAAAGTTACAGCTCAACAGGCATAATAACAATAGTGGCAATAATATATGCATTGCTATAATCTTATCTAAAAATTTTACTAGAACAGAAAGTACTTTTAATGTTGTTGTTTGAGCGACCATTGTTTTTTTTTGCTATGCTTAGAGTACTTTTTTAAACGTAGATAGTAGAGCTGTAGAGGTATGAATCCGTAAATAAAACACATGTCAAAAAACAATCATCGTATTGCACTGTCAGATAGGTCGTCGTCTATTTGCAGTTTTTGTTGACCCTTTGATTTTGATAATACTCATTTGAACTAACGATTATTACACTCTTATAAAAGAAATAGCAAAAGGAGGATTATCTAGTCCAACGTATGACATTTTATTTATCGTCGATGGTCTATTCTAACATGTTCACGTAAATCGATCTAAACAAATTTCGCTCCTTTTCAAGAAATCACTCCAACGGAACTTACTGATATAGTCGAGTGTTTTGTTTTGTAATAAAATATAATAATGTTTGCTTTTTTTATCGACTTCGAAAAGGAACTTCTTCAATTTGATTCCATCGTATACTTTGTAGGAGTGTTACGGAAAATCTTCAGAGTTTCTAAACCGATTTCAATGTATATTTTTTAGAAATCAATCAACTCAATTTTATTACGATAAAGTCTCGAGCAACTTCAATTGTGTTGTTAAAATGAATATCTGTTAATCTAACCTCTAACTATAATTATACGGGTTACAAAGCATTATCTACGAGTACTGATCTCACCTGTATATTATTACCGGTCAGATTGTTAGATAGAACTGTTTTTATTACTATTTGACAATTATTTAGTACAATGGACTTGATGTTGCGAAGTCAACTTTTTGATCAAGTTCAAAAAACGCAACCAAAGGAGGTTCTTAATTCTGGGTAATTTTTTGAAGTGGTAACTACTTATGGGAGGGTAAACCGCTTCGTTACGTAACGTGTTACGGTGCCAGTCTGTCTGGTTTCCCTTTCTCTCATATGGCAGTGGTAGACAGACGCCTCCTTTCTCGCTCTAACCCATAGTGTTAGCTGTGTTTTGAACAGTCGCTTCTCTCTCCAAATAACATTTCCTTACATTATCATATTAATACACATACAATTTATGTAACAATGCACGTTTTTCTACAGTTAAACAATTTAAATATGAAATTTAGATTAGTATATTCAAATTAGATTATTTCGGACGTCCAGAGTTTTTTAAATTCGAACTTTGTCATTAATGAGACGAATACTTTTTTTTGGAAAGGTATAGTTAATGTTTGGTCATATTCAAATTTAACAAAAAATATCAAATAGAATATTTAGTGGAAATATTAAAATGGATGATTCTTTTTAAGTTTTTCTGCTGTACTTTCATATTGCAAATTCTTTTTGAGTTTTCGCTTACGATATAAGCATTAGGAATAGCTTATTATAACTAAAATAGATCGACCTAATAAATAGGAAATGTGTGCGGCAATATTGCGCAATATTTGCTCAGCTCTGACACGGACGTGAATGTGTTGTGTTGCACAATGGAAACCATTAGAATAAGTTGTTGGTGCACCTGTTGAATGTTTACTAAACATTTCCGTATACAGAAATATGCTGATTTTCTTCAATACAAATACGCAGTTTCTTAATCTTTAAGGACAACATACTCGCATATATTTTTTTTATTTTCGAATATACAATTTTAAATGTCATAGCAAATCTCTAGAGCAAGAAAAGTTAAACTGTCTTAAGTACGTGGGACATATTTAAAAAAGTTTAAACTGCTATTCTAGAGAACTACTAGAGTTTAGTAAGTAACAAGAGCGTGAAGACCTCTAGTTTTGTGGGATACATTTGGCTAATGCTAAGCATTTATAAGGATTCTTTATTAAGGACATTTAAATTTGCCTTTAGTGACGATAAAGGCAAAAATAAACCCATACACGTCACGTTAGAACTTTTTACGACTAATAAAATTGGTTTACAAATATAAATGATAGCAGTTTATTTCAGACTCTACTCACTCGAAAAAAAATACGTTAGACATTTAATTCTTCATTTGGACAAAGATAGACAACGATTGTGTACCAAACATTTTTGGTAGTCACAATCAATGTCATCAACATCAACAGCCTTTTACAGTTCACTGCTGGACATAGGTCACTCCTTAGCAAGGAGGTTTTGGCCTACTATACCACGCTGGCCAGACGGGCTGGAATAGGGTTTGTTTCAAGTTTTCCTTCTCTTTGTAATGATTTTGTCTTGTATATTTGGTTCCCTTAGTCGTATTTTACGACATCCATGGGATGAATAACAATATGAGAAATATACAATTCATCCCAACAATAATAACAATATGTCTGATTAATCACTATGTATTCTTAATCCGTCACCACACGGATTATATCAATGTAATAAAATTAATTCATAGAGGACTGTACCTTAATTCAAATTGCGTAAATGCTATATAGATAGTATTATTATGCACCTAGTATAAATAAACTTATCAAAGAAACAACGAGAGTCTGCAGTACATAACTCTTGATAATATTCAAAACGTAGTAACCTATGTCGGGTTCGGGGACCCGATAGGGCTCGATAGGCACAATTAATTTAATTAAAGCTGTAAACATCTTGGCGACAGGCGAGACTGATACTGTCAGAACGTGGACAAAGTTCGAATCGAGTAATTTCTTTGTTACCATTATTATGTCAGTATCTTTTAAAGGCGCTGATACCCGATCGTCGCGGTGACCTCGTTTGGCGATTGGCCCGCGCAGGACTCTTCACCAATCGTAACGTCAAACTCCATCACCGTTTGTTGTAGGTTCCCGATTTTCCTTTTCACCTTTTCATCCCACACAACGTCTTGGTTCGTTTTAAATGCTTACTTACCTACTATAATGCGATTAACCAAGACAAAAATCATAAAATTTGTCACGTGCTTCAAATAACTTTCAATCAAGTCTTTAGCATAGTGCCTTTTGTGTATTATGTATTTATTTCTAGATTCATATTTGTTTTCAGGAAATTGGTATAAATAAGCCAATAGAAGCAACAATACTTAGAATTTAAAACAATTTCGATTACTTATTTCGATCGGTGACTTGATATAACAATTTATAGTTACACTTAAAAATGAGTTTTAATTTACTATTCTTAAACACGTATTTGGTGTATTCAACATTCTCAATGATAAAAATACGGTAAATGCATTAAAATGCAACGTACTTAAGTCTATGTAAAAATTTTTGATAAGAAAATATCAAAGGTTTACATATATCGTACAAAGTTATCTTTAAAATATAATAATTACAATAATAAAAAATAACACGATTTGAATATAATTATAACATTAAAGTAAAAGAAACTGAAGTAAAATTGCATAAAGAAGGCAACACTGTGATTCAACGATGCCATTAAATAGTTACGGGTGATAAATAGCACACGATAAGACAGCGATAACGCCAATACATATCTCTAGAAACGCATTGGGCTAGGTCTTTTAGAGTCCTAGAATACTCTAGTGGAGAAGTCAAAAGCATCCATTCTCCGAGTCTTTTCCAAAACTAAATCGGAGTAAGCTTTCAGTCTGCTACGTCACCGCTGAACTCTCATTCATTTATTTGGAGCGATTTCCATTAAACCACTACGACTCAAGAAGTTCTATAGATAGACACTTGTCGGCATTTTTAGGCCTTCAACTACACGTAACGATTACTACAGATGTTTGTATGGTCACCGGGACTAACGGCTGAACATCTGAGGGATCTGGCTAAAATTACTTAACTTTGCAATGTGCTACGATAGTATAAGTAAGTCGAGTTTGAGTTTTAGAGATTCTGGTATCGAGTTACCATTTACCACGGAGTCTACCAATTCAAAAGCATTAGAAAAAAACATTTCATTCGGTAGTCGGTTTTTTTAACTAGTAAGCGTGTAAAGGGTATTATGATCTACTTATGAGATAATTGATTGAAATTGAACCTTGGGATAATATGTTCGTATTACATAATCGACGACTCGGTGGCGCGAACGGCGGTAAGTCGGGCGACCGTGGCCAGAACCTAAGATATTCTCCCGAGTGTAAAGGAGTTTTTAGCCTACTATACCATTCTGACCAGACGGATTTGTATAAGGTTTGTTGCAAATTTTGCCAAATTTTGTCTTACCAGTAATGTTGGTCTGCATAGTTTGATTCCTCGTAATATTTGTATAAACAGCAATTAGTTCCGAGACAATTAGTGAACCAGAAAGTTGGTGTAGTGGTTAAAGTGGTTACTTTACTGCTTTCTAGTGCGCTGTATGTGGGGTTTAAATTCACAGGTTTAAACCCCACATGGGATAACATTTTGTGTGATCCACAAAATATTGTCCTTAGTCTGGATGTTCTTTGTGTATTTGTAAAGTCCCCCACGACAAAGAAATATTTCTAACGCGGCAGTGGTTTATTATAAAACATATAAGCAGGGTGTTAAAGAAATAATAGAGTATAAGCAATATGTTCGTTCATGAATCACTCAGTCAGTCATGGCAAGTCATTTTATGATTACCACATAATGGTGTGTAAACCTAGCTTGTTTGCTATGTGATAAGAGAAAGAAACTGTTATTGCGCGATCCAGGTAACTAGTAACTTCTAGATTGGGTTGTCATCTCTTGTTCATGTATATTTGCTTGTATTTTTTTTGGAGGTAAGAGTTATTTTATACTTATATTTTTACTAAATTATCTGACGATTCAACACGCAAGAGAGTATTACATCAAAGCACCTTATCAGATTGATATGATACAAATACTATCTTTCCGACAAGCGACAGAATTTACCTTTGTACCATCACACTACTCCGCTATCAGAAGAAACTGATAAATGATATAGCTGTGTGCTTATTTTTAACACAATATCCCTCTTAAAAGAGTGCATTTTAAAAAGTCGCTTGACTGAAATTATTCCTACTTTAAATTTGCAAACTATACTACTGAATAATTGGTGATCCGTGTTGTCGTGTTTCGTTGGTGAGTGTGAGACCGGAGGCCCATTGATGCAGGGGTGACATTTATCTCGGTAACTGTGTAAGCCTTACACTGTCACAATGACAGTCATGCCTTTTACGTCCCCAAGTGGGGAGTGAAAAAGCATCTCACAAAGCCACCACCATAGTGTGGGTCTGATACTTCATTGTCTGACAATGAGTATGGTGACCACATTTCTTGGATTCTATTGATACTTTCCATCAGGTAGAGTAGAGTCACTTTGGCAGGCTCTTAATATAGACAAATATATACATATATATATTTCAGAAATAGTATGTCTTGACCATAGACGATCTCGAGTGATAGACGAGAAGTGAAGAAGAAATCTCTGGGAATCGCAACTTTAATATTAATTTATGATTTATAAGTGGTGCCGTTTGTGCAAGACAGTCTGACGCATATTAAAGAAATCATTGAATTAGTACTCGCCTTTTAACAGTAATGGATTTTAAATTGATCTTCATAATAAAGATTCTTCTCGTCCCTAAAGCGACAATTAATTACTTTTGATGAACTACTGTTGGTTGAGTTGAACGTGATTTAGACAGCACGTAATTCTACTTTAAGCATGTGTGTGTAGCTGATTGATGAGCAACAATACCTACCAGATTATCTATGATGATCGACTGTAGGTAGTGACTGAGAGGGCAGTCTTTTTGAGAATTGTGAACTATCATTATAATAATTGCAGCAATAACACAAATAGAATTTCGACCAATAAAAATATGAATTTAGAAATTCGGATCATATCAAAGGTTATCATTGCACGTCTCACGACACGTACTGATAACCCGGTACCGGTAACAAAATATAGATAAAATCTTTTATTGGTGTTTACGCCGAATATCATGTGACTAGCCATGTGGCGTGGCGGTATTGAGTATTCGACGGTAACTTCAGTAGTCGTGGGTTTACGCGTCTGTATAATATCTACATCTTAAAGTATGTGTAAATATGTTATTCATTGCTAAACTAGTTACTAGAAACCTATCTATTTCTAAACGTATTAAAGCGGGCTCAACGTGAACAAATAACAAAAATTAAATTGAACTCACTGCTCAATTTTATATACAAATAGTAGGAATCTTATTTATGGCGTTAGTATTTCAAAATTTTATTTGCTATAGCCTTGTATTAACATAAATTCTTAGAATGAAAAAAACACTGCTGAAGTAATGTTCCCTTCTTTAAAGAAACTAGTGGTATAAATAAAACAAGCCCGTTACCGGCACGCAACTATTTACCTAACGCGATATAATACCAAGGACTGAAAACAAGTCTGAATATTAAAACACAAGAACATGTTTATTATGTTTTCGTCATAATTCGTCATATTTGAAGATTTTTCAATAACATGTCAGAATCATATCCCTTACTTTAAAAAATTGGTGACTTGTTGCTACGTTATTTAAAGTCCATGTCAATGGCTGTACGTTTTAATTGGTTGCAATTGCGCAAAACCGATTAACCCCAGAGCGAGCTGCGGTTTGGCGCATTCGAATTATGTCGATCAATGTGGTCCTGCACTCGTTAGCTACCGATTCATTTAAACTGTGTTGCCGTTATGTTCCAACACTGATACAAATATGGGCAAATTTCTAAACCAAAACTGGTAATCATAAAGTTGTGACGAAACGACATGCATTCTTGAATAGTGCAAACTGTTAAGTGGAGGTTAGAATTTACATTATGTAATGCTAATACAAATTCTGTACTATAAGCAAAGTAGGACGACATTCTAAAAAACAAATAGTAAGTGACATAGTTGAGTTCTAAAAGTAGCAATTAACATAAAACTATACAACAATACGACTTCCTGACACTTAGTGTTTAGACATCGAGCGTGAAAATACAATCTACGCTGTCCCATCCCAATCTGTGATTGTAATCAGAAGTTTTGTCTGTTGAAACCAAAAAATTAAAGATAGAGGTAGGTAGAGTCTGGTGGTTTAAGCGCGAATGGGCCGATTCGACCGGGGTAATACTACCCTCTCGCAGAGGACTAACCTAAAGCGACAGCGTGCTTGCTGTCGTATTTCGTTGGTGAGTTTAAGACCGGAAGCCCATTGGTGCAGGGGTGAGAGTTATTATGGTAATTGTGTAAACCTTACACTGCTGCGATGATTGTTATGTCTTTTACGTACCCAAGCGGGACGTGACAAAGCGTCTCACTAGGCCGCCAGGCATTATGTGGACTACCATACTGTGTTATCTGCATTCGCAACTCTTGGATTCTCTTCATGCTTCCCATCAGGCAGAGTAAAATGAGTTTGGCAGGTTCTTAAAAAAATACTGTACGTACAATCATTGTAAATTACAAGATTTTGAATTTCTTTTAAATTCTAAAACGTGGTCTGTCATGGCGGTTGATAGTTTGTTCCGATGTACATTTTCCTATAAGTAATTACTTAATTTATCAACAAAACAAGCCATTTACAAATTTTTAATCGTAATCTTAAGGACAGCAACAGCTGAAATGTCAAAATACATCCCGCCATATGTAAATAAACCAGTTTCTTATTTTACATTCAAACAATGGAAGTTGTGATAGTGAAACATTTCCTTAACAATACGCAAAATAAATGTATGATTGTATGATTGAAGGATACGTTTCAAGAATGAAACGAGCTCTGGTATGCTATAAACATACACACATACATAAAAACACACCTATTTCCCCGGAATGGTAGGCAGAGGCACATTAGCGCACACTTTTCGCCAATGTTTTGGTCCCACATAATAGATGGCGAGCTTATTGCCACTATTCGGGATATTTTATTTGCCAGGGTCTCGTCTATCGATCCTACGGTTACTAAGTTCTTGGTGAAAACCGTATGTGCATGGGTATGCTATGTAGCTGTGAATGAGTGAGTAAAATGTTACTTTATAGTTTAAAACCAATGATGATCATAAAATTCTCTATGCATAAAGGTAAGTACGAGTTCTGAAACGATTACCTCTGATTTAAGTCCTAAAAAATCGCTGTAGTATCCACGCAAATTTTGTACGGCATTCTGTATGCTACACTTAACTAAGCAGTCCTATAGTATATATAGTACCAACCTATAGTACCAACAGAAAATGCAACGTCAAAAAAAAATTATAAATACATTTTCTTTTAATTGTATGTGTATGTATTGTAATATGTTATTAACATAACTTTTAGAATTAATTGTCTTGTATATTGTAATATTTCCTTGTATGTACATATATTATTTCATTTAATTGTTTGCCATCATTTGAAAGCGTCTAAAGTGATTTACAGTAGGTACATTAATCTTGAAATGAATTTTATGAAACTATGAAATATTATAGTAAGACATTTACGTTCCCCAAATTGCGGTAATGATTTGTGATATATTTGATTATATATAGATATATACTCGTATTATATATTATATATTCTATCTAGAATAGCAACAAAGTATTGTGTATACGATGCAATTTTTTTTTTTTTTTTATAGTAATCTACCAAAGTGACTCTACTCAGCCTGATGGAAAGCACGAATAGAATCCTAGAGCGGTGGTCGCCATAAATGTCAAATGTCATATATAAAAGGACATGTTGTGTATTAGAGAGATATATTAATAATATTGTATTATAAATATAACTTGTATTATAACCTTGTATTTATGACTCAGAAGTCAGAGCTCCTTTTCTTTTACACAAAAACGCCAAATTATCGTAACTTGGACCCTATTATGTAAGATCAAATATCAATAGATTGACAACATATGGGTATTTAATACTTATTCGGACACAAGCGACGGTATATTCATAAGAAATGTGCTTTCGGAACGGTTTACTGGTAATAAAATCCAAGGTTACTAGGCGCATATGAATTACTAGCTTTTGCCCGCGGCTTCGTTCGCGTGGAATTTCGTGTGCCACACTAAGTTTCGTAACAGATCATTTTAAATAAATATATTTTTTTAAACATACAAACAATCCTACGGTACATCATCTTTGTGTAACTTCAATGGTTTAGGCAGCGTACGCCAAGATAACTCTCAGAGGTCAGATTTTTTTCTGACTTAAATGACATGTACCGTTATATTATGACCAAAATTACATAAAATCATTTTGTAGCCTATGTTATTCCAATGTATAACCTATATCACTGTAAAGTTTCGTCCAAATCCGTCCAGTAGTTTTTTCATAAAAGAGTAACAAACATCCATACTCACAAACTTTCGCATTTATAATATTAATAGGATTGTAAGTAAAGGAAATAAAGTCTATCTGTCTGTCAGTATTATTTCCTGTGGTTAACTTTATTCAAATTAGTCATAACCAGCCATTTTACTGCTCCGACGAACAGCTCAGCTGACTTACAAGGTTGTGTTTCTCAGAGCGTGTAATGTAATTTATTGTCACATGTTTTGATAACTTTTTTTTACTAAACAAATGTGTTTACACTTTTCACAATGGATCGATTAGTTTCCGCTTTAGTGTTGAGCCAAGGAAATAGCAAAGAATTGTTGTTAAACCAGGATGCAGAGCACGTGTTACTGGATAAAGGTGCTTTTTATAACCTATCAATATCATCTACCTATGGAAGAATCGAATTCCGCCTTGTTAGAAGGATCAGTTAAATTTTAACAGCTTGCTATAAAGCCATAAGCTATCACATCTATACTCTATCATTTGCTAAACCTTTCATCCTAAACGCAACTCTAATCTGCGTTATTTTCTTTTTTATTTTAAGGGCCTCCCAAAGTGACTACTCTGCCTGATGGAAAGCATGAATAGAATCCACGAGTTGTGGTCACCACACCCATTGTGAATACAGACAATGCAGCATGGTGACCCACACTATGGTGGCCTAGTGAGATTGTTTTCCCGACCCGTTATGACTCTTATATATTTTTCATGTGACGTGACTCACTAAAATGAGGAACGGATGAATTGGTTGGAATTAGCACAGGACCCACATCAAAATGATACGAATAAATTGTATATATTTTAGACAAGACGTTGTCTTAAAAGTTGTCATAAAAATGTAATTTAATTACATCCTCGATTCTCCCACATTTTGTAACATAAAGCACAGTTGTTCGAAAGTGTCAACAACACTATAATTTTCAGTTCTTTTAATGTCTATTAAGACCTACATTTCAATATAGTATCGTAATATTTTTTTTACATTGACTAAGATTAAGAATTAGGTGATTGAAATCTGTGCTAACAATGTTTTTGCATGTTTTATTTAACTTGTAATAGATAAAACAAATATAAAAATATTAAAACACATTTTTCTCACTATAAATTTTAACTTCCTCTAAGAAAAAAATAATATAAACCAGATAATTTCTGACGGGAAAACGGGAAGAGTCATTCCGAACCTGTAAATACTAGTTTCTTCCTCATTTTTTGCCTTCAAAAAACTGCACTTACATTGAAAATACATCACTTATATAAAATCTGAATAAAAATATATTTCCGTGTGGTGACAGATTAATAATATAGAGTGACACTATCTCTATTCGTCCCATGGGTTACTATAAAGAGAAGGCAAACTTCTAAAAACCCTATACCAAGCCGTTCGGCCAGTGTGGTATAATAGGCCGAAACCTCCTTGCTAAGGAGAGGCCTATATCCAGCAGTAGACTGTTTAAGGCTGTTGATAATGATGAATAAAATATAGATGTTTCATTCACATGACCACAATGCAAGTACAAGAAGGTGAGAAAAACAGAACGCTGCTTGTCTATTTTTAAAGTTGGCTCGTTGCCACCCGCGCGCTCTGCTTTACCTATGTAAGTGTATCAATTATTCCGATGATATGATTTTTATGTCACATTAAATCATAGATTGGAATTTTAACGACTATGTCGCTTACAAAAAGAGAATAACAAGAAAAAACTGCTCACAATATCTCTGGGAGGCGACTAGGCAAATAAAATGTAAGCCGCAAATAAAGTTTTTTATCTCTTTTGGCAAATATTAGTAAGATAACGGGTCGTTAGGAGTTGTGGTTAAGACTGCTTATTTTTGTAACGTATAATTTTCGTGGCATAAAAACTATCATGGATATGGCTAGAGCTAATTATTAAACACGCCTCTTTCATGTTATCAGTAGTCATTAATCAACCGTTTGATTCTACACTGGGGCAATGATCATGTGCAAGATTTGCGCAGGCGCAGCCATAGTTAACTTTATAAGATATTTTCCCACGTATTGGAAAAATTACTTTCATTTAACTGGTCATTTTCGAGAGTAACTGAATGAGTGATAATTTGATCTTTTCGTTCTAAAAATCTTTAACGTTTTGCTAAATCAAAGTTACCTGAAAATGTGATATTTAATTAGAGATGTATTTTAATATGAAATAGCGTAGCGCGTTCGTGCCCTCATAATTGGATTTCATGTAATAGGATTACCAAATAAAGCGGGTTGTCTGAATAGCACTTGTGTTAGTTACGACTGCTTTGTTACAAAGTAAATGACTTCTACAAGTTGAATTTGTGAAATGAGTACTTAATGAACAAACCGAGGCGTCGTCGAAAAAAAGGGTGTGAAGTAAAGTTGACATAACGTAAGACATCTAAGTACTTATAATAGAAACTTCACTTGAAACTTGAATAATTCAAATAATAAAGATTGTAGAACTATCGCTTGCAAACGGCAAGGGAACATGTATATTTATCTTCTCTTCTTTTTCTTACTAAAAATATTATAAAGGTACATTTTAAACTTTTGCATTTCGTAATATGTACACTTGTTAGTAACTACAGAACGTAATTAATAGCCATACCGATTAAAATCAGGTTGAGCTGACCGTGGTCACAATATATTTACATCAGTACACTTTCGAATTGACAGTTGTATTTAATACTAATTTTTACTCGTGGCTGCGCTCACTTTTGTGACGATTATTTACGAGTTCAGGGCTAAAAGCCCTGAAGGCGCAACAGGCAGACAGACTAACTTTTACATTTTAATTTTAGTAAGGAAGTATTTACAAAACAATTATAATATTATCTTATTATGGGATTCAAAATGTTTTCTTTATTAACTCGACAACCATCATAAAATAAGTAATTTGACTTAAATATTTCTAAATACGTTTCTATTAGTACTTTCTCGTAACAGGTGTAACTAACTGTGAATGAAATTCAAATGATAATACTTTAAATTGGTATGTTATAGATGATCTGATGAGAGCCAGAAGTATGAACTCCTGGGTAACTAAGAGTAAATCTCTCTCCAGTTTGGGTTCATATATAATAATTCATTTTGACGAAAGCAACATGATTCGCTACAAATTATTTGAAAGTGAAGTCCGAAGATGTTTGGTTGCTTTGAAACAATGTGGAAATGATAAATTATTTCATCTTTTTTTTTTGTTTATATATTATCATAAGTATAGACCCTAGCAGACTTTCGGTTAGTAAGTAAACATAGCTATTACATTTACGGTTGCCCAAAATGCCGCAAAAGTAAACCCTAATATAACTTTACCTGATGACCTTCTTGAACAAATTTATCAACGTTTAAACCACAAAATTTGTCGCCAAAATTGTCGGATAACACTTTCCTCAACTTTTCCTGTCCTACTCGCACCTATGACAAATGGTATATGGTGTGAAATCAACCGTTATCGGTGAATGACAGCGTGGAACGGATTGCGAGGTCAAGGCGCGAGTGTCGTTGGCACTGCACCAGAGTTCACTTCGCGAGTTCCTATGCATGACCCTAATGCACATTTTACGAATGTTTAAATACTAGCTCATGATACAGAAAAAGATAAAACGTTTGAACGTAGTGAGTAGTAATATGTTACATAATCATATTTAGGTTCATATGTTACAAGACACACCTATATCCAACACAAAGGATTATAAAATCCAATGTTAGACGCAAGTGTGTAAAATTTGTTAGAATGACTAGCAGAGAAATACATACGCATTTAATTTTTAAAGGGTGTACCGGATCTGAACAGTTCGGCTAAATGCAAAGCAATCACATGTCATACAAGTACCAAACTGACAATGTTACGAAGTTAATACAATAAAAAAATCAACAAACAAATGTTAATGCATTATAATAAAAAACAGAAACTCGTCTTTGTGATTTCTATTGTACATGTACTAATGGTATTGCAGTCATTCTACTGAATCTGCATCCTAAGTAAAAGTTTCTGAGAAACAAAACATTTAAATCTATTAGCACATATTAAAGACACAATCAAGACAGTCGTATGACGTACAACAATAACGTAAACACATGTACTTTAGAAAGAAACATTCTCTGGTTAGGGTAATATTTAAATCTTAAAGAGCATATTTATAAAAAATAACTCCTGGCAATGGAGAATCAGAGGCCTCTACTTCAATGTTGATCTAATCACTATATAAGAATCAGCTAAAAAAATTGGTTTAAATTTCTTTCCACCTAACATTACTCAACAAACGTACAAAAACACTGCCGTAAACAACCTGCATTCTGTCAAGGTATTCACGGTTCGTTTAACGAATTAATATATGTTAAATAGCCCTGCCATTTACTTGTCAATCCCACACGAACATTTACATTAATGCAGAGGTGACAGTTGTCGTGGTAAATGAGTTCAACACAATGCTACGATGACTGTCATGTCTTTTACGTCCCCAAGAGAGGCGTAAAAAATCGTAATAGGCCGCCATAGTGCGGGCCGCCATAGGGTTGGTCACCATACTGTATTGTCAGCATTCGCAATGAGTATGGTGACTACAACTTTTGGATTCCATTCATGCTTTCCATTAAGCAGAGTAGAGTCACTTAGGCAGGCTTTTAAAATAAAAAAAAAGGTGATACCATAAAAATGAATCGAGAGACCAATTTTAGATCACATGAGTAATCTTCAAAAACAATCACACCTCAAGTGAAAAAACAACATGTACTCGTATTAAGAAAGGAATTCCTTTCCGGTAGCTTCTGAGAAAACCGGAATACTTGGCTCCAAGTCTTCGTGACCTTGGTGGCACGTGCCACGTCCCACTGACTCACTGCTCACTGCATTGAAACGACATTTCACTAAGAGTATGCTGGTTTCATTGATCAAAAATGTACCTTAGAGAGTTAGTGTTCGGGGAATTCGAATTTTGTCGTTGTGTTGATATTTTTAAAACTACATCTATTCTATCACATTCAATTTTTTAAATTTAAGTATCATCTGACCGCATCCGCACGAAAGCTGCAAAAAGTATTTGAAATCATAAAAAACTCAGCTTTGTTTGATCACGTTTACCAGTGAGGTGTGAATAGCACAGAAAAGCGGTGGCAAAACCCACTCAACAAAGTTCACAACATCCACGGACGATCTACTACATATTTGATTACAACTTTTACAAAAATTCACCACATTTGACAAAATATGCGTTTTATACGCGAATTTTGTCACATGAGAGATTTTTTAAGGACTGATAGCATTGAATACTTCAAGAAAATATATCAATATTGATTTCTCTAAAATATATTACCCAATATCTAAGATAAATGAAGAAGATTTTAATTTGTGCTTTTAACCAATATTATTAGGCCACAAGTCCTAGCAAATATCTACTTAATAAATACCTACAATGACAAGGTAAATTATTATAAGCTAAAAAACTGTGTGACGAGCTACAAAATCCGACTTAAAAAAAGGCAGACTTACGAAGGTAAATTACTATATAATCCTTTCCAAATGTTCTGTATGAGATCATTAATTTTTTAACTCAATTTTACGCAAAACAAAGAATATTATATTTTAAATACTACATCCATATTTAGCACATTTAAAAATGAACACAAGTAAACAAACCAATCTCTCTGTGTGTTTAATTATTAAGCAACCTGAATTTAAATACAGTATTGTTCACTTCCCGTTAATGTATTCATTTTTAAGTAGTTTTTTAACACTAGAACATCAATTTATTGTGTACACAGTATGTACCTAGATTGCTTATTTTTAGCGTTATAAAACAAAGAGAAACAAGATAAATCTTTCTATATAAGTTAAAAACTTCCTTGAAAAATTCTTTTATTACACTCTTTGTCTTAAGAGACCGATGACTGATTTAAATTATGAAAGATGTCAATACACCTATTGACGTCTTTCATACATGAGAGCAATACCGGCCTACACTCACTTTCTTTACACTGACACTAAAGATAGCGTTTACGTTAAATAAACATTTAGAATTAACAAAGTCAAAGAGCCAGGACTTATAAGTGTTGACACTATCTTTTTCATTTAGACCACACCTTACTTAATTGGACAATTCCGACAAAAATTAATCTGATCTCAGATTATTTACTTTTCAGTCTAAAAAAATGTTAAATCTCGAACAGCGTTTAAATAAAATCCAAGCTTTTTTTTCTTCATTAAGTGAGTCCATATATATGCATTGTACATATGTGGGTTAGGAATCGTGAGCGAGCGCAGCGAAGGTGAGCGAGCCACGTTGACACCGTGCCAATCTCTGGCGCGCGACAACGAAACCGTTTCTGCATTTCATACACAAATATCATACCAAATTTTCCTTTACAAACGAAGATACTAATATGGTCTTAATCATGGTACAAACTATCATAACAAGTTAAAAGAATACATTTATAAATTCACGTGACTTGTATCTATTAGATACAACCACCTGTCTTATAATTAGTCTGCCATTGTTAGGCACCAGCGGCTAATTAAGATGCGCGAGCCGCTCCCATTGTGACGTGAGGATGCGCGCGAGCACGTTGATGTCGTATACACAAGGACCTGGCTAACTGAGTGACGCTACTATCCGGCTATAACGAATCTCCGTTCGACATATGTGTACGTGGATCTTCACATGCCACCAATATTAAACGTCGTTGTCTAGATTAACTATTTATTGAAAACTTTGCGCACATTTCAATTACAAGGACGTTGTGTTTGTTTGTGTGCGTTGGTGGTCAACAAAACACCACGTGACTGGCATTTTGAACGCTAACTTGTTGCTTAATCTAAAGAACAGTACCTGAACAAAAAGGGAACAAACACTAAGAGGCCTTGACGGGGACGTTCGTTTCTTATCTGGGGGCGTTATATCTGACAAACATTTAGGCGGTATTGTTCAAAGTAAATAGAATTGACCTTGGGAATGCTAAGTATTCGCCGGTTCGAGAGATAACGCTCTCTGTAATGTTACCTTGTGCGCTCGAAATGAATTTCTTTATGTGCCAAACAAGTTACTCGTACACCGGCACACCTTGACAAAAAAACCTATCACTGCTGTCGAGTTGCGTAATATAAAAGATCACTGACCTGTGTAACCATATCCCAGTAGAATCCATCCAGCATAGACTTGCCATGTTGATGCTGCCGGCAGAGAGCCGGCCAGAGTGAGGCGCGGACGGGACTGTTGATTGGCCAAGAGTTCTCTCTGATGATTAGCTTCAGTTCCCGCTTACGAGCCTGTTGAATCAGCGGCTGGATCTCTTCGAATGTTTTGAGTGGCGCTTTCTTGCCTGCGAATAACGGAGAGGGTAAGCACTGTGTCCAGACAGGCGTCGGAGGATCGGAGACAGCGAGAGACTCCGCGCTGGGTGCGCGAAACGCGGCAGGTTCTATGTACATCGCACTGTTGGCGCGGGGCACATGCTTTCGGTGCGCGCGCGCCGTCGGCACTGCCGCCCGCCGCAACGCAAGCTCGTCAGCCTCAGGAAAATACGATAGCGCGCCCCAACTCTTCGATTGTTTATTTGACCGTGTGACGCATTCGTGGGTCGAACCGACCGTCGACGAGCGCCAACTTAGTCACTACTTATAAAGGCTTTAAATAATTTATCTATGATCTTCAGATATTTACGAGATTTAAATTTAGTTCATGACGTAATTTACTCTGGCCTGAAGTAAATCAACAGCGGTTGTTTATGGTAAGATGTCTAATTTTAATTTATCACTTTAATACATTACGTAAAAGAATTTTCAAAAACTAAGTACATAAAAGTAAACAACACGGAGATATTACACGATAATAGCATGAGCAGTTGTATAAATAGTAACAGAATCAAAGCAAAACGCAATGCTTTGGCAGTGAGCCAATAAAACGAAAATTTCGTATTGCATACGTAATCGTTGGTTAAATCGTTTCGAAGCAAAAAGATAATAAAATGTTGAAGATGTGTAGCTACGCCGTTGGTTTGACCTAACATTTTGTTTGTAATTAATGCGCGAGTGTTTAAAACAAGTTGTCTCTAGGACAACACTTTGTCTTTTAAGAGTCCTGTTGGTTTGCTGTTCAAAGATACTTACTGCAAAGCCAGAGGTCATGAATTCGATTGCCACTCAGAATAAATATGTGTCAAGTATGATCATTAGTCATACGTCTAAACCATCAGCAGCGTTTAATAGTCCACAGCTGGACATAGGTCTCTTCTTAGAAAGTAAGTTTTGGCCTACTATGGCCAGACGGATAGATACAGGGTTGGTAGTACAAGTGTAGGTACAAGTTTTTCTTCTCTTTGCACTGCTGTTGTCCTGCTTAATTTGCTCCCTTAAGGGGATTAAATGGCTCTTACGACACCCACGGGATGAATAGGGGTCATGACACTTCGCATTCTTAATCCGTCACCGCACAAACACTGTCCAAGTCAAATTTATATATACATAACATGTATGTGTTTCGAAATATGTAAATATGTTTATTTAGATTGATGGTAACAAGTTGACCCCCTACTACGCTTCTATCTATCCCTTTGAAAATAAAGCCGTGAGTATATTTATGGCACTGAGTAGTACAACCCTTCAGGTATACGATAACTTAAACAAATAGACTAATATTTGGACTCGCAGAATACCAGATAGTGGAGTGCCTAGGGGTTTTCACCTCGGATTAGAGTTATAGTGAATGAATTAATATGATCGATGTGGGATATTGTTTTTTAGACTATAAATTGCAATGTTTACCCAAAATTTTTTTGTGCACTCCATTTTTTCATTGTTTAAACAAATTATTATAAAAAATCAATGTTTTACTATATATTTTCACTTTAAAAAGTATTTTTTTTTTATTTATATGTTAAATTTTACCTGAGTAGACATATAGGAACATTTTTCAAAGATACCTGTGTATCAAGATAGTAGTAGGGATCTCGAACAGGAAGAAAAACATGGAGGGGAGAGCAGAGCGACAGTTGCTATTATATGTACAATAGAATTTCTCGGCTAGTTTAGTTGCAAGTAACACGTGTTCTGTGAATATTATGCTTCTAAAACAGTGAAAATTTGGTTTTTTGGTAAAAAAATCTTGTATATTCTTGTACTGGGAAGTGTATTGAAGACGACGTTTTTGTATTGAACTATTACAAATTATTTTGTATTGCTTAATTTGATAAGTGATTAGATTGAAAACTGCAGTTCATTATTGAATTAATTAAATAATAAATAAATCGAAAATCAAAGATCAGATTTAATAAAAAAAAATAATTTGATAATAATGAATCAAATGCAATTAATTATTTATTAATTGTTTTTTATTAGATTTCTAAGAATGGATAAATCAACGGATACCAGCATGGCTGCTAAAAATAGCTGCATAATACGTATATACCTGGGTTCTAGGTCCAAATTTAGGTGAAATGTTAAAAATTAGTAGAGGAGTAACCTCTTTACAAGCTGCTTCAACCGAACAACAAGATGGATTGTTACCTCACCTACAAACTGAATTTGTTTATGATCATTCAAGTTGTCGACAAAAATATATTAATAAAAAGTATATTGGAATGTATAAAAATAAGGTCCGTGAAAATCTCTCATTTTCTAAAACCACCCCGAGGCAAAGTTCAACAGAAGATATTTTCATCGAAATGTTTAGAAAAATCATTACCAAATTGTAAAGAACATACTCTTTTTTTACATGCCTTTACGGGTTATACCACACTACTTCTGCGTTTTTCAATGAAGGAAAAATTAAGTTTGAAAAAATTTTGAGAAATGGATTGATTTACATGACTTAGTAAAAGTATTTAAAGATATCAATGAAGACCCCAATAATATATTACAAGCAGGTGTAGCATGTATTTTGAGTTTATATGATTTAAATACATTAAGGTTTAATTCTTTCATAAAAGTGTTCTTTTTTCATCACTGTCTCTAACAACTGATGCACCGTTTGAGTACCTTAAAAGAGTGTACCTACAAATTCAGATATGGCTAGGAAATGACGTAGTTATTGAAAATTGGGGATGGAAGTATTCCAATAACATGTACATCCCAATAACAATGAATCATTTACCTGCTCCGGATAATTTATTGCAAATGTTATTTTGTAATTGCAAAAAGGGATGTGGAGCTGCGTGTGGATGCAAAAAAAGTGGTTTATACTGCAGTGTAGCATGTTTACAGTGCAGCGGAAATAGTTGTTCCAATACTTCACCTATTATACAGATAGATGAAGTAGAAGAAAATATTTGATGTAGACAACAATGTAATATATTTAAGTAAACAGATTTTGTACGAATATTTTTTTTTTTTCATTAGTCGTAATTAATTACCTTATTTTTTTTAATGTACACAATAGAGAAAATTTCATTTATAAGTAAACTGGCCGAGAAATTCTATTGTGCATATAATAGCAGCTGTCGCTCTGCTCTCCCCTCCACGTTTTTCTACCTGTTCGAGATCCCTACTACTATCTTTATACACAGGTATCTTTGAAAAATGTTCCTATATGTCTACTCAGGTAAAATTTAACATATAAATAAAAAAAAATACTGTTTGAAGTGAAAACATATGGTCAAACATTAATTTTTTATAATAATTTCTTTAAATAATGAAAAAATGGAGTGCACAAAAAAATTTTGGGTAAACATTGCAATTTATAGTCTAAAAAACAATATCCCATATCGATCATATTAATTCATTCACTATAACTCTAATCCGAGGTTTTACGGTTTTGAATGCTCCAGGCACTCCACTAAGACCATCATAACGTAAAAATGTGAAGCTTTAAAAAGCTTGCTCGTTAACTGAACATGGAACAGCATAAATAAGAGCAAAGTTATATTACCTACTTAATTAAATATGCATGAGAGCTATTGGTTACAAAGCCGATCATCAACCCTTGCATTTTCAATCGCAAATGTTATGGATGATGTATAAGTTGTATTAAAACACTGGACGATACTACTAATTTAAGGTCTTTACCGACTTAATTATGTAATAAACCAGACAGTTTCAAGAATCTCGTAGGACAAGTGGAGCCAGGGATTCGAATATTTCGGTACCACGATTGAAGCGAAGGTATGGAGCCAGGGCGTTTAGAAATTCACCTCATGGAAAGAAAATGGATGAAGTCTGAATGTAGGTATTTTATTTCAGCTTATTATAATATCTGTCTGTATATACTGTCTCTCCGAAATATTTTGATCTATTCTAAGGTCGCTTGGAATTTCTAATGAGTAACTCGGCAAAACAAACCCAGTTTATTAATGCGATATCATTACCTTTTTGTTTGATATTTTGCCCTCACATTGTATGCCTTTAGTTGATCACTGATATGTTTTCAGTATGGAAAAATACTTCAGAAAAGTAAAATAACTTCTCTAGCTAGGTCTAAAAATTTTAAAATTTAAATATCATAATTATAATTTTAATGAAACAAAAATGGCCGTCGTTCGATTTTTCTCGACATTATCATTATGTTTGATGCATGTTTGTGTTTCGGCATGTGAAAACTGTAAATGTAATTTCTGGTGATGCATTATATGTGCACACCGGCGATATAAACTTTCCGAACCTACTATGACATTTCAAGTTATACAGGTACACGAAATCGTATATAGCAAAATTTATTCCTGTTCGTCAGTTTTTACTAAAACTCGATAACTGCTGAACAAATTTGGCGAATTTTGGCCTTGAAGAATTTGAATTTGAATATGGAAATCGAAGAAAAGGTTTAAACCGTGAGAAAATATGGAAAAAATGCGAGAATAATAATAAAAACGATTCCTTTTGCGAGAGAGTTAAACGAAGTTCCGCGTGTAGTACTTAGTAAACTATGCATAAAAATAATAACTTGTTATAAGTCTAGTTGTTACTCTTCCCTTTGATCGCAAATTAGAAAGAGATACACTAACATTGATATAAAGGTAAATTTTTCGTAAATTAAATAAAAAAAAGGAAAAATATTAAATTATCTAAAATTACTGGTCTGTGATACCCCACTTCGTCAAGTTAGGGTTAAGTAAACAAGTATGATAAGACGAGGTTATCTCATCTGCAGTCGGCGCCCGAGCGCTGCGATTGACAGACATAAAATGTTTCATGATAACTTGTTTTGTCTCACTGTGATATGTTATGTATCAAAGTAGAAACGAAACTTAAAAATGGTGAATATATCAGATTTTTTTTTCTTTCAACTTAGTTTTAATTTAAATATTTATAAAGTCTGTCACACAAAAGAAATCCAGTAGTAGGTTTATAGAGTAATAACAATTTGATAAGGTCTATTTATATACATAGCTGTCGTTTGTTTTTGTAAAACATCGATATAAACCGGTTTTGTGTTTGTAAAGTACTGTTTATTTAAACATTGATTTTATTACCTGAGTTATTGTACTTACACAGCAGTTTTATATATATTCAGGATAATAATTATAAAGGTTTATGTGTTTAGAATGCTAAAGAGACATTTAAGTGAATTTGAAGATATTTTTCTAAGATCTATATGTTTGCAATCACATTGTCATTGTGTACGTGTCATTAGTGTCTTCCTATTTACACCAGTTACTACCAAAACTCTAAGGTGGACATTTAGACATAGCAATGAATAACTTTAAATACTCGCAGTGTATGCAATTTTTTTGCTAGGTTTGTTTGTAATTAACAATTAGACAGACAACAGATCAGTCCATTGAAAAAAACATAACTTTGGTGTCGCTGGGGACTTTACAAACATACATGAAACGAACACAAAAAACAGTCAGACTCAGAGCAACAATTAGTGGGCGAGCAGAAAGAAAAGTTAGGTAGTTGTGTAGGTAGTAGAGCCACGCTGATTGTAGCACGAACGGGCCGGCTCGACCGGGGCAGTACTACCCTCCCACAGAAGACCACCCTAAAGCGCCAGCATCCGTGTTGTCGTGTTTCGTTGGTGAGTGTGAGACCAGAGGCCCATTGAAGCAGGGGTGACAGTTATCATGGTAACTGTGTAAGCCTTACACTGTCATGATGACTGTCATGCCTTTTACGTCCCCAAGCGGGGTGTAAAAAAACCATCACACAAGGTCGCCATAGTGTGGGTCACCATACTGCATTGTCTGCATTTGCAATGAGTATGGTGACCACAGCTCTTGGATTCTATTCATGCTTTCCATCAGATAGAGTAGAGTCACTTTGGCAGGCTCTTAAAATAAAAAAAATAAAAAAAGTAGAAACTGTGTGCACTCGTGCAGTTAATATTTTATAACAACAATGTAAGTATTACCTTGTTACAAAAATGTGTGATAACTGTATATTTTAGTGATCGTACCGTTTCGTAAATGTTATGAACATTTGTATTTATTAAATCAAGCATAAAAACAATTACTGAAACGATATTTTATCTATTTATATCAACTTAATAAAAAGTATTGAAAACCCCCCGTGCGTACTGAGCTCATATTCTCAATATAGCTGATAGCGTAACAATTTTCAATCAAAACGGCTCAATGGTCTCGAGAAAATCTTAACGTTCATTTTGTAAAGATGCTTAGAAATGTCAAATAATTTTTACGCTGACTAGTTGATTATAGACGAAGTCATGATTTCTGAGATTATTTTATCTGAAGTACTTTTAATTTTATTTGATTCTTTACTCTGTCCTTTGTACCGGCAACTCATAAAGCTCACGAAAATCTTATAAGTACTAGATATGATCCCGAGTCTTTTGGGATGGTTAGTTTTTAATGCGAATTTCGAACTTGGAAAACTTATAAATAATAAATAAATATTTCGAGCATTTGACACACAACGTCATTTAGTTTCAAATTAAGCAGAGCTTGTTCTATGACAACTAAACCGACTGATAGAATACATTTAGGACGGTAAGTTTTTAAGTTCGCGGAATGACAGTGAAAAAGGCGGGTAAACGCGCTCTTTTGATGCCTACCGTATTCAGTGACTCATAATTAGTCTGCATAGTAAAATTTGTTGTGATTGGATCATTAGTTATTAAACTATCGTTGACCAAGTATTTTAATCGGGAACGAAGTGAAAAAAATGGAGAAAATTGAATTCCGTGCGGTGATAAAGTTCCTTACTAAGCAAGGAAAGTCTGTTCAAACCATACTCAATGAGATGTCATCGGTTTACGGGGATTCTTGCCCAGGAAAAACAATGGTCTACAAGTGGCATAGTTTATTTAAACAAGGCAGGAAATCACTTGAAGACGACCCGAGGCCGGGGCGCTCCGTTGAGGTGACTACGCCAGAAGTTATTGCAAAAGTAGAAAAAATTGTATTGGAAGATGCTCGACTAAAAAAGAAACAACTCGCAGAAATGGTTGGAGTATCGGATACAACAATTTTTAAAATTTTACACGATCATCTTGGCATGACTAAGGTTAGCGCACGGTGGGTGCCGAGAATGCTCACGCCATTGCAAAAACAACAGCGCGTGGAATGTTCACGTGCGTTTTTGGACCTCTGCAATGAAGACAAGGATGGCGTATTGAATCAAATTGTTACTGGGGATGAAACTTGGGTTCATCATTATGAACCCGAGTCCAAACAAGACTCCATGCAGTGGCACAAAAAGGGCACAGCACCACCCAAGAAATTTAAGGTTTCACAGTCGGCTGGGAAACTCATGGCAACGATTTTTTGGGACTCAGAAGGAATATTATTGATAGATTATAAAGATAAAGGCATTTCTATAACGGGGGAATACTACGCTTCAATCTTAGAACAGTTAAAAGAAGCCATCAAAGAAAAAAGACGGGGAAAATTAACGAAAGGTGTCCTGCTATTGCATGACAATGCTCCCGTTCACAAGAGCCGAGTCGCACTGGCTGCCCTGCATAAGGTGGGCTTCGATATTTTGAATCACCCACCCTACAGTCCAGATTTGGCTCCGAGTGATTATTATCTCTTTCCAAAAATGAAAAAAGAATTACGTGGTAAGAAATTTTCAACTGATGAGGAGGTTAAGGAGGCGGTTTCGGCGTATTTTTCAGACAAAGATAAAACTTTTTTTTACGAGGGAATAAAAAAACTAATTGAAAGATCTGAAAAATGTATTCGTGTTGCAGGGGAATATATAGAAAAAGAAAAATAATTTTGTGTTTTTATTATTACTCAATACCCTCCATTCCGCGAACTTAAAAACGCCCCCTCGTATATACTTTTTTTGTAAATACATGAGTTTTATACATAGAAAATGCCCAAATTTCGTAACAAATATTTGTAGATTATTTGATCACAAACATTTGGTTCGACTTGGGAATCAAACCCAAGATTTCACACACGGCAGATTTCACAGCAGTCGCATTCACTACCGCGTGCGTCACCGAGGCAGTCATTTCCAACCTCCAATATTACCATCCAATATTTATTTACCCCATTGAGGGTAAAATTTCTAAAAATCCTTTCTTGGTGGGTGTTAACTTTTAAGAACCATGAGCTACCAAAACGTCAAGATTGTAGCTCCAGTGGTTTAGGCTCTATGTTGATGAATCACTCATTCAGCCAGGGCAAGTACTTCATATGTATATGCTATATATATGTCTAGGTTTGACCAAAACCTTCAGGCAATCACTGAAATATATTTCAACTTCGCTCTTTGACTATGATATGATGAAGTATTTTTAGTCAAACCCGTCCTAGGCCGCCATACTGCATTGTCTTCATACGCAGTGAGTATGGCGGCCACCGCTCTTAGATTCTATTCATGCTTTCCATCAGGCAGAGTAGAGTCACTTTGGTAGGCTTCTATAAAAACAAAGAGAAAAACGTAACCCAACCAAATTTTGTGTCTCCTCGGTTTAACGAAAACTCCTTAATAGACCGAGAAACATAATTGTTTTGAGCTTTGACAATGTCATTAAGTCAGACCTGAGGATTGACCAGTCCAACCTAGGAACGTCAGAGCTTCGGAGTTTGCCTATAACATATAGACAAAACACAAATTATATATTTATGATAATACCATTTGTATGTATACTCGAGGCGACAGATCGAAAATATAATCATATTATATATTTAGTTCTAGTTACAATTTAAATATATTATTACAGGATGAAGAGTTGATCTAAAGTCGTTAATCACATCGACCAATTTTGTAATGTTCACGTACGTTAGACGTAGATTTAGTATTTACTTACATTTGGCACTTAAACACAGTTAAACAAACCATTTAAAAATTGGCATGTTCTATAAAACGATAGAAATTGATGGACCCAAAAAAAAGCCTCTCACGACCAATGTTATTCAATGTTCTTAGAGCAATTTACGAGATCTAATATTAGTTTGGTTTCACTTCTAAAAGTATTTGTTTTCAGGACTTTGGTAGAGACTTATTGGCGATAAAAACCTAATGTTTCTTAAACGAGAACGATGTTTTAGTAAGTCGAGCTTTTTCAAGTTTCGTCTTCCTAGCCTTTATTAATCCCAAAACTATTTGAGGTCGACTACTAGAGCAGCCAGTTTTACCTGAATACCAGTTTTTCCAAAGAGCGACTAGCATCAGATCTCCGAAAGCCTGAGGGCGAATTGAATTCGTGGATTAAACTAGTTGTGAATATATTTCAGGACACTGACTTTCCAATAACGATTGTCATAGATGCTCATGGCAAACGAAACTGAAACACTACCAAATTTCCATATGCGAGAAGTTATTAAGACTTTTTTGTAAGAAACATTCAACAACACTTTTTGGGCCGACCTCGAATTGAACACTGTTTAAGACCTCTTGATCGGCGGTCACATATGCTAATTGTAGACCAATGAGACATTTTCAAGTCTAAAAAATTACCAAAGTTATAACTGACAAGGCATTAAGAAGTTCGTCTTTAGTACAACAGTAGAAAATAAATCTAATTTTACATTATTAAGCAGTAATTATTTAATTTTAAATGGTTAATAAAACTTCACATGGTTATTATAAGGTAGTTAATGAGTGGTATAAGTGAAATTAATATTTTCACTTATAATTTACTATGATAAGTTTTTTTTTTAAATATTTTGAGGAAAAAAGAGTATGATAATAAAATATCTGATGTAAGGTTTTAAGCATCTCGTTCGAAATTTTGGTATTACTTATTAATTCGATGACAATCATTTCGTGAAAATTTATAGGTGAATGTGGAAAACGTATGAAATTTTAAAGATAAAAATACCTATTGATTCATGTTGTATTATAGCAAATGTTATTATGCATGCTGCATTAGGTAAGTTAATAGCGAAATCTAGTAAATAAATTTTTATAATAGAAAATTTATAAAGGGACGTAAACAGTATTATTTCTGTTAATAATGAAAACTAAAAGCGATCGCACACTAACACTTTGTATCAAAACATTTTTACTTTGATTTCGCTGAGTGCTTGGACATTATGACGAATTTTCTGACGTGATTTCGAAACTGAATTTTGCCAAGTAATTTATTTCACCACCAAACAATTAAGCTTCTTTTTGTATTAAAAATATTTTTATAGGCTTACGAACATTACAAGTAATGAACGTAGCATTTAAGTTAATGTTTCTTAGAGCGAACACCACTGTTGGACGGTAACCCTTATAATAGCAAGTTGGTAAGCTAAACTGCAACAGACTAAAAAGGACCTCAAAGTCACATATTGCAGGCGTAAATGTGTGATAAACACGAGAACTATAAAAACGTACGTTTGTTTGGATAAATACCGTAGTATAAAATTTCGAATGGCGTGTTTAAGTCATTTGTAAAATCGCTAATAGTCAAAATAATTTATGCGAGTAGTATAAACTGCATTTAATAAACAACTACGCGAAATGGGTGATAGTAGACGGACCGCAACTAAATATTTAGATTGTAAGAAGTTCGTTGCATTAGCGCCATCTAGTATAGACAATATGAAATACATAGTAATACCGATCCAGTACTGTTCCTGTACAGCGTAATGAAAGTTTTCCCACCGATTAGTACAACTACATAAACCAACGTGCTGCGGCTCAACAGAAACAATCACACAATGTCCTCAAAAGTTCACCCGTAAGTTGGAGGAATCTCAAACTTGTCTTGTACTTCCGCAGCACTTCCAGAAATCCAGAAAACTACGTGGTCAAATCACTTCTAAACTATCCCTTAGAGGGAAATGTCTTTTCCTTATAAACAGTGTACTAAAGGCAAAAAAACGGTTTACCGCACTACTAGACCCTGCAATCAGACCGTTCAAAGTAATTTCAGCACATCATTATATGGACAGTATTTAATAAGCAAATACGTTGAAATCTGTTTATTGTTATATGCAAATAACTAATTTACTAAGCAATCACAATGTATACAATGTTAATTTATAGCCCACGTAGAATATTTAAATATTACCATTAAGCTTATATAGTAAATGCGTCTCTTTCTGCAAGCAGGTTATGCTTGCGAAGGAGATGGCGGAACGGGACCGGAAGGACCGAATAAACCGTGAAGGTACCGTTAAGACTTAGGCGCCGGAGATCATTAAACGATGTCCGTATTCCATAAGCGCAGACTTGAGGCTGACAGGTAAGGCCATCTGTGACCCTAAAAGAAACAGGTCGGGGTGGCGATGAGAGCACTATGGACTGCGCGCACCCTTTTGGAGGGCAGTAAAGGAACCATGAGGTTCCGTAAGTGACTCATCGGAGTTTCAGGGATTTCTTTACTAGGGTGCACCTAATAACCCGGTTACTGGTAGGTAGCAGTAGCTGGGGGTTGTCTTAGGTAAGACGGCGTGCGGTTTTTGGTCGGTTCGAGTGCGGTGGGCATTTCCGCACAGAAAAAAAAAGGTAGCCAAAAAAAAATACAACATAAATAGCTTGCATAAATCTATGCTTGCTTGCCCTTGTTTATTAATTATTAGGTATTGCTGTCTTATTTCCCTTTCGTGTTTTAAATTTGAAAATGACGAACTTCTACACAACCGTTAACACCTTATTTTACCCTCTCGTGGGTCAAAATTCCAAATATTTTTTCATGGTGAGTGCTTACAATATAAAAAAACATCAACTGTTACAATTTCAAGTTTGTAGCTCCAGTGATTTAGGCTCTACTTTGATGAATCAGTCAGTTGGTAACCTCACTCAGAGAAAAGGAAAGGAAGAATTCCTTAACACCAGTTTTCTGTGAAATTATGATATTGTTCAGCTCGAGTCGGCCTATCAGAGCTGAAGAATCTGCCACATTTCAAGATTTACCTCTTGGAAGTCATGCTCCCTAGTCAATACTAGAAAGCCATCCATAGCAGCAGTCAGGGCAAATAGTTTTCGAAAGAGGAAACAACCCTTTTTTTTAACGAGAAAAAATGATAGTCTTGATGCTGGTGCTTTGGGTTGATCTTCTGTGAGAGGGTAGTAACACGCCCATCAAGCCGGCCCGTTCGTGCTGAAATCAGCGTGGCTCTACTATCTTGGAGCGACTCCAATTTCTTAGCGTCTTTTCTCAGCACCATAGTCTGATCAGCGACCACTAAAGGTAGCCCTTTTCGTTACTGGTAATGGTTTGAGACATTATGTGGCGTTGCGTTGGCCTTAGTTCAATGACAAGTTAGATAAAGATATTCTACCAAATCTTTAACTACTTATTGTGTACTTAGATATTGATAGCACGATAAGTGATAAATTTGAAGGTCTATGAAGAGAACGTTATATAATACATGATTAATGGTGGAAAATCATGTTTACCTAATCTTATCTAATGTTCAAGATTTCAACTGTGACGTTTATTATTTATCATGAGGTAAAATTCTTATTTTTAATTCGATTTCAATCAAATAACGATAAATACCATTAATTTTTATTTGGGCATGCTACTGAAATCGATCACGAGTTTCAGAGTTACGTCATCGACGCATATACTATCTGATATAGGGGATCTACCTCTAACTTTCCCATATGTTTTTAACCAATTTACCTTCTTTCTTAGTATCGTCGTGACTTATTGGATAAATTGGGAAGAATGTTGGGTATTTCTTTGTAACTCGAATGCATTACACATTTATGGATGTCAATTTATTAAATTCGTGTTTTCTATTCTTGTTATTTATCTCTCTGTGAATCTCTTAGGCAAGTGAATAATTAAATAGCACATTTTTTACAAAGCTCGTGCTTGCAAATAAACGTATTTAGTCAGCAGCTCATTGCATAACCAAAGTTTCCGTAGCCGGTGTTTGAAGGATCTGATGAATGTGATAAAAGACCAAACTGTTCATCAAGATCAAGAGACAGGCAAATGCAATTCTTCCGTGTCTACCTCACATGAGAATAGGTTAATACATACATATATTATTAATCGGCAGGCTACAAGTCATCGTGTACCTCCTTTAATATGTTTGTCAATAATTTTATTGTCGAGTGTGTTGATTATAACTCTTGATCTCAAGTATCGAGTTGTAGTAGTGTTACTCAAGTAATCAGTTCACACCAAGAGTCATTACACAGCAATTAGTATAAAATAGCACTTTAATAAAACATGTACCTATGTTGTAGTAGACAGGCAATACTTCTCATCTTACCTATTCATATTTTATGTAATTTCTGCACCGGATTAACGAGCGATAGTATTATGTTAGCTGCACAACAATGGCGACAATTTATTCTGTGTAATGATGTATCGATTAATTCTGGTTTAACCTTAATTTTTAGGTATGGCCCCTAGGTAAATAGTAGAATAGAATTAAGACAAATAGTTACTCTAAAATTTTAATTTTATCTACATTTTTATACTTTAATTCCAAAGTGGCTATCAAATAATTAGTATTAGAGTGGCAAAAGATAAGGGTAAGAGAAGGAGGAAGGAATAGGAAAGATTTTTTTGAAGTTTAATGCATATGAAGCTGTTGTGCATGAGACCAAGCTCGGCAATAAGCCATCGACATAATAGATCCTTTGTCATATCAATATTTAAAACCGAAAGCTTTACTGCAAGAAAATCCTGACCGAAATATCGTTACGCCGGAAGCTTAAGAGTAACAGTTATATGTCAGGTACAAGCAACTCGCAGCTCACATCCACAAAGGTCAGACACTATTCAGAACAATTAAATGTGCCGCATATTTACGTCTCAACAATGCGATTGACAGATGGGACTAGTTACATAACAAATGTTTATTGTTCTTAATTTAGTCGTGTGAATGCTATACCGGTGTTTTTCCTAATCTCTACATGTAAGCGATGTATCTAAATTTGTACAAGGTATGTTACGCGAGAATCACTTTCAGAACTTCCTTAATACGTCATAATTGATCTGTTTGCTTATCATTTTTGGCACGGCAACTCTAATAAATCATCCACGAGAATCAGTCGTCGGAGACGTCAAATGAATCAACCAATCAGAATTCTATAAGTTTGGTAAACGGTTGGCTTTTGTGCACTTGACCGCAGCCACTTTGATTTGGTAACAGTATTGATGTAGGTCTTTACGGTTTTAAGAAAACACAAAGAAATCAGTAAGTATGATTCAAGATAATGGAATTCGCATTTTATAATTGTGTGATGGCAAATGTGGTGCAAGGCACGTTTTATTCATACCTATGGACAAAAGAAAAAATGAATAAACAAAGTATAGGCAAAGGCTCGCTGGCCGTTGTCATAAACCTTTACCTGAACCGGCAAGCCTTTGTCATGCTCTATCCAGGTTAACTGGCCGTCAGAAATTAAAGATAAAAGGAGTCATGTGAAAAAATTTTTACGAACTTCACAAAAAGTGCCTACGTGCGTCGCATACCGTACTACGATTACATTCGTACATTAAAAACGCTACATCGCTTAAATCTTATTAAAGATAAGATTTCACGCATTTTCTATGAATGACGCTTGGCAAAACTTAATAAGTACTATAATAATATTTAGGATGTGAAGTATCATTAGATGATAAGACATTATATGGATGTTACTCCATGAATAAATACGATGAGTCAATGGCAAAAAATACAAGTCATTCTGTTATCTTATGAGTATGTATATAGTTACAATGATTTTATAAAACGACCTACCGCTTCAGAAAGCAGCACCTGAAACCGGAAGGTCGTTGCCCCCCTTGAAAAGGTACCCCGTCGAATTCAATAAATACAAGTCACACGTGACTTAAACCATTTATTTCTTGTAAATATAAATAAATAGATAATATTTCGGACATTTGACACAACCATATAGTCCCATACTGGGACTATGGGTGCTAGACAACTGATATAAATACAAATATTTTTATATAGAAAATGCCTAAACTCCGAAACAATTTTTTGCAGATTGTACAAAGATTTGGCCGAGCTGGGAATCGAAACCAAGAATTCAAGAACAGCTGTCGCATCTGCATAAATAAATATTAATACCATTCATGAAGCTTTTTGTCACAGATACATTCGTTAATAATTTCGTTCAATTTCTACCTTAAAAGGAAACCTTCTACTTTACAGCATATTAAAATATAACTAACATTAACTTACTTCTTACAAAACCGTGCAACCGTTAGAGTTATGCTTTAACAAGTGTGAGCATGTTCGATAGGAGCGACAGGCCATATGCAAAACAGGTATTAAACACTTCTCTCGTCATTTTTAACCAAATGAGGGAAATTACCAAAAGCCTTAAAGCCACTGTCCCCTTTCCTTATTCTGGGATTCGACATCAATTATAATGGGTTAATGATAGTAATCATACAAATTAAAATAGTTCATAAAAAAGCAAAATAATTGTTTGAGGAAACTGTTTCTCGTTTCTCTGAAGACGGCAAGGAAGTAATTGTATTGAAAAGCGTCCAAGGTATAACGCACAGATCGACTCACGCACATACTCGGAATTCCGGTTCGTATATGACGAACAAATTGAATGAAAATTTATAGCATGGCTTCTGTGATCAAGAGCGATATTTCAGCTTACTAAGTAATTATTTATTTCATCTTGGAATCAGAATATTAAAATGAAATTCAAGGTAATGCACTATGTTACAAGGTCGTAGTAATATGTGACTAAAGAGTTCGAGAAAACGAGAGCCAATTCGATGCATGTAAATCAAGCGTTGATGTTGACAGCAACAACACAGATGAGGCATACAGAGACAGCAGAAATAATCTAGTAAACATCTAGACACAATTTTTCAAATCTTTGACAGGAATCTACACATATCGATAATAATTAAAACCCTAACTGCGAACCTAACATCGTGTAATTCAAGCTAGGTTTGAGCAATGCTTTGTTTACTACTCAATGACTGTCTAAATTATATTAAGCATATTTTTTAAATTAAAAACAAACGCAACCATGTAAACTATGTACAATATCGTTATGTAAGATCAACTTACTTTTCGGCCACCGGAACCTCTCCATCGCATATGAATTGCAAATTTCAACCACAGACATTATAAATAAATGTTATAAAAGAAAACTTTGCATTGTTCTTTGTTATACCATGAATTAAATTAATAAGCATATAAAGTTAGATTTTGGTTGAAAAAATGTATCATTTCTTTTTATATTTCACTTAAAGTGTTGTTTGCGCTAAATTTTGGGCTCTGCAGCAAATACATTCGACGTTACGAGTAAGGTTCGCACTAAATAACTAATGAACAATTATATACAAATATATTCTTACTTGTATACACTACTAGTATATTTATACTACTACTTAAAATCCCGAAAATAAAAAACACTGGACTGATAAACACAATTGACGAGTCGTGACTAAGTTGATTGGTAGTTGTGACTGCTTTATATATCCTTATAACAAAATCTTTATGTATACATATGTATATAGAGGGTAATACGTTAATAGAAAATAGGGTGAACTTACAAATTTACCCCACTTTGAGAAACGTTACCCTTATTTCAAGGGAATTACATAAAATTACGCAACATAAAGATTACAATCATTTGTCAAATATTGCTTCGCAAAATCCATAAGTTACATCATTATTTCCATAAGAGCATTAAATAAGTACTTTCTCTTTAATTGCTGATTACGGAACAGTCTGATAATATGTCTTAAACAAATAAACTTGGTAATTCGAAATTATGGTGGTTAGTACCCACAAATTTCAATGTTCCTCAATTATCTTGTTATTTTAACTTGCTCCATTCCGTAAGTTTCGATCACATAAAAACGAAACCATAAAGGTCAAATGTTATTAACATTCCTTAGTTTGATACTTCACTGGGCAGGATGGGTGGAGGTAGTTTTGGAGTAAAAGCCAAGGTTCAAGGAGAAATCCGTCATGTTGATCCCGATTCAAGATAGTCATCAGCCTATTGCTGCCCACTGTATACTTGGTTCTCGCTGAATACGATCATAACCTTTCTTCCACTTTTCGCATTACGTAATGACTGGGACCCTTAGGGTAATGTTTCTCAGGTCGCTTAATGCTGTCATTTGCCGGGCAACTCATTAACAGTTCGACCAAATTATAGCAATGACATTAGGATTAATCCCTCTCACATCAGGATCAAGAGCAGTGGTCCACGAGGACATCGAGTTATGACACTCGGAATTGTATGGCAATAAATTGGAGAAGTTGGAAATATCAATGACGCATTGTCTGGGTTGCGTTAGTAATCTCCTTTTTACATTTCCACTAACAGGATGAGCCTGTCGTCTAGTGGATACTAATCCTGACTACTAAGCCAGCGGTCGTGGGTTCGATTCCCACTTAGTATAAATTTGTGTGTGATGAGCACGATTAATTGTTCTGTTTCTGGGTGTAATTCATCATTTGAAAAACATAAGTATTTTTATCAACAGTCTGGTTGTCATAGTACAAGCTTTGCCTAGTAGAAGATCAGACGACCGTGTGTGAGATTTGTGAGGCCATTATACCGGCATCAGATTTTTATACATGAAAATTTATTTCACCAATTCCCTTTCAATTTAGTAAAAGGGTTAGAGAACGGTGTATTGGTACACGAGTTTCCTACGATGAAAGTAGGTCAACAGAATTGTAAGGGGTAAAACATTGAACGGGTACAATACAACTTCCGAATATAATATTGTTTTCTTGCACCTGGACTGGGCACACGACGCCACAGAACTATTAGGGAGGGCTAGGGCTTAACGCCAATTGTTTTTTTTAGTTTCGAAAGCTCAAGCTAGTCATTAATCGTGTTTTTATTTATATGTTACACTAGAAGAAGCTTGCTACGTCATCAGCCTACGAAGATAATCTATATAATAATAAAATTTTAAAAGTTATCTTATGGTTACTAGGTACGTCAATATCGGAACCACCTAATTCAGAAATTCTCTGTAACAAAGAAACAATGAAAATCACTTTACCAACAAGGTACGTAGAGAGTACAAAGAGACACTTCCATTTTTCATTCATCCCAAATTTAAATCTGAATAATCTAATCTAAATATAGATTTATATAACATCTATATGAGTAATATGAGGATAAAGTGGTATAAGATTCAGTAGATGACGAAGATCTTATCAATGAATGTGTGTGAATCTTATCAATTATGAAATCATAAAAGTTTCTAAGCATCAAACAGACAGCGTGTCTTTGTTTGCCAACTTAGCTCTATAAAAAAATATCTTATGCCTCAATATCCAATGAACTTTCTGCTGAAACAGATCAATTATTTGAGAAACCAATAAGTTATTGCCTGCCTAAGGTCACGTAGACTACATGAATTGTGTTTTTCTTAAAACGATTACAAAAAAAACCTGTTCAGAACAGAATAGTTTTAATGGCAGTTATATTTTGATGCGGATTTAATACTCATCGTTTACGAAATAGGAACTATAATTGCATCATTGATTAATCTTTAACATGTGTCACCAATAGCCTAGCAACTATAGCACAAACTCTGTATTGAATGAGACGGCTCTCTTAAAGGTTCTTCATAACTATTTATTATTAATGTTATGCAATAATAACCCCTATTTTAATCAATAATCATAAAACTGATGAAATATCCTTTTTAATCAGAGCCCAGAGCCATCAGAGAGATTACTCCCACGCCCCATAGGTTTGGTGACGTAAGTTGTCATTAGTTCGACTGACAGATCGAATATTCATTTTAACTCGACTGCAGTTTCTTTAGAGGTCAACTGCATGACACATAAGGAGCTAAATAATTATGTCATAGACAATGACTGCAGTTAACTTTAAAAATAGTTTCACTGATTAATGAGGAATTGTTTTCTTTATTTCTTAGTTTGCCACCTTTAATGGTGTGTTTTTCTGTAAATTTCAATGCAACTAAACGAGAAGTATTATCATCATCTTCAACAGCTTTTAATAGTCCACTGCTGGACATTGGCCTCCATTAGAAAGGAGCTTTTGGCCTACTATATCACGCTGGCCAGACGGTTTGGTATTGGATATATTTTTTTAAATTTGAAGTGTGAACAAAAGTATGTACGTTCAACAGTTTATAGTTTAAAAACTGTTTATTAAACTATGTGGCCTAAATGCGAGAATACGAGGACCACGACAGGTGTAATTCGTTCTACATTTGACACATCTCTTAATAAAAAAAGGTATTATACCCTATAATTATTATTGCATCAAAGTTCCGGTTCACACATCTGAGTAATTCACATTCAACTTCAGTATTGAAAAAGAGATTGAGACTGGTTCATGGAATATTATTTGCCATACTCATCAGTTGACCTACTTGAGGCAAAATTATGGTGATAATTCTCATCATTAATAAAGCCACATGTAATTCTCTTAACCTACGTTAAACGACAGAGGAATTAGATAAATACAGGAGAGTTGAGAACCTCCATCTTTTATTGTAATCGTTAAAAAATTATTAATATAATTAATGTAACAAACCATTCATTGAATTCATAGTCAGTATAATATGGACTGTTCGAAAGTAACGTTTGCAAGTCTTGTAAACTATCATGTCTAACTCGTTCTGCCAAATAATTCTAGCGTAATCGTTTCACAAGATCATGTGAATGTTGCCGTAGAACCTCAATTAGGGTCTGTACTTTCGCTCGGTGCGTCCCTCCCCTTCACACCACTCGCCGCTACCTGCGCAGGCCATAAACATCGGACCATCAGCGTTTTGTTAATGTAGCAAATAATCATGTGACTTTTATGATGTAGTAGCAAGTTATATGTAACTAGAATGTTCATTTATTTGTTCTTAGTAGCTTGTATTAAATTTCACTCATAATCTTACGGTATGTGTTTCTTAAGAATTTATAAACAAATAAGTGTAAAGTTTCAAGAGAAAACGAGATTTACTTAACAAAAAGTATTTATCCTAGTTAATCTACGTAGTCAGTGACATCATGATTAGCCCGTCGCAGTCCACTAGCCCTCTTACAAAATAATAATAAAATCTCTCTCTCTCTCTCTCTCTTTCCTTGTCTCCCTCTCTCGTCAATGACGTAATATAGGATAATTCAAAACAAATACTGTTAATTAAAACCTGTTAGTACTATACCTTTATATTTTACCTACAGGATATTAATTTCAAAACAACTATTAATTTTATTACTACCTACATCGTACCATCTATTATAATCTTAATATATTTACTTGTATTGAAGTATACTATAAATAACAGCTAAATCAAAACACAAAAGAAAAACAACATCGAATGACAAATGAAAACTTCGAAGTCTGACCTCTTATTTTCCGTAAGAAACTAAATAATAGAAAGAAATATATTCTATCCGCAACTGGAGCCTTGGAAACCTTTTCAGAAACGAGGAAATATATTTCTGAACTTTATGTAGACGTCATAGTTTGTATTGTATTTGATCTTCTCAAATATAAAGCGAAGTCATCTACTCAATTATTCGTAGAAGTGATTCGTAAGTTACAAGAAGTTATTTTTGTTCGCTTAATATTTATTTTTTCCTTGTATCTTTCTAAATACAACTGAGGTGAATAACAAGCATTACACATGTTGTCTTTTTTATAATAAAGAAGTTCAATATTTGTACTCATCATCGTCATCATCAACAGTCTAACAGTCCACTGTTGAGCCAAGGCCTCTTCTTTTTTTGTAAAGACAACGCCCGCACTAAGAATAAATCCTGTGCCGCGGGGGACTTTACAAACGTACAAGAAACGGACACAACTCTCTCTCTCTCTCAACACTCAGACAGAACAACAATTTATGGATCACACAAAGTGTTGTCCCATGTGGGGTTCGAACTCACAACACTCAGCGCAGTAGAGAGCGGCGTGGCGATCGCTTAAATCACTAGGCCAACCGTGAAAGGTTTTGGCCTACTATGCCACGCTGCCCAGACGAGTTGGAATAGGGTTTGTTTCAAGTTTTTCTTCTCTTTCTAGTAATATTTTCCTGGATATTTTGTTTCGTTAGTCGCTTCTTATGACACCCACGGGACGAATAAGGGTCGTGACACTATGTATTCTTAATCTATCACTACATAGACAATATTTTATACTAACTACTATTATAAAGCTGAAGAGTCTGTTTGGTTTAACGCCCTAAATCTCAGGATCTACTGGCCTATTTATCGCGACAAACTATCGGCTTAAAACACTTTTTCCCATAGGAGCTACGCGTCAATGAAAAATGTTGCATAAACTTAGAAAATGTATTCCTTTTGAAACACACGAAGTTGTGCGGATTAGCTCTACTGGTTTACCTCATAAACAAGGGTTTTAACACAAAAACAGATAATTCTTTGTTATATATTCGTACAGTAAGTACATATTTATCTGTCCTTGCGAGTACATTTTCTGGTTTATTATTTTATCGTAGATTAGGTTATGCATGGCTACAAACGTGATGCATTATGGGTAACCAAAGTGAAAACGAAAAGACAGAAATTTTTATTAATATGATGATTCATGACTTTACGTAGGGTAGGAATAGTGTTAGAGTTCTCTTATTTTAAGAATTGTTGATTTTCAGTTAGTGTGATTTTTAAGGGTTGCGACATAGAATAATTAACCAAATGTATTATATGAATTCATTCGAAAGTGAAAGTTAACATTTTTTTTATATGAGCCTGCTAAACTGGCTCTACTCGGTCTAAAGGAAAGCATGAGTAGAATCTAAGAGTAGTGGTCACCTTCCTCATTGCGAATGTGGACAATGCAGCATGATAGACCACAATAATGTGGACTGGTGAGATGATTTTCCGCGCTCCGTTTTAAGGATCCGGGATCATAATGGCAGTGCATTCCAGATTTTAACTCATTGGTGATTCTATATGTTTAAACCTAACGGGTAGAATCTAGATGTTATAGATTAAATCTCAGCAAGACCTTACCAACACCTGGACCTACAATAAAATGGGCAGGCACAATGGCAGCCGCAATCAAAGCTAGTTAATGTCATGTCGATGAAAAAAAAATACACGTGAATTCTTTTCATCGTTACCAGCCAGGGTCTTATCTTTACTGTACTTCTAAACGTAAGAGTACCGAATTCCGACAAAAATATACACTGTCTGCCTACGCGTCCATTTAGATACCTCTCAGAAAGCCTAAGATTAACTACTGTTTATGAATTATAATCTAAATAATAAAAGATAACTCAGAGCAAAGCGTCACTAAGAAAACGTACAAATTCTCACAGTCAAAAGCTTTATCAATTGTACTTTAGATAGTGTTATCTCACAAGATTTCGTGATAAACCATGTTAACGAGATGAGAATTGTTTGCCAACCGCATTGATAACAAACGTCGTGTTTTGACCTAGATACTTGAACGTTGAATACTAAGTGCTAACACATCACATTGTTTTAAAGAATGTCTTAGCAATATTGAATACACTACTGTGATTACTTCAAGAGAATATTAATGAGCTGATGTTAACATATGCTTCTTGATTCCAAAAATAGAGGGTATAACGTGATAGACATTTACGAATACCAAAGATAACTATTGTTTTTTATTCTATTTTTAAACTGTAAATTTATATTTTTTATTTTTACAATATCACCATGACAGTCATGCCTTTACGGTCCCGAGAAGTATCTCACTAGAGTGCCAGTAGTGTATGTTGCCATATTGCATTGTCTGTATTCGCAATGTGTATTGCGACCACAACTCTTGGATATTATTCATGCTTTCTGTCAGGCAGAGCAGATTCACTTTGGCAGGCTTTAAAAAAGAAACTACTAATGTAACGTATACTAATATGGTCATTTTATAAAAAGCCTGTTGCTGCAGATATAATAGTTTCATTATCACACACAACTATTTTATATGATTTAAAATGCTTTAATGAAATCTACCACAATATGTACGCTTAAGGAGGGTGTGTTTCTAAAGAGGACTGTAGTCATCTAAACAAGGTCAATATGATTATACTACAAGGAGCATCCTGTATTACAAATGATAAAATTTCGTAGCGGATTTTTTTTCCCATTTCACTTTTCCTTTCCGATAAAATATCCTTTTACTTAAAGGGAAACGACATCGGGCTGTTAAATGTAAGGTATTTCAGGTGTTTTGAATTGTTTCTCCACTTGGGCCCTGAAAATTATTAACATTGAGTACGTAACTTTTATTTAATATGAATGATAACATACTCGCGGTTAAATCAGTAAAGACTCACGTAATGATAACGCTGTACTTGCATCACTTATACAAATAAACACATATTCAATTATTGCCTTAAGCCTTTTCTATTTTAATTTCAGGTCTCGATTATGTAAGCAGGAAAAATATATTTTCCAGAAACTTTAAATCAGACTTTGACTGTCTCAATGGCGCGGCGTTTGCCACTGCTGTGCTTGAGGTCTCAGGGTTCTATTCCAGTGTCTGATTTTACTTTACTCGTATATGGATGATTTACAAAAAAAAAGTATATTTGTATTTATATCACTTGTCCAATACCTATAGTAGAAGCTCTGCTTTGTTTGGGATTAGATGGTGTTTTTTGTCAGGTGTCCAAAGTATTATTATTTATTAAAAAGAGAAAACCTCTGTTATTGAAAAAAGAAAAATTGGTTAACATCAGTTGTCTGAATATCTGTGTTATCACAGTATTTTTACAACGACAAAAACCGATAAAATTCTTGAGAAGTCTCAACATGAATAGTATTATATTGAAATCACCCACCCTCAAGCAAATGATTCAGACTGGCACTTGTAGATTTTATTTTAAATCGAAAGCAATTTTTTTGCTATCCATCGGTGATGTACACAGCCTCCATTTAGCTGCTGATAATATCTTAACAGAAAACATAACAACTATTGGCCCAACACAATTATAAATCCCAGAATCTCAGGATAGCTGCAGAAATGCAGAAATTATTATTCTTAGAGCTTTAAAGCGTCTGATAAAAGTTTTGGCCCATGGAAAGTGTCTGATTTTTTTATATCACTTCAGAGTAATATTCTACAAAACATATATAAAAATCAGTCATAAAAATTTAAGTTAAGTAACTCTGACTTTTAGTTACCTTTCTCACCTGGTATCTGCGCAGGTGTCACCGGGCAAGCTCCACACACATTCAGGTATCAACAAGTATACAAGAGACTACTGGGAACCGCAAGTCGTATGCTTTAGAAAATAAGTTGTGTCTTACGGCTCTGGGATCTTGGACTATAACTGATACTGCTTATAGGGATAGATTGGTGAAAACAAAAGAAAATAGGCTTGCCCCTTACGTTAGTAGGACTAAAGTTACACAAGTAAATCTTTTACAGATATTTTTACAAGTCGGACTTTACAGCTTCAAGGCGCCGGCATTTCCTAAAACTCACTATGGGCGAAACGCCGAAACAAAACACTGTAGTTAGTGTTATGGGTGTTTAATACTCTACCTATGAATTCTCAAGTAATATTATATAAACGCATTATAATAATAACATTTTTTTTAAAGTTAGCGTCTATATTTTAACGTTTTTATAATATTAGAATGCAATTCATGTCAAATATAATGTCTATTTCACTAAAAGCTGTAAGTTTTTTTTTTTAATATTTACGTCGGGGATATTTCAACAACAAATTCTAAGTACCTGGATTTATTTTTGAATCTAACATATTTGTTGGTGTTAATAAGCATTCTTTATCGAATTTGGCTCATGTTAAGAACTATTAAATATAAAATTAGTCTATCGCTAATCGTTAGTGTAATTTTGTTATTTCGCCAACTGCCAAAAAAATCTAAGCCGCTTAGTCAGAACAATCAAACAGACTTCTCATAAACTATCCTTCTTGGAAAAGAGATCATCTTAGATATTTTTCTGTAATATTTATAGTTATTTAATTTATTAGTTTCATTTAGTGTCACCGGAACTACGTGAATCACAATCTAAATAGGTATACTGTTTTAATTTAAATCTATTACAGAGTGTTTTTTTTATATTCAGAGCCTGCCAAAATGACTCTACTCTGCCTGATGGAAAGCATGAGTAGAATCCAAGAGTTGTGGTCACCATACTCATTGCAAATGCAGACAATGCAGTATGGTGACCCACACTATCGCGGCCTTGTAAGATGCTTTTTCACACCCCGCTTGGGGACGTAAAAGGCATGACAGTGTAAGGCTTACACAGTTACCACGATAACTGTCACCCCTGCATCAATGGGCCTCCGGTCTCACACTCACCAACGAAACACGACAACACGGATGCTGGCGCTTTAGGTTGGCCTTCTGTGGGAGGGTAGTACTGCCCTAGTCGAGCCGGCCTGCTTGTGCTGCAATCAACGTGGCTCTACTACCTTATACGTGAGTGTCTTAATTTAAGCCAAAAGAAATGGTACTGACTTTGGCAGTCTTAACCGATTGTGATGTATGAGGTGTCTAAAGCTTCATAATAATGACCTAGGTGACATAAACTACATAAATGTAATGAAGAATGTTTATGATGGTATTTAAATCTCAGACTCTAACCTAGAAAAAATTAAACTGAGATAATCATCACGTGTATCAAAAAAAGATACAAATACATATATGCTTATAATGCGGTCAATACACGCGTGCAATCCAGTCATTTCCGTTATTTACACATTTAAGTTAATAGCAAAGCAACATCACGTTAGAACATAAGATAAATTATCTATCGGTAAACGAAAAAGTATAAAATAAAAAATTAAGACTATTTTAAATAGACTTAATTTTGTTTGCCTGTTTTAACAATTTTAAGTCTCAAATGGTTTTATAGGACAACGGTACATGAAATTTGCAAAGTTACCTCTCATTTATTCTAAGGGATGAAATTTATTTTTTAAGACGATTTTTTTCATTTCCTGCAGTTCGACAGCATGCAAGTAGAAATTCATTATTACTCGAAAAAAAAACAATAATAAAAGAAAAACGAAACAATAGATTTCGTACAAATGTTTATCTTATGCAAGATAATTAACAATTTGTTTTCATTTCTAACGTGAACAAGATAAATACAGTTACAAGACTGTCTGAGGTTAGAATAAATTGTAGCCTTTTACATTTTTAACACGTAAAAGAACTTTCTCCGTTCATATATACCTTATGTAGGCACGAGCATTAGACGAGATTATAACAAAATATGACGTGAATAAGTTTGCGAAAATTGTATACTTCCGAATTCTTGAAATATTGCAGGACGACCATGCTTCGGCTCATATGTCGGCTTGGATGTAGTGATAAAACAGCAAAAAACAATGTAGAAAAAAGGTATTTAACCATTTTTTGTTGCTTTTCACCGAATGATTACGGTAACCGAAGGCCGGAATTTCTATTCTATTTGTACCTTTGGAGTTGCAAGTGAGAGGCGGTAAGTATAATCAGATGACCAGTTTGGTTAGCCCCTAAATCGTAAAAAGAAATGACATTTGTTAAATAGGAGGGAAATGGGATTTATTCTTAAAATATACTTCGAGAATACTCGTTATAAAAAAATTACAAATCTAGTATTCTGTGAGAAACGTATTAGATGTTGTTTTGTGAGTTGTATTGTAGTCGCATTACGCACGTTAACAGCATGTCGACATCATTATTTCTAAATAACAAAAAACCTTCAAAGGGTACATTGTTCTTCTGTAAAGAATAAATTATTTTACTCAGGTTTGTATTTCTGGGATGCTCGACTAGCTTGTATTTAGGCCTATAATTTTCTAGTAGGTGGTAGGTCCATGGCCCTCTATGGGGCACCCACTTGGACTAAAGATCTGGTAATTTCCTCCTACGGTCCTGGCGTGATGTCCATCCTTCGACATTCTGGCAGGTATGGACGTGATGGTCTACGACGAAATTCTTTTTGCCAGTCGGAATGGAGAAGAGTCAGCGCCGAATAACGAGCTCGAAATGCTGCGGCGTAACGCACATACGCAAGCTCTGCGGACTTGGCAGGCACGGCTCGAAATTCAGGGTTGTGCTGCCCAACGCGCTTTCGGAGTCGTTCTGCTGAGCTTCGAAGCGTGGATAGAGAGGACCGACTGTGTTATCTACCGATTGACTCAGATTCTCACTAGAGACGGCTGCTTCAGTGAGTATCTGAATAAAATCAGAAACGTTGTTACGGCACAATGCCATCACTGTGGGTCTAACAGTGGGAGCACACATTGGCAGACTGCCCTGCGTGTGAATTTTGGTCGGACAGATCGGGCGAAACTTGTTACCGCCAGCATTGATCACACTGGATACTGCAATGCTGGATTTTATGGTCTAGGAATCTGCAAAACTTCTCCGCTAGTAAGAGTCGACGAAGAGGATGCGGTATAGGCAGCTAACCGCCTAACGGTTGCTGCGGTACCATGTTGGGGCGACGACACCCCGGTGCGGTCAGGAGTCTCGTCTTAGGCGGGGTGCTGTTGCGCCTCTTAATGTATATAATAATGAGGGGCGCGGTGGTGTCTCGCCCTGAGGATAATTATAGTCATCCCAGGATGTACCTCTTTAATGGGCTACGGCAGGGAAGACCCCCAAAAGTCACGCTACCGAGGGAGGCCACCGCGGAGTAAAAAAAGTAATTCTGTGTGTTCTGTATTATGTTGTTGCATGTTAATTTTAACATTCACTTGTACTGAGTTTAAGTTTAAGTGTAGACACAATACAGTGTGGTAAGTGTTTTGTAAAAATAACAATATCTTAAAGATTGTAAGAAATAACACAAAAAAGCATTTATATCGAGCTGCATCAAATACTCTAAATTGAAACCAAGTTTACAATTCTTATGTAAATATACTTCGTGTGATTTGCAGACTTGGCATGAGAATGGTAGAAGCGTATTATTTTTCAATTTTGTACATAGATACAAATTGCTAATTTTTACATGTGTTAATTTAAATCTCTGAGTTGTGATGGATTAAGAATCCAGAGTGTCACCACTCCTATTCATCCCGTAGGTATGATAAGAGACGACAAAGGGAATTAACTACGCAAAACAGCATCACTACACAGAGAAGAAAAATTTGTAACAAACCCAACACCGAACAGTGTGGCCAGCGTCGTAGTGTCCAATAACTAAATACAAAACCTCCTTGCTAATAAAAAAGGCTGTTGATGTTATAATGTACATACACATGTCTGGAGTAATCCGCAAAAATTATCAACAAAATTAGAATAGTTTAGAGAGCTCAGACTTTCAAGCAACAATCAATTTAATGTACATGTACCATATACAACACGAATCACTTCACTCAACATCAACAATATTCCACATTCTTCTAAAATTCCTACCTATTTCATGTTTTTAACTTCGAAACTATCCGACTTACGGTAGATTTGCCCCCATTTATATATGTAAAAGGAAATATCTATGACGTGAATGTATAGTGAATAGTATAGGTGTAGTGACGGGTTAAGAATACAGAGTATTACCACCCTTATTCATCCCATGGGTGTCGTAAGAAGCGACTAAAGGAACAAATTACGCAAGACATCACTGCAAAAAAGGCAACTTTTTTTCTTTTTTTTTAACGTGTGGAAACCCCCTCGGGCCGTCACCCCACCGGGGTTTACGGTGGGGTCGTGTATCAGAATCGGATCGACTAAAACTACACGATGTGCCACTCTGCGCCTGACATAGGAGGGATCCGGGAATGCTGTATCGGATTTTCTACTTAAACATATACTTAGTCGATGTATAAACATTCATCTAAGTCATTAATGAGATAAACAATTAGATGTACGATGGGTAAGAAAAGATTGATCAGCAGCTCACCATAAATTCATATTAATCAAGTCTTTAAAATACAAAACGGTTCACTAGTTAACACAAAGTGCATTCGAAAATGTTAAGTCTATTGTTATGGTTAAGAGTGTTTAGACAGCGCGATTCACAACAAGTCTCTGTTTCACAAACAATGCTCAGAGACATTACACTCATTCAAGGAAACTCGCCGACTGCGGAGAACATGAAGTCAATGGACAAACGCAACTCGTGGGTAAGAGATAGACTTTCAAGTTTCTATGCTAGTCGCTAAATAAGACCTCACATTTTAGCTCTTCAAGACTTCAAACAGAGTTCGAAAACACATTACAAAATGGTATACATGTATGAGCGACAAATACAGTCAATGATGCTTTACTATATGAGAATTAATGCTTAGCAGTAAGACGTACGTTCCGTTCCCTTTTGGATAATACAACGATCTGATCAGAGGCAAAAGATATTTTTTATAGTATAAGTAGGGGACAAATGAGTAGATGGATTAGCTGATGGTAAGTGTCTACCACTGCCCATGGACGTCTGTGACTCAAGAGTCACAAGTCACACCCAGTAAAATATAACGAAAGGATTGCTTAACACCGGTCGTTTATCAATTTATTTTCATTGCTAACGGTTTATCATTCTAGTGGTAATTGTAGTCACTTGCGGTCATCATCATCAACAGTCTTTAATGGTACCCACCGTTGGACATACCGCTTCTTAGAAAGGAAGTGTAGCCTACAATATCACACTGGCCAAACGGGTTGGTATAATTTGTTTCAACTTTTGCAGTATTAATATACTGCAAAGTTTGGTCCCTTGCTATGTCTGTCCCTATTTAGATTAAAATATTAATATATTACACGGTGAAGTACGTTAGTGAGCGCTGAAATGAGCAGATCGTTTGTCGCAAGTTGCGGGCGCCCTCGACCCTCGCTGACGCAGTTTCCGACCTGTCCACGATACTTGTGTGTGATTGGTATGATTCATAAATAAGCACAAAGAACCAAGATATTATATGACTAAACCAATAAGATTTACTTATATGTATGGAAAAATTAGAGTAATATGACCACACGTGGTTCCCCGGCTTCTAGTGCCTGAGACGGTATGTGGTCTTTAGTCGGTTCAAAACCAACATAACCGCCAATAAGTGGTATCCGGGGGGATTCCAGCACAGAAAAAAAAGGAGTAGTGACACTACCCTCTTCTGTAAAAATATTTATCGATAATTTGGAATTAAAAGCATCTTATCTTCAAGTATCTATGAAAAACCAGTGAGCAACACAAATATTTCTCATGTTTCCTTCGTTGCTGGCAGTTCTACATTTTCAATTAAAGTATTTTATATACATACATAGATCTATTAGGTATATACAACATTTGTGTACATGCGTAACCATCTGATCATACGGTTGTATGTTTAACAAATTTTAAAATCAAGATTAAAATATATTCTGTGACGTTAAAAATAACGAAAAAACACTTGTTTCAAATTTGCTGTGCAAACACTGATTTCTGTTATTACTACTTAAATAAATTTGAGGGGAAATAATCGAAATATCTCAATTGGTAATTAAATGTGTTACTAAGAAATTCAAACTAAAGTACTTTATAAAGGACGGGTCACGCATGGGCTAAAATAATTGATAGGAACACAAAATTGACATGTTCGGTCTCAGAATTGATAGAAACTGGAGTTAGGTTAGAAAATCACCCATTCAGTTGCCTTACCGCATTTTTTTTATTATCTGTGGTAACATAATTTGAGGTTTATTGTGTCTGAGATACTTTTTACAGATTTTTCACTTTAATTTCATCCAGCATTTTAACTGATTAATTCATTTAATAACTACATACCCAGATTCAATTGAATGCCTTGAAATCAAACCCTTTTGATCTAAAACGTCTAAAAACCAATCACAATTAGATTATCACGCAACTGTAAAAACTCCGATCGTAAGATGGTTAACAACAAAGTGCTCGATTTCAGGGTTAGCTCTAGGCTATTTTGTTGGCAGATGTCCATGTTGCCACTGCTGTAGGTATGTAATAATATGTGACGGCGAATAATAAAATCTGCTGACTACAATATACTCTGTGGCGCTTAATCGGGGATTTCGATTTATACATGACGTCAACGTTTGGAAACCTACAGTTAACACCCTGACTATGAAGAAAAAAATTAAGATCAATCACTTTGAGGTATTTGCTGCTTAATGTTTTTTTCATTAGTCAAGAAAGTTTTAATATTACATTTAATTACTTATATTGTCTTTCAAAAAAGTTTTTATTGAAAACGTAAGAATATTTACTCGAATTAAATATTTTCAACAAAGTTCCAAAATAGAAAAGTTATCTCAGTCGCGTAAAGAGTTGACATCATTTTTGATGTTTGAGAATTCGAAAAAAGTACGACTATGTCTAGACAAGCCTAGACTTATGAAATATTCCCTACTCATGATAAAAAATGGCAAGAGATGCAAGAGATAGAATCTCTGCGAAAGGAATTCTGTAAAACATTGCTCAGATACAACTGTAGTGACGAGGAACGGATCGTGGAATAGATGTTGAACGTGGAATGATCACGTTTGCCGAGTGGTTTCGTGGGGTTTGTGATATGACGTATAACCTACTAAAGACAAAGAGTAAGTTATTCATCCGTGAAATAAATAAACCTCCTTTCGCGGTGGAAATTTAACAACGGAAACACTATCATATACCTACTTCCTACTCGGACATTACTTTTGAGACGCGATAGCGTGGGCGGGGTTTCCGGACACTCCAAAACAAAAAAAGGAAAGTTGAACAATATAATTTTGTAAATCCAAGAGTTCTTTTAACCTTTAAGTAATAATGATATTTTTTTTAACTCAATAATCGTAACAAACCAATTGTCGTAACTGGTAACAAACCAGTCAAGGTTCGCATTCAAATAAAAGTCATATAAAAGCGATATTTTCTTACTCTGGTAAATACTTAGATAAGAAAATCTATTTTAAGATTAACTCAAACATTGGCTTAAAATATAGGCCAAATCAGGTGCGGTACGACATGCGGGCGATTATCGTTCAAATAATATCAGTTTTTCTTTTAATTTTAGTATTTTAAATTAAACGAAAATAATTTCACCTATTATCTAAAGTACTAGCCTTTATAAACATTAATTAATTAGTATATCAAAAAGCTATATAAGGTGCTAAAAAATGAATATCGCAATGTTTCTATCATAGACAAGATTTCATGTTTCATAAATTAACATAGCCATGCAAAAGGAACAAAAAATGTATATTGACAATTAGATGTTTTCTGAAAATATTTTTTTCACAAGTGTTTTGCCACATCTTTTTCATGGTTTCTGTTTATCCTGTTCTGTGGTATTTCAAGACTAGACTTGAATTTACAAAAATGACTTTTCCTTAATATGTATTTTACAAAAATTTCCTAAGAAACCCAATATTTATCATGATTTTAAGTAATTAGCTAACAATCTGTCTGATATAGGTTGATAAATAGGATTAGTAACAAATGAACATTAGATATAAAAACTGTGACTTTCTTATCTACACTCACAGTCACACAAATATTTATCATAATCATGAAATAATTCAAAAAGATTAATTACCACATTAATTATTTGAAATAAAATGTGATAACATGTGACTATAATATTGTCTTAATTATATATAATGTATATAACATTTTATTACATTATATACATAAATGACTGTCTGATTTTATTTTAAGCAAAGAAAAATATTGTTTGAAATTATTTTATAAATTCTCTTCACTATGACAGCCTGTATTAAAACAAAATGAAAACCTTTGGAAGCTTATCTAGGTTCTATAAAATAAAATAATCATAAAAAAATATGTAATTGGTTATAATTCTCACCTGGTGGGCTATCAGTGAGGATAGTTATTCCGGTGGGATCTACATGAGGTGGAAATGCCTCGTACAAGTCGGGCTCCTCTTCTAACACCGCCGACAACATCACGGAGGGCATACCGGCACCACCGTCTCACACACACATACACACTATGACTAGACACTGCACAACACTACACTTGACTCGACCAGTGTCTGTAGCTCACTCGGAGCTCACACCCGTGAGCCACCCCGAGCCATTACTGACAACCACATGTACATATGAGTCTGACTTATCTAAGTCAAATCTTGCTGCACCATTTTTAAATCTGCAAAAAGGACAGTTCCAATCACTGCAATGACAATCTGATTATGTATGTTACAGTTTATATGTGAAACAAGACTATCAGTATTAAAATAATCGAGCGATTTTACTTGTGGCGATAACGATATCTTTAGCAGACTGTGAAACAATTAGTTACCTAATTCGTTATAATTAAAACGCTACAGATCAGCTGATTGTTACAGTGCCAGGCCAGACTTGACATTTTATAGCTATTTTAAGACTTACGGGCACCTGATCGGACTGGCTTCAATGTCAGATGCCAAGTACGAAAATTTTAAACTCACTACGTTAACTAAATACTCGTATTAATTGTATGAAAAGGTGATGAGAATGTGTCGGCACCGTACTCACCGCAATCCTGACGATAAATGATGCGAAGCAGGATCTGCGCCTCCGTATTTACCGCTTTGGAGTCCCCGCGGCGACTAAACCAAGTGGCCAGTTCCCGACCCAACGTAATCACGAATAGGATAATAGTCTCGAATGGGAGCCAACGCTTTTGCTTTGTCACTTAAACGAACAACACAGTACATCACACAGATATATCGGTAACTGACCAAACGCACGGATACATTGTTATAAATTCAATGTTATGAGGGATAATTTGCGAGCCCCCTTTTGCTTTCGTTAATCAAATTATCGATGTATCCGGTGAAAGTCGTTTTCGTTTTAATGCGGTAAATCACGAATGTGAAGAAAATGGTGTGGTATTTGTTAATTTTCGTTTATATGGGGAAAAAACCCCTCGTAGAAAGAGATCGCACGTCCGCGATATCCACGATTTGCGAGAAGTCGAGAACGCGATTCTCTCTCTTCACACGCTCGTCGGGCCGACGAACAGGAAGAACATAGACTAGCTAGCTGTTGGGGCAGAGACACGTCAGTGTTGATGATTATCTAACAGTTTCGAAAACATTTAGCGATAACGATAAATTTTTGATAACACTTAATCAAGAAAACACATTAAGTAAATATTAAAACATTTTTTTTAATAACCCATAATTTAAGTAAACAAATCATGAACCTAAGTTTAAAGCGTGGAACAAAATATTAATGGGTTAAAAGTAATAAAATAGAACTTAGTGTATTTCATGTGGACTAAAATTCTTTATAGTACATAGACCTATTTGTAAATCTTTAAGAAAAAATCTAAAAAAGACTAAATGCTTTGCAAGACAAAGGAAAAACATACATCAAACTCAAGTACTGCACTTAAATTACTTTAAAACCGAATGTTGGATTAAATGTGAAGTGGAAAATATCTTTCCTAAGTAGGAGATGAGCGAGCTACGTGAGCTGAGTCCTAGAAACAGAGACTCCTATATTACTTTATATATATTTAGGTATTAAAATAAATTGTAGAAATCTTATATTCCATTTCAATCATAAGAGTTTCAATTCAGAAGGTGATTATTTTAGATTATTCCGGTAACTGTAAAAATGTTTGTAGGCGTATTAATTCCATGAGAGGTCATTTAACAAAATATATTATTATTTAAAAATAACCATTAAACATATAGTGTTTTTACTATTTCCTTATAAATTGTAATTTAAATAAGTTATTTGTTTATGCTTATCTTTACTGAAAAGGTTTACTGAAGAACTAATACTTTTCTGTATAATCTTAATCTTTGGCACAAAATTGTAAATGTCTTTGTTTTGAACACATTTTTCAATAGGGCAATATAGCTTTTTAATGTCAACAATAAGGGCACTTTTCGAACAGACTGAAATTATTAACAAGTTATAACTGTTTATAAAAGCGTGCACAAAAAAAATATTAACCAAATTTTTAACAAAACTATCATCTAATGTTATCGTTATTGTCAAACGTACATTTAACGTAAGCAAAACTTTTAAGTGTAACATGAATTAACGTTTTACATCATGATATTCGTCTTTGCATCTATTTATTACACTTATGAGTTTGGTGCGTTACATTTTTTGTTAAAATTACACTTGCAAATCTTTAAATTTGATTTTAAAGATTGATGTTAAGAGCTTTAGGTCATAGACAACCATAATTTAGAAATCGTACTAGAATAGTAGAATTTTTTTCGATGGATGTTATAGAAGAAATTTAGCGAAGTTTGCTGCTCCTCTGAAGCAGTTTTAATATTTGAAAAAGGAGTATAGTATGTACAAGGTAGTATTAAAAGAACTGTTGGACTCAAAAAGTACAGTATCTATTAGTATAATAAAAATTACCTTTTGCACCTGCACCTGCAACTGCATGAAATGCAGTAAATTACTATTTAAAAAAACTAAAATTGTAGTTGGATTGATGGAAAATGAGAAACACGAATGAAGAGAAAAATGGTCATCACCAAAATTATTTTCAGAGGGTGCATCTGCATCCACACATACTATTAATCAATATAATATTTAAAATTATGCTGCGTGTTTAACCATGAAATCGACTTTTTCTATAACTTAAAAATATGTATTTTCTGAATATTTTCTTTTATGCCAAGAGTGTATGAGTGCACTCCCTTGCACTCCGTTCCCGGTGCACATAAAGAGAAAAATACACAAAATCAATCTTTGAAGTGATTCGTACATCAAAAAAGTTCAATTAACACAAAATTTTTAAGTTTTTGAAGTAAATACAAATCAATTTAATATTTATATGTACATGGATAAAAAGTTAATGGAAACCATAGTCGTGATAAACCTATCACAATAAAGAAAGAGAATTTGTAGAAGTAATTTAAATGCAGGCACCAAAATTATCGTAGTAGTAGTTAACAATTTTCTCAAAGATTATGAACTTTTTCATTATTATTTCATATCTCTTATTGTTATTGTTGTTATATTGTAAAATGTATTTTAATAACTTACTTAATTAACTTTCTAAAAAGAAAAGCATGTTTAGTACATTATCTACTTTGTTTCATAAAATCTTGTGCAGAAACATGCAATCACAAACTTTTTAAAATATTTTAATATAGTAACCCTTGCGTTAAAACTGTCATTGATAAGTCCTTCACAAGCAGGGACGTCGTAATTATAGAAATAATAATGTCAGAATCGATATTTTCTGATTATAACATAAATCGGTTAAAAGAACTGTCTAGTGGATAGTTTTAATTTTTGAAAAAATACATGTTCGGTAATTGGATATCTTCCATTAGAGATATGCTATAATAAAATACGTTATGTCATAAATGTACATATCTCACTGTTCGAAATGTTTATATTTATTTTACCACAGAAGTTTTTAGCTATTGAATGAAAGATAAAATACGGCTTAGTCAATTTAGTCTACACTAAGTTATGATTTTAGTACCTCTCAAATAACATAATTTTATTTAAATATGTCGTATAGACAGACAGCTCCCATTGGGATTACAACAACAGAAGCGGTGATTGTCTAACAATAGATTGAGAATGATATAGGTGGAATTTTCAGAAAGTCTACTGTAATACACATAAATATAAACTCTTACTCTTACATATTCATGTCACACATACATATACATACATGTTGTTTACGTAGTCTATTCATGTCCTCTATTTTTTCATTTTTCAATAAACCTTTTTCACGACCTTTATTTCCACTAGACGTGGAATCTTATTAAAATTTAACTTTTAGATATTTTATTATAATTCTAATTAGGGAATTATATGACAGTTTTTTTCAAGAATGCTTTATTTATAACTTATATATTACAAACCGTACATTTATTGATTTAAATGACAATAAGTGTGATTCTTGTTGTTCCTTTTATACATTTTCTTCCCTTTTCATGAAATTTTATTTACAATGAATAATATTATACGTTAGAAACAATACCTGAGCACACAAATAATCTAGATATATATAGATAAGATAGATAGATAGATAAGATATCTTCCGAAAATATGCTTATATTGTATCGATTAGAACTCGCACTCGATTTTTCTTCATCGCTATGATGCCACTCTATATTGACGTTTATCTAACATCGACAAATATCGCTCATCCTTACGCACGGACACAGATGTGTCATGTTTTCGTTTAGAACTTCTAGAGTATAATAATTACAATTCTAGAACCCTAGATTTGATATTATTATTATTTCTATTTAACGTTGTTGATATGTGAAAACAGAATGTCTTCATCAAAAATTGAATCTCTAAGGGGTAAGAAAGGATGTGTTTGTTTACTTAGGGTTTCAAGAAATCCGTCATATTTTTTGTTATCATAAAAAAATATTGTTATATATTTGCAGAAACTGTGACAGTGCTAATAAACGCTGCAGGTGATACTGAGAATACCGTGAATAACGTTGTAATTAAGTCCTTGACTAAAATAGCGAATTTATACCCAAATGAGGTAATCGAAATCTTTTGTGAATTCTACTCTAACACCGTAAGATGGAACCCGGTCCAATTGGGAAACATAGTCAAGTAAGTGATTTATAGTTTGAAAGTTATCTGAATTGTGGCGAAAGGTCTGAGGAATTATTAACGTGTACCGGCCGCTATTTTCCGCCATCATTTAATGCGCATCAGTGGTTTCTGTATACTGTTCAGGTAGGTATTTTCGGATCGATATATATTCTGCCAAAAAAGAGTGTAACCCTCACACATTTCACCACAAAGGCTAATAGTATACTTGGGACTTTTGTGTTAAAGGAGTCTGTGGGTATGCTTTATATAATAGTTTATCCACTATATACAATAAAAGTACAAACTAAATTTTTAATATCCCTATTTATAAAGCTAGGCTATGATATATCAATAATAAAAAGTGCCAATAGTTTTTATCTGATAAAATTAAAAATGAAAAAAAAATGTATAAAGCCATAATGAAAGTGATTCAACTAATTTATTTTTAATTAATTTGCTGTATTATTGCATTTGTTAATAGTGAAGTGGTCATTCAGATAAGTTCAGTTCAGTTCAGTTTAGTTCGGAAAGTGTAATAAAAAAATTACACAATATTTAGCCATTATTATATACTATTTAAATGTGTCACATCTAAAAATAGACTAAAACATAAAGATCTTAGAGATTATACTTAGTTCTGAATTACTCAGAAAAACCTTTTTTCTACAAGCAGGTTTTGTTATCACACCATCATCTATAAAACTAATTCAATTCGGAATAAATTTTCTCAAATTAAGAGATTGCATAGCTGATAAAGCAACTGTCGTAGGTACAATGTCAAATTTAGAGAAATATAATTAATAGTTTAATATTATGTCTGAAGTAACCTTTATAGAAAACTGGTAAATAACACTATATTAGCATATTAATGTCACTGTTATAGTTTTCCATTACCTGGTTCCACGGTAATATATAAAATGTTTAAATAAAGTTGCGTTAGAAAAAAAAAATGTGTCTTATAGGTTTTATTAAACCTATTGCTGCTACATACCTACCTTTTAGTGAAGATTAAAATGCTAGACAATACAGTTCGTAGGGTAGAAACAGAAATACAAATACAAAACAAAATAAATAATTCTGCTGAATAATAGATGGCTGCATCGCACCATTTGCAAAATCAATGCAACACCGTTGCGGATCACGATGAGCCGGTGAACTTTACATTCTAATTATTAATCAGAATCAGTTACCTACTACACTTTCGTTTTAAAATAAATTTAGAGACGATTTTATTACAGGCAAAGGTCAGTCGAGGCAATATGAAAGTTAATTTCAATAAATCTACTGTAGTCTTTTCTGTAGTCATTTTTCAAATTTTAATAATTATTATATAGAGTAATATTTGTTTAGCGACTGTTTGTTTAGAGCATGGTTGCACAGACTTATGAAGACTAGGGGCCACTCGGGTAAATCATGAACTAATGGCGGGTTGGTCGCCAAAAGTATAGGTAACTAAAGACAATAAAGAATTGATAATAATTTATTAACATTCAAAAAGAATTTATTAATTTGAAGCGTGGAACTGCACAATGCTTACAATCTTTTTTATATTTGGCTCAAATTTACTTGTAGCAACACGTAAAACTGCTTCCAAACCTTCATTTGCAAGGCGGTTTCGATTTTTTGTTTTATTATTATTTAGTATTGAAAGAGTTTGTTCACATATATAGGCAGAACCAAATAAGTTGGCATATTTCAGTGCGTTTATGCGCAACTTTTCGTAAATATTTTTATCAATGCAGCGGTAAAAGTTCAGCAAGTCTCCTTCGTTGAATTTGTTGCGTACATCATGATCGTTTTGAATCTCGATAATTTCTAACTGCATTAACTCTTGCGGTTAAGTATTAAAAACCTTTCCTCTAAAGTTTAGACGCTTTAGCTTTGTGTAAATCTATAGTGTTTTAAAACACGAAACACAAAGAGGCATCCAATGGCTAAGCTACCAAACATATTACATTCAAATTTTGCAAATTGTCTAATAATAGAGTTTAGAATATGTGGCTGGATTGAATTTTAATTCTTCTCAATTTTTTTAAATGTAATAAAACCCAATTAAAATTGTTTTTGTATTCAATGGATATCTTATTCTTTAATTGTCTAAATCACTCTTTGTTTAAAAAGATACAGTATTTTTTTATAAACTGTTTGAACATACTTCAAAACTATATTATGAATATTTAAAAAATATTTTACATCCATTTTTTTAATCATAGCAGAGAAAAACATATTTAAAAAATATATAAACAGAGTCAAATTGGAGCATAGATACTTAACCACCAATTTGTATTTGTAATATTTCTAAAAAATCATGTATTTATTATAACAATACGAAATCCTTTTTACACAAGAAGTTTTTTCGCAATAATTCTGAAAAGTTAATTGCCACTTATATCATTACCAATTTGTGGCTTAAATCATTTTTGCAAAACCATTCAGTTATGAACAAAATAATAAAATATTTAAGCTTAATTGTTGCTAATTTTTTTGTTTTATCCATTACCGCTAAAACGGTTGGTAACTTGGATGATTACCTCTTCAGCTTGTGTTCATGTTTATTTTGTCATTGCAGTCATTTATATGTGTAACATATAAATTAAGCCTACTTTACAGATGATTATAATTAGGAAAATCACAGCATAGTTATAGTCCTCGTCACACAATAATAGACACAGACCCAGAAAGCAAGTTTTGGCCTACCTACTTACTTATAAGTGAGAAGGCCCGGGGTGCCCGCGCTAGCGGGCAGTCGCTAAGAGGGGTCTGGATCACGTAATAAAAGCTGTTCCCGGATCCCTCCTATCTCAGGCGTAGAGTGACACACCGTGTGGTTTTAGTCGGTGCGATTCCGACACACCACCTCGCCGAAAACCCCGGTGGGCTGACGGCCCGAGGGGATTTCCACACGTGAAAAAAAAAGAATTGTTTCAAATTTTCCTTCCCTTTGCAGTGGTGTTGTCCTGCATAATTTGCACTCTTAATTACCTCTTAGGATACTCACGGGATGATTAGAGGTAGTGGCACTCCATATTTTTAATCTATCACCACTTACTATAAAGGAATTTATAAATAAGTATGAAAATGTTATGTCTAAATTGTTTGTATATAAAACAATACCTACAGTGTGGCGTAGGCATGTTACGTTTGTTTCGTGTTCATTGTTACAGACTCAATGCCATGCTAAATATCCTAATTAGTATTATTATTTAAGATATAAACATCTGATAGAATCATATTCTACAGATTTACTGTATGTATTCAGTTTTTGAGGAGAAAAGAAATCATCTTTTCGAAGTATATCCTTATTAATATTATGAATGCGAAAGTGTGTTTGTTTGTTTGAATGTTTGTCTTTCTCTCATGTCACAATAGAGACATTGTATGGTACGATTTTTATGTCTGGAGATAGGTAGGCGGTTGGAGAGTGACACAGGCTTAGAGATTAATTATAATGCGTATTTGAATCACTTCAAGTTTTATAAAGGCCGATGGCTAGCGCTATTAGGTTTTTTTGTACGATGGTACAAAATCTGTCATTAGTTTTTGTAAAAATAGCCGCGGTTCCCGATAGATGACTTTATTTTAAATAACGTGCCTAGACTCTATCTATAAACTTTCTAACATTTCTTAATTTTAAATATTATAAATGCGAAAGTTTGTTAGGATGTACGGACGTTTGTCACTCGTGTACGCAAAAACTATTGTACAAATTTAGGTAAAACTTTACAGTATTATAACTTATACATCAGAATAACGCATAGGCTACTACTTACCGCGATAACCGACGTAAACACGGGAGAAGCTGCGGGCAAAAGCTAGTCTCTTATAAAATTCTGTTATTGTATTCCAGAGTTCTAGAACAGACATGTGTAAACCAAGTAAAGAGGCTAGAGCCAGCTGCGGCAACCAACCTGGTGACAGCAATGCTACGTGCTATGATGGAGAATGCAGGGTACGAACCTATGGTGCAGATGGGAGCCTCTGCAGTACTAGTAGCTGTGGGACATGAAAATTTAGACTTGGTAAATATTCATTTAGTGGTTATGAATGTGGAAGGACGGATATCATATGTCCCTCCGACACAAAGGGAGGATCCTCCGACCAGGCGAGGTGATGATGCCTGGTGGGCCACGGCCCAACGGTTGATGTTGGGATGTTGAATATATGCGAATTGCAACGCGAATCTCTATATCGCGATACAGGATTAGTAATCGTAGTTCATTACAGTCATACGTTTCGTTCATACTTTGTAATTCGATGTGTTTTCGCTAGACGGCGCTGTTGTATATTTTTCTTTGTTCTGTAATGAGAAAGTCGCCACAGTGAATTTGATTTGGGTATTATAGTTTTTTTCATGGTTTAGGGTTATTAATGTACTTACTCCTAACCGATTTCAATGGAGGCCATCCTACTAGGAGAAATTATAGTGCAGAAGTGTGCGCACACAGGTATACTTTCTGTTCTCTCACTCTCATGATGCGATGGGTTATTCGACACGACCAGGGAAAGATGAGGACCGACGACTTTGCGTGCTCTGCGATGCATGGGTCTTAAGACTACAACTACCAAACTTCTCATTAACACATTTTTACTCGATCTGGGAATCGAGCCCGATATTATTCTTGATTGACAGTGGTTATACACTAACCGGGAGACCAACGAGTCAGTTAAGGTTGCTTTAATTTTGGTTACTAAGACTTGGAGCATTCCTTAGGTCTGAATGCTTATTTGTCTTTACAAGATTCGGATTCGTTTCATTTTAATCTCTCAATGTCTTCATAGATGTTATTCTTAAGAATTCTTTGGTAAATATTTGATTAATGAACCTAGTGTCCAATTATAAAATCACATGCAAAGAAGAAACAGTTGCGTAGATGGCAAAGTAATTTCGACCGAACAACCAAGTGTTATAAGTTTGCCAAATATGATCTTTATGATGTAGTGTACCATAGCATTGGTTGTTGTACGTGTCGGGTCTCCTTAGCATAGGAAATAACTCAAGTTCTCCATGGCCGGTAGCGACAGTTGTTTTACCGCGGTCGCAACCTTCTGCGAAGACGTAATTTCGCGGAAGGAGGCGGCGGAGAAGGCCCGGGAGGACGATATCCACTCGGACCCAATTCGCCGCCGGCGAGCCGGGCGACGGAGGCGCGCATACCAGCGCCTCATGCCGCCTTGAGTGTGGCCGCGGGTGGACGGGATGGGTTTTCCCCTCCATCCGCTACAATGGCCAGCCGCGAGGAGGCGACGTCCGCGTGTGCCGTACGTCGCCTAAAATAGAGAGTTTATCCGCAGATGGTGCCCGAGATAGCGGGCAGGCGCTAGGAGGGATCTGGATGTCGTAATAACAGCTGTTCCCGGTCCCTCCTATGTCAGGCACAGAGTGGCACACCGTGTGGTTTTAGTCGGTCCGATTCCGACACACCACCCCGCTGTAAACCCCGGTGGGGTGACGGCCCGAGGGGGTTTCCACACGTTAAAAAAAAAAAAGGAAATAACTCAAGTTGCACGCAGTAACTGAAGTAATGTTATAGTTATCTACTGCTTTGAATACAATTTTGTGACTTCTGGTACAGAAACGTTTATAAAATACTTAATTCTGGAAAAGTAAAAACCCAATACCAATTTATTTTCTTAAATAAAATTCAATGTGAGAGTCTATGTAGGTATCACGTGTTATTAGAGCTCGATTATGACCAACCCCATACTGTAAAGAGTAATCTTAAAGCGTTTTCGATCATCAACGGCCTATAACAGTCCACTGCTGGACATAGGCCTCTCCTTAGAAAGGAGGGTTTGTTCTATACCACGCTGGACAGACGGGTTGGTGTAGGATTTGTTTCAAGTTTTCCTTCTCTTTGCAGTGATGTTTATCTGCACAGTTTGCTCCCTTCGTCGGTTCTTACAACACCCATGGGATGAATGGGGGTGGTGGCATTCCGTATTCTTAATCCCACACCACCACACGGACAGTGCTTATTATTATGCAATTATATGTAGAATTTCCTAATAATTCTCTTACTCTTCTAGGTGTTACGCTCCCTAATCAACCAGCTGTCCCCAGCGTCTGTGCCACATTACACCATAGCACATACATTGGGTACACTGGCGGCGGTGAACACTCATGGCGTCGTACCACATATTAAGGAGATCTTGAGCAAAATGTTGCCACTACTACCCATGGTTAAGACTGATGGATTAAAACAGGCTTTTGCATATGGTAATATTTGTTTATTATTACTCTTTTGTGCTAAATGATATTCAACTTTAAATATGTTGTTACAAAAGTTTCAAACTTGAAAGTCAGTTATCATGTAAACCTTATTCATGCATTGTCAAAATCTTTTCCCTCTCCTCGACTATAGTCGGCAAAATACGAACGTTGTATACACCCCCGTCTGCCCTTTCGGAGATAGGGGACGTGAGTATACGTATGTGAAACCCTTCTAACCACTTCAAGGGTTAATTAAAAAACCTCAATATATGTATACATTTAATATTGTATTTATGTAGTTTTCTACGCTGTTCACATCAGCAAAATGCTAGTATTAAAGATATACCTATGGCTATAGATACTTTATATCATCATCATCATCAATAGTCTTTGATAGTCCATTGCTGGACATAGGCCTCTCCTTACAAAGGAGGTTTTGACCTATTATACCGCGCTGGAGTGCGTAGTCAACTCCCTGAGTCACCTCTTACGACACCCATGGCCTGAAAAGAGGTTTTGATACTCTGTACTCTCGATCCGTCACCACACGGACGCGTCTAAAATGATTTAAAAACTTAAAGTGTACCTATAATACATGCTATGAATATTAATAACGTCACCTGCTTGTTAACTGGTTATGAAAAAATATTGGCGATGAGTACGACTGATAACAAACCAGATGTGTTATATTATCTGAAATATTTATTTATCTTCTGTATAAGTGACACAATTATACATATGGTTATGTTAGCAACAAATACTATTAAATTTTAGAATTGTATTTTTAAATCACTTCCTTGAAGACTTTGACGTGATTGACTCTAACTGATGGATCACGAGCTATAACCGTAGATCTGGAAATTGGGAGAAAATTGATATAAAATTATATGAAACGAGAAATAAACATCCTTTCGAAAGAGAGGCTTATGTCCAGCTGTGGACTGATAAAAGCTGGAGAATTAAATCTGAGTACAAACTTTTTGGTAGTAGTTTCGACCTGGTGACGTAGTCAAAAACCAATTGTAAATGAACTTTAACAAATATTTTATTTTCCTCAAAAGTCCAAACCAAATGTTTTTTGACAAAGTCACCGAAGTCCAAACTGCGATATTATCAAAATGAATACAAAAGAAGTATTCTCCTCGTGATGTTTTCGTACGTTTATATTTTATTTTTCTTATTTCACAGCGTTTGGCCACTTTGCAATAGCCGTCTCCGAACAAATAGGCGACAATGTTGAAAACGAAAATATAACATCTATTAAAGACAATTTTGTCACAGAATTCTCCATAATATTTGATGTATTGTACAACCAATGGCTGCCATCTTACGAGCCCAAAGTCTCTGAATCTGTTCTTGAAGCCTTGGGCCCTATTACCAGGCTAATTTCAGAACGACAGTTTAACGAAACTGTGAACAAGTTTGTGCTTTCATTGCTATCTTTGTACCGCAAACCAGCTATCAATTTCTACTACATAAGTCAGTGTATATCGTACATACTTTCGCCATCGCCGCTGAACCCGAAATTGACCTTGAACGATAGTACAATTAACTCTATAAACCATGTGCTGTTTAATCATGTATTGTTAGAACCCGATTATGACCAACCTCATACTGTAAAGAACCATTTTGAAGTGCTTCGATGTTTCGATTATATGGCTGGACAGTTCCCAGACCAAACGATAGAAAGTCTTCTACACCAGTGTAAGAATAACCAAGAAAAGGATAGAATGAAAGCTGTAATAATTCTAACACACCTAACTACGTCATCACAGGTGTTTATCGACAATTTCGCAGTCAAATTCATCTCACTCTTAAAAGTCATGACCAGTATGGAACAAGCAGTTAAAATGAAGAAGTTGCTCGTTAAGGCCATAGTAGGGCTCGTCTACAGGAATTGTATAACGACAACAGAAGACTTTACTATGGTCGAGTTTATAATAAAACATTGTGGTTATGAGGGAGGTCCAAATGTGTCCAAGTCTGAAATATCAGATCTACACGATACATGCAAAAGCTCTTTGATATTAATGTGCAATACCGTTACTAGCATTAGATCACAGTTACGAAATCTTTTACTAATTACTTTAACTAGTGAAGAGTTTACTGCTTCTATGGCAACTGTCTGTCATTGTCTTACTTCACTTCTACAGAATAACTCTGAGGTAATAGCAGAAACTGTACAATCAGACAAGGAAGTTGAATTGAAGTGCTCTCCTGATTTAGTTTTCGTCAGATGTTTAACACATGTAGTTGAACCACATCAAGTTGAGAGAAATAAAAATATTCTGATCTTCCTTGAAGAGTATTCAGGAGATATTCATAAGAATCTTAAAAATTCTTGGACGGTAGAAATCCAAAGACTACTCAAGTTTGTAGATTCTTGTGAATCAAAAGAACATTGGCATGGCATGTTGTTAGATCTTTTGGTTTCAGCTGTTGAGCAAGTGAATAGTAACAAATGGGTGGAATTTATTGCAACTTTAATGTCGCAACAAATAATTTCAAAGAAAATGACTCCGATGATCAAAGGGGTATCCTTACAATATTTAGCTGTACTATCATGCCACATGTCCAACGCGGCTGTTGTTGAGAAGATCTTAAAAATAATTCTCCTGGCTTTAAAATCAATACCGATGGAAAGCAGCGATTATGTAAGCAAAGCTGTAGGCATAGCTTCAAGACAACATGGGGAATTCATCTTAAATGAACTAGACGCTATTTATAAAGAAATTGAGTCCAAAAGAAGCAGCAAGATCTTAAATTTTCTCACTGCGAGAAATTCTAAAAATGATTCAGAACTTGGTGTTGTTCGGTACACAGTAATCATATGTTATGGCAAAGTAGCCGTCGACTGTTTAGATGTCCATGTGTTGGCTAGATTGGGGGACAACGTTACTTCTATTTTGTATGATATTTTGAAGTCAAGTCCCTCGTTTGATCTGTGCAAAGCTAGCATAACAACTTTGTACGAAATCAGTAAAGCATTACATCCTGCATCACATCACAATGTAGTCTTAAGAAACCGCTGGCAACTACTCAATGGAGTTCTTGAACAAATTTTTAATTCTAATTTAGAAAAACGTAATGTTGAATTATACCCCATCATAGTAAAAGCTTCAAAAGCTTTGACTAAGTTGCAGAAAGGAATATTACCAGAAGAAAGAAACACCATACTGCGAGTTCTATTCAATAGTATTTTTGGTGAACTATCTTCATTCAAAAAGAAATATGAGATCGAAGGTAATGGGGACAAAAATGATATGTTGGCTAAAACACTAAATGACAGTTTATCGTTACTTCACCAACTAATCAAGGAACTTATCATTCAGTCTACCTGTTTGAGCACCATTGATGATCTAATAGGATTACTAATGGATTGGCTTCGGCACGATAATGATGAGATTAGGACCGCATCGGTCATGATCCTCCAAGTAATCTTCGACACTTATATTAGAAACGTAAAATTAAATTATGAAACACCCAGTAAATTTGGTCAGATGGGATACTTATTGGGACTTATTGTACCAGGCATAGCAGATACAAATTTTCCGGTAAGGCTATCAACTGTTGATTGTATAAAGTTAATCATCCACATACAGGATCTATACGAAGGTCATACTATTGAACCTAACGATGAATGCATGTCCAATTTAGAACATCTTCAGAATAATATATTGACGAATGATTTGAACATGATTAGTGATTACTGTATAGCTTTGTGTGATACTATATGTGCGAAGATACCACACCATCATAGCATGCAGTTTATTGAAAGTTTACTCGAAGGGTACGACGATCAGGAGTTAAGAAGTGTGGGAATCAGTTCGATATTAGATGCGTATTTCGTGAATAAGGGTCAAGATTTGTATCAAAGCATTGAGAGAATAGTGGAAGTGCTTTTGGGGACTATGGATGTAGTTGGAATTGAAGCGAGGTCAAAATTGATGAAACCCCTCTCGTCATTGACTCGTCATCACTCGAACGCCGTGACCGCTGTCCTGTTGGCACAGAAGTTGCCGTTGAAGCCGTAAGTATTATATTAAAAGACTTAGTATATTTTACAGTTGGGCTAGGGGAAACATGTTTTAAAATTAATCTGACATCCATGCTGAAAGTTCTCCATGATTTGTCCGCAATCCTACTTTAATTCTTAGATTTTTAGACAGTGGTCAAGATCAAAGATCGAATGATGATCTGTATCGGATGTATATTGGAAGACTTTTTATCTTAATTATAAGTTGACAAGTTAAATAGACTGAACTAATTCATTATTTCAATCAAAATGAACATCAAAATAGTATATTAAGAACTAATACTCAATCATTTTAAATTAAATTTTTCACTCTTTTAGGAGTGTGGTTTTATGTTGGCGGAGCCTTGCTCGCGACGAAACTCTTGCTGCCACTATAACAGAAAACTTCTTGAGGCTTATGACATCAATCGAACTATATGAGGACCCATATCATATAACAGAACATCACATAGCTGCTCTCCAGCCCTTAACTGTAAGCATACACGTACCAAATATTCGAAAAGATTTGTGTAATTATCCTTTGCGGTATCTCTGGACCGATACGTACGTACACCTTTCTCTAAGGCTGGCTACGTGTTTAGGAAAGAAGTTAATAATGTGAATAAAAATTTTACTGTCAGTGACGAATCCATTAATCGATCGAACTAAATCGGACAAAAATCACTACAAGTATAAAGAGCATTAAATATTATTAATCAAGGAAATAAAATCAGTAACACTCATAGCTTTCAAATATCTAGCGTTATACTTAACACCAAACATAATATGTAACTTTTATCTTTTAGCTAATAAGCGCACTAGGAGAGATGCTTCAAGAAGATTCAATGAAACCAATATGCGCAGACAAATTTTCGGATCTCTTCTCTGTACTTTATACTACATTGGCTTGCTACATTGATGCTGAACCACCTGCGTACACACCACCAACTGTTAAGAGTCAAGAGAGATTCGGTTTTATACCGAACAGAGAGGCAATCAAATTGTCACCGGCTAAAATTACAGTGCAGACCTTTAATGCATTTTTAGAGCGAGCTGACTGTCAGAAAGTAAGTCTCAATACAAAGTATACTTCAAATAATCTATTTGGCGTTCTGAAGTCGTCCGTAATAATCTCTTAAAGGCCTTAGACAGTGCGTTATAAGTATAAAACTTAACGTTGTATTTCTCGATAGGTATAAATATTTAACATAATTGATCATGAACATAATTTAACATAATTGATTGAGTTGAGCGTTTTAATCACCCAAGAAAATGTGCATTACTAAAACGATAATAACATATTAACCGTTGATCACCTTCAGAAAACAAAAAAAAATTTAGGGATTCCCCAAGGCACATTTGTGGGTCCAACATGTAAACGAGTGTTCGCTCGCGCTGTAGGTGAGCGAAGCGTGCTCGTTGTGCCTGAGCATCGAGCACGGGGACTCGTCCACGACGCTGCTGGAGCTGGCGCCGCTGCTGGGCGGCGCGCTGGGCCGCGCGTGCGGCGCGCGCCTGGCGCGGCTGGTGGCGCGCGTGGCGCAGTACGCGCGCGGCCCGCTGCCGCCGCAGCGCTGCGCCGCTCTCGCGCTGCTCGCCGACCTTCTCAACTATAGGTACGAAACGGTGTTTACTACTTCTATTTCCTATACAGGTGGTCTAAAAGGTGAGACTAAAAAGTTTTTTTTAAATTCCTGACATCTAGATGTATCCGAAAATACCCCATGTATGTTATGCGATTTTTGGTAATTTTTGAGTTATGATTTTCTTTTTTAATTTTGAGAATTTTCGTCTTGACCGAACTAAATATTTTTTTTCACAAAAATTATGCATCTTTTTCCTTATTATTTTCTTGTAACATTATCCTCATTACTTGTACTTTCATACATAAAATACCCTGCTTCCTACCATTATTGTAAGTTACAAAAATATTGATCGAAATTAAAAAATTAAAGTGAAAGCGAATCACATTTAAATTTTTAACTTTAAATTAAAAATTAAAATAAAAGTTTCATAACTTTTAAGTAATTTTAAAAACTGCACAAGACCCTAAGCTTTAATTATAACTCATAAAAAGTGATGCTTGATAGGCCTGCTTTACCCGAAATCTGCCATCAAATTTACAAAGGTGGAATATACTAAATTATTCGTTTATTTTAAAAGCACTTGTTCTTAATTTCTTAGGTTAATTTAGTTTGATGTTACATAATTTACATGTAGTAAAGTTAATAAATTTGGAATTTAAAATTAGTTTAAGCCCGGTATGGAATCATTTAACAGCACAAGTCGGTCGGCACAAGTATGTATGAAAGTACAAGTAATGAGGATAATGTTACAAGAAAATAATAAGAAAAAATATGTATAATTTTTGAGAAAAAAATATTTAGTTCGGTCAAGTTGAAAATTCTCAAAATTAAAAAAAAATCATAACTCAAAAACTACCAAAAATCGCATAACATACATGGGGTATTTTCGGATACATCAAGATGTCAGGAATCTAAAAAAAATTTTTGGTCTTACCTTTTGGACCACTCTGTATTTCTCATGAACATAAAATTTGCGAGACGATAAAGTTTTCTTTACGATCTCACCTATTTACTCGGAGGAGACATTTTACTACCTATAGTTTAGTCCAAAAAATAAAAGAAAAATTGGGTGTATATTAAAATGATAGGTAAGAAGAGGACTAAAAATTAGATTCTGAGATATAATTATAGCTCGATCAAATCATTTACTACAATTGGAATTCAACCCTAAAATTAAGCATGCATGTTGTTTTTGCAGGTGTAACGACAATACCGTTCTCATAGAAACGGTCCTGGCGACGCTGAACACCGGTTGGAAGGATCAACACGAGCGTGTCCGAGCCACTTGTTTACGTGGAGCTGCCAACATCGCCCAGTTGCGTCCCGAACATCGCAACAACGCTCTGCCCGCAGCTTTTACTGCGCTCAGCCAAGGAGTTGATGCACAGAAATCACAGTGAGTTAATAAAATTAAAAATTTGAATATGTAAAGTTATAAACGTATCTCGTCCAGTATCGCTCAATAGTGAAGATGGAAATTTATTTAATTGTAAATTATTCCAATATTTCTGAAATATTGCAATAAATAAAAATAATACAAGTACTCATTAAGAAATATTTTATTATAAATATTTCTAATTTTCACGTAAGTGTCATCAAACTTCGGGTCAGCAAATAATAAATAATGTACTTGCTCTCTACATAAAATGCTAATGAATATTTTAACTCACAGATCACCAACAGACAACGTTCCACTCGCTGCTATCCAAGGTTTAAGTCGACTTTTAACCGAGTTAGATCAACTCGATAAAGAATACGATCGAGAACTCGTTTCCATATCGCAAAAGATACGTCCGTTCATGAACACAGACTGCGCTCAACTGCGAGAAAATTCTATCAAGCTGTTCGGTATCATTGCCGGGAGAATAAAGTCTGATGCTTTGGTGGAGCAGGCTATTAACTCTCTGCCTTGCTTCCTGCTCCACTTGTGTGATAACAATCCTGCTGTAGTTAGGGTAAGTGTCTATAAAAGTTTTGTTCTTTTCTAAATATTAGGATTTGTGGGCAATAATTTATTTGGTGGCTGCATATTAGTGCCGTTAATTCGTATCCAGAAATGTATATGTAAAAAACTCTTGAAAATAATTCACTCTGCATTCAGGCTTGTTCGCAGAGCTTCACAGCTGAACACACACAGTGAAGTGGCCAATGGCAGTAATTATGTCGGGATAAATAATATCACACTCTGTATCGTGCTTTAGAAAACTGTAGTTATTAAAAAAGTAAAGTGATAGCCATACCGCGATTTACTCAATTGGACAACGCCCTCTATCGAGGTTTAGGTTAAACCTAAATCTAGAAGATTCGAATTGATAAATAATATGACCGAATAGGCAAGCAAGTTCACCCTGAAGCAAGTGTTCAAGACGTTCAACGTGAAGAAGTCGAACGACTTCGTGCAGGCGCACCTAGTAGATGAAGGGCGACTCTACCTCGACGAGTTCCTGGCGGCGCTGCTGCGGCAGCTGGCCGACGAGAGGGGGGGGACCGTGACGCGCTGCCTCCAGGCCGCCGTCAACTACCTGCACTGCGCCAGCGACGACCTCAAACCACATCCGCCACTGCTTCTAGGTAGGGATCCTCACTTCTGGTTGTAGGTTCATCAGCACGTTAGGCACGGCGTTCACTTTGGCCTATAAGTTTGCATAAATTTGTTTTAATTATAAAGTGGCACACGAGCAAACTAGTCACTTGATAGCAAGCGACTACCGCTTCCAATCAAGAGTCGAGTATTTTCAAGCGTTTGAGAGTCTCTCTCCCCCTAGAATCGTTAGCGGAAGAGGGAGAATTTTGGTAACTCTACTTACTCGAAAAACAACGAAAGAATTGCTCAACACTTGTGTGGAGCGACGAGGGTCTTATATCCCTCCGACACAAAGGGAGGATGGCGCTGTTGTATATTTTTCTTAGTGTTGTAATGTAGAAGCCACCACAACTTGTCTGTGAGGCCATTGCAAAGCATGATTCTGTATGGGAATTTTAGTAAACATTGTAATTCATCATCTCAGCCGAAGGACGTTCACTGCTGAATACAAGGCCCCACCAAGACTCCACAACCGGTCCTAACATTGTAATTAACAATAATTTCTAACGTTATAACACAGGTCTATTATACGCTGAACTCCATCGCCTCCAGTCCAAAGGCGTTGAAGACACAGATTTGGATCCCGACATCACCCGCACAGCCCGCATAAGACTGTTGCAGTTGATCAAAGATGCCAACCCTCAGGTGAGTTGCAGGCACTTGTTAGATACTGCCCATGCAATGAGTGAAAGAATAGTCGTATTTTATGTCCAGGTCTTCTGTTCTTGGAATCAGTTTGATCTAAATAAAGATTAAGACACGCTAATGATATTTAGATCTTGCTGTATTGCCACTTAAACACTAGTCCATTCGCGGTTAGAAAATAGTGACGCATTAACCTCAATCCTCTGACCATTTGCAAGAAATAGTTTCTTATTTTCGATCGATTGGATCCTGATCGATCATTTTGTATCTAAATCTACTGCAAAGGACTCGAGTATACACCAGAAACTCTATTACTCAGTCTTCCTTTAATATATGTATGTATGAATGTTGTCTATTTCAGGTGAGACAAAACGCTGCGATGGCGCTGGCGAACATATGTCTAGTCGAGGCTGACGGATGACCGACAATCGTGGTCAGTGTTGCCAGTGACAGGTGTGTGCTTATAAAGAGATTCTACCAATCATAGACTATAAACAACACACTCGCTTATTATTGCAGACGAAAATAAGGATAAAAAAAATACTACATTATGATGATTTTGATGATACGAAGCTTTGATTTGTAAGAAAAGTGCGTTTTAAGTTCTAACTGCCGTCTCAGCCGTATCTCAAATTTCATCTCAGCGTCTCCCTAATTCCTCAAACTTGTATCATAATGGTAATATATATATGTATGTATGTATGTAACATAATTTACTGGACATCCAGGCAATTATATATAAAATTAATTATGGCCAATGTACCGATCATCAGTAATGCTACCGTAATTGGAAACAATTTTTCCTACTGGCCACATTGGTATAATTGTTTGCTTCGAATAATATTTTCAATCATTTTTCTGGCATAGAAAGGGGACGTTGAGAGGTTGAGACAATCCCAGAAATTATTAGATATTCGCGTCAATGAATACGTCTTTCGGAAGTCTTCAAGAACAATAATTAGTTATGAGACGAAACGTTTCTAATCTTAAAAAAGCCAGTTGAAATTAAAAAAAATAAAAATTCGAAAACCCTCAAATCAATTCCAAAATTTTGGAGACAAAATAATCTTATACTTATTCAATATATATGACTGCTTGTTACGACACAGTTCAAACCAAGATCCATTAATTCATTTAGACTACAGAGGGTGCCAAAGAAAAATTACACACACAAAGAGACCCATGCCCTCGTGAAAAACATAACTTTCCTAATTCCACAGTCGGATAAATAGATGTTTTTGTGGATTTCCTAGGAAAAGACGTTTGTTGACGCCATTATTTATAAGTTTTGTAAAACTGGTATTAAGAGGTTCTAGTGTTTCGTTCAATTATTATGTCAATTCTATATGAAACTGTAATATTTATTTATCCAGCACGGCTTATTTAATTCATAAAACTAATAAATGTATTCTATTTAAAGACTATTTGACTTGGCATTCTTGAAGCCATTAAAGGCGTGTTAGAAATTGGTTAGGTTTCGAATCAACAACCCTTCGTTTTCAATGATATTCTTTAGTAACTTTTTACTTAATTATATAAAAATGTAACCTGTTTTTTTTTCGTAATATTAAACTCGATTATATGTCTTTGTTAAAATACAGGCGTTTAATCGGAACTAGAATGAGAGACTGATGAAAAATAAATATATACTGTTCTAAATTATATTTCAAGTAACGTTTTTTGATTAAATATGAAGTAGAAGAATGTATATTTGGCACTTAAGTTTTGATTATTGTTGGTTTAGATATTATTCGTTTTGTTTGGCGGAGTTTAAAATAGAACACCTAAGATATTATTATAATATATTAAAATTACACTGACTAAGCTCATAGCTACTTTGTTATCTGTACAAATAAGGTCGTTTTTCGCTTGTCAACAGTTGAATCAGTCAGTCAACAGTCAGCGTCACATTTCTTAAACATAAGTCCATAATACATCCACATCCTCAGTGGTTTGAATGGGATGAGTTTGACTCATCCACCGAGGAATTCCATATTTCTAGTTAAATGGGTAGTGACAATATCTGTGTATTGATGAAATTGTTGAAAATATCCACTTAGGCTCATATTTTAGAAGGCGTCTCAGTCGTGAATCTAATTTTAAGCTACGCTTTTAAGCAGAGATTTCATCATTGAATGTATTACCAGTGACCAATAGCAAATGAGATTCACCGATCCAAAATTAAGTGAATGATGATTTTTATTTTAGAACGATCTTTAAATCGAAATCTTTGATAGGTACGTATTCTCTAATAAGATCGATGCTTAAGTTTGATCTGAACAATAAACAAATTTTATTTAATTTAAGTTTAACCGATACTTGCGACGTCTTTTAAAGTATACCGTATCTTTTGAATGCGTGGATTTGAAACTGTTTCGATTGAAACTTTTCACGTTCTCGAGAAGAAGGACCTTCCTCAACAGGTAGACAGTCGGCAAACATTACATTCTAATAAGGGTTTTGTTCTGCTTTTTGGGTTACTGAGTTTTTAATATTTATTCATTTATTTTATATGATACGAAGTAGCTATGTGCTTTGCACCTAAGTGTTTAAAAGACAACGACGTTTTATAAATACGTTGTGTAACAAATTTTTTTTAAACGATGTAGAAAATTTCCAGTCAATTGTTACTTATTTTTCTTGTAATAAGAAATTAAAAACTTACGATGCGATCACAAATTTTGTTGATTTGATAATAATGAATTTTGAAAATGATAGAACATAAAGAACTAGGTTTTCTGTATATTAGAAAGTTACTCTTAATAAAATGGTAAACTTGATAAATCGTTGCAATATGATCAACTTTATTGTTGATACGCCGAGTGTTGTTCTAGTAAATTTATTACCCTTAGTCTTATAATCAAATCAGCATTTTTACGTGAACTTGACTTCCTAAAAAGAACATCAGATTAATATAGTCAGTGTTAACTTAATGTGATATTGATTTATTTAGATTTTTGTAGTTTTAGTAAGAATTAACTTGCTTAATAAGGATCATTTATACCTACTTATGCCAACAGGAATGATATACATGTCAAATTTGAGTTAAGTTTGAAGAAAGTTTTGAAATGCACCTTCTGACGACCCTGCAAAGATCTAAGTCAGTTGGCAATTTAACCCCTACGTTTCACCTTAGTTTCCCTTAATAAGTTGAACTACGGCAACTGGATGTAATCATCACAAAGTGTATTAAAAAAAAGATTTTTTTAAATTAACCGAATTGAGAAACAACTATTATTATTATTTTTGTTCATTCCCTTAGAATTTCTTCATTTATGAACCGATTTGAAAAATCTATTTTATTTTTATTGGGCCTATTAGCAGTTCGATTGTTGAACACTGAACTATTATCACTCTTTTATAGCAAAAGGTCGGTTAATAATTAAAAAAAATCAAACTTAATGCTAAAGCAATCAAATTGAAAATATATATTATAGTAATAGTACAACTATAGAACAAATTTATATTTCAAGAGGAACACGCAAAAAAGACATTTTTATCAAAGTCTCTTTTCCAAATCTTGTGTACTGATCTACTTTAAAATTTGCTAGTTATAATGCTTCAAAAGACGCAAAATTTGAAGCATGGTGGGATTTTTTAATTAGTCGTATTATTATTTCAACAGATTTTGTTTAGAAAAAATTGACCACTGACCAAATTTGGGATGTACTAGACTTATTACAAACTAAGTCGAAATCAGCTTTCTCTCAAAATTGTATAATAATAATAATAATGTGTATTAATTCCTTTGTGCCTAAGTAGGTTAATGTTATATTTTTGGAATATATTCTCCTTATGATTTGTTATTGCTTTTTTATTATTCTTGATTAAACCTCACACGTTTGGAGAAAAATTAAAACGCTTATATACTCTAACAGATTTACTTCAATAAATGATAATGTGTAAACAGGAAAAAAAAATAAACAAAATAACAAAATGCCTTATAAAAAATAAATTTGTATTAAAAAGCTAAGTGATTGTAATCTGTAGTTACTTTATGAAAATAAATATCTGTATTTTATAAACCCTGTAGATGTAATGCAATACTTATGTACAAATTGTTATGTTAAAGGTGCAATAATATTTTAGAATCATCCAAACATAATGTCTAGGTAGAGTGGATGATAGTCTAAATGGTGAAGGCGTATACTTTTACAATTATTTAAAAAGTACGTACATGTCTACACCATCAAAAACATTTTCAAAAAAGAACTAAACTCAAGCTTAGATCAGTACAAAATTCCTAACATATTACGGCACCTTTAAAATAACGGAAATTGAAAAGAATATTTCACCCAAATCTGTGATGACTCGGGTAAAATAATCTATTCCTGGACGAGTATATATATACACATAGATTCTTTAATTTATCCCAGAAAAAAAAAACAAGATATTGCATCCATGTTGTAAATCTCGCTAAGTTTGTCATCCATGCTGTATTCACTTCTGCACTCGTATGTACTTGCTAATACAATCGATTCAATGTAACATGTATATTAAGTGACAATAAAGATATGTTGAAATTAACATCGTGTTAATAAGTCTTGTCGTTCCTTCGTGGTGCTGTGTCCTTGCATTCTCCACGACTGTAAACAATAAAACTTTCCCATTTTAATAAAATTTTAGAGAACAACTCTACATAATATACTTAAGACGTCTTTTGTCCCTGACGGTTGTACAAGAACTGTTAAATAGTTTGTACTGCGGAAGAGACTAAGAGAGAAAGATACAGCTCTCTCCAGAGAGAGAGAGAGAGGGAGAGATAGAGAGCTATTTTGCCAGATACTGGATATCGAGGCAAACTGAAAGCTGGATTTGTAGCCATAGCTGGATAATATCTCGTCAAGCATTTGTTGTATTTATTGTATCTGCTTCAGGTATAATAGTAATATATTTCAATTACAGATAAGGCACCATTTAGGTTTCCTTTCAAGAGAGCAACACGAGTAAAATATAAAGTGGGCCACAAATTACTTAACATTTGAAAAAATCGTATGAAAAAAGACAATTTATATATTATTAAAGTTGTTTATTTACAAAAAAGCTAATAAGTAGCAATTTGACCACTGTTTCGATGTTGGCACTCTCCTAAGCGAGCACTGAAATTTTCGAATACTCGTCGGTAAAGAGACCGCGATATCGCCGACATCCTTTCGCTTATTTCTCTGTTAGTTAACGTAGTGTACTTGGTTTATTGATGTAGACACGATTCTTCAAATAACTGCATAAAAAGAAGTCTGCTGGGATAGATCTGGACTTCTGGGTGGCCATGGAATGTCGCCTCGTCTGGAAATCAGCTTTGCCGACAACATGTCTTTGACCACCGGCAGGGACTCATTGGATATGTGGCTCCATCTTGTTAAAGCCATATGTTATGATTGTAGCCAGCAAATTACAGTAACATCGGTTCCAAAAACTTCTGTAACATGTTTGCGCGGGATGTTAGATTCAAATGTTAGCGAATTCTTGGCTTATTCGTAGTATAAGAAATTCGATAACTTTGGACAAACATTGTGAAAGTACATGGAATTCACGTTGAATTAATTAGGAATACACGTAAGGTATTGAACAAACCTGATTGAAATCGAATACAAAGCTGAAACACTCCAAACATATTTTTAAAAGAATAATAAATAAAATGGAATGTCAGGAACCGATGTCATGTTTCTCCAACACAAAGGGAGGATCCTCTGACCCGGGGAGCTGACAATGCCTGGCGGACCACGTCTCAATGGATGTTGTTTGTATGCTTATCAGTCGGAACACTGTCGGCTAACACAATATTGACTACTGAAAGTTATTTTGACCACTCTGAATGCTAACAACAATTTGAATGCCACGCCTGCCTACTTAAAATTCAAATAAATCTGATGCCGACTGTACACTAGACCAAGACGGGATTAAACTGTCTTTAGGTTTCGTATTGTGGAGGGAACGGGTGTCATATCCCTCCGACACAAAGAGAGGAACCTCCGACCAGGCGAGGTGATCATGCCTGGCGGGCCACGGCCCAACAGTTGATGTTGGGATGTTGTATATATGCTAATTGCCACGCGAATCTTTATATCGCGATACAGGATTAGTAGTTGCATTGTAGTTCATTACATATATACGTTTCGTTCATACTTCGTAGTAAGATAGTGATAGTATCTTCGCTAGATGGCGCTGTTAAATATTTTTTCCTTTGTGTTACGTTACGTGTTACGTAGACATAAAACTCTAACGTGGTAAGTAAAATATAATAAAAATAAAAGTCGACGCCTGAATATTAGTTCAAGGGTATTCAAAAAGGTAAAAAATAAAATAAGTAAAATGTGTTGTCCCTAGCAACCCTCTATCATCCATGTGTACAACTTACGTGGAATGGTGACCTGACCAAAAAGCCTCAGTAGCGTCAAAGTAGGTCCTTAACTGTTTAGCGTCGAACGACAGCGAGTCCATGCGCCACTCCGGAGACACGTACGGTAACTGGTGGAAGTGAGGTAGTTTCGCCTAAATATGTTAAAAAATACAGAAAGGATCACGGGTTCACAGTTAAAAAATTAACTTTATTTATAAACAATACTAACGAAAAGGTATAAGGATATTTACCAGTCTACAGAATGTGAAATACATTCTTATATCAATGTTGCGTATCTATTTAAGGTTTTCAAAACGAATTTATAAACCGCAGGTTCTCTAGTTCACGTTGAGTGGTTATTTTTAATAGTCCACCATTAAAACAAACTGATATTTATGGTACGAGTATATCAAGCACCGTTGGTTTAGAAGAGTGGTCTGTGATTACTGTCGGGGCCTTTCGGTCGAGATATCGAGTTTCAAATGTATTTTAGAATATAAATTATTATCACAACTCAGTGCTGATTACCAGAACCATCATCATGAACAGGCTTTAACAGTCCATCGCTGGACATAGGCCCCTCTTTAGCAAGGAGGTTTTGACCTGCTATACCACACTGGCCAGATGGGTTCTCTTCGTAGTTGTGTTTTCTTGCAGTTTACTCCCTTAGTCGTCTCTTATGATCATCGCAGAAGTTAAGTCATTCCCAGATTTTTGTTTGTTCGTCGATTGCCATTGATCGTTTGCAGAAACTAGTTGACTCGTTGCCGGTGCGTTGTGAAGCGGTCTTGAAGGCTAATGGATATGCAACAAAATACCTACTAATGGTTAATATCAAACATAATATTTTTTTTAATTTATAAAAATAAAAAACTTTCCTTGTCAAAATACTTTTGAGCCGTGTCGTAAATAATTTTTCTTTATGTTTTCTTTTTGTGTAGAAATACATTACATTTAAGTGTCTTAATTTGTGAAACGTATTATTACTTCAAATATGATCTTCGATTGGAAAAAATTTTGTTATCATTTTTTGTGATATGGAATAAAATTGAGTTGTCAAAATACTTTTGAGCGTTACTGTATAATTTGAAGTCACAAAATTGAATGTAGAATAGTCAGTTTCATTTCATTACTCATCTTTATGTGTGCATCTTCGAACTACTTACCTCTTATACACTCTATTTAAATATCCACTCTCTGGATACCTGTGCAATAGGATATAATAAAAAAAAACTACTATAAATTAAAAAAAATATGAATAATCTTGTCCATTAAAAACTATCAAATTATAATCGTACATTATGATAAATTTTTATTTCGAGCACATCGCCTATCTCACTGGATTAAATATAATAATAAATATATTGTCCTTATAGAAAAATCGTCAGTAATTTTATGAAGTTATCATGAATTCGTATCTTCCGCATGTCTCTTCTTTGCTTCAGAAAAATACACAATTTAGAGATGTTGTACTACAATCTTCAATTCTATCTACTAAAATAGGCTCCAATATATTCCCCTCTAAATTCAATGCACCTTTTCAACCGGTATTCCAAAGTGACAAGAGCCTTATTTAGAGTAACACTGTTTACTTTACTTAAAACCTCATTGACATTTGTAATTACTTCTTATTTGAAGATAATTGTAATCGATTCAAATTGACTTTCAAGTGTGAATGAGGTGAGTGATCAAATAGTTCAAAGCCGAGTTCGAAAAATTTCACAATAGCGATGGGAGCCTTTTAGAGCTCTGTGTTAGTCTGTTGTAAAATTATCATCTTATTTACTAGATCAGGACGCTTCTCTGCTAGTGCTTTTGATAAATTGTTCAATGTATTTGCATACATTATGCCTGTCAGCGCTTGTTTATGGTAATCAATTAATATGATTAATTTGGCATCCCAAAATACGGCAACTAACATTTTATCGTTTGGCAATACATCACGTGATTGTTTTTAATCGTCACTTTCTTCAAGTTCATGAAGTGGAATGTTAAAATGTATCCAAGTTTGATCACTAGTGACAAACCCCTCCAAAAACTCCTTGCGGTCGTTTTCGAAATGCACTAGACCTTTATTAGCAGAACGCACTCGCATCAATTTTTGTTCTCTCGAAAGATATTGCGGCACTCATCTTGAATTGAATTCTTTCAGTTGTAGTATATTTACTGAAATATCACCGACGTTGTTTTTGGTCATTCCCGTAACTGCTGCAATTTCATGGCATAACAATCTGTTGTTATCTATAACCATTGAGAAAATCTTGTCCATTTTCTACTGAAATTGTGCTTGTGATCGATCAGCTTTTTTCTTGTTTTTGAAGTGAAAACTTCTTTAGGCGCGTTGAGCGTTTTGGTAGAGGGTAAAATCCTCGGTTCGCGTCACCGACATGCTAATGATAATAGTATATCTATAGCTATGGAGAATATGATATTATATATTATATATGAAATTTATTATTATTATATATTATATATGATATTATATATTATATAAAGCTATATATGAAACATAAAAAATTTCATATAATTTTTGCATATAGTTTTAATTACTCTCAACTTAATAGTTCCGTTTTCACTTCTATCGGCAGTCCCACGACTGCTACTGTTTTTTTTTTTCTTCAATTTCTTTACGTGTTTTAAAGAAAACATGTAAAGAAATTGAAGAAAATGAAGAAATGGATTAGGTTCTTTAATCGAACCCATTTCTTCACGGTTGACTTGGAAGGTGCATTTGGTCCCAAAGTAGCAACTAAATCTGCCATAATCTCGAACGCGAGCATTTTCTTTTTGATAAGGTATTTTATAATCGGTTTTATATCAGCACTATTCATTGTATAAATTTGAAATTGACATGTACATGAACTGTGATCGAAGCTTATTGATGGCTTTTAGACTAGAATTGCACATGTACAATTAGTTACTACAGAATTAAAATGTTGTTTCCGTTAGTACTACTCATTGTATTTCTGTAGCTTCATCTCATATTTTTTATTTGATGAAGTAAAAATTTTGCACTAAACTCTTAATGGAATATATCTATATAAAAGTTGACAATCGTCTGACTCATAAAGCAACTTAATATAAGCAAGTTAATTATGTGATCGTTGCACCATTAAATACCAAGTAAAATAATTTATAAACGAAAAATCATTATTTATTTCATAACATAAAGAAAATTAAATAAACGAAAACCATATAGCAGTGATAACAAAATCTATTAAGAAAATAAATTGTTTACAGTATAGTTTTATTAAATTTGAGTAAATCATAGATATTACAATAACCGTTACGTTGAGCGTATAACGATAAATATAATATTGCGAATAGAAGTTGGAGGTTTATTCACAGATATAATTCTTTCCACCTTAAACTAGTAGATATTAGTGTCTGACAATTTTGTGGGCCGAGAATGTTCTTCTGTCATCTATCTTTTTGATTAAATAAAGTTTAAACTCCATTTGAGATAATAAGTTCCCCATCAGTGTCTTTGGAGACCTTTGCCAGGTTTTAACTGGCACATTATCTTTCTTTGCTCGTCAATTTTTTTCGTCTGCTCACAAAAGGTACACCTATGCAAAACAATAAGAGTTTTAAGCTGAATTCTTAAATTTTAAAATCGTGCAGTTAACAGTCCACTGCTGGACATAGGCAAGGACCTCCTTAAGAAGGAGGTTTTGGTCTATTTTATACCACGCTGACCAGACAAGCTGGTATACGGTTTGTTTCAAATTTTTCTTCTTTTTGCAGTGTCTGACGTAGATGTTAGAATATGTAATTAATGTAGGAGGAAATGTTAATAATTAATTTCCTTATTGTTGGCTACTCAGGCTCTTCTATCGACTTGTGGTTTATATCTATTTGTAATTAGAGTCGATTGTTTCAAATTAAAACAATTTATAATATGAAAACTATCTATTGTAGATACTCATTTTATTCCAATACTTACGGACTTAATTTCCTTGAGAGCCAGAAGTTCTCGGTGGTGTCACAATAAGATCTAAGTTGTTTTTGATCCCACGAAACCGTCTGCATTCGCCACTCGGGGGAAACGTAGGGTGCTGAGATCTTTGGTAGCCGTATCTGGAAACGAAAAAGATTAGTGCCACGAAAATATCCATGACTATCATAGCGAAAAAATACCTCTTACAGTCTACATTTTTTCTACATGATATCGATTTTAAGTATTATAGTTCAACTTACTCTAGCTAATCATTAGATATACATACCAGACATACATTGCCAGGACCATTTCAAAAATACTTACCGGGTTAGCGTCAGCCGGTTTGCCTGGTAATGGCGCTTGCACTTTAAAGTACGGTCTAATAGCCTCCTTCAATCCCCTTGTCATATCACTAATGTACATATCCTCAATAAGTAGATTCCGAGCTTTAGGATCTTCGATATCGTCCATACTGATTGCCGGGGTCATCACTAAACGAGGGCGTGTCTTTATAGCATTTTCTCTTCCTTCGTCTGGGGACTCGAACTGATTGAAACGTTTAATTATTAACTGTATTCGAAGTGATTGTAAGTAATAAATATCTTTCAAGTCATCTTTCTTCTTTTTGTAATTACAAGTACAACTTGGTAAACACAAGAAAACAGTCCGTCTAATGGTAAAAACTGTCTCGCGAAACTGCTAAGTGATTCAAATGGTAAAAACCAATAAACGGAAGTGTTTTGCTGTCAAAGGTCTCCTATTCGATAAATATCTACCTAATCAATTTATTTTCTTCAAACTTATTTAAGTTTTTTAATATAAGTGTCTGTTTAATATAAAATACCGAAGGTTAGTGGAACAAGTTTCGGGATTGTGGTCCAACTGTAATGTCAATCCAGTTGGACCTCGGATGTTCTCTAGGGGCAGTTGTCCAATCAGTATTTAAGTTGGACAATGGACTCAATACCAGATCCGTGATCCAACTGATTCATTTTAGTATTGCATTAATATTAAGCTTATCTCCAAGAAGAGGTTTGTCGTCATGTATAAATAGGTTTAGGAAAATATGAAAATACTGCTTACATGAGAAAGATAGAGCTCCTCAAACTGGTTGGACTAGTTGCACATTACATTTGGATCACAAATCCGAAACTTTTTTTTAACACATACAATATACAGACAAGTTTTATAACTGAGGATTTAAAAGAATACTTTTCACAAAGACGTTTAATGCTGGAAATACTCACAAAACTCTGTTGCACTTGTCTTGGATCCGTTTGGATAATATCCTTCGGTTTATGATAAAGGCTAAATGGCACGTATTGACATCGCGTATTCCACTCAGTCAAAGCATGAATGTCTTTCAATGGTGGTGGACGTATTCTCAAGCAAGGTTTCTTGGGCTTATAAACCGTTGGTGGGTCTGGCTCTTTTATATCGCCAAAACGGTAGTCTTCTGTGGCAGTTGTACCTTCGTTGAATAACATAGTCTCATATCGGTATACTTCTCCGTTTTTAATCATTTTGGAATTAAAATTGCCAGGCACATAAAAAAATATACTCTCATATGAGTGACATAAATATAATAGATCAGTATTGCAATGACATTTGTCAACATGAATTCTTTCTTTTGTGTTAATTGAAGGTTGCTGTACAAGGTTTGCATTACTTTTATGTAATGTAGGAGGCAAGTAGACGATTCAACTGATAGAAAGTCCCTGCGTGTGAACGCTTGCAACTCAGATTTGATATTCCGAGTGCGGAAGTTGTCTCCTTAAACTAAAATAATATACCCTTTATGGATGTTAAATGCAAAACAAGGACTTATTCCTATTAAACTTGGAAATATGACGTCTAGAAGATATACCTAAGCATAATTTGCCCGATCCCTTCCCCAATCCCTATTTCTTCGGCGATTTGCGATCTACACCGTAATAAGTATCTAATCCTATCCACCCTGGAAATATGTAAAATCTTGGGCGGCCATTTTATTTTTAGTTTCGAACATTTTTACTTTACGTCTTATGCCTCTTTTTTCAATGACGATTGCACACAAACCATTGTATTTACATTTTCAATAACTAAATGTCTAGATTTCAAAATCGATAATTACTGTCAATTTTTACATTTTGGAAATTATGATCATATTTTTACAACCTTTTTCTTATACATCGATTGGGGTCGATTAACTTTAGTCGTGTATGTCGTTTGATAGACGTTTCTGGCGTGGAAAAACCAAAATAGAGATTAGGACTAGGTACTAAAGTGATCGATATCTAACAGAAAGAAAGACCTGACAATAACTTATTCATTTGTGCGGCACTATGGATAAGATGACGTGTGGTGTGGGTGAATGGCCATATGGTGACCGGGCTGAGGATACAGAGTATCACCACCCCTTCTCATCCTATGGTTGTCGTTAAAGACGATTAAGGGCAGAAACTACGCTAGAAAACATCACTTGAAAGATAAAGATAACTTAAAACAAGCCCTATACCAACTGGTCCGCGTGATATAGTGTGCTAAAACTTAGCTAAGGAGAGGCCTATGTCCAACAGTGGACTGTTTAAAAGCTGTTGATAACTGATAATTAATAATATATTTTTATATATGTATATATGTATTTATATCATTATGTATTACATAAAATATTTATACGCAAATTAAAAATCAACTCTACTAGATCTAGATCTGCATCACTCAAAGGTCGACTGGAAGAAAATGCCTACGGCATTAAGTACGCCTTATGCAATGTAAGTTATTTGCAGAAAGTATAAATAAATAAATAAATAATTGATGATGGCTAAGATTGTTCTACTCACCGAATGATTTAAGTTTAATTACTAATTAGCGTTCTTTAAGATCGTTACTGCTAAGAGAATAATTCTTCGACACGTAATAGCCGCCTAGACCGAAGTAATACCACAGGCTTTCAAAAAATCTTTATTAAACGTTCTACGACATTCATACAACGTCATCTAGTTTCAAACTAAGCAGAGGTAGTACTATGGTAGTAGACATCTGATATATGTAAATACGTATACCTATAGATAGTTTTACAATTCTTTCCATTGAACAAATGTGGTTACGAGAGGCACAACTCGTTCTTAGGCAAATGATTCTTGTTTCTTCAGTAACTACAACTGTTCAGAAGACTTTTTTGTTCGTTAGCTCCCTAAGTCATAACAGGAAAAAGAGCTCCTTTTGTGAGACAGCAAAATCTCTTATAATAGAAGATTAACAGAGTAGATGTGTGGGTGTGTATCAATTTTTTTTCACGTGTTATGACAATGACTTCATAATATATGAAAGTTAAAAGTAAATGAATTCCTACCTCAAATTATATACATACATACACACATAAAACCTTTCTATTTTCCCGGAGGGGTCGGCAGGTAGGTATATTAAACGCTTACCTATTAGGTGGCGAGTCTATTGTCGCCAATCGGGATGTATTGTTTGCCAGAACCTCATCCGTCGATTAGTAGGTACACCACTTGCAGGTGAGACAACTCATATCTGTCATATTATATAATGTTAATAAAAAAAATAAAAATGCATAATTTAAATAATTTATTTTAAAATTTATCAATAATTTACACAATATAATAAACATTTGTTACTATGCAGAAAACCACCAAAATAAACATAACCATTTATATCACAAAATCGATAACATTTGAACAATTGTGGAATCTTTGAACAAAGAATACCATTGCTTATGGACCCTTGATATACCCAAAAAAAAAACAACACCTTAAAACATCAAATTATCGATTTCTAATATTACCATAGACAAAGAATATTTTTATTCGTAAAAAAATAGTTTCTACCTCTTTTTTTAACTACTTTTAATGATACATGCAGGTATAGGCATAGGAACAGAAGAGTCGTAAATATATTGAAGAAATTTTTATTTTTTATTGTAACGAGATCAAACTCACTTTTTTTTTATAAAAATATTAAGTAGATTTTTTATACACATAATATAGTTTTTATTAAAACGCCAAATCTCATTTACATAATAAGCGTTACAATTTCGCGTTAATATAATTCATTGCCACAACAGAATGTTACTACAATGAACTTACATTAAAAAGATTATTATTTTTTTTACTTATATTAATTAAAATTCGTACAACAACAGTTGTAGGAATTTTAATTTTGATTTTTTTTGTAACTTTCAAAACTCACTACATAAAAAAATGATCACAACTTTATCAGATGCTACATATCGTTGGCATTTTATCGCGATTTAAATATAATTTGATTATAAGATTATTAATACGTGGTTTTAATCACAAACAGCACAATACTTCTGCAACTACTTTGTCAAGGGAACATTGCTTCAGGTACATAATTCCTGCATTTAGAATAGAGGGAAAATTCATTGACAAATAAATACTCTACAGCAAGTATAAAGTTTAGATTATAATAAATTTTGTTTTATATACACAATCGATCTTTACCGCGTTTTTTATAATTATTTAAATTCAGAACGCACTTATTATAAATCCCTTGCAAAACATTCGAAAAATGTTAAAATTTATGATATTTTTTTCTACAGACTTATTGTTAAAAGCACTCTTTCAGTCTAAGGCCAGATTAACACACAATTATCTCCAAAGAGTGCGGTTTACCAAGTACATCTACTCACCAAATGATTTATGGCATTCAGAGTATTTAATTTCTTTAATTTTTAATAAAACATACTTAATAGTAAGAAAAAGAACCCGTGCTGTACAGCAGCATTAAGTTTGCATGAAAGGTTCACATTTAGTTTCCCTCCAAATAAATCAATTAAAGTGAGAAAAAATCTCAAATGCAAGAGCTCGTTCCAGTGAGTGTAATAAGACAAAAACGAACTGAAACTTAGAACCAGCGATAAGAAGAATGTATAAAACATTAGAAATGTAGGAAATCATGTTTAAGTAAAACTTGGGAAGAATAAAAGTAAAACTATGCATGTATGCTTTAAGTTAAATAAAACGGTTATTATCATTATGGAACCACACAATCAGTTCATTCTTATACCTAATTTTAGGAAGTGTTTATAAGATTAATGCAATAAATATTTGAAACACAAGTCTTTCTATAAAATTCATTTATAATAATATATTTTAATACCTAACAAAATATATTCCACACTGATTGAAACATGGTACAACTCTAGGTAATCGGATTATTTTATTGATAACTTACAATTTAATTGATATAGTACCTCATTTGACAACCTAAGGAATTGACAATGATGTTGGCGCCAACTTTGACGTTTCTTTAAAATGGCCGATTCTCAATTCAAATAAAACTGCATTAATATCATGAGAAGGCATTGCAGTAAGAGTAGAACAGCCGAATACAGAAGATTAGCTATATTTTTCTTTTTACCACATTGTTTCGCTTGTTTATGTCAATCTGGTACTTTGATCTCGGCCCAGATTGGGCAGAACGGAGAAGCAGGTCCCCCCCAGGACCAGCCTCGGGGTATAGCTAAATGGCTTAATCCTGTCTTGATGGCACCGGAGTGACCGTTGAAATTAGTACTATCTAACATCCCGGGGCAAAGGATGCTACTTTGGCCAGTAGCTGTGACGTCAACTGTGGTAACTATTTCCTCGTTCAATACCGACTGACATGTCTTGAATGCTGAAACAGAAATAATATTACTCAGATTAAGATATTATTAACAAAACTAATATATTGGTATTAACTTATAGGATTGCTACCAAGACAACTAGTAAAAGTAAATTTAAAAATGTATAACTTTATGTACATGTACTTATTTTCTTGACATTTTTAACACGCTTTTATTAGCTTGGGTTGTATCTATGTATGTAACGGAATCTTTGAGCTTCATTTTCACGGGTTTCTAAAAATCGGATCAACTTGAAACTTTGCACACGTCTCAAGGACCGATGACAATGCGATAATTTGATTATAGTTTTATGAGTTTGTCACAGACTAAAAAATGAAAAATAAATAATAGTTTAAAAAACTAAAAAAACACGCTTTTATTGCTAATTGAACTAAAAACTAGAAAATAATCTCTAATGAAAAAGAGTACAAAACGTGGAGTGCATTTTACTGCGATTCATAACTATCCTCTCATAGATAGTTGCCAATAGAATGAGTGTAATATTTAAAATATCGAACATCCCACGATTTTTCCTCTGAATTGAATTATTCTGTTAATAACTTAAATTTTACTATAATTTTATTTTGAGGCGATTCACTATGATTGATTGTTCGATCTTCTACTACTGTAATATTAGACTCTTTGTCATTAAAAATTATTTTCTAGTTTTTAGTTCGATTAGCAGTAAAAGCGTGTTTTTTTAGTTATTGTTAAACTATCATTTATTTTTAAAACGTTTTACATGTACAGTCACAAGCATAAATATATTACTTCACATTATACATCGACTCGATGTAATATCTGTCTGCACCAACGCAGCACAAATACCTCCATAGTTCATACGCATTTCTTTTAAGTGTTATTATTAGTTTCAAAAAAAAGGTGTTACATCTTGGAGTGCAAAAACATATGCCGTTTACTAATTATTTTATTTCTGTCAACCTTTGAATCGATTTGAATTGAATAAATATATACCAAAAATGTATTTCACGTGCTTTTTGAGTTCGCAATATGATTATTTTCTTTAACAGATTTCGATACTAAATTAAAAACCAAAATGTTATTATACTTTTGTGTATACATTGTGACGCTGCCGTGTTTTAAAAGTAGTGTTTGAGAAGAGTTTCATTCATTTGTAGTCAAAAAACTATTTATTGCCTCGGTAGTGAGTAGAGAATGCGACTGCTGTGCTCGAGGTCTAGGGATCGATTTCCGGGTCGGACCAAATGTTTGTCTGAACTTCGAGTCTTTGTTTCAGACTTTGAATGTTTTCTATGCATAAATTGTACATTACCACAATACAAGCTTTGTTTAGTTTGAAACTAGATGGTGTTGTGTGTCAGATGTCTGAAATATTTATCATTTAGTAAATTGATTTAGTTGATCTTGAATATAATACTATAATAATAATGTCTTATCACATAAGTGATCATTTAGGACATCAAATAGTGTCGATGAAGATAAAAAACAGTTCTTGATAATATCAAATGCTCCTACACGATAACGTGCGAATTCATGTTGCACAGTAGACAGTCGGACAGCCATTACGTTGACAAAGCTATATCGATTACATGGGTAATTACTTTGATTAAAAATTATTGAAATAAGTATGCATATACAAACATATACCTTTTGCATAAAAAAATTCCACTTTTTTCAAGGGTTCCGTACAAAAGGGGGAGGTGCATAAATTAAAGAAAACGTCTCTTTATCGTTTCAGTAATCCTTTATTTTATATTAACACATATCATTTTTATATATGTGATGTAATTAAAAATGTAAGGTTTTTTTATTTTTATTCGGTATTTTTTTATGTGCTATAAAAACGACGTCCGGACGACAAGCTAGCGTCCAGGACATCCCTGAGGCGGTCCGACATGTGTTCGAGGGCTCGGGCCAGCACTCGGGCAGGCATCCCGACTGGCCCGGGGGCGGTGTTCTTAGAGCGGATCCGTAGAACAACCGCCCCTACCTCCGATTCCCCGACGGGCGGAACATTGTCCTCGTTCCCCCGGCCGTCTCCGACCATAAAGGCCATCGACGGGGGTGTGTGCTCCACCCGCTGAAGGAAAAGGCCCTCGACCACTTCCTGCAGGCAGCTAGGCTGGAGCGTCTCTGGATGGGGGAGGGGGGGGGGGGGGCGTTTGGTCCCGTGTGGAGCTTTGGTCGCGCCGCACGATAAGGGCGACCCCAGGGGTCACAATCGAGACCCTCCAGCATCTCCTTTAGCTTAGTTTCTTTGGCGCGGCTAATGGCCAGCTTCAGAGTTTTCCGCGCCTCTCGGTATCCCTCATGAAGCTGGTCCTCCCCGCCTGCTTCGCGGTGTCGCTGCCGACTACGGGTGTAGGACCTCCTGGCACGAGTACAGGCCGCGTGGAGGTCCGTCATCTCTTGGGGCCTCCCTCTCAACCTACCCAAGCTTCAAGGTTAAGCAGAACGGCACCGAAAGCACGTTGGTGCCTAGCTAGCTAGTTAGCTCGGCAGCGGAAGGAGGCCGATGGGTACCTGGCCCATATTGGTGCTCCATAGACGAGCACGAATCGTAGCACCGTACAGTAAAGTTGAAGATCTAACATTCAAGATCAACCAAGATCAATCAAAATCAATCAAAGATCAATCAAGATCAACTCAATAAATTTACTGACGAAAAATGAATGAAACTATCGTCCAAGTGTCACTTATTTTATACCATTAATATCAATTCTTAAAACAATGCCATGTCAAATCAAAAAAAATCGATAAACAAAAATGTAGTAATTATATTTTGATTTCTAATTGGTCGATCTATAAGTATCAAACTCAAAAGTAATACGAAGAATAGAATTATGTCAGATATGTTTGCCATCTAATTATCGTCATATATTTATGCACATTACTGAGGATTAAAGTAAACCTTGTGTCGGATCGATGCCGAAACTGCGAGGTCGGCCCTCTGGCTTCAAATCGCTATCGGAAGGTGTCGCTAGAGAACGACAAGGTTCGCGACGGGATGTGGAGATGGAAACTCATTAATGGATTCAAATCTCCGCATCCTCCAGGCGAACGTGGGCCACGGTGCTGTTGCTCAGGATCTTCTGCTCCAGAGCATGGCACAGTGGTCAATCCACATTGCTGCGGTCGCCGAGCCATACGTTCACCGGTTTCTCGGACCTGCCTGGGAGATCGACTTAGATGGCTCGGCTGCACTGGTGCACGGCACTGCCGCTGGTACCCCTCCCTTTGCTGTGGTTGCTAGGGAACGGGATTGCATAGCGGCGGTGGTTGGGGATATAGCGGTCGTGGCCGCTTATTTCACGCCAAACCGAGACATAACTGAGTACGAGCAATGGCTCGCTCAGCTAGCCGTCGTCGTCGATGCCTGTCGACCCCTTCCGGTTCTTGTGCTCGGGGACTTCAACGCCTGGTCGGTTGTCTGGGGTTCTCGCCGCACGAATCCAAGGGGGAGGGCATTGGAGAACTGGGCCGAAAGATCCGGCCTAGTTGTCCTAAACCGGGGTGCCGTACCTACATTCGTTACGGCGAGGGGCAGCTCGATCGTTGACATTTCGTTCGCGTGCCCCGTGCTGGCACGTAATGTTCTGGACTGGCGCGTCGTTGTAGGGGAGGAGACAGGTTCGGATCACCGATACATTCGGTTTGAAGTCTCCGCTCCTACAAGTGGCGCGCCGCCCAGAGTGGCTCCACCAGAACCACGTTGGGCGCTCAAGCGCGTAGATCGTGAGCTCCTCCTGGAAGCCGCTATCGTCCAGGCCTGGGTCCCTGCACCGGACAGGCCTGTCAACGTGGAAGCGGAGGCAGAATGGTTTCGGGAGGCCATGACCCGCGTCTGCGATGCGGCGATGCCTAGGGTCCAGCCAAATGCTGTTAGGCGCCAGGTCTACTGGTGGTCGCCGGATATCGCAAGGCTGCGACAAGCTTGCGTGACCGCGCGCCGCCAGTGGTCCAGGTTCCGTAGAAGGCGTCGCCGCCCCGCGGACGCGGCAGCTTGGGAGGCGGAGCTGTTAACGGGATACAGGGATGCCAAAAGGACCCTTCAAGCAGCGATAAAGCGGGCCAAGAGTGAGGCCCGCCGCGAGTTGCTGGAGACCCTGGAGCGAGATCCGTGGGGGCGCCCCTATCGTATGGTCAGGGGTAAAATGCGCCCATGGGCTCCACCGCTAACCCGATGTCTTCAGCCAGAGTTGCTTGAGCGGGTTGTCGGCTCCTTGTTCCCGGTGCGAGTGGTGGAGCACACTCCACCACTGATGGCTCCGTCTTCGGCGCCCGAGGCGCCTAGCGTGGATGAGGACGACGTGCCAGAGGTCGCTTGGGAAGAACTAGCGCTGGCGGTGCGACGGCTTAAAGCAAAAAGCACCGCCCCAGGACCCGATGACATACCAGGCCGAGCTTGGGTCCTGGCTCTAAGCGACGATGCTCTCGAGCCCCGACTGAGAGAGTTCTTCAGCGCATGCCTCGAGCAGGGCCAGTTTCCAAAATTGTGGAAGACGGGGAAACTGGTTCTCATCCGAAAGGAGGGGCGCCCGGCAGACTCACCATCTGCCTACCGGCCTATAGTGTTGCTTGACGAGGTATGCAAACTCTTTGAAAGAGTAATTGCACGACGCCTCGTCAAGCACCTCTTCAGAGTGGGGCCGGATCTGGCAGAGAGCCAGTATGGTTTCCGTCAGGGGCGTTCCACCGTAGATGCGATCATGCGCGTGAAGACTCTGACGGAGGAAGCAGTTTCCCGGGGCGAAGTAGTATTGGCGGTGTCTTTGGACATTGCCAATGCGTTCAATACTTTGCCCTGGAGTTGCATCAGGGAGGCACTCGTATATCACCGAGTGCCTCTCTACCTCCGTCAAATAGTCGGGTCATATTTGTCGGAAAGAGCCGTCATCTACCCAAGTAAGACCGGTCTCGGTAGACGTGAAATGTCGTGCGGAGTTCCGCAGGGATCGGTCTTAGGACCGCTCCTGTGGAACATTGGCTACGACTGGGTGCTTCGCGGTGCTTTCTTAGATGGCGTCGTCGTCACGTGTTATGCGGACGACACACTTGTGACGGCGTGCGGCAAGACACATCGTGAGGCAACCCTGAGGGCCACGGCCGGTGTTGCCCAAGTCGTAGAGCGAATCCGGCGGTTGGGTCTTGAGGTGGCTCTACACAAGTCCGAGGCCTTGTTCTTTCATGGGCCTCGGAACAAGCCACCAAATCGATCCAGCCTCATAGTAGGAGACACTCGCATCGGCATTGAGTCCTCCATGAGGTATCTGGGGCTCGTACTCGATAGCCGATGGGACTTCGGAACTCATTTCCGAAGTCAGGTCCCAAAGTTGGTGGGAGCAGCACGGGCGTTGGCGCGGCTGCTGCCTAACATGAGGGGACCCGATGACTCCTGCAGGAGACTCTACGCAGGAGTTGTGCGGTCAATGGCCCTTTACGGGGCCCCAGTGTGGGCGGAGTCCCTCAAGGCGAGCAACGTCGCAATACTGCGACGACCGCAGCGAGTGCTGGCCATCAGGGTCATAAGAGGATACCGCACAATCTCCTTTGAAGCGGCGAGTCTCCTGGCTGGAACTCCACCATGGGACCTGGAGGCGAGAGCCCTTGCGGCTCTTTATCAGTGGCGCAAGGAGGCACGGGAGTTGGGCCGGAGTCCTGAAACTCGAGAAATCGAGAATCAGAAAACCCAACTCCGCCAGGTCCTTGTGGAGGAGTGGAAGGAACGACTTGGGCAACCAAGCGCCGGGCACGCCGTCATTGCGGCGGTAAGACCCGTTATGGAGGATTGGCTTGAGAGGAATCACGGGACACTCTCATATCGGCTGACGCAGGTGATCACTGGAAAAGGATGCTTCGGAGATCACCTGTATCTGATCCGAAAGGAGCCAACGCCTGAGTGCCACCACTGCGATGGCCGGACCGTGGACACGGCGCTCCACACGCTGGCAGAATGCCCAGCGTGGGCAGAGCTGAGGCGTGACCTTGTGACGGCCATCGGAGTGGAAACTCTCTCGCTCGGTAGCATGATCGCCGCCATGTTGCGGAGCGAGAGCGCGTGGAACTCCGCCGTCTCCTTTTGCGAGCAAGTTATGCTTGCAAAGGAGATGTCGGAGCGGGACCGGGAGAGGTTGAGAACTCTCCCGGTCCGCCAGGCCCGGGAACGTGTCCGGTATCACAGACGGCTTGGGCGCCGGAGATTGCAGAACGATCTCCGTCCTCCATAAGCGCTAGACTGAGGGTGATAGGTGAGGCCATCCGTCACCCGAGCAGAAGTACGCCGGGATAGCAGCGGGACGTGCTATGGAGCACACGCTCTTTTGGAGCAGAAAAGGGGTCATCTGCAAGCCGTAGGTAGATGACCCGAGGTACGTTGGGGTTTCAGGGATTTCCTTTCTAGGGTACACCTGATTCCCCGGCTACTGGTACCTGAGACGGCGTGCGGTTTTTGGTCGGTTCGAGTCCGACATAACCACCAGTAGGTGGTATCCGAGGGGATTTCCGCACAGGAAAAAACAAAAAAAAAAAAAAAAAAAAAAAAAAAAAAAAAGTGTAGTTGTCACTTTACTATGATGCCTATATGAACGACGTTTGTGCTGCGTTCGTGCAGCATATACAAGTACAACCACCGATGTGCCCATAGTAATATATTTATGCTCTTGACTATGTACACCAGACTTAATGTTGTTATTCTAATTAGATAAAATGTTTTTAGGTTTTATGGTTCGGTTATAAAATACGTTTAAAGCGTTAATATAACGTTCAGGACTTAACCTAGTCCTTCATTTTTATGATTTTAACAAACATACATAATACATCTAGATTAGTGATATTGTTTTATCGGTCATTTGGTTAAAACAACCTTGCATATTTACTTTTTGTTATCTCAATACTTTGGTTAATTAAATACTTCATAATAGTCACTTGTCTTAGTGTTGTCTATGATTTCTATGAATTTACTTGTAATCATTTTTAATGGCTACAGCTGGTCATAGATCTCTCCTCAGAAAGGAGGTTTTGACCTACTATGCCAAGCTGGATAGCTGAACCGCGCAACTTCGCTTTCGCCATATTTTGATGTTACATAACGTGAATAAATTTGTTTACCATTAAGAAGGTTATAGTGGGCCAAGGTTAAAAGACAGACATATGCTGTCCGGATTTTTCTTTTGAATTTTTAAAGCAAAAGAATTCTTTCATACATTGTTTGTGCGAAAATTGAAGCGTTTACGCAGCGCACGCAATGGAAGCTTTCAAATGGGATAATTTGCCTCGTTTTTGAAACATTTTTTATTGACACTCAGCTTTTGGTCGCAGCACGATGATATATAACCTATAAACTTTCTCGACAACTGAGTTTTTTCAACTGAGAATTTTTCAAATCGGACCTGAGATTAGCGTGTTCAACCAAACAAAGAAACAAACTCATCAATTTTATAATATTAGTATAGATAAAGGATATGGTTTTTAAATAATATAGGGTTTTTTTCAAGGTTTCCTTCTCTTTGCAGTTCTGTCTTACGATGAACAGTTTCCAGACTTTCCGTTGCCAGACGGATAATGAAACTACTAGCGCCATGTAGTGTGCATTATAGAATTATGAAAGTTACACTAGATGGCGCCATACGGATGTAACTCAGTATGTCAAGTGAAACGATGACAGAGAATAATTAAATGGAATAGAAAATGCAACTCAAAAGAATAATTATGTAGCGAAAGAAGTATTACGTGCAATGACGTCAGCGTCATCGTATAGGACGCGCTATTAGAGTATTAATAGAGTGATGCTCTAGTCATAAAGTTTTATGGGGTCGGATTTCGGACTCAACTAGTTTTAAAAGTCTGCTTTGGCTTTTAGTCTTACCTACATACATACGCCTAAACACATTACTCTTATTCTGTGGTTGAGATAAAAAAGCTGTAAAATATTATTGGTTGGCTAAAAATGGTCTTTCACGTACTGGTCAATTTCATGACTGCCTGAAAAGATAGACATATGCTGTCCGGACTTTTTTTAGATTTTTTAAAGCGGAACAATTCTTTCATATATTGTTTGTGCAGTATTTACGCAGCGCACGCAATGGAAGCTTTCAAATGAGATAATTTGCTTCACTTTTGAAACATTTTTAATTAATACTCAGCTTCTTTTGGTCGCAACACGATGATATATAGCCTATAACCTTTCTCGACAACTGGGCTATCTTACACTGAAAGAATTTTCCAAATCGGACCAGTATTTCCTGGAAATTTCCAATTTTGTTTGACTTCCTTATTTCAACAAACTATTCGTTTTTGGTCTCTACTATTAAGGACAAATTCATTAATTAAAAAAGTATAAAATGTAGATGACATTTTTCCTTTAGCAGTGAACGACCTTTTGTAATTATTTTTTTTTTATCAAATTACAAGAATTAGTCGATTTAAGATTTGATAGATAATACAAATCGATTGCGCTCCACGTTGCTTATCTATATCCTCCTTGTGTTTATCACATATCATCCGTTAGTTAGTTACTAAGGACAGAGGATTAAAACTTTGAAGTGTCCATATATTTTACATTTAGTTATTCGGTTAAATATTTATTATTAAGCCTTGAAGTTGTATTTCCTTGCTTTCAGTGTCAAAGTTAAAAATACAGTTTTTACTAGTAATGAAGTAATTACGCTTTTTTTTAGAGCCTGCCATAGTGACTGCTCTGCCTGATAGAAAGCATGAATAGAATCCAAGAGATCTGCCACCATTGCGAATGCAGACAATGCAATATGGAGACACACACTACGGTGCCCTTGCGAGGTGCTTCTTCACACCCCGCTCGGGGCCCGTAAAATGTATGATAGTCATCGTAGTATTGTAATGCTCGCACACTTAACACGATAACTGTCACCCCTGCATCAATGGGCCTCCGATCTCACACTCACCAACGAAACACCTATACTTAGATATTTAACTGAGTCTTTATTACTTTGATTTTGCGAGATGGTTAATTTGAGAGACAGAATGCCACTTTTCAGTTGCCTATAATCAGTTTAAGTAAATTATATTTTCAGCTACGTCTAGACAAGTCTATACCTAGATTTCATCATAAAAGACAAGAGCTGTGACGTCCGTAAATGTGAGTATATTTGAATTAAAAATTTCTAGGGTGCATGGGTCATGAATAAATGTTACGGAGAGGGTAGGTTCTGAAGTAGATCCTCGAGGCATAGAAAAGGTTTTACAAAAAACGAACGACTCTCTTTAAGGTTTAGAATAGTAACGTGTTTTTGAGGTCACAAGTCCAAATAGTTTTCTTTGTCACCAGTAATTTGAACAGTTTGGTGAAGGCCGCGGCAATCGGCATTAATATTTGATGCAGTTTGAACCGCTGTGAAAACGTACGACCTTCAGAGGGCTTGTTATCTCCTTAACGTTTTGTGGTTAATGAAAGAAAATAATACCTTATTGTTACATTTGACAAATACATTTACAAATATAAAATTGTACTTAAGAGGTGATTAGTTAGTAATATATCATCAACATCGGCCCATAATAATGTCCTACGTATCACATATATTATAATAACATAATCTATAAATAATATTTTTTTAACTAGAAATTGATGAAAATTGATTTCTGATAGATGTAAGATTTACAAGTCTAAGAATTATTAGACGCATTAGGACTTAAGAGCTATTTGTTGGTGCTAAATATCGACTGTTAGTGACAAAATGAGCGTTTTAATATTTTTAGAAATACATCATACACCTAATATGTCTTGAGTTCTAGTTTGAATTCTGAGATATGTAAGAGACCATTTATCATCACGAGTTTGTCGCTGTTCCTAAATTCTTGTTGTAAATTTTTCATCTTTTTTTACTCTTGCATGCGTCAACTTCGAAACAGCAGACTCTTTGCTTTGTTTTGCTTACTTTTCATAATCTTTATCTCAACATTCCAATTATGCAAACATGCATTGATGTCTTTGTTACTCAATCATCAGATGTCTCTGATCCCCAACTATCAACTCTTAATAAGAATGATCCAATGATCCTTAAGTAAATCACTCCTTTTATATCTTATAGAAAATCTTGGAGTACAAATTGTTTCGTTTCCCTGTCGCCATTACATTCGTCTATGTTTGTAAGCAGTAAGTCAAAATTAGACTGTTATAGGTAGTAGTCCGGTCAATCTAGATCTAAAAATGAGAGCGAAGGTACATAAATTCAACATATATAACAACGACGATTGCAACTTGTACAAAACTCTCACTCAAAAACGGTGGCTCGTAGGAAAAAAAGTATCGATACATTTTTTGTAGATTATTTTATGATCTACAATTTTTGTCTGAGATATTTTTAAGATAAAACTTACCGTTTCGCTGAAAATCGCGAAAAACTCATTTTTTTACCTTTGACCTTGAATATTTTTTTTTTCCATGCAAGGGAAAGATGGGGAACTTTCAAATTTTATTTCTAATCATATTTTTAACAACCTCACTGATTTTCAGCTTGATGGGAATTTATGTAGCTTCGAATGCTTAAATTGACCGGACTATAAGTGAATTTGAAAAACTTTGGATGGAAGGTTTTCTTTCACTTTTTAATATTCTGTGATTATTATATGCGTAACGTAAGATCGGCAACTACCAACACCGCTTTATCAATTACCTACTATAAAAACATTCACACACTTAAATGTTTTTCAATGATGATTGTTGTTTGTGGGTTGCAATAACACCATCCAATGGGTCGTGTTTGTTGTTATTTTCAATAACAAAATTAAATCGTCAGTCACTTGTCTTCCTGTATTTATGTTACAAATTGAGGTGACAAAAATGATCAGGAACGCCTACTGGAGAATCAGTAACTGCATTGATATTTTAAACAAAGTATTTTGTCTCTACTGCTTAACAGAAGTCTTCTGTAGATTCTGGTAGGTCAAATATTAAGTACGTACGTACGTACTCCATTTTTTTGAATAGGTAAAAATTGAAGACGAACCAAAACACGTGCAAGCAAAACAGCTGTCACCAATTAACTGAACGTTCAAAATGGCCGAACTTGTCAGCATAAGTGAGAGACATGTGTACCAATGTAACGCCACAAGAAAATCGAAATTCGAAAATACGTAACACGCAAAAATTCAAAAGTCGCGATACTTTTTGAACACACTACGTATACATTTGAACCGTGACTTGAGTTGATAACGTTAATTCATCCATGCCGTTTTTACTGGTAAATTAATGTTTTATCTAGCTACAAGAGAAAGTTAACTTTTGTCTTAGTCTTAAGTTAAGATATGTCAATAGGTTCGCTTGTATTTTTAATAAAGAAAACCTGTAACAATAACCTAGTGTTTTCACTTTACGTTTATAACGAGATACTTACATTGCACGTTACTTCTATTCCTAAATTCACCAATAAAAACCAGCTGTATGCGACTGCTCTCTGTTAAATCTGATATGCTTCTCAAAAGTGTAGAGTCTTCTGAGTTCAAGGTCTCCTTACACAGCATGTTCACTACGATGAGCGGTCTACTGCACAAGAGGAACGCTGGAAAAAGGAGAAAATAAAATCAGACAAACAACATAATTAGTTCCTAAGGTCGAGGGAGTTGTCTTAATACTGCTGTGATCCGGATCGCAACAGAAGAAGTTAGAGTATTCTAGTGACTTGAACATGAATTAGCCAGAACGTAAGTGTATACATCACATTACATCAACAGTCCCTAATAGGCCTCTCCTTACAAAAAAAGTTTTGGCCTACTATACTACGCTGGCCAGCCGGTTTGGTGTAGGGTTTGTTTCAAGGTTTCCTTTGCAGTGATATTGTCCTGCATAATTTGCTGCATGATTGGCTCTTACGACACGCATGGGGTGAATAAGGGTGATGATATTCTGTATTCTTAACTCGTCACAAGACGGAAAAAACGTAAAAATGAATTTATATTTTTGTGTAAGTATAATTTTTTTTTTGTATTGGATAGAGCTCTCCCATAATTTTTCACCGATATACTTAAAACGGAAATGTCCTTATCATTCAAAAGGCCAAGGAAAGTTTAAACGTTACATGCGAAAGTAGAACATGTTGAATTAATGTTTCGTGTTTTAGACCTTGAAATACTAACGCATGCGCCGACGCAGCTTGTAGTACAACGATATGCTCATAGTTTGTAGCTTGGCCCAATTTGCAAAATTAATATTCTACAAACGTAAACGTTATTAGAAAACTAACAAATGTATAGGAATGACGTCTCTCAGCGCTAAGTCACGTGGTGAAAACAAAATATTAGCCAATAATACAAGAGAACAGTGGTTAGAAAAGAGAATCGACGCGAAAAACTTGCATCTTGGCTAAGGGGTAGGTTAGAAGTCTCGAATTTTTAGGCAACTTGTCGCTCCACCTCGAAATCAGGACGTGGACAAACCATTTTACATTCAAAAAGCTTGCAGGTGGTAGAGTCGGGTGAACGCTGGTTTCAGCACACACGGGCCGGCCCGACTGGGGCAGTACTACCCTCTCTCAAAAGAGCAACTTAAAGCGACAGCATCCATGCTATCATGTTTCGTCAGTGCAGGGGTGACAGTTATCACGGTAATTGTGTGAGGCTTACACTGCCACAATGACTGTCATGCCTTTCACGTCCCCAAGCGGGACGCCGCCATCACTAGGCCGCCATAGTGTGGATCACGATACTACACTGTCTGCATTTGCAATGAGTATGGTGACCACAACTCTTGGATTCTATTCATGCTTTCCATGAGGCAGAGTCACTTTGGTAGGTTCGTAAAATAGAAAGGAAAAAAAAAGAAGGTACATGACCTCCTTCTTAGCAAAATGGCAGGCATTACTAATCATTACCTGTTACACCTTATATTCGGATTGTCATAGTGTACGAACATATTGTAAACGTGTGTATATGTAAACTCATATGTATTTATGACGCATATATTTTAAATGTGTATATGAATGTACAAATTTTTTGTGTATATTTTTTTTTTTATTAATGTAACATTTGTGCACCTGCACTTGTGCCTTACAAAATTTCTACACGAATCTAAGGTTGACTGATAGAGAATGTCTTGGGCAATAAGTCCGCCGATATACAAAACTGCATAAAGTTTTAAATAAATAAATAAATAATATAGATTACATTTTTTATCTATAGTCATTGGAATAAAATTCATTTTAATGTTAAAAAACAATACTAATTTATATTTTAAAGAGAATATTAAAAACGTACTTCAGTTAAAATCAAGGCCGGTCATTACCGTTGTTATGAGCCTTGTCTTAATTAATTAAAAAAAGAAATTGTACTAAGAACGCGTAAATTGTTTCCTATTGACATATAACACCTTCATTCATACTGCGAACGAGGTCTGCAAATTAAAAAAAAACATTTATAGTTTAAACAATATCGACCATAAAGAAATTATAAAATTAACATGCATAGCAGTTTTATCGACACCGTTCACCGAATCGCCGACAAATATGGCATGAGACCATCAATTTAAAAGTGTTGATATACAAAATTAGCCTTTGACGCCCTTGTAATAAGGTTGAAGGCATGTGGCTAGCGGTCAGTGGGTGAATGTCGACACCGAGACTATGCCAGGCAATTAGCATTGCTATTTAGCTGCGACGGGAACGAGACGATTATGATCGTGTTTATATGCACTTTATTTGATACGGTGTGGATACGTACTTCCTCTTCCTTTTCTCGTTAAAGTTAAGCGTGTATTAGCTATGTGATTTTAATAAGTAAACTTTGTATAGCCACAGCATAAATAATATCAGTAGAATAACAAATTGATAAAGGTAAGGTACAGTACAGTTAAGATAAAAGTGACTTCTCCAGTCACAAGTAAGTCATATAGGTACGTGACCCTGGCATCTTCGAGCCCTTACAGTTTCATCTTTCTTTACCTTTTCCAAATTTGTTGTACCTTTGACTCTAGCTCGCTCTATCCATTTTACTTTCTCAATTTATTTTAGATTTATATCCTGTCTAAAAACTGCTCTATATCTAAGGAGGCGTCAAACAGATAACCGGCCTTAAGCAAAAAAGAAACAATTCAGCCAAAAATCTTTTATAATGCTACACATAGGGCGCAATTAGAACAAATTTAATAAAAAAAATAAGAGTGAAACAGGAAAATTATGTTAATTATAATTATTTACAATGTAATAAGTTAATACTAGTTATTTAAATTGCGAAATTCTATCCACAGATTACAGGGATTTCTTCGTAATCAGTCTTATGCACTGTATATGTGACGGCGATAATATTTTAAAGTAATAAAAAGATAAAACGATTAAAGTACTAAATTGCTAATTTGCTATTTTGTAAGTACCTATTGAGAAAAATTCTATTTATATAATTACATATAATACATATAATTATTTCTTATAAATACTCTTACATTCTTTTAAAATTCTATTATATATTCTTATAAGAAAATATGTAGACGATGCGTATGTTTTTAAAACTTACTACTTTCCTAATGATGCATTTTTTTATTTCGGTACTATTTCTCAAAACAAGATGCATAGTTATTTAAGAGAATTATGTCTTCAAATGCATAAGTAGTACTTTTGTGGCGACTTCCACATTACAGCACAAAGAAAAATATACAACAGCGCCATCTAGCGAAGACACATCGAACCACGAAGTATGAACGAAACGTATGAATGTAATAAACTACAATGCAACTACTAATCCTGTATCGCGGTATAGAGATTCGCGTGGCAATTAGCATATATACATCAACCGTTGGGTCGTGGCCCGCCAGGCATGATCACCTCGCCTGGTCGGAGGATCCTCCTTTGTGTCGGAGGGACATGAGACCCTCGTTCCTCCACACTTTAGTAGTAACATTTTTATGCCATATCATTTAAAAATGTACAAAAGTTCAAGTAAATACCGATTATCTAGAAGGCCTTTCTTTGTTTAATAGTTGGCAATAATAGCAATCTCTTTTTGTTGTGTTCTTACAGACTGACTTATGGTTACAATAAGTACTAAAAAACAAGAAAAAGCTTTATCACCGACCGTCTTTAAAATCCATCAAATGTATCTAAACGAGAGCTTTATTGGCACTCACTAAAGAATTTCACTAACAACTTCCTTATCAGCTAATATACTCATAGTTATCATAGTATTTTTATTCAACAAAGAAGCACAAAGGAAGTACAATCTGCATCGACATCGTACGCAAATATCGCTTTCTTTTAATAAATATCTAACCAAATGGAGTATAGCTTTTGTTAAATAGGACCTGAGATTACATCGAAAAGGAATATCCGTTATAATAATTAATGAACTTCAGGACGCCATATTTTCTTATGCAGAGGTGTCCACAGACAATAAAAATATAGGGACTAGATGCATTGGCAGCGCACACTAGTGAAGTGACGCTGCGCTGCGATGAATTATGATACAGAATTCAAACGAATAAGCTGTGATAATAATGTAATAAGCTGAGTTATAAATTATGTTTAAAAAGAAGAAAGTGATTGCGTCAGTACACCTGAAATGTAAGTTATCGGTTTATTCAACGAAAATGCATTTATACAAGCTATAATTCGTAGGTATATTAGAAAATCTTATCTCTCAAAGACTACGTACAATAAAAATTATCAACACTGTACCAGTCCACGCCTGGATATAGGGCTCTCTTTAGAAAAGGGTGTTTTGATTTATTACCACGCTGAACAGACAGGCTGGACATAGGTTTATTTCAAGTTTTTTCTTCTTTTTGTAGTGCTATTCCTATGTAATTTGCTTCCTCGGTCATGAATAGAGGTAGCGTCACTGTTTTTTTTTTATAATCTGTCACCACACGGATACACACGGGTCACGGATACAATACAAATAAAACACGTGAATTTACTACGTTTCTACTTCATAAACAACGTAATACCAAAATCGTCGAGTATAAACGGCGTTAAAATACACATTAGCGTGTGTCTAAATCGTAACACGCAGGTAGAGTAATGGACAAATTCAAATTAGACCAATACAACAACAGGTATTATTGATCCGTTTATTTCGGCCACTATCAGTAGTACACTAAGGTTTTGTTTTTGTTATGATTTTTATTTGTAAATAAGTATTGTGTATGTGAGAAAGAGAAAGAAGGAAAAAGAGAAAAAATCTAAAAAATAAATAAGAGATGAACGGTGGTAAAATTATATAAATACAAAACTATGGATCCTTTAGGTAATAATAGCCGTGAATTCGCAAATACGATACCATACAATGTTTGGTATCGGGTCTAGTTAATAAATATCTATACAAAGACATAGTATTTTACTTTTATTTTTATTTTTTTGTATTTGAATAACCGTGCCAAAGTGACTCTACTCTGCTTGATGGAAAGTAAGAATAGTATCCAAAAGTTGTAGTCCCCATACTCATTGTGAATGCTGACAATGCAGTATGGTGACCCACACTATGGCGACCTATTACGATGCTTTTTACGTCTCACTTGACGACGTAAAAGACATGACGTCATCGTAGCATTGTATTGCACACATTTACCACGACAACTGTCACCCCTGCATGGGCCTTCGGTCTCGCATTCACAAACGAAACACGGCAGCACGAATGCTGTCGCTTTAGGTTAAATATGATTATACGTATTTTTGAAATTCGCCCACACAAACAATGATAAAGAATGAATTAGTCCAGGAATATGCCGTCGTCCAGTCGTGGGATGCCACGACGAAAAGGGCCAAAGGCTTCGCGAGGATCTGTCTCCAGGCTGCCTCAGTTATCTTTAGTCATATATTATTGTTCGATATGTCTAACAATTTTCCTACCTCTCTACTCATGAAGTACAATAACTTAGATAACAAGCTATCGCGTCATGTTGATAGCATCAAATGTTATCTAGAAATAATTTTGATACTAGTTTTAGCGCTATAATATTTATTTTTATTATGAATAAAATGCTTTCTAAATACCCTTATTACTTAACTACAAATGTAATCTGAAAGATGACAGTCAAGTTAACACTGTTAAAACGCCAAACGCGCTACATTTTTGTACTAAATACTAACATGTGACGTCATACCCAGCTATGGTCAAATGGGTACTCCGGATGTTGATTTAAGGATAACAATAAACAACACAATAAGAAATAATAGTATCCCCTTAGTTTATCATATTTTTTGGGAACTTTTGGTATATATACCTTATTTATTTAAACAAAAAAGATAATATGGAGCACTCTATCCAATTGTCGCGTTTAAGTATACAGAAGAAGAGGAAATTATCACTGCAGGTGACATTATATATTTAGTTCAAACAATGTTATCTCAAGCCAGCTATCTCAGCAATACTTAGCGCGCCGGTAAAGTGTATATGCGAAATGCAACGATAATAAAATTTACACTCAAATGCGTGCGTAACAAAATCTATGATAAACACTTTGTAGGAAAAAACCTGTTGGTTGCTTGCTAATTGTTGGTGCTGTAATTTTAGCTTTGTACACTATGAACCAAAATACTAATTAGTTTTTTACTAGCTTTTGCCAGCGGATTCGCTCGCGTGGAATTTGGTCTGCCACATTAAGCTCGTAACAGATCATTTTAAATAAATGTATTTTTTTTAACATACAAACAATGTTAAGATACATCATGTTTATGAAACTTCAGTAGTTTAGGCAACGTACGCCACGATAACTGTCAGAGCCCAAATCTTTTTTCCGATTTAATTGACATGTATCGTTATATTACGACCAAAATTATATAAAATCATTATAAATTATAGCCTATATGTTATTCCGATGTATAGCCTATATTACTGTTAAGTTTCATCCAAATCCGTTCAGTAGTTTTTGCGTGAAAGACTAACAAACATTCATACTCACAAACTTTCGCATTTATAATAATATTAGTAAGACATTATTCGTTAACTTTGTGCTGTTAACGTATGTATACTTTTAACCGGACAACTTGAGATCACGTCTAATTTTGGACGCACAATGTCAAACGGTGAAGAAATTTCCTTTTTCTACAAATGTATGTTTTTTGTACTTGTAAGAATAATATCAACTTTAGTAGAGGTTTGCTAATAGTTTGTATTATTTTCGAAGAAACACCTGATAGGTTTTAAAGGGGTAGGTTTTTATCATCTCTTCGGTATTTTCTAAATCTTAAATTCAAAATGAGTGTTGTAAAAATGGCAACTGTGGTAAAGTCATGTTCTTCCGTACAGATAGCACTGACTGAAAACCGGTGTGATGTTTTTTATCGGGTGAACGTAGCTCCGTGGTGACCAACTCTTCACTACTTCTGCGGGGCAGGCACTGTGGTTGGAAGTGTCCATGGACGACAGTTTGTATTGTATTTGTATTAATTCTTTATTGTCCACACTTAACACATAAATATGTAATGTACAAAGAGAGTAGGCTGACCATGCTAGCCGCAGAACCGACAATCGTTGGGGTAAGAGTTCTAGAGTGGTGACCGTGTCTCGTCAAACGTAGTACAGGACGCTCACAGGCCAGGTCGAATGACGATTTCCGTAAGATGGCGGGCAGGAGTTGGATGCGAGAAACCCAAGATAGATTAGAGTGGCGTGCAATGAAACAGATCTATGACCAGCAATGGACTACGATAAACTCATAATGGTGATAAAATAGAGGATAGCAGAAAAATCTAAGGGCATCGTCATGTTTATTTGTATAGTATATTATTGTTTATTAATTATGCATCCGAAAATCATTTAATCGGACTCCACAAATTCACAACAGATCCATCAATCATTTGATAATAACATAATTTTTACATTATTATTGTGTGAAAGTGAAAAAATATCAAAACTTTGACTAACAGAAATCAATTACTTTTTCAAATGTTATAACCAATATCCAAACATCACAAATTACATGTCACAAATAAAAAGAATAGCGGAATGGAATTATAAAACGCCATAAAAAAATCCAAGATCTATTTCAAGGTATGTTGCAAGTAAACAAAATAGCTTGCCTCTTAGACAATCATAGTAAGATGACATTTCTCCTTAACTAGCTTAGAACGTATAATTTAATCGACTGCCTCAGCGGCGCAGCGGTATTGAATTCGACTGCTGTGCTTGAGGTCTCGGGTTCGATTCCCGGATCGGACAAAATGTTTGTGTGATCTGCAAAAATTTACGAATTTTGGGTGATGTATGTATTTACAAAAAAAAGTATGTAAGTATTCTATCAGCCAGTCTAGTTATCATAGCACAAACTTTGCTTGGTTTGAAACTAGATGACGTTGTGTGTCAAATGTGCGTAATATTTATTTATATTTATATAATTTATTAATTTTTGATTTTGCCGACTAAGGAAGCGATGACAAAGCCCGGTCGTATACTAATGTTAGTAAAGCGACGACGAACACTAATGTGCCAGGTTCCAGCATAGGTGAAAGTTCGATTAGCCATGCCCTGTTACGTTAATGGATTTGTAAAATAAAAAAATATCGAGTCAGACTAACATTTCGAATACTGACGGACAACTCTAGCACCGCATGCGCATTTCTAGATCAAATCAAATTAAAAGACAGCAAGGGAAAGATGTTATACAATAAAAAATGGTAAATACTGATATAGTTAGCAGATTATTCGATTTGTTAATTTCTAGTTACTTTAGAATAGCATTAAAAACATAATTGCTAATGAGTTTCTCTATCTTGAATATGATGACTAGCTCGGTGGCGCAGCGCTGGCGGATACGACTGCTGTACTTGAGGTTTCAGGTTCGATTGCCGAGTCGGACTAAATCTGTAAATATTTCTTTCGAAGTTTGGCTGTTTTCCATGTATAATATGTATGTATTTACAAAATAAAAAGTATATGCGCAGTCTATTAGACAATATAGATGTGATAATACAAGCTTTTTTAGTTTGAAGCTAGATAGCGTTGTGTATTATATGTCCGAAATATTTATTGTTATTATTGGGTATAAAATTCTACCGTAAAACATTACCGGTTGGAATATGATACGATTAATACGTATGTTAAAAGTGACCTTCACATCAACTACTTTTACAGTCCACTGCTGGACATAAGCTTCGCTTTAGAAAGCTTCGCTTTGACTGCACGATTGGCCTAGTGGTTTAAGCGGTCGCCATGGCGCTCTCCAATTCGCTGAGTGTTGTGGGTTCAAATCCTACATGGGACAACACTTTGTGTGATCCATAAATTGTTGTTCTGAGTCTGGATGTTCTTTGTGTCCGTTTCTTGTATGTTTGTAAAGTACCCCGCGACACAGGATTTATTCCTTATGCGGGCGTTGTCTTTTAAAAAAAAAAAAAAGGAGGTTAAAAATGTCTTCGGTTGGATGATATTAACATTTTTTAACCAATCAATTTGTTTATCCTTTAGCGTTGCAAAACTATCTCAAAATATACTGTTGTCTTAGGCTATTTGAAAAAAAAAACCATGACTTACTAAGTCGGTATGACGAATTATTATAGTCCATATTTCAATCTCTATATAAATATTTCATACACTGACACATAGTCATTTAGTTTCAAATTAAGCAGAGCTTGTACTATAACAGCTAGATTGACTGATATTATACTTATAATTTTTTTTTCAATATATACATATTATATACAGAAAACAACCAAATTCCGAAACAAATATTTGCAGATGATACAAACTTTTGGTCCGATCCGGGCATCGAACCCAAGACCTCAAGCACTGCAGTTGCATTAGCTACCACTTCGACACCGAGGCAGTTTTAATAAACATAATAATTTTTGGTTTTACTATCGTGAAATAAATACATATAAAATACGCAGGCTGTTTCTTATATTGTGTTGTGTTCTTCTTCAGTCATTCTAAGAATTTATACTTCAAATAATTCGGTGTCTCATAATTTTATGAGTATGTCTTCTTTTTCAAGTAAACATCTAAGAAGACAACTTAGAATCTTCAAAAATCACTACACACATAATAAATTTCACATTAATCCAATTCGAACAATCCATTTTTTCTGGTGTTTTTGCTCATAAGGTGGCATCATGAGAATCCCACCTTAAATTTAATATGTATTAATTTTTCAAGAAAATAGAAATAAGACAGCATATATACAAAGCAAAAAGTAGAAATAAGATAGAATATATTTTACTCTTGATTAGTCTAATTCGTTGCTGCGTACTAATTTTGCGCTTAGTATAATTAAAAGGCCTAGGTAACGGCCCTGTTTACTGAAGGGTACTATTAATAGCAAGTGAGGTATATCAATTGCTCAATCGGTTAGAACCTGTATAAACAGCCTTCAGCCAACATCTTTAAATAGAATAAAACCCGTATCTTCCGTTCAACAGGAAAATTTAATTATAGAACACTGGCTCTCATTCAAATTAGCCTTCATTGTACAATAAACAATTAATATTTATTTAAGGCAATTTGAGTACGACCTTGTCGGAGTCTTCGGCCTTTTATCACATCATCACACCAACAGTCTTTAATAGTCTATTGCTAGACAAAGACATCTCGTTAGAAAAGAGGTTATTATAAGTTTTAAGGTACCCTAGTACTTGTAAATCAAGAGACGCGTTATCGCATTTTGATTGCGTCCTTCGCTCCACACTGATTTAGGAACGGTAACGGTCGGGTTACAGGTACCTTCTTTCACTTAGCAAGAAGGTCATTCCTAATACTTCGGTCGTACCAAATACAGCGAAACATAATTGTCACATGGTACTGTCATTTTAATTTTACTTTAATTAGGGTATTAAACTTAAGTTAGACATGACTACAGTTTGATTTCTTAAAATCCTACCACGATATTATGTAGCCGTCCGTGTGGTGATGGATTAAGAATAGAGTGTCACCATTCCTATTTATCCCGTGGGTATCATAAAAGTCGACTAAGGGAGCAAACTGCGCAGGACAACAGCACTGCGTGAAGATGGCAAACTTGAAACAAACGCTATAACTAACGCGTCTGGCCAGCGAGGTTAAGTAGGCCAAAACCTCTTTGTTCAAGAGTTGCCTATGGCCAGACTATTCAAAGCTGTTTGTATAATGTGATGATTATATGCTTCAGTGTTCTTTAATTAAAATTACATATATCACCAATTTACCTGCCCTTGTCATACAATTTCGTTAAAATGTCAGGTCTCAGACGGTATGTCAATATTTAAGCATTTCTAAGGCTTTTGTCATTCCACGGTGATTCATGTTCACGTAAACACACTTGACATAAACCTTATTGTTGCATAAATGTCGTTGAAACGCACACGCTAAATTTATATGTACCTAGATATCATTTCTAGAAACATAGGAACTCATAAAATCTGATAGGGAAAGTCATAGATCACTTCGTAAAAGGTTTTCGTACTTCTATGAAATTCGAAATACGAAAATTTTCTTTCGGATAAGAATTTTCTGTTGACTGCTTCATAATTTGCTAGGAAAATCGTTCCAAAACTTTACCAGAGCGTGAACGCCTATAATATTTATGTATGTCTCTTTTCTTTTCTATTGAAAGTACTCGTTCATTTCAGATTTCTTTTCAAACGAACTCATTTAAATGACTCCTTTACAAAAGTGTTTACAGTAAACATGGGATGCTCTATACTTCTGTTAAATGAACAAAAAGAAGTTGGTAAAAAGACCTTAACAGCAGTTTTGTTTTGCCATCCATTGTCGAGATGAACAAAATGATTGCATCCACATATTCAGTGTTGAGTGTGATGATTCAGCGAACGTTATAAACAAAGAAGTGTTTGTAGGCAACACTGACTTAGGTTTGCGTTTTATCATCGTTTTGTATAATTAGTGGTCAGCTATTATTGCTTGTAATCAGAACAACACAAATAGTTAACTGTTGGCGAAACATTTTGTTTATTACAGTTTATCAACGTATGTAAAACAATAAATTAAACCTTACTCAAGGAGTGTTTTTAAAACATGTCATACTGTTCCTTTTTAGAATCTCTTCTGGATATTACAGAAATGTCCGCTTATAGCACAATGAGCGTGGTGACCACAACTCTTGGATTCTATCCTTGCTTTCCATCAGACAGAGTAGAGTCACGAAGCGTTAGTAACAACTAATACCTTGTCACAAAAAACTAAAAAAAAAACAGATAAAAGTTGTTACTTTTAACATTTTTTTTCTATTTTAATAACCTGCCAAATTGGCTCAACGCTGCCTGATGGAAAGCAAGAAAAGAATCTAAAAGTTGTGGTCACCATGCTCAGTGTGAACACAGACAATGCAGTATGGCGACCCACACTATGGCGGCCTAGTAAGATGCTTTTTCACGCCTCGTTTGGAGACATAAAAGACATGACAGTCATCGTGGCAGTGTAAAGTACACCCACTTGCTACGATAGCTATTACCCCTGCATGAATGGACACCCCTGCACTTATCAGGCGAGCAGAGAACAGCCTACAGAGCTGTGCACTAATTTATTAGCTGAGCATAAAGCATCTCAAAGGTATAGTGTGCCTATTTAACTGCAAAAATCGATGTACATTGTAAATTTATATATTCCTAGTTTGAAGAACTTATTAGCAGCCTTATACAGCACCTTAGTAGTGTTATACAAAAGACGTAAAGAATATCGGATACGCAACCAAAGCGACATTAATGAAACGAATGCTAAATGTGTACAGGGGCATTTATGCAGATTTAGTTTGAATAATAGCGATGTGCTCATTGTGTAGAGGTCACGGGAATCGATGCTCAATTAGACGTGGGCGAAGAACTGCCTTTTGTCTTTTATTTGTGCATATTGGATAATTTAATGTCGTGTGAAACGATAAAAAGGTTTAATATAAAAAGTTTATATGGAAAATCAGGATATATCTTTAATATAGCTTTTATATACATTTTTTTTTGCATTTTTTTCTTGTTTTTTAAAAAGACGACGCCCGCACTAATAATAAATCCTGTGTCGCGGGGGACTTTACAAACATACATGAAACGGATAATGGTCTCAGAACAATAATTTGTGGATCACACAAAGTGTTGTCCCATGTTGGGTTTGAACCCACAATACTTTATACTTATATATACGTACTGTATACTTTATACTTTATGTAACAATATATTATAAATGTATGTATGATGCGAAAAACACTTCAACTTCGAATAGCAATAACCTTGATAGTGTTATAATTTAATCAGTAATTTTGACAGGAACATCCAAATCAGATACATGCAATGTTTGTGTTTATCCTACCAGAATGATTAAAAACTAATTCATTTGTATGCACAGTCTATAAAAGATGTTTTCTCATGATGTAATGTCATTCTTCAAAAACGTATTAAGTCTTACAATAGAATCACGACAATAAAACATTTTTGTATTTGGACGAGTATAAATATTAGTTCAGATTCAATAACAAACTGAAACAAGGAAGTGACGACGTTGAAACTGACGATAAAAGAAAACTACGAATTTATTTAAATTGTTCAATTTACTGAAAATACTCGTATATCCATTATTTTTAAAATAAACATGAAGACCGAGCGAAGTCGGAACGACGTTTTTGAAATAGATTAAATTATCTGAAACGCGAAATGTTAACTGGCAAAAAATATTTGCATTCATGACATCTATAACAGTTTTAAATGTTGCAACAGTTTTTTTTTCAAACAAAGTAATGTGTTTGGTGAGACCAGATATTGAAGTAACAATACAGTGGACCCTCGGTAATCCGTACCCTGTCAAATCCGGACCCCCCTGTAATCCGACATCAATCAAACATTTTCGCAAATGTAGATCGTGCATGATTAAACAGGTTACAACTTGTGCTCGACGCGTAGGTATTGTTTCAATTCCGATTGCTTAGTTTGAATTTGATTACGTGTGATAGTGGTGCAGCTTAGCGTTTTTTCATTGTGCATTACGTATACATACCTAGTAATGTCGTCACAAGCCCAGAAGACAACATTTTATCATTTGTCTGTAATTTATCGTATTACAAGGTACTCTTTTGTAAAAAAAAGCCGGGCTATAAGGGAGTCTTAGGCAGTACTCTATAATCCGACAAATTCGATAGTCCGGCATTGCCCTGCAATACGTTTGGCGAATTACCGGGGGTCCACTGTACACTGTTTGTTCTGACAGAACCCTTAACTTACGCGAATTTTTATCTAAATACCATCAGAAATCAGTCTAAAAATACATACCTAAATATCATATAATAGTACTGAAACATGGAGGAAGATACAAAAATAAAAAAAAGCAACTACAAACACAACCATAGATTATACTTTCAGAATTGGATGATATCGAAAGGTAACTTTTTTAATTAGGGAGGACAGGCAGTATCTATTCTTTTAGTCTTATTAATGTTTAAATCGACTAATATTTAAAAATGGAAAGTAAATACGAAATTGACCGAACGCACGCGATGTCTACATAATCGCATTATGATCGTTTCCGTATATCCGAGATTCATACATATTCGCGCATAGTTATGTGGTCGTGTTTACAGCGGTTTTTGTTAAACAATTGCTCGAGAAATGACAAACAAGTGTGTTTTACCCAGTAACACTCAAAAACAATAGCTTGTGCTATACAATGATAATCTTGCAGCAGTTTCATAATAAGTTTTTGTTCAGTATTTATTTTAAAATGTTCTAAATTTTAATGGTTGTGGTTTAGAGAATAATAATTTTAAGAAATTCACAGTCAAAAATATCATATCACTAAAGTTACCAAATGTATGAATTTAAATATTTTTTTTATTTTATTTATTTTCGTGTAGGTATGTGAAATTCGTTCTGGGTGTGGACTAAAGTCCAAATCACTGCCAAAGTCCGAGTCCACTAAGATTTATAGACTAAAAGTGATGTCATTATTCTTCAATGTTTATGGTTTTCTATAAATATAAACAAGAAAAAGTAAATAAATTGAAGTAAATTCAAATACTAACCTTTATTTCGCATTAAAAAGGTTTGCAATACAGACTTTGTTGATGTTTAATAAAAAATACCATTATGACTTATCAGGCAACTTTAGTGTATTTTTATCCTTTTTCAATAATAATAGCAGAGATATGCATGTGTTTGTTCTATCTAATACCTTACCCACATATTGTAACCCAGGAAACTGACATATTATTTTATATGAACTTATGTGTTTGAAATGTTAATACCTATTAATACTATTAATACACTTTAAATTCTTTTTAGTTATGCCAAAATAAATATGTATAAAAAAGAACACACGGCTTATTTTTTTTTTATTTTTAGAGCTTGCCAAAGTGACTCTACTCTGCCTGATGGAAAGCATGAACAAAATCCAAAGGCGGTGGTTTACCATACTCATTGCGAATGCAGACAATGCAGTATGGTGACCCACACTAGGGTGGTATAGCAAGATGCTTCGGGACGTAAAAGGCATGACAATCATCGTGGCAGTGTAAGGTTCATACACTTACCACGATAACTGTCACCCCTGCGTCAATTGGCCTCCGGTATCACACTGACCAACGAAACACGACAGCATGAAAGCTGTCGCTTTAGGTTGATCTTCTGTTTATCTTTTGTTTTTGGAAAAAAATCACATATTTTTCTGTTCTAACATATTTTTAATTGTCAGGCTAGTGTGGTATAACGGATTACAACCTCCTTTCTAAGGAGAAGTCTATGTCGTGTCCTAATTGTGGTTGATGGTGGTGATCAACATGCTTATCACCAGGTTATCTTCTAATTAGTTACGTAAACATTCAGTTATATGTATATTCACTTAAGGTTGCTTTTAAGGGTTTCGTTCTTCAAAATGTGTGCAAGCGTCTATTTGTTGGTGTGTTTAAGTGTGTTAACCTATATTATCCGTACCTACATAGGCAGACCCGTAGGTGGTAGGTAGGTAATAACATGTAATATGCTATTAATCTTAGGTAGAAATCTAAGATATGATATTTAAGTGTCTAAGATTGATGTTCAATAACATTTCTCAAACAACATTAAACTCGTTCACTGTTAATGGATTTTACAAAAAAAACATGTATTTTTTTAAAAATAAGGTTATAACACTGACAAGTTTTTAAACATGGAAAGAAATCCATTTATTTAGGGGTCAATATACAGAAAACACAAGACCTCAGAGAGGTCCCGCTACTTTTACTTAAAATAAGACTTGAATTTGATCATTTTAATAAGAAAAAAAGATTAAGACATTAGTTTAACACTGATCTACATATAAATACGTATGAAGGTATGATTTAAGTAATCGCCCTTGATAATGCACGCTATCACAACGTACTTATAAACATCGGATAACAAACAAAGTATTTTGAAGATACGACGATGGACTTAGACCCCGATTAAGACGACCAAGATCTTGAACGCTTAGTCACGAACACAAGTGTTCAGATAAATATGTTGTAATATAGAATAGTTATGTGATAAATATTGTTCGGTAACACAGCTGTGTCTAATGTATTGACACAAACGATGTCACTGGACCTTTGGGATAATATAGTCTAGAATATTATCGCTTAATTACATTAGGTGTATTATGAGTCTGTAGTATCGTGGCCATTAAAAATACGGACAAATGTACGTACTGAACAATGTGTAGTGAATGTCAGTTTTTTTTTTAAATTCAAGCTCACAAGTACAGTCAACACGAAAAGTCAGGGCATTCTACTTTAAATGCCACTAATTACGTTAACAAATTACTATTCCAATGATATTCAAAAACAAGTATTTTTATATCTGTGGGAGGTCTGATTTTTTTTTTAAATGAGACTTAGTCATTGTGAAATGGCAACAAAAGTTTGCAAATGGCAAAAAAATCTAACAAAGTAGAAAAATTATCATGTGTTTGCACCTACTTACGAGTGTATAGTTTTTTTTTTTTCATAAAACTGCATGCATCATAAATTTGGATGATAATAATAAAGTACGTTAATGTATAAATTAAGTAAGTACACAAATGTTAACCTTGTGTGGCTAACCTGAAATCGAAGCAGACTTTCATATAGAATGGCAAGGACATTGCATGACCTAACCGTGGCGAAGACCAAAATTAGATCCTTATGAAACGCAATCATACTTAATAAAAAAAATACAAAGACACAAAAATAAATACAGGCACATGTTTATAATACGCATCATTCGCCTTTAATAATCCTCTGCTGGGTATAGGCCTCTCTAGAAAGGTTTTGGCCTACTATACCACGCTAACGAAATGGTTTGGTATGGGGTTATAATAAGTCTTTAGTCGCCTCTTACGACGTCCATTTGATGAATAGGGGTGATGATACACTGTATTCTTAATCCGTCACCACACGGCATAATATGCATCATTATCATCACCATCATCTCAGCCAAAATACGTCCACTGCTGGAGATAGGCCTTCCTCAAGGTTCTCCACAAGAGCCTGTCCCGCGCTACCCACATCCAGCAGCTTCCCGCGACCTTCACCAGGTCGTCGGACCACCTCGTGGGGGTCCTACCAACGCTGTGTTTCCCAGTACGTGGACGCCACTTCAAAACTTTTTTTACATATGTAGGTATAATATGCATACACACAATATGTACCTATTTTGCGATGAATTGTATCACAACCTCTATTCATCCTATGAGTACTGAAGAGCGGACGAAGGAAGAAGTCAACCATAAAAAAAAACATCACTGCAAATTGATGGTCATACTCGTTGCTTTTGTATCATTAAAACTATAATACATTGTAACAAAAAACAAAGTTGAGTGCCAAAATTTTGATTACAGATCATACTTGACTGGATTAATGCCCAAAACTTACTTCTAGAGACTGGGCTATGTTCAGCGGTGGATTGTTATTAGCTATCGATGATGCTGTGCGGGACAGAAGTGGAAATGAGGAATATTAATTACAGCCCTGACTTTCTGCCAAGAGTCCTAAATAATATTATGAACGTATTTTCATTATTTTTAGTTTCAACTTCTACGGGTAAGAATGGTTTTTGTCAAGTATGATCATGGATTTCAATTGGAATTCAATCTTCAATTAGAATGTATATATATATATACAGTGGACCCTCGGTAATTCGGCCCCTGTCTAATCTGAACCCCCGTAATCCGACATCAATCAAACAATTTTCGCTAATGTAGATCGTGTATGATTGAACAGGTTACAACTTGTGCTCGACGCGTAGGTATTGTTTCAATTCCGATTGCTTAGTTTGAATTTGACTACGTGGGATAGCGGTGTAGCTTAGCGTTTATTCATTGTGCATTACGAATACATACCTAGTAATGTCGTCACAAGCCCAGAAGACTACATATAGAATTTTATCATTTGTCTGTAATTTATCGGATTACAAGGTACTCTTTTGTAAAAATAAAATCGGGCTATAGGGGGTCTTAGGCAGAACTATATAATCCGACAAATTCGATAGTCCGACACTGCCCTGCAAAACGTTTGTCGAATTACCGGCGGTCCACTGTATATGTAAAAGGAAATAGTATATTTTACTTATCACATATTTTATTCCAATGAGGAGTCACCTCATTCAATAAAATCTACTCTGTGAAGTCATTCAAGCCATAACGAACTCCTTAGAAATAATGTCCGAACTCTATGTATTTATAAATTCTAGAAAAATATGAATATAAACATAAAAATCTGTGGTATATAAACACAACTATTAGAAGGGTTTGCTACAATCAATACACGTTTTACTAATAGAGTGACAGGTGGCCAATTCACCCACATCACTAAACGACAATAACACAAACAAGTGTGTCATTAGGCCCCGACTGTTAGACTACCCCTCCCTTCTTTCCACCAACCCTCTCCAGTTATATGCTTTTAATTTATGGTAGAAAAAGATATTTATATATATCATAAATACATATTATTGTCTTGCCAGTTGTCAATAAAAAATGTTATTTAAGGTCATTGTTAAATAGTGAGCTGCCTGATTTACAGGAATGTAGGCCATGTTGAACAGAAAAGAAACAATCTAGAAATTGTACTAAAATTAAAGTGTTTAAGCTTAACTATTGAATGTTATCTGTATTTAACATCTTACACAAAAAAAAAAAAATTAAGGAACTACGCACACAAACACAATTGCGCCCTAACAAAAGTTTCCTTTGTTCGACTAACCTAGCAAATTATATGTAAAACAGAATTTAGATGTAGAAGCTTGAGTATAAGCTTGTATTTGTATTGTCAGCGTTTAATTTGGTGAATAATAAATAATAAATATTTCGGACATTTGACACACAACGCCATCTAGTTTCAAACTAAGCAGAGCTTGTGCTACGATAATTAGACTGACTGATAGAATACTTGTATACTTTTTTTTGTAAATATATACATATTATACATAGAAAACACCCAAACTTCGACATAAATATTTGCAAATCATACAAACATTTGGTCCGACCCGGGAATCGAACCCGAGACCTCAAGCACAGCAGTCGAATTCACTACCGCTGTGTCACCGAGGCAGCAGGTACCGAGGAATATATTTAAGAAGTGAAGGGATGCTTTTTCAATCTTTTAATCTTTCATAAGGAATATAATATTCTGAAAAACAAACTTTACATTGAACAATTTTTTTTGTAAGCCGGTAACAAAGAAACTAAACATTAAAACAGGCAAAGATAATGAGATTTGTTGTTCGAGAAAAAAAACGAAGCAAAAACTAACTCCGTAAATGGAATTGCAACTGCAGCCAGTGTACTAAACAAATAGCTTAAATACTATCATAAAAATATTATAACTGCTAAAGTTTGGAATAATATTTGTTGCTCAATGACGTCAGAATGGAACCAAACGAAAATTGGCAAACCAAAAAAATAAAACAAAATTTTGGTCTAGAATCCAACTAAGAGAAAATTGATGAGCAAAATGGTCGTCAATAAGAGTAAAGTCACTAGCAAAAGCTCGTCAAATAAAATTTTACACTCTTCACTTCACTAGTTGTTCTACTTCCAGTTTAAAGTATCTTATTCGTGTCTAGAATTCGTGCTAAACAAATATTTAATAATATCATAATCATCATATCATGCAGCATTTCTTAGAATTCCGTGTAGTTCATCAAACTATGGATATTTTATAAGCCGTGTATTCGATGTCTTTCCACGTACTGTGACGGAATGACCCAAATAGGTAATGGGTCAGTTTGATTACATCAGTATTTTATCGCTGCATGCATTAATCAAATCAGGAAAGCAGAAAAATATCTTTATAGTGTGAAGACTTTATAAACATATAAGCAATATATATCTTTTATTTTATGCAAGAGGGACATCACTAGTCTTCGGGCAACGAGTGCAACTGTCAGTGTTTTTTTTAATTTTTGATAACCATAGATTATTATGCCTGGTACATGTTGGTTTTGTATTTATTCATCAGAAATCGATCTATTGCGGTCTGGTTCTACTTAAATTAATACGATTAGATTCCCAGAAGGTTTTAGCGTCACGCGATCGATTGACCTTAAAAAAACGCAACCTATTTCCTTTGTTACCCTTGTACCGAAAAAGGAATAGAGTAATTTAGGAAGGATTGTATAGGGCGAATGGTACCGATGGCGAGATGCAAGTTTTTATCGAAAGGGGGAAACAGGTCTGAGATTGCAGTTGTTTGAAAACAACAGGATCACGCATCCGTGTCCCTCCTGTGATTGGAGAGGACGAGAAATCACTAGCGAAGGAACTGGTTCATAAATAAATGTGAATGATATTTAAAAATCAAATACCGTATTGTTCATTTGTAATAAATTTTCTATTAACACCTATCGCGTCGTAACAAAGAAGCCATAAAGTGTCAAGGTTCTTACCTTGTGGAGCAGCTATAAATCGTTCACTAGTCAACGAAGTCAATTCGCTGATCAGCTGCCGAGCTTCGATCGCTTCGGTTAAAAGGCACACCTGGTCTAAGTCTATGTCTTCGATTACGATGCCTTTGTTCACCGATTCGTATATGAAGCCTAACTGCTGGCTGTAACAAAAGTAAAGGCATTTGAATAGGAAAAACCACAATCGAAAACGAATAATGAGGTGGTTCACTTCGGACACCCATGCGAATGGCACCTGCACGAATACCACCTAGTCTAATACACGGAACGAACCCTTCAGTATGTTTGTTAGACTTTTTACACTTTGCAAGAGTCAGACTTTTTAATATGTTTACTACAGAAATGTTTGAAATATTGAATCAAAGAGTTAATGTGGCAATAGGTGAAGTAATGATAGACTTCAAGTAGTTCATCGTTTGAAAAGCTGAGGGAAACCGTTACTCCACTCTTGAGTGATGAAACTTGTTATAAAAGAGAAGGGATAGGTAAAATTTATCTCCTCACCCTTATCCTCATTTACGGCCTCAAATATAAATTAAACAATTTTATTTGTATAGTGTTTGAATGGGTTAAAGAATGACTAGACTTCCTTTGCCGATAACATTAGTCAACTACATTTAATGTTTACGATTTAGGGAAAACGTTGCAAATCGCCAAGAAAAGATAAACTTTTATTGGCGATTTGCAACGGCCAAATTCAACAAAAACATCCGATTATTATTTGTTCTACATCACTTCACACACTGCCTTTTTGGGACCTTACAAAACCATCAAACCCTTAACCTCTTCACCTTTGAAAGCTAGTCTTATCACTTTTTCAAACGGAGATGATAAGAAGTGAAAATCAAAAATCGAGGTACACTTAACATGGTCCTTTTATTCAAATTGCTACCGTCTAACGGCAAATAGACACGGCTGAATCTTAGAAACAATAAGGTTGTTAAATTTGCCAGTTCAGACGGAAGCTGCCCGTTTAAGCACTCGACCGTGATCTAAGTGAAAAGTCTACATACTTTTCAGACTCTTTTGTTGTATGGATAACAAAACAGTTACTTCGCAAGTTTCGTACTAATTCCATCATTCCCTGTTTCAAGAGAAGAACATAAATAACCTCAAGTTTCTACATTCTGAGTTCTCTTTAAGAAGAGAGGGAAAAATTCAGTCTTGACATCCGTAACTGAAGTCACTCTAAGTATTCTTTTATTTATATAGTATTTATATTATAAATGTTAACTGGTTATATATATGTTTTAGGTAAGTGCTGTGTGTGTAGCATTGACAGTTGACCTCACCAAACAGAATAAAGTAGAAATGCTATGTAGACGGGGAGGGACACCAAACCTAAAAGCAAATGTGTGTTACATCTCTGCTCGTATCAACAAACGCTTGTACTGGCGTTTTACTTCCGCCTGTAACGTAGTGTTAAAGAATCTCTTTTTTTTAAGTTGGTTTAAATATTCGCTATGCCGAAAACAAAATCAGAACTGCAATTTATCCAAAGGAAACTTATAGTTTCATTGTAAAGTATAAAAACTTGTGTTATATTGACAAAAACACAAAGTAGTATGAAATACACGTAAAAACAGTTATGATCTAATGTAAAAAATAATCATACGTTGCGTATTAAAATTGAGTAGAACTATATTGTTATCTCGAGAGCATGCAATGGACTCCATTTTCTATTATTACCAAATATTTTTAGCCAAATTGTTACAATTTGTTCGACATTGTAAAATTGCAGGTGTCGCTGACATCGATTTGCGATTTTCTGTTTAGTAGACTGATTTGTTTTGCATTACGATTTTTAACCGACAGCATAAAATAGGTTTTGAAGTTATTAATTCTAAGGAGAGACACGACGTAACGCGTTACGGCGCCAGTCCGGCTTCCCTTTCTTTCACGCATACAGCAGCAGTAGCCAAGTTCCTCCTTTCTCACTTTAACCCACAGTGCTTGCTTTATTTCGGGCAGACGCTTCTCTTTCCAAATACCCTTTCCTTACATTATCATAGTAATATACATAAACTGTGAATAATAACCTAAGCTTTTCTCAAGTTAAACTATTTTCCGGGTGTCCCGAGACGCACGCATTTTTTTATTTTTCGCAATTTTTTTTGGGTACTTAACATGGAGATTCTTTCGATGAAATGAAACAGTATTAAAATATTCTTACAAAAAACTTCATACACATTTTAAACATAAAAATTTAAGAGTCGCCAGACATTACTTATCTTTTGGCTAAATAAATGTATCTTACTTTTTACTAAAAAAACAGCACTATTGTTGAATTCATTTTAACAATAGTCAAGATAGTGAAAATAATTACTATAATATATTATACTTATAGAAAATGTAGTAAATTTAATTACTACCGAAAGGACACCTCTACGATGTCTTGTCTGAACCGTGTCTAAAAAAACTAAGGTTGTACTTAGTAATGTTGTACGTGGCGTTTACGATTTACATATATTCACTAAATCCTTTAGGCGAATTAGCATAGACATCGTTATATGAGTATAATATCATTAACCGTTCAAGTGTGCGACTAGACGACAAAAGATCTCTTGCACGTCGCATTGAATGGACTTCTAATAATGACTTCTCTGCTCTGTAGTTTAGCTAATTTTACGCATACGGTATTCGACATTTTGTGCACATATCAAAACGAGGATTTATAAATTATGATGATGATGATGATGATGACCAATTCTTTCATCAGCACTGATAAAAACAAGTAATCACTTATCGATTAAAGTGTTAAGTGAAAAAACTAGACCATAGATTTCAGTTTAGATTATAATAATTTATTTGTCTAAAATGTGGTACCATTATCTATGTTATATGGAGTGTTGACTCACACATTTTGCCAACATATATTGTTAATAACGTGTATTGTATCTACCTATAGTTGCATGTATTACAGACAGACAGATATTAAAAAGAACTCACAAAAGCAAGTATATTTTTAGATACACTCGTAGTCTAGACACATCTGCAGATGCTCGTTGGAGACGAAAGCTAAATTCAGTAGACGTTCATATTACGACAAAAAGTCATATAGAAATAGTAAAACATGGTGCATTTCTAATGCATAGATTTTTTTTTTGTTTTTTAAAAGGCAACGCCCGCCCTAGGAGCAAATCCTGTGTCTGTGTGCGAGGTACTTTACAAACATACAAGAAACGGATACAAATAACACACAGACTCAGAACAAGAGTTTGTGGATCACACAGTGTTGTCCTATATGGAGCTTAAACCCACAATACTCTCTGCTTAAACCACTAGTCGTTACATTACACATTTATAATCACATAATTTGAATTTTAAAGGAAAGCTAATGTAATGATTGATAAACGGATTTGTTATATTATAACGTACGTGAGATTAACTGTTTGTGAAATTATTAGATACAATATATATTTTTTACAGTTCTTTGTGTTTATCGCACCCATTTTCCTTATTATTTTGTCAAAAATAACTATTGCTATGGTTATGGCTATCAGTGAAGTGTAGTGTTACATTTAACAAATTTCCGTGTTGAGGTTTGAAATTTAAAAAGTGTTACTAGAAGGAAAATTTAGGCTTGTGTTGCAAACAAAACCTTTCTTTGCCAGTTGGTACCATAACAACAACAGTGACAGCTAATTATATTGCATCTGTTAAAAGTGACTTTTACACATTGACTTTTCACTACTATTACGAACTCGTTTACAGCTTAAAATTTTCTGTGTTAGTGCATTCCACAAGGTTACTGCAATCACAGTGTATGATAAATCGAGAAACATTATGGAATGCGTAAACATTTTTAACTTATAAGTTTGCCGCGGATGACCGAGAATTCGTTATGTAAAACCACTGATAATATAAATAAATATCTAAGTTGTAACAACCGCAAAATTCAAGCAAACAAATATTAACAACATATATATAGATAAATACGACCTTTGGTTCTATGATTCAGCTATGTTTTCAATTACTCATACTGGTTACACAGTTAATAACTACGACAAATTAACAATAACATTAGCGTTATCATATAAAGTTTATTTAAAACAAGCGCCTCCAGATAGTATTCTCATTGGTGTCAAAGTGTAAAAATATTATTATTGTCAGTGTATAATGACTGTTTAAAAGTCGATTAATTGAATTAATACTGATTATACTGCGAGTCTAGTTATCAGCTAATTGTCATTTATAGTACCTACTTCTTGTTTATAATCTATTTACTCGGCTTTGATGGTCTGAGTGTGTTCATATGCTAAACAAGGCTTGATAAGAGGTACCTTATGGCAGTTCTGATAGATTGAAGAAAAGGGCATGTGTCTAAGAAATCGATCACTACAATGTTCGATTCTCGATATCGTTTAATTATATTTCCAAATCGATTTCAGATTAGAGAGACGTATTAGAGTAGATAGATATTACATATTAGTTAAATAAACAAAGCGAATTCCCTCACAATAAATCATCTATGGCTAATATACATAAAAAACTTATTTTCATTGTGTGTTTTCGTTGAATGTTGGATATTAGTTGAAATTTGTGTACTATGAAATATTAGAAAACCTTTGGACTAAAAACGACTAGTCATTATTAAGTTAAGTTCGATTATTAGTACATGTTAACGATTATTGGTATAAAAGTGAATTTTTAAAAATCACAACACTATGGTAAAGGACCAAACTACAAGATTTTGAAAGGGTGCTTGAAAAAGAAAAGCATTTATTGTGTATATTAAGTTTTTTGCTTTGTTTTAATGATTTTATTTGAATTTAGGTACAAAAATTTCACATTTTGTGATAAAATAAATATAACCTCACAATTTCATGGTTTTACAGAAAAGATTATTTACGCCTACAGAAAGTAGCTTCGTGTTGAAAAGTATGAAACGTCAAATGCTACTTCTTAGATTAAATCATTATCATCACCAGCCTTTAATAGTTTACTTCTGGACATAGACCTCAACTGAGAAAGGAGGTTTTGGCGTACGACACCAGGCTGACCAGACAGGTTACCATAGGATGTGTTTCAAGATTTCCTTCTCTTTGTAGCAATGTTGTCCTACATAGTCGCCTCTTACTACACTCATGGGATGAATAGGGATGGTAACACTCCGTATTTTTTATTCATCACCACACCGAAATAGATTAGATACATGCATAAAATCACGCCTGTTTCCCCGGAGGGGACGCAGGGGCATGTTAAACGTCCACTTTTCGCCAATGTTTTGGTCCTACGTAATAGCTCACGACCCTATTGCCTCTAATCGGGACGTTTTATTTGTCAGAGCCTCATCTGCCGTTAGCTTAGGGCCCTAACTTCTTAATTGGAACCCTATGCACAAAACATGGTACAAAATAATACAGAAGCAGCTTAAATATAGCCTGTATAATAATGCAGGGTATATTGAAGTGCAGTGTTTGTTTAGTCATCAAATATCTTGAAGAAAGTTAGTCAAAAATCTTCTGAAGATGTAGAGTAGGCTGATACCCAGTAGTGATACAATTGAAAACAATATGTGCGATATGGATACTTACAGTACATCATATTACAACATCTACTGCTATTTTTAATTTTATCTTATCTAATGGAGGTAGTTTTTATAGATAAAACTTCAATACGTTGTACACGCACATTGTACTAACTTTTTTTAATTGTCGTCGTTGGAGACTTTTTTTTTCTTTATTAAGAACCTGCCAAAGTGACTACTCTACTTGATGGATACCATGAATAGAATCTAAGAGTTGTGGTCACCATACTCATTGTAAATGTAGATAATGCAGTATGGAAACCCACACTAAGGTGGCCTAGTAAAATGCTTTTTAACGCCCCGCTTGGGTATGTAAAAGGCATGGCAGTCATCGTGGCAGTGTAAGGCTCACACAGTTACCATGAGATCACTGTCACCCCTGCATCAATGGGCCTCCGGTTTTGATATTTAAATTATTCCTTTCTAAAAACAAGGAGTAGATCCAATTTCTTTTATTGTTGCAAATAAGATCACACTTCCTATATCCTATATTAAGAGCCTGCCAAAGTGACTCTACTCTGCCTGATGGAAAGCATGAATAGAATCCAAAAGTTGTGGTCACCACACTCATTACAAATGCATACAATGCAGTGTAGAGACACACACTATGGCGGCCTAGCGAGATGCTTTTTCACGCCCCGCTTGAGAACGTAAAAGGCTTGACAGTCATCGTGGCAGTGTAAGGCTCACACAGTTATCACGATAACTGTCACCCCTGCATCAATGGGCCGTCGGTTTTGGTATTTAAACTATTCCTTTCTAAAAACAAGGAGTAGTTCCAATTTTTTTTATTGTTGTAAGTAAGACCACTGTGTCGCGGTGACTTTACAAACAATCACGAAAAGGACAAAGAGAATATTCAACAATCTGACGATCACATAATGTTGTCACGTGTCCCCTACACGTGACGGTAGGTAGTCGGGAGGTATTTTTTAGACTTAGGTTTTGTGTCAGTAACTGTAAGTTCATTCACTACATAATATTAAGTCACCACGACAAGCACCGAAAATAATAAATATATTTCGTAGAAGGTACATTGTACTTTAAAATTGTCTTTGCACGGAAGCGTCTCGACTCACCTTGCTGTTTTTACATTGACCTTATAATGTTTGTTTCTAAAGGTTTTTATGTGACACTAAATGCTGCTTACTAAAAGAAATCATTTGTGACAAGATTAAGAACAGAATAAGAAGTGAATCCATTTAAGTATGGATGACCTAATGGTGTATGACATAGTTTTTTTTAACAGATGTCTTCTTTCGGGGTGAAATTTTACTGAAATACCAGGAGACTTCGCTAAATTAAAATCTAGCCATTTTTTTAACGTGTGGAAACTCCCTCGGGCCGTCAGCCTACCGGGATTCGCGACGAGGTCGAAATCGGACCGACTAAAATCACACGGAGTGCCATTCTGTGCCTAGGATGGGAGGAATCCGGGAACTGCTTTCATTAAGCCATTCGGAAGCTCTGACGCGGGCACCATCTTAGGGTAAAATTGAACTGCAGCCTAGCTTAGCCTAAAGTTGGCTTTAATTCGATCTGCACCGTCTCCTACATAAAGTATAAGCAACTTTCTCAATACTCATAGAGGAAAAATGGTTCTTATCACGTGTTTATTCATTTGAAGTGCATCGAGGCACTGCACCGCTAGAAACCGACATCGAAGGTCTCTTCACCTCATAAACTTCCTCTCCAATGTCTAAAACTTATCGGGCATCCCAGAAATACATTGTGTTAAATAGTTTTCCTTCACAAGTTCTTATTATAAATTCATCAATCGTATTACCTATCCAGGATGTTTCCTTAACACTACTAATCTAGCCTATACACAAACTGTAAACGTTACATCACACGGATACATGACCTGTACAACTAAACCCGAATAAATACCTTGAAAAAACGACATTTCCACCTTATCAAATGGACACGTGCTCGCCGAGTGGCGTGCATCGATAAAATGATTTTAAGCAATGTTTTATGGTACGGGGGCCATACAACGCACGCGATCATTTATAATTTCAGGGTTATAGTCAGTGTCGTTTTTCAGTATTTGGATGGTTTGAAATATTAATTTGTTACGTCACTCCTGCGGTTGATTAGAATTAGCTATCACAAACGCTATGTAACAATGACAATATACTTAGTCTGGCCATAAATACTGTTACACTTAATTATAAAAAAATATTACATTTGAATTTCGAATCTGTCATTTTTATACGATTGTTCATTGTGTTTTCTCATTTTGGCGCCAATACATTGTAAAATATTTTGCGATATTAAAATGGTGTGGGGTGATAAAGAGAACCGAATCGCTGTGATAGCATTACACAAAGTAGGTATGGAGCCAAATGCAATTTTTAAAACTCTCCATACACTTGGTATTAGTAAAATGTTTGTGTACCGGGCTATTAATAGGTACAATGAGACCTCCTCTGTTTGTGACAGAAAAAGATCTGGCCGTCCACGTAGTGTTCGTACGAAAAAGGTGGTCAAAGCAGTAAGGGAAAGAATTCGAAGAAATCCTGTCCGAAAGCAAAAGATTTTATCTCGGGAAATGAAGATAGCACCTAGAACCATGTCGCGTATTTTAAAAGATGACTTAGGACTTGCAGCCTATAAGAGACGCACTGGCCATTTCTTAACTGATAATTTAAAGAAGAATAGGGTGGTAAAATCGAAACAACTACTGAAGCGGTACGCAAAGGGAGGTCACAGAAAAATTTTGTTTACGGATGAGAAAATTTTTACAATTGAGCAACATTTTAACAAACAAAATGACCGTATTTATGCTCAAAGCTCTAAGGAAGCTTCCCAATTAGTCGACAGAGTGCAACGTGGACATTATCCGACTTCAGTGATGGTTTGGTGGGGTGTTAGCTATGAAGGAGTGACTGAGCCATATTTTTGTGAAAAAGGTATCAAAACATCGGCACAAGTGTATCAAGATACCATTCTTGAGAAGGTAGTTAAGCCCCTTAACATCACCATGTTCAATAACCAAGTATGGTCCTTCCAGCAAGACTCGGCGCCGGGTCATAAAGCTCGGTCCACGCAGTCTTGGTTGGAATCGAACGTTTCGGACTTCATCAGAGCTGAAGACTGGCCGTCGTCTAGTCCCGATCTTAATCCGCTGGATTATGATTTGTGGTCAGTTTTAGAGAGTACAGCTTGCTCTAAACGCCATGATAATTTGGAGTCCCTAAAACAATCTATACGATTGGCAGTGAAGAATTTTCCCATGGAAAGAGTGCGTGCTTCTATTGATAACTGGCCTCATCGTTTAAAGGACTGTATTGCAGCCAATGGAGACCACTTCGAATAAGCTTTTTATATTTTTAATTGTTTTATATTTATGTATTAAACTGACACACTGTAAAAGTAATAAATGTTATTTGCAGTTAACAATTTTCTTTTTTCTTTATTACAATATTTATGGCAAGACTAGGTACTTTTGACAACAGAATAATATAGATATGTATATCTCGTATCCCATTGGTTGTAGTTACTATAGCCTAGAAACAATAATAATGATTCAAGTTATTTTTGTTTCTCCGTTTTCCTTAGAACTGATCAGTTTTTTTGTTTATTTTCTAATATAGAATATTTTTTCGTAAACTTTATAGGCTATGTAATATCATGCTGCAACCCTAAAGATGTCGTCGCTCAACTGTATGGCAATATCTCTATAGATGATTGGGGGAAAAACTAGCAAACTATGTAGGGCAACATCAAGGCAAGTAGAAGGAAAACTTAAGAAGAATCCTATATAAACCCGCTTGGTCAGCGTGGTATAGTATGCCAAAACCACCTTGCTAAGAACTCAATAAATTGGTGGTACGATTACACCAATTAGATGTACACTGTGGCAACCCTAGAATATCTGCAACTGTCAGACTGTTCCTCCAACGTGATCCAAAACGTGACTCTGAATCGCATTGCTTTAGCACAATTTAATCGGATTGCAATCTACGTAATGATCTTACCGACAGTTTTTCTATACAAATATTATAAAGAGAAATTAACTGTAGTATGCATTATGTAATAAGGACATTTTATTGTTCGAAATTACTAGAAACAGCTTAGAAAAGTCAAAAAACTCTAAATTTACAAAATTAAGTACACACTATGAGAAGTATTTTAAAACTACGTTCGACACTTGTTATGTAATCAAGAAATTAAACAGTTTTACATACGATTATTATATACCTACACCTGTCCGTGTAGTAACGGATTAAGAAAACATAGTGTTACCACCCCTATTCATCCCGTGGGTGTCGTAAAAGGCGACTAAGGGAAAGTATACAATACAATATCATTACAAAGAGAAGGAAAACTTGAAACAAACCCTATTCCAACCCGTCTGGCCAGCGTAGTATAGCAGGACAAAACCTCCTTGCTAAGGAGAGGCCTATGTCCAGTAGTGGACTGTAAAAGGCTGTTGATGATATCTAACATTGCATTATTTATATCTAGCATTAAGTCGTGAAGATTAGACCCTAATATTCTTGGTGTTAAAACTGTGTTACAGTTAGATTCAGGATAGTCGCAAATAGTTCTGTTGCAGCCATACACATCACATAACAGCAACAGTTTTTATCAGTCCAGTGCTGGACACAGGTCTCTACTTAGTAATGAGGTTTTGGCCGACTATACCACGCTGGTCAGACGGGTTGGAATAGAGTTTGTTTTTGTCCTGCTTAGTTTGCTACCTAAGTCAGATCTTGCGACAGCTACAGGAGGAATAAGAGTGGTGATACTCCGCATTCTTAATCCGTCACTACATGGAGTTTGCTATTTATTAATAAAAGTAGTAAGTAGTAATGCAACACTGATTTTAGCATGAATAGGTCGGCTCGACCGGGGCAGTAATACCCTTCATCAGATCAGACTAAAGCGAAAGCATCCGTGCTGTCGTGTTTCGTTGGTGAGTGCGAGACCGGAGGCCTATTGATGCAGGAGTGACAGTTGTCGTGGTAAGAGTGTGCAATGCCACGTCATGTCTTATACGTTCCCAAGCGAGGCGTGAAAAAGCATCTTACTATGCCGCCATAGTGTGGGTCACCATACTACATTGTCTGCATTACTGCACAATAGTGACCACAACTCTTGGGATCTATACAGGCTTTTCTCTTAAAATAAAAAAAAAAATCCTCCACTAGTCGCTGTCTAACAAAATAAAGGCCTCATAAATAAACTCAACCTTAATATCTTGTTTTGCACGGCGCCACCGCCACGGTGTCAAGTTTCGGTCTAATCTGATAATGGAAAACGGATCTAAATTGATTACGTCCACTATGTACTTTGTTGATATTATACGATCGCTTGTCAAATTTATTAACAATCTATTAAAAACGTTTCAGAAAATGAAATGATTGCATAGAAGTTAATTTGAGGGAAAGGTTTTTTTTTTATATTATAATTAAGTATAAGCTCGTAATTATTTCTCATTTCGAGTTTCCTACTTTGCAAATGACGAACGTTCATACATCCATTTATCTCCGTTTTACCTCCTTAGGTCTTAAACTTTCAAAAATCGTGTGGTGCTGGTAAGATTAAAGCAAAAGATGCCAAAATTTTAACTATTAACATAAACAAAAATTAAACTGAATGGCGAAGAATTTTTCTGAAGTTCGTAACAAAATAAAATATCATCATCATTATCACCACCATCGGTGTCATCATCATCATCAATATCATCAATAAGTCTTCAAGAATCCACTCCTAGACATAGGCCTCTCTTTAGGAACGAGGTTTTGGTTTTGATTACTATCAGCCCTGCATTAATGGGCCGGGTCAAAACAAACCGGTCTCTATCTAAAACCAGCAGCTAAGTCATGATTTAATTTTCTAACAATAAAAAACCTACCTTTCTATTCGTTCAGAGAGGCAGTACTCCCATCGATGGCTGTTAGATTTCCATTCTCTCATCCGTCTCAACACGGGTGAGTTGAGTTCGTCGCATATGATCTTCAAGGCAGCCTCTTCTAGCACATCTTGAACGGCTATTAGTGATAATCTGTTAAATATAAGAAATAAAGATTAGAATTTAGATTTCGGATCAATACTATAACTTCACAGTTACCAGCTATAATAACATAAGCTTTTCTAAGCCTTGCGACATTATTTCGATAAGGACTTAAACAAAAGAATGATTTAAGAAACCGAGATAAAAATATGATTTAACATCCTTCATAATTCGGATGAAGATGATGCGTACATGATGATTCATCAAATGACCTTCGTCGATCCTTTAAAATACATTTAGATTTAGTCTACATGACAATGGGTTAAGAATACAAAGTGTCATCAACCCTTTTTTTTTTTTTTTTTAACGTGTGGAAACCCCCCCGGGCCGTCACCCCACCGGGGTTTACGGCGGGGTGGTGTGTCGGAATCGGACCGACTAAAACCACACGGTGTGCCACTCTGCGCCTGACATAGGAGGGACCGGGAACAGCTGTTATTACGACATCCAGAGGTTGCAATAGGGGTGATGACCCCTATTGCAACCTACTCAGGGCTACATCACTGCAAAGAGTTGGAAAACTTGTTTCAAACATTATAGTATAAACCCGTCTGGTCAACGTGGCATGGTAGGCTAAAACCTCCTTATTAAGGAGAGGCCTTTGTCCAGCAGTGGACTATTAAAGATCGTTGATTTTGATAATTTATTGTCTATTTGAAAAGAAAAATAAATACAGGCTAAGCCCGAACTGTAAATCAAAATGGTGCCAGGCAATATGGCTGGCCTGAGATCACAATGCAATATTTGAAACATTAAAAAAAACATCGGAGCTAGAATATAAATATAGTTTTTGCCATTTTTATTACCTAGACTTTACTGATTTTAATTACGGCGCAGCAGGAAGTGATGAGTTGTATTTAAACTCGTAACGTGCCAATTATATAGCATTTAATAAGGATACCATGTGTAATTATTCGATAAGTAGTTAACTTTTATCGTCTTTCTGTTATCATTCACAATATTCACGTGTTACACTCATTTTAAAATACAAAATTTTAATCAGTGCTTCTCTTAATTACTATCAATACATTTTTGATGCTAGCAACATTGGTTTACTATTTTTCGCAGTTTTCCCAAGAGCCAATTTTTTTCCCCAAAATAAGTTGGACTCGGCTTCAAGTCAACTACGGTACGGCTGAACTTGGATTTTTTTACGCGAAACAAATGTCAACCTGAATACTGCGTAATATCGAAATTCTTTAGAAAATTATTGTCGGATTTTTTAAGGCTTCGACAATTGCAAAAGACGTTGGTAGGGCAACTGGGACCGACGGTTTAACACACTCTTCGAGGTATAGAATCCAATACCTTCAGTGTACGTATCCACTGTACGCTGATAATAAGAAGTATCCACACAGGCAAGGATTGAGGACATTTCATACGCAATATACAAAGTCAACAAAAACTTACATTTCATAAGGAGCTGGTCAGCGAGGATTGGATTGTCGATAAATTCAATCAAATGTCGAGCGATCATCGTGGGGAACAAACAAATGTTACGTAGGTAGGTAGTTAGGTAGTTAGGTAATAGTAGGTTGGTTACGGCGGTCATTCTACCAGTTGACTATAACAACGTGACTATACTTCTGAACGCAGCGGAACGAAGAACGGAATTGAGGAACTTAAGGTTACAAATACACTTGACACAAGTTACGCACGTCAGACAGAAAGTCAACTCATGTCTCTACGCCTTATATCAGCTTATCAACTGCCTTCCCGTTAAAACGAAGGCTATGCTTATGCAATCTTTATTTATTCCCTTGACCGACTATGGTGCTGTGTGTTATCTTAACTTGTATGCAAACCTCCTCAATAACTGCATTCGATTTGTTTTCAATTTTCGCGACTATAATCATATGTCTGCTTTATGTTCACAGTTGCAATGGCTTCCAATTCGTCATCGCCGCAGCTTATGAGCTCTGACTTCTCTTTTTTCTTTTCTTAACTCTCCATCGTTACCTTAATACCTGGTTGAACCTCCGTTTCTTATGTTCCTTCTTATATATATATATATCTGAATCTCGGCAACGGCTCCAACGATTTTCATGAAATTTAGTATGCTGGGGGTTTCGGGGGTGATAAATCGATCTAGCTGGATTGCATTTTTAGAAAACGTTATTTTATCCGTGTTTTCAAGCACTGACATGTTTGTCTAATAGGCCCGTTTTGACACTTATCTATAATATGTGAGAAAATTAGGGATGGGAACAAATTAGAAAAAGGGATGGCAAATTGCAAATTGACTATTACACAATAATACCGAGCGAAGCTCGATTTCCAGGTACTTAAATTTATGTATATAAATGTTTATATGTATTTTGTATTCATTAATTTATGTAGTGGTAAATTTATGTACATTGGTTATATTTGATGTAGTGATCCCTTATTCACCCAATGATTACCTTCTATGAAAAACTCAATATCTTTGCACCTCCCGCATCTTAGTTCTAGAACACCGATCCACTGCGACAGATGCCCTCATGGCATTTAGTCCGCCTTTGTACAACAAATGTAATTAGTTTACAGTGTTGTCCTTCTTCTTACATAATGTTGTTCTCCGTAGTACAATACATTGCCACAAATTAGATACTGACTGATGACGATGACATCAATCTATACACAGGTATAAGTGAATTCCTGACCGCAGAGCGAGATCGGGAGAGGGCCTATCCCGCTCGAAGGAGGAGGCGAAGGGGACGCAGTAGAGGTCGCTAGCTCCCTAATCGACGCCTAAGGGTCACCGCGGCCACATCTTGGGCCGACTGTCGAGGTAGGTCGCCACGAGGTTTAGTGGGTAGACCAGTTCTCTGGGATTCCCACATACGCCCTTCATCCCCCTACGGAGGGTATGGTACGAAAAGCATTCCCCGCGTAAAAAAAAGGTATATATGAATTAATTATCTTACTTAAGGACAAATTTCTAGACTGAAGATGTATTACGTAGTTATAAATACTAAAACAGAGAATGAGGTTCACTGACAACGCTTCTTGCCTCATCCAGGAGACAGGGGCATTAAAATACACATTTCAAGTATTTAGAGTATACGCAACTTATACGCTCTCCATGTCCTTGGACTATTCGAGACTATTAAATTGTAACTAAGGCTAATCTCGCGTCAATTACATTGCATACGTCGGAATAATGTGATTGCAGTCCGTTGTTTATGATGACCCAAGTACTATGAAATCATATCCAGTAATTAGTGTAATTATGCCATTTATTAGCGATTTACCATACCTGTGGGTAGTATCGTGGGTGATCTATGAATACAACACAATTTATATCTAATTATTTTGAAGAGATGTTTACTGTTTTATGTTTCTCTGTTTACTTAATCATATTTTTGAATTTTAAAGCCAATAATATTTGCTATAGAGAAGTAACTGTTTATATCGATAAAGTATATCCAATAGATATGATCGATATATCTACACAACAAAGGTGTGCATCGATTTTTTCTTCCAATTTTGGAGAGTTCAAATAAAATATCACATCCTATTAACAGTCCACTACTATAAGCAGAACTAAATTACCTACTTGAATATTGACATTTCATGTTTGTTTGTATGTGTGTGTGTGTCTCGCACGGCAATGTTACCAATTGAAAATACTTTAATGAGTGCTTTGTGTATAGTATCTCAAGGTCTCGTATAAAGGAAACTGTTAATTATAAAATATTTCCCTAAATACGCTTTAGTTTAGCAAGTTGTAGATAAGGTTTTCCTTTTTTGCAAGTTTCACCAATCTCTTGTTATAATTTAAGTACGTCAGCGAAGCCTTTGGAGTGCACGGAACATTACAAACAGAGTACCATTTAAATTACTGTCACACAGAATATGGTAATTTTTATAGTTGGTGAACATGCCGAATAATTTGGTTTTAGTGGTTGATTTAAAAGAAATGAGTTAGTTTGTTCGGTCTGTTTCTAATGAAATGACGTCACTCAAAATAATCATTCAGTTTCATCTAGCTCAAAGACGACCTTCCTATCTTATGTTAACGAACATTAGCGTTCTTTTAATTTAATTCTTAGATGTCTTCATCTCGAATTATGTCTTTCATTCATTTACATAGCCAATACACAATACACATATGCCATAACAGAGACACAGTGGATTAACATCTTTATCTTCAACTATTGAGTTATGCAGTCACATTACATACAATTTTTTTAAAAGTGCCAAAGTGACTACTCTGCCCAATGGGGAGCAGGAATAGAATACAAGAGTTGTGGTCACCATACTCATTATGAATGCAGACAATGCTATATTGTGACCCACACTACGGTGGCCTAATAAGATGTGTTTACACGCCCGCTTGGGGACGTAAAAGGCATGACAGCTATCGTGGCAGTGTAAAGTTTACACACTTACCACGATAACTGTCACCCCTGAATTAATGGGCCCCGCTCTCGGACTCACCAACGAAAGATGACAACACGGATGCTGTCGGTTTACATTGGTCTTCTGTGAGAAGGTAGTACATGCAGGAGCCAGTCATTTTGTGCTTAAATCATCGTGGCTCTACTACTGAAGTACAAAGTGCATTCATGTTTCAGCACAATAGATATTAGGACACAATTATTAATTGTTTAGTATACTGATGAGAAGCGTATTTGGTTAAGAACAATCGCCGTTTATAATACACATAAGTGTCTTGCTATTACAATGATAAACATCTGTCCTTTGTCGTGATTCTCTGAGAACGGTATAGCGAAGATTTATGGTTTACTTTACAAAAAATAAAATGTTAACGTACCCATTCAACATCATCATTTTTTTAAATTACAGTCGATATTTAAATTGATTGTTGCGGTTAGCGTATGCGACGGCAAATCCTAGTGTTCTACACTAGTGCCTCGGTGAGCACGTTAAGCCGTCGGTCCCGGCTGCCATGAATGTGTATGGTAATCGAGCCCTCAAATATACTGACAACTAGTACAACCTTCGAATTCTGCCCTCAGGGTTGCAGAGGGCCAATGCCAGTCCGTCCGTGAAAAACTGATATTCAAGTAAATTCGGATGAACTAGTAACTGATTCCAAAAACTAATAATAATAAATGCTAGGAAGAAGAAAATAGTCGATATTAAAACAAGAAATCTGTATCTAATTGAAATAGAACTCTTAAATATACCCAATCGAAAAAAGTATGACTAAAATGTATGTAAAACCCCATACATACCATACTTTCATACGTTCTTTATCATTTTAGTATGTAAATATACTTTTATCCTTAACATTCATCTAACTCATTTAATCGTTATCATTTAAATGAAATTAATATTTGCCTTCTAAATAAAATTAATTTAAATTCTGAAAATTGTTTTGGTGTTGAATAGCCCGTTGATCGAAGAAGCCTTGAGACCTTATAACACTATAACAGGTGAACAGTAGACTCATATTGTCATAGTGATCCTTATGCATAATGTGTTATTGCGCTATGACCAATAGGAGTCGAGCATCAATGGCAAACGTTACAAAATCGGGTAAGTTTTATGTTCTTTGAGAGACGTAGCTTTGTGGGAGTCAGCTATATGATCATAAAGACAAATTTCAATAATTATTTCATTTAATTTGTATGTGGTTGAGAGAAATGTATTAATAATGTACAGATAAAATTGTTAGGCATTGTGGTCGATTTAAAAGCCCTAAACAGTTAGCTCTGTTTATTGATACTCTTTGCACTCACAAAATTTTTTCGCGTTACTCGTATTCGCTGAAAATGATTTATAAATTTATTTTTTAATTCGCTATAATAATAAACACATATCGGAATACTCGAACTAATATATAACTGTATGCACTTTTCCACTAAGACTCTCTTTCGAAAGAAGATTTTGGACTACTATACTACGCTAGGTTTACTGCTTAAAAGAATAAACTGAGTTGACGAAATTTGTGAGATTCATATTAAAAGTTTGTATGGATGTTGATGGATTCTTAAATCATTACGTTGCCTGGGAGAATACGTCTGAAGAAAAGATGGAAAATTAGAAAGGAAGAAAGCAGTGAAATGCCGAATGGCCGAGGGTAAAAGAAGTTTCTTTCTTCCGTTCTACATATTGCAACAACTGTCAATTTAAAGACAAGGGTATGTAGATAATAAGACATTAAGTCAACGCCTCGAGTACTGTGAGTTTAAACCCCACATGGGACAACACTTTGCGTGACTCACAAATCGTTATTCTCAGTCTGAGTGTTCTTTGTGTTCGTTTTTTGTATGCTTGCAAAGTCCCCCGCTATACAGGATATATTCCTAATGTAAGCATTGTCTTTTTTAAAGAAAAAATAAACAAAAAATTGCATGCATAATGTGCTGTCTATGCATTTGTCAGAGAAAGAAAAATAAGAATTAATTATACGCTTCAAAGTTGTTTATACAATCATAGGTGCAAAAATCTTTTGAGATATTGTTCGAAACAGATATAACTCAGATGAGAAAACAAAAACATAGCAAATTACTGGTGAAATCGATATAATCTAAAAATAACCAGCATTTTTATAAGATATGAGATAATATATGAATTGTCAACTAGTTCTACCAGAAGTTATAGAACACATGTAACTGGGCTTTGCGTCGGGGTGTGAATAGGTCTACCCACAATGGCAACTCCTGAAGAAAATTGATTTTTATTTCGGCAATATTTAAAATTCAGCAGTATAGCTGATTTCAGCACGAACAGGTCGGTTAGACCGGCGCAGTACTACCCTCTCACAGAAGAACAAACTAAAGACAACATCCGTGCTGTCGTCTTTTGTTGGTGAGTGCGAAACTGATTGATGCAGAGGTGACAGTTATCGTGACCAGTGAGCCTTATACTGCCACGATGATTGTCGTGCCTTTTACGTCCCGAAGCGGGGCGTGATAGTGTAGGTCACTATACTATATTATCTGCATTCGACCACAACACTTGAATTCTATTCATGCTTTCTTAAAACGAAAATTACAAATTGGAATACTAAAAGTTTATATTAAGAAGCTAAGAACAAAATAAACTGAATACAAAATGACCTTATGAAAAGTATCAATATGTTATTAAGTGTTTTGGTTAATTTTTTTCTCACAGAATATATAATTTGTACATAGGAACGACAGGATAGGTTTTAGTTCAAGGTTTTTGTGTCTTTGTATACATAAATTACGCGAGTACGAAAAATTAATATCACCAATAAATTCGATTTATTATAGTTGGATTTCGTTATCTAAACATCGAGTAAGTTTGAAGAATGTTAGTAATGTGTTTTACCGCATCCATAAAAGAGTAATACGAAAACATTGCAGTGCATAAATCCTTGCCGGTTATTTATTGAAAATCTGATATCATTTTATTTATCAACAGCCGTTAATAGTCCACTGCTGGACATAGGATTTTTTAAAAAGGAGGTTTTGGACAGCCAAATGCCTACTCGTTTGACCAGCCAAAATATGAAGGGTTTTTTTCAAGTTTTCCTTCTCTTTGCAGCACTGTTGTCCTGGGTAGTTAGCTCCGTTAGTCACCTTTTAAGACACTCGCGGGGTGAGAAAGAGTGGTGACACTCTATATTCATAATCCATCACCACACGGTGAACAATATAATTAGATATATTTGAATGTAAACCGCAAACATGTGTGGTAAACGAAATACCTGGTTAATATGTATATACATACGTTAACATGAATGTGAATTGTAAATAACTCGTTTCTTTACTGATACAAGTTAAATTTTCATAAAATTAGCAAATTAGTATAATTTTAAAAACATTCTGCGTTATTGGTTTAAATTTCTAGACTAGAAAGACATATATAAGTAATAGAAGTGACTCACTTATTTTCCAAAATAGTCCGGCAGACAACTTCTCGTACACCAGGATTCGTTATCTTCTCTACACTAAGCTGATGCAGGTTCCATGAAGCGAGCCGACAAGACCTCGCTCCGTCCCTTTCATACGTAAATACTTCCTCGACTATGGGCCTATGGGAATACGCAGACAATAAGTCTAGGATATCATTCACTGGCACTGTTGCAAAACCATTTGGCAATGTCATTTGGAATTTAGTATTTGTTGGCATGGACAGACTTTTCCTGTGTGGCGTCTTCGGTGGGCTCGATATCCCATTTGGCGTCGAAGGCGTATCCGCCCATCCATTTACATGACCGTTCGTTAAAAGTTGAACACTCTCACACTTTCGGGGCTCTAAACTTAAATGAGGTTTTACAGCACTTAGTCTCACAATATCGATACCACGAACTTTAATGAGATCATCTAACGATTTGAAAGGTCCTCTTTTGTTACGGTAGTCTACTATGTTAGCGGCTATTTCTTGGTTAAGGCCCGGTACACACTGTAATTGGAACACACTGGAAGAATTCACTGAGCACAGTCTACTTTCAGACGGTACACGAACACTATCCAACGATTGGGAACACGAACTCGCTCTTGATATCTGCTTTCGTATATTTGTGCATATTTCTGGTCTAAGTAATTCTAGTTTTTCAGCACCTATACCTGCAAAGGAAACATTTTTAAGTAAATGCTATATAAATAAAATAAAAAGAAATTGACACACATTATCTAGTTTCCAACTAAACAGAGCTTATACTACGATAACTAGACTGCCTGATAGAACGCTTATATACATTTTTTTTGTAAATACATACTTATATGTATATGCACAAAAAACAGCCAAACTCCGAAATAAATATTTGCAGATCAAACAAACATTTGGTCCGACCCTAGAATCGAACCTAAGGCCTCAAGCACAGCAGTCGCATTCGCTTCCGCTGCACTACCGAGGCAGTTGAATAAATATATAGTGGACCCTCGGTAATCCGACCCCTGTCTAATCTGGACCACCCTGTAATCCGACATCAATCAAACAATTTTCGCTAATGTAGATCGTGCATGATTGAACAGGTTACAACTTGTGCTCGACGCGTAGGTATTGTTTCAATTCCCATTGCTTCGTTTGAATTTGACTACGTGTGATAGCGGTGCAGTTCAGCGTTTATTCATTGAGCATTACGTATTCATACCTAGTAATGTCGTCACAAGCCCAGAAGACAACATTTAGAATTTTATCAATTGTGTGTAATTTGTCGGATTACAAAGTACTCTCTTGTAAAAAAAATCAATCAAAATAATCTGACAAATTCGATACTCCGACACTGCCCTGCAAAACGTTTATCGAATTACCGTGGGTCCACTGTATTTTGAATAAAAATAAAAACATACTTGAAAATAATATAATAAAATACATTTTGATTAAATAGAATAAACAGTAATACTCCACTACTGCCATATGGTGTAAATGCCCTATTCCCAAGGCTGTATGTCCCGAGGTCCCAATAGATTGTTATAGACTAGCATAATTGCATTTCAGTCATCACCATTGACTACTTTTCGATACAAATACACCTCATTGGTATCTACACTAAAATGTCAGTGTATCTTGTAAGATGGAATTTTTATTCAATAAGAGAGGCATTCATTTGAACAGAAACATAGTGTGCGTTACATCTGTACCGTTTCTCTTACAGATAACGAACATTAATAAAGTTGTTGCTGTGTAGTATAAAAACTCATTACATTTGATAGCTTTTAAATAAGTATGGAACAAAGATAAGCGTTATCAACTAAAATAGAGTTTTAAATGTAAGGACTTATCAGATTGTACTGAAATTGAATTTTTTTCTGTAATATCTCTTCTTATTTTATAACTTCATTATTATCATCATCCGAGCCCATTTTTCCAAAAAAGGATGCAACCGTCTTTAAGTTTACTAAGATATGGGTTTGATTTTCTTATGTGGAGTGCTTGCAATCAGTTATTACTTTATTTGTTAAGACAACGGAGTGACACTGCCTCTACTCATCCCATGGCATCAGAGGCGACTAAAGGAACAAACTACGCAGGACAACATCACTGCACCGAGATGGAAAACATTAAACAAACGTTATACCAACATGTATGGCCTGCATGGTATAGTAGATCAAAATCTCCTTGTTAAGAAAAGGCCTATGTCCAGCAGTGGACCATTAAAGGTTGTTGATGACAACTGATGATTTATTACACATACCAGTCGTACATAGTAGTCCTTAAACTTGAGTTAAACTATACTTGTGCTCAAAATATATGATATTTGTTTGTAGAAGTTAAAGTTTTTGTTAGAAATAGATGCAATCATCTACAAATAACATTAAATATGAATAATAATTATTCTATTACAAAACATTTGTGTTGCACTGTTTACTCTTAAACATTTGAAAGACAAAAACAAATTTAATTTTTTTTTATTATTGTGAGTGGTGGTGTATACATGTATATGTATAACAATTAATAAAAAAGTTAATCTGCCTATTATATGAGGACCTATTATTATCTATTATGTGCTTTATAAAAATCCACTGATTCCATAACTAGTGTTGGTCACCATACTACATTGTTTGCACTCGCAATGACTATGGTGACCACTACTCATGGATTCTATTCATATTTTTCATCAGACAGTGTGTACTTTGGCAGGCACAGAGCAAAAAAAACCAGAATTATCTCAATGTTTGAGTTTTAATATACATAATTATTACCAAATTGGTAACAATATAATGTGATGGCTCAACACATGTTTTGGGCAAACAGTAAGTATAAGCTGTTGACTTAATAAATAAATAGAATTTTAGTTTTTATATCAAGGGTCTGTGTGGGTGTTTCAATGGACTCAGGAGTGGGTATGATGATGACCATTCACAAGATTTGATTATTGCTCCTTGATAAAGGGTTTAAACTTGCTGAATATCCTCAATTTCAATGTGAGTAAAACCATATAATTTCAACAATATAAGCATGTTTTTGTTTAAGAAATTATTATTTGGTAGTGTTGAGTAATCAAGGCCATATTTAAAATGGATTGATAAAAAAAAATAATAATAATTTGGTCTTGCCTGTTTAGTAAATAAATTCATTTTAACAATTTTCAGGTCTTTGTATGTCTATAAATACTTTAGGTCAAAGCCTGCGTATAATACAAAAATTCTGATTTAGAAATAATGTATAACTGGAAAACTTTAAAAATAATTTAATCAAAGATAAAGGACTTATTCATTGTACATTTATATTGGTCACATGGCTTCACATGACGCTAAATTGCATTAATCTTAAAGTTATCGGTGTTAATTTACCTGATACGAGTGCGAGGTCGTCCACTCGTTTGAATCGCCCAATCATCTGGCGGTGCCGCACTATCTCCCGCGCTAACTGCCTGTTCACTCCTGGCAGCGTCATCAGCTGTTCCTCCGTAGCTGTATTTACGTTCATCAGCTCAGGATAGTCTTCCGAAGGCGGCAAATTGAATGTGTGACTCAAACTGGATTTATTCAATTTACTTCGCCTCACGAACCGCCGAAACGAATTCCTGCGGCCGCTTTTGCTCCAGACGGAACTTGAACTTTGCCCCATATCGTCACCCGCCACTTCGAAATTATATACCGATCATTACATCAGTAATTAAAAATTTCACTCGAAAATACGTAAAGAAAAAAAACTAATAATAGATTGTTACGTTACTCACTAGCCTTAAGCTTTTCATGGACAAAAAATTATACGTATTGAAATAATTAACTTAAGATTGTTGCTTTTTCTACCGACAAAGTTTGTTTTTAATTTGCACAATTGTTACGGTCATTATTCAGCAAGACAAACAATACATCTCCCCGTCATCAAGTAAATCGCAACAATGAAAATGACAGACAGTACTGAAATTGACATAAAGACTGACTGACCGAAAACAGAACAGAATGAATGTCAAAGATAGCGCAGTAGGTATAGCGCGGTCCGTTGTAGTTAATAATGCTATTTTGTGCCTACTATTTGCATATCGCGTTGGTGTACTGTAATGACACATCTTATGCTGTTATTTCTTCCATGACTGACCCAGTAAAAAATTTATAGCTTCTGAGAAGACGGAAAGAATTCTTTGATAAATGAATTAATTTTTGTAAGTCTGCACAGACATTTTTACATGTAAGAAAACACAATTTAAGTGGGATTGGGTTAACATAACTTAGTTTCTCACTTTGTAGTGAATCGTTTACATAAAAATAAATATTATTGATTAACTTATAAATCTTCGCAGATAATAGTAATGTGAATGAGATTTTGAAATAACTTTAAATATTATTTATATTTAAAACTCAATGACGCTATATTAGCCACAAATCACAAAATAAAAACCATATTGATTTACAACATTTATACAAGGTTTGAACATTTTAATAGTTTTTTAAATGCAAATTAGGACTCGCCTGGCTTTACTTGGGTATAGGTGTTAATGTGATGTCGGTATCTGAATAATAATATCATTTTTATGATTACACTAGACTACAGGTGTTTTTATTTACAATGTTTATAGGCATGTTACACGGAAGGGATGTAGGAGGGATGGATGATAAAAAATGTGCCCAGCCCGATGGCCGCTTGATCCTACATTTTAAATCTCTGGTATTTATTAAAATGATGTGCTGTAAAGGCCGATTTTGATCTACGTTAAATGAAAAATATATATGACGTATATGAATAGACAAAAATATTACAGTATTGTTTAAAATAGCTGTACTTTATTTTTCTATAAGGGAAAAGACAAAAGTAACTACTGTGGCAATCAGTTTTGTCTTTTCTCTTCTTAGGACATAGACTTACCATGTGAACTTTTTAAGGCTAAGCTCTGTTGCATTTTTAATATTATTATGATTTTTTTTCTTCGTGTCTATTAATTTCGATAAAAATATCTTCTCACTCGATTCTCATTCACACATCTCATAGTGAATTCGTTCTTTAAAACCCACGTACCTTATTATTTAATATGCATCGGCACATACCGGCCTGGTTCGAGCAGATAATACCACGACCATAGAAAACCTTTGTTAATCAATTCTAATGTCGCATTTCACCGAGGCCGTGATCCGAATCACGCTCATAACGCTCATAGCGTACCAACGTGCGGTCCGATTTGTGCTTTTCACGCTCACCGTTAGCGTTGTGGATGCTATGACGTCACTATCTAGTGCTTATAGTACCGACGGGTGGGATCGTTAGCATCGTGAGCATCGGACCGCACGTTTGTACGCTATGAGCGCTGTGATTCGGATCACGGCCTAAATCGGACCACACGTTAGCAGTTTAAACGTCGTAAGTCAACGTGTGAGCACAATTCGGACCTTAGCCCGAGTGAGTGAGATTACCAAAGGTTTAAACCTGGTAATGCACCTAGAGTTCTTTATTTATAGATGTTCCGTGGCCGAAGATTGCGACTCGCCTGTTCGTTTCAATAGATTGTACTTCAAAAGTGGCTAATTTAAGTCTTGAATACAAAATTTAACGTTAGCGTTAACAAATATTTGTGCATCTGAATTCTGACAAGGCCGGCTGCATATACACCAGAGGCACCAAGCAACTAGCAAAAAAGCAGACACAATTAAAAAAAAATTGATGACGATGTTGCCAGCGTCACGGACAATAAAACACAAGTTTGATCAGAACAGTTCCCGTGCTAATTTATTCAAATTATGTACAGTTACATTGCCTATAAGCTTACACTTAGACAACCGCTGCTACAATAATACGAATGTATATAATCACTGCATTTGCTCTGTAAAGAAACTCTATTTACAGAGATGAGTGTGCGATATTACAAATGGGCATTTTATGGGCTAATTACAACACAGTTATACAAATAAATAATTTTAAATACTATTTATTATTCTCTATGACCGTCGTAACAGAACCGACTTCATTTGCATTTATTTTATTCGTACGTATACTTTTCTGTATTTTTTTTTTATTCCTAAGGTATTTTTTTTCTTAATATTTCCAACAACTTGCAGGACGATAAAACAATCACACTTGTCAGATTATTACTGAATTTATATTAATCTCAAAGAATTTTTAAAATTATAACACTTGGGAAATAGCGCAAATATATACATCTAAGCAGAAAACTATTCATATTTAATGAAATTGGGAGTTTCACAACCTCTCTAATTTCACAATTTATAAATACTTCAAGAAATACTGGCCACTTAGTGTAGATGACAAGCTGCTCCATAAACATTTGTTCAAAACAAAGTTAACTTTTAGGCAAAATTTTAGTGAAAAGCAAATTTTATAGTGACAATCATAGAGAAATAGTCTTATTTTGTAGCTAGTTGTAGGTCTCTTTATCATAGCAACTATAACTTATTTAAAAGTTGCTTGTTAAAATCATATTAAGAAACCATCTTATGTCGTTGTAGTTTATATACAAATTTCGTAAAAGTTTTGTATTACCAAAGCGCACCATCAAAATGAAATAAGCATTTACAAGCATGTATACATTTCATTACTTACATGGAAGTGAAGAAATACCCTGGTATTTTTTTTCTAATTTTTTTTTATTAAATTATACACAATCCAAGTCCACAATGAGGATCTTTCGTTAATTTGTAATAAGATCTTAAAAATTATTCCTTTATATAACTGAAAATTTAGTTTGGTAAAGAAATCAACTGATTGAAAAGATTTAAATAAAATTTAATTTTATACTTTGTTACTTAGCACATAAAACTCCCATTTGAATGATGTAATTACACCCAAATAGTGAGATGGAAAACATAACGAAAATGTTACCAGTACATATGGATGTCCACTGTCTGTCTTTTATTACATTTTTAAAATTCCATATTATCATAAATACTTTTATACACTCAATACAATTAAATCGTTCGTACCTGGCCGTGAGACCATCGCGCATCGCTTACAGATTAGTATTTTTTTTTCTTTAAATAACATATTTAAACTAAAAAGTTTTCACTATTAAATATTGGAATCTAACCTATTGCGAAGCGTAACAAAAACTATCTTTTGAGAATCTAACTAATCACTAAGCCTTAGCTTCAACTGTGTTATTACAACCCAAAATGGCATTGTTTTTTTTTTAAACAGCCAACTATTTATAATCTATTTTAAATAAATACTTTATATTTATTACGGGAAAATGGATAAAAATTTAATGTAATTTGATGTTTTTTTTTTATTATAAACTAAACAAAAATCAACAAAAGAAAAAGAATTCGTCTTTCTCATTACAGTTGAGCGGGAAATAAAAAAAATCTATGCCTATATGAGGATGTTACGTGGCTAATACATCATAGACAAGATACAGGGAAATTGTTTTGTTCTACATACAAAAATATATCACAGAAAGAGATGCAGGTAGTCATTAATCAATAAAAAAATCAAATGATATGACTAGCACATATAAATGTTAAAACAGAAAAAGTATATGAGCAAAAACTTATTTGCAATCGAAAATTCCCAACAAACGTGGTAATTACACGAAAAATTTGAGGAGTTACATTCAGTTACAGTTACAATTGAATTATATAAAAATACTTGATTACTATTCATAATAGATATTATACGTTTAAATAGACAACCACTTTCACTTGGCACTATATCCACATGTGTGAGTGCCCGGTCAAGTTGGTCGAAGAAACACCGACGCTCTACAATAAGTTATTAAAATTATGCATTTTAGCCACCTAACATTTTATCCCCTTTATAAAAATAGACAATAATCCAGCCTTATTAGCTCCGTCCCATATCCATAACTTGTACAAATATTTCATATCAAAACTTGCCAATACTTCTCCTTTATCATACAATGAGTTTATTATTATAACATTAAATGTTCCCTTGACAAACTTATCGACACTGCTATTAACAATTATGCCTCGTCCACATCGAAGTGTTGATTTTAAACAGTTTTTACAACAAATACGTATCATAGACAATAAAATCTTATTTCTCACATAATGTCAACAAAGAAGTTTTTACTCAGACACATAAAAATCTTCCAGGTAAATAGTACAATATAAATATGTTGTTAGCTGCCAATACCTAGATATTCACACGTCGAACGCACAATAAGTTTGTCAAAAAAACTCAGCCAGCTAAAATTAATTAATACCTAAGCTAATCACTTTAATAAGTTATAAGTTGAAGATATTTTTTTGTTTATATGATATAAATACTTATTTAAGTTTGGAAAAAGCCACGCTTTCAGCATCTGTTCTTTTTTTGAATTGTTAAGTACTCTAAGATATGATTCCGTAACGGTATTAATATTTCTATAGTACTTTATATACCTTAGTGGGATAATAGTGACCTTTAGTGTAACTAATAGAAATATGAGATGAGAGAGAGCTTAGGCAAGAGACGTTAAATGAAACTCCATCATTTTTAATAATAATTTTACTATTACAATAAGCACCAAACAAGGTTTGGAATGTTCAGTATTGCACCACATGTGAACGTAATCGATTCTGATACAAGTCACAATGTAAATATAAACAATATACGAGTTGGGGTAGTAGATAGGGTAGTAAAATTCCAAATATTTATATATTTTTTATAATAAATAAATTCAGTTAACCAACACAATAAAGGTCACCATTATGGGGTCCGATTTGGAAGTGAATTGAGAATACAAAATGAGCAAAAAAAAAAGTATCCAGCGGAGTATTATTTCACCCATACGCTGTTGATGGTTTGTACAAATAGTGACTTCATTGTGCATTAAACCATGTGTCGTTGCACCTCCAGTCTTCACAGAAGATCACAATTACGGAACTTCCTAATCTCAGATGACATAATTTTTTTTTTCACTAGGGTAATGTTTCTTATTTGACAAGTGCTGGAATACATGAAACTTTGACGCTTGCCCTTAACCCTTTATTATGTAAATTTGACAAGGTCACTCGGTCTCATTTCTCTCCGACATTCTGTCAAACAATAAACATCTTTATTGAGTAATAAAGATAGCTCTGTTTGCTTATTCGACAGTTAACACAAGGATTTACGAATTTTTACTGGTTATCAAGATATCTTTTTACCGTTCAACATTAATTTTAAAGTTACATTTCACATATTGTTAAACATATATTTAGAGTACGCTTCGTGTATTCCAGCACATATCTCAGATAACTATCTAAATAAATACTTATTTTAATATCATAAACATTATTACAAATAAAAGTTTGCATTTTAATAGAAAAGTACTTCAAATTCGCATTTTATTTTCGATAGTAATGGAAATGTATTACATATGTTGTTCCTATCTCTAAGGGCGGGGCACTGCCAGCTGTATTTGTAAACATATATACGTTATATCAAATATATATATTGGTACATCTATACTCTATGGTTAGGCGACCTTGACTCTAATATACTCATGTGAAATAGTGCTTACACCAAATATATGTGGCATAACGCTTGTTTAAACAGATGTTTTTGTTAAGACAGTCTCATTAGTAAGTAAAGTCATTTATCTGTACCATGAGATTGCACAAAATGTTGAATCGCTTAGAGCGACTCCGTTACAAAGAATAACACTCATTCTAAATACAATACAATATATAGTAACGTTATATTTTTTAAATTCTTGAAAAAACCATTTTTAACAGCAATATTAAGCTTCCAATGCCCCGTGTACCCTTCGAGTTAATTTTACAATTAATTATAAAATCTAAATTGTCGTTTAATAATACAATCACCGTTCGTAGGGCGAACTGTGGCGTGTTACAATGCCAGGCATGCCGACGAGGGAATATTGTCTATAGAAAATATATTTGAAAGTGAATCTACACACGACGTTACTATTATTCGACAAATTGAGGTTTTTTTTCTTCTGTTTTAATATATTTAAGGTTATAGGATTTAATTGGTGACGTGATTCATTCCCTCGACTTCTATAAACTTTTTTGAAAGACTGACTATTTGAAGCTGCCATAATGTTAGCGTAAGTTTAGTGTATTTGCGAAATTGGTGTTTTAGAGTCTGGTATGTGAGTATTACAAGCCGGCCGGACGCCAGTTACAAGTGTTAAAACTTTACTTCAACTCCTGGTGCAGAAAAGCATTTCGTAACATCGAGGAACATTCCCTTATATATTCTCCTGCAAGCTTATGCTATTTATTATGAACAGTAAAACTAAAATTTCATTTAAAACAGCCAATCTTTCAAAGAAGCGCCGGACGAACTCCTAGTTTTGTCCGCCATAATCTTAAGTATCGACCGAATACAAAGAGCCGCGCGTTGGAAGAAATCTCTTAGCGATCGGTCGCGCGGGAGCGTGCGTGCGCGTCAACACAAGTACAAGCCAGCGGTGTGTGTGTGAGTGTGTGAGAGAGAGAGAGAGTAAACGATCGTGTTCGCGCAAGCGTCGTCCCCGAGCGGGCGAGTATGTACGTATGCCCGCCGCATTACATAGTACCTGCAATAGTTCAAAAGACACGGCTGTTAGCTTTTACAGTTTTCAATTAAATTATTATATTAGGTTTCCAATATTTGTTTATTGTACAGAACAAGGACAAAATAGAAAGATGTTTTAGATACTTTGTCAGATGGTATTATGAAAAACGATTTTCGTGTTTAACTATTATCAAAAGCTGCCGACTTTTACACACAAACTGTATGTATCTACGGGAGTAGAGAGGCTTTGGAGTAGAATTACCAATTTTATCTAGTCGTAGTTTCCACAGGTGGCTTTGTTTTGTGTAGTGTGACAGTACCGCGCTCCATCTTTTCGTATACAATGAATTAGTCGACTTTAAGATATTTAAGTGTAAGTGACATCGTACAAGGTAAGCGGCGCTCACCTAGAGCCAGGCCAGTCGGCGGCTAGCACTCGGACGAGGAGTTGAGGTCGATGGGCGGCGGCGGGCCGGCGGGCCGGGCCTTGGCGCGCGTGAGGCGGTCGAGCTCGGCCGCCGCGTCCGAGCGGGCCGCCGCCGCCGCGGGCGACGCGTCGGGCCGGCCCGCCGGGGACCCCGTCTTCTTGTACAGCAGCGAGTTGAAGAAGTTCGCCAGCACGCCTTCGTTGCCGGGCGTGCCGGGACCCATGCTGATTTTTGTACCGTCCAGCTGTGGGTAACGTTATTATATATTTTTATTTTATTTATTTGGACAACGGACAAAAATGTACACCAATGTAATATTTTTTAATATTATTCACCTAACTTGAAAAAAATAAAAAAGGGTTCAACAAGCAGTTACAAATGTAAGTTAATAAACGATTTAGAAAGTAATAATTAAAACAAACAACATACAATTAGAAGAAAGTAAAAAAGATACAAAATTGTTTCCAAAAGCCTGTGAACGCCCTAAGAACCTTTTGTATTTCTGGAAGGAACTGGGTTAGGTCACCTAGCCAACCTTAGTACGACATATAAATAACCCTCTTTGAATTCAAATGCGGAAACAGAAACTCATAACCAATCTCAAAAAGTAACAAAAGGTGTCCCAGGCCACAGTGGTTGCCATGGGTGGTAGTGTGCCCAGAACGGGTAAACGAGTAAACGCAATTCCGTCACCCATGAACGTCTGTAATTCAGGAGTCACAAGCGCGCTACCAGCTTTTGAGAGTACGCTCTTTTCTTGAAGGTCGTTTCGGTCCCAAAATACCGCAGACCAGGGTAAAAAGTGTCCGAAAAGCGCAGAGCAGTAGAGGGGTAGTTATACAAGCGGTAGGGATGGAACCGTTGGCTGTTCTTGAAGGTCGTTTCGGTCCCCAAAAACCGTAGACCGGGGCAAAAAGCGTCTCGAAAAGCGCAGGGGCAGTTATACGAGTGATGGGGAAGGGACCACTGGCTGAAGTAGTGAGTAGTAGAGGGGCAGTTAGGCGAGTGATGGGGATGGGACCATTGGCCGAAGTAGTGAGTAGTAGAGGGGCAGTTAGGCGAGTGATGGGGAAGTAGTGAGCAGTAGAGGGGCAGTTAGGCGAGTGATGGGGAAGTAGTGGGCACTAGAGGGGCAGTTAGGCGAGTGATGAGGAAGTAGTGAGCGGTAGAGGGGCAGTTAGGCGAGTGATGGGGAAGTAGTGAGCAGTAGAGGGGCAGTTAGGCGAGTGATGGGGAAGTAGTGAGCGGTAGAGGGGCAGTTAGGCGAGTGATGGGGAAGTAGTGAGCAGTAGAGGGGCAGTTAGGCGAGTGATGGGAAGTAGTGAGCAGTAGAGGGGCAGTTAGGCGAGTGATGGGGAAGTAGTGGGCAGTAGAGGGGCAGTTAGGCGAGTGATGGGGAAGTAGTGAGCAGTAGAGGGGCAGTTAGGCGAGTGATGGGGAAGTAGTGAGCAGTAGAGGGGCAGTTAGGCGAGTGATGGGGAAGTAGTGAGCAGTAGAGGGGCAGTTAGGCGAGTGATGGGGAAGTAGTGAGCAGTAGAGGGGCAGTTAGGCGAGTGATGGGGAAGTAGTGGGCACTAGAGGGGCAGTTAGGCGAGTGATGAGGAAGTAGTGAGCAGTATAGGGGCAGTTAGGCGAGTGATGGGGAAGTAGTGAGCAGTAGAGGGGCAGTTAGGCGAGTGATGGGGAAGTAGTGGGCAGTAGAGGGGCAGTTAGGCGAGTGATGGGGAAGTAGTGAGCAGTAGAGGGGCAGTTAGGCGAGTGATGGGGAAGTAGTGAGCAGTAGAGGGGCAGTTAGGCGAGTGATGGGGAAGTAGTGAGCGGTAGAGGGGCAGTTAGGCGAGTGATGGGGAAGTAGTGAGCAGTAGAGGGGCAGTTAGGCGAGTGATGGGGAAGTAGTGGGCACTAGAGGGGCAGTTAGGCGAGTGATGGGGAAGTAGTGGGCAGTAGAGGGGCAGTTAGGCGAGTGATGGGGAAGTAGTGAGCAGTAGAGGGGCAGTTAGGCGAGTGATGGGGAAGTAGTGAGCAGTAGAGGGGCAGTTAGGCGAGTGATGGGGAAGTAGTGAGCAGTAGAGGGGCAGTTAGGCGAGTGATGGGGAAGTAGTGAGCGGTAGAGGGGCAGTTAGGCGAGTGATGGGGAAGTAGTGAGCAGTAGAGGGGCAGTTAGGCGAGTGATGGGGAAGTAGTGAGCGGTAGAGGGGCAGTTAGGCGAGTGATGGGGAAGTAGTGAGCAGTAGAGGGGCAGTTAGGCGAGTGATGGGGAAGTAGTGAGCGGTAGAGGGGCAGTTAGGCGAGTGATGGGGAAGTAGTGAGCAGTAGAGGGGCAGTTAGGCGAGTGATGGGAAGTAGTGAGCAGTAGAGGGGCAGTTAGGCGAGTGATGGGGAAGTAGTGGGCAGTAGAGGGGCAGTTAGGCGAGTGATGGGGAAGTAGTGAGCAGTAGAGGGGCAGTTAGGCGAGTGATGGGGAAGTAGTGAGCAGTAGAGGGGCAGTTAGGCGAGTGATGGGGAAGTAGTGAGCAGTAGAGGGGCAGTTAGGCGAGTGATGGGGAAGTAGTGAGCAGTAGAGGGGAAGTAGTGAGCAGTAGAGGGGCAGTTGGGCGAGTGAGGGGGAAGTAGTAGTGACCTGCGAGGTGGCGCGCTGCGTGGCGCGCAGCGGCGAGTCGGCGCGCGGCGCGGGCGCGCCGGCCTGCAGCGCGGCGAGCTGGCGCTGCAGGAACGCCTGCTCGTCCTCCGCCTGCACCTCCGCCTCGCGGTTCGCTCCGCTCTGCAATCGAAACGATCGTACGATCCTCTAAGTGCGGTGCAAATTAGTTTTAAAATCGAGCTACACTAATATTATAAAAAAGTAAAGTCACGGTTTAAGATGAATTAAGAAGACAGAGTATCACAACCCCTATTTTTTCTCATGGGTGTCGTAAGAGGAAACTAAGGTAACAAAATATTTAAGACAACATCACTGCAAGGAGAAGGGAAGTGATGTATAGTAGACCAAAACCTCCTTGCTAAGGAGAGGCCTATGTCCAGCAGTGGACTGTTAAAGGCTGTTGATGATAATGATGATATAAAGTTGTGTTCTCAACAATCTCAGGTACTATTGATTATATATTTTAAAATAGTTTCTTTATTATAAAGATATATTATTCCTGAGTGCTATAGACAATAAATTGTACTAGTGGTCGCCTACTGGTCGAAATTCGACCATAATAAAACACAACTTACATTACATACATTTGTATAAGTGACAAGTACAATATAACAAGTACAAATGTACGTAATAAACAGAAAAGTTTTATTTGCCCCATTTAATATAAAAATATATTAAATGGGGCAAACCAAACGACATTCAGTAAAACCACAGTAAACATATAAATGTATGTAATCTATGTCTATGTCAGTACTCAATGTCTATAGACAAAATGATAAACAAAAGAAACAATTTGACCACAGAGTATGTAGGCGTGTAACATATATTTGTTTGTGTGTGTCAAATGCATGGTAGTATGTGTAATGTTTTATTTATTGATTTAATGTACTTTATACGCATAATTATTGAAAAATATTAGCGTTCTGCACTTCTCCTACATATAAACTATAAGTGTACTAAATTTCATACTCCTCCGTCCGCGCAATTTTCGTATATAGGGGTCCAAAGTTTTTGCTTCACATATTAATATATAGATTCATAATATCCTCCATATTAGCGAGCGGAGCCTCGAGTGACAGCTAGTTATCAATATCATAACGGTTAATACTCACTTTCCGTACGACAGCCTGTACGATGACATCCCTGTAGTAATCGTCTGGCTTACACGATTGCATGTTCTCGTATAATATACTAATTTTCTTCATGCTATCCCAACCGGCTGGACTGGAGCGACAGAAATAGTATTTAATATCACCATGAATTTCAATTAAATCTTAATCAATTGTAGAGGGTAGTTATAAAAATCAGAAATGAATTATTTGCATAAAACTGCAGTAAAATAGCTATAATATGTATTAATAATAACTTACATTAGACATCTAAATAATGTATAAAACTAAAGATTATTGAAATAATAAATTGATTTTTAATAAGACCAAAACGTCAATAAATTGTAGTTTTAGATTATCTAACATCTTTTTTGTTATACTAAATAAATAACAATCTCACATATCTAACACATGGCTGTGTGATCTCAAACTAGACAGAGCCTACGATGACCAAACTGACACTCACTCAACATGTTTATATATTTCTAAATACATACATATTACAGATAAATTACACGCAGAGACATAATAACATTACACAAACAATTGTCCTGGGTGGGAATTGAAACCACGACTTGCAGCTTAGCAGTCAAAATCACTAACCATTAGGCCATCAAGTCAGTCATTTGACTGACTATATGACTTTGTTACGGTATTGGGCGTAAACGCACAGACGAATAATGTGAAGTATCGCCGGACATCGAGTGTAACGCAAGAGCAACAGCTTCCGTTAGTCAAACCTCCAGAAATTTTGTACATTCTTTTCGGTCAAGTCTGCACATTTGTGCTTAAGCTACTCACATCAATACTGCATCTTTCTCGACGATCAAGGCGGGCGTCCTAAAAGGCAGTCCATATATCCTGTGCGTGAGATATTTGTAAAGAAGATCACAATTCTTGTCTTCTTTGGCGCTCGTGTAGAAGAGTGCCGCACCGTACTGGAGGCAGAACCGTCTGATCCACTGCTGCATGAAGTCGAAGTGCTCATCGCGGTAATCGTGCTCCTTTTCTAGGGTGCTCATGTAGTCGGTCTGGAGGGGGAGGGTGGAATTTTGTATTATAAGTATTTAGTGTATCAGTCGACACTTTCACCTATTCAAGAATCGACTATTTTTTTAACTTAAACAGTAATAAGTACTATTGTTTTTATTGAAGTGAATCCTTTTTCTAAATGTTAGTTTGTCATCCTTCTACCTTCTTAAGATATCTGATATAGTACATGGCAGTTGAAGTTATGGTAGATAAAATTGGTACATTTTAATTGTGGCGACTTCCACATTACAAAACAAAGAAAAATATACAACAGCGCCATCTAGCGAAGATACATCGAACTACGAAGTATGAACGAAACGTATGAGTGTAATGAACTACAATGCAGCTACTAATCCTGTATCGCGATATAGAGATTCGTGTGGCAATATGTACAACATCCCAACGTCAACAGTTTCCTCCCTTTGCGTCGGAGGGACATGATACCCGTCTCTCCACAGTGGTGGCCCCGACGTGATTATTCGTGTTGTAATGTGGAAGTCGCCACACAATTAACGATGTTGTCGTATATTTCTTTTCATTTTGAACTTTTACTTATTGCTACACGGCGTCCTACAACTATATCCGAAATAGTAATGTTCAATTCTAAGCAAACCCTTACCGAGGGATAAGGGGTCGTCAGTCGTTTATCATAAATGCTTGGGGACCTAAAACCAGCTAAACGAATGGATTCCTAACACACCACTGGGCGGTCTTTTCTAAGGTCAATATTATTCACCTTAGTTGCAACAACTACAATATCAAGTCCTAGATTAGTAGTAAGTACGGCCTCTGGCAAGGGACAGTCATCATCGTCGCCATTCTCCAGATCATCAGATAGGTTTCTCGAAGATCTCTTCATCGGCGACGACGCCGTGGGCTCCAGCTCGTCACCTGGCTCCGTATACCTCTGCCATTTCTGTACTTGCTGCTTTTTACTTTGTAACCTTTGTTCTGTAACAAGAAAATGACCGAAATTAAAAAAAAGAGTTTTATACAATACACTGATGAGAAAGTACCTGTCGATTCATTTAAATAATATTTTCCTATTACCTTTTTTTTGTATTGAAGACACTATTCAAATGTTTAGTAAAATAATATTATTGCACACTGTTTTACCTAGTATGTGACTATAACACCATATAAGAAATTCAGACGTGACTACCACATACACTCACTGAGTCACAGCGCCTTTGTTTATTATGATATATGCAAACATCGCGCAGGACCTACACAAATAGACCAAAACTAATATTAGCGAACGCAGTTTTCTGTATACATGCGTCCAAAACTTCCTGAAAACCGTTTTAAGTAGCTTAACTTAAAAAAAAGTAATAAAAAATAGTCTACAAAGCGCAGCACTACGAATAAGAATAAAATTACCATTAATTCATAATTAAAACCGTTAAATATTTCATACAATTAAACGTATTTAGCTAGATTTTATTTACAACTGAAGTGTTTTTAATCATTAGTTCAACAATTTTGCTCATCATGAAAAACTTAGATATTAATGCAATACAAACACGTTCGATTAACCAAACAGTTCGGACACAAACGGTATTTCTTCCAATTAAAACTACAATGTTTTGTAAGATGCGCGTACGCAATTGCAGTGTGGAACTATTTTGTTGGGAGCAATGAACCGCCGGAAATGTTTTGCCATTTTTTTCCGTTTTCTCTAGACAAGTTGTGGGCTTTAACAGCAGAACAAGGAGAGTGGAGTGGTCTAGTCTAGATTAGGAACAGCAAGTTAACATTTGCCCATACAGTACTTTACCATTTAATTAAGGTTTTGAGTTGTGTAACACTCGTTTACTGGAAAAGTTAACTTCCAAAATATGGCTATTCACTAATTAATCAGACTCGTTATAACGTCAAAACCATAGATTATAATCACGTCCTCTTTCCGAAGGACATCCGAATCGATAAGCAAAATCTATATTCGCATAAATTTTAATATTACTGGTATTAACAATCTTCTTTTAAAACACCAACATTTTTGTCACAACTTGAGTCTCTCTGCGTTTTAAAGTGGTATTGTCAGTTTTGTAGGAACGTAGTCAAGTGTGATTGCTTCACCAATTAAAAACGAAAATGCAGTAATTAAATGACGGACTACATAAAATCCTCATCCTAAGAGTAAATTATTTTAAACGTGAAAGTGTGTTACACTTTTACGTTTACCCACTCAACCCACCATCATGAAGTTTTGCATTTATGTTGCTAAGGATATTTATTCATTTTCAGAAAAATATACTATTGCCGAGGGTATTCAGAAATCATTTTTATTCGGACGAAGATCTGGGAAAAGCTACATAGGTAAAACTGTATACCTGATTTAAACGGTTTTTAAAATTTCACTGCTGGACATAAGTCTAACATTCGAAAGGAGGTTTTTACCTGATATGACCTGACCTGGCCAGACGGGTTGTTATAACACTGTGCCATAACAGGGACTAAGGGGACAAACTACGTAATATATTATTAATACGTATTAATATAATGTTGTCCACATTTTTTTTAAAGTTTGGAAACCCCCTCGGGCCATCACCCCACCGGGGTTTACAGCGGGGTGGTGTGTCGGAATCCGACCGACTAAAACCACACGGTGTGCCACTCTGCGCCTAAGATAGGAGGAATCCGGGGACCGCTGCTATTACGACATCTAGATCCCTCCTAGCACCTGCCCGCTAATGCGGGCACCATCTATGGGTAAACTCTCTATTTTGGCCGACGTACGGCACACGTGGACGTCGCCTCCTCGCGGCTGGCCATTGTAGCGGATGGAGGGGAAAACCCGTCCCGTCCACCATGGTATAGTAGGTTAAAATCTCCTTTTTAAGGGGAAGTCCACGTCCAGCAGTACACTGTTAAAAGCTGTTGCTGAAGTATTTGTACAAGTATATAATACAATGGCTACTCAGTACAGTTTTTAATTCAATTTGAATTTTAATTCTTTTGCAGTCTATGTTTGGAGGTACTGTAACATGCCCAAGCTATAACGCATTGTACGAAGCAAACATCAAGATTCTGAAAGATGCTGTTCATTTTCAATCTTAGTTCAGCGAATCGTACCAAAAATAGCACAAATCAATTTAAATTATAACAGACCTAATGCCTGGAATTGTGAGCTGTGTGACGAAAATACCTTGCAGTCATTGGTATAAATTAATGCATTTATATTTTCTTCATTATTTACTTCAAGGTAAAACAAAAGTTAAGTCTGCATGTACTTAAATTAGTATTATTGTACTAGCTTCTGCTCGGGATGATGCAAGCATTAATGCCGTAATCGATTTGGCAGGATAAATGGTAGCCTATATTTTATTCTAGATTGTTCCAGCCTATCTCTAAAGATCCATCTATATAACTTCCACATTAATAATATGTTAATATAGATATTGTATTATATGACAGTAATAAAAATGCAGTCTTTAGTAGTACGCACAATCTATTGAAGCAGTAATACTCGTTATCTCGAACTATAAATAGTTACCAGCGTGTGTCATAAATATGCTAATGCACTAATATTACCCCTGAAAAAAGATGCCAACTGCACAGTACTTGGATGGAACAATTCGTTTGACCTCTCTTGTGAGTATTTCTCACACTTCTTGGATTATTAGAACATTTTCACCTATGACAAGAGTCAAAACAGACTACACCGGTGAATAAATATTTATAAAAACAATTATTAGTGAAGATCTTATTAATATGAATTAAAGTCACAATTGAAAAGCCTTGCCGGTGCACGCTTGTGTATATAACTATAAGAAGTTATTTCCAAACAACTTTTTTTCTACTTCTGACTAAAAAAAGCAAAACAATTCATTATAAACCTTCGTTTCTTCATCTTCAAGGGAGCTATTTTATTTAAATTTTCCAAAAAATATCAAATAAAAAAAGAAAATTTTAAATCGTTTCAAAATGGGAAAATAAACATATAAAATATTTAAAAAAAATCACTTGAGAACCTGCCCCTTTTTAAGGACCGTTAACAAACAGAAAAAAAACAGTAGCAGTCGTGGGACTACCGATAGAAGTGAAAACGGAACTATTAAGTTGAGAGTAATTAAAACTATATGCAAAAATTATATGAAATTTTTTATGTTTCATATATAGCTATATATAATATATAATATCATATATAATATATAATAATAATAAATTTCATATATAATATATAATATCATATTCTCCATAGCTATAGATATACTATTATCATTAGCATGTTGGTGACGCGAACCGAGGATTTTACCCTCTACCAAAACGCTCAACGCGCCTAAAGAAGTTTTCACTTCAAAAACTTTAGCAAATAAGCCATACCATTCAATAATATAATCGTTTTTGGTCCATTTTTTCTACTGTCTCGAACCATGTGTTTTCGCCCTATGAATGTCTGAATTAATGATCTTTCTTTCTTCTTTAACATTCGACTCATTGTTGCCTTACTAAAATGCACAACGAGAGAGACTGCACGACTAACTCGTCTGTTTACTTAGAAATTTACACAAAATAAGAGCATACCTAATCAATACCAATTCAACGGAACGTCGTATAAACGAGTATCGATAAATTTAAAATTACTAGAATATTAATACATATTAAACCTGTTATCTTTAGTGTGGCGAGAAAACGTTGACAATAAATAAAAGAGATTAACATATACAATGCAAACTTGTATGTTATTATGTATTCAATGTTGGTTTATGAGACAACCGCGTGACGTAATAAGTGAGTCACGATCGAGAATAGAGTTGTGGGGATACCATTTATTGTATAAGATTTTCATCAGCACGAACTTGAACTTTTTATCGGTTTTCGATCTTATTTATAAATTAATAGACCGTTATTTTGCGTGTAGTGTATTTGTTGAGTTGTTTATGTTTTAAATACAAGTAATTTTATGAATTAGGTTTACAATGCACATTAAGGGTTTTGAGATTCACCGCCCTTACTGATTGCGTGGATGTCAATTAAGAGAGCAAACTACGCAAGACGAGCGCTGCAAAAAGAAGGAAAATTTGAAAAAAACCCTGTTCCAACCCGTCCCCCAGGGTGTTATAAGAAGCCAAAACCTCCTTGCTAAGGAGAAACCTATGTCCAGCAGTGGACTAATAAAGGTTGTTAATGATTAGAAGGACGAGGTTGAGGTAAAATCCTTTACATATAATATTTTCTAACAAATCTATTAGACATAAATTGATGTTGCAATTAACAATTTTATATCAAGTCCCTGTAATATTTTAAAATAAATATCTATTAATTCATCATTAACAGAACAAATGGAGTCGTATATTCCACAGATCGTGCAATAACCCAGAACATAATAATATGCAGACGCAGACACCTCACGCTATAAATATTTATATGACAGAGACGAGGAATGCGAGGACAGGTTTACATCCTCTGAAAAGCATTCCAGCTTCTAACTATTATGATAAATGCGTTTGTTAGTTTGTTTGTTTAGTTATTTTCGTAACTACTCAACTGATAACCATGAAATATACATAACTTGTCAGGTGTACAGAAGAGGACATAGGAACAAATACTGTTCGAAGTAGATTGATTGGCAGAACCTAGCGATATAAATGCGACGGAAGTCGAAGCTAGTGTGATTGATTATAATATTAGCGAATGTTGGCAGTTGGCCTAATTGAATGTACTCACAACTCTGGAAGGTACGTTGTTATTGAAGAGTATGTGATCAACTGTGATCAACTACGTATAAAATATGTATCAATTTAGTAACGATGCCGTAAACCGACGCATTCATACTTCTGAAGGGGTAAGCAGGTGTATATAATACCTACATTTTAATCTTTCCTATGTAGCAGACGGCAAGGTTATTAGTGTCAATCTTTTGGAGTGAGGTGGGTAAATTGGGAGTTTAATATGGTAGAAAAAATGGCAAGATGGACATTACCTTCTCATTCCTTAGATTAGTTAGAAATGGTTGATTTATGTGCAGCAGCATACCTTTAACTACGACTATTGACAAGAAAGTTAAGTTTTAAACGAGCCTCAAGTTTAATGTTCAATGGTATTCCATTAACATGGGAAGCGTGTTGCATTTAAAAGCAAGACTACATCGATAGTGAAAAAGCGAAAGGCTACCAGTAAACATTTATAAAATGCTAAGAATTTAAAGTAAACGTGAGTTAATTCTTTAGACATTGTAGTAAGATACCAGCTGAGCATTCTCCATGTCACGATCGATTTGTTGACGCAGTCAAACCTTGGAAGGGGGCGACAACTGTTTACACGTCGGGACCTTACATTTAGTCTTAAGCTACATTTTTAGCATGTTCGTTATTTTAAGGTCAAAATCTTCGTAGTGTCAATAAATATGTCTGATAATTAGCTAGCTATCGCGTACGTCAACAATATACGTTTTGTTTATTAACAATTAACTCTTAACAAAGGTAGCAATTGGATCTTTACAAATAAAGAAAATTGCTTTTAACTAAATGCATATGAAAGTAAAATGGGTATTGCACAAAAAAAAATAATTTTGTCTGTCTGTTTGTTCGGGTATTCTCTTGTAACGGCTGGACCAATTTTGACAAGACTTTTAATGGCAGATAGCAGAAGTGATAAGGAGAAACATAGGTTATTTTAATTTTAGAAAGCAAAATAGGGGTAGGTGAAAAAACATTAAAACCAATGAAATAGTGAACAATATCGGATTGAAAAGTAACAAAAACCGCGGGTAATAGCGGCGTGAACCTGGTAAAAACTAATAAAGAGACTTCTTTGGTTTTTTTGTAGACCAAAAAACTCGAGTGAATAAATGTCGTAACTAGCTGCCTTGTTGGTAAATAAATAAATATCTATTGATCAAAATGCGTTAAGTGTCGTGTTTATGTATGATCAGAGATGTGAGTCACTGCGGTGATATCATGCAGCTTTTGTAGGTTTTACTTTACTTTACTTTAAACACATTTAGACATCTACTTATTTAGCTTTCAGATTTAAGGTAATATAAATAACAAATCATAATTTATATTGACAATAGTTACGTCAACAAATTACCGCACTTGAAATGCACTTTTTTAACGGGAGTACAATTTATCATTAAAAAAAAAACATTAATTAGCCAGTGTAGTGCGATGTTAAACTTGTATGCACATGATAAGAACCAACTTACTTTCAGGAGCTGTTCATACACTAATATACAATAGACATCTAAACCTGAGGACTTGATGTTATTTCTTTCGTTCTAAAATGTAACGAAGTCTTTTCACTAAGGAAGTAATAAACATCAGATTAACAGAATGTTTCCGTAGTTTAAACTTTCTCTTTTTAAAAGAAAACCTCGTTTATGATGTTTTTGGCTTGCACTACGTATTAAACGGACACCAAGTACATGTAACAAGTAGCCAATATACAAACGCAAATAATAGCCGGAAAATAGTGATACCAAGTTTTATAAAAGCAAAATAAAGGTATTGTTTCATAATTCTAGGCCAACGAAATGTTGCCTAAGGGTTTACCAGTGAAATATTCAACCATGCTAAAATCTAAAACTTGATTTTTTAGTTGTGACGAATTATAACCTGAATTTTTGAAGTTATATAGTAGGATGGGTCAAGAATTTGTTAACATTTGAATCTAACCTCCGACGAAAACATGTTACGGGAGCTCTTGGGACCGATTCTACTAGAATTTGCTGGCTACAATCGTAACACATGGTTTCAACAAGATGGAGCCACTTGTCACACATCCAATGAGTCCCTACCAGTGGTCAAAGACATATTTCCGGAAAAGCTAATTTCCAGACGAGGCGATATTCCATGGTCACCCAGAAATCCAGATCTATCCTCAGCAGACTTCTTTTTATAGGATTATTTGAAGAATCGTATCTATATAAATAAACCAAATAAATTAGTGTCGTTTTCAGTACAAACATAGGTTAACGTGAAGGATAAAATTTTTAGAAACATTATTATCTTGTTACGCCATTGAAGTATAATTTCTTAAGTGCGTATGTTAGTACACATGCACACATTGCTTAGTCTCAGTGTAATTGTATGTACATAATACTAATTTCAACTTCATCACTTGGTGCGTTCCTGAGAAAAGTCTTGACAGTAAGACTGGCAGAGAGATGGAATTTTTTGTTTTCTATAAGGGTTTTTTCTTTCTAAAGAAAGAAACCTTAAAAACACAAATACACTTTCTGAAACAGGTACTAATTCAAGTAACACTTGGTTGGTCACTGTTATATTCGAGAGTACCAGATTATTGGTGTGAGTGAAAGCTTGCCAGGGTTTACAACTTAGAGGGTTTGTTTCTTGGACCATGAAAAGTGACCATAAACATTTGATAATTAAAGTCACATATAGAATGGTAGTCTCAAAATTCATAACACTTAAAAAAATAATTACTTTAATTATAGCTAAGTTCGGCTGTTAAAATCAAGATCTTATAAACGTTTTTTGTGCTATTTTTTTTTATTGCAACCTATCAAAGTGACTCTATTCTGCCTGATGGCAAGCAAGATTAAAATCCAAGAGCGGTGGTCACCGTACTCACTGTGAATGAAGACAGTGCAGTATGACGACCCACGCTATGGCGATCTAGTGAGATGCTTTTTCATTATGCACTGCATGCATTATATGCAAAAGCGACATAAAACTTCCTATGATGATGATGTTGAGGTACTTCTAGCCGAATCTTCTTCTTCTTCTAGATCACTAGAAGATCTCCGTCCTCCATAAGTGCAGGCCTGGGAGTGACAAATGAGGCCATCTGTCACCCTAGCAGAAGCAGGTTTCCAAGAAACCATGAGTTTTCCACACAGGAGGGGGCCACTGCAGCCGTAGTTGGTCCGAGGTACGTCGGGGTTCCAGGGATTTCCTTACTAGGGTGCACCTGGTCCCCTGGCTATTGGTAACTGAGACGGCGTGCGGTTTTTGGTCGGTTCGGGTCCGACATAACCACCCTGCGGTGGTATCCGTGGGGATTTCTGCACAGTACAAAAAAAAAAAAAAGGTACATCTAGCCGATTTCGGCCACGGCGGCCAGTCACAACAAAGACCAGTCAACTACGCAGAACATATTACAGTGCACAACTGTGTGCGCAAACGCAGGTGCACTCTCTGTTCCCTCACTCTCACAATCCGATTGGACGGCTATCCAACACCACCGGGGTGAGATCAGGCGTATACGTGCTCTCCGAGGCACGGGGGTTAAGACCCCAACTTCCAAACTTCCGACTGTTGGTAATCATTTCTATAATCAGAAAAACTCAATAACAAGTTTTTCCCCGACCCGGGAATCGAACCTGAGACCTCTTGTCGACAGTCGCATGTGTTAACCGCTGGGCCAACGAGGCAGTTTAAATATGTCTAAATTACAACGTTTACCTTCAATTATTTCCTGGTTGCAGGATCACAACGTATTGAAATTTGTGATTTTTTTACACAGATACTATACAAACGAGGTATATAATTATCTTAATGTATTTCATTTTAAACTAGCTCTAATTAAAAAGCCTCGTTATCACATTCACATCCCGTCATTGTAACGAACTTTCATTACGGCCCGAATGTGGTACGGCGTTCACAGAGGAGAAAGAAATTGCGCGTACCGAGTGATAAACAACCGACTGGTCCGTTGGTTAGTGACTCTGACTGCTATGCCAGACGTTGTGTGTTCGATGCCCATCCAGGATAAATAATTGTGTGATGAACACGGTCATTTGTCTGTATGTAATAACATAATTGTGTTTTTCAGCAGTCTGGTTACCATACGGGCTTTGCCTAGTTTGGGATCAGACAACCGTGTGTGAGATTTACGGATGTGTATGAGTGAAATTAACGCTTTCACATGAACAGCCTTTCACAGTTAGCATACGCTATTATCCGAGAAAAAAGTTAACTAACCTTAAGATTTACTTAATAGGTTGGGTCTGAGATAGCGTCAATATTACAATTGTGATCTCTTTGAATCTCCTATACGCTTTGGACGTTGAGAGTTGAGTACAGGCACGCGAACCTGATATTCTTGACTTTATATACCCTAATCCCACGATGTCAGCAATAATGTATTAGTTTTTACTTTGCCTTCGGTTATATTTGGAGGCGTGGGGTTCGACCCATATTTCGTTATAACGTTAGTATAATAAAAATAATAAATTCTCTATATAGCACACTAATGAACACACATAAACATTAACACAATTTTATTTTTACACAAAATTACAATCAGTGACTCAGGCAGTCTTAGGATCCACTGCAGGCTATACGGATGGTGCAATTAGCAAACTCCACATACATGTTTTATTTTTCGCTGCCATCCCTTCGGGGATACAAGGGCAAGCATATATATACATATATCCTAGTTCTAGCTATTCTAGACACAACAGCACAAGTTAGCAAATGCAAATGAAATCCGCTTAAAAACGAAACTGTCTCCTCGAGGTCAGTTGCGAATTATTGGTTTATACAGTATGATTATATGTTGGATGTTGTGGAGTTTACGTAATATTATTAGAACAACAGTGTTCTTTTATTATGGTCATAAACTAAACAGTGTCTTGATACAGTAGCGATGCTGTACGGCAGTTCGAGTAAAATGAAACATCTAAATTGACAGGTTTCTGCATACAAAAATCTGTGGTAGATGTGACTACCACGGATATGCTAGAATTGTTTTTTCTAAAAGCAGTTGCATGTTGAAGTAAATGAATAGTAACATGACTTAAAAATTCCAAGAAATGGTCTTGACCTAAATTAAAAAAAAAAACGATTGCCGCATTCGGTATCATTTGCAGAGGACGTTAAACTTTTAGATCACTTGTAGGTTATTTTATAAGCGCTACCTTTTAGTATTTTCAACTTCTTATTACTCATATAAAAACCCATGAAATGAATAATATTTTTGATTTCAATATGTAAGTTTCTAGTGATTTTTTAGTGCGAGTTCGGACCACTACGTGTCTAAGTAATTTTGCCTCTGTCATTTCGGTTTAGATCCGTATTTTCACATTAGTCACACTATGACAACATCACAGATACGATCACAGATCTTTTAACACAGTACTATTATTTTCTTGTGTGTAATTTAAGAAAAAGTTAATAACATACGTCAAGCAAATGCATCTTCAACATCTAATGAGGTTGCAACTGACTGTGAGTCATTTATTTAATGAAAGATGGTACTCGTAGATTTATCTGTTGCAATAATGACTTATAAGCTTGATACAGTGGCAAGGGAGAGTAATTTGAGACTTGAAATTTTTAAACTACATATACTATGTGGGCGTCCAAGCAAAAAGGGGTCCATTTCCCAGCATTTAGTTTCCGAGATAAAAGCAGTTTTGTGAATTTAGGTGGTAAATTGCATTTTGCGATTTTAATTGACCATAAATTAATGCTCAATTATCTATAAATTCATGTACTAAATTACTTCAAATGATGTTTCAAAGTATCAGAAATTTTAAGAGAAAAGTTTAGTAAAAAGGTACCATTGGTCGATATATATTTTTTTAATAAAACTTTGTAATACCACGTACTGATCTATATAATTATATTTTATAATTGTAACGTTGAAATTATGTGTAAAGGGTCCTTAAAAGCGGGGAATTCCCTGTAATATCTAAGAACAATTTTTGAGTTTCAGCTGCTGGTTAAAATAATCATTCTTTTGCTCACTTACTAACAAAAGAATTTGGTCTTGTTATTTTATATTAGTTCTTAAAAAGAGTAAGAATACTAAGTATAGTTTTTTATTGGATTATGGTGTCGTATTAACTTACTTCTTACTAAATACTGACAAGTGTACCTTTTTACTAAACTATGTATCGCTATTTTATTTGAATTGTAATAGTATATTTTGTAACATGACAAATATAAGCTGATTTTATGGAGAGTATCTCAATCCATACCATATCAAACTTTGAAAATGCTTTTTCTCAAAACAAGCTTTTGCAGAGTTTCTACTGGAAATATCTGCTTAAAAAATATACTAGTTTTTGAATATTCTTTTGATCCATATTATTAATTTACTATTCTAGATATCAAATCTGAATCCAACCAGAAATGGTCCCTTTAGGCTTGGACGCCCACATATGTCTGCCCGATATAATCTATAAAATAATATGACAAAGCTAGTTTTTTTATGTGTTTTCATATCTGCTCTTAATATTTAAAACTACAATTCGAACTAACAAAACTTTTTGCATTTATAGCTCATTTCTTTAGGAAAGTTATAAGCTATTAGGCATCAGACAAGAACCTTAAAAGTGGGCAATAACCATAGACGCGAGTGAAAATGTGGGGGTGAGGTTAGTTAAATAAATGAATCTTTCAGACATCTGACACAACGCCATTTAGCTTCAAACTAAGTAGAGGTTGTGCTACCAGAGCTAGATTGGCTGATAGAATACTTATTTATATTTTTTGTAAATTTATACAATAGAAAACACTCAAACTACGAAACAAATATTTGTAGATGATACAAACTTAGTCCGACCCAGGCATCGAACCCGAGACCTCAAGCACAGCAGTCGTATTTGCTACCATTTCGCCACCAAGGCAATTAGTTAACTCCACTGATTGAAGGATTTGATGACAGTTCAATATTTAGCTGGAAAATTCTTTGTTAGGTGTTATATTGTAGAAATATTTCAAAATTCTTAAATTTTTCTTTCGACTATGATTTCAGGACGGTAGGTCATTTGCTTTACCTGTGATCAAGACGAAGTGACGTATAGATATTGATTTAATTCCTAGAAAAGAGGTTACACATTGGACCCTTTAAAGAAGTTTTTCATTTAATAGGAATTTAAGTCAATGAAAAATTCACAATCATACAAGTTTACATGTCGTCAAATATCGTTCGGACAAGTTCGTGTGTATTTCTGACACGACTATGTGTACTGTAATTGACTAGTGTTCGAGTGTTTGTTTGTCCTTTTTATAGATACATTTTATTTATCATTGGTACATTTAACAAACTAGGTATCGTCAATTGGGTAGAACTGTTGATCAATTGATCGTTTAGACAACGCAGTGTTACAGTCGATACGATCGACAGAATATTTGCATCAATATAAAACTAATCACTAATATTGTCGCTTGTATGACACAAATCTAAGAATATATATTTTATTATTTAAATTTCACGCAGTTTTATAAACACCGTAGTATTTGTCGATTCGAAGTTGATGATACGCAGGTAGATTTTGGTTTTTTGGTACAGAAACAATTCAGTATCAAGGGCTAAAGGAGAGATAATAATACGGTGAAAGGTATTTCTGTTTTCCAACATTTTTCTCCTCAACCTGCGAATCGCTAATTAAAAAAGTAATGAACAAAAAATGTGTTGCTTCTATGGCAACTTAAGAAAAATAACAACTTGTTAATATGCTTAAAGTTTTCTGTTTGCTTTTGATTTTTTATACTTTTCAGATTAAAACCTACTTGCGTTGTAATGAAAACAAAAACATTCCAAAATTCTAATCAGTAATAATAAAATATATAAATAAAAACCAAAATTAGCACAATCCCCAGTTTTGATATCAGAACTGTGTTACCAATGCAGCAAATCTAAAACCGTACGTCGTACATACGAATCGATTTGACGGCTCGCACACCCGGGAATAACGGTGAAACTCGATTACGTCAAAATGGACACCTAGAGCTCGTTCTAAGTGAATAACTCAGGTCGTAAAATGTTAATAATGTATATGACAGACATGTCTGAAAATATATTAAAGGTTTACTGCACTTTATGCAGACTTTTAATGGCACGGTAACTTTTCTCCTATATTTATCTATCGACTTTTTATTCTGTATTGGATTTGTATCAATAATTCAATATTTATATCATTGTATATTTATTGTTTGTAAAATGGGATTTGGACGTAATTATTTTGACATTGCCCCATAAAGAAAAACAAGGCTGTGGTTGGAACCAGGAAACAATAAGCAGCTGTTACTTATTGTCCATCACAGAGACTTTAGATTCTGTTACTATTGTTAAGGGAATCCGAGCTGCACAATCGCAAGCAAACTCCTCACAAACAAAGGAAGTTAACATTTCAGAGGAAGCGACGTAGCGTAATATTGTGATTCAGATTGTCACAATTTCTCACTTTGGTAATAACTGTAATACTCTTCTCTACGGGAAATCTATTTACACAAACTCCAATGGCAGAAGTTTTGATTTATTTTTTAGTAACATCTTCATCGACATAGTATACAAAAATGAAAAAAAAAGAAAGAATATTAAAAAAAGATTCCTTTGAGGACGATTGAAGTAATGTGTGAGTTCAATAAATATATTTTTTTTAGTGTTTTTAGTGTCTATTCTCACTCTCCAATTAGCGTTTTCTTAGTAAGACGTTGAAGTTAATATCTCACGAAACACTAAAGAATTAATTTCTTTCCTGCTGCGAATAAGTTAAATATTAAAAATATGGTCCTGGATCGATTTAAAATATTAAATAAAGTGTTAGAGAAAAATATCAATTAAAACTAGTATGCCGTAGCAACCAATAGTTTACGTGATACTTTATTAATATATCAGTTAGCTACATGTAGTAAATGGGTTGTATAGAAATGGCTGTACAAACTAGCGGGATTCACTTACATTTAGGAAAAGCAATCGATAGTGTTGGTCATGACATCTAGGTTCTAAAATCGTAAAGACTTGGGAGCTTGGGATAATTTACTAAAATAATCAGTTTGTATTTGTCTACCCGGTTACAGGTATTTTTTGTGAGTAGTTTCAGAATGGTTTTCATTTAAGTCTCTTTTGGTGTTTCCCAGGGATCTTTGTTGGGGCCACTTTTTCTGTGCAAACTCAGTCAAATATCCACACAGATTTGATAACAACACTTTTAACAGGGGTAATGTAGTGAAACCAGCGTGAATTTAATATTTCTAATTGCTGTTCTAGTTATACTCTCACAATCATTGTTGTATGGCTATGTACTAACTATGGCTTACGACGTACTTAGATCAATAGTATCCTATTGATCTATTAAAGCGTTTACAGTTCTCTACCTCAAGGTCTACCACGGGAGAATTACTATTTCAATAAAATTTAAGTTAAAGTAATATTTCTGTTACCCAAGAAGTCATATCGGATATCCATTAGTAAATAGATAAGATATTATTTTATTAATATTTGTTTATGTTCTAGTTTTACAACGAAACGAATGCTATGAAACTGTCATTGCCTAAGAATCTTTGTAATAATAATTATGGTACTTGATTGTCCAGTGAACTTTAGTATTACTTTTAACAGATGGAAAAGCGGCACTTACACTTGGTCTACAGGAATTCGTGAATGAACTATAAAATATACAATATTTACTCTGATGCCATTGCATATTGCAAATATGCCGGATTATAACAAATGAGGTGTCGCCAGACGTGTCTCGACGAGCCCTATGTAAATATGTAAACATTTTGAACATAGGCGGGGACATTGACGAAATATACGCGAAGGAACTTGAAAAATGACTCTTCTTTTTATGCATAATTACGAAGAAAATGAAAAATTTTGTGAAAACTACATTATTACACACCAAAAATGTGTGGATGGATTGGAATGGATTTACATTTATCTCTTCACTTTGGTGTAAATGTACACCATAAATGTAAATCCAATCTAGTCTTATAGATGGCGTTGTATTAACTCAGTTTTTGAATTAAGTATTTCAAGTTATATATAATTTTCAGTAAGTGTTATCAAAAGTACTCCAATAGCTGAGTTTTCCAGCTTAGGATATTCATGAACCTATTTCATTATAACTCTAACATATTATTGTAATTGTTTATTTTCTCATAATATGTGGGTAAGTTAGCACACTGGGCATCTGAGGGTCATCGACTAACGTCGCCAAGGAAATCTACAAGTAAAGAGTGCATTGCAAACCTTGGAGGTAAGATTATGCTTTCCTTCAAAGTTTATTGGTGGGCCTGTTGGTCTAGTGGTTAATGATCCAGACTGCCAAGATTGAGGTTTTTTTTTTTTGTATCTTAAGAGCCTGCCAAAGTGACTGTACTCTGCCTGATAGAAAGCATCAGCAAAGTGACTCTTGAATAGAAATTATGAATAGAATCCAAGAGTTGTGGTCACCATACTCATTGCAAATGCTGACAAAGTAGTATGATCCTTATGGTATGGCCTTGTGAGATGCTTTTTCAGACCCCGCTTGGGGACGTAAAAGGTATGACAGTCATTGTGACAGTGTAAGGCTTACACAGTTACCACGATAACTGTCACCCCTGCATCGATGGGCCTCCAGTCTCACACCAACAAACCACGACAACACGGATGCTGGCGCTTTAGGTTGGTCTTCTGTGGGAGGGTAGTCCGGTCGAGCCGGCCCGCTCGTGCTGAAATCAGCGTGGCTCTACTACCTAGAAGATCGTGGTCGTCGAGGTTGTGGGTTCTCCCAGTTTGTATGATGAAGATAATCATTTGTTATATATTTGAATGTAATTTATTTATAATAAGTATGTATTTAGAGTTGTTTAAGTATGTTCATTATCGGTCTGGTTACCATAGTACAAGCTGTACCCAGAGATCATCTCAGTGTATGAGATGTGTGACGATATTATTATTTCTTATATTGTAATCATATCACTCATCGTATCAACTGCTTTTAACAGTCCACTGTTGGACAGGACACAGGACTCTTCTTATATTGTAAATCCTATACTATTTTATTTAAAAAACACTTACCAGGAGTGAGATCTAATTTGTCTATATGATCGCCAAGAACGGACGCCCAGCTTTGCAACTGGTCCAGTATACCCCAAGGCGTCGTCATGGCGACTGTGAGGATGACCAGCGTGTGCGGGAATGTCTCCTCGCTGAGAGCGAACTTGAGCAGGTTTGTGTGTCCTGGATCACCGTCCAGCACCCATACGCTGAGTCGTGTTTGATCTGTGTGGAAGAAATTTTTTTTTTTAGTATAATCATAATGTACCAACATAAGGTAAAGAAAAATTAAACTAATATTTTTTCCTTTAAATAAATATTTCGGACATCTGACACACAACGCCATTTAGTCCCAAACTAAACAGTTTGTACTATGGGTACCAGACCATTGATATAAATACATAAATACTTTTTTTTAAATACATATATATTATACATTAAAAAACTTCCAAACTCCAAAACAAATATTTGCAGATCAAGCAAACATTTGGTTCGACGTGCGAGTCGAACCCGAAACGTCATGACCTGCTAGCACTGGGCAACCGTGGATTCACAAGCTATTGAAATCAATATGAATTCACTTGATAATCTTTTCCTTTAATGTTACATTGCAAAAATCCATCTCATCCAGATTTATTTTGTGATCTTCACAGGAATCAGTACCAGTGCCTAATGCCAGGTTCATTGCGTTACATAGTGTGATAACAACTGCACCTGTGACAGCACTCGTGACTTGCACCAACGAGTAAGATCAGGGAGTACTGTTTTCAACGTGCCTGTGCCCAGTTTCTGCTGTGTTTAGCCTCTACCTTATCTTATTAGATACAAGCCTGACAATGCTGCTTGGGATATTCATACAATAAGAGTCATACAATTAAGTATACCCTAAACTGTGGGATTATCAAACTTCCATAAATAATGAAAATGTTTCTCTTTTAGATAATCATGTTTGAAAACATATGTTATAAAATTAAACTAGTTGAATCTCCATACAACTAATAATAAATGGCCCATTGATGCAGTGACAGTTATCGTAGTAAACATAGAGAGCCTTACACTGCCACAATGACTGTCATGCTTTTTACATCCCCAAGCGGGTGTGAAACAGCATCTCACTAGGCTACCCTAGTGTCAGTCACAATACTGTATTGTCTGCATTTGTAAAAAGTATGGTGACCACAACTGGTTTATTCTATTCGTGCTTTATGTCAAACAGGGAAAAGTCACTTTAGTAGGTTCTTAAAAAAAATACCAATAATAAAAACCCAAATCAACTCTGATGTAGAGCTTGGGTACAAACAAACAAACTTAAGTTAAATGCAATTCTTATTTTTTAGTTGACCTGTTGGTCTAGTGATTAGTGGTCTGATAGATCAGATGTTTTGGGTTTGATTTCAACCTAAGACAAACAAATGTTTGATGACTTATTATTTACTCGTAAGTCTCGGTCTAACCTTTATTATTATATTTAAAAGTGTAAAAGAATTCTCAGCAGTTTGCTAACCCATAATATGACTATGTGTGAAATTTGGGATTCCAGGTCACAACATGTAATATTCCAATCAAATAAGAAACAATTAATTTAGTAACACATTCTGTTTATTATTTCTTATTTGATTCTCACTTCCTGCATGAGTTTACTTACATACAACTTTCACAGACACAAATTTATCAAATTTATATAACATGTGAATTAAATTGTACATTTTAAAGTTAAATATTAAGTTTAAATTAGATAAAACTTAGGTGATAATTTTAATAAGTATTGTTTATCACTAGGTCTGTCATAAAAAATTCTAATAAGAATGTGTCCACAAATTTACTATATAAAACTATATCACCATTATAATTGTGTTCATTAAGGATGTAAATCTATATATGAGTTATCATTTCGTTTAGTCATAACAATTTCATATCATTTCAATGTCAGACTAAATATTTTATTGTTTTGTGACAATGTAGGTTAGACAGTACACCAAACATTTACAGTTTGTTTATTGACAAGTTCATGTAAGACAGACATCAAAGTGTTGTACTCACCATCACGATACTCATCTCTAACGTCTATATACGCATATTCGAGAGCCGACCCTTTCTTAGGGTCCTCAACCCCTTGTAATTTCGCTATCAAAGTAGTTTTTCCAGTCTCATTATCACCCAAAACTAAAACATTTTTGTTTGAAGGTAGTTTTGTGTTCCCTTGGTTTTGGACCTCTTCTAGTATTGAAGACCTGCAAATTTACGAGCATACAGTATTCGTTGTCATCGACGGTGCGAGGTTGCCACTATGACGGGAAAGTGTACACAAATGTGAGGATTTGTTACCGTGGGAGAATGTATCGATGATACTTTACATACAAAAGTACGACAACGCAGCTAGGTCACATATTTCCCAGCTTCATAGCTTGACATCACGTAGGTGTGACACATTGGATCCCTATATGGGGAGTGCATGTTACCCGTAAAATTAACAGTGAACCGTTACCACAGATTGTCCTTGGCGTCTTCCTTTTCTTTCTTTTTTGATTTAAGCCCATTAGCCTGGCCGTTTGTCTCCATTCTTCAGCTAGGATAGAAGATAACAACGGCACAGAAAGGCTTTTCTTTCGTTTTCGTCTCTTCTGCCGTTCATACGTCACTCTCGCGATGATGTGTGAGTTGCTATGTATAATAAATTTATTTATACTGTTACTCTGTATAAATTTAACTAAACTAGTATAGTGTCCCTAAATTATTAACTTAGTAGTTATCACTTATAATAATCTTGAAATAATATTATTTTAAAAAAATTACCTTAAAGATTAAATAATCATAAGAAAAAAAGAAATTTGATATTTCTTTAATACAGTTATCTGATTAATTTAATTGTAATGGTAATATTTCCTTACTTTTTAAAAATCCAAATGAGGTGTAGTTGGTATCATCGACTAAAAGGAAATGTAAATAACAAGTGTTTCTGAAACTAAATTAACTTTTTGTAGAATAATCTTCTAGAAAATTAAAATAAAGTAAATTACGTACTAGTAAGAAAAGAAATTTAACTCACTGCCGCAACATATTTTACCACATTTGCTAATCTTTTAGTAATACTGCGTTCCAATCTCTACTTACTGTTTTCTCAATGACCCTGAGTTATTCAACTGTCATACTAATATTTTGTAATCGTTCACGAGATTGTTCGGACCTATTTATTTAGGTGTCTGACATCTAAAAGGATAACATATTATTCAGATGCAGAATATTAATTTTAATGATATTTGATTACTATTAAGTAAAAATGTTTAAAAAGCCTAATCCTCCTAAAAAAAACAATTTGTCGCAGGTGAGTCATGTTCATCATTATTTGTTCATTATTAAAGTCTCATCCGGCTCTAGTTGAACGGTTATTATTAGTTTATTTATAGGAACAACTCATTGTTAATCAACTTTAGTAGATTCCATTTCTAGGTTAGTCTCAAAAGTTTCTTATCAGCTGATTAGAAATTTTGTAAACAAAGGATCATGTTGTATTTAAGTTGTTAATTGAGAAGTGTGAGTGCTGAGATCACTCTTTGTATAATAAAAAAAAAAACATTCTCGTATCATAGGAACAATTTATTGAATAACAGATATTAACAGTACACAGATTTATTATCACAATGATGTGGTTAAATGTATTTTTACAGTACTTTCTTAGTCAGACATAGACTGCACATTTTTTTGTTTTAATTTTTTTGTCTGTTAAGTACTAAGGTACATTAACCTATCTTAACACAATAGGTGGCAATGTCTGGAGCAATCTTTTGTTGACCTGTGTGAATGACCCCACAGACTACAGGCTATTGATCTTTATGTATTCTTGCTGTGACCTTAGACCTAATATACAGTTTGAATTTAGAATAAATAATTATTTTATTGCACATAGATTATTTAAAAAGAATGTTATTTTTTTCAAATTTCTGATTAACATTTATTGAAGAAAATTTTTAGTGTTGCTTAATATGCATAATGCAACATGCAACAGAACATAACAATGTTTCAATTAAAGTGAATTGGCTAATAAGTATTGCACACTATACTACTAGTATATTTGTAAACATTTCTAATTGGAATTTCAAGCTTAATCAGTATTTGGTAAACATTAATGTGAATTCCTTAAGAGTAATACATACTGATATTATCATTGGGTATTTTTACAGTAATTTCTGGACTTGAACTCTATCTTTTACTACTGATAAGAGCTATAAGTAATTTTGTACAATATTTTATATTGTATTTTTGAATCAATTTTAAAAATATATCTTGATATTATACCTCTAACAAGCTGCCTATTATAGTTTAAAATTAAAACAAAGGATACAAGAAACCATACAAATAAATATTTTTTTTACTAATAATTAAATATTATAATTATAGACTGAGCTAGAATCTCAGTGAATAGTTACTTATTCCAATATAAAATATCTATTTTCACAGTTTGGCCTCATAGATATACCCGATTTGGATGATAATGATGAACCCATGGACTTATCCGACGATGATATGGATCTTGAAGCAGAGTTGGCAGCTATCAGTGGGCCACCTAAACGCCAAAAGCCTAAAAAACCTGCTCCAATGCCAGCAGCTAACCTTGATGCGATGATTGCAGCTAGCTTGAAGGACATACCTTCTGATGAAGATGTTTCAGGTATGGTCAGAGGCAGATAAATATTGAATTGTGATATTTTTTTTTTTTAAATAGACAACACCTGCACTAGGAATAAATCCTGTGTCACTTAGACTTGAGGACTTTACAAACATACAAGAAACGGACACAAGGAGCACCCAGACTCAGAACAATAATTTGTGGATCACACAGTGTTGTCCTATCTGGGGTTTGAACTCACAACACTTAGCGCAGTAGAGAGCGGTGTGGCAACCACTTAAGAAGCAATATTAGTAGCAGTGTTCTATGGGGACTCCCATTTTCAATTAAGATTATCAATTCACATACTTCACTACAATCAGCTTGATTAGTGGAAGTTCACAGTTGTTGAAGAGAAAAATATTTCTCTGTTAACATGGTAGTTAGTGTCTTGAACCAAAATGCTCAGTTGGAGTAGTGGTGGAGCAGTCATCGAAGAGTTGTGGTCATCATACTTTTCGTTTTTTCTTCTTGTTATCTTGTGGATTTATCCTTTGTTCTGAGTCCTGAAGTTCTATGTTTATGAAGTTTCCTGTGACTCAGTATATTTTTATAGTGTAGATGTTTTTTTTTTTAATTTGTGTTTTTTGTGATTAGGTAGATTAATGTAAATGATTTTCAATGTCTAATAACCATTGTCATAGCACAGTTTTAAATTATCAAGGCAATTAGTTATTTTTTATTAAATGGAATGCCATTTTAGGAACTATTGTGTTATGACATGATTTGACAATTGTAAATTTACAGTCTGATATTATTTGAATGAATAATAAGAAAATAATGAGATGCTTAGGAACAGTAATTTTTGACAGTTTTAGATTTGGTGACTATTTATTTTTTAGTGAAATTTATTACAATTTTTTTTTATAGACTTAGGACTATGGACTAACCTTAGACAACTAGACTATTATGAAGGATAACATACCAAGCTATTAACATGCTTAAATTATCTATGCATTTAAAATGTGTGTGGTTTATTGTCGTTTTTAAGGGTTATTTTTTTTACTGTTCCTACCATTTGTACTGTTTAATCTCTCTTCATTTGCCAAACTTTTCTTATCTCAGGCGACGAAGATGATCCTGAATTATTGGACGAGTTGAGAGAACTAGCCATAGATGATGATGAAGCTCCTCCACCACCCCCGCGCACTTCTCGACCTGCGCCACCTCCTCCTGGAGCTTCAGTTAGTAATGACAGCAGCATGGTCAGCTTCTTGCAAGACCGGATCACTAATTATACCGCTGCTGAGAAGAATGCTAAGGCGAACGGAGAAAGCAGCAAAGCTAGGAGGTGAGTTTTATTATTTTAAATCCCTTTGTGTCTTTTTTTAAGTCAAAGACGGCCTACTACCTGTCAATTGGAATTGATAAACAGTTTTTTCCAGAAAAATTCCAATAATAGCCACTGTCAAACCTGTTTAGAAACAGTTATTTACACTTTCTAGTATCAAAATCAAATGACAGTGACAGAATAAAGTTCAATCTATTAATCTCTTAACCTATTATACTCTACTAGTAAACATTATTGTTTCACACTACGCCTCAATCAAAAATCATAAGAATTCTTTATTTACTACAGATTCAACCGCGGCCTGAAAACCTTAAATGATCTTCTGAAACAAGCAAGAGCTGGTAAACCGATCAATGACGAGGATATTCCCCCGCCTGTAGCAGTGAAAAAGGCTGATGTGCCACAACCTCCTTCTGCACCATCTGAACCTGAACCAGTGGCAGAACAGCCTTTGATAGACTTGGGGCCTCCAGAACCTAGTCCGGAACCTGGCCCTCCAGAACCTAGGGAACCACCGCCACCACCTCCGGTTGAAGCCCTCAGTGATGAGAAACAGAAGGGGTTACAAATTATATTGAGTAAGTTTGAATAATAAAAATAATTTGGGGCTTTATAGAACACAGTATCAATCTTGTCTTTTGCTTCTGGTTTTGGTATTATTTTGCTTTTGTTAAGTGTTCTATTAGTATGAATGAACCAAGTGATTAAACTTAGCCTTATTTATGATAGCCGGGTAATATGAATAATAACTATTGATATTATTTGTCCGATATGAATATAGCTACTGTATATTGTATATTTTGGGTAGGCATACAAGGAAAAACAAACATAGATAACCGTTATAATGTGTTAACAAATATCTAACAAAAAAAAAGTACCTACTTCCATTCCTAATAAATCAATTTTACAATAATAAGATACATACCTTATAATTGTAAAATCCATTAATTAATTAATTTATTTAAACTTAGTGATATTGTACAAAAGTGGATTTAACACCATTCGGGCATTCTCTCCCAGTCAACCTTTAGGACCTTTAAGTGATATAGAAATGTGATGCGGTAGATGCAAAGGTAAAATATAGCAGTTTACATGGTAGATAAAATTACATTTACAGTTAAATAATTAGACTGGACGCACAGGAGCAGTTTTCGACCGCTAAGCTGGTTTTTCTGGGAGATTTTAACGCCCAACATGAGTCCTGGTTGGGGTCTTCCAGAACTGACAATGCGAGTCGAACCGCCCACGCATTCGCTCTCACGCATGACCTCACCCAACTGGCACTCCAGCCCACCAGGATATCAGACATAACAGGTCAAGTGCCCTCTTTGCTAGACCTACTGCTGACGAGTCACCCAGCGCAGTACACAGTATCGGTTCTCTCCCCTCTGAGATCCTCCGATCACTGCCAGGTGTACACCACGGTGCCCCTTGTTGCCACGCCACGACTTGTGGCGGCGAGACGACGGTTATGGCACTACTCATCAGCAGATTGGGATGGAATGCGAAATTATTTGAGCTGAGCTCAACGCTGCTTCAAAGACAGGGATCTGTCGTAAAGTGCATCTGCCGTTGTTAGCGAGATCACTGTCGCTATGGAATATTATATTCCCTACAGTGAGGTCGCCAGCACGAAGGCCCGCCCCTGGTTCAATCGTTAGTGCGCTCACGCTGTTGCTCACAAGCAAGCGGCCTACCGCACATGGGCCAGGGCCCATCCAGACGTAGATCGCCTAAAAGCAGCGTACAATAAGAGGTCTTACATTAGAGTAGATGTCCAGCGCATTGCACGGACTGGCCAAGAACTCATCGCACACCCTACGGGTAGCCGTAAGTTCTGGCAATTGGCTAACGCCGTGAAGTCCAATCACTGCCAATCCTCGCTACCACCACTGAAGTATCCCGACGGATCACTCGCTCATCAGCCGCAAGAGAAAGCGAATCTGCTTGCTGACCTTTTTGCGGCCAACTCCCGAATCGAGGACCGTGGTCTACACCCGCCCACCATTCCGACCTGCGACGTTACAATGCGGGATATTCGTATTGGGCAACGTGACGACCGCGCGGAGCTACGGTCACTCGACATCCGGAAAGTCAGTGGACCAGACGGTATTCCGGCGGTAGTTCTTAAGAACTGCGCTCCAGAGTTGACGCGCCTATACCGCCTGTCATATTCCTGCGGAATCGTTCCGGAGATCTGAAGAGAAGCGAATGTCCAACCCATCCCCAAAAAAGGCGATCGCTCCAACCTGGCCAATTACCGACCTATAGCCATCACTTCCATTATTTGCAAGGTGCTCGAACGTGTCATTAATAAACAACTAGTCCGTCACCTGGAGGATCACTCGTTGTTAAATGATCAGCAATACAGCTTCAGACCGAACCGATCCACGGGTGATCTTGGGTTCTTCACACACCTTTGGGGTGAGGCTGTAGCTAGGCATGAGGAGTCCTTGGCTATCAGCCTCGATATAGGGCCAAGGCTTTCGATAGGGTCTGGCACTGTTCGCTCCTCTCCAAACTGCCGTCATTCGGCCTGCCCCCCAAACTCTGCAGCTGGGTGGCCGCATTTCTGCACTAGCGCCGCATTAGAGTCCTCTGCGACGGCGCCACCTCCAATTTTCAGCAGGTTAAAGCTGGTGTACCTCAAGGTTCCGTCCTGTCACCCACACTGTTTCTTCTGCATATTAATGACATGTTGACTCTTGGCGATATACATTGCTATACAGACGACAGCACAGTTCATGGACGATACTATGGTTACCCTACAGCCAAATTAGCGGACGTTGAGGAAAAGCGACAAAAGCTTGTCACTTAGCTCAAATAGGTCCTAATGGGGTCATGAGAATCTGGTCGAGTTCAACGCCAAGAAAATACAGGCGTGCGCGCTCTCTGCCAAAAAGTCTCCATTCCATCCCCTCCCCACTTTTCAGAACACTCAACTGCCACTGCAGGATAATCACAGTATCCTGGGTATGAATGTTGGCCAGGACCTCAATCCGCGAGAATATATTGAAAGCGTTACTAAGGCGGCCTCGCGGAAGCTGGGTATACTGAACAGAGTGAGACGGTTCTTTGCGCCTGAACATTGTATCTTCTTTATAAGACTCAGGTACACTCCTATGTGGAATACTGTTCTCACCTTTACGATGGATCCGCGCAGTATTTGCTGGACGCTTTGGATCGGTTACAAACGCGAGCAGTCCGGATTATCAATAACCCGAAAATCACTGAATCCCTTGAGTCTCTGCAGTTGCGAAGAGATGTCGCCTCTATGGCAGTCCTCTATGGCCTTTATCATGGAGAGTGTTCTGATGAGCTCTTCCAACTGATCCCATCTTCTCCGTTCCTCTATAGAACAACGCGTGCTGGCCTTGGAAGTCACCGTTTCAGAATGGTAGACATACGCTCCCGAACTAAACGGTTCGGCTCTTCCTTCCTGTGCAGATCGGTTAAAGCCTGGAATTCATTACCAGCGCACGTGTTTTCCTCCCACTACGATCCCGGGTCCTTTAAGCGGGGCGTGAAAAAGCATCTCATTAGGCCACCATAACGGGGCTCACCATATTACTCTGTCGTCATTCGCAGTGAGTATGGCGACCACCGCTCTTGAATTCTATTCATGCTTACCATCAGGCAGAATAGAGTCACTTTGGTAGGTTAAATATAAAAAAAAAGACTGTGGCCAAAAAGGGAGCGAAATTATTCCCTATATTTGATTTATTTGCTCATTGCATTAGTTTTTATTAGATTTTCTACTTATACTCATGTTCTAAAATGTCTCTACATTATATATAGCGCGATTTTGATCATTTGGTTCATGACGTACACATTATTGATGTATAAGTCACCCATCAGGACGGGTCGATTAATAATGCATAAAATATTATAAGTAAATATACATGTACGAACCACTAACCCTAGTCTAAGCTGCTAAGTCTAGCGTTTGTTAGAACGCTTGCCTAACTCAGGTTGTGTAACTGAGAACATGCCTTAAATATATGTTATATTTATTATATTTTATATATATAAGTACTCACTAATTCTATTTCTACGTGGCCATAGTGTGGGTCACCATAGTGCATTGTCTGCATTTGCAATGAGTATGGTGACCACCATTCTTGGATTCTATTCGTGCTTTTCATCAGGCAGAGTACAGTCACTTTTGTATTTTTTTGCCACAAAAAAATACATGTAATTAGTTTGAGGATTGTCGTGTTATTTTTATTAAATACATCAGCTTATATACAGTTTATATATGTTTTATTTATTGTTTAGTTAAAAATTACGTGTCCTTTACAAATGAGAACTCACGGGCGATTTTATTTCAAACAGTGGTATAATTTGTACGATTAATTGCTTTGCCTCAGAGTGTATTTACAAATATATTGATGTATTAGACATTTGTCAAAAGTCTAATTACTATAACACAAGCTTCGCTTACATTGGGCTTAAGAGATGTGTCATGTTAAACAAATATTACATATACTACTTGGTTAACTGTTAATGTTGTGCCATTGAATTGCTAGTGACGTCAAAACCTCTCTAAATAAGTTTTGAATGCTGAAACACGAGGATAGAAATCTATATTATCATACTACAATTGTTCAAAACCCATATCTTTAAGAGTGATGTCCTAAATTTAACAAGGTACGTAATGTATTCTGTCAGTCAGACTCGGGCGTCGAGGCAGACCAATAATACAGAAAATAGCTCTGAGGGCCTAGTGTGAGTTTATTTCACATCAAAAGGTCTCGGTGACACCAAAATCGGTCACCGGTCAATCTATTGTACGTCTACAATTTTTTGCCGTTTCGATTCCTGAGTCTGTCTCTGGCTATGTTATGAAATTATATTAGAAATACCCTTTTTTTTTCAAATCGACTTCTTTTTCTCAAGGACGCCAGCAAGAGTTCAAAGCTGCAGCACTATCATCAAAACACGCAGGAGATAAAAATTTGGCTCTGGAGCATCTGAAGGTGGTGAAACAATTCGACTTAGTGGTCGATGCGTACAAGTCTGGACAAGAAATGGATCTGAACGAATTGCCCACGCCAGAAATGATAACCGCTGCGTTTAAGTCGCAGAAAACGGAAGAAGTGCCTCAGAAATCTGCGGGTGAGTTGCTTATGAACATTTTAAAGAGCAATAATTCCCCATTTAAGTCTGGCAGCAATGATTACTATTTTAATCAAGTTCTAGGGAAAAACTTGATTATTGTCCAAAAAATTAAAACCTGACTTTCAAATGAAAAACAAAATAAGGTTTCATGGAACGGGTTCGGTTAAAAGTAGTTCATCTGAAAGACGTCGCTTAACATTGATTTAAGGTTTATATTAATACTTTTGATCATCGTCATCATTATCATCATCTCAGCCAAAAGACGTCCACTGCTGGACATAGGTCTCCCTCAAGTGCCTGATCAAGTCGTCGTTTGTGGTGGCCCGATCTTACCGGGGATTCTTTGCACTCCCTGCCCTGCCACTTCCTAGACCGCTACCGTAACCAGGAGTAGGAGGGCCGCCAGGGATTAGGGGCCGTTATTTCTTGTGCTTGCCTTGGGGTTTTGACATAATCGTCACGCTTGCATGCGGGTTGGCGATCGCAGTGAGATGGTGTACTCAGTAGGACGCTGCTGCCCATCCTCTGGTGTACTATTCCTTAGACGACTTTCACGACGCCCAAAGGAGGAGATGGGGTGGTTCTTAGCCGGCACTACACGACCACTTTTGATAGAATTATTCAATTTATTTTTCCATCGGGCAACACTAGCTTTTACTCTAGTTTTAGTCTCTATCACTATGATCGGCAGCATTTAGTCGATTGTAATTTTAAGTGATCTAAAGTTTCAACTGCAACATATAACACGACAATATAGACTAGTGAACTGTTAATCAATTGGTAGGTATGTGTTCACCCTAGCAGAAGCAGGCCAGGATGGCAGCGGGACGTGCTACGGAGCACACGTTCTTTTAGGACAGAAAAGGGGTCCTCTGCAAGCCGTAGATAGATGGCCCGAGGTACGTCGGGGTTCCAGGGATTTCCGTTCTAGGGTACACCTGGTTCCCTGGCTACTGGTACCTGAGACGGCGTGCAGTTTTTGGTCCGTTTAAGTCTGACATAACCACCAGTAAGTGGTATCAGGGGGGATTACCACACGGAAAAAAAATGTATCATACCTCTATGAATAAGACATATATACGTACTTGACAGAGCCTCCCCCGGAACCGGTGAGTGAGAGTCCCGGTCTCATCACCGCGTCGACTGTGGGCGAAGCTTTACGTCAGAGGCTGACTGCTTTTCAGGTAAAAGTATACTCCAATTACAAAGGAATGGTTGAAGAACTTTCGCATTTATTCTAGAAGTACTTAAAGTTCATTTTACCTTGAGTTTTAAGTTTCTCCTTCCACTCTATAGGTCTATCTATCATTAGGATGCGATTTGGTTTACCTTATATTTTGGTAATTTTAACTGAACGAGCTATAGTTATTATATTTCTCTACTTTATATCTTAAATTTTATAAAAGTTAGTTTTACTTATATTTAGATGAATATCGTTTATCTGCTCAACTCCTTCTGCGTCTTTTAAAGGAAAAAAATAATAATAATTTATACAGTGGTCCCTCGGTAATCCAGCCCCTGTCTATTCCGGAACCCCCTCGTAATCCGACATCAACCAAACAATTTTCGCTAATGTAGATCGTGCATGATTGAACAGGTTATAACTTGTGCTCGACGCGTAGGTATTGTTTCAATTCCGATTGCTTAGTTTGAGTTTGACTAGTGTGATAGCGGTGCAGCTTAGCGTTTATTCATTGTGCATTACGTATACATACCTAATAATATCGTCACAAGCTCAGAAGACAACATTTAGAATTTTATCATTTGTCTGTAATTTGTCGGATTACAAGGTACTCTTTTGTAAAAAAATCCGGGCTATAGGAGGTCTTAGGCTGTACTCTATAATCCGACAAATTCGATAGTCCGACACTGCCCTGCAAAACGTTTGTTGAATTACCGGGGGTCCACTGTATAATAAATCGAACATCTAACACAACGGCATCTAGTTTCAAACAAAGCAAATCTTGTACTATGACAGCTAGACTGATTGATAGAATACTTGTATACTTTTTTTTTGGAAATACATACAGATTGTATATAAAAAAACACTCAAATTCTGAAATAATGTTGCCAGATCATATAAAAATTTAGCACCACAGATGTGGCGTACGTTATCATTGCGCCACCGACGTAGTAATTTTTACCCGTTTTCGCATTATTATATGTACAATATTTAGATACAAACCTTTCCCTATAAATATGCTATCCAGTACTAAAATATTTCTTAATTCCTACCAGTAGTTTCTGAGATTCAACCAAACACCTTCAGCTTATAATGTTTGTATAGTTCTGACTAAGCATAGCTTCTGAACTGTCGTCTCTGCTGGTAGACTTTCTAATATTAAATACGTATACAAATTTACAACAGCAACAAGAAGCCAAAGCGAAAGAGGAGGGCAACACTTCAAAGGCGAGACGAATGGGCAGGATAGTGAAGCAGTACCAGGACGCGATCAAACAGCACGCGGCTGGCCGCCCCATCGACGCCGACGAGCTCCCCACCCCCGCCGGGTACGCGCCCCTGCCCGGCGCTGGGGTGAGTTTTACTTACATACTACTACTATCTACTATATATTTTTGTTTTACAAAATAATATTTATGTTTATATTTTTTTTTTATGAAGTGAGACGAGAACAAACGAGCAAACTGATTACCTTATGATACCTGGCTATTAATTAAGGAGTCACGAGGTCGTTGCCACACTCTAGATGGTATCCTCCCAGAATCAGATTTCGTCTCCGATAAACTCAGTTACTCCGTGAAAAGAAATGTAAAAATTGCTTCACACCAGTTTGCGCTGAAACTATCACTGGTCGAGCTTGCCTGTCATGTGCCGAAGGATGGCGCTCCCACGGATGTATAATAGCTTCCCTCTCGCTTTCCTGCAATCTGTGAAAGTAATTTTCGCGTAAAAGGGACGGAAATGTGTAACAGGAAGCTGAGGCAACGCGTGGTGCTCGAGTTGACTTTCAGATGCTCGTTAATAAATAAAACCAGTTACTATAAACTACACTACTAAATTTTGTTTACAGACATCAAACTCAGCTTTAAACTTTTCGATGGCGATGTTACAGGCGCCGCCAGCATCCCCCGCCGCAGCGGCGTCCCCCTCCCCCGCGCCCTCGCCCTCGCCCTCGCCCCGCCCCTCCGCCTCCCGCCACGACAAACAGCTCGCTTTTCTCCTTCTGCGGCAGAAGCAATTCAAAGAAGCTGCGCTTAAAGCTAAGAAAAATGGTGAGTAAAATATTGATAAAGAAAATATTTTTCGTGTACATTTTGAGTTGTTAAATTAATACAATCGACATCAACTTAATATAAACATGCAAATTATTTTTATTTTTTTATCGATTATACATTCTAAGTCTCTCAAATAATCACACCATTATCACATCGACAACCTTTAATCATTCATTGCTGTACGTACATAAGCCTTTTCTTAGACTGGAGGATTTTTATAGGATTTGTGTCAAGTTCCCCTATTCTTTGTTTTAAATATATTGTGTATTTAATGTAGACCAAAATGGCATAGATTTTAGAGCATATCTTTAAAATAAATATCTTAGAAAATATCAGAGTTAAAATGCAAGCGGCTAACACGGATTGTACTCGTGCGAAGCCAGAGCACTACGCTAGTATAAGATAAGACAATAGATACATATATTCCCCTAACTTCTGTACTATTAGGAACTGTGTTACAGGACCTGGGTTCCTTATTTCCTGAGTTTAATATATGTAAGAGATTAATTAGTCCTTGGAAGTCACCGTTTCAGAATGGTAGACATACGCTCCCGAACTAAACGGTTCGGTTCTTCCTTCCTGTGAGGATCGGTTAAAGCCTGGAATTCATTACCAGCGCACGTGTCTTTCTCCCACTACGATCCCGGGTCCTTTAAGCGGGGCGTGAAAAAGCATCTCATTAGGCCGCCATAGCGTGGGTCGCCATACTGCACTGTCGTCATTCGCAGTGAGTATGGCGACCCCGCTCTTGGATTCTATTCATGCTTTCCATCAGGCAGAATAGTCACTTTGGTAGGTTAAATATAAAAAAAAAACAAAGTTAATACTTCTAAAAATATGTTACTTGTGAATTTTAAGTAAATAATTATAAGAAGACGACTTGAGGTTTAAATCAGAAGATTGTGGTGTAAAGGTGACCTGGAGACGGCTCGAGAGTACCTGCGAGCGGCTAAAGGGTTCGATTCCGTGATCGAAGCGGCGAAAGGCGGACTCGCTGTCGACCTGAAGTCACTGCCACTACCCCCTAAGGCCAAGGACGATTTGGAACATACGTAAGTAATAAAAATAATAAAATAAAATATACAAACATTTCAAATACGGTCGTTTGGTCCTAAACTAGCCTGTACCATGGTATCGAGACTGCTAATATACATCCCATTGATGCAGGGGTGACAGTCATCGTGGTAACTGTGTAAGCCTTACACTGTCACGATGACTATCATGCCTTTTACGACCCCAAGCGGGGTGTGAAGAAGCATCTCACAAGGTCGCCATAGTGTGGGTCACCATACTGGATTGTCTGCATTTACGATGAGTATGGTGACCACAACTCTTGGATTCTATTCATGCTTTCCATCAGGCAGAGTAGAGTCACTTTGGTAGGCTCTTAAATAATAAAAAAAACATGCATAAATTACACAAGAAGTCCCATTCAACATTTTTTTTCCTGTGTAGGAATGAAACCCACGACTTCAGACTTAGCAATCAGTCACTATCAGTACATATCGATAGGTCTATAAGTCAAAGACAAATCAGTGTTTTCTCTTCTTGCATCATTGTAAAAAGCATAATATAAAGTTGGCTTCGACTTAAATTGTGTCACGGCTTAAGATATTAAACATATGAGATAAGTGTTAAGCAATGCTTTCCTTATTTTTCACTTTACGAATGGGGAAGAAGGGGCCAAGTGATTTTTCTCTTTGTAGAGGGACGGAAGTGTGTAACAGTAAGTCATGATAGACTAATGATCGCACAGGGTGCTAGATGTCAGACGTTTTCACATTATATGCATACTCATAGTAAGACTCATAAATTTTTAAGAAAAATTAAAAATTTTTACATTCTTTAAAATCAATCAATCAACTTATCGCCGTCCACTGCTGAACGAAGGTCTCCCCCAAAGAACGCCAAACATCCCGGTCTTCGGCAATTCGCATCCATCCGCTACCATCCACCTTCTTCAAGTGCCCTACACAACGTTTGCCCAATCGTGGTATCCTCTCTAGTACACTTCGGCTCCAGCGACCATCGGTTCGTCCGGAGACATGGCCGGCCCACATCCACTTCAGCATACTGATTCTCCGTGCGATGTCACTTACTCTAGTTCTCTGTCGAATAACCTCGTTACGAATTTTATCAGCCAGAGAAATGCCCAGCATTGCACTGCTTTATAATATATACGCGTAATTTTCTTCTAGATTTGACGTAGTATCCACGGAAGACTGCGGCCCACCGGAGGAGAATAACACACCCATCGACTCTACAGGGGAAGATGAGGATGTACTCTCTCGTCTGCAGCATCAGCTCAACAGCCAACTAAAGATGTGCCTGTCCAATCGTGATCACAACAGAGACATGGGCAACATAGCCGAGGCCAATAGGTTCGAGCATCTCGCTGTGAGGGTGAAGGAGGATTTGGATGTTGTTGTGGTCGCAAAAAGGTGCTGTTTTTGTCATTGTATTGTTTACTTGCTTTTGTCGTGACTTCGCTCGTGTTATTTTAATCTTTATAGAAAAGTATTTTTTACTAGATAAAAGTTATATTTGTTTTTTTGTGTACCACTGAGATTTAGAATACGACCCATTCACTTTTATGTTTATAATATTTATAAATAAGAACATCTCAAAGGAAACTTGTCTTATTCTTTTGTTGGTTATCACTGAGTGACTAAGGTAATCGGAGCCTCAAACCTCGAAGCTAATTATGCATATCATGTGTGCAAAGTTAGATGACATTTTTACTTATGCCTAAGATTTAAACTCCAGAATAGTTAAATGAAACGAGATGCAAATATTTGTACAAAAGATGGTATCCTGTCTTTCTAGTTTAATACCTTAATCCATAAAAAAGTTCTGGAAGATTTAAAAAAAATATTCATGAAAAAGGTCTAAAGTTAAATAGTAGATATCTTATTGTTCCTACTGATCGAAAACCACATTGCCTACCAGACCTTGTGGTAGTTAGGTGCGTTAGGATACTAATCTGATTATCCTAGTCGTTAGACTGCCGATTGTAAAGTGTTGGTGCTACTTGAATGATTGAATGTATGTGTTTGAGGCACTGAACGCCGATCAACAACCGCCCTCTGCGCGAGTCAAGCTCCCCACTCCGAGGCTAACATTCCGTTCAAGATTACCGAACAATTACAATATATAGAATTTCTTTTTTTAAGAAGAAAATTATACTTAAACATCCAACATCCTTAAACTTCCAGTCTCGGCCAAAGCCCTCCGAAGTTCCACTACGAGGCACGGCAGTTCGCCGTGGTGCAGTGCAACACCGACCTTAACGAGAATGATTTAGAGTTGACAATCGTGCGGGGAATCGCTTACAATGTCTCTAATCCCAAGGATGTCGATACTTACGTCAAATTCGATTTCCCATTCCCACAGGTAAGTTATAACAATACTTTTTAAAATTGTCAGCCCTGTTGGCAGGGTGGTTAGTGAATCTGACTATTAGCTACAGATCGTGAGTTCGATTCCTATCCAGAGCAAATAATTGTGTGATAAGCATGGTCAAATGACCAAATGTTCTACGTTTGGGTGTAATTTATCTATAATATGCACTTATTTAGAAATATATAAATAATATTATATGAACCAGTACCAGGTCTGTACTGAGTTTAAATTAAAACGAGTAAACTATAGTCTGTCCTATCTTGAAATCCAAAATAGCTCTTGGCCGCCGTCAATATTCAATAATTGCCATTAATGCAGGGGTGACAGCTGTCGTAGTAAGTGTGAGCAATACAATGACTGTCATGCCTTTTACGTCCTCAAGTGAGGCGTAAAAAACATCTTAATAGGCCGCCATAGTGTGGGTCACCATACTACATTGTCAGTATTCGCAATGACTATGGTGACTACAAGTTTTGGATCCTATTCATGCTTTCCATCAGGCAGAGTAGCGTCACTTTGGCAGGCTCTCATATGAAAAAAAAAACATCATCTATATGACAAAATAAACAGTAAGTCAAATATTTACTCTCTGCCCAAAATCCAATGCAACAAGTGATGGAGTGAAAGTTAATGCTATTTTGTAAAAACTGTTAGTTCTAAATTACAACCAGACTCTTCAATTTTATTTACTTGAGCAGATAACATAGATAGCGACTCTTTATTACACACCATAAATTCTAAACATACAATGTAGAGTACACACAAAAAGAAAAACTGATTCCATGGGCCTTCTTATAGCAGTCTGTGATTTTGCCCTTCAGATGAATTAAACTATACAACGTTTGGATTGTGCAGCAAATTTACAATTTACTTGTAATAACTAATATTACATAGCATAATTACACATACGAATACACATTCATACAATGACATACATAAAAATGCGAATGGATACACAAGTGTATATCTATGTATTGTATACCAGTTATACCCCACTTTACGCGACCCCGTTATGCGCGGTTTCACTATAACGCGAAGTTCAAATTTCGCGCTCAATTGCCTCGCATTACGCGAAAGTGCGTATGAACATAATGTAGTCAAAAGACAATAGATGTATTTTTCCGAAAAAAATAGTTGATAGTATGTATTGCATTAAGTGTTCTTAGAATTAAAGTGATTGATTAAAATGATTCGTATTTTTTGTACATATTGAATTTTGACTATGTTTAATCTTAAACCTCGATATATGCGAATTTCAGTTAACACGATTTTTTTGGGGTATCACGTATCCCTCGCGTAAAGCGGGGCAATACTGTATTTAAGTATTATATCAGTCAGTCTAGTTATCATAGTACAAGCTCTGCTTAGTTTGAAACTAGATGGCGTTATGTATCAATTTACCAAAATATTTATTATTACAGTAGACTCTCGATAATCCGACCCCTGTCTAATCCGGGCCCCCCTGTAATCCGACATCAATCAAACAATTTTCGCTAATGTAGATCGTGCATGATTGAACAGGTTACAACTTGTGCTCGACGCGTAGGTATCGTTTCAATTCCGATTGCTTACTTTGAATTTGACTACGTGTGATAGCGGTGCAGCTTAGCGTTTGTTCATTGTGCATTACGTATACATACCTAGTAATGTCGTCACAAGCCCAGAAGACAACATATAGAATTTTATCATTTGTCTGTAATTTGTCGGATTACAAGGTATTCTTTTGTAAAAAAATCCGGGCTATAGAGGGTCTTAGACAGTACTCTATAATCTGACAAATTCGATAGTCCGACACTGCCCTGCAAAGCGTTTGTCGAATTACCAGGGGTCCACTGTATTATTATTGTGAGTTTGTATTTATAAATAATATTCTAAATGTGTTGCTGTTGACAGGAGGCACCAGTGACCGACCGCACGGCTCTAGTGAAGGACACGAACAACCCCGAGTACAATGGAGTGTTCCACCTCCCTATACAGCGGAACAGAGCCTGTTTCAGGGTGTTCAAGAGGCATGGCATTAAGTTTGAAGTTTATTCTAGAGGGTAAGTTAAAAAATCATGATTCATTGTTTTTTATTATAATATACATTTTTTTTTAATTTCATTACTATACCTAATCTCGCAACTGTAAATAACGACGACGTTACCTATAACATCTGGCTACATTGTGTTAAAATATTGGACAAAGTAATTTTTTCATTAAAACCCTAATTTTTGAAAATTTTAATTGATTTAATAGAGTAGGTAATGTATTTATATGAACTTGAGTAATATACTGTATAATTAGCAAAGAAATATCAGCTTTTTAATACCTTTGTAAGAAATAGTAAGTGAAGGTATATTTTTTTCTATATTAAGAGCCTGCCAATGTGACTCTACTCTGCATGATGGAAAGCATGAATAGAACTCAAGAGTTGTGGTCACCATACTCATTGCAAATGTAGACAATGCAGTATGGTGAGCCACACTATGGCGGCTTTGTGAGATGCTTTTTCACGCCCCTTTGGGGACGTAAAAGGCATGACAGTCATCGTGACACTGATTCATGAGTGTCGTAAGAAGAAGGAAACCTTAAAGAAAAAAAATGGGTGAAAACTTCCTTTCTAAGGAGAGGCCACGCCCAACAGTGGACTGCTAAAGGCATTGCAAGACAAATGATATTTATTACCAATAGTTAAGTTTTAGCCTTTCATATCGATACTAGCTTTTAAAAGTATTATTTTAGAGAGGGACTGAGGTGCTCTTGCTTTTTACTCATTCACATCTTATGGGGTTGGTCCACTTACCATTGTACCTATGGGACTGAAGTCACTGCTCATATGTAATTCTAGCATCTTGTATTAAATGCTTTTCTTCAGCTTTACTTTGCGCAAACATTACCCATTATTATACCATCTGCGTAATAAAGTGACTCTACTCTGCCTGATGGAAAGCATGACTAGAGTTCACGAGTTGTGGTCGCCATACTCACACACACTACACGCTATGGTGGCCTAGTGAGATGCTTTTTCTCACCCCGCTTGGGGACGCAAAATCTTGACAGTCATCGTGGCAGTACCAGGTTCACACACTAACAATGAGAATTGTCACCCCCTGCATCAATGGGCCTTCGGTCTCGCACTCACGTCGGTCGTTTTAGATTGGTCTTCTGTGAGATGCGGCTCATGTAAGATCTCGCTGTTGGCGGTCAGGCTACGTATTTTAGGTATTTGTATACAATAAATGGAATTTTATTTTATTCTTTTGTATTGTACATAGGTACTTCTGGTTATAATTCATTTTAATACATGATTTCGGGCTATATATAATAGAAACTATGAGTACAGAATGTAGTCACTCCAGATTTACGCGTACAAGTTTAAAGGTTACTAAGTATTTACAGTCCGTGTGGTGACGGATTAAGAATACATAGTGTTACCACCCCTATTCATCCCGTGGGTGTCGTAAAAGGCGACTAAGGGAACCAAATATGCAAGACAACATCATTACAAAGAGAAGGAAAACTTGAAACAAACCCTATTCGAACCCGTCTGGCCAGCCTGGTATAATAGGCCAAAACCTTGCTAAGGAGAGGCCTATGTCCAGCAGTGGACTGTAAAACGCTGTTGATGATGATGATGATGATGATGAAGTATTTACATCATTAGTTAACAGTAATATAAAACAGCAAGTGATTTAAAAATGGCTTCAAATGGATTTGTGTTTGTGAATTGTCAAAATACAAATGAAAAAAAATTATTACAAATATAGGATGTTTATATAAGACAATAAGTGAACTGAAACATATAGTTACTATATACAGACTGACTGGTGAGATACCTTCAATATTTGAGGACGTGATAGTATGCGAACATATATCATGAAATAAAATAACATAAAAACGAAATATTAAATAACTTCTTAGTAAAGTTCGTACACAGTACACCGAGAGCCCAGTATTGAACTGCGGAATACTTGGACACCGCGCGGCCGCACGTGTCTATCAACACAGAATACATAGGTACCTACACTGTACAGCTGTTGCCTATGTAGCGGGATGGAGGGCGGGGGTGGGTGCCGCCGCGCCGCTCGTGACTAGATCAACGTAAACAGTGCGGCGAGCTTAGGGAGTATAATATCCAAATTTCACTTATTTTTTAGAGACATTTCGATAAAAAATAAGCACCTATTTTTTTTATATCAAGTTAACGAGAATCGAGTACCGAGTACGCTCCATAAGTATTGGAGGTCTCACCAGTCACGCTGTATATGTCGGTAGGTTAGTTGCTTTTAGATTTCATTTCATTCTTTTCATTTTCCTTTGCTACTTTATCAGTACACGGTTGTATGGGTAGTGAGACCTGCAAGTATAGTGTCACTGAACTCTCATCCTTACGGTGTGGTCCCTAAGGTTGCATGTCGTGTAGTGTAGCTTGTGTTGGGCGCAGTTGCTGTTTGGCTGACGCGTTCTCGTGTTGCAGCGGCTGGTTCAGGAGCGACACGCTCATCGGTACCGCCAACGTCAAGCTGGCGCCTCTCGAGACACAGATCACTTTACATGAAGCATTTCCTGTAAGTAAATAAATAAATATTTCGGATGACACACAACGCCATCTAGTTTCAAACTAAGCAGAGCTTGTATGATAACTAGACTGACTGATAGAATACTTATATACTTTTTTTTTGTAAATACACACATATTATACATAGAAAACAGCCAAACTCCGAAACAAACGTTTGCAGATCATGCAAACATTTGGCTCGACTCGGGAATTGAACCCGAGACCTCAGACACAGCAGTCGCATACGCTACCACTGCGCCACCGAGGCAGCCAAAGTATTTGTAGATTATTAACTTGTGACTACCTTGGCGTTGTAGTAGGTGACCGACTGCCGTGCTGAGGTAGTTTCGGATTCGATTCTCAGGTCAGACACTATGTTTGTATTATCTGCAAATATTTTTTTCGAAGTTTGAGTGTTTTCCAAGTAAAGTATTTAAGTTTTTTAACAGTTATTCAAGCTGTCTTAGTACAAGCTCTGCTTAATTTGAAGCTAGATGGCGTTGAGTGTTTAGGTATCCGAAATATTTGAAATTCAATATTTAAAGTAGAGCAATAGATTGTTCTGTCAACACTTCAAAAGTAATCAAGTATTACTGCCAAAGCGACTCTACTCTGCCTGATGGAAAGCATGAACAGAATCCAAGAGTGGTGGTCACAATACTAATTACGAATGCAAACAATACAGTATGGTGACCCACACTATGGCAGCCGACTGAGATGCTTTTTACGCCCCATTTGGAGACGTAATAAGTATGACAGTCATCGTCGCAGTTTAAGCAATGGTCCTCTGGTCTCACACTTACCAACAAAACACAACAGTATGGATGCTGTTGTTTTAGGTAGAAATACAAAGGGGAACACGTTATATGACACTTGTGAAGTCTAGAGTGGATTGGAACTGCATATTGAATATTTCTTTGTTTTGCGAATAGATTCTCATGAAAAAAAAAATATATATTTATCAAACTGCCTCGCTGGCGTGGTGGTAGCTTACTACTGTTCTTGAGGTCCCGGGTTCGATTACTGGATCGGACCTAATGCTTGTATGATCTATAAACATTTGTTTCGGAGTTTGGGTGGTTTTTGTGTATGACATTGGTTGTCTACAACTCCTAGTATAAGTTCTGCTTAGTATAGGACTAGATGGCGTTGTGTGAATGTGGAAAAAACCAATCGATTTGGTCGACGTAAAATTTGTAAGCGTACTCAGTATTTAACCGAGTTGACATAAAAGAGGTTGGTTTTCTGTGTTTTATTGAGATGGAGGAATGCTTTAGTTGAAAGTTCAAGGATATGATTTAAATTCGATTGTATTTACTCTTGTAAATAAATAATTTTGTATTTTTCCAGCTAATGGACGGCCGACGCCCGGCGGGTGGTTCGTTGGAGTTGAAACTGCGCGTGCGCACGCCACTGTTGCAGCAACAGATAGAGAACTCGAAACATCGTTGGCTAGTTGTAGACAACTGATTTATGTGATTATAAATATTTGTAACAGCTTATAGACGTATAACGCTCTTTGTCTATGGACAGTGACGTAATAAAAATGCAATATCAGCCGTAATAAGATCAACACTACAATGCAATATTTTTTATTGTAGATCATTCAAGTTTAATTCTGCGAGCCTTTTCCTTTCAATTACTTCTCAAAGAAGGAAAAGGCTTTTCTTCTTTGAGAAGTAATTCTTAAAGCTGGCCACCCATCCATAGACTAACCTAGCTAAGATTGCTTAACTTTGCAATGTGCTAAAATACTGGGTTACTATTTAGCCACGAGCCTCACGTAGACCATAACAAAAGTCACTATCGCAGGTTATAAATAGAAAAAAAGTTAGATATTAAAAAAAAAAGTGGCTTAAAAACGGTGATATTGCTACTTAGATTTTAACTGGTTAGATGCTTTGGATTTCTGAATTTGTTACTTATTTAATAAAAGTTCAAAGGACATTTTAATCATATGACAGATGACAGTATGTCATATGACGTATATGACATAGTGTCTTGTGTCTTCATCATTGTCATCGCGAGCTTTTAACGGTCCACTGCTGGACATAGGACCATTGTAAGGAGGTTTTGGCTTACTATACCACGCTGGCCAGACAGGTTGATATAGGTTTTGTTTCAAGTTTTCCATCTCCTTACATTGTTGCTTTCCCTTAGTCGGCTTTTACAACATCCAGGGCATAATTAGGGTTGGTTACACTTTGTATTCTTACTCTACCACCACACTGATAACACACATATAAAGAAACTTATATTAAGCTAAAGGAACCATGTTAACACATATGTATATATATGAATAATTCATACAAAGTATGATTAAGAAAAAAAAAGACCAAGTTTAAAGTATCTATGGCTAAACATGAAAAAAAACCACTAAATAATATTATCTTTGAAACGTTACCGGTAAGTTTGTTGTTTTGAGTTTTGTTATTTGATTAGAAACGATTATATATTTTATTCGGTGACCCTTGTGGTGACGGATAAAATATACAGTTTCTCACCATCCCTATTCATCCCGTGGATATCGTAAGTGGCACTAAAGGCACAAAGTACGCAGGACAATATCACTGCAAAGAGGAGGGAAATTTGAACAAATCCTATACTAACCCGTCTGGCCAGCGTGGTATGGTAGGCCTCCTTTCTAAAGAGCGGTTTATGTCCAGCAGTGGGCTGTTGAAGCCTGTTGAGGGTATATTTGTTAATTTAAACAATTCTGACTACATTAGTTACTCTTGTTCAACTTAAATTTATTTGTTTAAACTTGACTGTCAGTTTTCTGTGAACATGCCCTCCGGTCTTTGTGTAACTTCAATAACTCATGGAGAGTCAATTTCGAGATATTTAAACTTTCACATTGTAATTAATAGTGAAGGCATAGGACATTAGTTGTCCCAGGTTTATATCCCATCCAGTGCACTACCCAGGTGAATCTATTCTTAAGATAAGATGGCTTAGAGGGGGTTAAAATAATTGCTATTTTTGTTAGGGCATAAAAAAATTGCTTACTATAAGTTATTTAGTATTAAGATTTTTAATTTATCAATGGGGAGAGGGGAGGTTTGCCACAATCGCCACGCTTGGCATGTGGATTGGCGGTCAGTCAGATGGTGTACTCAGTAGGATGCTGCTGCCCATCGTCTAGTGTACTATCCCTTAGTCGAATTTTACGATATGGGAAGAGATGGGTGGTGCTATTGTTAGAGGGTGCACTCACAACCTTCACCAGATCAAAACGGTGAAGATCGCGGGAAGTTGTTGGATGCGGGCGGCATAGGACCTGCTGTTGTGAAGAACCTTGGGGAGGAATGTCCAGCAGTAGACGTTTATTAGCTGAGATAATGATAATGTTTTTAATTTAATTGTAAAAAAATCTCTTTAATTTTATAACTTTATATAATTCATGATCAATGTAAATATTTTTATACAAGAAAAAGTAAAAAAAATGCACTATATAAAATTTAGAAGGGCGGGTTAATTTTTTAGTGTCAAATAATCTCTAGTTAAAAATCTTAATATATTTTTTTTTATCTGTGCCGCAATATATATTTATTAAAAAGGTGTGAATGTTTAAAATTCAATTTTGAACTATATTCGTAATATCTTAAAGTCTAAATTCTTTAATTGTATCAAATTTAGTTATGGTATGTGTCATAATAGATCTTATGTTGAATATAATATAATTAGTCTCCACATGTTATTGTGAAAACGTTTATATTTGTATGATAATAAATGTAATTAAATTTGTTATGTCTATAATTCTTGTATTATGTACTTACCTAATCAGTAGCCTGCAGAAACGCAGGCACCACCCTCGGGACTCTCTCACTCAGGCGAAGTTCCATACTGCGTTGTCCACATTCGACATCAGAATGGTAACCACCACTCTTGGATTCTACTCATGCTTTCCATTAGGCAGAAAAGCATCATTTAGTCAGCTATTGTAAACAGAAACGAAGCATAATAAAAGTCACAGAGTCCAAAACTCCCTCTTATTTTTGGGCGTCGGTGGTCACTTACTGTCATTTTATCCGTCTGTTTGTTCCCCTCCCTTCACTATAAATAAAATTAATACTCACTTCTCATATCTAATACATGGCCGTTAAATCCCACCGGTGATAATGGGAATCGAACCCATGACCTGTAGCTAGTTGTAGACTATTTGAAATATAAATAAAATATATTTCATAAATATTTCAAATACACTTCTCTGTTTTTGTTTTCTACCATAAATTATTACTGCATCATTCTGATAATTGACTGGTACAAAGTGCCTTAGGCATTAATTCGGCATTTCTACAATAAGTGCAGGAAGGAAGTTTTATGTAAATAAATAGTATATAAAATAAATAAAAGTAAAATAAAATTAATTTTGTTAAAAAAAGATGTGGCCCATGAGGGGATCGAACCCGCGACCTTCGCGTTATTAGCACGACGCTCTAACCAACTGAGCTAATGGGCCGATATGTACTCATCTGAAATAATGGTTTACTTTGTCTTCAGTATTATTGTTCAGTTCAGTTATTGCAATTTTTCTTTTTTTTACACAAAAAATATATTTAAAAAAGCGTCATGCATGTATCCTTATTTCTTCAAAATTATTAAGTTAAGGTTATTAATATTTTTAATTTTTGGGCAACACACGCAGAAACATACAGTCTTTTGATCTGAGTCCAAAGGATTTTATGTTAATTAATTGTTTGTTTGTTTATTTACCTTTCGTGATCCCTGCATGTATTTGGTCAGAAATGAAATTATTAGTTCGTGATATTTTAATTCATACATTCACTAATTTTCCTTTTCTTTTCGACATCATAAAGCAGGAACTGTTTTTAATATGATACGTTTTTTTATTATTTTGAAATCTTACAATTTTCTTAAGACCCGTGTAAATGGACCCCGTGTGCACGCTACGAACACGCTAATAAGCAACAGATGGCGTTACCAGCAGTATGAAGTGAAAAGTTTTAAGGTCGTCACGAAAGCTTAATGTAACCATTTTAATAATAGGGGGCGCTTGCACAGTATTTCTCTTCTCTTCTTCCTCCGTTTCAGATATTTATTATCATGTTGTTTTAACTCATGGACACGTCCATGTTTAAACTGTACTAACTTTATCATGCGTTTGAAGAATAAAAAGTTAAACGATGGGCTACGCTTTCGGAAATTGGATTCAATACTATGTCTACTAATACTTTAAAAAGTAAATGTTTGATGTTAATATGCTACTAGCTATCCGATTTGAGCTCAATCAGGTGTAGGTGTGCCTTACTACACTTCGTCTCACGAAAAGAGTCCATTAGACGCGGCGCTACACTTACGATGGAATGTTGCCAGCCTATACTATTGGATTGCCCAAAAACCAGCAGTTAGATAAATATAAACATAAAACATAGATTTAAATTTTAGTTTTAAAATCAAATTGTGGTAATTGGGTTTATTCCAGACTATCTTAATATTTTACATATTTGCACTAAACAAATAAATTTTTTGGAATCACATTTAGAAACGCTTTTTCCATCAACTTAAAACAGTTTTCGGGTCTTTATTTTGTTTTAATAGTTTAGACAACATAGGTTGTGTCCAGGTTATTTTCAAATAAATACCTTTTTCGTGCAACTTCCGTTACATTTTAGTTTTCAAATACAGTATACCCTTTAGAATTTTCTAAGAGTGTCGATAAACTTTAATGAAATATCTTAATCTTAAACATTAATAAAATACTTTCATCTTAATAAGTATAGAAATATAAAAAAGTCTTCTTCCGGGGGTCTTTGCCCCGCGCCTCGGATAGAAGCCTTCGGTATATATCCACAGCCTTTTACAGTGCTCTGCTGGACATAGGCCTCATATTGGCAAGGAGGTTTTGGCCTACTATACCACGCTGGCCAAACTGGCTGGAATAGGGTCTGTTTCAAGTTTTCCTTCGCTTTGTAATGATATTTTCCTGAATAGTTTGTTTCCTTAGTGGCCTCTTGCGACACCCACGAGATGAATAGGGGTGGCAGCACTATGTATTTTTAATCCGTCACCACACGGAGTAGGTAGCAAGCTGTTGATACACTAACATATTTTTAACATACGAATATATTTTACAATAGTTATTATCATTAGTTAGTTACTCCTCGAGCGATTATAATAGGCTAGATGACACCTTAGTCAAATACTTACTTTTTATCATCTGTCAAAACGACAATTTTGTATCAAAAATGTACTAAATACCAAATTGTGACGTCACTGTTTTAGACTACTCAATTGAACAGTATATTTCACTGTATATTTGATTGAATTTCGTAATAATAAAAAAAAACTATGTTAATTGTGTTTTCCGAGATGTTTCGCTATATTAGTTTTAATGACGTGCACTTTGGTATTTATTTACGATACAGTCATCTACCCAAATGCACATTATTAATCTAAAAGTGACACGTTAATTTTGGATATTAATAATCCGTAAAGAACATGACGATGAAAAATAACCGCACCATTGTTGGTTATAATTATATTGTACAATAAAAAGCCAAGGTTTGTAAATTTTATACAATTTCTTTTTATTACGATTTGATAGAATTACCTCTGTTGACTATCTTTAAATCGCCCACTAAAGTGATGCGCTATAAAGTGACAATCCATGCGTTTTTATATGAACAATTATTTCGTGCATGTTTACTATAATTGTCGTAATCATTTTATTGAGTCCAATAGGAGATGAGCAGTTTCTATAAACGTCGAACAATCAAGGTAAGTGAAAAAGAAAGGAAATGATATTCCATATTTACATCAGTCTCTATGGCAGTCCTCTATCGCCTTTAGCATGGAGAGTGTTCTGACGAACTCTTCCAACTGATCCCATCCTCTCCGTTCCTCCAGAGGACAACTCGTGGTAGCCTTGGAAGTCACCGTTTTAGAATGGTAGACATACGCTCCCAAACTAAACGGTTCGGTTCTTCCTTCCTGTGCAAATTAGTTAAAGCCTGGAATTCAGTACCAGCGCACGTGTTTCCCTCCCACTACGATCCCGGGTCCTTTAAGCGGGGCGTGAAAAAGCATCTCATTAGGCCGCCATGGCGTGGGTCGCCATACTGCACTGTCTTCATTCACAGTGAGTACGGCGACCACCGCTCTTGGATTCTATTCATACTTTCCATCAGGCAGACTAGAGTCACTTTGGTAGGTTTCTATAAAAAAAGTCTGCTTTTACACCATTTTTAAGAAGAGATCACTCTTCTTGTCATAAAGCCATATCTCTAGCTCTGTCTTCTGATTTGGCAAGGAACTAAATGTATAATTGTATCATCACCTTTAAATATTCCAGGATGTGAAGTTATCAAGATGATTACAACCTGCTTCTGCAAGCTGTACGAGAGTCAGATCTCAGCTAAGTTCCATTGTGGGATAAGTCCTTACAAAATTATTGATTAAATACGAGTATGGCTGAAGTGTGTGCAGGTACTTAGTGCGTGTTAGTATCGTGTCAGTACCACTCACTCAGCAGGCTCCGTTTGACGTCATCGTGGTCACGTGACGCGAAGCTTGACAAGTGGACTGATCCGTATGTTGATCAACGCTCATATCTACCTGTACACTTAGGCCCGTATTTTAAAACGCGGCTCAATCGTGATTCTAATCTTAAAACTGATTTTAAATAGACATTGAACGTCACAAAAAAAAATGTTCATGAACACCAAATATATTTGTTTACGTGAGACAAGCTGAAGCTATTCTCCAACACTGATTTCTGAAGCGTTTTAAGGTAAATAAACGTGTTTTAAGATGGTTTGTTCTGAATAATTGCGAGAGATTACCTTTTCCTTATTTTATTACGAAAAAATTACTTTTCATATAGACATGTTATGTATAACGTGGTTGTGGTGGACGTGTTCAGTGAGGTCAAAGCCAGAGGTCGTGGCTTCGATCATTTGCACCATCATTTGCTCTGTGTATGGGTGTAATTGATTTATAATATGAATGTATTTAGAACTATACAAGTATATTCATTAGCAGTCTGGTTAGCATGGTATAGACGCCGAGTAATTTGGGATCTGACGACGGTGTGTGGGATGTGTTAAGATAGTATGGATATATTATTAGTATTAGAATTTCAGCTTTGTTTATTTAACAAGAATATTCGTTGTGAGTGTGAGAGCAGTATTTATAAAACAAACTATGAGGTAAGTTTCAAGTACATGCTAACAGGGACTTCCCCTATAATGGAATTCGGTTAAAAGAATTAGTCACTCTCCAGAATATTCAAAGTCAAGACTGATTATTTTATCTTTATACTTTTATCAAATAGATAGGAAACTCTTTATTTCTATATTTTAATAAGCGTAATATTAAAGTGGAAGCGCCATGTTTTGGCACAAATGAACGGACTCGATCAGGGTCATAACACAATCTTGCAGAAATCTGGTGTCAATCAATTGTTTCGTTGCTTTTCACCGACTGAGATTACCGGATTCCTAACCCCTTTCCGCTGACTCTCGGGGAGGGCCTTCTAGGCCAGTAAAGCACTCTTAACTCGTTTGCCCAAACATGCAAAATAAAAGAGATATGAACAAAACTACAAAAATTGCGTTTTTAGGTAGATATGTTCTTCCAGGCAATCTTAGGCCTGATCAAAAAGTTTCCAAGAGACAACTGTAGTTGAAGATAATTAATATACTCGTATAAGACAGAAAAATAACATATTTAGCACACGTTAAATACACTCTCATATACGGCCATTCACTGTGTCATAATTAATCCTCGTAAATTTGACCTCGTGTCTTCCTTTCGTCGTGAATTGATGATTCAATTGTTTGCTCTACTCAGCTACTTTCCTATTATATATGACATCCTTTTCCAGTTTCTATGTTCAAATATAACATAACTCTTCCTTCGTCAAATAAACTTACTTTACTATGTCCTTTTTTGTGCGGAAATTCCCACGTATACCGTTGAACGGTGGTTATGTTGGACTCGAACTGACTAAAAACAGCACGCCGTCTCAGGTACTAATAGCCGGGGAACCAGGTGTACCCTAAAAAGGAAATCCCTGGAACCGCGACACACCTCGCGCCATCTACCTACGGCTTGCACATGCCCCCCCTCGTGTAGGAACCTCCATGTTCCCTTTTCTTCCTGCCCCCAAAGGGCGAGCGCGGTCCACAGCGCTCACATCGCCATCCCGGCACTATACTGTGCCCTACTCATAGAATCGCGACTATTTTTCTACTCTTGTTCAATCTGTCTTCTTTTAAAACGTTCTCGTTTCTCTGACTGCACGGTTGGTCTAGTGGTTTAAGTGGTGGCCACGCCGCCCTCTACTGTGTTGTGGATTCAAACCCCACATGGGACAACACTTTGTGTGATCCACAAATTGTTGTTCTGAGTCTGGGTGTGCTTTGTGTCCGTTTCTTGTATGTTTGTAAAGTCCCTCGCGACACAGGATTTATTCCTAGTGCGGGCGTTGTATTTAAAAAAAAAGAAAAGAAATCTAAATTTCAATATAGCCTCTAGTAGGCTTTGTTTTAAGAAGAATGTTCGAACTCATTTTTCAATATTTTAGTAAATCACAACCGTAAGGGGTTTTGTATTTGTGTGTGTTTATAATTCAGCAAGTTAAATGTTAATATATGTGTATTTGAGCACAAATATTCAGAGATGTTCTTCAACTTGATCCTTAATGTTTATCCCTCCTAAATGTATCTTATCATTTATATTTGAATCATGTTAAGGTAGGAATATAAAAAAATGCTTGTGGTATAAAGCTCATCATTGAACAATTTCATTTTTGTGCATAAAATGTCGAAATATGTGCATTTATAAATATTTAGTTAGTTTTTGGTTTAATTAGTTCTGATTTTTTTTCGTTACATCAATCACATAAGTCATTATTATTTGATGAATTATGTATAATATTATTGAAGTCAATGTTACGGTGATCTCGGTAGTAAGTTGCGGTCAGTTTGGTAGTGCGTTACACAAACCATAACCAATTAGTTAATTTGTTTTTACAGAGTAATTTGTTCTCTAAAGAAGTTTTAGAAGCCTTAAAATACATTTCGATCAGATTTCCTACAGAAAAGCGATATTATGCTTTCATGACAAATGCTTAAGTGTAGTTTATGTCACGACAGACTTAGCAGCAACATAAATAGAGCGTTAAGTCTAATTAAGTTACCTTAATGTCTATGATGGACTACTAACCGATTTTGACCACGGAGACCAGCCTACTATGTCGGAAATATTATAGTGCGTGAGTGTGTGCGTAAACATAAGTGCACTCTCTGTTCCCTTACTCCCATAATCCGCGTGGACGTCTTTTTGACGACGCACCTGGGGCAAGATCAGTCACAAAACTGACGATTTTGCGTGCTCTCCCAAAGATGAGGATAAAGACCATAAATTCCAATTCCTGGGTAGTTATTAAAAACTCAATAACAATTCTTCAGATCGACCGGGTCGTACCTGAGACCTCGCGATCGGTAGTCACATACGCTAACCGCTAGATCAACAATGCAGTCTTTATTATTTAACGATATACCTCAAAACAATATCATGGGTGGCACTTTACGAGATGCTTGCGGACACAAATACCAGGAATTAATCTTGAGTATAATTTTTTGGTTTAAGAATCTCTGGAGCTACCACTTATTATATATGAACCACTATTTTTATAGTATATAGTATTAAAGACTGTTCGTGTGGTGACGGATTAAGGATACATAGTGTTACCGCCCTTATTCATCCTGTGGGTGTCGTAAGAGGTGACTGAGGGAAGAAACTATTCAGGAAAATACAAGGAGAAGGAAAACTTGAAACAAACCCTATTCCAACCCGTCTGGCCCGCGTGGTATAGTAGGCCAAAACCTGCTCCTAAGGAGAGGCTTATATCCAACAGTGGACTGTAAAAGGCTGTTGAAGAAGTATTAAAGAGAGGCCTATGCCCAGCAGTACACTGTTGCTGTTGCTGCTGTTGATAAATGTGATGATTATGAATTTTTAAGAAAGTACAGAAGTGTTTAACACCAGGTCATAGACCTATAGAAGCAGATCTGTGAACATAGCGTATGTAAAGTTAGAAATGGTCAGAAAACTATTGTTCGAATTGTATTTAGGGAAGGAAGATGCCTCCTACGCGATTGCGAGCTTTTACGTCACAGACTTCTGAGGCCACGTGCTTTTAGAAATGAATTAGTATTTTAATTGTGAAAAATATATTTTTAACGAAGTGTGGGATGTTCTTTGTCTAATACTGGTTTAACTAAAAATAAAATCTACGTATGTTCTATGGGTAGCGGATTTCTCGGAATATGGGTCGTTTGTCGCTATTCTCTTGGAAATATTGTGCGGACATTACCACCAGTGTGCTTTATTTTCTATGTTGATAAGTAAACATGTAGTGTTTCTTGTATTATACGGTTTCTGGTGGATTGATGTACTCAATGTGGCAGTGCGTTTAGCGGGTTAGTTATAGTTTTTCCTTCGCCGGTACATCGCTTGCTACCAAAGATACCTATTCAGGTAAAAAAATATATAAAAATAAACGATTAAGCTCTACAGAGTAAAGTATGTAGGCACAACTATATTTCAGACTAGCTGTAGCCCGCGGTTTCGGTCGCGTGGAATTTGGCCTGCCACATTAAGTTTCGTAACAGATCATTTTAAATAAATATGTATATTTTTTAATATACAAACAATACTGTGGTAAATTATCTTCGTGTAACTTCAATGGTTTAGGTACCGTACGCCTAGATAACTCTCAAATGCCAGTTTTTTCCGATTTAATTGACATATATCCTTAAATTACGATCAAAATTACATAAAATCATTATAAATTGTAGCCTATATGTTATTCCGACCTATATTACTGTAAAGTTTCATACAAATCCGTCTAGTACTTTTTTCGTGAAAGAGTAACAAACATCCATACTCATAAACTAACGCGTTTATAACATTAGTTGGATTTGCTTTAAGTAATGTCTTAGTTATTATAATTTATTTGTCACCCGTAAAAGTGCCTAACATATATTATACCTGTCATTGTTATCGTTGGATAAATATACGTAATTTATCATCTGTTTTATTACTCAACTATTTAGGTATTTGCATAGAAGGTGCTGTTTTGTTAGCAGGGGAATCACCTTATTACCCTATGTTGCCAGCGTTGATTCCTACCATTTTTAGAAGTTTATCAAATAAAACAAAAATATTTTTCAATTTTTAACTGGATATATGATAAAGAATTACAGTTATTTTGCTTCCAAAAAATTAGTGTGTTTATATCTACACTTGTATATCGGTTCTAGAATGAAGTAGCAAAATTTGGAGGTGATTGTTATAAGGAGTTGTGAAAGATGTGATAAAAGAAAGAGGTATCGTATTGCCGAAACTGTTTATTGGGAATTTAGAAAGTGCCTTCAAATTTTTAGAATTACAAAGACTCAGCATGGATCGAAGTTTTAATCTATCACTCAATAGATGGCGTTGTTTTAGCTATCTTAATCACGCAATCATTCTGTTACAAAGAGCTAAGGTTAAGTGAATACAGCAAGATCAACCGCACTTGGTTGTGTTATTAAGAAAGCGGCCATGTTCCGACTAATTAATCATTCAGTGTGATTAATATAAATGCAGAATTACAATATTAAGTACTTATAGTCTTTAAGCTGTATGAAGGACGGATAGACGGAGAGACAGTCGCATGTATATATATTTAAATTACAAATAAATTACCAAGTGTGAAATGTTATTATGTGAACAAATGTGCATTATTAGTAATATCTATAAGTAGCATCATACAAGGTAACAAGTGGAAGTACCTAAAGAAGTAAGTCATCGATTTTTGCAAGACTGGTTATTTCATACTAGGGGTTTTACTAAGAGATCTTCATGACATGAGAAATGCGTATTATTATAGTTTTAATAAAATAATACTATACTGAATTCTCGCAATAGAGAAGTTGATTTTTACCGTAGGAGAGCTTATATATTAGTGATATTGAATGTTCTAACGTAGTCGAATTATCCAAATCGTGTTGTTTCATAATAAAACTTAGTACGCCTTGTATAGGTTACCGATATTTTATACCCGTAGCCTACACAACTCCCTTGGTACATTTCCACTAATACTCGTAATCAAGTTAAGCGTCAGAAATAGTAGCAGAATATTTCCAAGGTTATTTCTATTTAACAGAATACTTTGTTAAACTACCAATGGGCCAGAAGATCGAATTATCAGTGATATAACACATTATATCTTAGATTACTGCAATTATGTCTACACCTACGTAAAACTCGTGAAGGTTTTAAAATAACAACAACACTCTGTAGCTATTACTGTAACCTCATTTCATATCCATTTTGTGCCCTGCTATGGTATCTTGAGACATCTACTTCTTAGTAGTAATATCACCTTAATATTATCCTGAACCGTGATACTCTGTTGGGCGGACATTGCCCCCAGTCGATCGATTCTAATTTTACCACAAGCATTGCAAATATTTGGGTGTTATACGTACATTTACACACCAAATCAATACTATCCTTCGAAATAAAATATACCAAATCTTTATTTATTCTGCCTATAAGATCTTAAAAAAATAAGAAGGTATGCTAAAACCGTAGTAAGTGGAGATTAATTATCGTCTCTGGAAAATAGGCGTGACATTATCTACTATAAGTAGTAACTAGGGTTTTTGTGAAGAGTCATACGTTAACCTTGGAAGAGACTTGTTTTGTCACATGGGCGCGACCGAAGCGATATCACTCTCACAGTAAAACAGATCTAAAAGAAATATTTCTTTCCTTTTTAGTAATAGTAAGGTTATCAGACATACATATATGGACAGTACCCTCTGCCCTCTCGATCATACCAGAGAAAGAAGAGGGATGGTACTTAAAAAGGCATTAAAAATAACACTTGTGACTCCTGAGGTCGCCATAGGCAGCGATAGTCACTCATCATTAGATGAACACTGTGCTCGTTTGCAATCGACTTAATTTAGAAAAAAGCAATAAGCTTAAGAAATGTACTCAAAAAATCCCAATTATAAACTCTCAGTATTACAAATGATATATATACATGTATAAATCTATTATTTGTATAGGTTGGGTAAACTTCACTGTAAGGTACCTCAATTTGAAATACTATTATGAACAGTAAGACCGTCTAAAGGTCCATTCACAAAACAGAATGTAAACACAACCGGCCTCGGCATTGCGGAGTTCCCGCGAATCAATACAGCCCACCGAATGTCAAGTTGAAGGGGCTGGGGGAGGCTGAGGGGCGAGAGGAGAGGGAGGGAGTTTGCTGACGTCATACGCCCACGCGACACCCGGTGGCAGCAGGGCGTGGAATTGGTGTGTGTAGTGGCTTATGTAGACTGATAGCGATTCGAGGCGAGATATATTTTTTTTTCTAGATTGTACTTTGGTTAGGATACTGGCAAATTAAGTGTCTCAATAAGTAAGTGAAATAGGTGTATCATCAATTCCGGAGGTAGTAATAATAAATGAGTCTTTCTTTATTAGTCAATGGATACTTCTAACGATTAATTCGATACAGTAAAATGAAAGCCCTAATAAGACGATTGCAACGTGATTAAGTCATATTTAAGTTCTCGTAGCTCTTGTAGAGCTCGCTACGAAATGATCGCCGGAGAGACTTGCTTCGGCATATTTATTCCAAATGATACGATATCACAGTAAACCGATGTTTGATTCTTCCTTTTCTTCTGTGGGTTAGAGCGATTAAAGAGTGACATCACACACACTTAGGTTCGTGTATTTTATCAAGTGCTTATTGGTCACTGAGTATACATTTATTTGTATAAATTAGTATTCATTTCTTTGTTTTTGTTTACTAAACTGAAGAATAATCGTTAGCTTGTTCAATAGTTCTAGTCATGTACCATCGGGGACTAGAATCTGCTATGCCTTATGTTTTTTACTTCCTTAGATAACACTTTTAAAGTTATTCAGTTATACTCGTTTATTTCATAATTAGTATATATTAACGAGTTTTCCTGCAAAGAGGATATCTACCCTGGAATTGTTGTAAAAGAAATTATTCCATAAAGTGAAAATACTGGTACCTAAATAGTAGACAGCAGACCCTGACCTTCTTGCGTTATTACCCAATTTATTCGTAAAATTAATGTTCGCCATTTTTTATTTCAAAAGAGATGTACTCCTAGATGATTTTGGTACTAGCGACCAGTCAATTACGCAGAAGATATTACAGTAAAGGTGATTATTAGAAGGTGGCTGGCAGCAGATGGATGCGAATTATCCAAGACCGGGATGGTTGGCGTTCCTTGGAGGAGACATTCGTTCAGCAGTGGACGGTGATAGGTTGAATATATATATTACAGTGCACAAGTGTGTGGGTAAATACAGGTGCGCTCTCTGTTCCCTCACTCAAGTACTACGGTGGGACGACTAGCCAACACGATAGGGGGAGAGATCAGACGCAGAACCGATGGTTTCATGCGCTCTCCGAGGCACCTAACGAGACTCCAACTTCCAAACTTTCGGCTGATATTAAGCATTTCTATAATCAAAAAACTCAAAAAACCTTTTTGACTGGAGACGGCAATTAAACCCAAAACCAACTAGGTAGTGCCTTTGTATTCTTAAAGTACCAATTTAATAGTATTAGACCTATCACGTAAGAGGGACCAGAGTTGCTAAGGTGTGGGTGTTTATTTGATTCTGTTTAATAATAGTTGATATAGAAGTCAAAGCTTCGTCTGTACACCAATAGTTTATCGTTATTGACTGCCTCGATGGCGTAGCGGTAGTGAATGCGACTTCTGTGCTTGAGGTCTCGAGTTCGATTCCCGGGTCGTCCGACCCGTGTTTGTATGATCTGCAAATATTTGATTCGAAGTTTGGGTATTTTCTATGTATAATATGTATGTATTTATAAAAAAAAAAGCATGTAATTATTCTATCAATCAGTCTAGTTATCATACTACAAGCTCTGCTTCGTTTGAAACTAGATGGCGTTGTGTGTTAAATGTCCGAAATATTTATTATTATTGTTATTGTCGAATCCGTATGACCAAGTAGTTTCATACAGTTGGGCAACTTTCGAGTATAAAGACTTACATGAAACCTATATATACTTGAACAGTATACACGACTTCTACAAAAATACTTTAGTTCTATGAATAGCGCTTAAATATCACAAAACATTTAAATAGTTCGCTTGTAAAATTTTCAAATGCTTTTAATAGGATTAATAGACATAATATTCTGTTCGACACTGTTCTAAATGTCAAACCTATGCCTTTATTTTGGGATAAGCTTTGAGGTTAACAACATAATAATACACGAACATCAAAATTCGGCATTTTAGTAAGGAAACCGTACGATGAAACAAATAAATTACCCATTGATTGTTTTAAGAACTTCATAGAAACGTGACAAGAAATTGAGGCCAATCGACCTATAGAACCTACATATGTCGTAGGATTTCTTCGAAAACTTTCTAGAAAACACAATTTCTCACACGGATAACGATTGTTTCTCGCATACCCACGTCTAATAAGGGATGGGGGAACTCTGGCTTGTTCCGCCGTGAATAATATAGATTCTATTTGAATAACAATGCGAAATATATAATAGCTTTGTCTACAGTTGTGAAGGCGTTGGCGTGATGTATGAATAAAAATAAGAATTTGTTACGCTTTTGTGTTTCATGCATACATAACGAGCAATTTCCCGCAGTTTCACATGTTTTATGGTCATTTTACAGCTCCCAAGGGTCGTGGTGTGTGTAGTCTATAAATGTGTAAACTGTAATACTGACGATAGGTCAATTACCCGTAACTTTTCTTGATTTGGAAAATGTGGAGCTTTTTTCAAACTTGACTTGTAGTTTCGGAGTGTGTGGTATATGTGTGGGTACTTGTGCAATGGGTTTATTAAAACAACACATAGTTTTTAGATTCATTACACTGCATGTGTATGTTGTACCTGTTTATGTGATTACACTAATTTCACGTTGCAGATTGATTTTTTTTCAGAAAGGAAGTGTATGAATTTTTACTAAAGATTTTTTTTTTAATAAATCAATTTATGTTTCCAAATGAACTTCGAGTCAACTACAAAGTTGACATTCCAACTTTATGTCTTTCTAATAGTGTTTTTCTCATTTTCTCTTTCTGTTTATGTCTATTCGACTCTCACAGTTATAATACATTCATAATGTTTGTAATATTATCAACAGATGGCGCTGAGAGCGATTAAAATCGCGCAATGGTTTGGTTACATGGTAGGGTAAACTTTTACAGTTTATTAACAAATTTAACTCGCTCTGGGGTACTGAAGTTTAAACTGAATGGGTATTACTGGGCTCTGGGATATGTTGTGCCGATAAATGTATACCTTTTTTACATGGGACTTCAGTCGTCAGGTAGCCTCCCTCACCATACATAAAATCAAGTCTGCCTCCCTGGGGGGTAGGCACAGGCATAATAAACGTCTCCTCTTCGCCAGTATTTTAGTCTTACGTAATAGGTGGCGAGCCTGTTCCCGCTAATTGCAAAACCTTAAAAAAAATATATTTTAATAAATAAATACTTAATATATATAACTATTTGCCAAATACAGTAAGCTAGATAATTCAACTATATTTAAGGTCCATTTACATTTGTAAATAACTAATGTTTTCTTGACACCAAAAAACTGAGGAGTGACGTAATCTCGTCTTCCTCGGCGAACTTATTTATCTGGAACATCTTTTGAAATGTTGCTATCTCCCTCCCACATGAGATGTCCAAAATATTGGTGTTTTTCACATTCTTTTACTCTTGTAAATTTTTGTGTTGCTCTGCTTTGTTGGCAAAAAAACCATGTATAATAACTTGAAATCACACAAAATATTGATGCTACCATTCCCTTTGTTTGGAATCACAATGAATAATGTAAACGTCAATGGAACTTTGCTATGTGAGTGAGGGGTCCATTTCATCCACCTACGTAGTCTTAAAAATCTTAAAGATTAGTTGGACCTTCTATTGAAGTACACAGGGTCGAAAACCTCATGATTATAAAAAGATGGCGTCAGAGTGTTAAAAGTTTATTTATTTTTTCATTACTTATAACTTTACACAGTTAATATTCAGAATATCAATTAAAATTACTTTAAAAGTAAAAGTAATATAAACCAATGAACTAATGAAACTATTAGTGTTGCGAAGAAACTGTATAATAATTGATGATAATGATTTTCAAAGGTATAATGTCCAATCCTACGCAGTGAAAAGCAATTTTCGCACGAGAAAACTGGCATTAACTGAAATTTAATATTTCAAGTGGGAAGCGTGTGGGATATACACTGAAACAGAAACGTTAACGCAGTTACTTGACGTTTAACTATCCACTTTTTGCCATAATCTCTGTTAAATAAAATAATACTAAAGTTACTTTAGTGTAGTATCTTACCTACGAATAAGAAATAGCAATGAAATATTCTGACTTGAGAAACTATGTTGCTAAGTTTGTGTTTACCAATTTGACTTTTATTGAATTGGTTACTTTTTAATTGAGTTACATTTTAAACATATATAAGTATTACGGTTCATGTCTTCGAAAGATAAACTACTAAACTTCAAATGTTACGAGAATTATTCATTCCATTAGTAGGACGTGATTATATATTCTATATATTTATCATTCAATGGCCAATGGTATAACCAATTTCAGGTAGTAGAGTCATGCTGATTTCAGGACAAACGAATCGGTTCGACCGGGGCAATACTACCCTATCAACCTAAAGCGACAAACAATAACTGCCATGCTTTTCACGTCTCAAAGCGATACGTGGAAAAGCATCTCACTAAGCTGCTATAGTGTGGATCACCATATTGCATTGTCTGCATTTGCAATGGGTATAGTGACTACAACTCTTGGATTCTATTCCTGCTTTCCATCAGGCAGGGTAGAGCCACTTTGGCAGGTTCTTAGTATAGAAAAAAAATGTAATACTTCATTTGAATTTCTATGTCAATTGACTCAATACTACCAGCACAGAATATTGTACCATTTCCCTGCAATACAGAATTCAAGATCGCGTTTATGTTTACGGCGCAGTTTGACAATCGCAGGTTATAAGTAACGAGCGATTTAATAGAAAATTCGCAACCCATCAGTTCCCGCTGAACCTTCTTTCTCTCTTTCCATCTTTCTCATATTGAGAAAATTAATTACGAGAAATGTTTGTAAGAAGTAATAAAATATTTGTGTAAAAAGGTAATGATTAAAGGGTTGTAAATTTTTGTTAACAAAGGTCCAATTGACGAAAGAAACATCTCCTGTACCAAACACCGGACCCCAAGCCGATAGATTTATCGACCTGCCGTAAGCATGAATGGCGCGTTGACGTCACCGGTCACGGAGCGAGGGGTGACGCCAGTTCGAGGTGAGGGACGCGCGAGGCAGCGGGGGCTACAGGGTGTGCAGCCTTGAACTTGCTGCATCGATCTAGCAGCCCTGCACTTGAACGGAGTGGGAACTTCGATGTTTGCGTCATAGCTCTGTTGTGGCCGTGAATCATGGGTTTGATAGAAAACGAAAGCTTAAATTGTTATAACACGCTTGTGTTCACTAAGCACAAATTGTTTGGATTACTGTTTCTAAAAGGTTACTAATACTTTTAGAAAAATTTGGAAAAATAGGCATTTAAGTCAACCGAAAGCGAACTCCAATTCGAAAACGTTACGTGATACTGCGAAATTTGTTGTAGATAATATTTTCATACAATAGAACGGGTTAGTTCGTATTATTTTTCGGTTTTAGCATATTTGTTAGCTTATTACAGTACAGGCAAATTTTTCGTGTCAGGTATATTTCCTCAACTGAATTCTAAATCATAAAACGAAAACAAAATACCCAACCTCAAATTAGTATGTTAATATTTTATCGAAATTCTTGACCAAAATACATCAGTCTTATTTTACATTTATATTATGTAGGTCTATCGTGTGTAGTACTTACAACGTAGCATAGTACGACAAAACCTCCTTTTTAAGGAGACGCTTATGTCCAGCAGTGGACTGTTAAAAGCTATTGATAATAATGAATACTTACATCGAAATTAATTATACAAAAATACATTCTTGTTGATAAACAATGAGCATCACTCCTCCTACAAGTACTAGCCAAGTTTTCTGTATCGGTTGATTGTTTGAAGTATATATTATACAATTTGTTTGATGTTTTTATGCTTGTGCCTTTATAGACCGGGCACTGTACGATACTTGCAATACGAGGAATTGGTTGTTAGAGAACACTTACTAATCACACTATAGACGTATGTTTGTTGTTTCACACGGCGTGACGTCATTCCAGACTCCATGACAGTATTGAGCGTTTTTGGGGGATTTTTTTAATACAATACACGTTTATAATGCAAATATTGTTTTGTTTCCTTAAAATAAAAGTTTTTTGGGAAAAAATAGATGTTAGGGTATATAAATGAGGTTTTTAAATTTAATCAACTAGCCTATTGTCGTTTATGTTAGCTTTAGATGGTCGAAACACTACAATATGATTATTATTAAAATTAAGTATAAAGCATTTTTTTCTATCTTGCCAGAAAGGTTTCATTTTTCGGAAAGGTTTGCATTTATAATTGATATATAACATTACTAAAAGAAAATTTAATAAATAAAATTATACAGAGGCGCGTATAAATCACAAACTAATTAGTTAAAAATTAGTATCAATTTGCTTTGTTTATTATATTGTTAATTTATAACTGATATTGTTATGGTGATATTATTATTATTGAGTTATAATAGTGTTTATAACTGCGTCCTTGAAAGGAGTAAGTAGAGGCGTAAACGCCCACATTTTCCGAGCAACAATTTGGTTCGCGTGCGGGCGAGCTTGCTTAAATTAAGCAATTTGGCGATAAAGTAGGGAAAATTAAGAGTATATTAAAGTATGAACAGACTAAACAATTTTATCAATGACGTAAGAAATAAGAGGTAGGAGGGTGTCCTATTTTTTATATATTACTTAACAAATATGGCATAATTTGTATTAATTGACAAACGAACTCATGAAATGTAATTATGTTAACCAGAGAGATTGTGTCTTTGTTGAATTTTTACCATTTCATTTAGTTAGATATAATTTCCGCGTGGTGACGGATTAAGATTACATAGTGTTACTACCTCGTTTTTTTTCAATATTTTTTTTGTAGAAATCTACCAAAGTGACTTAACTCTGCCTGATAAAAAGCATGAATAAAATCCAAGAACGGTGGTCGCTGTACTCACTGTGAATGACGACAATGCAGTATGGCGACCCACGCTATGGAGGCCTAGTGAGACGAGACCCGAGATCGTAATGGGAGGGAAACACGTGTGCTGGTAATGAATTCCAGGCTTTAACTGATTTGCACAGGAAGGAAGAGCCGAACCATTTTATTCGGGAGCGTATGTCTACCATTCTGAAACGGTGATCATCCCGTGAGTGTTGTAAGAGGCCACTGAGAGAGCAAACTACGCCATCACTGCAAAGAGAAGAACACTTGAAACAAATCCGATACCAACCCGTCTAACCAGCGTGGTATAGTAGGCCAAAACCTCCTTACTACGGAGAGGCCAATGTCGAGCAGTGGACTGTTACATGAGATATAATATTGCTTTGTCTAGGTAGTTTCTGCCTGGGCGGTGCAGCGTGAAGTCCTCACTGCAGTTATTGGAGGAGATCTCTCGCTACCGGCCGTCACACGCTCCATGGTCGGTAGCGACAGTTGTTTTACCGCGGTCGCAACCTTCTGCGAAGATGTAATTTCGCGGAAGGAGGCGGCGGACAAGGCCCGGGAGGACGACCTCCAGTCGGACCCAATTCGCCGCCGGCGAACCGGGCGGCGGAGGCGCGCGTACCAGCGCCTCATGCCGCCTTGAGTGTGGCCGCGGGTGGACAGGACGGGTTTTCCCCTCCATCCGCTATAGTGGCCAGCCGCGAGGAGGCGACGTCCGCGTGTGCCGTACGTCGCCCAAATGGAGAGGTTATCCGTAGAAGGTGCCCACGGTAGCGGACAGGCGCTAGGAGGGATCTGGATGTCGTAATAACAGATGTTCCCGGATTCCTCCTATGTCAGGCGCAGAGTGGCACACCGTGTGGTTTTAGTCGGTCCGATTTCGACTAAGTTTCGAAATGGGCTGAAGGTTTATTGCTGACGTTAGACACCAGGAGCAAGTGTTGCTTAACAGATATTTTGGCCGAACACCAATACACTCAAACATGTCTAGATGCTACATCTTCAATTCATTCATGTCTCGATCAGTTGATCAATAATGAGATATATTTTTAAATAATATGCTAGTTTACTACTCTTCTCAGTTAGTTTACGTCTTAAGAATCGTATTTTAAAAAAATCTCAAGTATCCGTTCAACTGTGATTACCGGAAATTAGTTTTAAGTTTACATCAAGACTTAAGCTTCATTTTCATTATAGAACGCGTTTTAAGTTTTACTTACAGTTGAAGATCGTATCAAGAATTGATTTCAACTAAGTTCGTTCTCAATTACATGTCAGCGTTATCGGCATTAATATTCCGTATCACGCAGTAACTTATATAAAAAAATATATATTTTACAAACATTTGTTGATTGTTTGTTTATGATATATATATATAAATATATCATATTATATATAAATATATCATATTTATATACGATATAATGTATTTGTATGTAGCTAATGTAGCAATGTTTACACCATGTAAGAACCAGCTTATCCAAAATTGAATATAGTACATATTAAATAAAGTGACAAGACATTAGCTATAAAGGAACGTTCAAATTTTTATCAACACTTGTTATGTTGAATTGTCTAATTATGTTTTTGTTTTTAAATTGTTAAACTAATGTGTGCTTTTGTTGTAAACCAAAGGGTGGTGATGATAATTTAAACAAATAGTTGAATGTGTATTTAAGTAAATTGGATATTCATTAAGGCTTATTTATTTAATGTAAGTATTAACTTGTATTACAAGTGAATTAAAATATGTATGGTAAAAGGTCAAGTAAATATTTCATAATTATTCAGAAATAAATCATTGTGAAATTACTTTAATTTCTCTTAAAAGCCTTATAAATCGCCGCTTGAGACCAGTTTTAGCTAGTCTCACGTAAATAATTTGTTGTTTATGAACATAGTTCCGTAATAAGCTATCATTCACTTAAGCATAGATCGGTTAATTTTGTTTTAGGTGACGTTTAATAATAAATTGTCAACTTAAAATCAGTTTTAAGATTAGATTCACGATTGAGACACTTTTTTAAAATACGGAACTAAGACTCCAAGAAAGGATGCGTTCTCAATTCAGTTGTAATTTTTGTGTTTGCTACCTCAGAATTCTGTTATGTATGAACTAATTTGAAACCTTGGTTTAGTCTAGCAAAAAAATAATAAAATTGATAGAAATTTAAGATTCTGTAAAATGAGAAATAGATGCATTAAGCAAAGTAAGTGTTACGTTTTGAAAGATAATTTTGACCTTTAAATTTTCAATAATTTAGGTAAAGTGTTTGATAACTAACATAACTAAGATTAATTATAACCGCCCTTGGTCCTATTCCATAAGTTGTTCAATGTTAAAAACACTCGACTCGCGTAAATAAAGCACTTGATCACAATGATGGAATAAGAAACTTCAAGATTATCGAACAAACTGCGTTACTTAAGATTGGCCAGACGGCATTTTCAACTAGGTTTTTAAAAAAATATAATAATACTATGATAATTATGATCATACTTTTTAATTGGAGAGCACGTTAAGGTGTCGGTCGCGGTTGTCATATGTCAAGATCTGTGGCAATTGTTGAGGATAGTTTAAACCCTAAAAGGTCTGACAATAGTCTAACTACAAAATTCTAATAGCAGCTCTAATAGCAGACGCTTCACGTAAAAATTGAAGATCAGCTGATCGTCCTACCAGTAGTAGACTAAAAACCGACCTTTATTTTTTTTTATAGAAGCCCTATAAAAGTGACTCTATTGTGCCTGATGGAAACCATTAATAGAATCCAAGAGTAGTGGTCGTCATACTTATTGTGAGTGCAGACAATGCAGTATAACAACCCACGCTAAGGTGGCCTAGATCTAGTTTGCGAAAAGACTTGGAGGATGAGTAATTATAACCATTGAAACAATACCCAACATGCCTTTATATATAGTCCTTATAAAACACTATTCGCTTTCAACACATACTAACATATTAGTTAGTTAGTAGTTAGTTAGAACTACTAACTAACTAACTTCTAGTTAGTAGAAGTTAGTTAGTAGTTCTAACTAACTACTAACTAACTAAATAAGTTCTAACTAACTACTAACTAACTAATACAAAAAAGTATCACTCCCTACGTAACTCACTAGAATCTAATTTAACTTTGATTAGGTCAGCCTTCAGTGCGTATATGTCACGGCAATGTTGAATTTTTTTGGTGTTGCTCTGACGTACTAAGTTCATAGAGGTCAAATGACAAACTAATTTATCATGTAATACTAAATCTATTAATATACTAATTTTCTAGAGGCGTGTTTCTAGTTCGTAAACTATAAAAATTCCTTACCAATTTTAACAGTTATTTTTTCTTTAGTAAGTTTCTTAATCTGATGTAATAAAAGTTATATTTTGTTTTGGTAATAGGTACTAAGTACTTAGGTACAGTTAATGTGAGAAAAAGAAATTATAGACTTGTAAAAGGGGTTAACTACTTGAAAATACTTTCTATTTTTAATTTATGACTAAACTATTGAACAGTAACAAAAGTGAACAGCAGCGTAAACCAACTGACGTCATAAAGTATCTACGTAAGTACACACATAACATAGGAACATCAAATAAACTGAAAAATGTACAGATAATAAAATATATTCGAAATTTTGACCGTCTCGATGGCGTAGCGGTAGCTTATGTGACTGATGTGCTTAAGCTGGGGTTCCATTTCCAGAAAAGTATATAAGTATTCTGTCAGTCAATCTAGTATCATAGCACAAGCTCTGCTTAATTTGAAACTAGATGGCGTTGTGTGTCAAACGTCCGAAATATTAATTAATTTATTTATTATTTGTATTATAATGACTGCTTTGTTGATAATTAGACAGTTTGAAACTTAACTGTATGCATTATGTATTTAATTTCGATCGATTTAAGTTTCGATACGCAACGCAATATAATTAAATATTTCATTTTCTGAACTTTTCCCAATTTTAGTTGAGGGTAGTGTAATGTATAACATTGCAAAATTTTTAGCAAGTTTGTAATACGGACGGCTACTTGCTTGATACCAAAACTCTTTAAAAACGTGATCACTTTCAGATATGACAAATGAAGATGGCAAACTGCGGTAAGAAGACATCTACTAATCTCGATATTTCTCTAACCCTTTTCCCACAACCCTCCAAGTAGAGTTATCAATCTAAGGGCTAAGCAATATCGATATATTGTAGAAAAAGTGTTATCGAAATTTAAGGGATTACAACTAACTGTAACCGATTACCAAAGATATTCGTAAGGCAACCTGGACTGATGGCTTGCTATGTTCTCTGAGGCACTCTACTGACATGAATATAACTGTATATATAATACACAAATCTAGATCGTTCTAGAACATCTGACGTATTTCAAAGATCAGTAGGCGCTTAATACGTGGGCACTTAGTATTATCAGATCTAGCTACCTGACAATGGAGAGTGTCATGCTAATGTGGTGTTAGTCACGGGTCAGTCAGTAGCTCTTGATAACAGTTATCAGCAAACATTAGTTTAGTGTGTGATATACTATGCATTTGTTGATTTAGTGATTATATACAAAAAGAATTTTTGAGCTTTCTAGAGAAAGTCAAAACCTGGAACTCGTTACCAGTGCACATTTATCCCTCCCAGTATGATCCCGGGTTCTTTAAGCGGGATATGAAAAAGCATTTCACTGGGCTACCGCAATGTGGATAACAAAACTGGTGCTATGGTGACCACCACTCTTAGATTCTGTTCATGTTTTTTATCAGGCAGAGTAGTCAGTTTGGCAGGCTCTAAAATAAAAATTGAATATTGAAAAGTCATAGTAAATAGAAGTAGTGGCCATGGAAATTGAAGAACCTCGTTAGAGATCAGATTGTTAATTTACTTATAGCAGAATTTTCTACAACAAGGGTGAATTTAGTTCGGTTAGTGACACCACAATGTTTCTAGCATTATGGTTTATGGGTACCTGTAAATATGTAAAAGTTTGATGACCTGGTCCTTTAACCAAAATGCAAGTATTTTGCATGGATTTTCTTTCTTTTCTTTGACCACGTGCCTTAACGTTGAGCGACGTCATTCCTATACGTTTGTTGGTTTTCTAATAACGTTCATGTTCGTGATATGTTAACTTGGTTAGGGGGTTGTGTTCGTTTGAGACGATCTTATGTATTTAAAAAAATAACATGTACTCTGTTTAATCTAAGATTTTTAGGCACAGATTTTTCATCCAGCAGTGGATAGAGTTATATCGAAACTTGATTTTTATGCACTTTTGGTATTTTATAGAGGCTATTTGTCATATCTCTGGTTGTAAATTGAAGCGTCATCTGTCCATTACAGAACAATCGTTAGACTGAGTTTTTCCATTTGAAATTTTACTTTAGATAGCCATACGTACGGGTAATTAATCTTAAGGTTAATTTTAACAAAAAGATAACTTTTATGCTCTTCTTCAGTATTTAAATAGATCAGAACACTTGCGAATAAGCAAAAAAAGTACTAAACGTTTTGAAATTCGTAAACAGCGTTGTTTTAATATACACGTTTTTATAAAATCTGGATACTCAAAATATACATACATAAAAATCAATATTTATCTACTTTAAGCGTTCGCATGATATGTGGTGATTTTACGCTCGTATGTTCAATCATATAATTTTACATAAATTTTGAGATTAATACAGCAAAGGACAAAGGAACATATGAGCCTTACAGTACTTACATATAATGGGTAATATCAGATCTGCTGGTGTCCGACTCTAACATCGCGCGTTCATTTGTGAAATCAAATAGATTACGAATCCCTGTCTTCCTATCATCAAATCACTCCAACCTACATCGCTTAAAAGTGAGGGGAAAAATTCGAGAAACAGATTCAAAAGGGAAGAATTCAAAATAGAAAAATACTGTACAGCAAGGGAAACCTCGAAAAAAAAAATTTTTGGAAGTGGAATGTGACAACCCTTGTATAATTTTGAATAGTCATCGTTACAGTGGAGTGTTTTCACCACCAGTCTAGGCTATATTTAAAATATGTTTTTATGTCTGATTATCATATAATCAATGTTCTGATAACGATAACGTTAGCCCACTATGTGACGCAATACAATCATGTGAACAGACCGTGATGGAAATCTTACAGATCATTGTTTTGAATAGTGTACTTATCGCAGCGATAGAGCCCACACTGGCACCAATTAGTGGCATTTGGTACTAAGATTGCATCATGACACTTGTTTACCATGTACTGATCATGCTTTGGGATTGTGATCGTCAAATTTTTATTACTTTGAGTCATGTATCATTCTTAGTGTATTTATTTTTCTGTTAAAAATGAGTAAAAAAGCAGTCAAGACACTTGTAAGGCAAGAAACAGAACAGTGATGCCGCCGTTTGTAAACTCTCTCCTGGATTTAAGAAGGCGAGTGGGGGAGTTAGAGATTCAGTCTTCGCTCACACATTAGTTGAAAAGCAAGGAAAGACTCATATCATTTAAATAATACTTGAACAATAGTGTATTACGTAGTGTTATATTACAATCAGAAAAACGTAAGCGCGCCTACACTTTGGGGATACAGGCTTAAGTTAGTTTCTTTTCGAATCTTTTTTACCATAACCTTCAAAATATTTAACAAAAGCACTTAGCTAATTCAAAAATAGAAACTGTTAAACACTAAACTTTCACGGCTGTTACGAACATGCTACGACGTACTATGTTCACTTATCGTAGACATTCGTAGCAGATTCTCTTAGAAACAAGAATGAGATTATAATCGTTTGAATTTCTTCGTAGTTGCTTGTTTTAAACCTTAGTCATCGCGTGATAGATACGTGATCACTATAGCTTGTATTAAATAATAATATCACTACGACAGATAAACTCTTATCATTTGGGAACGCCCTGTATGACGGTATACATACATTAAAACCGGATTTGCGAATCATTTTACTTGTTAGTACGGAATTATTACTTTAATCTTGACGCAGAGTTGTGACTTATTTGAAGATAAAATATATAAGACTTTTTTGATAAGATGTACATATATGTACATGTAGATAAAATGTTCATTGTTTGTATTGGCTTTTAAATTCATTTTCTATATAAGGAAACTCAGGCAACAAGCAAAATCTTTATGTATCAAACATAAAGTATAAGACTTTTATGATTGTGTAAAATGAGAGCGAGTATATTATGGACCCCTGATACAGTTTTTTCCGTAGAACATATTTGGTTTTAGTCTGAACCGACATGTGCTGAAATATCACGTAAATTATAAAGAAAAATAAAAAAAATATTTTGTAGAAGACTTTACCAAATTTTCATCACAATATGATCAATAGTTTTAGAACGCATAGGGATAAACCTACCAACATTAATTTTTATTTCTAAAGATGATGACCTGGTAGCAGATTTCGGCCACGGCGGTCAGTCTCAAAGGAGATCACCCAACTCTGTAGGAAAAACACGGGTGCACTCTCTATTCCTTCACGCTCACGATCCAATAGGACGGTTATCCAGTACCGCCAGGAAAAGTTCAGGCGCAGGATCGATGGCTTTACGCGCTCTCCGAGGCACCTAACGAGACTCCAACTCCCAAACTCTGGGCTGTTATTAAACATTTCTATAATCCGAAAAACTCAATAACAATTTTTGGCCTGACCCAGGTATTGAACCCAAGACTTCTTGATCGGCAGTCGCACACACTAACGGCTAGACAAACGAGGCAGTCAAAAAAGGTAGAATTTATATAGAGAAATGGATGTAAGTTGACCATCAAGTTAAAACAAAGTTCACTTGTCTTCTGAATTCTAAATTGCAATGAACTAAAGTATTGATCATTATTGAGTCTCGATGTTAAGTCGTCAATCGATTCCTATAAAAGGATTCTATTCTGTTCAGTGTTATTGTCCATTAAACACACTTAGACCGTTTCTCTAAGTAGGAAACCAACTTATTTTTTAGCTGGTAAACAGCTTTTTTTTTTAACGTGTGGAAACCCCCTCGGGCCGTCACCCCACCGAGGTTTACGGCGAGGTGGTGTGTCAGAATCGGACCGACTAAAACCACACGGTGTACCACTCTGCGCCTGACATAGGAGGGATCCGGGAACAGCTGTTATTATGACATCCAGATCTAGCTGGTAAACAGCTGCCTCAACCTATTCCTTAGGATTACTAAAGCGCACACCCGTGCTCGACCCGGAATCCCATCCGGGCCCAGAGTGGTGTTGCGGGCGGCGAGTCGTTTCACGACTCAGTCCAACTCATCCTCCGTCATTTCAAAGTCGTCGGACCATATAACCATAATCTACCTTAATCCTCGACGTCATCCTCATCATTTACGTATCAACGAAAATGATATAGATTAGGATTAATTTAAAAATATTAGTATAACCCCAATGTTATCGATAAGCTGTGTATATAAATAATTTTGGCCTTATCTCTTGAGATCGAAATATATAGCCACTTTAGACTTACATTTATTTACTTATCAGCCGTATCTACAAGTGCTATCAATACATGTCATCGCATAATACGTTACGACAGCATAACTTTATAAACACGCCATTGACAACTTTCCACGTGCTATATTCCTCTTAAGTTATTAAGCGTATTACCTATACGTAATATAGGTGCGGTTACATTAGCCTTGAACGATCAAAGATTGACTGCACGGATGGCGTAGTGATCTTAACGGTCAGCTCACCTTTGCCACTACATTATTTGTAGTTTGTACTATCTCCACGTGGTTTAATGTTTTTTTGTGATCCTTTGTATCCGTTTATGTCGTCCGTTCGATATGTTTTTAGTGCGGAACTTCTGTTTTTTAAAATAAATAAATTTTGAGTCTCTTTACTTGTCAGCAAGGGAGAGAGATTGTACCTCACAACTGTGGTCTTTTTTTACTTGTAATAATAGTTTACAAAAAATATCAGGTTTTCTACCACGGAGGTTTCTGTCAGAACATATCTACGGAATCATTAATTCTGCTTAATGATGTCTTTCAGAATGCAAAGTGTTATGTTGATTACCATGGTTCATTCTGTGCTAATTGCTACTCATTAGGAGTCACTCTATGTCTGCAGAACATCTCTCACAACAAGATTTTTGTAGGATGCATAAATCTTGACTTATAGACGTATAATTAAACTTAAATAATATCTATTTCATTGTGTTAAACGATTTTTCAACCTCTACAAAGGTTTTCTCAAAAGTATAGTTTTAATTTAGTTGATAAACGAAGAGTTTGAGATGATAACCTGCTCCTTGTGAAGAAGAAGTTCAACGGATTTCGATAGCTATCCAGGTTAATCATAAAGAGAATTTTTTCTGATGTCGTGAGCAAAATAATGGTTCCATAACAAGTATTGCACTGAATTAGGTTAACTTTTTAGGTACAATAATTAGAAGACCTTTGTTTCAATCGTCTAAGACCTCATCAACTATGTAAATGTTTCTTCAAGTACAGATGACATTGAGGTTAAGTTAAACAATAATTATTTTTAATGTTAGTCATGAACAAATGAGCCACTTAAATACATTTAATATGAGATGTTAATACATGTTTAAAATCAATGTCAAACAATACAATGAAGTAGTACCTAATTATGGTCATTAGTTAATGCGTAAGCTACTTTACCAAGGGCTCAGCGTACGTGACCGAAGCGACGTTCGCGCGTTGATATCTTACTGCGCACGCGCCGTCATATACACCTATTGATAAAAAATATATAATAATAAGTCTTTGTTTTGTTTTATGTTTGCGAAAAAACCTAGCATTTTTTGTTAGATTTTTTATACAAGTCCGTTTTTTTAGTGTTGTAATAAAGAAAAAGAAACGGTAATATTTAGCAACACAAAAGCTGAATTATTTCTTTCTGTGTTTTTTCACGTATTTCAAATTTCTATTTATAAATCCTTACGAGGCTTTACCTGCAGGGCGGTAAAGACCACATAGTTTTTGAAGTAAGGAGTCCCTTTGATTAGCAATCTGTGGAAGCAAAGATGACCACATTATTGAGTCACTTTCTTAAAGGCATAGAAATCTCTACCAGTGTAGATATTTTTAAATTTTATACACATAAATTTTTTCTTAAGACTTAAAAATTACTAAAAATTATAGTGTAAGCGAATTACACCAGGTATAAAAAGGTGATGATGGATACCTCTTTAACTTGCAACATCAAAGTTTTTATGAAAAATTAACCTTGAAACGGACAAGGTCAACATTTTTACTAATATCCTGATTAGTATACGTTTACAACAAACATTAAATATATTGTGCAATTGAAGTGTTTAATTTTATGTATTTCTACACTAATAAAAATTCAAAACAATGAACTAAAAAAATCTAAATGACTCGTAAAATCTGACGAAAATTTCGTTCACACGACCTAATATATTGAATTACATAGAAAAATATTACGTAATGTTTATCGCATCACCACCAAAATAACAATAATATGAGAAAAAAATCAATAATTTTCGTCCCACGATACGTTATCGAGTGACGTGTGTTACGTTTTGCAGTCGTCAACGTCACGTCATTCACGATGACGCGTTGCGTTGGCATGACAGACATCGGAGTCATATGACGATGATGCATACTTTAACGTCAAGTAAAATATCATTTGTTACGTAATTTCTGTGACATGATAGCATGACATATAATTTTACTCTATTGGTTTCCTTGAAAGTTCTTGTTTTAAACATTAAAGTTGTGGAATAGCACCAATAAAAGAGTTACGAATTAAATTGAGTCTTCATCAACTGCTTTTTCAATAGTTAGAGACAATTGCTTCATTTATTTCTATGCAGTAGTAATAGTAATCTTCTTCTGACGGGATACGGGTAGAAAGGGAGGTTGAATAAAAGGAAAGTCTTGAATTACGACTGCCTGAATTTGAGAAGATCATGGTTAGTTAACTGTATATCGGCCATTGGCGTGGAGTGGTAGTTTCATTAAATTATTATATATTTAACTTTATGAGATCAGAATATGGCTTTAACAAATTCCGTCTATAACTGACAATAGAACAAAAGGCCGTTCTAATTGATGAGTTAGCTTTTATAATGCACTGGCAAGCAAAGAGGCGGGTAAACTGATTTAAAGTGACTACTGTCGCGTATGACAGACAGCGTGTAACTCAGAAGTTGGAAGCACGTTGTTGACTTTTGAGTTACGAGTACGTTCCTTTTTTGAAACTCGTAGCAGTCTTGAAAGTTTTTTTGGTCTTTTGTTCTTGTATCAAAAGCCACTTCATACAGTTACCGAGTAACAGAATTATTCAGCATTATTACGCATCATTCATAACTACAAAACAAACGTAAAAACAATTATTATTACTTAACAAACGATAACATTTTGCTACTAAACGAATATGTAATCTGTTTTTTTTACTAAATATAACATTCATACATTTCAATCTACTTTAAAATTAAATTAAAATACTAGAAAATAAAAAACAAGCAAAATATTTTACGTAATTTATATACAAACGTCAGAAATTTGGAACGACCTGCCTGGGTCTATTTTTTCGAAAGGAGTTGAACTCTGGAGTCTTAAAGATTAGAGCGAACAGGTTTCTTTTGGATGGGCGTGTACCACCTTCGGGTTCATCTACACTTTCCATCAGGTGAGATAGAGGACAAACGCCTATTCCACTACAAATGTAAAAAAAAAAAATATTGCGCATCAATGCCTATGGGTAGCGTTCCCAAAAGACTCGTAGCGTTGCCACGTTAAATTTCAATGCTAATTCTCTGTGTTAGCAAAAGGCATGCCATGTGAAGTGTCAATCAGTTGCTTAGCTAGTTGTTTAAATATAGCACGAGCACTGGGCAATATAAGGGAACAAAGTATGCAAGACAATATCATTACAAAGAGAAGGAAAACTTGAAACAAAGCCTATTCCATCTCGTCAGCGTGATACAGTAGGCCAAAACCTCCTTGCTAAGGAGAGGCCTATGTCCAGTGGTAGACTGTAAAAGGCTGTTGACAAACATTTTGAAAGCAGTAATGTAAACTTAGGTATAAAAAGACAATAACGTTAGTAAAAATCAAATGGACATTAATTGGAAATTCACCAATTTTTTTAATTTTTTGTCTTGTTTTTGTATATTTTTTGTAATCTGATTGGTAAATAGTTTTTTACTAAAGTTTTTTTAGATACTTAAATTGATGTCTTGGGTACGACGGCCAAAAACAACATATAATGCAATTGGCGATATTAGATAGAGAACATTACGAAATTTTTAAAGAATCGATGTAATTTATTTCCTATTAAATCCACTCTATACTATTCAAGTAAAGATTTCGTGTAGAGGAAAATATACCTTATCTTTATCAACGTCTCAGAACCCTTACAAAACAATTTATTATATAAACAGTTTAATAGTAAATAAACATTAGTCTAGTTCTGGGTAATAACGCTAGTAGTCTTAGAAGTTCAACAGGATTGTAAGTGATAATGTCGGCAATATATAGATCCAGTTATCGTGATGTTTTGACGTAAATATCATTTACTGAGTCACAAACTCCAATAAATCAAGTGTCAATTTTCGTTCTTCGACCCTCATTGTGTATCCTGACTTAGTGTGAAAGTGTACGTAAGTTAAGCAACAATGTACCTATGTCTAGCAGTAGATTCTTAAAGGCTATTGATAATGATGATTTATGGATCCCTATGTTACCGTATAAAGTGTTCATATACCGCCTTGGCTTGGCGAAACTCCTACTTGGCTGTAACATAGTAGGAAGTAAACCAAATTCTGTTGAATGCACGTGTGCAGAATCCGTGTGTTTGTTATTAAAAAATGAAAAAGAATATGTACTTAGCTGAACAACTTATCCATGCATATCTATTGTAGGTTTGGTCTTCATACCCTTGTGTCTTTAATACACTCCTCTATAGGTAGTATCTTTTATACCGCCTTCAAAACGAACGAGGTTCTATGTCCCACTGTGTACACTTTTGTAAGTACATTCACCGATTACTACATCAATTTTAGTTTGATTTTGAAAATTATTTTGTATTCAAAAGAGTATACTTTCCTATTATCACTATGTCAAGTATCTGATGATGTGATATCAATGCAATCGAGGGTAACCTTAAAATTTTATAGGCATATCTTGTATGATTTTCTAAAGTTATTCAAGTCTTCATAACTGGTCACATGACGATAAGCTAATGACAAATGATAGAACTCTATACTCTATGTTACCTTTAGTTATATTCTTTTAAGTTATTCAGGTGAGCTGATGATGAAAATTACAAGTCTTTGACAGTAAGAAATTGGAGTATAATTATTTCAATATCATACGTATGTATAGACCTTTAGCTGCATTTTTTTAAGTTATTCAGGTGAAGCGGTGATACACGGTAACTCATTAATAATTAGGAGGGGTTATACGAAAAAAAAATAAGTTAGATGATACTTTAAGTTGCCGATGTGGTAACCAGTATTCTATTGAAAGAAGACTTGGATACCAGAGGTTTATATTTGAAACCTACACTTTACACTTAACTTGTCTTAATGTTCTAATGTATGCACAATGGGCTTGACATGGCTGATCTCCATATATTTGATAACATCTGTAGTATTTACCGATACTGAAAATTTAGGACGTCGTTAGTCGACCATTAGGCGTTATGATCATAGTGTTAATCGACTATAGTCGTGTCGTAAATAGTTAAAATAGGTTTAGTAACTATTGTATGTTTCTTGTGTGGTGGCTTCGCACCTACTTCAATCAGATTTTAGGCACCTAGCACATATTATAATAATACTGTATTTGAAGTAATGCGTGATTAGGTTAAGACGAGAATTGTCGCATAGTAATTTCGTAAATAAGTCATAACAACTTGTAAACACATAGCTTGATTACTGAAACAATTTTATGTTAATCTACATTTAGAATTTTATCAAGAAGTAAAATAATAGTTACTGACTAAACTTTTGATTTAAATTTATTTTTCATTTTTTAGTGTATTCAAAAACAAAATAAAACAAAATAGGTTGCATGAGCGGCGATAGTAACTTACCATCAGGTATATCGTCAGCCAGCTACCTCCTCTACTCTAAAAACAAGCTACTAGTATCTGTGATTACTTCTCTAGGTAACTTAAACGATTACGTAACCAAAGCTGATCTTTTTTATTTAACAAGCTACTGTGATTAATTATACTACTTTACATAACATTAAAACTGCCCAGTTTTTGCAAATTTGGTCACTTATAAGGTTTCGTTCTCTCATTTAGCCAAAGACGAACTTTACTCGAGCATTCTTCGAGAAAAATCCTGAGAATAACATTGTTGATCCTGATTACAAGCTTGTATGTTATCATGTTTATTCAATAATACAAATACTAGTTATCTAACAGACTGGAACAGCAGTGTTGGCTAATTTTAGCATCGAGGACATGCGCTCTGATAATACCTAATGTATCATTCAAACACTTTGTTAAACAATTATAACGCTTTGTAGAAATTAAATGGCTTTTTGTAAATTAAATCAAATTAAGAAAGAAGAACGGAGTTGGAAATTAAAAAGGTTTACATACAGGCCGTTCATCATTATCATCAGCTATGGTTTTTTTCTTTCAAAAGAGGTCATGTATAGCCTTTAATAAGCGAATAATATATATGAGGTATTTTTGTAAGATTTAGGCGACACAAAACACAATTGAGTTTCTCTGTAAATAAAATTTTTATTGCAATTAGTTTACATGATTAACAATTTCACATTTAGTATTAACCCAAGATCGTACCTGTAAATAAAGAAACAACATTTAATGTTTATAATTGTGTCGTTTCTTAATTTAATCACAATAAAGGATCAATGGCAATTCTATCGACAATGACGAGTGCTTTTTGGTGAGGTCCATAGATCATCCCACAGTTCTCCTTACCACAGATTAGACTCAAACGTAGAACTATAAACCGTTTGGCAATTCAAATCAATGAAAAATATATTTTTCGTTACATATATAATTATAATAATTATTACTTCAACATCTCACACATACCTGTGTGATCTCAAATAGATAGAGCCTGTACAAGGTAAACAGACTATCCATAAACGTACTTCTATATTTTAAAAATATACGTAGCATAGACAAATTATATTGTATGGATATAATTTGTCAGAAAAGAACATAATTTTTTATCCTGAGTGGAAATTATACCCATAAATGATTCATTTGATCTTCTTTTTGCTTACCATAGAGAACTACCATTGATAGGTGTTCTTTGTGCCCGTTTCTTGTATGTTTGTAAAGTCTCCCGGAACACAGGATATATGTTCCGCTTGCGAGAATTGTCTTAAAAAAAAGAAAATTTGTAATACCAGTATTTCCAACGCGAACTTTTTAATCTGTCCAAATTTATGTACTCGTAAATGAGTGAATATATATTTTTTTGGTTGATGTTAATTGCGACGTGGTTTAGCAGCTGCTTCCTTTCTTGCGTTCTATTTATTTATTTTGTATAAGATAATCAGATTTACCAATATTGCGCAATAAACGTGATTAAATATGCACGTTCTAAAATATAATGAGAACTTTTTTACAGTCGTTTAAAAACTAACCGTTAAAAAAAAGGGAAGTTTTTGTTTTTTATTTAGGAACCGATTCAATAAATTCTCCTTCTCTTAAAATCGAAAGCTAATTAATTGATACCATCTAAATATGACAAAAAACATTCTCAAAGTGATAATTAAGGAATAAAAATACAATTTGTACATTTCGTCATGGGATAGTTTTTTAAAGTTAATGTATGTAACATGATAGTAAATAATGAAAATCACATTACTGGTAAATACTTTGACCAACTTTTTTTTTAAATAATGTCATAGCTAAACAAAAAATAATTTGAATTTAGAATTCCCAAGAGATTCGCGATCGTTATCTACTGGCCAGTATAAAAATGAGAGGATGCATAGACAAGACCAACGAGAATATCATCTGTACTTATAATATGAAGAAAAATTTTTTTTGGCATAAGAATTTTGTGCTCAACCTTCCTCTAGTTCTAAGAGTGTCCTTGAATCCTGGAACGGCGGTAGCTACTTACTGTCAAGTGACCAGCCTAAACATCAAAATATATTAGAACAACACTGCACTGCAAAGAAAATCAAAACTTGAAACAAACTCTATACCAACCCGTCTAGTCAGTGTGCTATACAGCGAAACCTCCTTTTTAAGGAGAGACTTGCGACCAGCAGTAGTTTGTCGTAGGCTGTTGATTTTGATGATGATGGAATCAAATATTACCCACAGTTAAAGAAGTCTGTAACTTCGTAGTCGTTAATTTTAAGTGGCCATTAATTTATCAAAAAATTCACCTTTAACCCTTACGTTGGGGTCTGTTCCGTCTAACGCAATATAAGTATATGTATATTGTGCTAGTATCAGTGTTTATTCTGCGCGTGGGCAGCTAAAGTTCGCGACTCCAGATAGTGGACCGATTCAAACCAGTTTGATGATGCGCAGGCGCTGGATGATGTGTGATTTTATTATGGAATTCATTTAATAAGTATCTCGTAAGGTTTTTATTGTTTTTATTAAGTAACATTGTAATATCAAGACACTGCGCAAAAGATACTTGCATTATTTGTAAAAATGTAGTACAGATTTTAAAATTAAATATAAAATAAAGTAAATTATAAAAAAATAAAAAAGTGAATTTGGCCCATGAGGGGATCGAACCCGCGACCTTCGCGTTATTAGCACGACGCTCTAACCAACTGAGCTAATGGGCCAGATACACACTTTACTCAAATATACGGATCACTACATTTACTGCAAAGGTTTAAAGAAAGAATATGTCAGAAAAGAAAACAAATATTAGACTAATACACATTAATTAAAATTAAAAAAAAACAACTTATAGACTATATTGCTTATTACACAATACAAGTGATAAACTTGTATCCTTGTAATGTTGTATTCATCAGTGGTGACGTTAAACGGCTGGGTGTGGCAACCATGTTTATTATTTTTTTAGATTTGTTATTCTGTCTTCACAATAACATTTACTGAGATCATCGGTTCCAGGAAACCATACACCATGTTAACCTATCTATAACGCAGTAGTTACTATAAAAAAAGTTTTTAAAAAAGAAGTGTCAAAACAAATGTCATTAAGACATGATGACGACATTAAATTCTTTTTAACTTTTTAATTTTGGAATTCGAATTTTGAAATAAATACTCACTTACAACTGAAGGTATAGTACCTTCTTCATTATGTACAGTAGAGGTTTGAGAAAAGAGTTTATTTCAAACATTGCGTCATGAAGGTTCATTTCTGATCAGATTATAAATTGTTGAGGCATTCAATGGACGCTGGCCAATTCTCGACATATTTGGTAAGATTACGTAAGTTTCTTTTATATTTCAAGACATAAGTTTGTTCCGTTACAACAACGTGGGCAATTATTCTCAGATTATCCGAAACTATTCGCCGAAACTCTGAAAACCGACTGCACGGTTAGCCTATTAAAGAAATTGGGGTTTAAGCGGTCGCAACGCCGCTCTCTACTGCTCTGAGTGTTGAGGGTTCAAACCTCACACGAGACAACACTTTGTGTAATCCACAAATTATTGTTCTGAGTTTCGGTGTTCTTTTGTGTCCATTTGTATGTTTGTAAAGTCCCTCGCGACACAGGATTTACTCCTAGTGCGGGCGTTGTCTTCTTAAACGAAAAAAAAAGCAAGTGTAGCTTATTTCTTCTAATTTAGTACTAGATAATCTTGTTGAAGATATTTCAAGTTGTTATTATTCTCACACTCTCTATCCGTCCGTCAGTCTCCATGTGAGTCCAAGATAAACTCCATGGTTGCCAATTAACACTTTCATACTAAACTTTATAATAAGGTGTCCCTGAGATAACCAAAGGTTATCCAAGTATTATTTAAACAAAACAATTATAATTATCAATAGTTTCCGTTTATTTTCTGTTATTATTATGTTTTATCTGTGCGAATTTTCACAAACGGTCACTTATAACGACTTAACGTAAACAAAACATAAGAAAATATATTTGAATTGTTATTTGTTTAATGTGTAACAACAATACCAATATCACTTATCTCACACTCAGCTGTCTAATCACAAACTAGGCAGTGTGTGTACGGTAGTAACGGGACTACGAAGAAACATTCTTATGTATTTCTAAATACACATTATTTTTGCTTTAGCCTATTGCCATCCACTGCTGAACGAAATCCTCCCCCAAAAATTGCCAACCATCCCGGTCTTAGGCAATCCGCATCCTTCCGCTACCAGCTATTTTTTTTCAGCCTCCCTTCGCGCCGCAGGGCGTCCTATACCACGTTTGCCTAATGGCGGTCTCAACTCTAACATGTGTCGGATTCAGCGACAGTTAATCCGCCTGGAGACATAACCTTCCAACTTCCACTTCAGCACGCTGATTCTCCGAGCGATATTGGTCACTCCAATTCCCTGTCGAATTGCTTCATTTCGAATTCTATCGACTAGAGAAACACCAACATCGCACGTTCCGTCGCACGCTGAGCGGCTTTAAAACTTTAGGAGCAGTTCCACGATCAGTGTCAACGTCTCGGCTCCATAAGTCATGATGAAAAGCATTGGCTTTTAGTAATTACGGGATTGGCGACTCGAAGATATAATGAAATTTTCGAATATATAGACAAAATACACACAGACAGAACATACAATCATGTTCATCACATAATACTTGTTCTAAGTCGGACCCTCCGGCGACCTCCGGTTCATCTCCACAGATTACATAATACAATTATTAGAATAAATATAGTTTAAAAATTAAAAAACACGCTTACAAACAATAAACTTATAGATGAAGCTAATAAAAGCATATTAAACAGGGAAAATATTCCAAATTCACGAGACGTCTATAGTTTATTTAAACTAAATCATTGAAAGATGATTCATTTTTCAACTTTCTGTAATCATGAGCTTTCCAAATAGAAGTGCCATAAAATATATTATTTCGTAATATAATTATCTAGTAATTTTATTTCATGTATGGAATATACATACATACATAAAATCACGCCTGTTTCACTTCTCACACCTTCTTACAATCAAACCAAATGTATTTATTTTTTTAACATAATTTCATACATCCTTCCGGCGATTGTGGCATTCAATCAAAGCAAGAGACGTACGTTTTTATACATACATATAATCACGCTTGTTTCTCCGAAGGGATAGGCAGAGGAATGTTAAACGCCCACTTTTCGCAAGTGTTTTGGTCCCACGTAAAGGTGGCGAGTCAATTGCCGCTTATCGGAATGTTTTATTTGCCAGAGCCTCGCCCGTCGTCAGCAGGTGGACCACTTGCAGGAGAGGTTGACTTGGGGCCTTAAGGTGGTGGTGGTGCTATCTTACGTATGGAATATTAATTTTATTAACGTTTGTTTTTCATTGTTGATGTACTGCTAGTGTATTGTATAACGATTTCTTTACTTGTCAATTGTCACTAAACATAAACCACGAGAATAAATACTCAATTTATTATAATTATGCTTATGTATTGGAAGAGGCACACCGACTTCTTAAGGATCCCATTCTCAGATCCTGATGATAATAAGCAAATTTAAATTGCAATTTTTTTCTAAATCTTTTCAGTAATGGAAGAAATTTCCACGACCTTCTTTATTGGAAGTCGGCTAAAAGTATGCGAATTCTATTTAGTCAGATAAATAAAGTGTAGCAACATAAAAAAAGAGTGCCGTGACCCCGACTGGTAGACACGTTGTCAGTGTTGACATATTATAATCATCACATAAGTGGTATTTGCGTAAGCGCATTATCAATAACAGCGTAACTTGGTCCGTGCATTTGCACCGAATCCGTTGTGTACATCTGTTTTTATCATAACGCGGGGAGAGTGAGAGGTCTACATATAATGGTTAGTGATATCAGTTTGATAAGTAACGTGGGGACTTCTTTATTTGAATGTAGCCAATCGGTGATGGATCGTCGCCGACTACGGACGCCTAAGGGAACTGTTTTTAAAATTCTCTAAATTCTAATCATGCAAAAGTATGAATACTAGTGTAAAGTATGGTACTAGCACTAAAATATGTTATACAGTTAAGGTGGCAGAATACGACGTGGTAGAGTTGACCTACAAAGCCACAAAAGTTAATGTTATCGATATAAAACAATGAGAAGGTTAGATGTTAAAGATCACACATTTTAAACTCTTTTCGAGACTTAGAGACCTTGTCATTGACAGTGTCAAGCAATTTTCGTCACGTTTAAATTATAATACTAATAGCTTCGTATATCACACGATTCATCAAATAATAAATATTCAATGATATACTCCTAGCCGATTTCGGCCACGATGGCCAGATTCAACGGAGGCCAAACAACTACGCAAGAGATATTATAGTACACAAGTGTGTATAAACATAGGTGCACTCTCTGTTCCCTCACTTTCACAACCCAATGAGACGGCTATCTGACACGACCAGGGAGAGATCAAGCGTAGCGACGGCTTTGCGTGCTCTCCTAGGGACGAGATTAAACATTTCTGTAATCAGAGAAACCCCATAAAACTTTTCTTGTCCGACTCGGAAATTGAACCCTGACCGTCTTGATCGGCAGTCACATACGCTAACCGTTAGGCCAATGAGGCAGTATAGTATAAATGTTTAATACTATATTCTTGTGCACAAATATCAATACTGAGCGAAAATCAAACCCGCGACACCCGAGGTTCCAGCTGCATATACTACCATCATAATTATAATCAACAATTAACTTTTATATTTGAGTAACATGTATTCGTTTCACACTTTTAGGGTAATTGATGATCCGTGTGGTGACGGATTAAGAATATCATAAAGTCACCACTTCTATTCATCCAATGGAAGTCGCAAGAGGCGACAACTTCGCAGGGCAACATTATTGCAAAAAGTAGGAAAACTTGAAACAAACCAATCGTTCTAGTCAGTGTGGTCAGGCAAAACCTACTTTCGAGGTAGAGGCTTATGTGCAGCGGTGAACTATTCAAAGCTGTTGATGATGACGACTAAGAATACGGAGTAAGACACTAAGTGTCGTAAGAGTCAGTTCAGCAGCAACTACATAGCAAATAGCAAACTACACAAGAAAACAGTAACGCGAAGACGTAAGGTGACATTTTTTAAGCATAATTATCTGTAACCGAACTAGGCAGGGTCTGTATTTCTGCTATCAGCGACAATCCTCTCGGCAATAATATATACATACATAAAATCGCCGGAGGGGTGTGTAGAGCCATATTAAACGCCCACTTTTTGCCAGTGTTTTGGTTCCACGTAATAAATTTCAAGCTTATTGCCGCTAATCGGGATGTGTTGTTTGCCAGAGACTCATCCGTCGATCAGCAGGTGTATCAGGGGAGTTTGCCGAGGTTTGGAGGAGGGTTTAGTTTGTTGACCGGTTCTCCGGGAGTCCCACATATGCCCTTCGTCCCCCTACGGAGGATATGGTACGAAGAGCATTTCCTACGTAAAAAAAAGCGGTTGGCTTGGGTTCCTCAGTTGTTTGTGGGAACCTTATACACCTGGATATAATAGTCGGATATAATATTGTCTATCATAGCTATGAACTGAACCTATAGCAATCCGTCTGGCAGCGTGATATGGCCAAAATTTCCTTTCTAATGCTATAAAAACTGATGATCTGTGTTGCCATTCCAGTGAAGTTTTCTCATCTAAACAGAATTCTTCTATAGAGGCATTGGTATTGTTTATTACTCACTGTGAAGTTTACTAATAGCTGACGGTATCTTATCATCACATTACTTATGTAAATGAAATCGTTTTGTAATACAATATGATATCATCGAAAGTTAATACAAACTGGTCAGTTTGAGGTATGGGTATATCTATCAAAACTATTGCTTTCATTTCCGTACAAGCAAATTCCTTTCATTTCATTACCTTAATTGTTTTATGTTCCTTTCTTTTTAATGTACTCCTTTCTTTGTCTTTGTGAAATCCCCCCGGTTACCATAAACTGGTGGTTACGTCAGACTCGAACCGACCAAAAACCGGGTACTATCAGTACCAGGTATAATCGGTACCAGGTGCACTGTAGAAAGGAAATATCCCGACCCCGACTTTTTTCCAATTATAATTTAATGTCATAATTATAACCGGTGATATGTTCGTGTTTCAAATGTCTCTACCTACCACTTCAGGACTTGAGGCGTGAGCATATACGATGTTAGTATTATTAAAGACTCGTCATTCAAACTCATCAATTTAATGTTATTCTTAAATAATTGTCAATGTCTACTTGTATGATGAAAGAACAAAAAGTCAATTTCAATGATACCTGATTACCTAATTAACTCACGGCGAAAACACATTTTAAAATAAACATTTTCACTAGTTAGTATAGGGACAGCCGCGATAAGAGCAGAACAATAACACATACACGAAGTAAATATGTGGCCGAAGTGACGATGAGTTGTAAAGACAGTAGTATTTAATCACTGAACAAAACAAAGCCACGCGTTGAACGCGTGGTTTTCGCACGACCGACGCCCTTAAAAATAGATACGTGTAGCGCCAGTGTAATCTGGTACACCTCACGCCTCTCCAACCTAATAATGAGGACGAAAGAGCGAGGTTAGTTCTGACAACAACGGGTCAATGTTACACTGGGCGTTATAATTTAGCGCCTTGCAAAACCAGAGCTATGAACCACGCCCTAATGCGCGTGCGACTTTGTGTTGTGTATTCGATGCGTCTCGCGTTCCAAATTTGAATTCTTGGCAATGTTGTTGCGAGGTGGAATTTTGGCGCGTTTCTTTTTTTTCTTTCAAACTGTGCCAATTTGTGTTGCCCGTATTTAATATTACACTATGTAGATAGATTAAAACTCAAATTAGGTTGGACCTACTTGGATCCACTGCTGACTGTGAGCCTTCCTTAAAGACTTCTTGCTAAGGTATCATACTTTACCGGTTCCTAACTTGGGCTTAAATTCTTAACCTAATCTACGGAAGTTTAAAAAGGTAGTGGAATGGATAATGTTTGAAATACTTACATTGTGTTGTAGTATTTTAAATCAACCTATATTTATTTAAATACATAAATACTGCGTATATTCTATGACGCAGATTTTGTTGTTGCTAAGTTATACACAAGTATATGTACTTACCTACCCACCTACTTACCTACCTTTCGGTTATTATATATTATACATAATGTATTATGTGGTTATATACCTAGTCTTGCCATAAATATTGTAATAAAGAAAAAAGAAAATTGTTAACTGCAAATAACATTTATTACTTTTACAGTGTGTCAGTTTAATACATAAATATAAAACAATTAAAAATATAAAAAGCTTATTCGAAGTGGTCTCCATTGGCTGCAATACAGTCCTTTAAACGATGAGGCCAGTTATCAATAGAAGCACGCACTCTTTCCATGGGAAAATTCTTCACTGCCAATCGTATAGATTGTTTTAGGGACTCCAAATTATCATGGCGTTTAGAGCAAGCTGTACTCTCTAAAACTGACCACAAATCATAATCCAGCGGATTAAGATCGGGACTAGACGACGGCCAGTCTTCAGCTCTGATGAAGTCCGAAACGTTCGATTCCAACCAAGACTGCGTGGACCGAGCTTTATGACCCGGCGCCGAGTCTTGCTGGAAGGACCATACTTGGTTATTGAACATGGTGATGTTAAGGGGCTTAACTACCTTCTCAAGAATGGTATCTTGATACACTTGTGCCGATGTTTTGATACCTTTTTCACAAAAATATGGCTCAGTCACTCCTTCATAGCTAACACCCCACCAAACCATCACTGAAGTCGGATAATGTCCACGTTGCACTCTGTCGACTAATTGGGAAGCTTCCTTAGAGCTTTGAGCATAAATACGGTCATTTTGTTTGTTAAAATGTTGCTCAATTGTAAAAATTTTCTCATCCGTAAACAAAATTTTTCTGTGACCTCCCTTTGCGTACCGCTTCAGTAGTTGTTTCGATTTTACCACCCTATTCTTCTTTAAATTATCAGTTAAGAAATGGCCAGTGCGTCTCTTATAGGCTGCAAGTCCTAAGTCATCTTTTAAAATACGCGACATGGTTCTAGGTGCTATCTTCATTTCCCGAGATAAAATCTTTTGCTTTCGGACAGGATTTCTTCGAATTCTTTCCCTTACTGCTTTGACCACCTTTTTCGTACGAACACTACGTGGACGGCCAGATCTTTTTCTGTCACAAACAGAGGAGGTCTCATTGTACCTATTAATAGCCCGGTACACAAACATTTTACTAATACCAAGTGTATGGAGAGTTTTAAAAATTGCATTTGGCTCCATACCTACTTTGTGTAATGCTATCACAGCGATTCGGTTCTCTTTATCACCCCACACCATTTTAATATCGCAAAATATTTTACAATGTATTGGCGCCAAAATGAGAAAACACAATGAACAATCGTATAAAAATGACAGATTCGAAATTCAAATGTAATATTTTTTTATAATTAAGTGTAACAGTATTTATGGCCAGACTAAGTATATGCCTATTAAACATCTATTTAAATTATGACCTAGGTAGCTTAAATATGTAGGTAGCTTAATCAATGTTCAAAGATAAGAATGTTTAATTGGCGCACAATAAAGATTATTAATATTCTAAGGATATTGTTATCTCAATGCAAAGACCAACATTCGAAAAAAATATTTTTAATAGGTACTTAAAAAAACTGAAAATTCTATAACTATTGAAATTAGACCGGATTGTTAGAGAATAAAATACACGACCACTAATCACGAGATCATATCTCTTACTACAGTCTTTTAATAGTTTTATTTATATTTTAGTACACACGTAAGGTACGCCACCACTTTCGCGCCAATAAATAACGGCATCGTAATGACAGAACTCATAAGAATACATTAATAATAAGGGAAAACAAAATCATACAGATAAAAAATAATCAAATGTAGGATGACAGACTAAAATTCGAAAATAGAATCTGATTTTAAGACGACAGCGAATGCGTTCCTGCATAATTTTATTATTATTATTCATTTTAAATAAATAGTACGTATATCTATGTATGAATCATGGACGAGTTGTTGAAACTAGATTAACTTGATTTAAAACTAACTACGCGTCACTTTTTGTTGCTGTGTCTTTTTATGTTATCATTCGTCTCGTAATTAATGTAATTTATTTTCCTCGTGTTATGTCTATATTATGCAGTTGTGTTTGTTTTTCCTATTTTTATACAGGTTATTATGCAGTTTTACCTTCATACAGTTAACAAAAGAAAGTTAAAATGTTATTTTCTCATGTCATTTTGCCTCTCAATATAAGTATGAAGACAAATTTCGAAGGTAATGTACTCGTACAGACAATGGTGCAATGATGTTCAAAATTAAGTATTTACGACTCATAGATAAGGTTTATCTAAAACTTACGAGAACTTTCTTGTAAATAAGGTCATTTTTGATGCTGTATAATGTTCTGTAATGACCATCTGCCTCTTAGATTCGACAATCCTTAAATAAACAATAACACTGTTTTCTCTGGCACAACAAGTTTTTGATTTACGTCGTAATCGTTTTTAGTTATTAGAGTTACAACACTTACAACACCACACTTTTATGGGTAAAGACACCGTTCCCATTTACGATTGTCCACAAAATCTAGAGTATGATCGAGACTGGACAACACAGACTAAATAATGTATTTAAAATTCTAATGCGTCTTCAAACATGGCGTGGTTGTCATATCTGTCTTTCAATCATATAATGTCAACAAGAATGTTAGCGTCGAGATACCTTATAAAGTTTGCGGACCAAAATGGACGGAAACGATTAATAATTTATTAGAAATATATTCAGTGTTTGTTAATATCTGATTTATTACTACAGACAGACCCAAGTTAAGCATTTCCTGTACTAAGTATGAGCTTTAAGAATTTCGGACTTCTGACATACCACGCCATTTAGTCCCAAAATAAGCAGAGCTTCTACTAGACAAGTGATAGAAATACATATATAATATTTCTTTTTGTAAATACATACATGAAAAGCACCCAAACTCCGAAATAAATATTTTTAGATCATACAAAAATTTGGTGCGACTCGGGAATCGAACCCGAGACCTGAAGCTCAGCAGACGTATATGCTACCACTGCGCCATCGACGCAGTTCAAATATAATAAAAAACATTTTTTTTTGAAATGGTTTTGTAGATTAACCTGTAATCGTTAGATTCAATTTCGTAGTTTTTGGAACGAAGTTCCTTACGGCAGGCTTGCAGGGGATAGGGATTTCGCTGCGGGACCGAACTGAAAAAAATGTGATAGTAAAACCGTAAGTGAAAAAAGTGCGTGGAATAAATCTGTGGAAAAAAGTGCGTGGAATAAAACCGTTAAATGAGACGTGCGCAGGTGCGAAAGCGCGTCATGTGTGCTATTTTATTATTTTAAGGAATTTATTATTTTATTTCCTAAAATACTGAATTTCCTAAATACTTTCTTGTACTTAAATAAAAACTAATCAGCAAAATTTAAGAGAAAAATCAAGAAAACCTACATAAAATTGAGCACGATTTTTTTTGCAAATTGTGTCGATTCCACATTATCCGAAGGAACTTCGTTCCTACCTGGTGTCCCACGATACCATTCATTTTTTTAATCAGGATTTCACTTGCCTGCAATTAATTTGGTTGCTTTATTTGTAACATTTTTAATATGTAGCATTACTAAATTATTTTACGACTGGCAATATTAACACAATTATTCCTAGGGCTTCCCCTTACATTAAGGAGAACTAAAACCACAAAGTAATAAAGTACAATAACATAAAATTTGCTTAGGACAATATTGTAGTTATGACTGTTGATGGATATAAGAGTAGAGGACGACCAAGGAAAAGATGGACGAACTACGTGAAAGAGGTTATGCCTAGAAATGTAGTAAGCTGTGAGGTTATGATTAAAAAAAGAGAGTAGAAAAAGAAATCCTCTCCCTTCCTCCAAATAAAAGAAAAGAAGATGATAATTTCCATAGAAACTATAGTTTTACTTGTGTCTATCGATTTTAAATCAAAGTTTACGCATAAATATATTCTAGAACAAAAATCGTTCAACAAACACAACAAAGGCGGTAGTTTTTATCACCTCTGGCCTGAATGTGGCTAACGCGACGTAACCTTGTGTTTGCAGCCATATTTCACTACACAAATATAAGTAAACAAGTAATTGATGTGATAACGCTTGTATATGAATCATTCAACATAGGATGTGGCAGATTTCAATATTCATACTTATTTTATGAAAATGACCTTATTTATTTTCCAACAGTTACCACTGAACACATAAACATCACTCACGTCGGAGACCGGAGGCCTATTGATGCAGGGGTGACAGTTATCGTGGTAACTGTGTAAGCCTTACACTGTCACGATGAGTGTCATGCCTTTTACGCCCCCAAGCGGGGTGTAAGAAAGCATCTCACAAGGCCGCCATAGTGTGGGTCACCATACAGCATTGTAAGCATTTACAACGAGTATGGTGACCACAACTCTTGGATTCTATTCATGCTTTCCATCAGGTAGTGTCACTTTGGCAGGCTCTTACAATAAAAAAAAAAACGCTCTAAAGGAGTAGGTCAAAACGTGTTTATAACTTGGTAATACATTAATAATGTTAAAATTTGACGGAAGAAAATATTTTTTTTTTTAGGTTTATGAAGAACTAATAAGATAGTTTTAAAAAAGTATTACTGACTCCAATGCGCCTAGTTCACGAAAATAATAAATAATAATTATTTCAGACATTTGACACACAACGCCATCTAGTTTCAAACTAAGCAGAGCTTGTGCTATGATAATTAGACTGACTGATAGAATACTTATATACTTTTTTTTTGTAAAAACAGATATATTATGCATAGAAAACACTCAAGTTCGAAACAAATATTTGCAGATCATATAAACATTTGGTCCGACCCGGGAATCGAACCCGAGACATCAAGCATAGCAGTCGCATTCACTACTGCTGCGCCACTAAGGCAGTTAAAGTGTAATAATACAACATGTTCTTTGTTCCATAATTCAATATACCATATATTAGTGTTATGAAAATAACGTATTAAACACAAATATATTCTCTTTTTTCAAGTATACGTTAAAAAAGTAAATAAATTGATAAAACAGCAAAGAAAGAGTTACTAAACTCTTGTCTTTGTCTATTTATCTGTATATCATAAAAAGGTGTCAATTTCAAATCATTCAGTACTACCTATTTAATATTACACACAATGAGCATGTAACAAAGGCCAGTCTCGTGACTCAGCCGATTACACGACTCGACACGTACTACGGAGGCGGGTCACTCCTCTTTTGTCTCTGGTATTAATAGCCGGAGGTCTGCCTTCGTGTTAACGTTCCGTTTCATTTTCTTCATTTGTATCTGGGTCAATATTGGCGTTAATACATTCTCAACATAATAAATTGATACTGAAATGAACTACTTCTAAGATGTTTTTGTCCTCATACCAAAGTAAATAGTGACTAATTCTAGAGCTACAACAATGAAATAACTTTAAAATAAATCTATTTAAAAACAAAGGATAACTACCGCTTTAGCAATATGTTATCCTGTGTCGTGGGGGACTTTCAAACGTTCATGTAATGAAAGAATACTCACAATCAAACTCTGAACAACAATGTGTAGATTAAACAAAGTATTGTCGCATGTGAGGTGAAACCACAATACTTAGCGCAGTAGGAGCGGCGAGGAAACTGCTTGAACCACAATCCATCCACGTACTCAACTTCTATTTAAATTGACAGAAATTAAAATATTATAATTGGACATTTAAACGCAAGAAATTGAATCTTCTATCTTATTTTTAGGTAACCTTTACTCGCTCATTCATTGGTAAATTTTTGACGCATCAGAATGAGTTCAAGTTTCCATATCACATTAATTTCAGGCATCCGGAAGTCAGGTTGAACGTGTAATTGTTATTAATAAAATTGTCGTGACGTATATTATAATTTATGCGTCTATTCACGAAAGATTATTCGACTGATGAACACCGACTGATGATCATGTAGGTACTGTATTTTATTACTGTGTGTGGCAAATGACAATCGAGACAATATTATACAGAGAGAAAAGTTTTTTAACTGAATTAAATGAACTAATAAATTTAAGTTACACTATATTTATATTTGATAAGTAACTTGTTTTCTTTCACTTCCCTGTAAGAAGGGGACGGAAGCGTGTAACAGGAAACCGAGGATCATGCGCTGTTTGATTTGACCAATAAGTGCGAGTAGAGAGAATAAGTGTTTTATATTGATGTGTAATCACAAAATGAAATTGAATATATTTGTTTGTTTGTTGTGAGAATAATAAGACTGTTTTACCTTGACAACATATGAATGTATCTCGTGACTCATCAAAATTATAATGGACCAGTCTTTCCCTGTAGTTTAAACCACGTTCACGGTCATTTTTTCACTTCTCATGCCTTCTTAGAATCAGCTTTTAGCAGAATTTATAATCTTTTAAAATAATTTCATACATCCTTCCAGCGACTGGCATTCCATCAAAGCGAGAGATATATTTTTATATATTATTACAGATTACTAAGATGTAATGATGTCTTCGTTTAAAAAGTGAAATCAGACATTTTCTTCAAAGAGACGTGTGTACTAAGAATTCAGGAACCCTTTTTTTTTTTTTTTTTTTTAACGTGTGGAAACCTCCACGGGCCGTCACCTCACCGGGGTTTACGGCGGGGCGGTGTGTCGGAATCGGACCGACTAAAATCACACGGTGTGCCACTCTGCGCATGAGAGAGGAGGGATTCGGGAACAGCTGTTATTACGACATCCTAATCCCTCCTAGCGCCTGCCCGCTTTCGCGGGCGCCATCTGCGGATAAACTCTCCATTTAGGTGACGTCCGGCACACGCACACGTCACCTCCTCGCGGCTGGCCACTATAGCGGATGGAGGGGAAAACCCGTCCCGTCCATCCGCGGCCACACTCAAGGCGGCATGAGGCGCTGGTATGCGCGTCTCCGCCGCCCGGCTCGCCGGCGGCGAATTGGGTCCGAGTGGATATCGTCCTCCCGGGCCTTCTCCGCCGCCTCCTTCCGCGAAATTACGTCTTCGCAGAAGGTTGCGACCGCGGTAAAACAACTGTCGCTACCGGCCATGGAGCGTATGACGGCCGGTAGCGAGAGATCTCCTCCAATAACTGCAGTGAGGACCCCACGCTGCGCCGCCCAAGCGGAACAAACCGCTAGCGTGTGCTGAGCCGAGTCCTCACTGCAGTCGCAGTGGTGACAGGCGGGACTCAATTCCCTCCTGGCGACCGAGTGCAGATACTTGCCGAAGCAACCGTGCCCGGAAAGGACCTGCGTCAGTCGGAAGGAAAGGGTCCCGTGCTGCCGCCCTGCCCACTCGGCGATGACCGGCTGGAGAGCCTCCACGGCAAAACCAGCACGTGGAGCCCCCAGCCGGGACGACCAACGAGCCATTGTGGCTCGACGAGCGGCCTCTCGCCACTCGCGTATCTCTTTGGGCGGGGGCCGTATGCCGCTACGCGCCCGGAAGTCAGCCGTCCGCCGATAAACTTCGGCGAGCACTTCCGCCTCCAAATCCCACGGGGGAGTTCCGGCCAAGGCGCACGCCGCCTCCGTCGATACGGTGCGGTAACCACGTATGGCTCTAACCGCCAATATCCTCTGAGGGCGCCAGAGGCGAGCCCTATTCTGGGCGGTCAGAGCCGCCGCCCACACCGGTGCACCATACAGCGCCATTGACCGGACAACCCCCGTGTATAGCCGTCTCGTCGCGACGCTAGCTCCACCCAGGTTGGGCAAAAGTCGCCCAAGGGCAGAAGCAGCGCCGACCAGCTTTGGAGAAAGCTGTCGGAAGTGCTCGTCGAAGAGCCACCTGCCGTCGAGGATCAGGCCCAGATACTTCATCTGGGCCTGAACCGGTACGAGGACCGAATTGACCACGATGGAGGCGCCGGAGGGTGGACCACGACGGGGCCCATGGAACAAAAGGGCTTCCGTCTTGTCCAGGGCCACCCGCAAACCCAGCGCCTCAATTCGCCCGACCACCAGTGAGACACAGGTGGTGGCCAGGCGCGCCGCCTCTTGAAAGTTCATCCCCCGGGCCGTGACCAATGTGTCATCTGCGTAACAAAGTACGCCCAGCCCGGGGGGAAGACGACCTCGAAGGGCCCAGTCGTATCCCATGTTCCACAGGAGTGGTCCGAGGACAGACCCCTGCGGAACACCGCACGACATGAGCCGCCGCCTTAGAACACCGTCTCGGTCCTCGTACATGACGGTACGCTCCTCAAGATAGTCTGCCACAAGCCGCCTCAGGTACTTTGGCACCCCGTGGTAGTGGAGTGCTTCCCTGATGCAGCTAAATGGCAGACTATTGAATGCGTTGGCGATGTCCAACGACACCGCCAACAGCACGCCGCCACAGCTCACCGCCTCTTCGGTTACGGCCCTCAGGCGCAGCACGGCATCGACCGTCGAACGCCCCGCCCGAAAAAAGAATTCAGGAACCCAAATCAACCTCAACAGTATGTGGTGCACCCACTGATCGACGGGCAAAGCTCTGGTAAACAAAATATCCCGGTTATATAACATAAAATAAAAAGTGGGCGCTTAATATACCTCTGCCCACCCCTCCGGGGAAGTAGACATAATTTTGTGTTGCGTTGTGTTGTCTTCTAAGCGAGATCAACATACCTAATTTTAAACATAAAGCGGCAAAGTATTTGGTGTCTCTTGAGCAACAGATGTGTGATGGTGGTCGTTCGCCATCAGGGACCCGCTCGATCGTATGCTCCCTACACCATAATAGTCTAAATGCCGATGAAGATCGACTCACACCCATCTGATAACCAGTTGAGACATTTTTTGTTTACTGTATTAATTATGTCTAGCATTTATGCCTAGCTATTATGGCTACTTATAATTTCATTAATCTTATTCACTTTTTTTCGCAGACAAGTCTATACCATTATATTTGTTATTAAGTCTTCTTTATTTTGATACCGATTTCGATTGGTTATCAGCTCGATGTACTTACCTATTATATATTAATTTACCTGTTCATACCTGCTTGCGAGGTAACTATGACCATAAGATAATCCAGTACGCAAGGCATGCTCTCTAGGTATTATATTATAGAAAATTAACATTGGAAACTGAATTTGGTTGCTTATCAACAGAGTGAAGGTGATGAAAGAGTGATTAAAACTAATTTACTTAAAAATAGTCTCGACAGTTTTACGTACATCATGGGTGTCATCACTAATTAATAAAATTTCCAAAGAAACATGTCTCATCCGGTGACTAGTGGGGTGTAAGTCGATCTTCATCAGCTCTTATACTATAAAGAAAATATCTTTCGTACATGCTTAGTAAGGAGAACCACGTTGATTTCAGCACGAACGGGCCGGTTCAGCCGGGGCAGTACTATTCTCTCACAGAACACCAATCTAAAGCGACAGCTTGCGTGCTGTCGTGTTTCATTGGTGAGTGCGAGGATCAGAGGCTCATTGATGCAGGGGTGACAGTTATCGTGGTAAGTATTTGAACCTTACACTGCTGCGATGACTGTCGTGCCTTTTATCATGCCATTCCATGCATCTCACTAGGCTACATAGTGTGGGTCAGCATACTGCATTGCCTACATTCGCAATAAGTGTGGTGACCGCAGTTCTTAGATTCTATTCATGCTTTTCATCAGGCAGAGTAGAGTCACTTTGGATGGCTCTTAAAAAAAAACTTATCGATCCTTTGTACATTCAAGAATAAATGAGATCATCCAATTTAATATTATGCATGCAATATTGATGCATGCATAATGAATTGAATTCTTATCACGTGGACCAGGAGATTTACTCACATTAAATACCTATACGAAACACGTTTTAGCATCGTGAATAGTGGCTAACCAGCTCCAACTAGTTCTCTATTTACTCTATTTGTTATTAGCCAGGACGATAATAAGTTGTCACGATGTTTTGATATGTATGTACATAGAAATCGGAATATAAGTAAGGCGATAATTGCTTAATATGATTTTATTCACCTAATTTGCTTATTTAAACGGAAAAGTTTGTTGAAAACTATAATACGTGTATATATAAGGTGTTGTAAAGACGCAGTTATATTTTTAAAGTTTAAAATTCAAGAATAATTGAGTTATCCCTAAATAATATATACATGCAAGCTTATTCTGTCTTCTTAGAACAAAAAGAAATAAAAATTAAAAAAATCCACATTCGTTTGGGATAAAATATAACATGGTTTAAAAACTATTGTATTGGAGTCTATAACTTATTCTGAACAAACTATTTTCAGGTTTCGTATTAAGCAGGAACATCGTTTTAAATATTTCGGACATCTGGCACATAATACCATCTAGTTTCAAACAAGCAGAGCTAGTACTGCGAAAGCTAGATTGATAGATAGAATACTTATACCCTTTCTTTTGCAAATACATACAAACATTTGCTCTGACCCGGTAATCCTACCCAAAATGTCAGTACGGTAGTCATATAAGCTGTCACTGCGCCACTATAGCAATCAATTTTGAAAAAAAAACTGTTTAAAAGCTTTTTTTCCTGCTGTACCTAAGTGCATTTCTAAGGCAGGTAATGTTAATCTTCATAACAATGTCAAATCCTATCCTCGGAAAATTTCGTCACTTCACTTTATCATTTTCAGTATCACTAATCTCGTTAACTTTCATAATAAGGCTAAACTAAATGCGAAAACTATAGATATTCTAGAGAAAATGAGTAGTAACAGATCGATTTAAAGCTCAGATTAAAACTACTTTTTTAATACACAGTAATACGACAGCAATCCCCTGTAAAGGAGCTTTTTTTTTTTGTTTTTTTTTTTTTTTGAATTGATTTTTAGCTGTTGGCCTCAGATGGCCTCTACAACTTTACCCGGTTTAGTTACGGTGAGCGCTGAGGGCTCTCAACCGGCCATTTATTAAGCAACATTGCCCAAGGGCACCCCCTGCGGGGTACGAACCTCGGCTTGGGGTGTTGCTGAAACACTGGGGCGGCCTACTCCCATGTTTTGTTGACGGTTTACGCGGCGCGTGTTCCGCCCCCGCCGGCGGGGACGAAAACGCGGACGGTTCGTAGTTAGTGTGTTCGCTCTGTGTTGAGCGCGTGTAATGTCGTCGTCTAGCTCCCCTAACGCGTGTTTGGGTCGACGTATCTTGGAAATTTTGCTCGGTGTGTAATTTACGGCCGCAACCACTAGAGGGTTGGGGTGAGTCGGAGCAGAGTCAAAGTAGCTAAGGGAGCACTGTTTAATGAATTGCTTGATGGTCGGCAATCTGAGGTCGATGTGAAGATCGACGTTGCGTACATACCACGGTGCTCCCGTAGCTTTGCGCATGAAACTATTTTGTAGTGTTTGAAGCCTATGGATCCTGTGTGGCCTAACATGTGCGAATACTACACTACCGTACGTCATTATAGGACGTATGCATGCAGTGTATAATCGAACTTTGTTTTTTAAGTTTAATTTCGAACGCGCGTTAATTAAACTGTGTAGACGTCCTAGCACGAAGGCAGCCCGGTTGCGGACTGCCTTGATGTGGGGGCCGAAGGATAGACGGTCGTCAAGGGTTATGCCTAGGTATTTGGCCTGCCTAGCCCAAGGGATAGACTTGCCGAACATCCTAATCTGAGGGGTCTTCTCCAAAGGATACAGGCTTAGCTGTCTTCTGTGAAACAGCACCGCCTGGCTTTTCTCGGGGTTGACCTCTATCCTCCATTTCCGGAACCAAACGCTCAGTGCGTTGGCTGCGGTCTGGAGTTTTTTGGCTACTGTCGAGGGGTTCACCCCCGAGCAGTAGATAGCCGTGTCGTCTGCGAATAGTGCCGTCTGCACATGCCGATGCTTCGGAATGTCGCTAGTATATAGCGTGAAGAGTAGGGGGGAGAGCACGGACCCTTGTGGGACACCGGCTCGAATGGGGTGAGTGGAGGACATTGACCCTTCTACTCGGTAGCGGAAGCTTCGATTCGACAAGTAGTCTCGTATGATGAGCACGAGTCCGTGTGGCACTCCCATGGTGGACAGCTTAAATAATAAGCCGTTGTGCCACACTTTGTCGAAAGCTTTCGCTACGTCGAAGAAGAGGATTCGTGTAAACAGGTTGCGTTGAAGCCGATCGCTGGTGTATTCAACGATGCGGTGGACTTGGTGGACGCACGAGTGTTCGGTTCGGAAACCGAATTGCTCGTGGGGGACGAGAAGATTAGCATCGGCATACGCTTTCAGCCTATTGTAGATTAGACGCTCGTATAGCTTGCCTAATCCTTTAAGCAGACTGATCGGTCTATAACTGGTCGGTTCGGACTTTGGTTTGCCAGGTTTGGGTATCCCAATAACAACGGCTTCTTTCCACTGTTGTGGAAAGATGTTGTTCTTGAGCGCTGCGTTGAAGATGAACGTCAGCAGGACCAGTAGCCTCTCCGGAAAGAGTTTTATAACCCTGTTTGTGATACCGTCCGAACCGGGCGCCTTGCGAGCGTGTAGGCCCTTGACGATCGTTTCGACTTCTTCGGGGGTGACCGTGTCAAGGTCTTGTTCGTCTGTCGTCCCCGTCGGCGTTGAAGTTGAGGCTAGTGTTGATGTAGGAAGTGAGGACATTATGCGCTCTACTTCCGAATCAACTTCGGCTATTTGGTCCGAGTCGCAGTGTATTACGCTGGGCGTGCACTGATTCTCTAGACTCTCGGCCAGGCACTCTGCCTTTTCGATATCGTCGAATGCCGGTGGAAGGTTAGGTCTGATTAGAGGAGGCATAACGGTGACGGTGTCTCTCTTAAGCGAGCGGGATAGTTGCCAGAAGGCAAGGTGGGTAGGTTCGAGGTCTTGTAGTGTCCTATCCCACCTGTCTTGGCGCATTTGATCGATGCGTGACTTGACCGCTCTTTCTAAGCGTCGTAACCTGATCCTGTTGGCGTCGCATGGATATCTGTCATAGGCTCGTACGGCGGCGTTCTTCCGCCTCAGCAGCTCACGTACGTCATCGGGTAGGTTATAAAGGAGCATATTCCCAGAGACTGATAAAACAATTATGACTTTTAGGTTGTGGGTGTTCAAAGGAGGTAACAAAAATTAAGGACTTAGCATCTGTCTACTTGCGGTCTTTTATATCATAAAAATGTTTATGGTCAAAACTCTATTTTAGTTTGTCACTAACAACATTAATAATAATAATGTTATAAAAATGCACGCCATACCTTTTTGCAACAGCCTGTACTCGTAGAAGTATTTGGAACATTTCCGTCAAGTACTGAAATCATGACAAACATATTAAGCCTAGCTGTGGTAACCGCACACTGCAGTTTTTCACGGCTTCACTCCTACTGGTTTTAGGTAGAAGTTACGTGACTGTTAATCAGTAAATACTCTATCTAAACTTGAAAGAAGGCCCCTTGATGCAAGGGTGATAGTTATCATAGTAAGAATGTGAGCCTCATACCGCCACGAGATCATGTCTTTTACACCTCCCACAGAAGACCAACCTAAAGCGTGCATCCGTGCAACCTACAGCATCCGTGATGTAGTGTTTCGTTGATCAGTACGAAACTGGAGGCTGGAGCTATCGTGTTAACTGTGTGAACCTTACATTGCCACGACGACTGTCATGCCTTTTACGTCCTCAAGCGGGGCGTGAAAAAGCTCACTAGAACACCATAGTCTGGGTCATCATACTGTATTGCCTGCATTCACAATGGTGACCGCAACTCTTGGAGTCTTTGCCAATCCTTCTGGCCAGCGTTTGTTCGATCGTAGGCCAAAACCTTCTTTTTAAGAAGTGGTATTAAAATCTGTTGGTGATGATAAGCCATCAAAACACAAAAATATCATTTGGAATTCCATTTGTTTTTTAGATAAGAACGTGTAAACAAACACATAAATAATTAATATGTTTATGTCTTATAATAGGGCTGAAGGCCATCGTAACAGGTAAGCGATCCAAAGACTTTGGACTTCAGTCGTTCCGTTGCGAAGCTAACCGACTTCCCTATTATTAACCAAAGCCAATATATTCACATTTAAAATTCTTATCATCTTTACTGTTTTATTTTTATCTTAAACTTTTTATTTCGCACAACCCATCTGACAAGGGACTTGTAGTCCAGGACGGGACCAGTCGGTCCAAACCTTCAAGAAAGAGTCCCACCTTAAAGGCCGGCAAAGTGCTTGTAATTCATATGGTGTTCATGGAAAGAGATAGTCACTTTCTATCAGATGATCAACCTACTTGTTTGTCATTGAAAAAATAAAAATTACATAAAGAAACCACAAACTTCCTACAAATAGACAGTTTTGTATTAAGATGACCATAATTTCAAAGAGGCAAATATGTACTTAGTAGGAAGTACGATAGCATTATGTAGCTTGCCGCCCGAGAAAATTTGACAATCTACAAACGTGAACGTTTTTAGATAACTTACAAATTCGTAGACATTACGCCTCTCAAGGGTAAAATGCGTGGTCAAAACAAAATATTAGCGAATAGTGCAAGAGAATAGCAATTGTAGAAATAAAATCTCGCATCTTGGCTAAGAGGGCTGTACAGAGGAAGTACTATCATATCGGATGATTTTTATTTGAACCAAAATTTCTACTGTAATCTCCTTAAATACAAGATTAGACCATGTTCCACTCCTCAACTTTATACGGTTGAGAGCCCCCAATGCTCATCTGGGTAACGTTCTTTTCCAAGGTCGTCTACAGCTAACAACCATTGTCACACGTATAAAAAGAATAACTGTTGTCAAGTACGAAGGCACTCTTACCCTGACGGTTCCGTACAAGTATTTATTAAGCATATTCGCAGAAATTGTGAACGATTATTGTGTATATTAATAAAACCAGTGTGTCATTTCGCGAAATTCTTTGTTCTCCGGAAAACATGTATAATGTCCAAAATTATATTTGTTTTTAATCTCGGTCTCGAATAAATTTAGAAATACAAATTACAAGTTTGGAACCAAAAAACATCGATTTTCGTATGATATTTATCACAAATAAATAGTGTTCCATTTCGTAAAATTCGGTAAGTTTTCACTGCATGTCAACTTTTGAAGTTCTTAATCAAATCAAATCTGACACTTCTGACAGTCTTTGACATGTGAACGTCACCGTATTTTGAATGAATATTTTTCGACAGTATTAACATTGATGTTGCCATCACATAGCATATTCTTTGGCTTCACTTCATCATCACCATCATCAACAGCCTTCATCGTGATTAAAAAAGCTCTGACAAGCGAGAAATATTCAAAATAGTTTTAAAACGTTTGAGGCATGGAACCACAAAAACAAACCATTTACGAATTGTGTTAAAGATGTCGCCGGAATAACAGTATTCAAGGATTTTCCTGCAATTCGTCTTCGCAACTACAATTTTTATCGCTGAACCTAATATGGCTGGATTGTTCCGGAGACCTCAACGCATCACGAAATCTTATACAGTAACCTTTGTAACGAAAGGACACACGCGCGTACCATTTCGTACTTATAAACAATAAACAAGATTAAACCAATATAACTTTTATATCTATAGCAATAAAGTTAAATATAGCATAAAGGAATTTGACAGTAGCGTTCGAAGTATAGTAAAAGAGTTTTGCTAGTTCAAAAATGGTTTGTAAGTCAAACGGTTAAGGTTTCAAATTGAATGTTTAATAGTTTATGAAATGTAAACACGCACAAACAGTTTAGTTTACAAGAAACTTTGGCAAACTTCCGTATCATATTACTCACGGTATTTAAATAGAAAAAATATAGTTTTTCCCAAAAATATTATGCGCTGCGAACATAAGACTAGACAATTTGGATGCTTCTGATACCAATATATAAAGGACTTACCCCTTTCTCTGATGGTAGCACCATAAATATAACAGACTCGAAGAGTTGATTTTTTTAGTTTACTCTTTAAATACGCTAATCTCAACAATGTCCGTCAGATTCCTGATTTTTTATTTAAATAATTTTATTTCATTGATTCGTTCATTGAATTGTAATTCATTACTTAACGAATTACTTTTTATAGAGAAATGGTTATAAAACGCGTGTTCAGATTTTACATAGGCTAACATTAAATTTTAGTACAAATAAATATTTCGGACATTTAACACCAACATCGTCTAGTTTCAAACTAAGCAGAGCTTGTGCTATGATAACTAGACTGACTGATAGGATACTTATATACTTTTTCTTGTAAATACATACCTATTATACATAGAAAACACCCAAATTTCGAAACAAATATTTGTCGGGAATCGACCCGAGACCTCAAGCATAGCAGTCGCATTCATTACCGCTGCACCACCGAGTCAAATAAATTAAGACAAAATAATACTCAATTCGTGTTTTTATTTTCTTTACTCTTGTCTTCTATAATAAGAAGTTGAAATTTAGATAGTCAAGACGCGGACCTTCGTGTAGTTTACTTATACATATATTGCTTTAAAAAGAAAAAAATACATTTTCTGCTACTAGGCAACACAAAATATTTACAATAGGTATAATTTTATATCTGTCATATCTTTCGCGTATATATCTGACAATATTTACTTAGGAAGTAGCTTTTATTACTCTATATTATCTATGAACTCTGATCTGTGGTTCAAAACAGTTTTGACACTAACGCACTGGCAGATATTTTTTTTGCATTCCCTCATACAAATGTGTTACGACAACATATTTATTTGTAAGGTTTTCTTAGTAATTTTTATTCACCATCCAGGATTTGTAGTCTCATTTACTTTAGCTACGTACCTTGCCTTTGTCTTGTACACTATGTGTATAGTTCCAAATCCAATTAAAGTTGATAAATAGGCACGAAAATGATGACTTGTATTATATAATATCAACAGATTAGGTTACTGAGGGTAGAATCTTGTTTACTATTGGTTTTTTCCAAGACATTTTGTATTACGGCGAAATAGAACTTTTCGAAGAACAAACGCAGTTTGAGAGTGAACGTTTCAAAACGAAAACATGTGCTTTACCTCGTCGATGAAAATAGGTTTGTATCAGAGTCACAGTCAGTGGGCGCGTCAGCCGACGAGCACGCAGCGCTCGCGTGCTGAGTGACGTCACCTCGCGTCACTCACAGTCAAAACAACGCTATTAATCCGCTTCAAGCTATCCTCAACCTTATCGTGTCGAAATAAGAGCTCATTCATCTTTCTTTTTTTACAGAACAGCCGTAGTTTTCCGTTCACTTTGCGTAAGTTCACGTATCGTGTTTGTTGTAAATTTTTAGACAACACCCGCTTCGTGTGTTGTTTTACGTCATCAAGTATGTAGTTTCGAGAATATGTATGGGGAAATTAGGATATAACTAAGCTATATTTAAGTAATCACAGTTTGTTTCGCATATACAGACTATTATCGATGCGCGAAGGCACAAAAACCATTATGGTTATAATGTAAGCGTCAATGTATTATCAGAATGTAAATACAATGTTTTATCGTTGCGCACCGAGGGTATAAAAAGCGACTTTGCGGTCGCTCCGCGCCCAGTGCGGATCGCGCGGGCACACCTAGAACATCAACTAAAACATTCACATACCAAACTGACACTTGACAGTAATGACATTCCAAATTTGGGTGTACAGCTGTTCGATGAAATAAGTCCAAAGAAAGAAAGGTCAGAATTGATGACAAGTAGCCATTAAATAAGTGTGGTATGGTTGTTCATTTGTTGTGCAAATAGCTATCAACTAGTTGTTTGCACAACAAATGATCATTGAATGGAATACGAGTAACATAATTTAATCAATGAAAGGTGGATAATTTAATCAATGAACTATGAATGAGTATAAATAAAAAAAAAGAAGGCAGACATACTCACTTAGTAACAAAATTTTCCCACGCAAATCCTTATCAGATATTAAACAAGGTCTTTCCTAATAACTCGGAAATAAATAAACATTGCACTGAGTAACCAAGATGTTTATGTGATAAACAAATTATACATACAAGACCAGGGAGGAAAAGATCGTAGGTCATGGTGACACGTGAATCAGCTTACGAGTTTGAATTTGTTATCTCAGCAATGAAAATTGAATGAATTTCACATTGATAATTATTTAAAAATAAAGAATTAAGGCAAGATTCAGATAACCTAAAAGGTCGATTAAATACTGATTTTATTTTACACTTGATCTATTGAGATTAATTAGTTATTGCTTATAATACTTCGATAAACTTACAATTGTTCTCGAAATAATAGTCCTTGAAAGCAAAAAAAGAAAAAGTTGTGTCTGGTTTCAAGCAGTTTTTAAGACGAAACCGAAACTGAACTTTCGGCCTTGCTCTCAGTTTCGGCTGAAACCGAAACCGAAAGTTACTCAAATGAATTTTTTACATTCATTAAAGTACGCAACAAATATATTTCTTATTTTTTTGTATCATGAATGGATAGATAAAATGAATATTTTGTATTATATGTATATATTAAGTAAAAGTAAATATATATATAATAGATTATTACACGGTTTAAAACAAGCGAATTAAAAAATAAAAAATGGAACAAAAATTCAGTTTAAAACAGTATATATGAGTAAAACACAAGTTAACATTGACACTTTTCTAAATAAAATTTACGGACACTACATATGTAAATCATGTTTTTAAGCCATTGTGCGTGTACAATGAATGGAGGAAACTCGTAATTCTGTGTTTACACAATAAATTTATGTAAATGCAACTGGCCTTCATTTATCTCGTCAATATATACTTATATATATTGACGAGATAAATGTTCACTGTGGTTCCACAATTCCAGAATACACCCCTTACCATCTCACAGAGTATTGGGATCCTCGGTGTCGACATCTCCAGTGACGTCCAATTTCGGACTCATTTGGAGGGAAAGGTGAGGCTGGCATCAAAAAAGCTTGGTGTTCTGAATAGAGCGAAGCGATATTTCACACCGGCACAAAGGCTACTACTGTACAAAGCACAAGTTCGGCCTCACATGGAGTATTGCTGTCATCTCTGGGCGGGAGCACCGAAGTACCAGCTTGAGCCTTTCGATTCAGTCCAGAGACGTGCTGTGAGAATAGTCGACGATCCTGATCTCACGGACGGTATCGAGCCACTAAGTCTTAGGAGAGACTTTGCCTCCCTGTGTGTACTCTACCGTCTCTACAATGGGTTGTGTTCAGAAGAATTGTTTGATATGATGCCCACAGCCACATTCTACCATCTCACCGCTCGCCATCGTCAGGGAGTTCATCCACATACATTGGAACCTAAATGGTCGCGCACAGTGCGGTTTCAGAGAAATTTTCTCCCGCGAACAATCCCGTTATGGAATGAGCTCCCTGCCACGGTTTTCCCTGGGAACTACAGCATGGGGTTCTTCAAGAAGGGGGTTAATAGGTTTTTGAAGGGTCAGCAACGCGCACGTGATGCCCCTGGTGTCGCAGGCGTCCATAGGCTGCGGTAGCCGCTTACCATCAAGCGGGCCGTATGCTTGTTTGCCACCGTCGTGGTATAAAAAAAAAAATATGCAACATCCACAGTTACACTTTCATAGATTTATTTAGGACAGACATGTGTTCATATTTACAACATATATTTCGTGGTTAAATCCTAGCATTGATCATCTAACTCTAACGATTGACCATTTCATGAAGTAATTCTGTGTTTAGCTGTTCAAACGCTAATTATTTGTATATCGGGTCAAATTTTCGACCACATTACGATGTGATCAATTTTAAAATCTGGCTAAGAAATACTGGTGATGAAAAATTTCAGATTCATGCCAACTTGACTTGCTGCTGAGTGGTTTGATGTAAACAAAGGTTTTTTTTCGTTTCTTTTTTTTTGTAAATACATGCATATTATATACATACATAGAAAACACCCAAATGTCTAAACAATCTAAACAAATATTAGCAGATCATACAAATATTTGGTCCGACCCGGGAATCGAACCCGAGACCTCAAGCACAGCAGTCGTATTCACTACCGCTGCGCCACCGAGGCAATTATAAAAAACCTTGAGAGTCAGGCCGCCAACACCGGCACTGATCTAAGTACTCCACTGCACGCCTTGTATCATTACCTAACTATGACTGTAACTTTTAATGAAATATCTATCTGCAATGCAACGCAATGATTCATCGATTTCCCTTTTCGGATCATTTAAATTTAATGATTCAAGATCCGTAACTGCAGTAAGTACTTTCCATTAGATCATTACTCTGTCGACATTGTCGTAGTCACGTAGGAAATGGTTTATCAACGCAGATCCTAAACAGCTGGGAGGGGCTGCAAACTTGAAATTTTGGCAGTTGATGCTCTTTATGCTGTGAACACCCCTAGGGAGGAAACAATCGAATGAATGGTTGCATTAAAGTTCGTTACAATTCGGTCTAGCGGAACGAGGTAAGAAACTGATGCTGAAATTGCTAATTATTGCTAATTGACTGCCTCGGTGGCGCAGCGGTAGCTAATGTGACTGCTGTGCTGGAGGTCTCGGGTTCGATTCCCGGGTAAAACAATATGTTTGTGTGATCTACAAATATTTGTTTCGAAGTTTGGGTGTTTTCTAAGTATAATATGTATGTATTTACAAAAAAAAAGTATATATATAAATATTCTATTAGTCAGTCTAGTTATCATAGTACAAGCTCTGTTTAGTTTGAAACTAGATGACGTTGTGCGTCAAATGTCCGAAATATTTATTTATTTTACTTTCAAAGGGAGCATAAAATAGGAAATAATTAAATACAATAACGATAATTGCATTTTATTAAGATCTCTGGCCTCTTTTTAATAATGAGACTATCTTATTGTTAATTTCAAGGATCTTGGCAATCTCCATTATTATCAGTTCTAGAGCCAAGATTTTGCACTAAAAAGCAAAGTTTATGGTTAAATTAATCTTCGTTCATGTAAACATTATCTGCTTAGTGTCTGTGCTGAATGATATAATAAACGTAATTATTTTTTTTAGAAGTAAGTAATTAATAATAATAATAATAAATATTTCGGACATTTGACACACAACGTCATCCAGTGTTAAACTAAGCAGAGCTTGTGCTATAATAACTAGACTGGCTGATAGAATACTTATATACTTTTTTTGGTGATTTTCACTCTCGTTTCGCACTCACGAGTTGAGTTTTCACACTCGTTACAATGAGTATGGTGACCACAACTCTTTGGATTCAATTCATACTTTCCATCAGGCAGAGTAGAGTCACTTTGGCAGGCTCTTAATATAGGAAAAAAAAGATGTAATTCATGAATCATTCCTTAAGATATAAAGGAAAAAGTTGGACGAGGTTTCCAATTTGGTTTTTATTGTTTATCCCAGAACTCTGTAATTTCAATACCGACGTGGAAAATTTTTTGTTTGAGCATTGGGTGCTCTATGAAGCACTGTCCCGCTGTCTCTCCCAACCTTAAACAGCAAAACATTTCAATGATATCCAGTTCTTTAACTACTAGTGTTAATATTGCTATGTGATATCTAACCAATAGCCCAAACATAATCTATTAGCAAGGTTAGCGTTAGTTTCTCACCTCGCTCCGCTGGACCGAATTGTAACAAATTTAACAATAAACACAAATTTAGCGATTTTCATCTAAATATGGTAAAGAGAAACATAGGCGATATCATCAACTATGTGATACTAACTTTTGCCCGTGACTCCACCTGTGTGTATGTCGGTTATCGTAGTAAAAATCAACCTATGTCCTCCCTGTGTGTTAAAATCGGTTCAGCGGTGCAGCTGTGAAAGCGTAATCGGCAGAGTTACTTTCGCAATATAACAATTAAAGTATTATTAGGAGTTTATTTCTCCATCTTATCTTCCGTCATCATCATCATCAACAGTTTAGCAGTTCACTGCTGGACGAAGGCCTCTCCTTAGTAAGGAGGTTTTGGTCTACTACACAGATACCATGATGCAGGCATATTCAAGAGACATGATAGCTAGTTGCCACCATAGGAGTATGAGTTATTTGTGAATATCACCAAATTGCTTATAACACAGCGTTTACAATATAAACACACCTTATTTCACCCTATATTTATATTTTTCACAACTTATTTCGTGTTTCTCAGAAACGACCCTAACGATTGAGTTCATGTTTTGTATATCTGAAGTTTCCAGAAAGTGATTACACATGAAATAAGCTTACACATGCCCAGGTCACCCAGGCACTTGTAATAATATAAACAAGATATAAATCCTTCACACGAGATAAGATTTGTAGAATAAAAAAATTATCTGTAACGACCTTCGTTTGGAGTATTATCTATGGAAAGTTTGGTTCCACACCGTCTACTAAACGTGTAGCGAATTTTTAGCCATATTGATAAATCAAATAAATATAGAAATAATCAGTTAAATGTATATTTTTACGTAGGAAAGCCATGTTTCGGCACGAATGGACTCAATCAAAGTGTTACCATAGCCTCACAGACAATGTGTGATTAAAAACTCTTTTGTTGCTTTTGATCGAGCGAGTGAAGTCTGTCTCTTGTCTTGAACACGCTCTCCCTCTAATTTATTCTATTATCTGCCTCTAATACACTAGGCAGCCATAGTGTGAGTCACCATGCTGCATTGTCTGCAGTGCATACAGGATGGTGACCATATCTCTTGGATTCTATTAAGTTTTTCCATCAGGTAGAGTCATTTTAGTAGGCTAATATAAAAAAAAAACTACTTGTGCTTCAGTTTCAGGTGTTTATGAACGTGCATGAAAATATAATAATATATTGACTTGCGTTTCATTATGATTACAACTAATAAATTTAAAAATCATCTACTAACAGTAGGTAATATAATACTTCGAGTACAGTCAAATACCTTTAATATTATAAGTCAGAACGTTGTTGTGCTGCCAGCACGCGTAGATACAACATAGCGACACCATGACATCTATTGACAAAAAAAATTGCGTGGCGTTGTCATCCAACCATTTGACAACTTACGAATGACTCACAAATGCAAGCGCGATCAGTTTGGTCATGCAATGTCACGTGTCAAAGTGTATTTATTTACGTTTATATTCGCTTGCAATTAATGAGGATTTTTCCGTTATTATTTATTTAGAATTTCTAATAGATACTTTTCACTTTAATGCACGTAACACTCGGAATATAACCATAATTTCTCATGTAATCAATTTGGCAATTGGCTATTGCTTGTTAGTATGTCACAAGACTGTAACATCACGTATAAGAGTTTTTTTTTCTTGTGGTTTATTCTAGTCTTCAGTTTGTCTTGCACCTGTTACACGATAAAACATACTAGTTAGGTTTTTGGTTTAACAAATGGAAAAACAAACAAATGTAAATCAGGGATAAAAACGCTATTGTAAGTGTTAGAATTCAAATTTTTACTCTTCCTTTGCGTTTAGCACTAAATTATTTGGTTTCATACAGTTACTGTCTCTTTGAGGTATTTTTTATTCATCTTCTACAACACATACCTATTCATATACATCATCATCATCATTATCATTATCACAGCCAAAAGACGTCCACTGCTGGACATAGACCTACCCAAGGTTCTCCACAACAGCCGGTCCCGTGCCGCCTGCATACAGCGGCTTCCCGCGACCTTAACCAGGTCGTCGGACAACCTTGTAGGCAACCTACCTATTCATATACACAGGAGTTTAATTCATATCCTTGGCATAAAAATTATAGGTAACTATAGAGAACATTCTATGTGCTATTTGCTTCATAGAAACTCAAGAGCTACCGATATACATTTTTATGACTTAACAAAACATAAATACATAAATTAGCCACCAAAGTAGGTACACACCCAAACATAAATCAGACACATTAATCCATCTATCTCCAGCGAGACAGATGGATCACAAAGTGTCAATACACTTTGCGATTGACTCTCAAAAGAATCTCACAACACTTAAAAAAGAGTATTATTAATATATAAGTAATTAGTTTTAAACATGTTCAATGAAATAAAAACAAACGTCCCTAAGCCCTTGCAAATAAAAACCAAAAGATCTACCAAAGTTGGTTCTATTTATTCAAGACCTAAAACAAAACAACTCTGAAGGTAACATTGTAGATAATCTCAAGCGTGTCAGTGTTCGAGGTGCGGGCGCGCCGCTGACGTCACCTGCGCACGCGCTGCTCGCGTGGTACTCACACCCACCGGACACTGAATACGCAATCGAATTTTCTACAAGCGTGTCGTGCCAAGTCTTAAATTGCAGCGTTGCCGTCTTTGTTACTCGGTAGACTGTCTATAGACGAATTTGGTTATATCCGATGCATACGAAACTTGGTTAATGACTGCATTGTCTAATTTAGACAGTAAAAGTAGATCATATTACATATATAAAAGAAATAGTGGTAGACTAAAAACTTTTGGCTAAAGCATTCATGTTAATTGAAGATAAATTTGACCGCAATGTCTATTTCGATAATGTTTAACTATTTTTAATTGTGGTTTTCGAGAAAGCTCCAAAGTAAAACAAATCAATTTATCATTAAACGGAAATATTTAATTAAACTTTACATATTTTGAAATTTACTTTGTTAATTAAGTAAATTTCCAAATGTTCCAGAAAGAATTCCATGTAATAAAACGCTCACAATTCGACATTTAAGTTTATAAAAAACCAAAAGTGCACTCAAAAATGACAGTAGATATCGCTGTACTACATTAACTAATTACTACTTTATTCAAATAACTTATACCATGGCTAATATGACCATCATAATTTAAAATGAGCGATTTAATGACGATTTGGCTCTAATCGAAAATACCAGTTATACAAAATCCTTGTCTTGAACGCTTCCTTATTCTGACAGTTACGAGACACGCCCACGACTATGTTCATGAAATTAGCGTTATACAAGTATCTAAGTATACCAAATTAATTAAGAACGGACGTGTTTAGCGGGTTTAGAATGCAAGAAAGCATCTTGTTTGTGTATAGAGGTGTGGTATTAAGTATAATCAGACGAATTTGTAATTCTGTAATTCTTGTAGCGTAAGATCTGTGAAGTAGGTTAAGAATTACTTAGAAGAGTTCTTAAAATGAATGTATTCATTTTTATTATTTTTAAGTGCCTTCAAAAAAGTTACTTCGCAGCTTGTTACTGATTTTGATGATTCATGTTATATTCGAAAACTGTATACGATGGTTTAGAAGAGCATTGTCGTATTTCGAGATAGTCTCTATCTATTTTGGTGATGTTTTGATGAAGTTGTTTGGAGATGTACGATGGTACTCTTCAATAAATTACAGCAAACCTCCAAACTGTCTCAATTTGGGTGATGTGGCCTCCTCACTGGAGGGCGACTCCAATTGACTTTTCTCCGTTGAATGGGACTGGTGCTTTTATCAGTTTTGAGTACTCCATTGTTAGTACTCCACAGCTGACACCATCGGGGTGCTTGTACCGCTCATTTGTGAGGTAGAGTCAGAGTCCAATATCACTCCACGTCTTTCCGTGTCCTTCGTGATGTATTGGTCGCCGGATTTACGGTTCTATGGCGGGTAGGTTAGGAAGTCTTATTCCCCACAGAATACGACTGGAAGCTGCCGAACCCGTTTAGCTCCGGGAGGGATCCGACTGGCGCAGTATATCTAAGACGTTTCTGGTTAGGGGATACCTTTCCTTTACCTGTACCATATTTTAAGTTTAATGTCTCGGTGGCGCAGTGGTAGCGTATGCATCTACTGTCGGGTTCGATGCCGGGTTCGGGATCGGCACAAATTTTTGCATGATCTGCAAATATTTGTTTCGGAGTTTGGGTGTTTTTGTGTATATTATGTACGTATTTACAAAAAAAAAGTATATATGTATTTATAACAGCTGTCTAGTACCCATAATATAGCTCTGCTTAGTTTGGGACTAGCTGGCGTGGTGTGTCAAAATGTCCAAAATGTCCAAATATTGTCCAACAGGATGCCCTCGGCACTTGACTCCATAGTAGAGATTTTAGTAGCATATATCATTACGAAACATACCTCGTAAATACCTTATCATATCTTGTATGATAAGGTGTACCATCAGTGGGCGGTTCCCAACGACCAACATAACATAACCTTATTATCAATAAGGCTAAGCACGTGTGTAATGCTCATATTACGTATTGACTCTGTATTGTGTGATAGAAACGGTGAAGGTCAATTTGACACCACAAAAACAAAATAGTAACATAATATAATAAAAATTCCTTAGACGTGATCAATATATCTCTATAATATACATTATCCATGTATAAGCAATTTGTGATAATTGACAGGACATATATGCCGTTATTATATGTTAGAACTGAAGCTACAAGTTTGTAGTCTTTGTTTATTTAACAACTTTGTAAATCTCATACAAGACTTTGTATATCATATGGTGTTTCTAGACGTTTGTGCTTTTTTTTTTTATACCACGACGGTGGCAAACAGGCATACGGCTCGCCTGATGGTAAGCGGTTACTGCAGCCTATGGACGCCTGCAGCACCAGGGGCATCACGTGCACGTTGCCGACTCTTCAAAAACCTATTTACCCCCTTCTTGAAGAACCCCATACTGTAGTTCCCAGGGAAAGCCTCGACAGGGAGCTTATTCCATGCCATGTGCTGTAAAAATAGTACTAGAAAATCTCTCAAATGTAGAAAAGATGTCAGTTTAAACTATTAAACTGCCTCGGTGGTGCAGCGGTAGTGAATGCGACTGCTGTGCCTGAGGTCTCGGGTCCGATTCCTGAGTCGGATTAAAGATTTGTATGATCTGCAAATATTTATTTCGAAGTTTGGATGTTTTCTATGTATAATATGTGTGTATTTACAAAAAAAAAGTATATAAGTATTCTATCAGTCAGTCTAGTTATCATAGCACAAGCTCTGCTTAGTTTGAAACTAGATGACGTTGTCTGTCAAATGTCCTTATGTCCCTTTTGAATCTATTATTAGTTATGTAAGAACCTTTATGAAAAAATACTTCCCATTTAGTTCGGCTTCGCGATGTATTTTCTAAAAATATATTTATATTTGTATTCTGATATTTACAGTAGATTGGATGTTGTCACCGATAAACACGAAGTTTGCTTTCCTGGGAAACCGAAGCGGTGGACAGGTGTGATCAATAAATTACTAGCGTAGCAGCAAATCAGCACGTGTTTCAGAAGCATTGGGGCTTAGTCACGTGTACCACTATTTGTTTTAGAATAGGAAAGAGAAAATTAATCGGCAGGTATAGATATTTTCAAATAACGTAAGTTTAACTTTGTAATTTTAGATGATACAGTCAATAATAATGAAAATTACATTGTACTAATGCCGTGTGAATTAAGAATACTGAGTGTCACCACCCTGTTCATCCCGTGAGTGTCGTAAGAAGCGACTAAGGGAACAAATTACGCAGACCCACATCACTGTATAGAGAAGGACTAATTAATACAAACTCTATACCAACTATATAGTAAAGTAGACCAAAACCTCCTTTCTAAGAATATATGCCCAACAGTGGGCTTGTAAAGGTTGTTGATGATGATGATTATATTAAGAATGAAGAGAGTTTAAAGTATTCCGCGTAGTGACGGTTTAAGAATACATAGTGTTACCACCCCTATTCATCCCGTGGAAAACTTGAAACAAACCCTATCCCAACCCGTCTGGCCAGCGTGGTATAGTAGGCCAAAACCTCCTTGCTGAGGAGAGGCCTGTGTCCAACAGTGGATTGTACAAGGCATGATGATGAGAATGACATACATATTATACATACATATAATAGAAAACATGTAAACTTTGAAACTAATATTTGGAGATCATACAAAGGATTGGTCTGACCCGGGAATCGAAACCGAGAACTCAAGCACAGTAGTCACATCCGCTGCGCCACCGAGGCAGTTAATTACGTAAATATATTTCTTCAAACATTTTTAAAGTATTGTGTGGTATTTTTAGTAACTTACCTGATTATCCTTGTTGCAGGTCGATGTTTATAAAGTGTTGGTATTATTTGAATATATTTAAGTGTTTGTAAGGATTAGTACATGACGATTAACCCAAATGCAGAGGCTCAAGGTCAAGGTCAACTCGGAGACATCGAAACCGTTAATAATTTGGACTACTCACTGCTACAACCGTTTGAAAGCATCAAACAAATCAAAGATGAGAACGGTACACCACGCAGGAGCAAATCTGGGTCTTCTTAAGAAGACACTCATGATCAGGTGAGAAGGGTGCTCTCATTTTGTTCATTACACATTCGTATTTTCTTATTATTATTAAATAATCGACTAGAAGGTTGATTCGTTAAATTATTCAATCGATATTTTTAGAACTATCATATTTTTACTACATCTAAAGTCACTGAACTCAATTTACGCGAAAAAAGGTTTTCGGATAGGACCACTATAAGGTAAGATAATGTATTGACCTATCAGTAACAAACATTTATAGAAATCCATTACTAGCTAACCCACCTAACTTCCTCTGCGTCTCCTATCGATCGTGGCGTGGACATATTTGTTTAACATAAGAAAGGCTACTAAGCTGCTGCGGCCTTTTTTTATATAATTTTTAAATAAAAACTCTTCTAAATAATATTTACAAAAGAAGAACTTTTAAAGAAGATTCTGTCATATATTTTATTTGTAGAAATTTAACCATTTACCCAGCGCACGCAATGGTAGCTTTCTTGTCCTATTAGTCATAGCGTGATGATATATAGCCTATTGTCTTTCTCGATAAATGGACTAACTAACACTGAAAGAATTTTTCAAATAGGATAAGTACTTCCTGAGATTACCGCGTTCGACCAAACACAAATAAACAATCTCTTTAGTCTTAGTATAGGTATTAAACTAGCCGACCCGTGCAACCTTGTCTACATGTCTCACCAGGAATAAATTATCCCTGTTCATGTGACATTTATCATTGATGACTGTATTGTGACTATGGTTTTCCTTGTTAAACAGGTTATCCAACACTAAAATAAATCAATTCCAATTGTTCCTGAGGTTAGTGCGTTCATGCAAACAAACTAGAAAATTCTTCAGCTTTATAATATTAGAAGAAATGTCTTCGTTTCTTTTTTGCAGGGCAATATCTAGTAAAAAAAAGCATTGGATCAGATCGGTCTTGTATATTTGATTAGAGATGATAATATTATACCTGGCAACTGGCGTTGGAATCCAACCAGTATACCTATACGAGTACATTACATCTATTTCATCATTAACAGAATTGTGGTGCGCACGTGTCGTTTGCGTGTCGCACACGTTTTGGACTATGTAATATTTTTTTAGATGACATACACTTTGTTTATGTTATTTATAAATGTTTATTAGTATATAATATGTTGTACCTACCTACATATGTATGTACATACGTACGATTATTTTATTATTTGGATTCTTTTCGTCCCAACATTTGAACGTTTTCGATTAAAATTTCTTAAATCGCGTTCAATTCTTTCACTCTTGAGAATAATCTGATAATATTGCTAGCCAAATGTTTATAACAATTTTCTCAACAAAGAAAATTAAATTGAAATCTCTAAATACCCACTACCACTAACCACCTCCAGTACTGGCATTCCGTGGTAGAGAAATACTCCCCTGATGCAGCTAAATGCTAAAGAACAAAGGTCTTCCTCAAAGAGTGTCAACCAAGTCGGTCTTGGACAGTTCAAACTCATCTGCTGCCAGCAGCGAAGCAAACAAACATTATAAATAAATTACTGTAATATATTTTTTCTCAGATATATTATTTCAATTCATTAAATTTGGTGCGTCAAACGTACAAAAAAGTATTGTGATTGATCAAAATAATCGTCAATAAGAATCATCAGTAAGTAATACAGGATGTATTTACGAGTATATTAGAAATACGAAATTTTGTATGGATACTTTCATGAAAGAACTACTGGACGGATTTGGATGAAACTTTACAGTAATGTAGGTCGGAAAAATATACAGGCTACAATTAATAACGATTTTATGTAATTTTGGTCGTAACATAACGATACATGTCAATTAAGTCGGAAAAAAACTGGCCTCTGAGAGTTATCTTGGCGTACGCTGCTTAAACCATTGAAGTTACACAAAGATGATGTACCGTAGGATTGTTTGTATGTTAAAAAAATATATTTATTTAAAATGATATGTTACGAAACCTAATGTGGCAGATTAAATTCTACGCGAGCGAAGCCACGGGTAAAAACTAGTACATATGTATATATGTTTTTAGTATTAGTATACAGAAACATTAATAGTATACTAAAAGGAAGGATAATTTATTGCCATAGTGTGTTTCATTTATATGCTTAACTTCACCATCATCACCATCATCATCACATCATCATCAACAGCCTTTAACAGTCCACTGCTGGACACAAGTGTCTCCTTAAAAAAGAGATTTTGACTAACAATGGCTCTATATTTTTAAATAGAAGCTTATAAATTAGTTTTTTTATTGACCAGTAAAAATGACACTTCGAAGAATAAATAAGAGATGGAATATATTGACTTTCATAGTTTTTTTAATATTGCTTATACGAATATGTGAGATTTTATTTATTTCCTTTTTTTTGCAACAAATATTCATTTTGGCAAAATTAAAATTTAGTTTACGTAGAAGAAGTACATTAAGCTTTCATTTTTAATCTACGCATATATAAAAAATTCAATAGCAATTTTGTGAAATAACTCATTTAATTATTAATTATAGTCGATACTTAACAATGTAACGATCTGCGTAGGAACGACAACGAACAACAAAACACAAAGGGAGGAAGCGCCGGCCAGCGGAGCAGCGGTTCCAATGAATTCCGCAGTGAGTCAGCCTAGCTGCTGCGTAGACTGGAGAGAGATGCTCTGCTTACGCGAACCGTAGAAACTTTGTCCTGTGCCTTGACGCTAATAAGCCGTTGGAGTAGCCAGGCTGTAGCTGTTGCTACCTGCGTGTGGTATCCTTGTTTATTGTGTCCTGTGTTGATTGAACATAATGGTGGTGATAATGCTGCTGCTGTTGGTGTCCTGATTTAAAAGTTGCTTCCAATCACGTCTCTCCAATACAAAAGGAGAGTCCTCCGACCAGGTGAGGTGATTATACCTGGTGGGTCACGACCCAAAGATGGTTGTTGGGATGCTATAAATATGCTAATCGGCGCGAGAACTTCTATATCGCAATACAGGATTAGTTACTTCGTAGTTCGATGTGCTTTCGGCAGATGACGTTGTATTATGTCTTTGTTTCTGCTGTATGTAAAAATCATCAGAAATCTTTTTTTGAAAATTAAATGTTAGAGAAAGAAAATCATCCAAATAGAAGAATTAATTATTAGTAAGCGATTATTTTTGTTGTTCACGATTACTTTTTCTAAATAAAAAAGTATTACTAACTTAAATTTTTCTTTCGTCATTACGCAGTTGCGAAGAGATGTCGCCTGTGTGACAGTCCTCTATTGTCTTAACACCGAGAGTGTTTTGATAACTTCTTCCAAATGGTCCTACCCTCTCCTTTCCTCTATTTGGCCTGGCCTTTTAAGTCACCGTTTCAGAATGTTCTATATATGCTCACGAATTAAACAGCTTGGCTCTTCCTTCCTGTGTAAATCAGTCAAAACCTGGCACTCACTATTAGCGCACGCGTTTCACTAGCACTTCCATCCTAGGTCCTTTAGGTGAAACGTGAAAAGCATCTCACTAAACCACCATAGTAACAATTGCATTGTCTGCATTCGCAATGAGTATGGTGACCAGCACTCTTGAATTCTGTTCAGTCTCTTTGGTAGGCGTTAAAAAAAGCTATTTTGACATGTCTAAGGAGCTATGCCCTAACAATGGCAAATAAAAATGTAGTGTGATATGTAACCTTCACATTCTACGAAACTTGAGACGATGCAATATAACTTACTACACAAACAACATAGCTTTGTTTTGTTAGTATTTTTATGTCAATGACTTTGTTCAATGAAGAACACAAACAAAACAGTTCAGCAAATATTTGTAACACTAAACCAAAATATGTACAAACAAGTTTAACCATGTCACGTGAGTTTTTGCATACGAGAAGAACAAATATTTAATGTCGGAATTTTGATTTATCTGTCTTTTATAGTATACATATATGTATAGTGAGCAGTCAAGTAATCTGAATCAGTCAAGTAATCTGATGGCAAAGAGCTGCTGACCATGGACACCTACAACTCAAGAGACCCAGGCGCTTGTCAACGTTTTTAATCATCATCATCATCATCAGCAACAACAGCTATTAACAGTTCGTTGCTGGACTTTTCGAGGTTTTGACCTACTATACCATCGACAGGCGGGTTGATATAGAGTTTTTCAAGTTTTCCCTCTTACTTTTTACGACACTCATGGGAAGAATAGTCGTGGTGACACTCTCTCGTAATCCACACGGCAAACTCTCTCTGCATTTCCAGAATCAGGAGGAGAAGAGGTTTAAACTGCGGTAGCTTCTCCAGTTTCCTAGAAGACCGTACTCTCACTTCGGTTCAATAGAGCCATTTAAACCGAAGAACAGCTCTCTTATGTTTAGTCTCTCACACAAGAACGTAACAAATATTACCGAAAATGGTGGCGACTTTAATTAGAATTGAAATAGAAACAGAAGTTATTAATAAACTAATTATAAAAATTCTTACCTCCAAAACGCACGATCCGAATAAATTATTCAGTTCAGTTGCCACTATAAGAGATGAAATATAATATAAATTTGTAAAGAAGGGCCTTGACTGCGATTAATTTAAATAATTCAAAAAGTACTTACGGAAGTCGGTTAGTAAACCGAGAAAACATTGCATAACAAAAAAAACCATGAAAGACCTTGCAAAACATGAGGTACTTGCATGGTGTTCGATTCTTAGAAAATATACAACTCAACTTTGATAAATATTACGGAGCTCCGCATGCTTCTTACAATGAACGATAGTAATACCACGTGAAATTTTTTCAGCTTCACTTAAATAAAGTCATGGCATTAATTTATTACCTTTATTTAGATTTTGCCCACGGCTTCACCTTTGTACAAGTTGACTATCACGGTAAAAAGTAGCCTATGTCTTACCTCAACAATCAAAGTAACTCTGTCTTAAATCAATCAATCTATCGCCGTCCACTGCTGAACGAAGAATAACTGACATCGCACAGAGAATCAGTATGCTGAAGTGGAAGTGGGCCGGCCAAGTCTCCAGACGAATCGATGGTCGCTGGCGCCGAAGTGTACTAGAGTGGATACTACGATTGGGCAAACGTAGTGTAGGGCGTTCTGCAGCGCGATGGACCGACGACTTGAAGAAGGTGGCTGGCAGCGGATGGATGCGAATTGCCCAAGACCGGGATCGTTGGCGTTCCTTGGGAGGACCTTCGTTAACTCTGTCTTACTTCACTAAAATCGGTTCCGCAGTTTAACCGTGAAAATGTAACGTCAGAGTTACTATATTAGATTTTTTTTTTATTTTAAGTGCCTGCCCAAGTGTCTCTACTCTGTCTGAGGGAAAACATCAATAGAATCTCAGATATGTGTTTACTCATTGCGAAGACTCGTATAGACTATGCTGTGTGTATTTGAGTGAGTTGCTTTTCTGAGAAGTTCTGAAAAATTTAGGAACCTACGGCTGTATGTGAGAAGTGTACCTATAGTTATTATTATTATATTAGGTAGTTACTTCTTTGCCTCCAGCCCAGGCCATGCATAGCAACGTGCATTGCATATAAATTAATAAAGGACATATAAGAACAAACATAATTATATTCAAATATAAATATAAAGTAGTAAACCCACGCTGATTTCTGACGAACGAGCCGTTGCGACCGGGGCAGTACTATCCTCTCACAGAAGACCAACCTAAAGCGATAGCATTCGTGCTATTGTGTTTCGTTGCTGAGTGCGAGACCAGAGACCAAGTGTTGCAAAAGTGACAGTCATCGTGTGTGAACCTTACACTGCCACCAAGACAGTCATGCCTCTTACGTCCCCAAACGGAGTGTGAAAAAACATCTCACAAGGCCACCATGTGTGGTACCATACTGTGTTGGCAGCATTTGCAATGAGTATGGTGACCACAACTCTTGCATTTTATTCATGCTTTCCATCAGGCAGAGTAGAGTCACTTTGGCAGGCTCTAAAGATATAAAAAAAAACAAAAGCTGTTAAGCAGTTTTTTCAAAGTCAAAGTATGTGGATCATATGTATACAAGGTGGTTACAAAATTTTAAGGTCAGCTATGTCCTGCCATTAGGGCATACAATATCTTCATGGTATTTCGCTGAGTAACTTGAAACCGAAACCATTTGTTTCAGAGTCGGATTTAGACGGGAGTTGCTCAAAGGATGTCAATTAGTGTGTGATTCTCAAATTACAGGAGTCCATAGACGGCAGTAGTCGCTGACCTTCTGGCGATCCATCTGTTTGTTTACCCCTACACCATAAAAGAAGTGTGGTCTAAGCAGGAACTAACGAACTATTGGTACAGTAGAATTAATAGTTATATCAAACTGTATGAAATTTTCAGATAACTGATTCTGAGATAGCCGGTTTAAGACAAGTATCTACTACTGATCATATGAGGTAGGGATTGCCGACCGTTATGATGAAATAGAAAACCAAATCCTGGTTTTCTATTGGTCTAATTTAGGTAACCTAATTTCTTGTTGATATGTTTTGATGTAAGAATTCTTTGGTGAAGAAAAACAGTATTTCAAGTTCACGCAAATAATATTTTCGCATATATAATTGAATATAATACATACATGACTTCATTATGGTTTTTAGTTTAGCGTACTATCACTTCAAGGAAATAGCACTGTTATTCTGGTAACACTACGAACCGCAAAGAAGAAATTATCTAATACCTAATGAAATAATAACAAGTAAATTTTAATATATTCAGTAATAATATACTTAATGTTAATTAAAATAATAAATATACTTTTTAGAATTGATTTTTTTTTTGTTAAATGACCTTGTATTAATGTTTATTGGAACATTATTAACGATTGATGTTAAATTATCTTAAGTAACAAAAAATAAAAATAATTATAAACATTAGTTATTTATTTTATTAGCTGTAACATTATCGCCCTTTATAATATAGTAGCTGTAGCCTGCGTGCGTTGCTGCGCCACCAAATAAAATAAATTTGAAGGAAAAACATAAAAAAAATTATTCATACCAAGTCAGAAACCTTCAATTTTGCCTAATATAATGACATGATCAAATGCACAATTTACAATTCTATAAAGGACATACAGACAGACCGACAAACATTTATTTTTATATTTATAAATAATTATGCACATGTCATTGTTTATGCGGGATGTGACCACCAACTTGGTGGCAACATCGGTTATACATAGATATTTACTAAATGCACGTAAATTTCCGTGAATATAATAATATCCAAGTTATAATTAGTGAAAAAGTGAGTCTCAGGCTACACTTCTTTTTGACATAATGGTCGCTTAAAATAATTTGTTTTAGTGTGATCTTCTTCAATATTTAAAATTAGAACTAACTGTGATGTCTCACTTAATACTTTAAAGTGCGTATTGTCGAGGATGAAGCTGTCAGATCTGCTACCCAGTTGACACGTGTCATGTCGGAGTCATGTCTGCGTAGATTGTGCAACAGGCAAGTAGTACTTAAAACTATAGAAACTTTTAAGCTTTTTTGAGCTTTATTTTGACCGATCAGTTGTCCCACAATACGTGGTGATACTGCCACGTACTGTGGCACAACTACAGTACGTGACCTGACAGAAGAGACATCTCAGTCGCACATTAGACCAGTGTTAGGCATTTCTTTCTTTACATTTCGTCGAATGACTAAGGTTGACGCTAGATATACTCCCACATTTCTGAGGAGGTATAAAATAATATTCCTCTACCTATCTCTGTGTGGTGACGTATTAAGTACATAGTGTCTCCACCCCTAAACATCCCGTGGGTGTCATAAAAGGCGAGTACAGGCACTAGTACGCGGAAACAAACTATTCAAGAAAATGTAACTACAAAGAGACGGAAAACATGAAACAAACCCTATTCCAACCGTCTGGTCAGTGTAGTGTAGTGTAGTGCAGTGTAGTAGTGTATATTAGGCCAAAACTTCCTTGCTAAGGAGAGTCCTAGTCCAGCAGTGGACTGTACCGTCATCCACCGGGGTTAACGGCGGAGTGGTGTGTCGGAATCGGCCCGAATAAAACCACACGGTGTGCCACACTACAAAGAGAAGGCACAACTTGAAACATAGTATCTTATTGAATGTGCAAATTTAAATTAGACAGAGTTTGTTAGTATATATTTAATATAAATTTATATATAATACATACAGTAGTTTATATACAGTTATGAGAAAACACAACACTAAAAATGAAACACTATTTATTTGTGTCTTTAAATGTGATGGTGGAAATTTATTTGATGAGTAACCGCAGCTTTTAAAGGATGGCGAATATATTGTTGCTGTCCGTGCATCTGTTATCCCGTGGGTGTTGCAAAGCCGACTAAGAGAGCAAAGTGCACAGGAAAACATTACGACAAATAGTAGGTAAACTTGACACAAATCCTATACCAAACCGTCTGGTCAGCGTGGTATAATACCTCCTTTCTTAAGGAACTGTGTATGTAAAATAATCTATGCATTAACAACAATATCCCCCTTCCTATGTGGCTTGAATTTCCATGTAGAGAAGATGAAACAGTATACAGCCTAAACGGAGTAAAACTGATCCAAATCGATTAGAAATCTATAATATCTACTTAAAACCATCAAGCTGGCTAGTAACATATTTGTGACTCTCACCTGCGGGGACTATCTACTATTTACATTCTACCCGCATAAGCAATACTCCTTACATGCCAATGTTTTTTCTTCTTATTAACCTTTTCTTCCACATCCTTCTTATTTTCCTATTTTCTTTTTAAATTCTTAATTCTTTAAAAAAAAATTATATTCCTCTACCAATCTCTGTGTGGTGACGGTTTAAAAATAAATAGTGTCTATTGATTCCTTAGGTGTTGTAAGAGGTGAGTACAGGAACGAGTACGAGGAAACAAACTATTCAGGAAAATGTCACTACAAAGAGCAGGAAAACTTGAAACAAACCCTATTCCAACCCGTCTGGTATAGTAGGCCAAAATCTCCTTGCTAAGGAGAGGCTGTGTCCAGCTGTGGACTGTAAAAGGCTGTTGATGATAATGGTGACCGATCTCTTCAGGGATTTAGACGTGTAGGTGCAATTTCCATTACACACATTTTACACACTCATAAAATATGAATCAAACTTTGTACCGTTCAGAACTAGCCGCTATTGCGTGGCGATATTCAACACACGATCTAAATAAACACGATCCCGATTTAGCGATGTGGGCAGCGGACTTTGTACTCATTTCACGATATTTCAGTTACAAAACATTAACAACTGATCTATAAATACTCTTAGACATTTACATATATGTATGTTGAAATAAGATTTAGCGAAAAAAATTTCAATTGTTTGTATATTACGTTTTTTTTTTATGATATAAAACGGCAAACGAGTAGACGTTAGACCTGATGAAATGTTACTATCGCTGATTATGGGCACCTGCAACTCAATAGGCCCAAGTGCCGCCTCTAGTGCACGTCTCTACATACACTAAAGACGGCAACGCACTACACTATTCACAAACACTTCGTAACTCTTTAGGGAAGGAAGGAATAGGGCCCTCTCGTGACCTAACTCACTCTACGAAGAGCAACAACAGTATTCCTTCACAGTAGATCTATGAGGCCGTGGCCGTGGTAGTGAAGAACGATTCTTTCACGTCAGGATTTCCAAGTTAATTCTACGGATGTAGTTACACGCTGATGGGCTCCAATCGATAATACCATACCATATTTAAGATTAATTAATTCTGTATCATATGTTCCCAGAATATAAATGATAGTCAAAGATATTTTATAGAAAATAAATTGATAGATTTCGCTGTTAATATATCTTTGAAAGAATTAACGCAGATAAAGTGGTAAACTGAAACTATTCTGTGTATAAAAGTGTTAATTTAATTTCTACACACTTCAAAAACTCAAAAAGTTCTGTCTGCACCGATTCAGCTCTTTTGAAACGAGTTACTTCAACTATAACTTGCTTCAAAGATAGTTTTCATTTAATATGTTTTACGCGTTAGTTCTGTACCTCGTTTCTCATCAATACAATCACTGGGCGTGGCAGGGAATAGTTATCTAATATAATAAATCAAAGATGCCAAATGACGGCTTTAGGTGACCGCTGCCCGTACAGTAACTTGGGATATCGTTGTGCAATACATATTGCACAACTTTTTCTATATTTTACACGACGTAACGTTTTTAAATTATGACACAATTACTGATCGTGCTTAGCACCTACTCGTCCACATGTTGAAATTCAACTGTAATTCATTAGATTCCAAGATATCCGTACAACTACACCGATTAAAGGAAAAGAAACTAGACTTGGGTGGGATGTATTACAATTTTTATTATTCTAGTTAGGATGTAAAACGGAAACTGCAAACATTTCTATTGTCTAGTGGTTAACGATCCTGACTGCTAACCCAGCGGTCGTGGGTTTTATTCCACCATCAGAGAACTAATTGTGTGGCGGGCGCTATCAATTTGTCTTTGCCTGGGTATGGTTTGTCTCTAATATGTATGTATTATGAAAAACATACGTTGTAATCAGTCTACAGGGTAGAGAGATATAGAGGTTTTCTTCGGTTACGAGAATTGTCGTCAGTCATTGGTTAATTTTGTCTTCCATGTTTTGTTTACAAAGTCATAGCCAAGTAATTAAAAGCGAAATATCTTGAGTCACGCTTATAACGAAAGCGAAACTAATCAACACATTATACATATATGAAATTGTCACAAAATTTTTATATAACATTTAGGCTCTAGACCGCCTAAAAGCATAACTCTCGGGCTAATTTGGCTGTCGAGTAAAACTCATTGGATACAATATCCTTAATACAAATCAGTGAACATTATATTATTTAATCACTCACCATTCAACTAGAAAAGTTAAAAAAGCGTAACTAAAGAGGGCTGTGTGTGTGTAGAACTAAAAATATGTCCCCTAAGCCGGGACTGGAATATCCTTAGAGCTGGCGCCTGACAGAAATAGCCTGTTGACGTCATTTGACGGTTGGTGGTCACACGATAACTTTTAACATTGAAGAGAGCAATTTATCTGTATTTGTTATCCATATGTGTTATATATATTATGTACTATAGAAATCAAACGTCCAAAATAGAATATAGTCCACGGCTGGACATAAGCATCTTAGAAAAAGGTTTTAACTTACTTTGCTTCCCACGGTTGGTATTGGTTTGCAGTGCTGTTTTCTTGCGTAGATTGCCCCTCTCAATCGGTTCTTATGACGTCCAAGGGATGAATAGGAGTATCCTTGATGTTTTCTTTCTTTAAAAGGGTGTTTGCCTATTTTCATTATATTTTCCAGCGTCTACAATTTTCTTCTGGTTAATTTCGTTCCGGATTCAATCCAGTTTAAACTTTCTAGAACTTTCCGAGTGTCAAACTCGGTATGTTCGTGGGTCACTGCTTTTGACCTTGGTATTTAGGAATTGCAGTGGTGGATATGTTAGAGGGATTAGTCCCACTTAGCTATGACAGTTTAGAGGTATTATTGGTGAATCATTTACTAACAACCATTTTGACTAACACAAGGTTAATTTAAATGGTAATTAATTTGAACACGATTTAAATATTTTCCTTAACACACCTTGTGAAATGAAGCGTAGAAGAACATAGATGAAGATTTGTTATTTATTATCATAATATAATAAAATAGTATATTTTTATAATTATACTAATCTGGTCTCGAGGAGTTCGTGGCTGAGTTATAAAGTAGGTAGGTCTTGACAGGTAGTAGAGCCACGCTGATTTCAGCATGAACGGGCCGGCTCGACCGGGACAGTACTACCCTCCCACAGAAGATTAACCTAAAGCGACAGCATCCGTGCTGTCGTGTTTCGTTGGTGAGTGCGAGACCGGAGGCCCATTGATGCAGGGGTGACAGTTGTCGTAGTAACTGTGTGCAATACAATGCTACGATGACTGTCATGCCTTTTACGTCCCCAAGTGAGGCGTAAAAAAGCATCTTAATAGGCCGCCATAGTGTGGGTCACCATACTACATTGTCAGCATTCGCAATGACTATGGTGACTACAACTCTTGGATTCTATTCATGCTTTCCATCAGGTAGAGTAGAGTCACTTTGGCAGGCTCTCAAATAAAAAAAAAAAGAGTTCAGCAATCCTAGTCAGGTTAGTCTCATGATAGGTGACCATTCTTAGCACGTTAAGATCCCTGTGTGCCTCGGGGAACTCGATAAGCTGTCGGTTCCGGTTGTCATGCAAATACGTATTATGTGTAGAACCCTAAAAACTCCGACATCAGTCTGTCTTTAGAACCTTGATACTGCCTAGTATTTGAGTTACATAGGTCTGAAGTCAGTCACGTAAAAAATAGAAGTACAGACATATCGTTGTAGAATGTTGACTGAAACCTGATCTGAACTTAGCTTGGGGAATAACCTCGGAGGGTGGATGGATGCAAGTCTGGTCTGTTAAATATATTTCTTTGGTATTTCTACCAAATACCCTTTTTTCGTACCTTTCGTACCTTTTTTCGTGGTATAGGTAAGGACATGAGCATGTTGTTTATATTCATGTGCATATTCAGGTACATTGCTTGATGACAAGACACCGGTGGGACCAAAAAGTAGAGTGGCGATCACGTACGAGAAGATGAAGTGTGAGTAGGTCCCCTACAAAGGTAGTTCGACGACATCGTGAAGCTCACAGGAAATTGCTGGATGCAGGCAGCACAGGATTAGTTGTTGTACAGAGGCTTGCGGGAAGCCTATGTCGAGTACTGGACGTCTTTCAGCTGAGATGATGATGCTGATATTTATGCAACACTCGTACTAATAAACCGCTCAATCGTAGGACAATATAAATTCGCATCCAAAACCAATAATATTTCGGGCTAGTAGTATTTAATACATAAGTTGCAATGTTATCCACTTGTTTAGAAATTGCAAAGTCCAGTTAATGGTACTTAGACTTGTTACGTTCATCATCAGCCGGAAGACGTCCACTGTTGAACATAGGCCTCCTTCCTAGAACGCCACGCCGTACGACTAGACGCCAACTGCATCCATCGGCTCCCCGCGACTCGGACTATGTCGTCGGTCCATCTAGTGGGGGCCTACCCACGCTTCGTCTTCCGGTACGCGGTCACCACTCAAGAACCTTCCTTCCCCAACGGTTGTCGGTTCTACGAGCGATGTGGCCCACCCATTGCCACTTCAACTTGCTTATTCGGAGAGCTTGTTACGTTAGCAGGACTAGGAATTATAGTCGGCAAAATCATCATGATGATGAGGATAATTTATTGTTTTTATTTTGATTTAAATTCGTGTTTCTGTATTTTCGATCTGTATTTTTTTATATGTTTTTAACTAATTTATGCTACAACGTGTTTTTTAAATTTACGTCACAAGTAAGTTAATACTTAATAATATAACATATTTATTTGGTTTATAAATAGTCATAATATAAAAAAACAGTAACATAATATTACTGCTAGCATAACTACACAATATAACAATACTTTTTAACTGTCTGTATGTATCTGCAAATAAATATGTAAAAAATACACTGGATTTAAGGTTACAACAGAAAGGACATTCACAGACATGTATGGGAGTTTTGTACAGTCTTGTATACAGTGGGCCCCGGTAATTCGACAAACGTTTTGCAGGGCAGTGTCGGACTATCGAATTTGTCGGATTATAGAGTACTGCCGAAGACCCCCTAGAGTCCGGATTTTTTTACGAAAGAGTACCTTGTAATCCGACAAATTATACACAAATGATTAAATTCTATATGTTATCTTCTGGGCTTGTGACGACATTACTAGGTATGTATTGGTAATGCACAATGAATAAACGCTAAGCTGCACCGTTATCACACGTAGTCAAATTCAAACTAAGCAATCGGAATTGAAACAATACCTACGCCTCGAGCACAAGTTGTAACCTGTTCAATCATGCACGATCTACATTAGCGAAAATTGTTTGAGTGATGTCGGATTACAAGGAGTCCGGATTAGCCAGGGGCCCGATTACCGAGGGTCCACTGTATTTCATAGTAGGAGTAATCATTTTATTTGGTATGTATGTGTCGTCATGCGTATCTCATGGAAGGTCTATTTTTAATTTATGTGGCTGGTAATATTATCGACGATAACATTTTAAACGCACAGATTTTTTAAATTTCACATTAAAAAGTTTTTTCAGTTCGTACTTTACAATGTAATACATAGAATGTACTAAATTCGGCAGCCATGACAGCTGTGTATTAGAAACGAGTTGTCATCAGTGTTTTGTCATCATAGTTTCAATTTTTTTGATCAGTTAATAAAATATTGCTTGACAACTGAACACATTAGTTATTCACAAATATCGATTTAAAGTTTAAATCGTTATTTATATAATTTATACTGAATAATTTTAAAATATTTTCGAACATCCAACACACAACACCATCCAGTTTTCGCCTACGCAGATTTTAAGCATTGCAAGCTTAGAAAATATAGGAATGCGTTTTTGTTATTACAGTTGAAACAACTCTTTCGGAAGTTTTAAATTATTTTAACAAAGATCTAAACACATGAAAATAATTATGGAGAATTCAGTTTATACAGGTTCAAATCCCATATCCATCCATAACACATTGCTAACGGTACAGGATTATCCTTTAAATGCGTTTGAGTAACTTTCGATTTCGGCTAAAAAACCAATTTCAGTCGCCCACTACATTTAATACCACTGTTTACCATGTCCCATTGGGGATAAAGACGAGGGTACATTAATAATTATATTAGAAGCGTAGGCTGTTTTTATTTATCAATACTTGAAACTAGGATTTCGTCTGTCATGGGTAAAGAGTTGACTTTTGCAGTTTATTTTCGCATAAGCTTTTATCTTTCGTTTTTAACTAAAAACAAACCATATTCTACATAAAGTATTTGTTTTTTGATATTTGCATTTTTGGTTATTATCTTTTGAAAGTTGACAATTGCCAATCTCGAGCACGTCATCAGTCGTCTATCAGGTCATACAAAAAACGTGTTTGTATGACCTGATAGGCATACTTGTACAATCTGAGAGTACGCCACTGCTGTTACCGCTGGGAAAAACATTTTAATACCATTTATCACCATGTTTCAACGTTTGTGTAATACTATAAGTTGATTCAAATAAACTGAAACCACATGGCGCTATGCCAATGACTCCTACCTGCTGGGAACTCCCCGACTTCATCAGACTAAGCCCTTTTGAATAATAGTCTCATCTCACATTGTGGTACAAAATTCCTGCGGACAAAATATATTAACAACACAAAAACTATTAGTATTACTAAGAAATTTAACGTAATAATTCTTAGAAAATACACTAATAATTTACACTTGAGTCTTATGTCTTTTTATAATTTTATGAAGTTTAGTCGAGCATATTTAGGCAAAAGTGTTATTACAACACAATCATAAAATCCTTTAGTTCTAAAAATGATATTATCAAAAGACCTTGTAAGGAATCCATGCGAGCACAAAAATATTATGTGTTTTGTTTCCGTATAGCGAATCATCCAAGGATATAATGATAAGCGACAACAACATGAGGTATTTTATTTAACTACTTACAATGTACTAAAAAGAAATATCATAAGAAAAACGTTTCCTTTGTTTCAAAACACACAGTAAAAATAAAATTTTATATACCTACTTTTTATTATTCCATCTGTCGCTAAGACTTGCACAAATTATTATTAGACGTAACTGTGACACCTAATTGTCGGCCATTGTTGTATCGCGAGACTCATATAGGAATACCCATTTAAATCATTCAATAAATATGTGTAGCACAGGTAATAATAAACAAAGGAATAACAAAAACTCGATTAACGGTTCTAGAATTTCATTGCAACAACAATAGTTGCATATTTTTCTCACGATGGGCGACGTCATTTCACGTTTTCAATGCGTGGCATATGCGTGACAAAGTCGTGTGCGAGCTATGCGAATATCGGAGTTGACACTTAAAGGATTTTTGTCATGTACGCAAAGCAATTGATAAAATTATTGTGATATGTATTTATTAAGTTTTTAACAGCTGTGAAGATTACAGTCTGCTGTGTTTGTTGTTAGGGCTGTGCAACATTCTGTTATCGGTTAAAAACAAGTATTTAGATGAATGTTTTCGATTAGTTCATCAAACTGTTCACGTATTTCACACGTGGTGCTTGAGTAAGGTTTATTTATAATATTATTAGTGCAGATATAAGTCAATTATTTCTATTCTTTGGATATTGACACTGCAAAACCTTTTTAACAACTTTGAAAAAGAGGAAGACTTGAAATTAACTGTTGTTAACTGTCAGTACATTTGATTACTTTCACCAACAGGGAAGACGCAAATATAATACAATATTTATGGAGAATATATTATCAAAATACAATAAAGTATAAAAAGAGTATCTGCAGTGTTCCTTTTTTTTGGCTTTTTGAAGTAAAATCATATGTGATGGAGTATTTTAGTTTTTAATATATCAGTCACCGGCAGTAGTGTAGTAACCTGCCTACGGTTAAGTCTTAGGTTAGGAGGACTTAGGTTCGACACGTCATCTTTATAATAAAGTTAGCGCCTTCAGGAATCTGCTTGGAGAAGTCATCATGGTTGTGACATTTCAATCGAAAGCGTAGTTTTAAATTGTAGACGTAAAAAACAGTATAATTTCTTAAATAACAGTTTTTATTCGACATCTACCTTGTGGTGACGGATTAAGAATACAAAGTGAAACCGTCACTATCCAATCCGTGGGTGCCGTGAGAAGTGATTGAGGGAACAAATGGAGCAAACACCAGTCCTGTGAAGAGAAGGAAAACTTGATACAAACTCTATTCCAACCCGTCAGACCATCATCATTAACAGCCTTAACAGTCCACTGCTGGACATAGGCCTCTTCTTAGACCATTGTTTGGCCACTATACCACGCTGGCCAGACGGATTGGAATAGGTATCAAGTTTTACCTCTGCTCTAAGGAGAGGCCTATGTCCAGTAGTCGGCTATGAAAGACTGTTGATGTGATTCAACATCTTAAAAGTAATCGTTTATGACCGATAATGGTTATAATGTGACACACCTCACACACGACACTGTCTGATCTTAATGCAGTCTGTGCTACGGTAACTAGATTACGATAAACGTAGTTAGTCTCAATTCGTGCATATGGTTGTTACAAATGAGAATAAATCGAATCCATGACTTCAGGTTTACCAGTCAGTATCACTAACTACTTGACTAGTGCCATACTGGAGTGATAAGGTAACAAACTACATACAAATAAATATCTATTACTAAGAGCGAAAATTATTATTATTTATACCAAACAGTCAATGGTAACGTAAACACAATGTTTGCCTAAAGCTGGGAAAATAAATGAGAATTTCTAAAGAAATCTATATATATATCAAAATTGTAAGAGGTTGCGTCTGTACATTAAAGACATTAAAGGAAAGCTAATCAAGAAGTCCCTTTTCTAAAGAGAGACCTATGTCCAGTAGTGGACTGTTAAAGGTTTTATTGAAGTAATAGAAGTCAAAACAACAGTTTCTAGAATTTTTACCCATTTGTCTGTTTGTCTGTGTGTCTGTGCACGCTATTCTCAGAAGTAGCTTAGCCTGTTTGGATGCGGTTTTCTGTTACGTATTGTGTGAAACTCTACTTAACAAGTAGTGTTTGTTTTATTTCTATCGGTTAGACAAATTAAAATGTTATATCAGTTTAAAGAATCAAAGTGATAACGGACATATACGCGGGCAAAGCCACAGCTGAAAGCTAGTTAATGAAAACATTTATTGTTGTGTTGTTGAGTCATAGACCAGTGTTTGTGAGCATTGGTTTATTTTTAATTTGTTTTCGATGCGACTGAGTAAGACCTCTTCGCTTTAAAAACATTATTAGGAATTATTTTGTTTATGTATTTGTCACATCTTTTGCTTTGTTGCAAACTGTGGGAGCCATTTCTTGAAGAGAGACAGAAATGTGTAAGAATAAATTAGGATATGAGAAAATGTCTCCGTGGCGAAGGCCATCACTCTTGTATGTATTATGTTTTGAGGATATACGAGGTGTGCTCAAAAAGTATCACGAATTTTTAATTTTCACGGGTTGCGTTAATTCGAATTTCGATTTTTTTGTGGCGTTATGTTGGTACATATGTCTCTCACTTATGCTGACAAGTTCGACCATTTTGAATGTTCAGTTAATTATTGACAGCTGCTTTGCTTGCACGTGTTGTGGTTCGTCTTCGATTTTTACCTATTCAAAAAATTGGAACAAAGAACCTGTATCAAATTTTGTGTGAAAAACGAAATTAAGTGCGCAGATGCATGCCGAATGTTGACTGTGCATACAGTGAAGCTATTTTGGACAAAAACAACGTTTATCGGTGGTGCAAAATGTTTTCAGAGGGCCGAGAAGATGTGAACGACGAAGAGCGTGCCGGACGCCCGAGCACTTCAATAACAGACGAAAAAATTGATGAAGTGAAGAAACTGGTATTGGCCAATCGTCGAATCACCGTTAGAGAAATTGCCGAGGACCTAGGCATATCGATTGGCTCGTGCCATTCGATTTTAATCGATAATTTGGATATGAGACGGATCGCCGCAAAATTCGTACCAAAATTGCTCGCACATTGCTGCTTGAACGCGACTTCTTGGCCAAAAACAACACACTAATGATACCGCAGCCACCGTATCCCCCAGATCTGGCCCCTTGTGACTTTTTCTTGTTTCCGAAACTGAAGAGGCCCATGAAAGGACGACGCTACACCACGATTGACGAGAAAAAGACGTCATCGAAGGAGGAGCTGAACAAGATACAAAAAAATGATTTTGAATTGCTTCGAAGATTGGCAAAAACGCTGGCACAAGTGTATCCCAGGGGGATTACTTTGAAGGGGACAAAATGGATATCCACGAATAAATAAGTATTTTCTGAAAAAACCCAAAATTCGCGATACTTTTTGAACACACTACGTAGACACATAAGTATAGCATTAAAATAATAATAAAGTTTACTGATTTTTTTCGTAACAAAATGTATACGAGTAATAGATTAACCAATATATAATACATATATAAAACACATTCAGTTCTGAAAGACTATGGATTATACCAGGGTTGCGCCTGTGTGACTGATCTCCAGGCCCCGTCTCGAATGTATGGAATTATACGTAAAAAAAAACGTTCGAAAGCACGATATACAATAAAAAGCTTAGTTTGCATGCATGTGTATACGTGGGTGTGTATGTGAGTATGCGTGTGTATGCGCTGGTGTGTCCATAAGTTATCTAATTACGAATGTATAACTAACAGAAGGTATCTGTGTGGTAATAGATTAAGAGTACAGAGTATCACCATTCCTATTCATCCCATGGGTGTCATAAGAGTCAACTAAAGGAACAAACTACGAAGGATAACACACTGCAAGGAAAAGGAAAACTTGAAACAAACGCTATATCAACTTGTCTGGCCAGTATAGTAGGCTACAACCTCCTTTGACTCCTGTTGATGATGATGAACCAACAGTTGTTTGGTTTTCTCTTATACAAAGATTGTAACCACTAGGATAATTCTTTCTTGCATTGATGTCTGGTATATGCGAATTAAATTCGGTTAATTTTGTTATAAAGGAATTTATATTAGTCAGTCTATTCAGAGACAATTAATGCAATTTGTTGTCACTTGAAAGTTTGTGGCGTAGTAGAAACAAGAATATAAATCGCAGTCAAATAGTATTGGTATTTGCGTTACAACTTCTGCACGTGGACGATATGCCTTCCAAGTAAATAAAGAAATTACAATGTAATTTTTACGAGGTAAAGTTCAGTGGGCGTGGAGAAAACAATTTAATCAGTTCGGAATGTACTGCGACAAGAAAAGGATAGATGACTGTATGGTAAACAAATGAGAATGTCCGCTTTCTTACAACAAACATCGCAAAACATCAAAATTTAAATCAAATGTACATATATTTTGCAGTAGAGTAGTCTAAAACAATGACGTCACAAGTTTCTATTTAGTCCATTTTTCGTACAAAATTATTGTTTTGACAGATGACAGAAAGTAATTAATTTGACTAAGGTGTCACCTAGCCTTTGTATAGGTTTGTCATTGTATTTTACAGGTGGACGAATGACAAGTTGCTGTCATTTCTGGGTCACGTGTCACACAATAATATATTTTTTACCGACTGTTACTTTTGCTTTTCCAGAAGTTTGTCGATGTCCGACCTTGTTGGATACTGTTTTTATTGATATTTGAGGCAAAAGAGCAGGTGAACTGCGTTTTTTTTAGTATAGGTGCCAGTATATGCGACTGCACTGTTGGTCTAGTGGTTTAAGCGGTCGCCACGCCGCTCTACTGCGCCGAGAGCTTTGGCTTCAAACTTCACATGGGACAACACTTTGTGTGATCCACAAATTGTTGTTTTGAGTCTGGGTGTTCTTTGTGTCTGTTTCTTGCAGGTTTTTAACGTCCCCGCGACACAGGATTTATTGCTAAAGCGGGCATAATCTTTCTAAAAAAAAAGTGGGAACCTAAATCACAACCACTTGAAAGTCAGGCTCGCAAACCGCTAGACCAAATAGACCCGTGAAACTATTGTAAATATTTGTGTTCAGTATTGTATTATAAGCTTAACTTTGTTTTCCTTTTGCTCTAAAGCATGTAATATAATATAATTTACGTGATTAATACGTCACCGAGCATACTTAGCATCATTTTCTAATAGGTATGACGCAATAAAAATGTACAATACGTGAGAAGATGGCTGAGGCCGTGATATAGTCATATCTGTGGGGTATATAACTATATTTCGTAATGTACCTACTAAAAACACTGGTTTGTTAGTCTAATGGATAGGTATGCTGACTCCTTAGCCAGAACCTACATAAGCCACATTTCTTAAAAAAAAAATTATACAATAAGCACGATTATTAACTATGCGTCTAGGTTAGGTGTAATTTATTTATGTATGTAGGTATTTAGTATTATTTATGTATGTTTATTAGCAGTCTGGTTACCATACCACAAACTATACCAAGTTTGGGTTTAGCAAAATGCCGAGCCATTTGTCACACATGCAATGACTCCCTGCCGGTAGACAAAGACATGTTTCCGAAAAAGCTGATTTCCAGATGAGGCTATATGCCATAGCCACCCAGAATTCCAGATCTATTCTTTTTTCTTTTTTTGTCAATATTAAGAACTTGCCTAAGTGACTCTATTCTATCTAATGGAAAACATGAGTAGAATCATAGCTTTGGGGAGTCCAGGTAAAAGACATGACAGTCATCGTACCTAAACTATACCAAGTTTGGGTTAAGACGTTTTGTTCGAGTTGTGTGAGAAAATTGAAATCCGAAAGACAGTAAAATGCTTACGAAATACTCTAACCACGTCAAGAAACCGTTACTATGTAAGCAAGATAGAATAGACTATAACAAATATTTAATTCAAGTAAACGATATCTTCAATTTAAATTAAGATCACGAAGTGGTGTGAAAAATCAACGTGCTTAACACACACATTTTTGAGTTTACCTGTAACGGAATATTTGAAGGTGATTTTCATCCACTCTCAAACATCGAACTGAATTGAAACTTCACACTCTTATAAAGGATCTATGCCAGTACAATACTCTACTTTTTTTTCCAACTCGCCTGATCGAAAACTGTACGGACTAAGAAGGTTGTGCCATGTGCCACATTCTAATAGGATGTCGTAATAACAGCTGTTCCCGGATCCTTCCTCTCTCAGGCGCAGAGTGGCACACCGTGTGGTTTTAGTCGGTCCGATTCCGACACACCGCCCCGCCGTAAACCCCGGTGGGAGGACGGCCCGTGGGGGTTTCCACGCGTTAAAAAAAAAAAAAGAAAATGTGCCACATTCTAAAGGTACGCAGATATTGAAATGTATATATTTTAATTTACTTATTTGTTAATTTTTTTAGTCTTTAATGACAAAATATTACCAAACTCTAAGATTTTAATAACAGTAATATTTTGGACATCTGACACACAACGCCATCTAGTTTCAAAGTAAGCGGAGCTTTTACTGTGACAATTAGACTGGCTGATAGCATACTTAAATACTTTGAATTTTGTAAAAACATGTATTACCTATAAAAACATAGAAAACACCTAAACTCCGAAACAAATATTTGCAGATCATGCAAACATTTGGTTCGACCTGAGAATCGAATCCGAGACCTCAAACATAGCAGACGCATTCGCTACCGTGGCGTCATCGAGGTAGTCAAAGATAAATGGCGTCACAACTAAATATAATCTAGGTATGTTAACTTCTGATAGGGTCTGACTAGGCGCGGCGTTGATTCTGGAGAGGACCTGAAATAACATGGTCCGGTTCCCCTTCAGAGAAGGATGCCTGTGACTGGGCCGCCGGGGTGGTTTTTAGTGGAAACACCACATACTCCTGGCTCCTGTGTTACCGAGGAGCCGGAGATCCGAAGGGATTTTACACTACGACAAAAAAAAAGATATGTTAATTCCTCAATAAATATTCTACCAAATACAAAAGAAAAATTAATTTCAGACTAAACTTTCTCGCATTTAAACAAACATGAAAACAAAGTAACGATCAGGTTTGTTACATTAATATAGACTTAAGGTCCTCCATTTAAACAGTAAATATAACTAATAAATGATTGCGTTTCTGACTTATTTTCCTGATAATTTGTATGTGTGACGTTAAGTTACAACATACAACAATAGGTGGGTGCTCGTACTTGACCCTATTGACAGGTAGAATACATACACAATACAGGATTTAAGTATTCTTTGAATTAGTATTTATATAGTTTCTTGTTTTAGTAAATAATCAATATCTTTAATCTGTTCTAAATCTTAAGTAGCAGAGGGTATTTTTATATAATACTAGCTGCACTTGCGACTTTGTCAACGTGGAACTTTTTTATAATTCCAAAATTCTAAAATGTAAGTAGCCTAAATTTTGTTCCTATAACATCAGCTATTCGGCAGTGAAAGTCCCGTCGAAATCGGTCCAGCCGTTCCAGAGATTAGCTGGAACAAACAGACAGACAGGTAGACAAACAAGAATTATAAAAAATGTTATTTTGGTGTACATATCGTGTATACATGCATGTAGTAAAAAGCGGTTATTTCAAATATTACAAACAGACACTCCAATTTTATTTATATGTATAGATTAATCGTCCAGAAATTTTATGGTAAAATGGGCAAACAAGACGGCTGGTTATTTGATGGTAAGTTGCTCCCATCCATTGACCACTGCAACTTTAACATTCACAAGTGCTTCGCCATTTGAGCCCCAGAATCAGAATTTCATTTGTATCTGTTTTCAAAAAGTCACATCTTAGAAGACAACATATAGTAAAATAAATATAAATTATAAAAAAGAATAAGTGTAAACAGGTCCTAACTAACTTAACAGAAGCGGGCAACATTTACCAAAGTACCTACAATCTTTCTAAATATTAAACAGAAGCAAATCGGTTCTATGAACGCATAGTTTATAACCTACCGGCAATTTTATGTTTATTTCTTCTTAAAAGTGATTTATTATTTTTAAGAAATAAATTAAGTCTAACCATATCTATGCTTCGATAGAGATGGGTCAGTTCGGACTGCATGACATTTCATTGCTTTTCAATTTCATTACTTTTTTAGGCTTCGGGGAATCCCCCGTTATATCAATCGGTACTCGTTTTTCTTAAAAGCAAACTGTCGAGATTTCCCATTAAGCTTAAGATATTTCCATATTCCGTGCAAGACATCCGCTTTGTGAAACCAGATTACATCATTCATATTAATTATTTTAATGAAGTCAAGTAGACGTCAGTAACCTTTTTTGTTTGTTTAATTTTAAGTGATTTATTCCGCGTTTGTTTCAAGTTTTTGAACCACATTATTAACAATGTGTCGTGTGGTGACCGAATTAAAAATACGGAGTGTCACCCCTATTCATCCCAAGGGTGCCGTAAGTGCAGTCTAAGGGAGAAAATCACACACGGCAACGGCACTGCAAACAGAAGAAAAAATTAATACAAATTCTAAAATAAACCGTCTGGCCAGCGTGGTATTGTAAGACAAAACCTCTTCTTAGAAGGACTAAGGCGAGGTCTATCTCCAGCAGTGGACTATTAAAGGCTGGTGATGATGATGATGATGATAATGATTATTATTGCTATTCTAGGTTATCATTATTAAAAGTGTAAGAAATATACACAAACGTGTACTATTACGTGTTATGTATTTCATCGCGTCATTCCGTCAATTTCGTGACGCGCCACCTAACATGTCTACATCATCTAATTGCCCAGGCCCAAGACGTTTACCGCTATGGTATATATAACCTCAAATACCTGAGTCACATAAATATTTAAACGCTCATGACGATTGTTGGTACGAAAGTTGTTCACGTTTCATCAGAGAATATGAAATATAATCCAGTGTTTTAGAAACGATTTACCTAAAAACATATCAAAGTTAATGGCTTGCCTAAATATCGCACAGTTTTTCTAAAAGTATTGTGGAAAAAATAACAAATATGATGACGGAATTTCTGTGACCACGACCTTATTAAAGGGTTAGAAATTGGCAACAGAGCATAGCAGTTTAAAAAAGAAAAGAAAAAACCCGGATGTTAATCCTATTGACAAAATAAACATTTAAATTTTAATGTTATCACCGAAAAAGGTCCTTTGTTAAGATCATTACAAAAATTTATTAATAGGGTCAATATCACTATAATATCAAGTTATAGTCGTCACCAATTGATGCTCAAGTTGGATTACTTTCTCATGTATCCCTAATGACGGCGATACCTTTTTTTTTAAATGTCCCTATTGTTTACAAAACGTGAATCAATTTGATATAACCTCAGAAAAGCTTCATTTCTTTGAACCTTTTAAAATTAATAAAATGATTTTGAATTTCTTGTCATTATTTTAGTTTTTAAGTAGTTAAAAACAAGCCAAGATTCCTACAAATACGGATAGGTGGAAACATGCCAATTACCATAACCAATAGACATATATCGGAAGGAATAAAACAAGTTCTTTATTTGAACTGGCAACATTATCAAAAAAGTAATAATAAGTCAAGTCTCCTAGCTGTTTTAAGCTGAAGCACTTTAAAAAAACATTCTTGAACGTGCTAATAACGTTATTCAATGTTAACGTTTTACGAAATTGTTATTTAACACCGGTTATCATTTTTAGTTATCAGATCTTGTGGTAATAGCTGAACGTTTTGCTATTAAATCTGCCGAAATTTGATTATGATTGTAGACTTGTTATTTAGCTCACATCACACATTTTTCTTAGAATATTGACCGTTTGATGGTTGATACTAGAATTGGGAACTTCCATATTCCATATTCATGCAACAGAAAGCTAATAATATTATCGTGATTATGTAACACACCACGTCCGGTTTGTTGGGGTATTACCTGAAGTAACGGTGAAGAAAAAAATGGATATATGTCAATTAAATTGTATTTTTCTTCTCTTTCTAACGGAATTAAGAGTTCGCAAATGAACTCGGCATCCTGTTCTTACAAATCAGTTTGGAGAGATATTTTTTTATTTCAAATTTCAACCCAAAGTACTAATAGGAAGGGTTGAAAATTAATTAATAAGGAATACAGTTTGTGACCATTCATTACGAAGCGCATATAGGGGTTGTCGATTTTTTTTTAAATCGAAAATTATTTGCGTATGTATTTACAATTTGCGTAGTTAAATTAGATGCTACGTATGTATTTTATAAGAACTCGTACTGTATTTTTAATTTCTTTCCATTATCAGACAAACCCCGACATTTTTTGTTGAGTATCTGTACTTACTGATATGACATCTGTTACAACATTATTATTTCCAAATTTGCCATTGTTGTAAATAGCTTAGTAAGCAAAAAGATTTGCTAAGTTCTTTATTGATAATTTTGTTTTACTTTTGTTAATTAAAAAAAAATCTATGTTTGATTAAGGCTTAATGACGCAATGATATTACTATCAATATTTGTAATGTTACAATGGTGGTAGAACTTTCCAGTTATGACACGTAGATAACAGACTTACCTCAGCTCATAAGCAAGTTATTAATTTTATTTATTTTATTATATTATATTTTATTTATTTATTTTTCCTACTGCGAAGTTCTTACTTGTCCTGCAACCTATTGTTATCTTCCATTGACGCTCGCTCGTGTGACCGTTAATTCTGGTTACATAGTGTAGGTATGCTTATACGCTCCAGTTGTGTTAATTAGTCTGAATCCTCTATTTAGACTCGTATTTGGTGAGATACGACGGGTGTGATAAGCGTTATAACGCTGTTTTGTTATCAGTCGTGAGCAGCGTTGTAGCGGCCGGGCGCTTCCAGTCGGCGGGCACCCACGCCGCGACAACACACACTCCGTCTGTTTCAAAGTCAGTCATGCGACGGACGAGTGTTATTCGCTTCGAACCACGACCGACGCTCTAACCCAGTTTAGTACGTGTGTGTTAAGTGTAGTGTGGGGTAATCAGTGCTTATGTGCAAAACCAAACAACATACTTGTATAAAACATTCATTTTAATCTTTTGGAAGCTTAACGTCTCTAACGTCTGTAATAACATATTCTTATACAATAGACGTTAATTAAGTAGACATACGGGACAGTCTTAGAGATGAGTACAACTAAAACTAGATAACGATCTTGAGATCTGAATCAGTCTGTTGTGTGGCGGCGCGTTACAACGCAGGAGCCACGGCGGTCTGCATGGAGACCGGTATAGCGAGAGGTGGCGACGGAAGCAGCTTCAGCACTGGCGCAGGAGGCACCCTCTCTTTGGCATGTCTCTTCACATGTTTTGCAAGGTGGTCTGAGCGCATGAAACGACGGTTGCACACACGGCAACCGAACTTCTTCTCGCCGGTGTGGGTACGTTTGTGCCGGGATAGCTCGTCGGAGCGAGAGAATCGTCGCTCGCAGCCGGGCCACGCACACTTGAAGGGCTTCTCGCCAGTATGTGTTCTCTCATGTGCTTTCAAGTGTGAAGATTTAAAGTAATTTTTTCCACATCCTGGATGTGGGCACTCGTAGAGACGACGACGAGCCGCTGGCGCGGGTGCCACCACCCATAACGCTGTGGTGGGAAGTAAGGTGCCGGGTACCAATACTGCGGGCGCGGGTCGCGGTGCCAGGGGCGGGAGACTGCGAGGCGTACACGGCGCCACAGAGGGGTACAGTATTTGTGGCACACGCTGTTCGTCATGAATTTCATTACGTTTGGGTGAACACTTAACGAACATGGATGGACACTCGGGATGGGGCGAGGGCACACGCGCTTCCTCCACCTTAGCCGGTGGAGGACTCGGTGGATCCGCTGTGATTGGCGGCAAGGTTTGACTTTGCACTGCCATATATTTGTATTGCGAATAACTTTGGCCGCGGTTCATTTTGAATTTAAGTGTTTTCAGGATGTTCATGTCTTGGGGCGGCGGCGGTAGCAGCGGCTCCGGGCTGCAGGTTCCGTCTTTATGCGCGCGCATGATGACGGAAGGCCTGCAGCATGGCTCCGGTGGGGGTGTGGTGAGTAGCAAGCGAGCCAGCTCGCATCGTGACCGTTTGCTGAATTCCTCCTCCCCCTCCGAGTCGGAGGGTTGTGGAGTAACCAGCCCGGTCGGTGGTGACGGTGACTCTCGGGCACGCTTCATTGCAGCTTTCTTCAAAGGTAACTCGACCTGAGAAACAAAGACAGATGTTCGGTTAGTGAACGGTCGCAAATGTAACCACGCGCGGACTGCGTGATCGCACCGTGCACGATTTTACCATACTTTCGATTGCACACACAGCGTAAAGTTTTTTATTTTATATTTGTAATTTTTTTGGAACTCTTATTATAAATTTTCAAATTTTTCAAAAAGTTTTTAAACTTTCAAAAACAAAAGACACTCACTTTATTTTCCATCAACGGCGGCGTTGACGGCGGTGAGAGGGGTCCGCAAACTTCTAGCATCGTCGACATTCTGATCAAATTAATAACATTCAACGAAATAGAACTTTCTTTTAATTCAAAAAACTTGTGTTTATGTTGCGCGGTTCCGCTATTGGGAGCCGTGTAGTTCGGATAGCGAGCAACAACCGAATAAACCGTGCAGTGAGCGCTCGAGGTACGAAGCATGCGAAGGCGAGGTGTGCGGGGGAAGGGCGGCCAATGGGAGCTGGTTGTTTGGCGGGCTCGGCCAATGAGCGCCGGGTGATCACGCAGCGAGCGCGTGGCGGCGCGTGGTCTTCACGTGCACGAGGTGTGAGGGCTCGCGAGGTCGGCGCGTGACGTAAGCGGCGCGCCCCCGCATGACGTCGCCAGCGCCCCTCGCTCCGCACAAGGTCGCGCTGCACACACCGCACCACTCGCACCGACACATCAACGACACCACTGCATCTAGCTCTATTTTGACAGTTTGGGGTCGATGACCAGTCATCGAGATACATTTGCAACTTTCGACGGCACCGTTTAGTGGTTGATGCAAGAGCATTAGAAGCAGTTGACATTGGTTGCCTTCAAATAAGAACAATGCTTCCACTTGCACTCTGCGATAAACTTTATCACATTAATAAACATTCACATAGCTTTATTGTTATTGCGTACGCAAGTTAAATAATAATAGATGAACCTACGTAGGTAGGTCTATCTATGTGTCTAGTTTAATATCTTATAATATGTATCTTATAATATGTCAGTAGACTATGAATAATAAACCGCTTTTGTATTATTTTGTTTAGATGGAGCAATATTCCTTATACAAACAAATTAATAATAACCTCATTAAGATATATTAAACTTTATGTTTAATTCAGAAAGATTAAATCAAATGAGTTAATTTATTTCCAGTGTCGTATAGAAAATTTGTTTGTGTTAGTTAGTTCTTATTTATTATTTTGAAAAAGTAGGTAGGTATTATACTAAAAAAAAAGTAATTGTGTACTATTTTAAAGTCAACTTTGTCATGAGTAGCTAATTTGTTTTTGATGGATACCTTCGTTCCTCTTACAGCTCTGCCAATTCCTTTCAGACCTTGCTAATCGCGTAAAAATAACTTCTATTGCATCAGACTATAAAACTGAAAGAGTGTATAGACTTATTTTACTAAACTTACGAAGGATCTCGAAATGTCCAAATTTTTTGATCTCTAAAAAAAATACACAACTAAAACCTTTTTTCTAAAATCGAACGCGCCATCATTGTTTTTTACACTACTCTACGACATACAAAGTTGACAGCGCGGGAAACTGTCCAGTAAAATAGTAAAATGGTTTATAAAATTTACAATATACCTACCTATTTTAAATAAATAATTTGGAAAGGTTACAGATCAGTGTCATTCATATATATGCTTATTTATTCGGAATGACTCAGTAAGTCATGATTCACGGAAGTGTTGTGGTAATATAACATCATTATACAATGACAGGTAGGTACCTATTTATACGCAACGACTGGTTACCCAGCTAATGAAATTGCTGTCGTTTTGGTATCATCGAATATCTCACCCTTTTACGGTAATCTACACATTCACTGATGACTTACCAAAACTTCGCCATTATTCTGTTATTGGATAAATATTTTAATGCATAATATAATATGTAAAAAAGTATTTATTCAATAGACAATCGAAAAATGGTAATTGCGGGTCGTAAATTTACATTTTTTATTCATTTCACAGTTTTCCATTTTTTTGTAGGATTTTATGTGCGAAACGCAAACCGTAATGATGTTACGTCATCGGGTCAGTAAAAAACGAAACAAATAGTAAACCTTGTTGTAAGTTTATTGAATATTTTATTTCTTTCGGTGTATTTTACAGAAGTACGTTTTTGGATTTTTTGCCACAAATCTTAATGTTTGTTTCTACCCACAGATATGGTAATATCAAATTAATGGAATGTGAATTAATTCATATTTTTACTAATTAAATGACGTCTTGACTAATGAGTATTAAGTTGGCTAGCGTTTTTGTTAACCCTGGCTGAACAAAATTTTTAATGAGGTGTCTGATTCTTTACTGTTGTCATATTTTAAATATTTGTCATACGTCATTCTCATTACTCAGACGTTATTTTTGACAGACGATCGTGAAGCACTAAAAGAGGCACATGTATGATCTATGATGTCCGTTGTAACTAAACAGCTGAACCATTTTAACTAAATCAACTCAAACAATAAGTATATCTTTGAATATTGGTCTTTATTACGATTATATTTCGTTACGTAGCTTTGTTTTCGTCGTTTGGTGTATAGTTCATGTTTTTATAAGAAATATCTTTATTATTCGACTAACCCTCGATCGTAACAGCTTCTAAATAATAATGGTCCATTTCGAGTGTATTCTTCATTTCTCTTTAAAGTATTACTCATAAATGCTAATTTCTTACAACTGGAAGTGTTTAACGGTTACGAAGTCAGTGTCTACATCTACATAAACTGTGTTTGTGTGTGTGTATGCGCTGACGCATCGCGCCATGTCGTGAAAGTGAGTCGCATGCGCTGACCGAGTGATCGGGTGTGGTCTGAGTGATAAGAGACTATGAGGTCACATGTAAATTACATGGGCGTGGCACTTGTTAATGAAACTGCGTAAATTGATAAATAAAACTTTGATGAATTTTTATCTTTTTTTTTAAATAACTGATGATAATTTAGTATCTTGTTTGGTTGATATAATGTTCATTTTTGGTCTGATTACATGTTATAGAAGGTTACAACATTATGTTCTTAAAAAATTGCAAAATAAATAAAGGAGATGTGATAAAAACATTGTAAAAAAAATGAGTAACTGTTCCTCCCTGTGTGTAAGACGATGTTACAAATAGGAGAAACAAACAAACTAAACACTGATGAACGGTTATTAGATATCGAAAAAAATCGTCTTGGATAGTATATGTTCCTGTGTTTAATCTATTTCAAAACTTAATTTTAAAATAATTTTATAACCACATCAACCTTGACAGTAATATAAATATAAGAGAATCCGAATATCAAAACATTCTTATCGTGAATAACGAGGCAACACGCCAGTCTTTCGTCAATCGTACCACGCACCAACTGACGTGTGTGATGTAAATAAACACACATGTATATGTTGTTGTGCGTTGTTTGGGGAAACCACTGGCTGTTTCGACCGTCGCGGTGACGTAGCGCGATAAAACGATCATTTGTGAAGTATACAGGTTAGAGTTCCAATTTCAAATACTTAATGTTGTTTGATGACGTTAGAAAGAGGCGGTTAACACTACATTAGTGTTTTTTTTTTATGCTAAGCAGAGGCAAACACACATTCTGCCATTTGGATTGGCGGGTACCTCATCTCATGGCGGGTAACATAACAATGTTCGTAATGAGATACCTGCTTTCAATATGGTTAATCAAAATCTGGATTTTTGTTTATTAAACTAATTCCAGACTGTTATTCTGTGTTAAATTTCATTGCACAAATTTTTGTTCCGAGTCTTGTTGTTCTTTGTGTCCGTAACTTGTATTTTTGTAAGATACACCGCGACAGAGGATTTATTGCTAGAGCGGGCGTTGTCTTTAAAAAAAATCATTTTAGTCTTTTCCTAAGCTAGATTGAGGTTGGTTTTCAGTCTACTACAGTATGATTGAACTTCGAATTTTAAGTGAAAAGAATTGCAAGTGATTTTTATAGTTCGTATAAGGTAAAGTTTATTAAGAAATATTTCATTATTTGATTGAACTTTCATAATACGTACATAGCATTACCTTTATAGAATCGTAGAAATAGCGGCAGAAAATGAACTCACGATCTTTACTAACAGAGGAATAGACTAATTAGTCGAACACGGACGGATAAAAACGTATTAAAATGATTTTTGTACGCCCTAGTCGTCCCTCTGTGTTTGTGTGTATTTTATATAGATGGTAGTTAACTTACTATATTGATGGCTTAATACATCGTCGAGTAATTTGTACCGATTTCTAAGGGATATGACGTAACTATATTTAATATTTGCGTTAATAGTATCTTTTTTGCAAATAAAGCCTTAAAAATAAAACAAGGAAAGCCACGGTTACTTAAATAGATGCTTGATTATGCGTGCATAAGGATGTCTCGCACGTTTTGCGGCGCCTGCGCACCTTGCGTATGTTTTACTCATGTGTGTGTTTATGATAACATGTATTTATCTGTGTGTACGTGTCTATGTGTGCAAGTTTCTGTTGGGTGTGTCCGTTGACCGGTCAGAGATCTTTATGCAAGAATAATTTCGGTTATGGTTAAGTTTAACGTTTTTAATATTTTGTATAGGTGATAGATGCAATAAAATAATTTATTATATTGCAAGTTTTATACAACGTCGAGTAATTTGTTCTGTTTTCTAAAGGATATGAAGTAGCTTTGAATAGAAACAAGGCTATAGCGGTACAGTTAATACATTATTCAGTTTTTTTTCGCTAATTAATCCCGCTAAAAGGTTCCTGTAAGGACATGTACCAATTATTAAATCTATCAATCGTAGGCAAACTAATCAACTGAGGCATACAAGTGTTTTATAAATACAAAGAAGTGTATTCAGTTCGTTTTCTTAAGACGGCAGGTAAGTACTGAACCTTGTCGGTACGTTTATACCCTGCTAATGCCACAGCATACCCTATAAAATAAATAAAATTGTCTTTAGGTAGGTTGGATCTTTAAGAGTGTTTGAGCACACAAAAATGGAAAATAAATTGAACGATACAAAACTAAGTGGTGTCAAAATTAGAGTGATTTTATCACGGAAAGTGTGTTTTTTTATGATCATAAATCATGCTTTGTAGATTGGAGGTTCTGGGTATGTCGTGTCGTTATAAACGATACTGCATAGACTACGAAGTTAAATAAAACATGAAATGGTATACTAGTGACATCTGTTACAGGATGGAAGATGACTGCAAAGAAACTGAGTGTAACACAAAGTATTATTTGTGGATAGCGCCACCTGTGTTTATTTGTGTATTGTTCCTACTACTGCTTAACAAAATCTCTTAATACTGAACTTAGTTTCGGTATTCTTCACAAGAGGGCGCTATACTCAAGTGTAAGTTGGGTGAATTATTCTTTTTGCTTTTTATTTATTTACCTCATTATCACATTTCAATGGGAATAAAAAAATTAGTTACAAATTATGTAAACGTAACAATTGGCAGTCTTATCGCTCGCGGTGATCTCTTACAGAGACCATTTGTATAGACATTAAGCATTTACGAATTCGGGTAATTAACATTGTCATTTTTATTGAACAACAATTTACTACTAGAGTGATCATTGTTGGTTAAACATCATGCTTACTCAAATCCTATTACAAACTTCGAAAGCAACGGTAACTTACATTTGGACAAGTGTATAAGCAAGCAAAACCACCAAGCATACGAATCTACAGTCCATTCGTATTCGCCATTTTGTTTGCTGCTTGTATTATTTATTTGTATTTTTAAATTTTTAGCTATAGATATAACATAAATGAAGGCTTTTTATTGACCTGAGCTTATGGCAAAGACCACTAAACTAGACAAATATTAAAATCACATAGGTTTTCCGATTTCTGTGATATATATAGTTTTCTTTCAAGGGCACTAACCGCTTTAAAGCACAAGGCGTTCTCTTTGACACAAATGTTCATGTTTCTTTTATTTAAGAATCATGGTTTGTGATTTGTAAATCTGTTCCCTATGTTTAAGACGGCAAGGATTAGTTTTTTTTACGCACATTCAGAAAGTTTAAAAGGAAATGTGCTTTGGGAATGAACTAAAGATTTTATTATCTAACAATCCACACTAAAAATCTTACTACCACGATCATGTGTCTACTCTAGGTAAGCATTTAAACAATTAACACACCATCTTCATGCAAAACGGATCGTATGAAAAGTGCCGTGGAGCATATCGTACTGACAATATTATAAACTTCACCGAAGTGAAGCATTCAAAAATACCAAAGACTCATTTGAGTGTTCCCCTCCACGGAAATCTTTAGTAAAAGGCGAAAGATTTATGCGTTATGAAGGGAAACCAGAGTTACATCGTAATCATGACGTTCAAGTGAACTTAACCCAACAGTGGAAACTCTTAACACCGCAATTCATAAAATGACGTCATACTTTGGGTGACATCTATTGAATTATATTGGAACTAATTATATTTTTTTATGAAAAATAATTTGATAATGTAATTTTTTATTCAGAAACACATAAAATAAATTAAATTAAAGTTGTCCAGTTCAAGACAATTCATATAACCCGCCCCAGATTGCCTCCAGTCCAAAACTGCTCATAATACTAACAACATTAGTTCGCGCAATTGCAATATATATTCTTTGCACCAGGAATGAGCCGAAGAAGGAGTCACCTCCTTTATTTCTAACTCTACTTTTCACTTCTCTGACTATTTATCTCGCAAAGAGTCTAGTTCAACTTCAACTGACAAGAATTTTGTACCAGAAGAGCCCAATCCTCAGTCACTTCTTATAACGTAATTGCTTTTGTGCGTGACCCTTTTATAGTTCATCTATGTTAAATGATTTAGTCCCACCATTGATTAAACACAACACTGTGCAAAGAAATAAACGAATCTGTGATAGGTTTTGATCTATTTACATATTTTTATAAAATATACTCATATGTTTTCATAAATATTGGAGCCATTTATTTTATTCAAGCCAGTAAATTAATAATACCATAATGCATAATGTGTTGATTTTACAAAATCGAGACACGTTCTAAAAAATGTAAAAATAATTATGCTATGTTCCATTGTTGCTTCAAGGCTATTCACGTTTGGTTGCGTTCGTAATTGTATTTCCTATTCTACTGAGGGCCACTGCGAAGGTATAGAAAGGGAACGAGAGTACGCTTGCATTCTCTTATCTCACAGAAGAGATGACAAACAAAACTCTGTCTAACTATCAAGTTTTATAAATTATACTACGGTGTAATGTCCCCATAAATGAATAAAATAATAGTATCTGCGTACACTTCAGATTACTTGAGATATTGGCTAAATGAAGTCCGTAACAGGGGTGTTTTTAATTCATTCGAGTTCGAAGTATTCCTTCCCGCTACACTTCATTTGTTCGATCTCTTATTTCTAACTAAACTGTGATCTTAGTAAGGCGTTCCTACCTTATCCGAGATATTATTAAACAGTTCTATTATTTATTTATTTAAAAGCAAATCTAAATAGTGTTTCAACCAATTCTCTTCAAAAATGTCGAGCTTGGAACATGCCTTTGCATTTTCAATATTATTTTTAAGAAAATATTTTCTTTGGATTTAATGAATGTGAAAACGAAAACACCGTATATCTCAGACAAAAGACTATGGTTTAGACACAATATCCGATTTGAAAAATGTCTAGTTGTAATGACTCGCGTTATTTTGAATCAAAACAAAATGCGAGAATGGCAACAAATTAATTAGCATCGTGTACAGAGTTACCTGTAATGATTTTTGACCATGAGGAGGTAGGTCATTTAGGCAGCAGCGTTTACCAGAGTTTTCTTGCATATTAAGCTTCACCGAAGTGAAACATTCAAAAATATTAAAGACTCATTTGAGTGTTCCCCTCCACGGAAATCTTTAGTAAAAGGCGAAAGATTTATACGTTATGAAGGGAAACCAGAGTTATACTGTAATCTAAATTCGGGCGAAACTAACCTAACAGTGGAGACTCTTAACACCGTATTCAGAAGAATGACGTCACACTGTGAGCGACATCTGTTGGATATTAGTTGAACTACATTACTAATTAAAAATATTCTGTCGTGTTATTTGGACATTATCAACACTGACAAAGTAATAAAATATCTCATGGTTCTTTGTCAAAGATCCTAGCTAAGGTCTCGCTACAGTACATTTGTAAACACATTGTAACATACATCAACACCATCATCATCAGTCTCTAACAGTCCACTACCGGACAGAGACCTCTCCTTAGGAAGAAGGTTTTAACCTACTATACCACACTGGCCAGACGGGTTGGTATTGACTTTGCATCAAGTTTTCCTTTTCTTTGCAGTGATGTTGTCCTGCGTAATTTGCTGCATTGGTCGCCTCTTACGACACCCACGGGATAAATCAGGGTGGTGAAATTATGTATTCTTAATCTGTCACCACTCAAAAACGTTAACAGTGTCTTCCACCAGGTACAAAATTGAAAACTTTCAAACTTTCAAGGAAGTACACAAAACCTAGTTTCGGCAGAATATTGTCACGAAGACAATAATTTTGGTGTCCTGCAGCAACGAAGTTTTAAGCAAAAAGGAAATATTTGGTGAGGCAACATTCAATTAGAGCTTTTTAATTGTTGTTTTTAAACTATAAACATTGAATTAGACAAAACTGCTGGTGCAACTTATAGCGTGACGTGAAACATACATAGTCACTTTCAATATACGTATATACTCGTAATAAATTTTCAGACTCTCCTGAAGTCTCCCAGTTTCCAGACTAGAAACCATTAAAGTGTTACAGCCATTTAATGTTTTTTCCGACATTGTGATTCAAGGGTTCTATTATAACGTAAACGAGGTTTGTGAAAGATTAAGAAAAGATATTCTTTAGCCTCTATCACGCATTATTTCCCTATAAGTGTACTTATCTCATGCTTTCACCGTATCGTCCAATTAGTGGACTGGCAGACTGCCTTATGTATATATACATAAACTTATAAAATAAAGTTAATCCCAAACCTAAATTGTGTGTGCTAAGTCTCGGTGCAATAGCAACAATAATAGTAATTTTGGGTATCTGAATCACAATGTCACCTAGCCCCAAACCTAGCAGAGCTGATATCTATACATACTTACTTTTTTGTAAATAGATAGGTACATATTATACATAGAAAACACTCAAATTTCGGAAAAAAATATTTGCAGATCTTACAAACGTTTTTCTGACTTGGCAAATGAACCACTACTAAGCCTTGGCATAGAAAAAAAAATAATTTGAAATAAAGCGAACATTTTGACACATTAATTTTGTGTAGTTTTTTGCCTAATCCAGCCAAGAATTATAACCTAAAGGCCTTATAATAGTCTATGGTTACGATCATTAATAATACTAAACAGATTTAATGACCTTTGCATGATTAGGGTGCATAGGAACAAGGTGTTAGAAGTACAAAAAAGATGAAATTAAGAATAATACTAAGTAAAGCTTTTTTTATGGTATAGAACGACAAATAAATAGAAGGGTCACCTGATGTTAACTGATCATTTATATCTGCAACTACAATGTCCCTACTTAATACCCCTACTGTTATCATTTGCTAGAGAAAAATGAAGTTTTAGTAAGAAATTTCTGTTCTGTTATCGTCACCTCAGTCTATGTCTTAAATAAATTAGACCTGTAATTAGTGGTAGTAGACCTGGAAAAGTCACCTAGGGTCTTAGAACATCGCATAACACTATTATATTTATTATAATAAATACTCGTTTATACACGTATATAAGTGTGTGTGTATTACTATATCCCAACTAATATTATAAATGCGAAAGTAACTCTGTCTGTCTGTCTGTCTGTTACGCTTTCCCGCTTAAACCTCGCAACCGATTTTGATGAAATTTGGTACAGACAATCTTTAGACCCTGAGACAGAACATAGGCTACTTTTTATTTCGAAAAAAAGGGATGAAGGGGTTGAAATAGAGGTTGAAAGTTTGTATGGGATTTCTTAATTTTAAAAGATAAAACCATGAAACTTTATATTTAAGCACTTGATAAGAAATCATTAAACATTTGTTCTAGCATTTTTGAAATTTCGACCAGCTAAGGGGTGAAATAAGGGTTGAAAGTTAGTATGCAAGTTCGTCAAATATCACGTCATAAGAAACAAAAAATCGTTTGTTCTAGCATTTTGAAATTTTTACCAGTTTGGGGGTGAAATAGGGGTTGAATTGAAGATAAGACCATGAATCTTGGTACGTAGGTCTCAAAGGATGTGCAGAATTTTTCTACAAACGGAATTCCCGAACGGAACGGATTCGGAACTGGAACTACAAAGCCAAACTTTTTGTATACGAAATCTTAATCACTGAACCTAGGAACATGTAATTTAGAAGTTTTGGGTGTATCAAGTTACAAAAAAGTTCGTTTTTGAAGTTTAAATTCCTTTTAACGAATACTCTGCATCGCCGCCGCTGCCGTCGGTCGTCGTCGCGCACATTCGCCGAAGTGTGGCGGCATCTGCGGCAGGCAACGGCGCGGCGCTGTCGTGTGGTGGGGGAGCGCACGAATCTAACTATGCCTACCCGAACGGGCAGACACGTGAGGGCAGACGTCGTTGTCGGACGCATGCGATTAGAGAAATTTGCGCTATAGAGAATTACATTTTTCGATCCAGTAAAATTATTTTTTTTGTTTCGTATAACTTTTTAAGTGTTTTTTATTAATTAGGTCCTGTAAATTAATTTTGTACATACTTGATATTTCTTTTAGTTCATAGTTAAAAGTAGGTAAGATAGTTTCCGTTACTTTAAAAAAATCCGATTTGCTTTTATTTCCTTTTTTTAATTAATCTAAGAGGTCGTAGTAGGTGTAAAACTAACCTAAGCTACTAACCTCCTACTTTTTTATGCATTGGTTGTAAATAAATATTGATAATTTAATTTTTTAGTTACTTTTTTTCCATTTAAACGTGACGGACGATGTGTTTAATTGACATCGCCGTGGGATGAGCGCATCATTTTTACCGAGTAGGTGCTTATTAAAGGTTTTTTTTAATATAATAAATCTTAATCTGTACATCTGTTTTGTTCGATTCATTTCATTTTTGTTTTTCTACGATGCCTCGCAAACGAAAGTCCAATTTAGCTAATAGCTCTAGCAGAGCTCGGGCTGCTAAACTTGCTAGATCACTGGAATCAGAAGGGGATTCACAGATCCGTCGGACTTTAGATGCCGAGCGTCACGCAGCTCAAAGGGCTGCTGAAACTTTTGAGCACATGCAGACCCGTCATAATTTAGACGCTGATCGTCACGCGGCTCAAAGAGCTGCTGAGACCTCTCAGCAGACCCAAGCTCGCCAGGTCATTGATGCCGAGCGTCACGCGGCTCAAAGAGCTGCTGAGACCTCTCAGCAGACCCAAGCTCGCCAGGTCATTGATGCCGAGCGTCACGCGGCTCAAAGAGCTGCTGAGACCTCTCAGCAGACCCAAGCTCGCCAAATCTTAGATGCTGAGCGTCAAGCTTCGTACATAGCCGCAGAGACCTCCGAAGAAACACGTAGACGACGTTTCATTAATTCCGAGCGGCAAGCAGAAAGGAGACGTACGTTTACGATGAATACGTGGGAGGCATTTGCCGATGCTGCTTTTCATTATGATCCGTTAATTGATTACTTTAATCATCGATTAGTCCTCATAGGTAGAATGGCCAATAAATGCAGACACTGTGATGCACTCAAGTGGAAGGAAGAGACCCCAGGTATGTGCTGTTCTGGAGGCAAAGTATCAGTACCAACGCTTGGTGACCCCGAGGAGCCACTCAAATCCTTACTTCTATATGACAGCAATGAATCTCGGCGATTTTTAAACAGAATAAGAAAGTACAACTCTTGCTTTCAGATGACATCATTTGGTGTGGGTAATGAGGTCATCATGCCTGGATTCTCACCCACATTTACGGTACAAGGGCAAATTTATCATAGGATTGGTTCTTTGCTTCCCACAAACAATGATCAACCAAAATTTCTACAGATTTATTTTATGGGAGACGAAAACAGCGAGGTTGACCGCAGATGTCAAAATATTGAAGGAGTTGAGAGGGACATTGTTTTAAAAATTCAAAGAATGTTGCACGAACATAATAACCTCATTAACACCTTCAAAACAGCCTTAGAAAGAATGCCAGGGGAAAATTACAAATTAGTAATACACCCAGATCGTACGCCAAGCGGGGAACATGAAAGACGTTATAATGCACCCTTAATAAACGAAGTCGCCGCCATGGTGTGTGGTGAACAGTTCGCATCGCGTGATATTGTTTTACAAACCCGTGACAATACGTTGACCAGGGTGCCGGACACACACAAGTTTTATGACGCATTACAATACCCGCTTATGTTTAGCAAGGGGCAAGAGGGGTACCATTTTCAAATTCCACAAGTCAATCCAGTAACCAAGCTCCCCTTGCCCAACAAAAAAGTATCGAGCATGGACTTTTATGCCTATCATATGATGATACGCGAAGACGATTTTAACGTAATACAACGATGCAAACAGCTCGCTAACCAGTTTTATGTTGATATGTACGTGAAGGTTGAAAGCGAAAGATTGCGATACATATCTTTAAATCAAACAAAACTAAGAGCCGAAAATTATATTCATCTCCAAGATGCTGTATCGAATGATGCCAACGTGAACCCTAATAATATAGGTAAAATGGTGATTCTGCCCTCTTCGTTTGTGAACAGTCCCCGATACTTACACGAGTATACTCAAGACGCATTTGCCTATGTGCGTACGTATGGTCGACCTGATTTATTTGTAACCTTCACCTGCAATCCATCTTGGTCTGAAATAGTTGACGAATTAATGCCAGGTCAAAGCGCCAACGATAGGCACGATATCATTGCCAGAGTGTTTAGGTTAAAAGTTAAAAAGCTTATGACTGTAATTACTAAAGGAAGGGTTTTTGGAGAAGTGCAATGCTTTATGTATTCCATTGAGTGGCAGAAGCGAGGACTCCCACATGCCCACATTTTGCTTTGGTTAAAAGATAAATTGCGACCTGACCAAATCGATAAAATTATAAGCGCTGAAATACCAGATCCTAACAATGACAAGGCACTTTATGATATTGTTATGAAAAACATGATCCATGGTCCATGCGGGGCTGAAAACCCTCAGTGCCCGTGCATGAAAGACCGTAAATGTACAAAAAAATTTCCTCGCAACCTACTGAAAGAGACTCTCCATAATGAGAACGGCTACCCGATGTATCGTAGAAGAGCACCAGAAGACGGAGGCCGGACGGCATCTGTTAAACTCCGAAATGGTAGTCAAGTTTCTGTCGACAATAGTTGGGTAGTACCATATTCGCCTGTCCTATTAAAAACTTTTAACGCCCATATAAATGTAGAAGCTTGCGGTTCCGTACGTGCAATCAAATACATCTGCAAATATATTAATAAAGGCAGCGATCAAGCTATTTTTAATTTCAGAAGCTCAGAGTCCTCAAACCCAGTAGACGAAGTACAAACGTTTCAGTCTGGTCGCTATGTCAGCAGCAACGAAGCTGTATGGCGCCTGTTAGGGTTTTCTTTGCATGAAAGGCATCCTACTGTTACGCACCTCAGTGTGCATCTAGAGAATGGTGAACGAATTTATTTTAATGAAAATAATTTTCACCAGCGAGTGACAACACCACCAAAAACCACTTTGACCGCCTTTTTTGACCTTTGCAGATCAGATGAATTTGCAAAAACACTTTTGTACGTTCAAGTACCTCGGTATTACACGTGGGATGCAGGTAGAAAATGTTGGAAACGCCGAATTCAAGGATCTGCTGTTCTGGATTGGCCTGGCGTTAAATCTGGGGATGCATTAGGACGGGTCTATACTGTCCACGTTAGCAACATTGAATGCTTTTGTTTGAGACTACTGCTACACCACGTGCGTGGGCCAACTTCGTTCAATGATCTCAAGAACTACAACGGTCAAACGTTTGTTACCTTCCGAGAAGCCTGTGAAACTAGAGGATTGTTAGAGAATGACAATCATTGGGACTCGACATTAGAAGAGGCTGCACAATGTAGATCAGCAGCTAAGGTGAGAGATCTTTTTGCCATTCTCATAGCGACGTGTGGTCTTTCAAATCCTCAGATATTATGGGAAAAGTACCAAAATGATATGTCTGACGATATTTTGCACAGACTACAACAAAATAATCCCAATATCACATATAATGATTTAGTATATAACGAGGCGCTAACTAAGATTGAAGACCAAGTGATGGCTATATCTGGGAAGACATTATCAGATTTTGGAATGAACCGGCCACAAAGAATCGGAGAAGTCAGTGGTGATTTAATAAGAGAACTGGACTACAATGTCTCTTCTTTACAGCAACAAATATCAGAGTCAGTTCCTCGATTAAACACGGAACAAAAATTAGTCTTTGATATTGTTGTGCAAAGAATCTATAATGGTGAGGGTGGATTGTTTTTCTTAGATGCGCCAGGAGGCACTGGAAAAACTTTTTTATTAAATTTACTTTTAGCCCAAATTCGCAAAGACAAAGGAATAGCTGTTGCTGTAGCTTCCTCTGGAATTGCAGCGACGCTGCTCGATGGTGGCCGCACGGCACATTCAGTACTTAAACTCCCATTAAATTTACATCATGAGGAAATTCCAGTGTGTAACATCACAAAAAACAGCGATCGTGGCCGAATGCTACAGCAATGCAAGCTGTTGGTGTGGGATGAGTGCACAATGTCGCATAAAAAAGCGATCGAGGCGCTCAATCGGACTCTGAAAGATATCAGAAGTAACCCGAGTTTAATGGGTGGGATGGTAGTGCTGCTTGCTGGTGATTTTCGACAGACACTACCTGTCATTACTAGAGGCACTCCAGCAGATGAGATAAATGCATGTTTGAAAGCGTCTACATTATGGGTGCATGTAAAAAAATTTTGTCTCACTAAAAACATGCGAGTACAACTACATAATGATACGCAATCGGGGCAATATGCAGCTGCTCTATTGAAAATCGGTGAAGGTCGAATGACTACGGACACTAACGGCATGATTACATTAAATCAAGAATTTTGTAATGCTGTCCAAAACTTGGAAGATCTTAAAAACAACGTCTATCCCGGTTTAGAATATAACATGAGGAATAGAGAATGGCTGTGTGAAAGGGCAATATTAGCACCGACCAATGAAATCGTGGGAAAGATCAATGAAAGAATGATGTCACATGTGCAAGGCGATGTTGTCGAATATTTGTCAGTAGATATTGTCATGGACAGTGAACAGGTGACGTCTTATCCTACCGAGTTTCTAAACTCTTTAGAGCTGTCAGGAGTGCCGTCTCATAAGCTGAGACTGAAAGTTGGGGTTCCAGTTTTATTAATGAGAAATCTCGAAGCGCCGAGACTATGCAACGGGACTCGATTGCAAATTACGCAGCTAGGACGCAATATTATTGGAGCAATTATAATGACAGGTATAGCTAAAGATGAAGAAGTTTTGATTCCACGCATACCCATGATCCCTACAGATTTACCGTTTCAGTTTAAAAGAATCCAGTTTCCCCTCAAACCAGCCTTCGCAATGACCATTAACAAAGCGCAAGGGCAAACACTTAAAGTAGCAGGTGTCCATTTAGAGAAAAACTGTTTTTCGCATGGCCAACTGTACGTGGCCTGCTCGCGAGTGTCGAGTCCAAACAATCTCCACATTTTAACAAATGATAACAAAACAGCAAACGTTGTGTACAAAAATGTTTTAAATTAGGTCATTTAAAAATATTTTTATACACAACGTGAGGCTGGCCCCTGTAAGAGTCTCTTAGACATAAAGGACCAGGATTGACAAAAACTAATTTCACGCGGGCGAAGCCGCGGGCGGAAGCTAGTATTTTTATATATTAAAGTCAAAACGGATGTTATTTAATAAAACCACGATAATTATTTTATCACATCCTCATAAGTGCAGCTACCTCATCTTTTCTCTGCATCGCCCGATCGGTCGACAAACAGAGAATGCCTTAGACATTAATTCAGCCGATGTATACCCAGTGGACCCGCGGTAATCCAGTCCCTGTCTAATCCGGACCCCCCTGTAATCCGACATCAATCAAACAATTTTCGGTAATGTAGATCGTGCATGATTGAACAGGCTACAACTTGTGCTCGACGCGTAGGTATTGTTTCAATACCGATTGCTTATTTTGAATTTGACTACGTGTGATAGCGGTGCAGCGTAACGTGCGTTCATTGTTTGCTGTTAATTCATTGGGTATTACGTATATGTACCTAGTAATGTCGTCACAAGCCCAGAAGACAACAACATATACAATCTTATCATTTGTCTGTAATTTGTCGGATTACAAAGTACTCTTTTGTAAAAAAATCTGGACTACAGGACACTGCCCTGCAAAACGTTTGTCGAATTACCGGGGGTCCACTGTATTTGTGAATTAGGTGAAACAAAAAATACCAATAATTTGTCTAGTTTCCTTAATTTTACCACGCTTAAGTAAATGCTGAGTACGTCCATGAATATTTATATAATTAAAACTGCAGACAATTTTGTTTTATAAGTCAAACACTGTGCAAGTAACGTGTAAAGTGCTAATGTTTACAAATCGGTTGCTTATACTCAAAACTCCTGAAGTGTGAGCGACAAATAATATTTTGGATTATCTTTTAAACACACTTAACTATTTTTTTACTCAATTAAAAATTATTGGTACTTATATCAAAAGATATTGGTTTAACAATTGTACTAACGTGTTTTACTTAAATATAGCATGTTTGATTCTTGATAATAAATCTAGAAAATTACTATATTTTTAAGTAATTCGTGTAATCCAAGCTCAAAGTACAAGCATCGATAGAGAATTTTACCACTACGAGAAGGCAGCCCTTCTTGCATATGCTAAATTAGAGATGACGAATGTGAAAAGTTTTGAACAGCGTAGGACGTTGATTTTAGAACTGTTTCAAGTGACTGTGTTTTAAGTTTTAAAACATTCGTCTATGTGTATCGTTTTCTCATTTTTTTTTAAATTCAAATTTCGAATGAAATCAAGCTAAAAAACAAAATTAGGAAAGAAGAGTTTCTTTACTCATTTTAAAATGGAACATTCAATTTTTGGACGAATATCATTTTGTTTGTTAGTAAAATATTGTAATAAGTCAAACCGTAATGGTTAATTGAGACAGACGTCACGTAGTCTAGCAAGCAACACGGCACGAAGACTATCATGCAGCCAATGCACCAATCACGCACCCATACCGGTCAAGCGAACCAAGCAATTTGCTCTCGGCGGCATGCAGAAATACTTTTTACTGATATTGTTCTGTTTTAAAAAAAAAGATGTAGTTTTTTATCTTAGCAATATTTATTTTAGAGGTGTCTTACTATACTTTTTTCTCCGTTGTAACACAGCAGGAAGTGTAACATTTTTATACAACTTTACTACATGACACGAAGGAGCACTTTCACCCATCTATATGCGTCAAAATCATGTCTATTTGCTTGCCTATACCTGTGTTTGTACTCTTTAAATGTTGTCTTTAACCCAAGTGTTTGAAACGACAATAGCATTAGCTAGCACAGTAACGACTAAACTACTTTATTACGACTCATAATAGATGGCGCTAGTAGTATGTAGTAGAACAAAACACACTAGAATACCCAGAATAGACAATAAAATAGTTCTAACTAATATTATAAATACAAATGTGAGCTTATTTATTTGCTAATGTTTTAACCACTAAACGGTTTTGCAAAAGTTTCACCAATAGAAGTGTAGTTCATTGAGTAAAATATGTTACTTTTAACGCAATATTTTTTATAAAACCATAATTCATATTTTAGTATAGATGAGTAATTGGGTAGATGACTGTATCGTAAATAAATATCAATGTCCACTCCATTAAAACTAATATTGCGAAACATCTCGACAAATACAATTAACGTAGCTTTTCATTATTGTTACGAATTTCAATCAAATATACAGTGAAATCTATTGTTCAATTGAGTAGTCTAAAACAGTGACGTCACAATTTGGTATTTAGTACATTTTTCAGGCAAAATTGTCGTTTTGACAGATGATAAAAAGTCACTAATTTGACTAAGGTGTCATCTAGCCTATTGTTGAGAAATGAAAATTATAACAAAATTATTAAACAAGCTATTTTTTGTGACCAAACTCTCCCTGATTGAAAGCTGCTATGGGGAGAGAAATTTTATATTTGACACGAAAAAAAACTTTGTTAGGATGTATTATTGTTACTACCTTGCGTGTTACATAGTAAGGAAACCTCTACGAAACTCGCCCAAGTGATATTTATAAGTAATATATATTTCTCATTGATCTTAGTAGCCCATAATGAATAAATATTTTTTTTTTGTGATCCAACAATAAAAATATATTTTAGGAATGGAGAATACCCAGTTACCTACAAAGGGACTAAAGCATTTAAAATATAATTACATAAAAATATGTTGAAAATTGTGAAATCAGAAAAAAGCATCTGCATCTGTTTTTATTAGTTAGATAGAAATAGGGAAATACAATATTGATTAATTTAGTGAGTTAGAAACGCAATATTGTAATACAGAAATATGTAGTTCAATCAAGCTGTGTAAAACGGATATTTTCCTAAGATGTGTTGTATATAAATTCTCACCTTCACTATATTTTTGTGATTTGTTAGTCTGTGGTGGTAGACAGCACTACTCACTCTCTACTCTGTGAATGTCACTAGCGCTAACATTGTTAAATGTTTTTTTTCAAAGTTAAATAAAATAATTCAGCATATTTTAAATATAATTTCAGATAGAATACTAATAATAAAATGATATCTCACATGTCACATCACAAACACTAAAGTAGTTTGAATACAGTCCAATAGATGTCACTCTGAGTGTGACGTCATTCTGTAAATTTCGGTGTTAAGATTCTCCACGTTTGGGTTAGGTTTGCTCGATTTTTTACCGAATTGTGTAACTCTGGTTTCCCTTCATAACGAATAAATCTTTCGCCTTTTACTAAAGATTTCCGTGGAGGGGAACACTCAAATGAGTCTTTGATATTTTTGAATGCTCTGCCTCGGTGGAGCTAATAGATTCTTTAATGATTTGGGTGCCGTCGTTTCCTTATGAAAGCGCCATTAGGTACCCCGGAGGCTGTAACTATGAACTATATGAGTCAAGGAAACAACATGTGTTCTGTTATCGTGCTACACTGCTACAGTATCGAATTGACATCAAAGTAAATAAAAATTTCAATGGTTTTTTATGTATATGTATAAGAAATATGTTAAAACTTTACACAATTTTTGTTTAGTTATACAATGTCTCTGATATTTGTCTGAAATTACAATATTTAAACACAAAATAAACCATTATTATTATTTTAAGACCATTTTCAACAAAAATGTGCACATATTCATGTTCGTTTTGAGATTTACTCATTTTGTGATAGTCTCCGTACTCGTGAGAACTGTAGCAATTGCCAAATACACCATTTTAACTACAACACATTTTGCGAAGTTCACATGACTACTGAACTTCGTTGTGAACATAACTATGTCCAAAGAAGATTAAACTTCGATTCTATGTATATATTCTTAAAAATTAGACTTCTAGTCTAGTATGGTATTGTACATATTATAAACACAAACTATAACTTATATACTATATAAGTTTTAGTTTGTGTTTATTTTGTTTTGTGGTTATTGTTTTTCGACGTAATAAAAAGTAGTAGCGCCATCTACCAAAACCTTGTGAACTAGTAGCCATTACGTCAACTTTGTTTTTTTCTAATGTCAATAGATGGCTAAAAGCTTGTTGTCTTCCGTTTATGGCAAAAAAATCGGTTTACTTTACACCAAACTTGTTTGCTTATTTTTGAAATGAGCTACAATTTTTTTTAGATCTTAATTAGACTAATTCTGTGACATCTCCTTTAATAATCCACTGTCCACCTTCAATAAACCTCTCTTATTATCCTATTACATTTTGAAAATTTTGTATGGATGTATCTCAATCAACCTATCGCCGTCCTGATGCATGGAGGTTTGTTATTCTTTGACGTAAAACTACTTACCAGATTTCTTGACAAGTTTACATGGATATAGTTCATACACAACACAGACTACTTTTTATCGAGATATCTGATGTACATGCGGGCGGAATCGCGGGCACAAGCTAGTTAATTGTTGTTATAATGAGTTACTTGCAAGTGATTTTACTGTTTTTTTTTAGCCTCAAATTAGGCATAGAGTAAGAAAACTGCTGATATAATATTCTTAAATAAATTATCAAATTGTATGCATGTAATAAATAAATTATAATTTGACGTTTTTCAAAATGGAGTGGGAATCTAACTCACAACTCCTTGGTGTAGCAGTGAGGTTTACCAGACATTAGACCAAGAGGCCTATCTATATACTAAACGATTTTTCAGTTTTATGTAGTAAATATAAAACTTGAAGACTTCAGTTGGGCTATGATTTCATTACGACGAGTCGAGAAAGCCCTTCTTAAAAAAGACCTCTAAAAATGTTGAATAGTGACATAGTGTTTTAATTATAACTGTTCTTCTATAGTTCTATCCTCCTTTTATGGCATAGGAGATAAGCAGATTATCAAGTAATGTAATTAACTACCGCCGGCGTTACTAACTAAGACACATCTGCAACTCAAAGGACTTTTCGTCCTCCCTCAGAAAGGTTAGGCATGGTTTCGGGCTCTTGTAACCGCACGGCGTGCTACTCTACACCTGAGTTTGGAGGGATCCGAGAACCATTGTTATTACGACATCTTTAGAAAACTTCCCTATTTAGGTGACGTATGGCACACGTGGACGTCGCCTCCTCGTGGATGGTCCCTGTAGCGGATGGAGGGGAAAACCTGTCCCGTCCGTCCGTGGCCACACTCAGGGCGGCATGAGATGCTAATAACTGCAGTGAGGGCTGCACGCTGCGTGTGCTGAGCCGAGTCCTCATTGCAGTCACAGCAGTGACAGGCGGGACTCAATTCCCTCCTAGCGAATGAGTGCAGATACTTCCCGAAGCATCTGTGCCCGGAAAGGACCTGCGTCAGTCTGAAGGAAAAGGTCCCGTGTTGCCGCCCTGCCCTATCTACGATGACCTGGTGGAGAGCCTCCACGGCGGCAAAGCCAGCACTTGGAGTCTCCAAAATATACTGACAACTAGTTCAACCTTCAAATTCAGATTGTCCGTTCGTGGAAACACCGATATTTGGGTAAAAAAGGTGGAACTAGTTACCAAACTGTAGTAGTCTGGTAATTAATAAAGACTAGGAAGAAAACCTATACGTCCGTCATCGATTAACACCTCAAGAGAACACTACAACTCAAGAGTCTCACGAATGTTGTCGGTCTTCGAGGTGAGAGCACTTCGTACGGTATTACCACAGGCAATTCTTTTCACAGTCTAGTTGCGCGAGACCAAAAGTTTCTTAAATAGCGTTTGCCACTTATCCAAGTAATAATGAGGGATGTTTTGACATTTAGAACGAAATACTACATACTACAACTACAATACTATTATACTACTACTACATATAACTGAAGCGTAACGAAACTTGATTACAGAGATTGTAAAGTCAGTTTAGATGCGAAGGGTGTATGAAAATATTCTTTACATCCTAAAAAAACAATCGTACAGCTTTTGTGTGCGGAATGGCATTAGAATTCATGATCCAGGAAATTTCAGTGTGGGGTCTAGTGATTATTGTAATCTTGCCGTTATTGCAGTGGTTTATGTGTCTCAATTTGTGTGCAAAATTTTATTTTATGTATACTAAAATAATAATGATTATATACCTAGCATTTGTTTACGACAAGTAGCATACATTGGTTTTCAATAGACACTGCTTGTTCTTACATACCTACATAACCTGAAGTGCATACAAATTTGAGTACCACTACCAATACTATCACCACTATCCTGTGAGGGCGACCTCAAAGGAAGATTTCCAGGGTGAAAGCTGTCCTATATTTATGCAGGAATCCGAACTATCTTTATACCAATATTTCATTCGAGTCGGTTCAGCGGTTCAAACGTGACGAGGAAGCTCATTGACACACGTTCAAATTTATAACAAATACTCATTGCACAAGTTGTGCAAAGCATATTTATGTTATAAATCATGGAAAATAAACGTCTGATCTGACTCTGACTCTGTCAGATTTATACACCTATACGCGTATTAGACCTTAGAACACCTTATCCTTGCGAGTTTTACGGTTCATCTACTTCTAATTGTCGGGGGAAGATTGCGACATCTGGTAAAGATATGAATAGGCACTGCGTCTACTAGTAGGAGTTTCTGCTTAGGTACTTGAAATCACATAGCCAGGCCATCTGATTTTAAGATCCTTCCCAGGATAGAATAAAGAGAAAAAATGTTTCGCAGGCTTTCATGGTACAAATATAATTCGATGTCTTGAAACTGATATGGTAAGAAGGTATATTGGACATTGGAACAATTCCACCATTCTTTCCATTATACCCTTACGTTTGGGTTGTATAAAGTCTGAAATAGAGCAGCAGAATTTTATTTTACTAGTACATTTGTTTAAACCAGTTTATTATCACTTTAGTTACAATGATAATTTAAAATTGTACAAATAAAAAATGGTCTGGCTATTTAGCGGTAAGAAATTTGTAATTGGTTGAATTGGACTGCAAATGGACACATATCACCGATTCATACCGCCCGCGTGCCTTGACTGTTGTCGTAGATTGATGGAACGAATTTTCCCTTGCATCCACCATAGTGGTTAGCCGTCAGACGACGACGTCCGTAAATTCCTGGATAAAGGTCAAAATATCTTACAAAACAAAAATGGTTTGTACTGATGACAGAGAGAAAAACGACGCCTCACAGACCGCCGCGCGGTGTGAGACGCTGAACAACCCCGAAACAAACACCGAGGCGGACTGCGCATATGCCACTACTCCTGTCGCTGGTCGCCCGGAGCTGGGCCTTCCTAGGTGTCGCCTGGGGTCTCATCTGGCTCGAGCTGACCGCCGGAGTGGCGTGAAGAGCGCAACAATCCCGCCTCGTCCTCCCGAGCCTTCTCCGCCGCCTCCTTCCGCGAAATTATGTCTTCGCAGAAGGTTGTGACCGCGGTAAAACAACTATCGCTACCGTCCATGCAGCGTATGACGGCCGGTAGCGTGAGATCTCCTCCAATAACTGCAGTGAGGACCCCACGCTGCGCCGCCCAGGCGGAACAAACCGCTAGCGTGTGTTGAGACGAGTCCTCACTGCAGTCGCAGTGGTAACAGGCGGGACTCAATTCCCTCCTGGCGACCGAGTGCAGATACTTCCCGAAGCAACCATGCCCGGAAAGGACCTGCGTCAGTCGGAAGGAAAGGGTCCCGTGCTGCCGCCCTGCCCACTCGGTGATAACCGGCCGGAGAGCCTCCACGAGGGCAAAGCCAGCACGTGGAGTCTCCAACCGGAACGACCAACGAGCCATCGTGGCTCGACGAGCGGCCTCACGCCACTCGTATATCTCCTCGGGCGGGGGCCGTATGTCCCTACTCACCCGGAAGTCAGCCGTCCGCCGATAAACTTCGGCGAGCACTTCCGCCTCCAAATCCCACGGGGGAGTTCCGGCCAGGGCGCACGCCGCCTCCGTCGATACGGTGCGGTAACCGCGTATGGCTCTAACCGCCAATATCCTCTGAGGGCGCCAGAGGCGAGCCCTAAAATACCAGACGTCCTAGTACAACCCCAGGACATGCCCTTTTCCAAGGGCAGCGAAACATGACACCGCTGGCAGGGTGCAAACCGCCCCGATCCAGCCTCTACGCACCCTTTGCGGGGTGATGTGAAGACCACCCAAATTGTACTGATGGCGAATGGAGGACTGCATGGACGACATGGTGGTTTTAACGGTTACCACGGTGCTCTGTACTGCGGTGAGTGTTGTGGGTTCAAAACCAACACTGAACAATATTTTGTGTGGACCACAAATTGTTGTTCTGAGTCTGGGTGTTCTTTGTTTCCGTTTTTTGTATGTTTGTAAAGTCCCGCGCGACGCAGGATAGCCCCATGCAGGCGTTGTCTCTTTAAAAAAAGGAATTTTTTGTTATGTTAAATAAGTAGCATGTATAACGCTACCGCATTAGACGAAACTTGTATTGATAATTATTTTCAGTGGAAAATAAATAAATTGTTGTTATAATTCTGTAAACATTATAAATCGTTTCTGAAGTAATGTCTCAAAGGTATAGACAGCAATAATCATTTTTTTTTTTCAATATTTCCAATATTGTTATATTTCCAATATTTCCAATATTTCCAATGAAATATATACATGATAGTGATAGATGGTGCATAGGGTTCCCACCATGAGTTTAGACCCCCAAGTCAAGCTTACCTGCAAGTGGTTCACCTGGTACATATGCAGGTGCATAGGATTTCCATCGAGAACTTAGAGCCCCAAGTCAACATGCGGGCCTCAAGTCAACCTCACCTGTAAGTACTGCACCTGTCGATCGACAGACGAGGCTCTGGAAAACAAAATATCCCAGTTAGTGACAATAGGCTAGCCACCCGTCACGTGGGACCAAAACACTGACGAAAAGTGATCGTTTAATATACCTCTGCCTACCTTTCCCGGGAAGCATGAATGTCGTCTAGAAATTCTATTTATACTCGTACTGATCTGCAATCGTTTATTTCTAAGGGGTTAATAATTGCCTTATAAGAAGAAAAGGCAAGCAACTCGGCAACTGTTTTTAAATTATAATAAGCAATGGAATCATTGAAAGGGACAGTTCCACCGTTTGCTGATAAAGTCCCATTTGACTAATGTCAACTTATCTGTAAAATAACCAAAGATATCGGTTTCACAAGTCTTCAATAGTGACATTTATGTCAGATTTACATATATTTATCGACAACGGTTATCTGTTAAATGGCATATGTTACATAGTCACTAACTATCTGAAACTTTATCAGGAACTCGTGAAACCGGTTTTCAATCTACTATATTACAGTTATTTTAGTGTATGCCAGCGTCTCAGTTTATAAATCAAATGTAAAGAAAAAATATGAGATATAAATTAAGGTATAAAAAAAATGAAATTTATTATTCGTAACAAAAACAGGACCGGTTGGAGGAGACCTACGTCGAGCAGTGGACGTCTTCCGGCTGAGACAATGATGACGAAAACATGAAACATGGAAAAACATGACAAACAATCTTTTCCTTTAAGGAATCCACAATTGAATTGATTGATTGATGCAGGGTTGACAGATATCGTGGTAAGTATGTGAGCCTATACTGCCACGATGACTGTCATGCCTTTTACTTCTCCAAGCGGGGTGTGAAAAAGCATCTCACTAGGCCGCCATAGTGTGGGTTACTATATTGCATTGGCTGCATTCATAATGAGTATGGTGGCCATAACTCTTGGATTCTATTCATATTTTATATTCAAGAGTCACTTTGGCAGGCTCTTAATTTGAAAACAGAATAATTTCTTTAATCTCAAGATGGTGGCATTTCCACACGCTTTGAAAAATCGGGGCGGGTTAACATCGACGAGTGATTTGATAAAGATTATGCGGTTAGTAGGGTTTGGATCATTCACCACTCTGTCATAAGGTCAACTATATACCTGTTTCAGATATGAAGCATGAACTAAACCCAACCGTTATTTTTGTTACATTTTTAAGCTATTGCATAGTTTTTATCGTGGGCTTCGAGCGCGGCGACCGAATCAAGAAATTTCGTAACGAAAATAAACCTAACACCCCTCACTCCGACTGGCACAGTGGTGCAGCGTTGAAAACCGTGCATCGTCTAACGTCGTTTCATTTCGCAGATTTCGGCACGGTGTTTGTGTGCGTGCGACTAGACGTATGCGTGTAGATTGTACGAAGCTCGCACGGATCGAGACGAGCTGCTCCGAAATATTATAATTGCATAAGTTGATAGAAAATGGTATGCAATAGCTTTACCGCGGCAGTGCCCGAGTGCCATACGTATTTTTTTTTACTAGTGGTCGCCCATTGGTCGAAATTCGACCATAATAAATTTAAATTATAAGTGACTTAATATACATTATTAAAATATAATATTCAAACATTATTAAGGTTCTACTGTCCAAAACTAAACTACTATAACCACAGATTTGACCAAGACTGTTATTTGCCAATTTCTTTTTTGAACAAATTATATCAAATTAAAAAGAAGTCAAATAAAGAATTCCTATTTAAAAAATGTTTATTAAAACAAAACATGCTATAAGAGGATGCAAAACAAAAAAACATTTTTTATCGCATATTGCAATAATTTAATTAATGATTTAAAACTTCTCTGAAAACAATGTTTTTTGTAAAAACTCTTTCATCGTTTGCTAAATGTCCTTGGTCATTATATTTGGATATATAAAACCTTAAACCAGCGAATGAACGAACTCTACTTGCTGCGACATACAATTGCCCATGTGTAAAAACTGGCTGATTTAATAAAACTCCAATTTTTTGGACTGTTTTGTCCAATTCCAGTGAAATTTCACGCATTATGTTGTTGTTACATGATTGACTAATACGTTCTTGTAATCTATAATTAATAGCAGTGTCAACATGATATAAATATAATTGTGCATAACATGGTGAGCGACCATATGCAGTAGTCATTGGGCCTGATATATGATAAAAAACATCATGTATTTTGAAATAATACACTCCACTTGTAACTACCTCAGCAACTTTGGCTTCTGAACTAACCATTGCAAAACATAAATTATATTTCCTAATATATTCTAAATAATTTTTTGATTTACTTTTTATTAAAGGTTCATTTGAAGTAAGTCCATCATACGATGATTTAAAATATTCATTTTGACTTAAGGGTGGTAATATTGCTTTACCCTTGTGACAACATGAAGTGAATGCAGTTCGGTCGCCTAAGGTCACTTCAGATTCAAAATGTTTCGCATTGCAAAACCTGCACTCTAAATCATAATAAATAAAGTTATATTTTTTTTCTACATGAATGTTGTCATTGCAGATTGCTGCTACAGAACTTTCTTTATGCATATAATGAAAGTCCGTGTACATTTAAATGTATCTTACTGCTACACAACTTATATATATGTATATATTACATAAATTTTTATAAGCGCTCAGTATTTCACGTAGGATTCGTCAAATAAAACTTTTCTGTTTGACATTCAACTATGTCTATAATAAACAAAAGAGACAATTTGACCACAGAGTATGTATACGTGTACAAATACTTGTGTATGCGTGTGTCAAATGCATGCTGGTTTGTGTAATGTTTTATTTATTGATTTAATGTACTTTTTATGCATTATTATTAAAATCTTTTTTTCATATTAAATGAGGCAAATAAAACTTTTTTTTTGATATGTCTATGTCAGTACTCTATGTCTATGGACAAAATGGCGTGTACAAATACTTGTGTATGTATGTGTGTGTGAAATGTGTGGTAGTGTGTGTAATGTTTTATTTATTGATTTAATGTACTGTGTAGTGTGTGTACTTTATAAGCATTATTATTGAAAAATATTAGCGTTCTGCACTTCTCCAACGCATAAACTATAAGTGTGCCAAATTTTATGCTCCTGCGTCCGCGCAATTTTCGTAAAATGCGAATTAAAGTTTTTGTATCGCATATTAATATATAGATTAATATTCTAGTTAGACACAAGAATCCGGATTCCAGTAGCAATAAAGTTCAAACAAACAGAATAACACACTTGTAGTGTTCACCAATAGTAGTAGTAGTTCTTTGTATCCGTTTCTTTATTTTTTTATGTAAAAGTCCCCCGCGACACAAGACATATTCCTAAAGCGGGTGTTGTCTTTAAATAATGTTAACAAAGAAGATATTTTTCATGTTATCTTCCCACCTGTGACAACTCTCTATATTCTATTACTCATATACCTTTACCAAGGTTTACGATCAGACGAACACTCACTGTTCACACCTGTTGCGATCTATTGTTGACGTATTTAACTTTATATATGGAAGACTTACACACATAAGAACAAGTAGGAAGTACACAGATACATACATAAAATCACGCCTGTTTCCCCGGAGGAGTAGGCAGAGCCTTTGCAGAGCATTGCCTTGGGCCCTAAGTTCGTCTGGATGTCATAATAGCAGCTGTTCCCGGATCCCTCCTATGTCAGGCGCATAGTGGCACACCGTGTGGTTTTAGTCGGTCCGATTCCGACACACCACCCCGCCGAAAACCCCAGTGGGGTGACGGCCCGAGGGGGTTTCCACACGTTAAAAAAAAGAAAAGAAGGGGCCCAAGTTCTTGGTGGGAATCCTATCTCAGGTTGGAAGTACATCTCATACACTATCATATTGTAAATATATGTGTTTTGGATTCCAAAGTAGGCAGAGCATGTACTGTGGTAACTAAACTGCTGATTGATTGCTCTATTTTCCAAACAGATACATATTATTTCATATTTGAAAAGGCTTTTGCTGGCTGAATTGGTGACGTCTTAGTTCATTACCTGATCTTATTATATCTTATAGTGGTAATATGTATGCACGGATATGTATGAGTTGTATGTATGTGTATTATACATGTATGTGTTGTATATTTACGTGTTTATGTAAGTATTTTTGCTTATTTATGGTCAAACTAGTCTATATATACTAAATCCTCTGTCAATTACTTCTTATCCTTAAGTGCACCTACCTCATATGTTCTCTGCATCACCCAATCGGTTGACTGGCAGAAAATGCCTTAGGTATTAAATCCGTCGATGCATGTGTTTGTGCATAAAGTTGTAAATAAATAAATAAATATTATAGATAAATTATACACATACATTCCATAATCACGATCATTAACCGCCAGACTCCAGGCTCGTGTACTTGTACTAAACCTACTTGTAACGGAGGCACTAATTTTAGAAGGAATTGTTAAAAATAATCGATAGATTATTTAAATTAAACTTTAATTAAACTGAGTTTTACAGAAATCTAGCTACCTACTGTACTGAAACAGAAATGTGTTATAGGTAATGAGTACTAATTACAAATAATCAATCGAAGTACTATCTAAATATATTTAATTGATTATATAATTAATTTATGCAGTTGTGTCAGTCTAGAAATATCAGCAGCCGTGCACACCCACCGCAAATTATGCAACACTCGCTGTTCTGTTATCGGGTTGTTGTCAAATTCAAATAACAAAGTGTGACTAGTCATTGCTGTTACCGCAAAACTACTTGTAGATATTGTAAATATATCTAGATTTCTTCTTATATATATACAAAAGCGTAAAGTTATCTTGTGTACGTTGAAAAATCAATAATTGCTGCACCAATCGGGTAGATGACTGTATCGTAAATAAATACCAATGTCTACTTTATTAAAACTAATATCGGGAAACATCTCGGCAAATACAATTAACATAGCTTTTTATTATTATTATGAATTTCAATCAAATATACAGTGAAATATATTCTTCAATTGAGTAGTCTAAAACAGTAACGTCATAATTGGGTAGATGACTGTATCGTAAATAAATACCAATGCCCATTTCATTAAAACTAATATCGCGAAACATCTCGGCTAATACAATTAACATAGCTTTTTATTATTATTACGAATTTCAATCAAACATACAGTGAAATGTATTGTTCAATTGAGTAGTCTAAAACAGTGACGTCACAATTTGGTATTTAGTATATTTTTCATACAAAATTGTCGTTTTGACAGATGATAAAAAGTAACTAATTTGACTAAGGTGTCATCTAGCCTTTTTGGTATTTAGTACATTTTTTGATTGTCGTTTTGACAGATGATAAAAAGTAACTCATTTGACTAAGGTGTCATCTAGCCTATTGAGTTCAAACATTGACACAATATACAACACGCTTCAAAAATGATTTCATGTATTTTCGGGCTAACTTAATTCGTAATTTCTCGTCAATACAATCACAATTCCTACTCAGATTAAATAGGATTTTACGTACACTTATATATCTATTTTTCGTTCTTTTTTTAAAAGACAACACCCGCACTAAACCCTGTGTTGAGAGAGACTTGACAAACATACAAGAAACGGATACAAAGAACACCCAGACTCGGCACAACAATTTGTGGATCACACAAAGTGTTGTCTCATGTGAGGTTTGAACCAACAACACTTGACGTAGTAGAGAATGGCGTGGCGCCTGCTTGAACCACTAGGCCAAACGTGCAGTCGCTATATTTAATCTGTATATATATTAATCTATCTCTACATTAATTTATATATTTATGAGTAAAAAGGGGATAGGAAATCAGGAACTCCGTCAATAAATATCTGCTTTTTAAGAGTTATAAGTGTATTGAGGGTATTTAAAAGTGCCCCCCACAGTTAACATCATAATCAACAGCTTTTAACAGTCCACAGCTGGACATAAGCCTCTCATTAGCAAGGAGGTTTTGGTCTACTACACTACGATGGCCAGACGGATTTTTTTTCTATCTTAAGAGCCTGCCAAAGTGACTCTACTCTGCCTGATCGAAAGCATGAATAGAATCCAAGAGTAACGGTCACCATACCCATTGCCAATGCGGACAACGCAGCATGGTGACCCACACCATGGCGACCCTGCGAGATGCTTTTTCACACCCTGCTTGAGGACGTAAAAAGCATGACAGTCATTATGACAGTGTGAGGCTTACACAGTTACCACGATAACTGTCACCCCTGCATCAAATGGCTTCCGGTCTCACACTCACCAACGAAACACGACAACACGGATGCTGGTGCTTTAGGTCGGTCTTCTGTGGGAGGGTAGTACTTGCCCGCTTGTGCTGAATTCAGCGTGGTTCTACTACCTAGAGATTGGTATGTTTCAAGTTTTACCCACTCTTTGTAGTAATGCTGTACTGTGTAGTTTGTTTTATGACACCCATGGGATGAATAGGGATAGTGAAACTTTGTAGTCTTAATCTTACGTTGATGACTATCTGATTACCATTACCTAAACTAAAAATGTTTCTTATGTTGGTAAAAAAACATATGGGTCTGGCGCATTGTACGGTAGGCTTTTGCACCTGGCAATGCGTTATACATAGAAATATACGATTAACCTTACTTGACACGTAACACTATGTGTTTTAAGTAGGCTCCATTCCCACATGCTACAAGACCTTCTTCAAGATATCTAGTGCGAATTGTGATGGTTCATACGATACTAAGAAAGAATCGTTAAGGTATTGTAACTCAGTTTTTATTTTTCTTTTAAGAAGTTGTCAAAATAGAAGGGGACAGCTCCATAGTTTCCAAATAGGTTATTCGACTGACAATGGCTGCAAATTATGCCAGCTATTTATCTCATATTAGAGTTATACGGATGACTTTGTGCAGTTAAATCCAACTGGCCAGTGCATTGCGAAGGTTATTAGTAATTTATGAAAAACGTAGAGTAGCTGCAGGCGCCTGGTAGTGAATGCGACTGCTGTGCTTGAGGTCTCGGGTTCGATTCCCGGGTCGGACCAAATGTTTGTAGGATCTACAAATATTTGTTTCGAAGTTTGGGTGTTTCCTATGTATAATATGTATATATTTACAAAAAAAAGATATATAAGTATTCTATCAGACAGTCTAGTTATCATAGCACAAGCTCTGCTTAGTTTGAAACTAGATGACATTGTGTGTCAAATGTCCGAAATACCTAGTCTTGCCATAAATATTGTAATAAAGAAAAAAGAAAATTGTTAACTGCAAATAACATTTATTACTTTTACAGTGTGTCAGTTTAATACATAAATATAAAACAATTAAAAATATAAAAAGCTTATTCGAAGTGGTCTCCATTGGCTGCAATACAGTCCTTTAAACGATGAGGCCAGTTATCAATAGAAGCACGCACTCTTTCCATGGGAAAATTCTTCACTGCCAATCGTATAGATTGTTTTAGGGACTCCAAATTATCATGGCGTTTAGAGCAAGCTGTACTCTCTAAAACTGACCACAAATCATAATCCAGCGGATTAAGATCGGGACTAGACGACGGCCAGTCTTCAGCTCTGATGAAGTCCGAAACGTTCGATTCCAACCAAGACTGCGTGGACCGAGCTTTATGACCCGGCGCCGAGTCTTGCTGGAAGGACCATACTTGGTTATTGAACATGGTGATGTTAAGGGGCTTAACTACCTTCTCAAGAATGGTATCTTGATACACTTGTGCCGATGTTTTGATACCTTTTTCACAAAAATATGCCTCAGTCACTCCTTCATAGCTAACACCCCACCAAACCATCACTGAAGTCGGATAATGTCCACGTTGCACTCTGTCGACTAATTGGGAAGCTTCCTTAGAGCTTTGAGCATAAATACGGTCATTTTGTTTGTTAAAATGTTGCTCAATTGTAAAAATTTTCTCATCCGTAAACAAAATTTTTCTGTGACCTCCCTTTGCGTACCGCTTCAGTAGTTGTTTCGATTTTACCACCCTATTCTTCTTTAAATTATCAGTTAAGAAATGGCCAGTGCGTCTCTTATAGGCTGCAAGTCCTAAGTCATCTTTTAAAATACGCGACATGGTTCTAGGTGCTATCTTCATTTCCCGAGATAAAATCTTTTGCTTTCGGACAGGATTTCTTCGAATTCTTTCCCTTACTGCTTTGACCACCTTTTTCGTACGAACACTACGTGGACGGCCAGATCTTTTTCTGTCACAAACAGAGGAGGTCTCATTGTACCTATTAATAGCCCGGTACACAAACATTTTACTAATACCAAGTGTATGGAGAGTTTTAAAAATTGCATTTGGCTCCATACCTACTTTGTGTAATGCTATCACACCGATTCGGTTCTCTTTATCACCCCACACCATTTTAATATCGCAAAATATTTTACAATGTATTGGCGCCAAAATGAGAAAACACAATGAACAATCGTATAAAAATGACAGATTCGAAATTCAAATGTAATATTTTTTTATAATTAAGTGTAACAGTATTTATGGCCAGACTAAGTATTTATTTATTTATTTATTTAAAGAAGGCAGGCCTAGTCTATAACAACCTAAAAAATGTTGACTAGGTCTCTAATTCACACGGTAATTTTCCAGGAAAAGTGCCTCCTACAGAGTTAAATCAAGTTCAACTAAAGATTGTCGAACTGGAGCGCAGGGCAATGATGATTATTGATAACATGCTGGCCCTCAGATTTGCTCGTTGTAGTAATGAATTCAAAGAAATATCATTTAATTTATACTGCACAGCTTAAGGGTCAGCTGTACCCAGGGGTCTCTGGACACGCTCAGAGCAGTAATTTATTTAGAATGCTATTAAAATTGCCTCGTTACTGTAATATTTCTGCCATGTATTTGGAAGCGAGAGTTGATAGCTGCCATGCCATCATTCGTAAGCGTACTACTTCCTTGCTAAGAAGAGTACAGAACAGCAGTAATATAATTCTGAAGATCATAACCGAGAAATACGACTAGACTATAATGAAAAGCTATGTCAGAACATTACTAGCATACACCGGACAATAATTAGTAACATTGTGAACTACCAACATAGATATACGGACTTTGTTTAAATAAATAATATTATTATTGTAGTAAAAGTGATACCATTTTATTCAAAAACCCTACCAAAGCGTCTTTGCTTGATGGAAAATACGAACAGAATCTAAGAGTTGTGGTCACCGTACTCATTGCGAATCCAGACAACACAGTATCTTGACTCACGCTATGGCGTTCCAGTGACCTGGCTTTTCACAGCCCGCTTGGAGATGTAAAAGGCATGACACTCATTGTGCCAGTGTAAAGCTCACACATTGAACATGGTAACTGTCACTCTTGTATCAATGGTCCCCCAGTCTCGCATTTACTTGTCTTCAGGTTGGTCTTCTGTGAGAGGATAGTACTGTCCCGTCGAGCCGGCCCGTTCCTGCTGAAATCAGTGTGGCTTTACTACCTTGTAAAATATAAATATTTGTTATTCGTATTTTAACATTGTTGTTTATTGATGCGTATCCGACATGTTAAAGATCTGACACATTGGTTACGCACTGGATAGTCGCTACAGTCGAACACAAAACTTTATATCTAATTTTCGCTACGGAGAAGGAGTAAGCTTATCTTTTAAAAAACGAAGAAGAGGAAGTAAAATGAAACTTTTATATATGTAAAAAATATATTAATTATTCATTTTTTATAATTGAGATTGAAACAGTCAAACCATTATGTATAATAAAATAAAATTTCTAGCATTAAGGCATGCATATGTATTTTTGTAATCCATTGCTAAACGGAATGTTTTGTTTGTCAGAGCCTCGTCCGTTGAGCAGCGGGCACACCACTTTGGGGCCCTAAGTTCTTGCTGGGAACCCTACGTCCCCCACATACAACGTCCAACAAAAAGATTTATGACACATCTGACACTAGAGACCTTGACAGTAGGTTTGTATATTTGATTTGGTTTAGACTTTAGCCTGAGATGCACACCACCATCGTTATGACAATAGAGTTTCTGTGACCAGCCGCAATAAAAACACAATAGTTTAGTGTAATAATACGAGTATTTCCGTTCTCAATATTCAATCATCATCATCGTCATCATCAGCCGGAAGACGTCCACTGCTGAACATAGGCCTCCCCCCTGGAACGCCACGCCGTACGACTGGACGCCAACTGCATCCATCGGCTTCCCGTGACTGGGACTATGTCGTCGGTCCATCTAGTGGGGGCCTATCCACGCTTCGCCTTCCGGTACGCGGTCGCCACTCGAGAACCTTTCTTCCCCAACGCTTGTCGGTTTTACGAGCGATGTGGCCTGCCCATTGCCACTTTAACTTGCTTATACGAAGAGCTATGTCGGTAACCTTAGTTGTCTTGAGGATATCCATCGTCACTATTCAATAGACAGGCGTAACTATCTCTAGTAAATAGAGAGTCAGGTAAATCAAAGTAGTAATGTCCACCGAATAGTCCCCTATCGTTAATATCGAAAATGCGAGAGAAAGTAAATGAAATGAAATAGATGTAGTTTTTTTTCTGTCTGACTGATGCTGTCATCTGTCAGTCGGTAAACAGTGCAGAGTGCTGCCAACTGTAAAGAGATTAAAGAAACTTGCTTTTCTACGAAACTATTTCACTAAAAATTGTGAAACTCTTGTCATCTTTCTTTTTTTATTGTACGGAAATCCCCACGAATACCACTGAAAAATGGTTATGTCTACCTCTGGTCAACTACGGTTTTAAGATGCCTCCCCCCCGCGTGGGAACCCCCGTGTTCCCTTGTCTTCCTGCCTCCAAAAGGGCAAGCTCATCCCATAGCGCTCGCATCGCCACTTCGACCTGAAACTTTTGTCACCTGATTTTTATACATATTCGCAGATTTTCCAGAGAATTAGGATAACTGCAATCGATCACTGAGAAATGAGACGTAATACGTAAGTACACTTAATCTATTTTTTAATTACATAGCTTATTGTATTTTTATATAGAAACACGAAACTATATTTTGTGATGTCGGTTTGAAAAAAAAAAGTTTTTTTTAGTATTTTAAATGGTCTACTGCATTGAACATTGTGGGTTGAAAATCCACATATGTTTTACACACTGTGTGATTTGCAAATTGTTGTTCTGAGTCTGGGCGTTCTTTGTGTCCGTTTCATGTATGTTTGATATATCTCTAATGCAAGAGTTGTCTTATAAATAAAATCATCAACAGCCTTTTACAGTCCACTGGTGGACATAGACCTCTCCTTAGCAAGGTTTTGGCCTACTATTCCACGCTAGCCAGACGAGTTGGAATAGGGATTGTTCCAAGTTTTCCTTTTCTTTGTAATGATGTTGTCTTGTATACTCGGTCCCTTAGTCGCCTTTTACGACAGCTACGGGATGAATAGGGGTGGTAACACTATGTATTCTTAATCCGTCACCATACGGACAATAATTAGGTAACTGCTGGGTTCCAAATAATCTTTCTCATTTCTAATGGTAGTTGCTTTATAATGTGCAATTTGGTAAATAATGGAAGTCATGGTAATGGACGGTGCTTCTCCGAGACTCCTGAGTGCTCTTGAGTACACTAAAGTATCAACATTGATATCTGCTCCTGAATGAATGAATTTATTTGGGGTTTCTTAGTAAGTTTATCACTTATCATACACTTATGTTTATTGCTTTTATACTAAACTTATTAAGGACATTGATTGGTTCTCCTCACATCTCCATTTTCATTATTTTTCCTATTATGTGCAATTAGTTCTGCTCTGGAATGCACTCCCTACCAAATCAGGATGTCCGCAAATCAGTTTACTTTCAAGTTGAAAGTACGTGAACTTCTTCGTTAGTAATACAGGCGCAACCCTAGTACCCAACTGTGTATTAATATATATAAATAAAATTGAAGTGTCTGACTGTGTTTTAGAGAAAACTATCTACTTTTTTAAATTTTGTTCGTAGATCTATCTGTTTGTTTGTCCGGGGTGATCTCTGAAATTGCCGAACTGCTTTTAATGGGACTGTCACTAGGAGATAGAGAAAGTTACTGGGCAACATGTAGGCTTCTTTTCTTAAATAATATGCAGCCAATTACGTAGGAGACATTAGAGTGTATATATGTATACGTGTACACGTGTATATGTATACAGGGTGGCCCAAATGGTGAGGTTAAAAAATTTTTTTTAGATTCCTGACATCTAAATGTACCCAAAAATACCCCATGTTTGTTAAGCAATTTTTAGTAGTTTTTGAGTTATAATTTTTATTTTTAATTTTGAACATTTTCGACTTGACCGAACTAAATATTTTTTTCTCAGAAATTATACATCTTTTTCCTTATTTTTTTTTGTAACATTATTTTCATTACTTGTACTTTCATACATAAAATACCCTACTTCCTACCATTATTGTAAGTTACAAAACTGTGGATCGAAATTAAAAAATTAAGGTGAAAGCGAATCACATTTAAATTTTCAACTTTAAATTAAAAATTAAAAAAAAAGTTTCATAACTTTTAAGTAATTTTAAAAACTGCACAAGTTTTAATTATAATCCAAAAAAGTGATACTTGAGAGGCCTATTTTACCCGAAATCTGCCATCAAATGTACAAAAGTGGAATTTTCTTAAGTTTTGTTTAGACTATTTTGCCATCCACAACATTTTTCTTACAAAAATAAACATTACAATAATACCGTTTAGTAATTAAAGAGTTAAAAACAACCTTAAAAAGTATGTAGTGGTAACATCGATATCATTTGATAATAGTTAATTTGGTTAAAAAACTTGAAGTATTTTTAGCTAGCTAGGCTTTAAATTTACAAATTCCTTTTAATACCATTAGTATATGTAGATGGTAAATATTTTCAGTTTCTATTTAGTAATATCAACTAACTTCATAGAATAATATGAGAGAAGTTTGTCTGTGTATTTATTAGGGTTTCATGAGTGAACTACTGAAACAATTATAATAAACTTGACCGTAAATGTTTTTAAGATTAGAAAGAATAAGAGAAAAATTACCCTTCTTGGAGTTACATAGGTTAAACCTATCGTGATCTTCAGCTGAAATCGAAGACTGATCTAGTTATTTTCTTTCTTAAGTCATCATCAACAGCTTTGAATAGCCCACTGCTGGACATGGGTCTCTCCTCAGAAAGGAGGTTTTACCCTAACATTCCACGTTGGCCAGATTGCAGTTTGCAGTGATGTTATATTACGTGCTCAACAAGTCGGCTATTACGCCACTTAATCTTTTAAATACACACATCAATTCATGATCTATTGATCACCATCTGTTGGGCGTCTCTTGTTAGAGCAAAAATCGGCTGTTTTATTTGCCGAAGTATTTTTACAATATCTATTTTTAGACTCTCGCTATCTTTAGACATACACATAGTTTTCTTGTGCAGTGGTAGTTATTTGCGGTAAGATTATTTAAAAAGTTTAAGATACCTTCTATTTCACGACGTTTTGGGCTACCCCACTGTACGGTGTAATTTACTTCGAATGCATTTTTTTTGTAATGTAATTTTATCACGAACAAGCCCCATTGGACAACAAAACTGTGTGTATATTTTATTAAACTGATATCTTATTACCTACTGTTATTCTTGATGGGTAATAAACTTTAGCTTTTATACCTAGGAGTATCGTGGTTATGGATGGATGGATATTCTTATGGATATGGATGCAAATGTTCCCTTGCACATATTTTTGCAGGGGCACATCTACCCTATTTACCTACTAAGGAATAGTGAAGGTTAGTTTAGTTAAATGTTAAATATTAAATAGCACTTTTTTAATTTCTGTCACAAAATGAATTAACATTTGTTAACTACTGATAAATATAAAAAAAAAGTAATAAATATCTTACAGTACACCGACAAGTTACACACTTCAATACAGTATTCCACCCAAAACCTAAACACATTAAAATTATCTAATGCTCAAAAATAAAAAAAAAAAGTTGGAAAACCATACAGTCTACGCGGCTACGAGCTACGCGCTACGGAGGGGCGGAGGGGTGAGCGGGATAAAGGAGGCGGTGCTAGACCCAGCCCTCAGAGAGTCTCGCGAATTGGCACCTCCGCGGCTCGCCGTGTCTCGTCGTGCCAGACAACGCCTCCATGCCAGTCGCGTTCCGACCTCCGACGGAGCACCTCGCGTGTGATTGAAAACAAACTCGTATCGTGTTTAGTGTTTGTGTGTGTCATGTTGGGAATAGTTGGAGCCTCGTGCTAGGTCATGTCACGAAGGAAGCAGAGCAACCCCAAACCACTGAAACGTAAGTTACTGACACTTTTTTAACTTTAAACAACTTTTTTTCACGTTTAAAATTGGAACTCAAAAGTAGTTCACTTGTTTAAAAAAAAGTTGTTCAAAACTTTAGTTTAAATTTAAAAAAAAATATTTTGCGTATTGGTATTTTATTTGTTTACGATAAATACTTATTATCAAAACTTATAGGTTTATAATTAACTTTTTATCGATAATGTTTATTTATCACGTGTTTTAGTATGTTAAATTCATTATATGCGTATAATTTAACTCTTGTTTTAACTTTGAGTGCTGGTATTAATTCTTACAAGGAAACTATGGCGTATTCTAACAATTTAAAAGTATCTAGGTTTTAAAAATAGTTAAGGAACTTAGGTGATCATAATGTTTAGTGTATTTTATATGAATTTAGAAGAGTAATTAAATCGTAGTCTAAAGGTTCAAACTCTATCTCCTTATCAGTCCTACCCATTTGAGCACTTAGGTATCTAAGTATATATATTTAAGAATGCGATAATATTAGGGTAGTGGAAGTTTTAAATATTAAATTTAATAACACGTGTATAGGACACGTTATTGTTAGGTGATGTTTATACAGGGGAATTTAGACACCGGCCAATGTAACTCGGTTGAACGCCAGGTAATTTACGGGAATATACTGCGGAAAATCGCCTTTTTTTTCGAGGGTAGAAATATTTCTCAGAACGCAAATATTTAAACGTTCACATCCACAGAATACTAATATGTGAAGATTTTTTTGTCTTTCTATTTAAAAATATATGACACATGGTAGCGTATTATGAACAGTTAATGTTTATATGTAATAAATGCGCAATTTTTCTTTTAAATTCATAATCTGTTATAGAAATTAAAATGTATTCACATATATTGGAATTGTGTAAATACATATACAATTTAAAAAGAGATAGATGAACTATAGGTGTCCCGTATATTCTTTTAACAATATTATGGCGCACCTAACACAAGGCCGTCTGATCCCAAATTAGACGAAGTCTTATTTCTAAATGCATGTTAACGATAAATTTCATCTCGACATAATAATAATAAAATCTTTATTAGAAACGAAAACACAACAAGTTCTCGTGCTCATCGCGATATTTGTATTGGTTGGGAATCGAACCCTCGACCACGGCTTAGCAATTTCTAACCATAAACCCACAGACTCACAGGTTAGTTAGACACAGATTAAAGTTAAACCAAGACAATTATAGCGATCGAAATACGACCAGCTGTAGTGCCCATAAATATACCACAATAAAAAAAAGTTTGTATTTCATTAAAATAATTAATAATTGATTTGAATCTTAATAGTGATAAAATCTTAATAGTATTTATATTTAGAATGTTCATTGGTGATCTATAAATAAAACCGTTTTATTTTGGATACTATAAACTCATATGATTCAACTCAAAAAACTTTATTTTAAAAACATAATTATTGCTATTTATTTATTTCAAATTTACACGTAAAAAAATGTTTATTTTTCAACTGAAATCATATTAAATATCGTCATTAAATCAAATTGGATAATAAAATAAATTGAACATGGATATTCAATTGGACTTCAAATGTTTTGATTTTTATTCTTGTTTTGATAAAAAAAATCCTCATACAATTTTATGATTGTTGTTATAATATACTAGCTGTTCCAGCTGCGCGTTGATACGCCATCAACTAAAATAAATTTGAAGGAAAATCATAAAAAAAAAACAAAAATTATGCATACTAACTCAGAAACCTTTGTGGGTTCTTGCACAACAATTTAGCAAAAGATAAATCACATGATCAAACGCATAGTTTAAGATTCTGTAAAGGACATACAGACAGACACAAACAAACATTCATTTTTGTATACTTTGATACAGATTGGGCCTTACCACTTCTGATTAATTCTTGATTTAGGAGTGCACGCCACGGTAGCTACACGTCTTGCGATTCTAGTATTACCTCAAACTAAATCTAAGCATGGACAATATTGAATTCGCATTATTTAATTGTTTAACAAAAATATTGATGATCAAAAAATGCAGTTATTATCATAGCCCACTCTGGCCATAGGTCCCTCCTTAGAGAGAAGGTTTAGGCCTACTATACCACACTGGTTAGACGGGTTGGTAAAAGATATTCATTTACAAGAAGTCGTCTATGGATTAGATGAAATTATTTCTATTAATGCATAGATAAAACCTTCGCAGCGTTACGCATCTTCTATTATCAACTGTATTTCCAAAACTGTCGTTTTTAAACTTATATGACTGACTATAAAATAAGATTTAAAATCGTGGTATAATTTTACAAGGTGTTGGTGTTGCATTCATGCGGTGGTCATTTAATAGCAATTCTATTTGCTAGTTATAAAGGATCAATATACATACAGTTTCACTCATCGGTGTGTTTCGGAAATGGCCAAATAATTTTATAACGATTAATTCCCAATTTACATATTATTTGTTATTATAGCGTATTAATTAACGATTAAAAAACAAGGCCATTTAATTAATTTAATATCAGAGACATTGGACTACTAGCTTTTGTCCACCTTCCTCAAGAATCATAGTATGTCTATACCAAGTTTCATCAAAATCGGTGCAGCGGTTTAGCCGTGAAAGCGAAACAGATAGAGTTACTTTCGAATTAATATTATAATGGATTCAAATGCGTTCAAATATGACGTATTGGTTTCTGTTATATATTGATAAAGATTTAGGTACTCTACTAGTCCTGGATACTGGTGCAACATATGATTTTGATTATCGATCAGACCAGTAAAAATCGTCAAAATATCTGGAGTTTTTTTTCTAACTCAGTCCTTGTTTTTCCTCTTGTAGTTGTGTCGTCGCATTGACTTATTTTTATTTCTACATTATGTAAGATTGAAGTTATCAAATAAATATGACTGCACGAATGGCGCAGTGGTTTATGCGGACACCACGCCGCTCTCTAGATGCCGAATGTTGAGGGTTCAAACCCCACATGGGTCTACACTTTGTGTGATCCACAAATGTTGGTTCTGAGTCTGGGTGTTCTTTGTATCCGTTTCTTGTATGTTTGTAAATTTTCCCGCGACATAGAATATTCACGAAGCGGGATTTGTCTTTTAAAAAAAATCTTATCGATATTAAATATTTAACGATTCAATAATAAACTTAATATGTTGACTTCTCTATCGGACAATTCACACATTTTTTATTGGTAATCGTACTAGATTAATGTTAATGTTGACATTTATATGGATGTAGTTGTATTTTAAATATATATATTAAAATATAATTTATGGCGCTCTTTGATTTTAAATGTTGTAGTCTGTGGATAAATTGAAAATATAATCAGTGTTAATCGTTAGTTTATGTCGTCAACTAATCTAATTTAAAATTGTTTGCGTAAAATAGAACCACTGATGTTGAAGACATTGAATATTTACTCGTGGTCTTATACTCAACTCATAATAGAACAATTATTTTATCATCAGCAATAGCCTATTGCAGTCCGCTGCTGGGCATAGGCTTCTGCCGTTACTTTGTGATATATGTGTATTTTTCTTTACTTAAATTCATTATATACAATACAAAGATTGCATGTCATTAAAATACATATTTCAGAAGTAACAAACGCTGCGTGTAAATAGAAAATAATTATAAAATTTTTGACTTTTTGAAACTATATTTACTGACAAAAATATGAAAAAAAAAAAATTAACGTCATTTACATTTTCAGTAGTTACAGCTATTTAATCCTATCTATAGCTAATATATCTATAGCCTTGTGTTAGAAACTATTTGTCCGTGTGGTGACGGATGAAAAATACAGAGTGTTTCCACCATTTTTCTTCCCATGGGTACCGTAAAAGGCGACTAAGTGCAAGACAATATCTCTGTTAAGAGAAGGAAAACTTGAAACAAACATTATAACAACCCGTCTGGCCAGTGTGCTATAGTAGGCCAAAACCTTGTTAAGGAAAGGCCTATGTCGATGATAAACTATTAATTTGTTTTCATTACACACATAAACATATAGTGAGCTTAAATAGTTAACATATCTCACGCACGTTGAGATGTGTAAAGACTAACGAAGAGGGCAAAGCCACAAGCTAAAGTTGTTTAAAACAAAACGAATTACGTACATCGCGTATAATCAACACGATAAGCTATAATTTCTTTCGGACCTCTGCTTATCACCTTAATTCAAAGTAGTATAAGTGTATTTAATACATCTGTAACATAATATTTTTTGTTTGTAATATTCACGAAGAGAACGAGTTCGTTATACGCTTATCAATAGAATTAATATTCTTTGATTGTTTACTTATCATTTACTTAGATAGCTTGAACTCTAATTATTGTGGTAACGGCCTGATAAATTGACGAATCACGTTGTGATCGACGCGGGAGTAAAAAGGAGAACAGGCGAAATCGACTTATAGATTGTTTATGGTAATACCTATGTTTGGAGGGGACCTGAAATAATAGGTCCGGGTCCCCTTCAGAGAAGGACGCCTGAGACCGGCCACCGGGGTGGTTTTTAGTGGAAAAACCACATACTCCTGGCTCCTGCTTATCGAGGAGCCGGAGATCCGATCCAACCCGGCAACAAAAAAAAAGGTGATAGCGTATTTGGGTTACTATGATATGTTGTGTGTGAGCATACGCTGTACTAAATTCTCTCTCTCTGCTTTGTTCCTCTTGTCTGAGAATCGTGGTCACTTTCAAGGTTGCTTTTAATTATGGGGCTATCAGAATACATAAGGAATGCCAATGATCCTGGTCTCGGGCAGTGCCTTACACTATATTTTCTAGTCATATTTCGGTTCCAGCGACCATCGGTCCGCTTGGCCCTACTCACTTCCACTTCAGCTTACTGATTCTCGGTGTGATATCGGTTACTCTAGTTCTCTATCGAATAACTTCATTCTTCTCGTCACCGTTACCAGTTCGGGACGCTTCTGTTAGGCGGGATATTAGGCAGCTTAAAACTAGTCGACCCATCATATTTTTATTTGACCCTTTCCCTTCGGTGTTGCCAACAGGAATTAAAATATATTTTTGGAGAAAGCCGAAACCGAGTTTTGAACCAAACGTAATGCGATAGGCAAATGATGATGGTGATGTTGAAAAATATTAATTTATTGTAATAATAGTAACTAATTGACACAGCTTACATGGTCGTCTGATCTCAGACAGACAAACATAAAAGATAAATTACATAATCAGATTATTAGGAGCACTAACCGCTAGACTAGATCAATGCTAGTCAAATACTCAATGCCTCTGTCAGTCAGTTTCTTTATTTATGTATGTTATATAATATATTTAAATTTCAAATATCGTTCCATAAATTTATATTTACAATGTAAATGAGTGTGTTTTAAAATTTTATTTAACTAGCTTATACCAGCAGCTCTGCCTGCGTATATATCAGTTATCGCGGTAAATAGTAGCCTATGTGTTATTCTAACGTATAAGCCGTTAAGTAAAGTTTAATCTAAATTAGTTCAGTAGATTTTGAGTAAATGAGTAACAGATATCCCAACATCCGTATAAACTTTAAGTTTTTAATATTAGTAGGATTATCTGCTGTAGGAGAGTATATTTTGACACGTGTGGGTTTTCTCGACCAGAGTAATACATATATATATACATACATACATATATAGATAACTTCACATTAATATTAATACGAGTAAGTTTTGGTATTATGACAGCCTCGTGATCTAGCACTAGTGTTTAGCGATCCTTACTGTTAAATTTACTACGAAACTAGGTGGTGAATTCGATTCTCAACCTGGAAAAAAGTACCTGTTGAGCACGATTGACACAATTCTTTATCCGTGTGTTATTTATCTGGAATATATATATTTTTAGAAATATTACATATAAGTATGTTTATCGGCAGTCTCTGACGATATCCATGACGATCCATGACGGATCCTACAGGTGGTCACTCTGCGTTCTTAATCCGTCGTCACAGAGATGTCACCCATAGCGTTTAATAATCTACTGTTTAACATATGTAGAAATAAGTTTTAGGCTATTATATATCGATGGCCAGAATCTTATAGAGTTTGCTTCAAGTTTTCTTCTCTTTGTGCTGATGTGGTCCTGTGTAGTGCTCTTTAGTCGGTTTTTACGAGACCCACAGACTGAATAGGGGTGCTGACAAACGGCATTATTAATCTGTTACCACACGAACGGTTAATTAAGTAGATATGTGAATAACTGATAACTAAAAAGAAAAACATACAATTAGGAATAAAACACTAATATAACATAAAAATTGTTTATTTAAAAGAAAGTTAATTAGTTGGAATTTATTTTTTAAAAATTACATCATCCAAATGACCACCGTTTCGACATTTGCACTGTTCTAAGCGTGCATCGACACTTTCGAATACTTGTCGGCAAGATATCGTGAGATTGCCGACATGTCTACGCTGATTTTTTTTTTAGTTCACGTTGTTTGGTTTGTTAAGTTTATTGATTTAGACACGATTCTTCAAATAACTGCATCAAAAGAAGTTTGCTGGGGATAGATCTGGATTTCTGGGTGGCCATGGAATGTCGTCTCGTCTGGAAATCTGGTTCTCCGGAAACATGTCTTTGGCCACTGGCAGGGACTCATTGGATATGTGACAAGTGGCTCCATCTTGTTGAAACTATGTATTACGATACGATACGATACGATACGAGATTCAAGTATTAACGAATTCTTGGTCTACCCTATATAATAATAAAAATGCTAATCATTTAGTTAAATATTATTCTTCAGTACATATCCGTGTTTAATACATATTTAGTATCAAACTAAAATCAATTAATACATAAAACTTGAACATATGACCTTTTGGGTTTAAATAATTAAAAAAAACACATTAAACGTTAATAGTAATAGTTTTCTTTACAGAAATTTAAACTGAATTAGTTTTGTATTTAAATTGGGAGTTTAAAAGTTAATTTAAAAAAATTTTAGACAATATTTTTTTTTAAATATGTATGCTGTCATTTATAATATGTAAATTAAGTAAAATAGTAAGTTTGGTAGTGGTTACTATTATCGTATAATCGTCTTATAAACTGAAATATGATATCGTTGACATATATCAAAAATTGTAATGTACGTCCATGCGTAATTTTAATCTTTGAAAATGTATTAATTACCGTTTCCTAGTTTCTATTTCTTCATTGTTAATGATCAATTACAAAACCAATAATATGGTTATAGGCTTAAGTCTATGATTAGGCTTAAGTCTTTGTGTGACGTCATAAGTCGCTTGACGTATAGAAATAATTACAAAGAAATATCTCTCCTTCATAACGTCACTAACTCTTTAAGTTGGTGGTTAAATTTTAGCTGTTTTAAATGTTATGTCCAGTATAACTTGAACCATCATTGTCAAAATATATAGTGGACTTCTATAAGTATGTAGTCGTATGTACAAAATTTCTTCAACATCAACGGTTTTTATTAGTTCACTGCTGGACATAGGCCTCAACAGAAACGAGATTTTGGCCTACTATACTACCCTGGACAGACAGGTTGGTAGTTTACATAAGTTTCAGCCGCGAGGAGGCCACGTCCACGTGCCGTACGTCGCCTTAATAGAGACTTTACCCGTAGATGGTGCCCGCGGCAGCGGGCTGGCGCTAGGAGGGATCTGGATGTCGTAACAGTAGCTGTTCCCGGATCCCTCTTCTGTCAGGCGCAGAGTGTCACACCGTGTGGATTTAGTCGGTCCGATTCCGACACATCATCTCGCCGTAAATCCCGGTGGGGTGACGGCCCGAGGGGGTTGCCACCCGTTCAAAAAAAGGTTAACATAAATTTTCCTTCTCCTTGCAGTGCAGGACAACATGTCCTGCGTATTTTGCTTCCATAGCCGTCTCTTACGACCCCCACGGGACGAATAGGAGTGACCACTGTATTTCTCATCCGTCACCACATTGAATTTTTTTCAGCGTCTTCCCTATTTACTTTACATGTAATTATTGATATTTATTAATTTAATTGTCTGTGTATAGAAAGAAAGAAAGTTGTCTATGTATTTACAGGTACATATGTATTTTTCGTAAATGTCATAAATGTATTTTTATTGTATAGTTTGAAATAACAAAAGGGGTGAAGACACTGTCTCCTGTAACACAGGTTGTTACCTACCACAGGAAACAGAGTACCATTGTATCTCAATAATGCTTATACCAATAAAAGAAATTATTATTATTATTCTCTTTATTACGTATAAATACACATATTGATTACATTTTTAAATATATAAAAAATAAAAAATACATATTTAAAAATATAAAAAATAGTAGACCACCGACATCGGGTACAGGGACCAAGATACCGGTGGTTAGGGCTCCAGAGACAGGAACCTCCTCACAATACGGGCCGCGTCAAGGAGGGACTGCCTTCTGCATCAGAACCTTGATCCAACCTTCTAACGTGAGCCTCTTAAGGTGTTGGTCGAGGCTCTTGGCTATCAATCCGTGAACAGATATGATTATCGGAACAATGATCACCGAATGATTATTATTATTATTATTAGGTACGCGCGCACTAGGAATAAATCCTGTGTCGCGGATCATTTTACAAACATAGAAAAAACGGATACAAATGATCCAGACTCAGAATAACAATTTGTGGATCACACAAAGTGTTGTTCCAAGTGGGGTTTGAACCCACAACATTCAGCGCAGCAGAGAGCGGCGTGGCGACCGCTTGAACGATTAGGTCAACCGTGCAGTCAAATATTAATCCTCACAAGGGACAAGGTAGATAAGTCAGTCACCTTCAGTACTCGATTTAAACAATATTGAATACGATGTGATAGCGATATACACAGTAAAAGTATAAAAATAATGATAAAATCTATGTTTACTTGAGAGCACGATAAAGGGTCAAAAGATAGTACGTATCTACAGTTTACTTTGTACTTTAAATACTTGAGTCATTACATCAGACATTCTTTTGCACTGCGTTACATTTTGTTATTTTTTTTTAACAGTAATAGGCGTTGAGTGATGTTTTGAACATGCCAAGTACACTACAAATGAGATATAATAATAAATATTTATGTCTCCTCCACAAAGGTTCCTTAACATTAATATTTAAAAAATATGTTTACTTTAGAGAAAGTAAAGTAAAGTGAGGTGTTTCTCTGGCTGATAAAATTCGTAACGAGGTTATTCGACAGAGAAGTAGAGTAACTGACATCGCACAGAGAATCAGTATACTGAAGCGGAAGTAGGCCGGCGTTGTCTCCAGACGAACCGATGGTCGCTGGAGCCGAAGTGTACTAGAGTGGATACCACGATTGGGCAAACGTAGTGTAGGGCGTCCTGCGGCGCGATGGACCGACGACTTGAAGAAGGTGGCTGGCAGCGGATAGATGCGAATTGCCCAAGATCGGGATCGTTGGCGTTCCTTGGGGGGAGACCTTTATTCAGCAGTAGACGGCGATAGGTTGATTGATTGATTGATTGATGTTTACTTTTATTTCCTTTGTGTGAGACAGGTCTCCGTATTAGGTGTCTCTATGACACAGATTACCCACCTAAGATGGAAGTTGCTTATAAAGTAAGTATAATTATAGTAATACATAGTGGTAAGCTATTATTAACCATTTTGAGGAAGGAACGACAAATATTTGATAGATTATTTTGAGTGTTGTCAAGCGCGTGTGTTAGTGTGTGTAATATTCGTAAGATTATTTTGAGTCGGCTGCCAGTTCAACTGGTTTTACCTGAATTGTTTGCCACGGAACAATTGACGTTGGACCTCCTCAACCATGAGGGCGAACTGAATTCGAAGCTTCAACTAGTTGTTAATATATTTGAGGGTACCGAGCACCATATATTTTTTTAAAGGTAGTAGAGTCACGCTGATTTCAGCACGAACGGGCCGGCTCGACCGGGGCAGTACTACCCTCCCACAGAAGACCAACCTAAAGCGCCAGCATCCGTGTTGTCGTGTTTCGTTGGTGGGTGTAAGACCGGAGGCCTATTCATGCAGGGTGGACAGTTATCGTGGTAACTGTGTTAGCCTTACACTGTCACGATGACTGCCATGTCTTTTACGTCTCCAACCGGGGTGTGAAAAAGCATCTCACAAGGCCGCCATAATGTGGGTCACTATACTGCATTGTCTGCATTTGTAATGAGCATGGTGACCACAACTCTTGGATTCTATTCATGCTTTCCATCAGGCAGAGTAGAGTCACTTTGGCAGGTTCTTAATAAATAATAAAGACCGACTTCCCACTAACGATTGCCATCGATATTCATGATAAACAAGACCAACAGTTTAAAGTGCTCTCCGGGACACGCGTGTGAAACACCAGCAACTTCCAGAATACGGGGTGTTATTAAATCTTGTTAGAAAAACTCCACAACACTCTTTAGCCAAACTCGGGAATTAAACCTGAGACTTCCTGTTCGGTAGTCATATATGCTAACCGCTAGACCAACGAGGAGAGCAGACATGGTTGTAAACCTCATCATAAATTGATGGATTGGATTCATCTACTACAGTTATAGTAACTTTAAGTGTTCTGTAATATTAGTTGTTTTTGCCCTAAACATGTACATAGCCAAAAGAAAATATGATTTTTTTTCCAAAAAAGATGGCTGCCGCACGAGGAATAAACCCTGTGTCACGGAAAACTTTACAAACATACGTGAAACGGACGCAAAGAGCACCAGCCTGTCACATGTGAGATTTCAACCCACAACACTTAGCGCAGTATGATGCGGACGTGGCGACCGCTTACACCACTACGTTATACGTGCAATCAAATGAGTTATACCTACTAACTCCATAACTACTATTGAGAATAGTATTTCAACATAAATATTAGTTTATATTAGTGGCCTAATAAAAAAAGCAACACAAATATAGAATTGACACTTCGTAAGAGTCTTTTCACACATAATCCTATCGTACACAAAGTGAAATTCTACATAACAAAATATTCTTCAAATACCAGACTCCTCTAAAAATATCCACGACATATCAGAAGTGCCCTAAAGCCGTTATCGGCCCATTACACTGAAGTGGTAACCACTTGTATTTATCTATTGAATAAAATCTGTATTACATGTACGAATACATCTCTTATCAGTCATAACGGGATTGGTACATATCGTTTTGCACTTTGCCAAGCTAATATCCCAGACCATCCTAATAACCATATGTGGTGTTTTATTTTTGCTGCTAAGTAATATGTTGATTATACGAGGGACTGACTCATTGTCGCGTATTCTAGTAACAAATGGCTTTCTGCTTTTTTTATATGTGCCAGGTTCATTCCGCTTGTCTCTCCTCTCGCTTATCTATGGAAGGATTATCGTGAAAAGTAACAGAAATGTGAAAGTTAGACAAAATGTTATATTCATGTAGACATGATAATTCGTCACCACACAGACTTCACCATAGATGGCGAAGTCCGTGTGGTGACGAATTAAGAATACATAATGTTTCCACCCCTGTTCATCCTGTAGGTGTCGTAAAAGGTGACTAAGGGAACAAACTATTCAGGAAAATATCACTACAAAGAGAAGGAAAACTTGAAATAAATCCTATTCTAACCCGTCTGGCCAGCGTGGTATAGTAGGCCAAAACCTCCCTGCTAAGGAGAGGCCTATGTCCCGCAGTGGATTGTAAAAGACTGTTGATGGTGAACGTGATGATGTTGCTACATCAACAAACAGGTTTTGTTTCGTGAAGATTTTTTTTTTCATTTATTCCGTCTTGTAGTTTTATCAACACACACTGATGTTTCATCTTCGTAGGGGTAGACAGACGCTTAATGCCGACATTTTGCCGTCTGTTGTTATTCTGAATTACTTGCCATGCTTATATATTTCTAATCAGATTGATATAAGTGATCCCTGCGGTCATGGATTAAGAATCTGGTGTGACATTGCTCCTCTTTACCCCGGGGGTGTCGTAAGCACCGACTAAGGAAACACACTATACGAGACAGGGTGTGTGAAGAGAAAGAAAACTTGATACAAACCCTTAATCAATCCTTCTGGCCAGCGTAGTGTTGTGAATCTAAACCTCTTTTCTAATGAGAGGGCTATATCTATCAGTGGACTACTCATGGTGTAAAAATTGACTGTACTTTTGGCCTAGTGGTTTAAGCGGTCGCCACGCCGCTCTTTATTGAGCCGAGTGTTGTGGGTTCAAACCTCACATGGGACAACACTTTGTGTGATTCATAAATTGTTGTTCTGAGTCTGGGTGTTCTTTGTGTCCATTTCATGTATGTTTTTAAAGTCCTCCGCGACACAGGATTTATTCTAGGGCGGGCGTTGTCTTTTTTAAAAAAGAAAAAAAAAGAGGCTGTTGCTAGAAATACAAACGGCATTCTATTTATTTATATTATGTGATTAGCACGATCGATTTGGAGTAGTTACTTGGATTTTAACTAATTTCTAGTTTAACGGACGGAACCCTTTCTAACTAGACCAAAAGGCCAGTCAATATCTTGCATATCTCCTACAGTAGATATTATGTTTATTAATATTTTATATTCGTACGTGATCTGGTTCGTATCTTTTTACTTCAGTTTTTACATTGTCTGGTCATCATAATTAATATTATTTTATATTCGTTTAATGATCTTAATTGCAAGATGCAACAAGTTTTTTTTGGAATGGCATTCGTCTCTTAACGATAAGCGAAAATATTGCACCACCTTTTATGAAATTATATTCTGCCATAATTGTCATGGTTTAATGACGGTGGCCATGCATTCTAAACTTACAAAAAGTTTAAAAGTCGTTATAAGATTGCCAGCTTTACTAATAAGTTTGAAACTGGAAAGTGTAATAATGAATTCTGGACTTCAAGTTCGTTTGGATTGTGTGTCTCTGTTATTTCAAAGCGAATAAACTTGTGTGATCAACAAGGTACATAGTTAACTATTAAAATAGTATCAGACTTGAATGCGCCTTGGTCATGAAGGGTTGAAATAAACTGTGAGTTTTATGCCATTTTTCTTTAACTTCATCCTTTAGGAGGTATTATTTGAGGTTGGTTGATTCAAAATTGGTGAAATATCGGAAGTTTCGGAGCTTTAACATAATATATATATAAAAATACAGTCAAATTGAGAGACGTTAGTCAGAGCGTTCCTTTCACGTTCAGAGAAAAACTTAAATTATTGAAAGTTTATGAGACACCAAAACCGGCTTTACAATTGACATTGTTATTATATTACAAAAACAAGTAGGTTATTCTACTCGTATAGAACCTCGTTTAAGAGCAATAAGAATATGAGGTTGGGTTACTTTGGCTACTATGATTCTAAAGAGCCGAAAAGAGAAAATTCTTTGCTAAAGCGGACAGATTCTATTGAAGAAAACATACCTATTCCTTTTTTAAAATTAAGAAGAGATGATTAATACAAAGCCTTGTAAAGTATTGCAATATTTAAAGATGTTGTAAAACACCCCTCCTTTTTTAGTAGAAACTAAAGACCAAAGATTACCTGAAATTGATATCTGAATTAAATCTTTACATCTACTATGTTTCACATCACAAAGTAATGTAAAGGCCAAAAACAATGGTTCCAAGCTAAATGGCGTGTAATTCAGTGAGATGCGTATGCGCCGCCATCATTTGCGTACAAAACGGGGTCCGTTGACGCACAATACGCTTTGGTCTTGCCGCTGCATAAGTCAAGTGACGTCCTGTTATGTTACAACATGAATCTCCATGTTTGTATGGAAGTTATTATTTCCGTGTAAGTTGGGGTTCACTGATCTTGCATGTTAGTGGGAGAATCAGATTCCACCATTCTATATATTATCAAAACAAAACACCTTATCGTTAAAAAGCAATTTTTTGCTGATCAAAAAGAATACCTATTTTACTGTACCTCGTACAATTTTACACTAGGAATAAATCCTGTGTCGCGGAAGATTTTACAAACATACAAGAAACGGATACAAATAGTACTCAGGCTCAGAACAATAATTTGTAGATCACACAAAGTTTTGTCCCATGTGGGATTTGCAACGCTCAGCGATGCAGAGAATGGCGCGATGTCTGCTTAAACCACTAGGCCAGCCGTCAATTATTGCACGATTGGCTTAGTGGTTGACTTGACTTTGGTGGTTTCTGCACAACTTGTTACACGAGAAAGCCTTCTTTCTAGTAGTCTCCATTCAGTAAATACATATGGTACTTTAGCAACCCATTAGTTCTATAAACAGAACAAGTGGGTATGGATATTGAAATGGAGGTTTGTTCCCAACACTTCCATGTAGCAAGTTCTACGTGAAACGTACCTTTGAAAATACGATATTGTCCCATTTGTGTTATATAATTTTGTACTATTAACATTGTTTTTACTTTGTAAAGCTCGGGCAAGCTACTGAACATCAGAAAAACATCGAACGACTATTTATGCATCTACGATGATTCTTTGTGAGATTTTTTTCCTCAATTTATTTCGTGTTTTAGAAAAATAATTTGAAGTAATATCAGTTGTAAAAGAAGCATGAAAATTTCATGGAACTAATGTCAAATAAAAAGTATATTTAAAGGTTCCAAAATTCCTTTTTTGGCTGGCTGCAAGGAACCACGAGAAATCATCATATCTACTACAGATAATATTAAGTTTGAGACCTTAGAACTGTATCATTGTAGCATATTAGTTGACAGAATACGCTAGTGGCAAATCAGTACCAACCTTATTACGCATTACTACATGCGGGAACGATTCCCGGGAAATCAAACACTTCATAGTTTCCATATCATTAAAAAGTTAGTTAAAAAAAAATTCAATCATATAATTCCTGGCACTGACCCGATAAGGTATTTCTTGGTAGGTTTATAGTTAAAATAAATGACGTGTCAATAAGATGATGGTTTCGATTCGGGTCAACGGAAATGTACTATAGGTTTGATTCTTGACCTGTACAGTCTCGAGATGACACAGTGATGATAAGTATGTTTCATACTGTTGTATTTATAGTTTTATTACTGTATCTCGTGGTTTTGTTCATTCTTGTTTGTGCGTAATTCTTTTTTAATTTTTTTAAAATACCTAACCTAAGTTACCTTACAAGCCCCGAGAATCTGGTAGAAGAAGGGGTGGTGAGGCTCCATTTACCCTCGTTCAACCGGTGACAAGTAACAACAGGTAAGCCTAATACTGGCTTTCCCTACATGTTGAACCATGGCTCCCTTAAGGTGATGTGGTTATCAAGGACTTACTAATGCTAAACTTTAAGGGTGTGTGTTTGATTGAACGCGCCAATCTCAGGAACTACTGATACGACTTGTAAAAATGTTTAGTGTAGTCCATTTATCGAGGGATCATCACGCTACAGTGGGTACTGAGCACATGAAAAGTGTTGTATAAACGCCGTATGTTGATTCATTTCGAAAGACGTTGCTGAAGTTGTGCAGGTTAGCTAATTTGGTGCGATTTGCAAATAATATTAGTTATAAGTATTGCGTGTAACAATAGTCGGTAAGTTAGCAATATTTGTGGAACACATCTGATAACGTAGATAAGTTATCGACATTTTACACTGCTATCGACTGTTCTAAAAATTACTTCAGCTATTTATCAATATTTCTTAATTATGTGTCTTCACCGTTTCGTGGAAATGAGTTACTTGTGTCATTATATATTGGATACTGTACTTGATCAACAGTTCTAACTGTTATAACTTGACACACCACGCACAGTGGTTTGATCTCAATCTGAACCTATAGTAAATTGACTGCTGAGCAGAGAGAGTCACTTATATGTTTCTAAATACATAAATATTGTAAGTTAACTCACCGCGGCTTTCCATATGAACGTTATTCTTGAATCACAGTCTATATTGATGAAAATGCAAGCGCACCACACTTTAACATTTCACTGCTAGATATAGGTCTCTGCTTAGAAAGGAGGTTTTGGCCTACTATACCACGCAGACCAAATGGGTTGGATTAGGGTTTGTTTCAAGTTTTCTGGATGTCGCAATAACAGCTGTTCCCGGATCCCTCCTATGTCAGGCGCAGAGTGGCACACCGTGTGGTTTTAGTCGGTCCGATTCCGACACACCACCCCGTCGTAAACCCCGGTGGGGTGACGGCCCGAGGGGGTTGCCACACGTTTAAAAAAAATAATAATAATAAAAAAAAGGGTTTGTTTCAAGTTTTCCTTGTCTTTGTAGTGATATTTTCCTGAATAGTTTGATCCATTAGTCGCTTCTTACGACATCCACGCGATAAATGGTGGGTGGTGACTCTACTCTTAATCTGTTACCATACGGATACACTTCATAATACCAAAAGATAAAATGCACCCAGGCACAGCACAAGAAATCACTCTCGTGATAATTATCTTCATGGGTAAGGATTCGAAGCCACGACCTTTGGATTAGCAGTTGTAAAAATGAAAAGCTAATGAATAAATCAACAGGTGAAACGGGCTGTGTGATGGTTAGTGATCCTGACCGCTAAGCTAGAGATCGTGGGTTCCATTCACATCCAGGACAAATCTTTGCGGATCAACACGGTTTTTTGTTCTGTACCTTGGTGTAATTTATGATTAGTGTATATGTCATTAGAATTAGTTATATAAGTATGTTTATCAGCGGTTTTGTGACGATTGTACAGGCTTTGCTTAGTTTGGGATCTGATGGCCATGTGTGATATGTGTGAGGGTGTTATTATTAGGGAGTTGCATGAAGAAGTTCGTACGTTTGTGCGACTTTGTTAAATATATTTAATTAAATAGTTAATACTACCTCATTAATCTAGCGATTAGCAACTGCGACTGCCAATCAAGAGGTCTCGAGTTTGATCCCCGGGTCGGGTCAAAGTCGTTTTCGAGTTTTTCTGGTTACAGAAATATTTAATAGCAACCAGGAATTTGGCAGTTAGGGTCTTAACTCCCGGGCCTCGGAGAGTGTGTAAAGCCGTCGAATCTGCATCTGATCTCTCGCCGGTCGTGTTGGACAACCGTCCCATCAGATTGTGAGAGTGAGGGAACAGAGGGTGTATCTGTGTTTGCGAACACACTTGTGCACTGTATCTCCTGCGTACTTGGTTGGTCTCCGTTGAGACTGGCTGCTGTAGCCAAAATCGATTAGGAGTACATCATCAATTAATTATGTCATCATATTCAAAACCAAAGATATTTTTTTAATGTTTATTTACATAGATAAATAAAAACACACAGTCTAAAGTTAAAAAATCAGTGTTATAAAAGAAATCGTCTAAACATCAAGTTAACAGAAGAATCGCCACGGTCTTTATGACCATATGGCCGCGGTTGGGGTGTGAACCCTTCGCGATTGCGAACACCCTTAGTTCTCAGGCCTAACGCGTGCCACGTTTTGACTTTTGAGGGTTAGTTGCGTAAAAATAAGAGGGCTGGTGTGGGATGTCGGGTTATATTTCAATTGGGATGGTTGGAAGTGATGCATTTTAATAAAATATGTTTTTTGATGGTCACTTTAATGGGTTTTACTTCAAGTGAACTACCTTGAGGGCGAATTTTTATCGAGTTTGCACTGGAGATATGTCAATCGGAACAAATGGGTTATCTAATGCTAAATAACTAGAACTACCTATGAATAGTTGCGGTAATAATATTCATTCTATAAAAACCACCGAGAAAATTGTTTCACAATGACTTTCTGTAAGGTTGAGGCAATAATACTCCGTTCGAGTCGACTTGATCGAAAGACGAATTTTCCACGGCCTTATTAACCGCTATTAAAAAAGTCTACCGTAAATCTGAATAATGAATAATAATATGTGTTATTTTTTAAAATAATGACTTAAACGCTTAGATATTAGCTGTGTCAAGAGGGACTTCACAAACGAGCATAAACGAACATAAAGAACACCCAGGTACAGACTGACAAGTTGTACATGATATATGGTGTTGTAGGTACCATGTGGAGATCGAACCTATTACTAAAAACGGCGAAATGACCGCTTAAACCACTACACCATTCGTGCAGTAACATAACCTCCGCGTTTATAGAGACAGATTAGATTTTTGAGGTTAAAATACTTATTTTGACACGACTTATTTAGAACATATCGTGTATACAACCTTCTTCGAAGTTTAAGGACATATTTACTACAATGTGTACTAAACAAGGATAAATCATAGTCAAAGAACGATTTGTTTTTAATATTAATATTTGTATTAGTAATATGTTATCATATTTCTGTAGCTTGCCGCGTAATTTCCATATAGCAGAAACGTTATTTACGGAAATTTCTAAGCTTATTGTGTGTTATATTGAATATTGATAGCAATTCAGGTGTACAACTTACTAATTAAAAAGCTGACTTGAGAAATAAAACATCGCATCAAAACAAAAAACCACAAACTTGTGTTTGTTTTGAATGAATCACCTGAATCACTGTCGCGTATGAACACATGTAAATCAACAGAAATATGTGTGTTGACGTTCTTTGATGCCCTCTTTCTTAGAATAGAGGTACCGAGAAGGAGGTTTTGATGTCTAGCCAGCCTATAAGTGGCAAAAATAGTACCAAAATGACATAACACAAAATTAAACGATCTTATTAAATCAAAAAGGTTAAATTCTATTTCACATCGTCATATCATTAACATTTTTTAACAGTCCACTGCTGGACATCCATAGGCCCATTGATGCAGGGGTGACAGTTATCGTGGTAACTGTGTAAGCCTTACACTGTCACGATGTCTGTCATGCCTTTTACGTTTCCAAGAGGGGTGTGAAAAAGCATCTCACAAGGCCGCCATAGTGTGGGTTGCCATACTACGTTGTCAGCATTTGCAATGAGTATGGTGATATGGTCCCCAAACAGAGTGTGAAAAAGCATCTCACAAGGCCGCCATAGTGTGGGTCACCATACTGCGTTGTCAGCATTTGCAATGAGTATGGTGAACACAACTCTTGGATTCTATTCATGCTTTCCATTAGGCAGAGTAGAGTCAATTTGGCAGGCTCTTACGATAAAAAAAAATGTGTTTCCTCCAGCTTTGACTGAATAAGGGTGGTGATATTATATTCTTAATCCATACCATTAAAAAATATCGGATAAATTTGTTCTTTTTTCTTTATATGTTTCATTCGGTATGACTGATTTGACGATATGTCAAAAAGCAGTTGTCTTTAACTTGACTGCGTTCAATATTTACTAATAAAGGAAGCGTTCAACTAATAACGTGTAATTTTATTATCTACTGGATTCAATTTTAATTATGTAGAACAAGGAAAATGGTTTCTTATTAACTTACAAGGGGATTTTTATACAGGAGTTGCTAGTACACAACATTTGTAAAAGATATGACTACAATAATATACGTCAATGGATTTAGATGTACGAGTACACCACAATATAATGTTCTATGTAGTTAATAAAAACTTCTTAGAATATATATTAAAAAAAATAAAAAATAATTCAGAAATATTGTGCAAAATAATTGTCAGACACGAATTAGGATATGAAGTGATGTTTTTCTTTTTTATAAGCGATTTTTAGATATGGGTTTTTATTTTTTTATTTATATGTGTGTATATGTGTATGGTACAAGTTCCTTATTATATTCATTAACAAATACTAAGCCAAAACTCATTACAACGTCAACTACGACTGGCTCTCCAAAATATTTCGATCCATCTTAAGGCTGCCTGGTAGAAAACTTTGCCTGCCTTGAAACTCTGTAATACAGTGTACGAATAATGAATATTCTATCTATCTGTAATGTACTATATATTTTTAATGGTTATATTGTCTATTTAAGTAGAATTTATAAAATATTTTAAGATGTAGTTCAAATTGCGTTCCGTTCGTTATATTGCAAAATAAAAGCATATTTTGTTTAACTTTTTACAAATTCAACTTAGTATTCACTACGACACGACATTGATAAAAATATATTACTACGAACTTTATCATAGAGTGAGATAAAAATAAATTAAGCAAGTATTCGATAAATTTAATCGATGTAGGATTAAAATCGCTACGTTACACGATAGCGATCTATCGATAAAAATATTGATAAGACGCACAAGAGCTAACTACTGAACGGACCTGAATATCAACATGGATTATTGGATTATAAATGAATCGTTGTCGTACCTACTTTAAAAGTAATATTATTTTAAATTATGTAAGTATATAAAAGCGTGTGGTAACGGATTAAGAATTTGGAGTGTCTCTATCCTTAGCTATGATGTGGCAGTCGTAAGAGCAAAATACGCAGGCGCTGTGAAAAGAGGAAAGACTTAGAAGAAACCACATACTAATTCAACGTTGTGTAGTAAACCAAGGAGGTTTTAAGTCGAGGTGAATGTCCAGCAGTGGACTGTTTAAGGCTGTTAACGATAATGATATAAAATATAAAGAAATATAAAATATAAAAAATATAATAAAAAATATAATTTCAGATCTCCTGCTACTTGGGGTGTAGGAATCAGGAATATGTGGTGTTCCCACTAAAAATCACCTTGATGACCGGCCTCTACCGTCCCCTACTCTGGGGAGCGGGACCCAGACCATATGATTTCAGCTTCCCCTTCAAATTGTCGCCATATCCCGTAAGGCTCGGGGAAAAAATATCTTTCCCCCACAGGTTTTAGTATATCTAGACTGCATAACATGTTTTAGGTGTGCAATAATGAAGAATATCTGGTTATCTATCTATCTATGAAGTTTAATAACTCTGGTACTGCTGTATCAAGTTTTGTTTTGTCATAATATAAAACCGGTATTAGTACTATTTGGCTCCAAAATATTGGAATAAATTATACATTTATTCAGACATTTTCAAATTCACATAATATTTACTCGATTTATTGTTTTATTCTGTATAAACAATATTTTAATTTGGGAATCTAAATAATTAAAGTCTAAACAGTGTTTTTCTGTAATTTGACAACGAATTTGCAAAATATCATAACAAATAAATCTCATTAACAAAATTAGTTAAATTTTAGTAAGTAGTTTATTTTCTTTATAGTTAATTTTGGAGTATACTCTAACTTTTTGTTGCTACCATTTTAAATTTTTGATTAAGAAGAAAAGAAAACTGTCGATAGTCGACGGTTGTGTGAGATGTATTCTGTTTTTTTTTGAAATTGGAATGCCTATTTCCTATGGCCTCATTATAATATACACTATTCAAACAAATTGATCGATATCTCGTAATCGTTGAGCCTCTTTATCGATATCGCTAACTCTGATCGATCATTTCCAGACATTTAGATAATGATTCTTATGGATAAGAATCGTACATGGAGATTTATAATTTTTACCTTTATTTTTCGGCTAAGAAATTCCAAGCTATAGTGATTTAGTGTTCTATGGATTTTTTGTGTTTTTGTGTAGTTGTATTAAAAAGTAAAGAGCAAACAGGATTTATTTTGGGTCGTGTTGAAGAACTTGTATGTAGAGGTGAGATTTATCGATAAAGCGATTATAATCGTAAGATATTTATACGTGTGTGTTTACATGTGTATACATTTAATCGTAGGGTAGGTATATTTTAATTTATATTAGGTATATTGAAATCTATCACTGGTGTGGGTAACTATACTTCCTATTTAATTTATCTGTCCTTTTTATTTATAATTTCAGGGTTAGATTAGTGGCAATTTGCTGAAAATTATTAATTAGGTTCTTGGAAGCTTACAGAATATCAATAGATAGCTGAAAATTTGTAAGTCTTTTAAATTGGTAAATAATCGGGCTCAGGAAAGGTCGTCTTCTCTTTATATATGTGTTTGTAAAGAATCATAGGAGAAAATTTTGTACAGGGCTGTATTGAAGTACGATTAATTCTTTTTTTTTTTTACGTATTTACTTAATAAAATTGTAAGTTTTGGTATTTTAACGTACATAACTACTTAACATTCCTGTGGCCTCGACACTGACGAACGAACTGTTAACTAACGATTTTATTTCATGTCACCTACATTTTCATTCTTTATTTACCAATTTCGTCACAAATTAAGTGCAATACATTACCTCGTTAGTTCTAAAATGACATTAGTTACAATTGTCATAGAAACCAAGCTGTATTTTAAGGAATGAATGAATCCTGCAGAGGGATAACTCATTTGTACCTTTGGAGTTGTAGGCGTCCACTAGTGACGGCAACTTACCATGTCGTCCATTTGTTTGTTAATAAAAGAAAAAAAAAATATGGTGTGCAGTTTCCACCTCTGTGTGTCAACTAATAAAAATAAGCGCCTATTTATATTTGAATCTTGATTAAAGTTTACAATAACGGATCAGATCGCGAAATAGATTGCATTGAATTTATTAACCTTCAGACGATAAACAGTGAGATCTTATCAATTAAAGCGATTTATGTCTTGTCGTGTACGGACGTAGGATGAAGATGTCAGTTTTATTTTGTCTTTTTGACGATTCCCGTCACGAGATGGCGTTGTAATCAGAAAAACGCGAACTTAGGTTTTGTTTTATTACCTTTATTTGAACAGAATCTAAAAAGTTTAAGGTTAAATGAATAAGAGTAGAAGGACAGTGTTTTGTTGTATACAATAACTAAGGTTCTGGAGTTTAAAATTCTGATGTGACGTAGTTTTCAACGCTTCAAAAAAGCATGGGTACTAAAGAGGTAGGCATCACAGTTCTGTGATAGTTATGAACTTACACCAACTGACCGATATAATAGCTTGCTGCCTATATCAGAAAAAAATGAAATGTCATCTCCGTAGCCAGCCTAGGATGTCTTTTGTTGTAGGTCAGCACTAAATAAGCCTTGATTCTCGAAACAAACAGCTAAATTTACTTTATTTACATAAAACCACTCTCACATTCTGAGGAATAACAGATTTAGACCACACTCATAATAATATTTTAAATATATTTTTAAATTTTGAAGTTGAACTTATACATCGATTAAGCTTACAACCTCATAGGATTTGGCTATAAAAACTTAAAATATTATTTCGGGTTCGTGGGGATTCACATACCAGAGACAATCTGCACTCCAAAGGGCTTATTGATTCTCAAATTTACAAACTACTTAAATTACAACTCTCACAATCATGTATTATATATATACAGTTATATCTAGATGATATAGCTTAGTAATGTTCTAGAAAATCACTATCTAGAAGTAAGCACGATTATTTTACTTATAAATGTTGTTTTCAATTACGTAAACAAGCTGCGTACATATGTAGTTACACATATCAATGTGTATCTCACCATCAGTAGCAAGCGATCTGCTGATAAATTTATTTATCGGAGCACTATCTTGATGCGATATCTGGGACTATCGTAAACACTCATTACATGTGTTGGTGGCGATTATCAATGTCCACATGGCGATATCACTTGAAAAACTCTTTGGTTATACAAAAAGAAAATGTATTTATGTTTGAGAAAAAATAGACACGTTCGAAAAAGTTGTTTCGAAATTTAAATGCACACATTTTCGAATACGTGGTTCGAAATTCAAATGAATATACAACTCATATTTCGATTTTTCTTAAAAAAACTTTAAGTGTTGTTACACTGAATTTTTTAATTGTCTCTGCTCTGTTGTAAAAAGTATCTTTGATCCAATGAATCAAAAAAAGGTTATTAAATATTTATATGGTCGTGTTTTATTGGTCTATACTTGCCTCTAGGGTATGTATTGACAATGTTGTTGTTGATGTACTCAAACTGTTCAGTCTAAATAATGCATTATTAACATATTTAGTTTGAATTTCAATTCTCTACTACTGGTATGCTCTTCCATAGTTGAATGGAACGACCTAACCTCTATAGATGTTCAGCATTAGGTAAAGCTTACTGACAATTGTTTAATCAACCTCGGAATAGGGTTTTGAGAGCTAGTCGGGGAGATGTATACTTTACTTATCCTTTTATACGTGTGGAAACCCTCTCGGGCTGTCAGCTCACCAAGGTTTATAACGAGACGGCGTGTCGGAATCGAACTGCCTAAAACCGCTCTGTGTTTAAAGTAAAAGAGTTCTGGAAGAGACCCAGCTGATATTGACACATCTAAACCCAAGGTTTTTATTAACATTGGTTTATTTATATAATAATTGTACTATTTGTAAAAATATGTGTCGTCGGCCACTTTCTGCTTTACATGGCTGTTGTATATTCTCCTGTCGTAGGCACACAGAAGCTGAATGCAATAGAAATACGTGGAGGTAAGAAAATACCCGATAAGTCACCTAGCACACAGTTCATTTGAAAGTCAAAGTGGTTGATCGGAGGATCGGCATCAGATTTCGGTGTCGGCTAATATTCGTGCCTTATCGCTGAGTAATGGCGGGCGGGATGCGCCTGCGCAGATAAAAACATTCTCACGTCCCTCGCGATTCGCTATCAACGCTAGTTAATACGATAGTTGCAAGAGATTAAAGTTTGAAAATAATTAGAAAAACAAACATGGACGGATTGTTTAAAGAGGTTACATACACACCTATATAATGTAGTAGGGATTGATAGAGCCATCGACAATATTTGAATTGGTAAAAATTTATGAAAAAAAAAACGACGAGCTTTTTTTTACTAAAAATAAGAATTGGTTTATCTACACAATGGTGTATACTAATTTTTCTTCATTGTTAATTATTTAAAATGACAAAGTCTATTAAAGTTTTGATAGTCTTTATACAAATTGTTTTTTAATATTGCAGGTATTAAAAGCGAATAGATTTTTTATTGCGTACTTAGTGGGCTAACGTGACATTTTTTGAAGTGAAGGAATCTACAGGTCATTGATCATATACTCAAGAGTTACAAGTACGCACGTTGTCTTTGAGTGTCCCTGCCCAGAATCAGAGATTGAGGGAAACGGACCTCCTCACTCATTCAGTGAAAAACAACGAAAATATTTAACTGCACGGATGACGTAGTGGCTTAAGCGCCATGCTGCTTTCTACTACGCTGAGTGTTCTGGGTTCAAATCCCACATGGGAACACTTTATGAGATTCGCACATTGGTGTTCTGAGTTGCTCGTTATGTCTCTTCCTTGTATGTATGTATATCCAAAGAGGGCTCGTCTTTCAAAAAAAAAACAGAAAAAAACAGTATTAATTAAAACCGATATCGGCCAGGTCGTTATACCAATCGTGTCGAACTGGGGGTCTGACCAAAACACAAGTGTTTGGTGTATTTACTTTTTCTACAATCGCCAACGCCTCAATTATCTTCAATTATTTTGTTTATACCACGTGACTTAGAGTTGAGATGACCTCATCCCCATACATTTATAACATAACATAGATATACTGCCTCGGTTATACATAACTGCCTCGGTGGCGCAGCGGTAATGAATACGACTGCTGTGCTTGAGGTCTTGGGTTTAATGCCCGGGTCGGACCAAACGTTTGTATGATCTGCAAATATTTGTTTCGAAGTTTAAGTGGTTTTTATGTAAGTATTCTATTAGTCAGTCTAGTTAATATAGTACAAGCTCTGCTTAGTTTGAAACTACATGACATTGTGTGTCAAATGTCCGAAATGTTTATTTAGTATTTACTTGATTTGTTTTCTAATAATATTTACGTTTGTAAAATGTCAGCTAGACGAGCAGGTCAATTTGCATCGAAGCAGTTCTCAAACATATGCAAATGAGGCCAATTGCGCACGACAGGATACCTTTCTTTATCCAAATCTTATATATAACTATTTTTAAAACTAACAATAATATTTGCATGTATATTTTTAATGTTTTATCGTTATTAATTATATATAATGTCGACATCATCGTGATCATTTGATAAAAAAATACACACAGTGCGCTGTGTTGCCGATAAGCTGATACCGAGTGGGATGACAACGGATTCGTTTATTTAATGTTTTATTCAAGTCTACAATGTTAGGACCTAAGTAGTATTTGTTGTTATTGTTTATGGTTATCATATGTCAGAATATAACCTCATATCTGTGTGTCCACGTGTACATTTCGGCATTGTTCATGTAGTTTCGAACCCAATGGCGGCTAGGTTTCGAGACGTTAACTGTCATGATGACAGATGGACTATTTTGGTAATAGTAATTTTCACCTACACTACACATTCTAAGTATTATGGGTTTATTCTCACATGGGATATCACTTTCTGTGTTGTACAAATTGTTGTTCTGAGTCTTAATAGTCTTTGTATTAATTTCATTTGTGTATGCTGTCTCCCGCGACACAGAAGGTATTATTAATGTAAATATTTACAAAAATATTGTAAAAGTATTTTATCAGTTAATCAAGTTCTGCTTTGTTTGAAAGTAGATGGCGTTGTGTCAGATATCGGTAAATATTACTATATTCATAGTGCGGGAGATGTCTATAAAGAAGAAAGGAAAGAAAAAAGTCTAGAACCCAACATAAGAAACAGTAACGTGTTTCTCTGTGTGTGGTCGTAAGTTTCAAAACACACTTCTCTTGTGTCGATGCTTCGTAAAATAAACACGTTAGCTTCTAAATAAAATGAGTCACAATTCGGTAAATACTAATTCAACATAATCTTACAACTAAACAAAATAATCTTGTGTTTTGTTCTGCACCACGAGCTGAATATTGCTACACAGTATAATAATGATCTGTGTAAATGTTACCTGTATCAAATCGTAGACTGCACCAAGGCTTTTGTATTTTTACTCTGTAACATATGTTTGTCAATCATTGTGTGCAGTAAAAACTATCTATTTACTTATCTATATAAACTTATGTAATCGAGAAATTATGGTGCAGATGTCAATCAATTTTTTGGGAATCACTATATTGATCAAGATTATATTTCTGGCAACTGATTATATATTGACGATATAATCTAAATTTTAAATTTCGTCGAATTATTTTTAAATAAACTAGGAAGTTACTTTAAGTCAAATTTCAAGAGTTTGAGAAGTAAAACCATGTGTTTCATGTCGTCAGTATCTGATAAATCACTTATTTAAAAACGAGATCATTCTGCGCGCAGTGAACCGTTATCACAACAGTTCTAGTTAATTCTAATTAGGAAAGTATACTCTTAAACGTATGTAATATAAAAGCAAAGATTACACAAGTATTATCGCAAATAGAACGGCACAAATCAACGACCATTGACACAACCAGATGCCAAGTTATCATTGCCGATACGTTAGCGGATGCTGCTGATAACGATACCACTCATTATTTTATTTTTTAAATTTCGAAGCTGATAAAAGAGAGAGACAACGATAGCGTGGGTGTGAGGGAGACAGGTGATGCGTGATGGACGCATGTTGCGATATCGCTATGATTAAAATCTATGTTGGAAAGTAAATCATTATTGGCCGACCTTCTCGTTACTTACTAGATTCTATTTTTCTATCTAATATACAACATCTAGTAAGTTGATTAAAACACATTGAAACAAAAACCTATGGCTTTAATATTTGTTTATCTGGATATATGGCTTTATGCAAAATATAACATTATTACATTGTCCCTAAACAGATGCAATAGGATTTAAGAAATATGATTTTATAACTTAGAAATTTACAACTAAATATATATATATTTACATGTACCTATTTCAATTTATTTTGATTAAGGAAAATTTTAAATATTAAATGTATTGGTTGTAATAAAAATACCCACATTAAAGTATTTTACGACCACTACTAAATTACTATTTATAGACTCTCTGTTTAGTCATAAGTGGAGTGCAAATGTTTACTAATTCTGGTCATCATTCATAACAATTTTGGGTAGCAGTTGAACTATATTTCCTATAAATTAGGTAAAAATACTTCAGTAAAGTCAAAAGTGTTTAAAGTCTTTCTATTTTCAGGTTAAAAAGAAAATAATACTTACACGTACCATTAGGGACCCATATTTAGTCCTTGTAGAACTCCTCTAACAGTTAATGACGACTGCACGGATGACGTAATGGTTAAAGCGATCGCCACGCCGCTGTCTACTGCGCTGAGTGTCGTGGATTCAAACTCCACCCCCAGTGAAGTCCACTCTTTGTGTAATCCACAAATTTTCCATTTCTTGTATGTTTGTAAAATTCCCCGCGACACAGGATATATTTCTTATGCGAGCGTTGTCTTTTTTTATCTTACTCAATGGCATTTATGTATTAGGCAGGAATGCTTTGTTCTATTTTAGTTGAATATTTATGTGTTATTTAAATTTAATTAATCTAAATCTAATTCATCAGTATTAGAATCATGAAACAGTCTAGTACAGTTACCATAGTACGGATTCTGACTAGTTTGAGATCAGACTACCATGTTTGAGACGTGTCAAATTTTCTAATTATTACTATTGCTAACCCATAGACAAACATATGTGTCATTTATTTCCATCCTAATATATTTTTAGCGCATCAAGTTGAAATAAATAAAAAAAACATGTTGATCATACCAAATACACAATCGACCCTTAACTGTTAATCTGTGGTTGTGATAACCCCTGAACTTAGATAAACTTGTCCACGATAATCAGATACAAATACACGTAGCCGTTCCATGAGATAGGGAAAGAATGGCTACATGATTTTGATCAGGCATTTGATACAGTTAGCATTCACTTATACGTTACACTATGCAACACCAAAAAATTCACTGGGACCCCGAATGGTAATTCGTATTAAGCATACTTAGTGTAATACAGAAAACACATTTATATTTATATATCACGTCACAAAAAAGAGATAAGGAGAATCTTGATTTGTTTACTGTCTGCTTCACTTTTTTGAGGGTAGTCATAAAAATATATCTTTTCTTGGTACACCAGTCATCAAAACTTTTAGATTACTCATTATTGTACAAAATGCCGCTTGTTTGTGTTAATTCACCTGACTTATTTTGTTATGCTTGTGGTGAATTCACTCCTAAAAGTGAAAAAAAGCCCATTTCCCCGTTGTTTGAGAAGTATAAAACAAATGCCTTTTGGTGTACCAATGCAGTGGCGTGAACCCAAAAATCACGTAGACGACTGTTACTTCTGTTTGACAACATTGAAAGGTTTTTCAAAAAAATCAAGACAGTCGATTAAATATGCTAACGTGACATCAGTGTCGATGCCACTACCACATTCTTCAGACATTCCAGTACCGGTAAGATTTCATAGTTCATCGAGTTCAAGTACGGAAGAAGACGAAGAAGCAGACCCATCTAGTAGTGGAGACGTATTTCAAGGTCAAATAACTACAGAACTTTGATTAGCCAATATGAATTAAATGATCTTGTCAGAGAGTTTTACTTCATAACGGTAACATACTGCCATCTTTGCCTGTTGCGTACGGCGCTCACTTTAAAGAAACATACCCACACAACAAACATAGAATATTTTAAAACTAATTCTGGAAAAAGTTGATTATGTAAAATACAAATGGCAAATATGTGCAGATTTAAAGGTAGTAGCGTTAATTTTATAATAGGATTGCAAACTGGTTATACGAAATATTGTTGTTTTCTCTGTGAATGGGATACCAGAGCGCGTTCCGATCACTACACAAAACAAAACTGGCCTCTAAGAACAGGGTTCGTGCTTGGACCATTAGTATCACCTGACAAAATCATTTTACCTCTGCTACACATCAAGCTTGGTTCGATAAAGAATTTTGTGAAAGCACTTCCCAGAGACGGACCTGGATTTTCATTCCTCGAAAACAAATTTCCTACGCTAAGTGAGGCGAAAATTAAAGAAGGAATTTTTATAGGACCTGACATACGAAAATTAATCAATGATCCCGATTTTTTATCCAGCCTCAGACCCATTGAAAAACAGGCATGGTTGGCTTTTGTTGAAGTCACAAAAAATTTTCTCGGCAATCACAAATCACCCGATTTCCATGAAAAAATAAAAATAATGCTGGATGCTTATCACAAACTAGGATGCAATATGTCACTTAAAATCCATTTTCTACACTCCCATTTAAGTTTTTTTCCAGAAAACATGGGTTCAGTAAGTGATGAACATGGCAAAAGATTTCATCAAGAAATTACAGAGTATGAGAACTGGTATCAGGGTAGATGGGAACCAGCTATGCTTGCAGACTACTGTTGGAGCCTCCAGAGAGATACTGTATCTACTGGTTACAAGAGGAAAGCCAATCGTTCAAAAAAAAAATGTTTTTTTAATGTAGAATAAAAATTTATGTCTCTCCTTCATACAAATTTTGTCAAAATCAATAAATGCCTATCACTACTAAATGTGACGTGATATAATATTTTTATTTATACACTCCGAATAGTTTTAATGTGATAAGTCATAATTACATACTGTAAGTCGAGTGAAATTTTTTTTTTTCAAATTTGTTGCATAGTATAATATAAGTAAAGTAGGTATTTTTATTACAGTGGCAGGTACCCATTTATAGCGTACCCTACTTATTTACTTTGAGTAAGATCGGTAGATAGTCTTTATAACACATGATAAGTAATGTACAATTTATATAACAAATATGTTTAGAAACAGTGTTACACTGCCTTTATCGCAGTCTGAAAAATCTTAAAGACAGTACGATTTAATGCAGTATGGTGACCCACACTATGGTGGCCTAGTGTGATGCTTTTCTCCACTTAAGGTCGTGATCCGACGACTGGACGCTGTTGGATGCGGACAGTAGCAGAGGACCAGTTGGCGTGGAGAGCCTTGAGAAAACCTGTGAAAGTTAATGAAAAAGAGTTAGTGGCTTACGTTGGGAGTAGGTATTCTCATCGCTACTCATTTACCGGAATCAAAGGAAAAATGAGTGATTGAATGAATGAATTATTTATCTTATCTCACAGTTGGTTCATTTATCTACAATATATATATATATAGAAATACATATATAAGTATGTTTATAAGCAGTCTGGTTACTACTAGTCTGGGTACATTCTCTGCCTATTGTGAAGTGAGAATATACATTCGTTTTCGTTTTCGCCTCGTGATTGTGGAGTCATTTTATCATCTCAGCCAAAAGTCGTCCACTGCTGGACATAGGTCTCGCTCAAGGTATTCCACAGCAGCCGGTCCGGATTGCAGAATGGTGATAAAAATATGAAGTTATAACTGACATTTTTGTTTTTTTTTCCAGATTGTCAAATCAATCGAATCAGAATAAACAAAACCCCGAGTGAAAATGTTTACTTAGAAACTTGAAAGGTCATTGGTTTTTATCACGACTACCCTTTTTGAAAACGATGTTTTTTTTTCATTCCATAGACACTTTATGCTTTTAGATTTGTCATTTCAAACCATAGTTTCGGCGCAATAAAGTTGATCATACTTTTTGTCTACTTATGTATCTACTATGTTGTATATATATATTCTTACATATGAATTTCAAAGAATACAATACTAATCACATTAGCTTTAAGACCAAGTGTCCGTATGTTCGCCTACGTGTCTTATCTCAGGCAATGTATCACACAAAGCAACTTATGTATGATGTAAGCCATGCATTTGTTTTACAACTACTTATCGTTATGTTATCGGTAAAAATTACTTACATAGTAATTAGAATCGAGCTAGGATACGACAAAGGCAGAATATAATCCGCTGAGACGAATTTTTTTGTTAAACAAAAATGTGTTCGTTGGTTCTACCGAATAAATGAGATTATTGGAGACTCAATTATCTTTTTAAATTTTCTAAAGTAGCCCATTTGCTCATTGGTACATGGTAATATAAAATTAAAAAAAATAAGCAGGTAATATGAAAAAAGATAATTCTCTTTGATTAAATAGTTTTATATTACGTGATTTCATACACTCAAACATTTGGATAAGGAAAATCCATTTCATTCCTTTCCCTTTCATACTCTTGCATTCCCATCCCTATTTTCCCAAAGTACACGCTTGGCAATTAACTAATTTTATTACGTAAGTGTTTAATTGCTATTCTGTAAATATTTAACAGACTTTGGAGATGGAGACGCGAGGGAATGAATGTATATATTTATTTCTTATGTAAGTAAGCACTTTGAGTCTTTAAACCGTTTCTCAATCTTCATAATGTATGTTATGTACTTGGTAGGTAGTAGAACCACGAACGGGCCGTCTCGACCGGGGCAGTAGGTACTACCCTCCCACAGAAGATCAACCTAAAGCGACAGCATACGTGCTGTCGTTTCGTTGGTGAATGCGAGACGTGTGTTGTCGTGGTAAATGTGTGCAATACAATGCCACTATGACTGTCATGCCTTTTACCGTACCCAATTGAGGCGTGAAAAGCATTTTACTAGGCCGCCATATTGTGGGTCACCATACTGCATTGTATGCATTCGCAATGAGTATGGTTACCGCAACTCTATTCATGCTTTCCATCAGGCAGAATCGAGACGCTTTGGCAGGTTCTTAAAATAAAAAAAAGAATTACTCGCAGAACCTGAACTATTGAAGGTATATAAACAGCTAGATTCTAAATTTAAATATCTAGAAACACGAGTTATACATCAATACATATGAGGATAAAATACAATAAACAGAGATTCATTACATATCTTATCAGCGAGACAAGACACCATTATGAGAAGTAGTTATCGGTCCTTATCAATAGCTTATCACGAGATGAGAGAGACATCAAATCGGTACATCATTACCAATGACGTAAATTGTAAATTAATATTTAATTATTTGTATCGAATTGTGAGTAAATTCGTGGTATGGAAAATAACAACAGGAAAGTCAGTATAGGTATAATGTTGTTACACTTATGAGTAGGCATATACTATATTATACTTGTAGAAATTTACTAGTAGCGGTACGACGCAGTAAAGATCTGAGAATATGAATTTGTTATATAATTACGGTGGAAACTTCTCAGTTAATCACAATCATGCACAGTTCGTCTAGTGGTTGAAGCGGTCGACACGCCGCTCTCTACTTCGCTGAGTGTTGTAGGTTCAAATCCGATACGGGACTACGTTTTGTGTGTTCCACAAATTATTGTTCTGAGTCTGTGTGTTCGTTTCTTGTATGTTTGTAAAGTCATCCGCGACACAGGATTTATTCCTAGTGCGACCGTTGTCTTTAAAAAAAAAGTTAAATGGATTCAAGATTATGTGGATTATTAACTTGATTGTTTAATTGAGTTTTTACTTTCAATTTCTTACATTAGATAGTTACTATACCGACGTCACTATTTATCAATACTAAATTCATTTCGTTTTCCATAAACATGTCACTTTTTTGGTATTATAAACTGTGACGCAGCTCAGTCCCTTTCATAGGAAGAATATATGTGATAACGTTACGATTCAAATAACATTTTAAGCCATTTGAGTAAGTATTATAAAAACATTTGAGAATTTTATATTTCTTCGCAGAATAACTTGGCCTATAAACAAAGAAATATTTTTTCTTAAAATAATCGTTACGTGTCCAGCAAACAAATTACTGATTCAATTGGTGTATTTCAAAAGACCGATAATTAACAGTTTATTTAGTCAATTAAACTTTTTACCAACTGCAAATTGCACGGAGATACAATGTTAAGTGGTTCAGGCCCAACTTTCTGATTTTATCATCCCCTATTACCCACCGTGATTAAACAATGGCTATGTAATCTAAAAAAATAATTCGCTCAATTTGTCCGACCGGGTGACTGATGCCCTACCAATTTATACCAACAGATAGAGATGGCCTGATTGTTAACTCGCTCCGAAGGTAATTAGTACTATTTGTTTTGGTAGCGTTATCGCACCAATGATCGCCTTGCGTATCATAGAACAATGGAAATGCGTTGAATTTCGAAATAATTTTATTAATTTGATTACGGAACCAAGTGATAGTGATTTGTTGGCTTAATTCGTTTTTCAAATGTTTATTTTTTAAATTGTTTTTTTCTTTTGTTTTGAAATACGAACATCGTAAGTAAGTTAATTGAAATAAGTTTGACCTAAAGTTGATGGAGATCCTATCAAGATAGTTATTTTAAGAAGTATCGACTAAGAAGTTCTAATACAGGGAGATTATATTCTTTATGCAGTCATAAAAAAATAGAGTTAATTGTCATCTCATCACCATCACCAGCCTATTGTAGTTCACTGCTGGACTTAGGTCTCTTTCATTGCACGCCACTCTGATCAATTTTGGGCTTCTCGCATTTAGCTCCTGTCACACTTCTTACGCAGAGTGACTCCAGCTGGCCTGTGGGTGTCCTATGATTCATTTGCCAAGACATGTCTTAGGTCGCAATTTGTAGATTAATAAGTTATAAATATAATTTAGAAATAGATTAACAGCGATATTTTGAAATGTTGATAAAAAAGCTTACAATGAAAGAAAATATTTTTTTTAATTTAAAACATCATGGAAGAGTCCAAGGTTTTACTATGACATGGTAAATATTTTTTTTTAACCTTACAATCATGTGCAAATCAACTTACACTTGGCTGGGGGTTTTAGGGAAATGGATTATTTCGATTTAAATATTTCTATATACATAGACATTAAGCTTGTACTAGATATCATTTGGTTGTCCGATGTCGACTAAAATTCAATTGAAAAAGTTAGTGATGACTTGTACTGATTATTGAACTGAACAAATCACATAATAAAGTTAACTATTATGAATTTTGTTTATATTATATTTATTTTTTTTCAGTGTGAATATTCATACAGCTAATAGACTTTGAACAGTGACGTGGTTAGCCCTCACAGGTTTTCACCCAAATGCCAAATGATAAGATGGTATATCGGACTTAACCTGACTAAAACAATAAAGTTTAATGTCCTCGGATCTTTTGCTGGGGCCTTTTATACCCTAGAAATTTCGGTAACTGATGACCATTCTCCTGTAATTAATATGTCTATGTAGTGTTCATGTGGCAACATTGTTTTTGACGACGGCACTTTTTATACCCAGAGTTGGGTACACAAAAATGTTAAGTGGCTACTCTGATTAACAAAGCGTGTAATTCAAGCTCTTGGAGACAAATACTGTGAATATTGGTACCTCCTGAACCATATTAAGTATATAGTGTGTTTAATTTGACCATTCAAGTGGTAGATGCATCGAATAAAAATATATTGAGGAGTAACACAAACATAGTAACTCCAAATCACGTTTGACTGCACGATGGTTATGTGATCGCGACGTCGCTTTCGCTGAGTGTTGTGGGTTCGAACCCCATATGCGACAGTGCTAAGTGTGGTTCACAAATTGTTGTTCTGAGTCTGGTTGTTCTTTGTGTTCGTTTCTTGTATGTTTGTAAAGACCCCTGCGACACAGGATTTATTCCTAGTGCGGGCGTTGTCTTACTTTAAATAAAAAAAAACTTATAATCAAGTAAAAAAGTATGAATTTAATTTTTTGGAGTCGCATAACAACATTATGGTTGTTGTCAGTTTTAAAATACAGAAAATTTCGATCAAAAACCCGATTGTTGGGACCACCCAGACTATACCGGGAACCACGTAGTGTATGGTTACATTTTAACGTGCATACGTATGTATGTTCGTTGAAATATGTATGTATACACTGTAAAAACATTGATTTGCAACGAAGGCAATTTTACTCATGGTATCAAAATAGAGTTTAATTTCATTAGATTGAGAGTTGACTTATATTTGTGAGCTGTTAAATTAGCCATCTGTACGTTTTCGTAGGTCACCCATAGGTACAATATATGCAAGAAGCATTTTCTTACAGGGAACAAAGTGTTCTTATACCTCCACAAAACACACTTCTTCCTTTAAACCTCTATTTAGAGACTTTCAGTCTTCACGATATCCCTCCTTTTGAACTGCAAATTTAGCCAAAGAAATTGTTTGAATATAAACAAAAGCCAATGTGCAATATACGTCATTCTATTGCCACAACTTCTAGTTTCAAAGTATGGCGGTCTAATCACGCGTTCCATCTCGCCTAAGCAATTGTTTCAAGGAAATATATACAGGAGATTATAAACTCTAGCATCGTAAGCTTAGAATTTCTTTTTCTTAGTAAGGGTTTCTTTTCTCGACCTACGGCCCCGGCGATCCATTTCATCTCTTCGAAGCATAAACTACATTATAGGCGTCAATTGTTAACAACCTCTCGATTCTCGTGAATTGATATGATCGATTACGTCGCTTATTCTCTCGCACTATTCGATTGTTTATTCGATTCGAGGCCTTCGTTTTTAATCATGTATTGGTGAATGTGATATGATATATTATTGTAACACCTACATATTTATTTTTCATAAACGAACTAAATACACCTAATGTCACTCGTAGTGTTTTTCCAATATTACTTGGGTTCATAAAACAGACGGGTCACCTGACAAATTATTGACTAGCCGTGACTTCAATCTGTCTGATGGGAAGCATAAGTAGAGTCCAAAAGTGGTCACTATACTCATTGTGAATGCAGATAATGCAACATAGTGACCCACACTTTGGGGGCCTAGTAAGATTCTTTTTCACCCCAAGGACGTACCAAGGATCATAGTGGAAGTAAACCGAACCGTGCTGGTAATGAACCGAACCGAACCGCTTAGTTCGAGAGCGTAGGTCTACCACCCTAAAACGGTGACATTAAAGGCTGGCGCGTATTGTCGTGTGGAGGGAAAAGAGACAGGAAACTCCATGATAAAAGGGCTCTGGTAACTGGACTCAAACTTGGTCTAAAGCAACAAATGAACTATTTAACACCATTACGTCGTCACATATGTGCCATAAATCCAGAAATTATTAATCCATCTATGATTAAACGTACTAATAAAGACAATTCTCACGCTACTCCTTTGCGAGTTGTACCACTCGTGCTAGCGTGATGATTGGTCACATAAATTATATTTTTAAACAAACAACCAATCACGGGTCAGTATGCATCGTACATCTACAAATACAATAGACATTTGAGGTTAGGATTTTGACACTTGCTTTTGATATCAATTCATCTCAAATGACGAATGTTATTAGGTTTCTTTAATATCTATTTTGAACTGTATATCTGTACAATAAAGTTGGTTATCGAGTGGAGAGCTGTGGGTGTGTCTTTTATCGGTTTATTGTTAAGGACAGTGTTCGTTTGTTTTGACAGTACGTGTACGGTTACAGGTGACTACGATTATGAGATTGTGTGGAGCGTTTTAGATCGAGAGATAACGGTGCGTACACACCGGCGTGTCAGTTGTAAGGCGTGCTAATAGTTGGGCAATTACACCGATGCGGGATAGATAGGCGGTTATAATTATGTGATAAATCTATATTTACTGCTATTGATACACTGAAAACAATATCCATCAACAGTCTTTTACAGTCCATTGCTGGACATAGGCCTCTCCTTAGCAAGGAGGTTTTGGCCTACTATTCGACGCTGGCCAGATGGGTTGGTTCAAGTTTTCCTTCTCTTTGTAATGATGTTGTCTTGTATACTTGGTCCCTTAGTCACCTTTTACGACACCCACTGGATGAATAGGGGTGGTAACACTGTGTATTCTTAATCCGTCATCACACGAACAGAAATATGATTAAAAATATGATTAATAATAAATATAGTGACTTGTGTAATATGTTTGGTAGAGCTTTTTTGCTGCCACTGTCTCTTTTTCTTTTCTTCTTTTTCTATATAAAATATTTAAAATTGTGGACTCTTTAAAGCATAAGGACGGGCATTAAAATTCCAAATTGTCGATGCCGTGCCAGGTTGAAGGCAAGTGGCATAGTCATCTATCAAATATTGGCTTTAAAATGATGCAAGATGTACGGATAAATTTAATTAATTCTATGAACGTAACCTATATTGTTTACCTCATAGACTTCTTTTAATATCCATGTACAATTTCCTGTATTTGCGACTACCTTGTCAAGGAAAGATTAGAGCGATCGACAGTATGTTGCGTGTCAATGCATTATAAACTTGTACGTAGAAAAAGAGGACTCACTTTTATAAGAAGTCTAAATATCATAAGAATATCGATTACTTTATCACTTGATTGACACGAATGAAAAATCTAATTTAACACGCAAAGGATTTTTTTTTACTGTTTCTATTTATTTATTTTTATTAAGAAAACCATACAAATTTAAGTATAAAATAATTAAACAGAGCCAATGACGAGTTTTCTTAGATAACTCTTATAAATAAACTTTTTCTTTTTATATATTTAATCTACCAAAGTGACTATTCTGCCTGATGGAAAGCATAAATTGAATCCAAGAGCGGTGGTCACCATATTCACTGCGAATGACGACAGTGCAATATGGCGGCCTAGATCGTGGTCTGTTGTGGCTTATAACTTACAGTTTTTTAAATTTTTTTCAAAACATTGAAGTGATCAAGCTGCATTTAAAATGATTATATATTACAATAAAATAAATGAGTTAAATAATGTTTAAGACACGTTCAAGTTTGATGAACAGACAATATATTTACTCATATTGTTTGTCGTTGTTACGGCTCGTGTGTCAGCCAGTTCGGTAAGCACACACCGCTAGCCGTGTCCGGCTGTACAACCGTATTTTTCTTCAGCCGTTAATGGCTAGATGCTTTGATAAGATAACACAAATGTTTTTAGTTTAATTATATACATGTTTGTGTTATACAACTATTAATGATTGTTGTTATGGTGGCTACTTGGGCGCCTCTGGACGAACGACAAGCACGAGCTCGTTTCAAGGATTTGAGTGTAGGTTAAAAATTGATTTAAAACCTTTTTTGTCATGTTTACAGAAATTATTGTTGAGACTCAAGTATCAAGATCACTTAGGTCCAGTTTTATTAGTTCTTGATACATTTTCAGATAGTTACAAACCATATAATACTGTTTGGTGGTCAGTCTCAACGGAGTCCAGACAACTGTGCAAGAAATATTATAGTGCACAAATGTGTACGCAAACACAGTGCACTTTCTGTTCCCTCCCTCTTATGATCCGACAGGTCGGTTATCTGACACGACTATGGTCACATCTGGCGCAGGACCGACGGCTTTACGTGCTCTCTAAGACACGGGGGTTAAAACCCCAACTGTCGAGCTCTGGGCTCAACAACATTTTATGACCCGACACGTGAATCGAACCCGAGACCCCTGGATCGGTAGTCACATACGCTAACCGTCGGATCAATGAAGCTGTTAAACTACTAATATATATGTCTTTATCCAAGACTTGCGAAACTGAATTCTGTAGTTTTCTGGCAGATTAGTCAACATTAGTCAATTAGGAGTTTTAAGAGAAGGTAGTAAAACTGGTCTGAAATATAGGAGGTTCTTTAATATTGTTTAGTAATAAGTTTCCATAGTCACATGGGAGGCTTTTGTTCAACACTGGATGACGGTAGGCTGACGATGATGATGACAGACAGACAGACAGGCATCAAATCAAAAAAGTTTCTTAGGTTTCTTTACAGAGTTATATAAATTACATATTTTCTTGCGATTTTCCTAAATATGTTTGGTGTTGGCGCAATTTTTATTCGTACATTCTCTATTATTCGTCAGTGCACTTCGCTTTCTAGATCTTTTTTTTTTGTCTTATTGGTGACTGCTTTTCTTTCCTTTCCCTATGTCCATTTCAAGATAACCTCTCGCGTTTTAATTTTCAGCCACTTCTACTCCATTTAGTAGATTTCCAATAGATCCTATCATCACTATGTATTGACAAGATGAAAGTAAGATGACCTGGTCATCCACACATGCATTCAAACATTCACGTTACAGCGTGTTTCGCAACTTAATCCTACCAGCATTCTCCGAAACTTAACAGTAAATGGTATTGCAGTTTAACAGCACAGTACACAAATCGAAACATAATTAATCTTAAGAAACACAGGATCGTGTACAATACGGTACAGATCGTCGATACAGCCTTAATACTCACCCACGCACTATTGTTTAAAGTTGCGCGTTAGTCTGCGCGCGCGCAGATACCATCGAACAACAAAAACAGTGCGTCTCTATAAGGACTGTGAATATCGTGCGATAGTTTGGATTTACTTATCTCTTCTGTATTGGGTAGGCAGACATCTAGGATAGCTGTATTGAGAACAGCTGTGGTCACAGGAAGTAAATTATTAAATAAATCATACTTTGTTCCATTGTCTTTTCGCATCTTTTTCAACCAACTGCCTGTGTGTCGTCAGTCTTCTTTGGGAGCGTAGTCATTTTCAAATGTAATAGAAATAAAAAGTAAATTGTAGTATTGTTTCTGAGGTAAAACATATAGCAAATATTTGACGTGAAACGGATAGACCACAGTGTCTCGAAGAATCTAAAAATCGCATCTTATTAATGTAGATGATGTTAAAAAGATTTAAGCCAACTAATAGGATACTATTAAATTATTTTTTATTACTTGTTATTCCTTCTTATTTACATTTAAAACAAGTGTGTGCATAAGTACCCTAACATTACAAGTAAAAACTAATTTAGACAATGCTTTTAAAACGAGCCCAAAGGCTGATTTAATCTCACTTGTAACAACGTACATAAAACTATTTACGCGTCATTATATCTATCAAAATGGCCGACAATTTGTTTTTACATGTCAATGTTGTACAAACACTTATTTTAAAATACTCGTGTTGTCAAAAAGCTGATTTTAATCTTCGGAAATTATCGAGTAATCGCCCGCATTGCGCCCGCGCCGGATGCTAAACCATAGCTTTATAATATTACAAAATTGTTATTACAACTGTCAAAAATATTATAATTCTTACTGGTGAGTAAATAAAGTTTATTTTTTGTAAAACTGATTACATTTCATTGTTTGATTTGTCTTTGTGTCATAATGGCAGTAACCTGTCATAGTGTGACATTTTCATAGATTAAAATCACGCTATTTAATGGCTGACCGATGGAACAGATGATAAAAAGATGGTTTATTTAAATTGTAGACCCGTTTTTTATCTAATGGTACCAGTTAAGTGTAACGCTATGTTTTTAAACTGTGTTAAGCTTATAGTGTGTACGGTATGTGTAGATTACTTAGTAAGTAGGTGGAAAAAAAAGGAATTAAAAGAAAAATTAGTTCTGGCTTCTAGTTTTACCGTTATACAAATAATGCCAAACTTTTAACATCAATATAAATCAAATGAGTTTAAACATAAAAGGTTTACCATTAGCCGCTGCAGAAAGTTTCTTTTAAAGCTTGCGTAGTGTCATGCGTTCTTTTTGACAGCTCCAGGTAATCTAAACGTTAGTTGAAGTCATGTCGGCAAGTGGTGCGTAAAATAAACTTGGTTTTGTTATGGAGAGCAGAATTATACGAGATTTAATTCTGAGTATTCTGTAAGTCTATACTACTGACATTGTGTTTGGAAATTTCGTTAAAGTTATGGATTCTTGTTCTTTAATTTTCTTCATCAAAACCACTATTTTAGTATTTTTAAGTTTTCAGAATAAAAGAAAAGTTAAGTAAATACCTATTTCGAAATGAAAAAAAAATGAATGAGAAATTAAAATAAACCATTAGTTAAACACTTTCTTCTTTTCAACAACCGACGCCATCTATCAATTATAGTTATATTTATAGCTAACAACCTGGCCAATAGAGGTCGCTATTCTCAATTTAAATTTCTTCGCGCCAACGATAATTTCTGACTTATGTGATTGCTGTATTTTGCTCAATACGATCGATCAATTTGCAAGGCGTTGCAATGATTTACAGGCTGGCGAAGGGTCGTGTCGATGTTGGATAGGACAGCTCACAGGTTGTAATTAATTTTGTTGTTTGTTCACGCCTCGTTTAGACTTAAACTAACAAAGAATACTTTTGATTTAAACGTTTTGTTAAAATATTATTTGTTACTGTATCAAACATGTTTGTGAAAGCGTTTATTTGAATAAAAAGACTTATAGGAGACAATTCTTTTGCAAGGCTTAAAAGCAGGTTTGTATGTGGACTTGGTATTTTTATTTATTTTTCTTAATTTATCACATATAAATGTGAAAAGTTCAGATTAAATTATATTAGAGACCTACATGAGAACCATTTCATGCAATTTTAATAAGTCGAAAATTCCAAGAAAGATCATATCGTCACATTATTGAAGGAAGTCAATAAAAAAGAACTCGGCAGTATTAAAGTAAAATACATTCAGACTATATGTCGGAATGTACAAAATAAGTAATGCAATTACCTGTTGGCAAATGTTGGCGATATGGTGCACTACAATCGGCTCACCGGCCACAATCTCACCATCGGTAATTTGGTAATAAAATGAAAATACGTTCGCCCCTTATCTATAATCCACTCTATATAAATATCCTGCACTATATAAACATTTAATAAAACCACACAGAACATCTCAACCACCACCTCGACCGACAAACGATTATAAACTTAAACAACATTCGATTGAAATTTAATAGTTATTATCCAATGTTAAGTACTCGTTCGATGGTTATAAAGACGAATATTGTTTAATCGTGAATGAGATATACGCCTTTCGCGGATTCGTTTCGATTTCGCGTGGCTGCAAATTTAATTTTCTTTAATAAGCTTCTTGTAGAGCGTACGTTTAAAAAAGAGCTTTGTTCGTAAATGTTTAACGTTTAAAATAGTGTGTTTGTGAATGCAGTGTTGGAAGGCATGTATCGCGATAGAGAACTTGTTCCATCGGCCCTGATGCAAGTGCCGATAGGCGCCCCGCCCATGCTTTTTTCGTGGTTTCTCCTAAGTAACAATGGGTTGATCTGCTAACTAAATAACGAGGGAGATGAATCTTGAGGAGGCGATGCGAGAACAATGTTCGCGTTTATTTTCTTCATGTGCTGATGGGATGGTTCGGAAACTGACACGTTTTGATTTTTATAGCGGGATTGTTTGATGGGAGGCTGCGGGAACTTGTTGATAGTTCATTCACGTTGTGCGTCTAAGTTATGCTATGGAACTGCATTCTTGGAATGTTTTAAGCAGGCATTCTAACAATTGTTATTCAATTAAAGAATTATGGAGGTCGATGTAGGGTTGTCTGGCGACATATTGTAGGTATTTCGTGTTTGTTTTAGCAGTTTACAGTTCTTTCAGTTCAAATATAATGGTCATTCAATGTTTTTCTTTTAAAATAATAAACTATTAAGATTTTTTTTAGGTTCATCATATGTTTATCATTTCAGACAGTAATCTATATCAAATTTCATTCAATTCCGTTCAGTCGTTCTCAGTGATTGAGTAACAAAAATCCATCCATCCATTTAAAATTTCACATTAAAAATGTTTGTATACTAATGTATACAAACATACTTGTTAATACAAGAAGTGTCATTCGAAGTTTTTAGGTAACTATTCATACATTAAAATTGAAATTTGTGTAATTAAGATTCAGTAGAGTGAAATATCTTATGACCAGGAAGTGATGTCTTCAAATCCCATCCAGGACACTACTAATAAATTATCTCTTGGGTAGTTTTTTCAGTTTTAAAGACAGCTGCCGCGTTTGAAATTACCTTGTATTATGAGGGAATTTACAAACAGACAGGAGACGGACATAACGAACACCCAGACTCAGAACAGCAATTTGTGGATCACACAGTGTAGTCACATGTGGGGCTTGAAACCACAAAACAGCACAGTGGTAAGCGAAGTGTCGACCACCACTACCACGGCCATCCATGCATATCGTTTGTGTACCAAAACATTTTTTTATAAACAATTAATTTTGACATAATAAAATAATCTCAAAAATACCAGTTACTGAACGCAAATCAAATACCTATATACTTTATCAATTATATAAGTCGACCATGTACTATAAATACATCGAGAACACAATCCCTTGTGGTAATCATGAGGAAACTTCCACACGAGTCTAGATGAACCATCAATACCCATACGAGTGGTACCTACCGCTCTTATCGATATATAGGACGTTTCATATTTACACACCGTTAAATTTGCTCCTTTTATCCTCTATATATAATTTAATTATGCCATAATTTTCCTGTTTCTTTATCGCACAACACTGGCTAATGTTGTTTATTACATCGGGCACTTAGTCTAACGTTTTGATTCAAGGTATCGTAGCGAAAAGGAAAACCGCTTGTATGTGACACATTCGTAATGTTTTTAGTTGTTACGGTTCAACGAAGTGTCTTAAATTAATAAGAATTACTTGTATGGTGACGGATTAAGAATATAGAGTGTCACCCCTCTATTCAACCTGTGGGTGTTGTAAGAGGCGACTATGGCAGCTTTCGCAGGACAAGAAGATGCAAGAAGAAAAACTTAATATAATCTCTATAACAACCCGTCCGGCCAGTGTGGTATAGTAGGCCAAAACTTCCTTGCTAAGGAGAGGCCTATGTCCAGCAGTGGACTGTTGAAGGCTGTTAATGATGATAATCTAGATTTTTTATCAAAATAATTTTTAACAAAATGTATGTTGATTCTGTCCACCTCTTTGTGGTCCTCTCCAACACTTAGATAACGGAATTCGATATATTACATGCTTATTTACTAAGGCACTTTTGTTAGTTTTACTTCTCACGAAATACATAAATCCTCAAAGTTAATATTGACCGAGTTCTAACTGTAAATAGATTATTTTTATCACTGTTTAGAATATCAGGTAGAATATTTTAGGCTTTTAAAGGGTCGGCAACGCACACGTGATGCCTCTGGTGCCGCAGGCGTTCATAGGCTGCGGTAACCGCTTACCATCAGGCGGGCCGTATGCTTGTTTGCCACCGTTGTGGTATAAAAAAAAAAAAAAAATCATTGAATTCGTTTCCTTGGTATTATTTTTAAATTTAATTTTTTTTTTTTTGTTATTCTGTGAAAATAAAATGACTGTACGAGTATATAAATATTAATGCAAATAAACTATAAAAACTACGTATTAGGGTGATAAAATTTTACACCTGTACACCATCGTCACTAACGGGAAAAGTGATGCACTTTGGCATAACTATTTGCGTATTAGATGAAATTAGTAAAAAAAAGGTGATAGCTAATATGAATCACAAATTCATACAATCACAGTGTTATTTTCTTCAGAAAAACCATCATTAATTTATTAAAATTATAAAATATATAAGGCAATTGCAAAGATATATCGCCTCTATGGCATTCCTCTATCGTCTTTATTGTGGAGTGTTCTAACGAGTTCTTCCAACTGGACCCACTTTCCCCCTTCCTCTACAGGACAACACATTGTCGCCTTGGAAATCACCGTGTTAGAATGGTAGACATACGTTCTCGAAGTTAGAACCTGGGACTCACTACCAGCGAACATGTTTCTCTCCCATTGTGATCCCGGGTCCCGAAAGCATGCCGGTACGATGTCACCATGTTGTATTGTTTAATGCTGTATTCGCATGGAAATGGTGACCACCGCACTTGGATTCTGCTCATGTTTTCTATTAGACAGAGTCGAGTTACTTGCGCAGTCACTGATTAAAAAAAAATGAATTTTAAAAATATAGTAACATTAATTTAATAAAATAAATAGAAAAAATAGCCACTTCATGTATCCATTTCCCTTTCTATTATCGGCAATTACCCATCAGAGCTGTTATAATAAGAGAACCTCTTATTATTATCTTATTTTTAAAAGATTTTAATTTTTGATTTTATTTTATCAAATTAAATTTTTGTTCGATGAAATCTTAACTAGTGCAGACTTAAAAATATAGATGGCGCTTATACGGAAACTAGCACCTCCATTTTTGTCTAAAGATTTTACTTTCTAAACTTAATCATTATGAAATTTACTCAATAAATACATACGCTTTCCTCTAAGAGTTCGTAGAGGCATATTGACAATTACATTTTGCCAACCACTAATCACGTAAAAGGGAAAAGCTTCGCGTAATAGAATTAATCGGCCATTTCAGGAATAATGATGGGAAAGCAATATATTTTAAGAGAAAAATAAAAGAAAACAATTATAAAGGCAAGTGTACACAATAACCCGAGCAGATCAGAGTAACATACTTGTAACTCAAACTTGGCAGTTATTCGGTATTCCAAGTCTAACTCTTCCAAGAATAACTCTGAGAAAAGAAACTTTTATTTGTTTTCTTCACAATGAAGAAAACAAATAAAAAAATCAGAGAGTAAAAATTCTCGTGTCACAGTTTTTGTTGCCATACTCCTCCGAAACGGCTTGACCGATTTTGATGAAATTTTTTGTGCTTATCCGGTATCTATGAGAATCGGCCAACATCTATTTTTCATCCCCCTAAATGTTAGGGGTAGTACAACCCTAAATATTTTTTTTTATTTTTTAGACAAAATTTTTAATTTCTATTTGTTTATGACACAACATACAAAAATACATATAATCCTCAATTTTCACCCTTCTACGATCAACCCTTATTTTTTAATAGCCATTTTAGTAATTTAATCATTTTTCATCCCGCTCAAATTACTTAGAAATAATTTATATGGCAAAGCAACGTTTGCCGGGTCAGCTAGTTAATATCTAAATAAACAATAAAATTCTGAGTGACTTCTCGTCATTGTTCTTAAAAGTGTATATTGACTGCGGGATCCCCAAAGTCAATTACTGAATATAAACGAAAAAATTAAAGCTCCAAAGGAAAATGTCACAATATTGTCGGCTCATCAGCATGATCCGTGTTCCATTGATCAATGGTGTTCGACGCTGTACAAACAAATTAGCAGCCGGGGGCCTGGCTCCATTCTTATTAAGAAATGAATCGGGCTCACTGGTTAGGGTTGTCAGGCAGTGAACAAAAACACCATTTATAAATATTTTTTTATAGTCTATTAAGTTTGAGATTTGTTATTTGCTTTTGTGTTAAAAAATATTGTGTATTTTTTATTAAATTAACACTAAATATTTTACTTAAAAACAGTAGCTAGTAGCATTTATTTTTTATTTGAAATATTGTGGTAATTGAGAGAAACTAATTTATTGATTTTGTAATATGTTTTTAATCGTTTCATGATAACGACATAGATTGAGCAGTGATTGGATTTATCTCCTAAACTATGACGTCATGCCTTAGTACATCAACATACAACAACATACCACAGGTATCGTTTTGAGGTTTGAAAAATTATGATTGACAATTAATAATCTTTTTCATAACATAATAACATCTAATAGTTTTTAAAAAGATTATGAAAATATTTATTCTACGTCAACAGTGTACGTGTACCTTGTCAATTTAAAATTTCTATTTTAATTTTATCTTCTCTGACGTGGCAGCCCTACTGTGTGCCCGTTGCGGCGCATATAAATTACGGATTTGCACATAACGTTTCATTTTTCAGAATCGCGTAATGTCCGCTAGCGACATCGCTGTTATTGTTATGAAGCGGATTCGTCGATATTTAGTAGCATCGACAATATTATCTATTTATCCTTAAATAAAAAATAAAAATAAATTACAAACATCAATCGGTTTTTGTTTGTTTCTCACCCTTTGCGTTTTACTTTTTAACCTTTCATCGGAGCATAGAAAAAACATAAGATACTTACACTCACAAGATAGGATAACTTTTACACTGCTTGCGTGTTCAAAAGCTTATTCGGATAGAAATGTAAGATTATTGTAATTGATTGTACTCATCATACAATTATTTGATCTGGATGAGAACTGAATCCACGACTCGCTACAAGTTAAAAAACCAAAAAAAATGTGTTAAAAACAAACAGAATAGACGGAATAAGTCATCAGCATACCTCCGTTTATTTCTGAACAAAGATCTCTCCCAAACAGCGTCATCCATCCCGATCTTAGGTAGTCCACATTCATTCCCTACATCCTGGCAGACATTTTCGCCAAGTCATTCTCATTTATATAAGAAAAATAAAAAAAAATAAAACTGTCAGAAAAAAGTGTAGTATAGTAGGTATTTTATCAGTCAATCTAGCTGTCAAAGTACAAGCTCTGCTTAGTTTGAAGTTAGATGGCGTTGTATTCGTATATCAAATGTATAAATGCCGCAACTTTTAATTGTGTCGACTTAGAAGTTTGATTTTTTCACTGCTCCAAGGGAGAGACCTAAGTATTTGATATTAAACGATCAATATCAAATACCGTGTCAAGTCATTATTATTTTAAGTGAATCCATAAACGCTTTTAACCCTTTTAACATCACAGTAATGTTGAATACAATCACAAAACATCATTAAGTTAACTGCTTAAAATTCGCGATGATGTTTCCCGCGCGATTTGTAAACATGGCGTCACATCCGGTGAGGCCGCGGCGGAAATTCGACCTCCCATCTTTGTTAGGGGAGGTGATGGAGTGTGATCTTGCTTGTCACTCTATGTGTAGGGTAGATGTATTGTATTTCGTGATTTTTAAATATTTTATATTACAAAACGTTTTATGGTTAAGGTATATAGGTATAATTTTTAGAAATTAAGAAAATGACAATTAAAAACGTATCCACATTTTTTTTTGTCTTTGCTCGTTAGTTAATTTCTGGAATTGAAATCACGGCATTTTGCATGTGGTTTCGTCTCACATTTATTTTATAATTGAAAATAATCATACATTTACATATTTAATGCCAATTTTAACATTTAAAATTATTTATTATTAAGTTGGAATTATATGAACAATGTACGCATGATGCGCATAAATTCAATGTAACAAAAAAGCGATATTTTTCAACGTTTCAGAGTATTGCAAAAATAATATTCATCAATCTAGGAACCAAAAAAACCGGAATTGTAACACTGGACTGGATTCTAACACTCAAAACACTGAATCTTTATTTTTTTGTTACTTTTAAATATTTTTTTTTTATTCTTTATTTACTACAATCTGTCTCCTTCGTGGGACATTCAGAAGTATGTTGGTTGGTGCTATCGCTGACTCGTTCAGTATGTGACCTGTGTCACATCCTCATTGTTTAAACAGTTGCATTTACTGTGATTGGATTAGGTCTTGGGGTATTTTGCGCTTTAATTGACTTAAATTATTAACTTTCAAATAAAATAAATGAAAATAAATAAGTAATTTTTAAGTTATTCAATCAAACAGCGGTGATTTACCAACCTCTGATAAACTTTAGATAAGTTTTTACGATTAGGTTAAGACACATATTAAAAAAAAAATAAAAAAAAACACAAAATACAGGGCAGGGCCAGAGTATGAGTAGATCATTGACCCTCATTGGAGTGTAACCACGAGTCGAAGCCAGTACTTCGACTCGTGGCTACACTCAGAAATTAGTACCTAACCCGAGACCTCCTGATCGGCAGTCGCATACACTAAGCGCTAGATCAATGAGGCAGTTATTTTTACCTTTTGTACTAACAGATAATCAATGGGAAATTCTCGAGGACAATGGCATTCATACATATGTATGTTGTTGATGTTTTGTTTAAAACGAAAATTTCCTTCCCCATTTGAAAACTATTGTCACATTGAAGGAAATAGAAAGGATAAAAGTATTATAAATATATGTATGAATAATATTTGGTTATTAACATTACAATAGACAGGATTATGATTCAAGGAAAAAGATATACATAGTAAAAAAAAAGTTTTTAATGAGAGTTCGGTATTAAACAGTATTTATAACGGGCGTGTTGGTCTAGTGCACTGTTTCCCATTTAATGGTACGCGTACCCCCAGGCGTACGTGAAATTGCATCAAGGGGTACGCAAGCAATCTCTTAATTAAAATATTAAATCCTTAAAATCAATACCTAATGATTATTTAATCCTTCTGTCCCGACTCCTTAAAGCTATTTGTGGTCGAGTCATTTTATTAATGTCAAATTAAATGTCACTTTTACATAAGTGTTCTTAGAAACCTATTTTCAATAAACGCATTTTACTTTGACTTTGACTGAGGGGTACGCAAGTTCAAAATCTTTCTTGAAGTGGTACGTAGAAAAAACTAATCGGGAACCTCTGGTCTAGTGGTTACTGATACTGACTGCTAAGGCAGAAGTCGTGGGTTCGATTCCCGCCCAGGAAAAATCTTTGGATGATAAGCACGGGTTTTTTTTTGTGTCTGGGTATAATTTAACTATAATACATACATATTTAGAAATGTATAAGAATGTTTATCAGCACTCTGGATACTATAGGCACGGGCTTTGCCTAGTTGGGATCAGACGACTATGTGCGAGGATATTATTATTCTCTATATTACAATTATAAACATATTAATTACAAAAGTAAAGCAAAAATACATATTTAAAAATATAAAAAATAGTAGACTACCTACATCGCTTTTCGGGACCAAGATATCGGTGGTTAGAGCTCCAAAGACAAGAATCTCCTTACTAAACGTGCCGTGTCAAGGAGGACTGACTTCTGCATCAGACCCTTTTTCTTTTTTTTTTTTAACGTGTGGAAATCCCCTCGGACCGGCACCCCACCGGGGTTTACGGCAGGGTGGTATGTTGGAATCAGACTAAAACCAGACGGTGTGCCACTCTGCGCCTGACATAGAAGGGATCCGGGAACAGCTGCTATTACGACATCCAGATCCCTTCTAGCATCAGACTCTTGATCCAACCGTCTAACGTGAGCCTCTTAAGGTGTTCGTCGAGGCTCTTGGTTATTTTTATTTATTACCGTACCTTTAATTCACAAGTCAGCATTTTTTTTTCTATATTAAGAACCTGCCAAAGTGACTCTCCTCTGCCTGATGGAAAGCATGAATGGAATCCAAGAGTTGTGGTCACCATACTCATTGCAATGCAAACAATGCAGTATGGTGATCCACACTATGGCGACCTAGTGAGATGCTTAGGGAATTAAAAGGCATGACAGTCATCGTGACAGTGTAAGGCTCACAGAGCTACCACGATAACTGTCACCTCTACATCAATGGGCCTCCGGTCTCGCACTCACCGACGAAACACGACAACACGGATGCTATCACTGTAGGTTGGTCTTCTGTGGGAGGGTAGTACCACGTACTGTACCGGTCGGGCCGGTCCGCTCGTGCTGCAATCAGTGTGGCTCTACTACCTAGGAGATTTATCCCATCATTAAATGTTATACAAATGCTAATCTACCACAGTCTAGCATATGTTTAACATTTAAATGCCGGACCGGCGGTTAGCTTGTGACTATTGAGTTTCAAATATTTTGTACCGGTGTAATCACCTGCTATCAAGTAAAAGACAAGACTATGCCTAAAAGGCACAACTTCGAGTTCTACCATCACCTATTCACCAGCTATTGCCTATAATGACTGTGAAAATCGTTATAAGCTTTTACGCAATTGAAGGGAAAGTACCACGTTGTAAAAATCATGTATGATAGAAAAAGGGTAACGTTCATAAGATATATCTTTTTATACTTAAAGTCTTGACAAAAAAATATATTAAAAAAGCATTTCTAAAGATAAATATCTAAGAGTGCCTATATAACTTTAAAACAAAACGATATTCCCTTAATTTTTCTAAATAGAAAGGTACATTCGGGGAAAATCGTATTACGCTGAGAAAAATATAATTAAGCTAATTGGAAAAAACTCATTTAAGATATTATAACTCAAGCCTTAATGTCTCAGCCGTTTCGTTAATGTTCTTGCATCCGATTGTAACATAAAAATTGTGACGTTTAAAATATTAGAAACGACTTGGTTTAAGTTTTGCCATTTTAGCTTTAAAAGTATTTATTTTTTACACTTAAGACACATTTGGCATGTAGGTGAACTTATGGGTAATACCCGACGTAATGTCACGGGTATATTCGACCAGTTTACCTTTGGTGTTCTGAAATAATAGGAATTAGATGCATTTGAATTAGATGCAGTTTATTAAACATACAAACAAAAACATTCTCAAAGTATTCTAAATATGTGTAATGTATTATATATAACAATCGTATATTGTGTACATGGGCGCTGCCAGAATTATTTTCAGGGGTGTGCGTCTACGCTTATATACACTACGAACCAGTATAAAATATACAATTATACAAGGTCTTTATTTACGAAATAGATATTTTTAATGAAAATTAAAGTAATCACCCATACAATTATTATCTACAAGCAGTTGGACGAGAGGCAAAAAGTTCTTCAAAGGCATTTTGTAGTGCCTCTCGGATAACACGACACATCTGCTGGTGTATTCGAGAAAAATAAATTAATTTCTTTTATTTTATTTTCTAACAGGGGGATGCAAGTGCAACCTCGTACACCCCCTCCCAGTCCCCCCAAATTGTACCTACGCACATAAACACATACATGTATAAAAATATACCTATATAAATAATAATAAATCATTTATAAAATATTTATTTTTCATGAATTTACTTCTTGATGTAACATATTTGTTTCTTTATCATTGATGTCTTTATACTATCACACCATCAACAGCCTTTTACAGTCCACTGCTGGACATAGGCCTCTCGTTAGAAAGGAAGTTTTGGGTTACTGTATTACAATGGTCAGACGTATTGGTATAATTTTTGTTTCAAGTTTTCCTTTTTTCTATGCAGTGCTGTCGTCTTGTGTAGATTGCTCTCTGAGTCGGCTTTTACTACATCCAGGGGATGAATAGGGGCGGTGACACTCCGCCAGCATACCCTGAATCTATATACAATAAATAGCACTATTTTAATAATATAGCAGGGCTTTACAAGAAACGATTCTAGAATCAGAGTAGCGCTTAGCACAACAATTTAAGTGACTGTCTTTTGATAGTTTTTACGTAGAACTGTAAAAAAATACAAAAACTTTAAACCAATTTCTTAAACTTAACTAATAGTATTGTTTGTCTTGTTTTCAGGTAAGTGTAAACAGCGGTATTTAGTATTGACAACCTGCAGTATAACGTAAGTATTGCTACTAACTTAAAAAAAAACGTCCGTTTTAATATTATACTAATTAAGTTAGTAGAGCCACGCTGATTTCAGCACGAACGGGCCGGCTCGACCGGGGTAGTACTACCCTCCCACAGAAGACAAACCTAAAGTGCCAGCATTCGTGTTGTCGTGTTTCATTAGTGAGTGCGAGACCGGAGGCCCATTGATGCAGGACTGACAGTTATCGTGATAACTATGTGAGGCTTACACTGTCACGATGACTGTTATGCCTTTTACGTCCCCAAGCGGGGTGTGAAAAAGCATCTTACTAGGCCGCCATAGTGTGGGTCATCATACTGCATTGTCTGCATTTGCAATGAGTATGGCGATCACAACTCTTTGGATTCTATTCATGCTTTCCATCAGGCAGAGTTGAGTCACTTTGGCAGGCTTTCCATATAGAAAAAAAAATCAAATTTAACTGAGAGTTACATCAAGTTCAATTTGTTAAAAATAGAGTGTAATTATTGAAATCCATTAAAATTTAAATATACACATAAAAAGAAACACTTGAATCAAGAATTTTCTACCATTCATAAGTAGAAAATACAAATAAAACTGCTGGCAACACAACTGCTCACGAAACAGCCCGCATAAAACACCTAAGCATACGAGTTTCCACATAAAATCATTAAAAAAAGCGTACACAACAAACTTCAAACTCAACAAGAGATACTTCACTTCGTTTAGCTTAACTATTGTTCGCACCCGACGTCGCCTGCACATTATGCGCCGCATTTCAATTGTCTCCACAGATTAAAAAGTTTGTAAACATGTTAGCTCTTTTGTTGTTTATTGATTTCACTGGGTTTTATTTGTTTGTAGCGTGTGTTACTGGCTGTATTGTGATCGCCTTTTAATGTGATTAAAAAGTTAAGAAGTAGGAAAAAGAGTGAGGTTGTATTTCATTGTTTTTTTTAATGGTAGCCTTGTGCTTTTATAATTGTTTCCTTGCTAGTGTGCTATGAAAAATTATGATATATTCGTGAAATATAATTGTAGAATGTCTTATATTATACAATAACATTCAATGACTGATATCGCACGGAGAATCAGTATGCTGAAGTGAAAGTGGGCCGGCCATGTCTCCAGACAAACCGATAGTCGCTGGAGTCGAAGTTTACTAGAGTTGAGACCATGATTGGGCAAATGTAGTGTAGGGCGCCCTGTGGTGCGATGGACCGACGATGGCTTGAAGAAGATGGCTGGCAGCGGATGGATGCGAATTGCTTAAGACTGGTTGGCGCTCCTTGGGGGAGACCTTCGTTCAACTGTGGACGGCGATAGGTTGATTTGACAACTTCAATAAGATATATACTTAGATACACGAAAAATAACAAGATCATCTAGTAGGTACTATAAACGTTTGTATTGCCTGACGTTTCGACTAGATTGCACTAGCAGCAAAACCCATAATTATGCACAATCAAAAGTCATAGCACACCAAAGCTTGAAAGGTAATAAAATAACAAAAAAGTTTTAATAAATACATAATACCTTCATAATAAGTATTAACTTACAATAGTTGACAATTCCACGAAAACATCGTCAAAGACAATAAATTACGAAACAAATTCCACCCGCCATCTGGGATAATCCGTCTTTGCTCGTAGTTCTGTCGGTACATCCCCTAATCGCCTAGGATCGTGCCTTACCGGCCGGTCATAACCGTGCCCAGTGAGGAAATTAACGAAATACGTGTGCCGTATACTAAATGAAACGTCGTATGTATACTTCAAAACGTATAGATTGTTATCTATGGTGTGAGGAAATATGACATTGCATACATTATATTTGTATACTTTTTATTAAAAAACCTGTAGAAGTGACTCTACTCTGCCGGATGGAAAGCATGAACAGAATCCAAGAGCTGAGGTCACCATACTCATTGTCAATACAGACAATGCAGTATGGCGACCTTTTCTCGCCCACCTGGGGAAGTAAAATGCATGACAGTCACCATAACACAGTGTGAGGCTCCCATACTTACCACGCTAACCGTCACTCCTGCGTCAATGGGCCGCCGGTCTCGCATTCAGCAACGAAACACGACAGGACGAATGCTGTCGCTTTAGGTTGGTTTTCTGTGAGGGGGCAGTACTGCCCCGGTCGCGAGTAACGCTAAAAATTGATTCATATTTGTTATTAAAGGGATAGATTTTCATTTGAAATAGTATATAGATTACTTTTTATTATTTTTTATGGTATACAGACACAATTAATAAAAGTTTTCTAATAATTTATTTAACTAGCTTTAAATAATTAGGTAGATGACTGTATCGTAAATAAATACCAATGTCCACTTCATTAAAACTAATATCGCGAAACATCCCAGAAAATACAATTAACATAGTTTTTTATTATTATTTATAATTTCAATCAACTATACAGTGAAATACATATATTGTTCAATTGAGTAGTCTAAAACAGTGAAGTCACAATTTGGTATTTAGTACATTTTTCATACAAAATTGTCGTTTTGACAGATGATAAAAAGTAACTAATTTGACTAAGGTGTCATCTAGCCTATTCTTGCTATTATTTTTTTTTATTTTCCTAGCTTAAAGGTACGACACGACGTGATCACAGTCTATTGTAGTTAGCAACAGTTTTTAGCGAGACTATAGGCCGAGCACCATCACAAACTGTCTTTTTAAATACATTTAAATACATATTGATCAGTATTGACTAACTTCCCTCATTTGCTCTGCATTTCAGCATAAGACGTGTGTCTTTTTTTCTCTTTCAAAATCAACAGCGTTTTACAATCCACTGCTGAACATAGGCCTCTCCTTAGCAAGGAGGTTTTGGCCTACTATACCACGCTGGCCAGACGGGTTGGAAAAGGGTTTGTTTCAAGTTTTCCTTCTCTTTATAATGATGTTGTCTTGTGAACTTTGTTCACTTAGTCGCCTTTTACGACACCCACGGGATGAATAGGGGTGGTAACACTATATATTCTTAATCTGTCACCATAATTTTCTTTTTATACTTGCATAATAAAAACAACTCATCGTCGTCTTCTGTTCTTTCTAACAAAAGGAACAAAAGTAATTCGCTATCACTTTCTCAAATACGTCAGATGTTTTGACTCCCAGAATATTCGGAACCAACTGGAATACGATGCTACAGTTTGCAGTTGAGTTCGAAATCATGACGAAATACTACACGAGGCGACGACGTGTAGCCGTGACATAACGAGGCGACAAATCCACTGCTTCTGCAGTCAGTCACTAGCTTGTACCTTCAGGGTTCCGTTCCTTAAAAGAATAAAATAAGCCAACATAATCAAAACACTTTTTTGCTAGTCTGCCTGTTTAATTATGCATCGAATCACGTAAAGATGCTATGATATTAAAAATTATGTGGAAAATAACTCGACAGAACAACTCTCAGTGCCCAACAAAAGACAGGATTGCATCAATTTATAAACAGAGGTACGTACAACAAGAAGGCAGTATCGAGACGTCGCGATAACGCCGTGATCACGTAACGCTATCGTCCGAGTCACATTGTTCGATATCAACGCAGTGCACTTTCGTTCGATACGTAGGGATGTGACGTGAATAATAATATCTTGGTACATATATTTATTTTAATCAAGGCATCATAGACAAAGATCTGTTGGGATGACAGTAAGAGAGGGTAAGACGGACGCTTGAGTTAAGGCTAACAGACAAATACATATTTTAAATCATGTAAAGTTTGAGTTTCGAACACAATAATGTAAAATGGAGGGATCTTTCTATCTTTCACTATGTTATTTAAGGGTGTTATGCTTTTTATGGTTTCTTGAAAAGTGAGGTAACTGGGGTATAATATAGTATCTGGCAACACTGGTAAGGTGCATACTATAGCCGTCGAAATACAGTTTTTTGTAAGAGGATCCTCCACAATACTCATGTTATTAGTTTTGAGTTTTTTGACCATTTAAAATTATACTGCTGCGATATAGGGGTATGCTATCTTATAAAATAGGCTTCTGTGCATTTGGTAGAAGCTACTCCTCGAACTTTCAACTACGTTTCTACTTACTACCGCACTTTTTAATGTCGTGATGTTACAAGGACTTTCTTAATAAACACTCTATCCATTGAATCTGACCGATTCTTCCAAAGATAATGTCGTTAAATATCGAAAACGTTGTAGTCTTATTTTTTTTCTTAATAATTTTTAGTATTACTATGAATATAACTAAGCTATGACGCTCTGATGCCTTGAAGCAAACCGTGACAGTCGTGAAGCTTCGTAAAGAAAGAAAGGAAACAAAAAAACACTACAAAGAGAAGGAAAACTAAAAAAAAAGCGACGTGATATAGCAGACCCATACCTCCTTTCAAGGAGAGGCCTCTGTCCACCACATCCATTTAACAGCCTTCAACAGTCAAATTCAAGGTTCAAAAAAATAAAAGAAACAAAGTATTACGAAACTCTTGTCTAAACGAAACCTTATTTTTTAACTTGTGGAAACCCTCTCGGGCCGTCGTCCCACCGAGGTTTACGGCGGGATGGTGTGTTGGAATCGGATCGACTAAAACCACACGGTGTGCCACTCTGCACCTGACATATGAGGGATCCGGGAACAGCTGCTTTTACGACAACCAGATCAGCTACACGGAGGCTAGCCTAACCTAAGAAATCAGCTTGGCTCAAAGGTAGTCGAGCCACGCTGATTTCAGCACAAGCGGGCCGGCTCGGCCGGGGCAGCACTACCCTCCCACAGAAGACCAACCTAAAGCGCCAGCATCCGTGTTGTCGTATTTCGTTGGTGAGTGTGAGACCGGAGGAGTGTAAGCCTCACACTGTCACGATGACTGTCATGCCTTTTACGTCCCCAAGCGGAGTGTGAAAAAGCATCTGACTAGGTCGCCATAGTGTGGGTCACCATACTGCATTATCTGCATTTGCAATGAGTATGGTGACCACAACTCTTGGATGCTATTCATGCTTTCCATCAGGCAGAGTAGAGTCACCTTGGCAGGTTCTTAATATAGAAAAAAAAAACCTAAAAAGATAAAGATTAAACCCATTTCTTACTGTTTTACATTTTTTTTTGCCTTTGTGCCTAGTGAAATTTCTCTAAAATGAAACACCAATCCGTTTCATTATAATATATATATACATATATAGAACGAAATCAATATGTAGTAATGATATTTATATTTTAAATTGGTTACATGAGATGACGCAAATATATGATTTTCAACCAAATACGATGAAACACGCTTTGAGGAAGGAAAGTAACTTTATCACTCATTTGTATCGCATCCACCATTCCAACAGTTAAGAATACAAGGAAGTCTGATAGAATTGGATGATGTACTCCAATTCATCAGAAACATATCTACGTTCCGCCTTAATTCATCTTGTAGTCTAATTATGATTGCATTGATGTCATTAATATAAATACTGCCTTTTATGATACATACATGACGATTGTAAATCTATATAAACATTACTAGATTCCTAATTCAAATAATAAAAAAATAAAAAAATTTTTTATTATGTGCCAGTATTTAAAATTGTTAACACATTGTATATTAATTATTGTATTTTAATATATTATAAAAACTCATATCTATGATTGTATTTTCGAATGGACACTGATTTTTACAAAATTTATCGCCACATCATATTAACAGCCTCTAGTAGTCCACTGCTGGACATAGACCTCTTAAGCAAGGAGGTTTTGGTCTACTATACCACGCTGGCCAGACGGCTAAGGATTTAATCAAGTTTTCCTTCTCTTTGTAGTGATGTTGCCCTGTGCAGCTTGCTTTCTTAGTCGCCTACTACAACACCCATGAGGTTAATAGAGATGGTGAGACTACATTCTTAATGCGTCACCACACGGAAAGTGATAAGATATGTCTAACACATAAGATTTATGACAAAATATATCTATTGATGTTTTTTAATTAGAGCATTAAGGAAGACACGCAGTAAAGTCACACATAAATTACATAATTCAAGTTCGTATCGTGGATGGGGACCACACCTGACTCTCTGAGGTTTGATATCTTGTTTTATGCTCGAAACAACAAGTGTATGTCAGGCTAATGAAGATCTGTTGAGCCAAGAATATAATGTATTAATCTGATCCTACAGTAGGTATTATAAAATTGAATGTAAGTCAACGTCACACTTTCAATTCACAATTATTTACAATTACGTGACGCGTCAAGGGTTGAAATGAAACTGCTTGTGGTCAATACCATACCTTAGTTTTTCAAGGATTACAGTTGTGTCTTAAGGTTACAATTATCCTTGCTTTCTCGTAAATATTGCGACAATTTCAGTTTGATTTTTTTGAGGTACTTTACAAGCATACAAAAAACGGACACAAGGAACATCCAGAGTCAGAACAACAATTTGTGGATCACACAAAGTGTTGTCCCATATAGAATCACAACACTCAGCGAAGTGAAGAGCGGCGTGGCGACCGCCACTAGGCCAATCGTGCAGGCAAAACTATTGACTATGTGACTACTTTAATTGTTTATATTTAATTGATTATTAGAGGGTTGGAGGTAAAGGGTTTGAGTGACCCTTACTGTTTAGTGATGAAGTTCATGAAAACATCGAACAGATAGATAAATTGCCACCCTTTAATACACCAACAGAAATACTACACATAGAAGAAACCAAATCTTCAATATATAAACTTCGTCAGTTACCTATAACTATGAAGGTAATGAAAGTCATGAAAGGTATGTTAAGAGATTGCAGAATTTCAAATTGAATTTTGAATATCCACAGTGTCGAAAGCTTTGCTAAAGTCAAGTAAGGCAAGTATTGTAATATTTTTACTGTCGGTCGAAAAATCGTAGTTGATAATTTTAAAAAAAGATTTATTTGAAAATGGTCGAGGTCTTCAAGGAATTTGGATAGGAAACACAACAGATATAGGATGGAAATCAGTAAATGAGATTTTATCGGAATGATTTTCAATTTTGATGAGTAATATTCCATAAACTTATTGAGTTAAAATTGGAGCTTACAGCCCTGCAGTGCTCAAGTTACAGACGATAGTGCATTGTCCGCGATAAACTTGTTATTCGATGATAAAGAGAAAGCGGCTATCAGAGCTTATTTGTAAATATATAATTAGTCATACTAAGGTGACACTATCGATATATGTCTTTAAATTTATTAACACTCTTTACTAGGTTAACCAGAAACTATTAAAAAAAAACAATTGACAAATACGGAGCGAGGTAGTTTAGCTCTCAAGCTGAAGAAGTTGGTCTTCATCCACGGCGTCATAGTATTTAAAGTTGCCGTGTCTTTTTGCGATACAAGTGCAAGTGCTTAATTAATTATTAAACTATTTGGACTTAAAACAAATCAAGTATTTTAATAAACGGGTTTATTTAAAACTAGCCTTTGCCCGCGACTTCGCTCGCGTGGCATTTGGTCTGCCACATTTAGTTTCGTAACAGATTACTTTAATTTTTTTTTAACATACAAATAATCCTACGGTAACTCAATGGTTAACTTGCTAGCTTTGTGTAACTTCAATGGTTTAGGCAACGTACGCCAAGATAACTGTCAGAAGCCAGATTTTTTTTCGACTTAATTGACATGTATGGTTTTATTACAACCAAAATTACATAAAATCATTCCAAATTGTAGCCTATATGTTATTCCAATGTATAACCTACATTACTATAATATTAGTAGGGTTATAACTACTGGTTTTTATTTGTTCTGTTCCTAGGTGTATCTGGCTTCATCTCTAATTTATATCTATTTAAAAATGTATAAGTATGTTTATTGGTAAATTAGTTATCATAGTACGGTTCTGCCTAGTTTGGAAACAGACTGCCATTTGTAAAATGTACGAAGTTATTGTTATATAATTGTTATATAATATGTTGTATAATTTTATTTTACATTCATCTTCATCGTAAACCGTTTTTAACAGTCCACTGCTGGACATAAAGCTGGCTTCGAAAGGATGTTTTAGTGTTCTATACCACGCGGGCCAGACGGGTTGTCGTTGTTTGTAGGGGTTGTTCAAGATTTTCTTTTAGCAGTGATGTTGTCCTATGTAGGTTCTTGCCGTATTCGCTTCTTATGACACCCAGGGGATGAATAGGGGTGGTGGCACTCTCCAATCCGTCAATTTCAGATTATTATTTAGAAATTTCTATCGCTTTTCTAGATGCAACTAATTTTACAGAAAGTGCAAGTTAATTAAGAAACAAGACACAAAACATAAAATAAAAATATTTCAGACGTGGCATAGTACGAACATATCACAAAATTTAACTAGTCAAAAATTAATCACTGAATTAAAATCTGTGGTATATCATAAATGAAAAGAATTGTTAACAAGCACTGAAAAATTTTAAAGTGGAAACGCGTTAGACGACTTTTCGTAGCGGAAAATCCTATGGGTTCGGGTCAGTTACAAAAAATAAAAATAAACAAATATAGATAAATATACTTTAATTAAAATGTTTTAACTAATAAATAAACTATATATACATATATACTCGTATTTTTATATTTGTTTCTCGGAGTACCGATAGATATGAAAATAAAATTAATGTTAATAATAAAAAAGATATGAAATTTAAATTTTTAATATTAAACAGTTGGAAATTTCAAAATATAGGTTTAAGATATTACTTCTGTCGGCAGTCCTAATGACTACCTCCGTTATTTTTTTTATTTCTTTTAACTGTGGGGGGAGCGATTAAATAAGACACCTAATTATAATCGACTCCACGGATGGCGAGTGGCTTAAGTGGTCACCACGCCGCTCTCTACTGCGCTGAGTGTTGCGGGTTCAAATCTCACACGGACAAACACTTTGTGTATTCCTTAAACTGTTACTTTGAGTCTAATAGTTCTTCTGTCCGTTTTATGATTGTTTATTAAGTCCCCCGCAACACAGAAAATATTTCTAAGGTTGTCTTTTTTTTTAAAAGAATAGAAAGAAGTGAGTACTACCGCACAAGGACACCTGTAACTCAAGAGGCTTTTTGACGACTTTATGACCCACAACGGCGTTTAGGCCTTCGGTGATCTCACTTACTCGATGATACACTTAACTCCGGTTTTGTGCAAGGCCCAGGTTTTATCCACTCGAGCAAACTCACATATATTGTGTGCCAAAGCATGGTTCTCGTTTAGTTGAGGTAATTTTAATATCTTAACTTTATTATAATCTAACACAGTACTACTATAAGTTTAGGAAATGCTGAACACTTTAAGATGAGTCGTGCCGATTGTATAGATCAACTTGTAAGGTGAAATCAGCGATTCAGTTTTTTATATGTAACAAAAATATATTTGAGGAATGAGCATTGAGATCGTTGTCTCAGAAGCAAGTTGAATATAGAACTCTCCACTACACAAGGTGTAATTTATTCTTAGACTTTGTATCTAGTACCGATAAGGTTATTATATTATGTCTCGTTCATTTTTATCTGTCGAGAAACTTAACTGCACTGCACTCACTGATAGTGGCAAAGAAATATTATCATTTGAATGTACCTAGAGGGAATGAACAAAGAGTTTTAGTGAGTATATTGAGGTCAGACGTAGAGTTGTACTTGATACGTAGAACACTATTTTTATAGGTTCAATTAACATTTACCGTTTAATTGAGCTTAAAATTGTATCGAGCCTGATACTGTGGTCTTTGTCAAGGGTTAAAGTGACAGGCCGCGTCAGTATTTTTCTTTTTTTACTACAAAGGCAACGCCCACATTAGGAATAAACCCTGTTTTTTTTCTGTATTAAGAGCCTGCCAAAGTGACTCTATTCTGCCTGATGGAAAGTATGAATCTAAGAGTTGTGGTCACCATAGTCATTGTAAATGCAGACAATGCATTATGGTGACATTTACCATGACAACTGTTATCCCTGCATCCATGGGCTTCCGGTCTCACACTCACCATCGAAACACGGATGCTGTCGCTTTAGGTTGGTCTTCTGCGGGAGGGTAGTACTGCCCCGGTCGAGCCGGCCCGTTCGTGCTGAAATCAGCGTGGCTCTACTACCTCTGAAAGTGGAGAGCGAAGTAGAGAGCGGCGCGGCGACCGCTTAAGCCACTAGGCCAACGATACAGTCAGTACTAGTACTTAAGAAAACGACACAAATACATTTGTAAATCAATAATCAAAACAGGCCCTCTAGAAATTAAAATATCGATGTATGGCGTAATAACATTCTAAATCTTACCAAATAGTTTCAAGAAGGCTATTAAATAAATATTGTGTCCATAAAGTACAGCTGAAAATGAACTAAAGACAATACCATTAACAATTTTAAGTACAACAAAAGCAATTAGGTGTGACAATGTTCCATTTAGGGGTCGTTACGTTAGGGGGGCGTTCGTTGTGAAAAAATCGCTATAATCTGGCGATCAGTTAAGGTGGTGGAATGGGATATAAATCAGTCGTATCAACGTTGCCGCCTCTGTCAATAGCATTGAGGTGGCCATTATATTCGATTTCTATGGATACACCTATCATAAATAATTAATTTTTATTCTTGTTGGTTCTCGTTGTGAATATGTATTAGATGTTATGATATTGTTGATGATATATGGATTTTATTTTGAGAGCTGAGGGAACAAGAACAAGGGTGTAAGATAACAGTAATTGTAATACTTTAATTTGCTTGTTGGTTTTATCTGTGGTCATAATAACTGCACTGCTACTTCAAACTCTTACGTAGCAATCATGACAGAAGGCTTCGGTCCTCTTACAATTTTCTCCTTCTTTGTCACTCTCATATGTCTGAGTTTGTTGGCTCAACTTTTTTCGTGCAGTCCGTTCTTTTCAGGTCAGGATGGCCCCCAGCGCTTTTTCATTAAAAAAAGTGATGCAGTATCTACCGAAAAAGCTGGTAGAATCAACTAATGCATGATTGTCATCTTATACTTGTTATGGTATTTATATGTGTATATATGTATTTATATAAATTAATTTCTACTTAAGTATATGTTTGTATTTATGTATAAATTTTAGTGTTTGTTAAGTATTTTTATGTGGGCTTCATTTATTACATACCAACATCACCTGAAATGCACCTATTTCCTATTTTCTCTGCATCACCCTAAGGTTGGTAGAGAATACCTTAGGTCTTAGGTCCGTCTATATACTTAAAGTAGATAATCTATAATAAATAAATAAATAAATAAATAAAAGGTATTGTTCAAATATTACGGATAGTTCAAAAGAGAGATAAAACGTATTCAAAATAAACTATTTAATACTGAGTAAAAGAAATACCTCAAATAAATTTTTGAGGGTTAACATTTTCAATTGAAACATGCACTGTAGCCTAATGTTGGTCATTTTAGCTCTTAATAAAACTGCCTGTCTGGTACACGAGTTAAACTGCATTCTGTCAAATGTAAACACAGTCTAATTGAAGTAAGTATTCTGCAGAAATTAATATTGATTAAGTCTTATCCACATAATACCGTCGTCCGTATGAAGTCCATTATCGAGTGGTGGAGATCGGGTGGATAACGCTCATAATTTGCAATAAATATAACGGCGGAGGTGTCGACGCCTTTTGTTGCCGGGTTCGATTCCTGGTTATGTCGATTTTGAGTTTAACTCGATTTTAGATAGTCAGAGTTAGTGTTTTGTGAAAAATTATTGAGATTTAATAAAGAGATTGGTAATGTGATGTTATTACAGTGAATTGTAAGTGTTATTATTTGACTACGTTGGGATGTATATGGAGTTGGGGAATACCCCAGTTCTGCTATTCATACGCAAGTTTTCATTTCTATTCTATTTACGGTGTACAAACATACTGTTGAGTTATATATAAATATTAATATATATAAAAACAACATCAACTAGATTTTATTGCAGCTGTAGTGAATGTGATTGTTGTGGTTGAAATCTTGGGTTCCATTTCCAGTTCGGATCAAATGTTTGTATGATCTTCAAATATTTGTTTCGAAGTTTGGATGTTTTCTATGTATAATATGTATGTATTTATAAAAAAAGTACATACGTATTCTACCAGTCGGTCTAGTTATAATAGTACCAGCTCTGTTTAGTTTGAAACTAGAGGGCGTTGTGTGTCAATTATCCAGAATATTTATTTTAATTTTTAGCAGAAATGACAGTACTCCATTCTGTTCAAGTTATGAGGCAACAAACTAGTCCTGATAAACTCTTGAGATTGATTACTAATGATAAGTAAAAGTGATTGAAAGAATAGGATAGTAAAGGTTCCTGAAGGTGGAAACTTAATTTTTGCGTATGGTTACCCATCCAAAAATTACTGACTGTATAAAAGAGAGTAACAAATGATACGACCTCAAATAAATTCGAGAAAATGATAAACAAATGACACTTGTGATGCCGATAGTCACTCATCTAAGAAGTGTGATATCCCTCCCCTGAAAATTAAGTAAACAAAGGTCAGTAAATCTATATTTTATCTATATATTAATACGTGAAGCACAAACTTTAGACCCCTTTATACGAAAATTGCACGGGCCGAAGAGTATGAAATTTGGTACACTTATAGTTTATATGTAGGAGAAGTGCAGAACGCTAACCTTTTTCTATAATAATGCTCATAAAGTACATCAAATCAATAAATAAAACATTACACACACTACCGTGCATTTGACACACACAAACAAGTATTTGCTACATGCATACATACTCTGTGGTCAAATTGTTTCTTTTGTTCATCATTTTGTCTATACACATACTATACACATTCAGTACTGACATAGACATAGATTACTGTTTTATATGTTTACTGTGGTCTTATTGAATGTCAAACAGAAAAGTTTTATTTGCTCCACTTAATATAAAAAATACCGAGTACCACGTGAGTAATGTACCTAAGCTGTGTTTAATTATGGTTAAATTTCGACCAGTAGGCGACCACTAGTATTGATAAAAGTATCTGACGATTCTGAAATAAATTTACAACATTGTAATTTGATCGTGATGTCTAAAGTCGGTAGATGTCAGGTTATCACAAACGTGTATTTTAGGCATTGGTCGAGACTAACCAAGGACTTACTTTGTTAAGAATTGAGCAGTTGTGTACCGATAATTTAATAACTGACATGTCTTCATGTTAAGGAGATGTTATAGACATCGCTGAAGTGGTCATTCGACGTTGGCACCGTGTGATTATTGGACAACTATTTGACTGTCTGAGTAGCGAATAACCAAATGTTTATATGATCTGTAAATATTTACAAAAAAAAGTGTATAAGTATTCTATCAGTCAATCTAGCTGTCATAGTACAAGCTCTGCTTAGTTTGAAGCTAGATGACTTTGTGTGTGAGACGTTTGAGAATTTGTTAATTACCGAACGCATCCTAAACTTTCTGTTACGACCTTCCGTCCCTTTTCACAAAGTCACTACCATAGCCTGTAAAAGAAGATATATTTACATTAAAAATATATTTAATATTAGGAATTGAGGTGATTGTTTCTTCTCAACCTTGGCGCATCTGACATCGATGTTTAAATATGCATTTCAAAAGATAAAAGTTCAATGCTCTCCGTATTCTCAACATAGAGTAAAAATTAAATCTATGCAGATACGATTGAAATATTGGGTCAGTACCTAGACCTAATACTAATAACTTTAAACGAGTTTAAACAATTCTAGTGTGTATATACTTATAGTGTATATACTTACTAGAATAAAGAATAGAATGTAGTATATATATTAGGGTGTCCCTTATATGACAAAAAAAATTTTTTTTCGAATTTCGAAATGCATACCCTCTATAATTTTTACTAATGCTATAAGATACTTAAATATAAAATTTTATCAATCTAGCATAATTGCAACCAGTGTCGACCGAGCTTCAAAGTTTAGTAAAAAACGTGTTTTGTCCTAAAATTTCAGTCTGCTATAATTTCACTATAAATGCAATGAATTAAGTGAATAAAATTAAATAATAAATTAGATGAACATTAATCTTTAATTAAAAACATAAAGAAATAAGAATCATTCAGGGTAACTTCTTTTTAGAATAGTTTTTTTACAGTCTGGATACAATTTTAGATGTTCCTGGACACAGCGCAGCAAGAACTGTTTTTGTTCTTCTTCAGCCGTGATAAGTCCGTTAAAATCTTGCATTAATTTAACAGCTCTTTCAGCAGTATCATTTACAACTCTCAAATAACCTATTCTTATTTTAGCCTACAGAAAAGCAGCATTGTTATTCCAAGAAGATACATCTTCCTTTAGAAAACTGTCGTCGATCTGCAGTCATGATAAAAATTGTTTGCTCTTTTCCGATACGAAATCATCCAGTGCTTTGTCTAAAAAAAAAGAAAAATAAGTTAAATAAATAAAAATCAACAACAATTTTGAAAATAAATAAATAAGTATTGGACATTGAAATTGAAATCCAACAAAAAGTCAATTTAACTTACCAAACAACTTTTGAGTCAGTTCTTCCTTCGACGGGTCATAGCGTTTGCTAAAATCCGAGATTTTGTCCCTGTTGAAGTTGGCAATCATCTTCTTCTTAGTTTGGTTGTCAACTTCATCATCAAATAGTGATAGAATGACTGTCTCTTCACATAAATACCACAAGTGATGGCTGAACTTGCTTATAGAAGCTTTAGAAATTGTTGCGTCAACTTTTTCATACTCTTTTAACATCTTCAAGAAGCGCAAATCTTGATTAGGTGCTTTGGTCGCCACTGTACATTCGAGCCAAGGTTTAACATACAATATTACGAGAAATAAGCAAACATCTTGTAGAGCCTTTTTGTCCTTCGCAGTTACTCTGCATTGTGACTGAAGTAGACATATTTTTAAAGAATAGATCGCTCTCGCCATCCAGCGTGCCTGATGTATAGCTCCGGGGGGCCTTAGTTTTAATTTTTCCTCTGTGTCTCCTCCTAAAAATATTACGCACAGTTCGACCAATTCGCGGTAATCATCTCTTACAAAACCTTTATCTAATTCTGCCTTATAAAATAGTAACAACGCTTGAATGTCTGTCTCGGCAACCCGTGCTTTTACGAAATTAAGAGATGGTTCAATTTTAGTACAATCAATGTTTTTCCAATTTTCTTGAAACTTTTTGAACATCGGAATATCTGGGCTACTAGTAATTTGCTTAATCTTGGTTTCAAAGACAGCTTTTAGGACCAATTCATAAACATGATGACGACAGGCGAAAAGCAACAATTCTCTTCCTAAAGTTTGCTCCAAAATAGCACAAGCTCCATTGAAACGGCCCATATTGGAAGCTGTTGTGTCGCAGCACATTATTTGCACTTTATAATAAAGGTTCCAGTCAAAGAGAGCTGCTGATACAGCCTTCGCTTGATGCCAGAAGAACTTTCTAGTTTCGGCACTGCAAGAAGCTGCTCTCTATCGTCAAATGAAGCTATAACTGGCAAGCGTTCTTCTTTTGAACTCCGTACATCCAACCCCGGTAATAGTTTTCCATCCCAATGGACTGTGACTACGTCGGGTACATTGTTTTGGAAGTTAGATTTTATTGCTTCTGCCCTTGATTTTCTAGTTTCAGTACGAATTCGCTAAATCGAGGATTTGTTAATACAGAAATCATCGCTGCTCAGACCAAGCGCTTCTACCACCGCATTAAGAATGTAAACGGTATCTCTAATGCTTAACTGGCATCGATCTAAAGCTGCAACTAGTTTAGGTGTTATAAGATTCTTTCTACCTCTTTTTGAACTTTGTTCATGGCAGGGAACGTCCGGCAAGCTGAGTTCAGAATTCAAGATCTGTTCTTCGTCTGAATCTTCTACACTGTCTAAGTTATTTGTGGTGGAATTAGATGCAACAGCTAGTGATTCTCTTTGTCTTACAATCCTTACCTCTTCTTCCAATCGTCGTTGTCTAGATCTTTGTTCTTTTGCCGCCAATTTTTTATCTACACCACCTAAGCATCCCGGTCGACCTGGCTCTCTCTGTTTCATTAAAAATAATTTATCTTCCTCTATTTTCATTCTCTCAAAAGCATCAGCATGTGCAATATCAAACAAATTATCAAGATTAATTATAAAATTGTTCTCACGACTCTTAAACGTAATCTGAGTTTTCTTACAATTTTTTTGCAACTCTCTCCAAACATGATATAAATCAATAAGTTTCTTCACGCAGTTAGGAAATGCCCTTGTTGAAATTCTTGCTTTTTCCCAATATATGATGCACTCCCTAATCACAAGATTTGCACTTTCACTAACAGTCAATTTAACCTCACGAATATTGTAAAATAGGACTGAGAGAACTTGTCGATTAGATGGTAATTTTGCACCATTTATTTGGTAGCTAGTCAATCCGATAAGAAAAATATTTTGTTTATCACTCCGTAATTCCACCGACATGTTTACGCACTAAACAATGAAGCACTAATAGTCTCAAAAATCACGTACGAAATGGCAAATAAAACATGTCGTAACAGGTCACTGGGCAGTACTTAAGCAACTTGTATCGACAAGTTTAAATAGCAAGTCGGCACGGGTTATCGTTTATATATCGAACTAATATTTTTTTCTAGACAATATAGGGTTATTACGAAACTTTTAAGAAGGTATGCGTAAAAAAATATCGAACTTGAAATTTAAGGGACACCCTAATATATATACACTAAAATCTTTGAATCTCGAAAACGGCTCCTACGATTTTCATAAAATTTAGTACGCGGTTTCGGGGGCGATAAAATCGATCTGTCTAGGTTTCATTTTTAGAAAACATTGTTTTATCCGTGTTTTCAAACAAGGAAATGTTTGTCTAGTAGGCCCGTTTGACACTTATCTATGTGACATAATTAGGGATGGGAAGAAAAGAAGTTGGTAAATTACGAATCGACTATCGAATAATAATACCGAGCCTAAGCTCGGTTTCCAGGTACTGATGATAAAGTACCAATTGATAACGACCTATAATTAAGGATTAAAGGTTCATATTTATGACGAAAGTTAAGCAAAAATATATATTTAATGTATATAAATGAGTGATATATATATTGTATACTTTTGTAATGGATATGTCTGCTCTTGCATATTGTTAGTGAGACACGTTAAAACCAGAAACATTATTACATTATAAAGAAGTCAAGGGAACCGATTGTATCCCGTAAACTTTCCACACCTATTAAACAGTTTGATTTTTATTCTTTTTTTTTTATTTTAAGAGCCTACCCAGGTGACTGCTCTGCCTGAAAGCATGAATAGAATCCTAGAGTTGTTCTCACTATACTCATTGCGAATGCAAACAACGAAGTGCGGTGCACTATGGTGGCTCAATGAGATTTTTTTCTCGCCCTTCCTGGTGACGTAAAAGGTATGACAGTCATCGTGGCACTGTAAGACTCACAGAGTTACTATGATAACTGTCACCCCTGCGTCAATGGGCCTCTGGTCTCACACTCACCAACGAAACACGACAGCACGGATACTGTCACTTTTGGTTGATCTTCTATGGGAGGGTAGTACTGCCCCGGTCGAGCCGATCCGTTCGTGATGAAAGTAGGTAGGCTTGCTGTACTGATATGAAAATTAATACCGATAATTGCCTTAAATACACACATTTTTTAAGTATTTTAATAATATTTTTCTACGTCCGGGTATTGAATAAAATTAATTAGATTTTTACTTTAAAATAAAAGTAAACGTCAAGATTCGGCCGGCAGAGAATAAATTCAGGAATCAAAACATTTTTATGTTTTAATGTGGATAAAATTTAGACGAAAACAAGGTAAATATACATCATCATCATCATCACCTCAGCCAAAATACGTCCACTGCTGGATATAGGCTTCTTCCAAGGTTCTTCACGACAGCCGGTCCCGTGCCATCCGCATCCAGCAGCTTCCTGCGAAATATACATAGGTTATAATAATATAAATACTTTTAAGTTGTGCCTCGATGAAATATGAACGAAGAATTTAAGAGTCAAATTTCTATTCTAAGATTTATCTTTTATCAGCACGGACTTTACTTTACACTGATAAGATGGCAATAAGATAGCACTGATAGAAATTATACACAACACAGTATCTACTGAGATAATAATGTTGATATTTTAATTATTTGCAATCCTTGTCACGGGACTGTGAAGTTTATTTTTACTTTCATTATCATCTCGGCGAACTATTTAATAAATATTTATCAAAAATATTTTAACAACGAGCATTACTTTATCAAAGAGATATACCCCATTATTCTGAGTTTCAGGCCAAGAGTCGCAACGTATTTGTATTTTTTAAGCAGCACGTTTCTATCACTCCGTGTGGTGATAGATTAAGAGTTGGAGTGTCACTGTTGTAAGAGTCAACTAAGGGGCAAATTGCACCGGACAATATCACTGTAAAGAAAAGGAAAAATGAACAGATTGTCTTTGTAGACCAAAATTTCCTTGCTCAAGCAAAGCGTATATCCTGCAGTAGACTGTTAAAAGCTACTCATGAACATATGGGCTGTGGAGGTCACTTATCTTCAGTTGTTTGCTGTTTTCCTACTATAGAATAATAAAAAAAATAAGACATACGAAGACCGATTTAGTTTAGCTTATGCCTCTGTCCTCTAAAGGTGTTTAAAAAATTCTGTCAAGTCTGTAACTTGTAAATTTTTTTACTCTCTATACACACCAATAATATGAATCTCAATTAAATTTGTCTCGCACTTATCGATGTGCTCCAGTACAAGACTATTTGCTAGCACACCTGTACATTACACGCTCGGAGGGTCGACAAACAGGTTCTGACTGGATTTTTCTCAGGACAATTCCTTTCTATGTAATACGTATCTTGTTTGTTATGTTTATGTGATACATTTGTACATACTCGTACATTCATTTATAATTCTTTAAGCATGTCTTCAAAGAATTTAGATTTTTTATTCGTCTTATATAGCACCTGTTACAAGTCATGATCATCATCATCATCTCAGCCAAAAGACGTCCACTGCTGGACATAGACCTCCCCTAAGGTTCTCCACAATAGCCGGTCACGTGTCGACCGCATCTAGCAGCTTCCCGCGACCTTCACCAGGTTGTCAGATCACCTTGTGATAACTCTGTGTTTCCTAGCACGCGGTCGCCACTCCAGAACTTTATGGCCCCATTGGCCATCTTTTCAACTGTTTAATAAAGGGCAACTATCATTATACTATTGTACTCAATAGGCAGGGTAGAAAGACTAATTAAACTAATATTACTATACCAGTAAATCTTCATCAGTTCGTTCAGCTATTTAAGAGCTACGAGGAAACAAACAGACTGACAACAGCTGAACAGATCAACAGTTCTATATCCACACTCATTGTGTAACTTCTAAAGCTAAACTCTCTAATAACCGTAAATCATAGTTATTAAGATACCAGATAAAAAGAGGAGGTCGGGTGTTATATCGTATGCTTCTATCTATAGTGCATTAATGCGAGCATTGTATTAAAATATCTTTAGTTATCTAAATAAATAAGTTCATTACTGACGTCGACGTAATTTTGATTTCAATTATATTACATTATCACAGACTGCACGATTGGCCCAGTGGTTTAAGCGGTCGCCACGTCGCTCTCTACTGCGCTGAGTGTTGTAGGTTCAAACCCCACATGGTACAACACTTTGTGTGACCCACAAATTGTTGTTCTGAGTCTGAGTGTTCTTTGTGTCCGTTTCTTGTATGTTTGTAAAGTTCCACGCGACACAGGTTTTATTTCTTATGCGGGCGTTGTCTTTCTCTTAAAAAAATAAAATAAATAGATTCGTGTACCAAAATAAGTTTTTAAATAAAGCTTTCTTAATGTATATTCATATTAATCAAACAGCTCAGAGACAAATCTATAACAACAATTATCAACAGTTTTTAACAGTCCACTGCTGGACATAAGCCTCTCCTTAGCAAGGAGGTTTTGGCCCTCTATACCACGTTGGCCAGATGGGTTTTGTATAGTTTGTTTGCCTTCTTTTTGCATTGAAGTTGTCTTGCACATTCATTCACCATATTTAATCATCTCATGGATGTCGTAAGAGGAGACTACGAGAGAAAATTATCCAGGACACCGGCATTGTGAAGGAAAGGAAAATTTGATACAAAGCCATTGATGCGGCGGTGACAGTTATCGTGATAACTGTGTAAGCCTTACACTCTCACAATGACTGTCATACCTTTTACGTCTCCAAGCGGGGTGTGAAAAAGCATCTCACAAGGCCACCATAGTGTGGGTCACCATACTGCATTGTCTGCATTTACAATGAGTATGGTCACCACAACTCTTTGATTCTATTCATGCTTTCCATCAGGCAAAGTAGAGTCATTTTGGCAGGCTCTTAAGATAGATAGATAGGACACCGGCATTGTGAAGAGAAGGAAAACTTGATACAAACTCCATTCTAACTCATACAACGACTGTTATAGTAAGCTAAACCTACATTCTAAGGAGAGATCTATGTCCAGCCACGGACTATGAAAGACTGTTGATGATGCGAAATAAATTTATGAAACAGGACCAGCTGATAGTCTTTTCCTAGTGCCACCTCCAAACACAGCACAAAATTATGAACAGGAGCCCTAACCTCTTCTGAAATACTGCAGCTTGGTCTTGCTTCCCCATCGAGACTTGCTTTCAAGGACAAAAGATGTAGTTGTCGTACCTCCTTCCAGCTTATCCTTTAGTGTACTTCAATTTTCTTTCTTTATTTCTCGCGTTTGTATCAAGCAGTGTAAGCGTTCAGTGGGCGCCCTCGTAAAAGAAAAGGTCAAAAGCTAAAGTAAAAGTAATGTTACCTACTTTAAAAAAGTTAACACGCATAATTTTCTCTCGCTGTGTTCTATTCGTACTTAGAGTCGTATAGATGCCTAGCGCTATTAAAGTATCATTGCATACAAACCAAATAAAATTTTAACCTTCTTAGTTTTTACTCTTACAAATTTACTTGTGTATTAAATCGATAATTAATCTACTTCGATATTCGAAGACCATCAACTCTTTTGTAATCGTTGATTTAATGTTCGTTGGTAGACATTTTAAACCTTAATTCATTGTTGTTTAATAACGAAATGTTATTCCATTGCGGAAAAACATCGAATTCAAATACGCACATAATAGTTTAGACAATGTGTAGCTACAATGTCGCATTGAATCAACAAGTTTCCACACATTTAGGCCCGTGCTCTATCGCGGTACAATCTCACAATTACATTACAAAGTTGCACTACCGCTTGGCTCTCGGCTGTGTAATGCGACGATAAAGGCAGGTGTTCATATCAGAATGGCCGTCAAATCTGTCCCAATTGTTACAAACATTGTTCTTTGTAAACTTGAGTAACACATAGATAAATTAACATTTACACCGTGTAATTCATTTACACTTGAATTTTGCAAGAAGGAGAAAGAAGTTTTAAATGAAATAAATTTTCTTCAGTGTTTTTGATGGTCTGCGATACACACGAATCTCTGCGTGGTGGTGCGGTGAACCAAACTAATTCATAAGTAGCAGTTATAATGGTGCTACTGCTAAACAGAAACTTTTTACATTAACAAATATTGAATGATCAGAGGGTCATGTCAAGTCCATAATAAAAGTTTAGTTCCAGTTTCTGTTCATTGTAGTTAACTATTTGAGAGCCGGGGATCCTAGATATTTATATTTATTGACTTGAGATAAATGTTTTAAAATCAGTAACATTCAATTGTTTACCACCTTACTTGCATGCAGAAAATAATATTTGGATTGTAATCATGATGAAAAACAAGTCCAATCAAGGATAATTTTTGTAAATGCCGCTAATATTTACACATTAGTCCGTGGTTTCCTAATATCGCAATTCAGTAAATTAATACAACGCCATCTATTTGACTTAAAAGACAACAAATGTACATTATTTATTTTGAACACAGTACAACTTGATGTTTGTGATTTCTAGCTGCTTCACCAGTCTATAGTGTGTAGAGTTTCCATACAAACGGTTTTATTACATTATACATAAACAATAATTAACTATTAAAAAAGTATCACTAAATTACCATCCTTCAGGATGATATTTCTTCTTAAAATTTCAATGAGGATAAACGGAACAACCAAACACATCATACAACGTAAAAATATAACGTAATAGATAATTCAGTCCTTTTTTTGAGTCGGATAACAAAGAAATAACAACTATTAGATAGAGCCATTAACGAACAGTATACTGCTCCCGATACTGGAAAGTACGAGCCTTCAAACGAACCAAGATGGGTCGAGCACTCGAACGCCTCACCTGTATATATCAATTAGAGTGAAACTTAACGCGTTGTCTGCATGGAGTGCGGACTGTATCGCGACGGTTAATGGTGCGAAAATCGCTGATAACACCACTCCCTGCCACCCAGTTTCACCCCCACCGCACCGATCCACCCCTCGTCGTTCACCCCTCCCGCTCGGTAGTATATCAGGGAGTTAGAGATCTGCGATTAGTGTAATTGTCTGGTAATAGATAACACCAGTAGTTCAGACTCTGCGGTTCGTTTTTGAGTTTCAACTTCGGATTAAACATTTTTCGGGTTGTCTATGAAGTTATTAGTGTCTCCTCAAATCGTAAAATCTTATCAAATATCGTTTGTAGATCTACATAAAATCGATATTAAAAAGTCAAATTACAGTTTTGACATTTGTTATATGTCAAATTTTAATGAACGTCATAATTTGACAACTTACATAAATAACTGTCAAAATTGACATTTTGATTTCTCGTTAAACTATTTCTATAACAAATATAGGTTATCGTTAGCTGTACAAAATGAGTACAAATAAAAAGAATTCAAAGAAAACACAGACTTATATAAGACATATGACCTTTTTGCATTTAAGAAAAAGTATTTAGTTAATAATAGAAAAAAAAATGCAGTAAGTATTAAAAAAATTTTAATTCTTGTCATCATATTATTATCTCGCTTATCATACAATGAGTGGTATATGTGTGTCTTGTATTTATGTATGTGTTGAAGCCAAAATCTTCAAAACTATCATACAATATTATTTTACTAATTAACCAATTAGTTAGATTATCTTATAATATAACTAAACATAGACCATTTCCTAACTGATCCACACTGTTAGTAGGTATATACCTTCTCTGGTCGTCTCCCATTCGTTCAATCATTCCGCTATCACCCCGGCTATCAGTAGGTAATACATTGTATCACATTTTCATAAGAGATTCATTTACCATGAGTTTTGCACACCCCACACCTCGACTGTTTCCATTGTCGGTACGAACTCTTACGTCCGATATGTACGAACTTTTTTTTTACAAGCTTGTCTTATGTAGAACTGTTTTTATAAAACCATTGCTATTCTTATAGCATTTACACATTCATCATACGCAGTGATTTCGATTGGGCTTAGTTCTTTTTACTTACTTTTGCCATCTGTTTCACTTTCAATGTGACTGACTCAGTCAGTGGGGAACTGAAACAATTGGTTTGACAGTTCGTTTTGACATTCTCAACAAAAATAAATTTATAGCAAAACATAAGGAAAAGTTGTTTTAGTAAATAGAGTATGCATCAAATATATCACATTACGTCAACTATGTCTAACGATCCACTGGACATAGACCTCTCCTTAGCAAGGAGGTTTTGGCCTACTATAATACGCTGGCCTGATCAGTTGAAGCCAAGAAAAATTTGAAACAAATCCCATATGGATTTGTTTCAAATTTTTCTTGTCTTTGCAGTGATGTATATCAACAATAAAACAAAGGTTATTTCTTTTATTAAAATGATAATATTAAGGTGTCGTTAGTCACTGGAGGCGCGCCCAGGGCGGGCGGCTGGCGCGTGAGATAGCGCTACCTTTGTTCCGATCGCCTATCTCCCGCGCAAGGATCATACCAAATTATTTATCCTTTTCTCCGAGGTGAGAAGTGAAAACTCATGATTATATTTGCTATATGAACCTTTTTCATTACGGATTATATGTATGGGAATAACTTATGGACCGACCCTGACACCTGAAAGGCACGCTATGTTTTTTTTGTATGCCTGATAATATATATATTTATTTTCATTATAATCAGATAGCCGTAAAATACATGAATGTTAGATAAATGTAATAATTTGACAGGCTAGAAAATATATATATCATATCAATAGCCTATAACAGTCCATTGTTGGATATAGAACTCTCCTTAGAAAGGAGGTTGGACTTGCTATACCACACTGGTCGCTAATATTTATAATTATTATACATATTTGTAAATTTTGTTACATTTTCCTTCATATCTATTCATATAATTTTCACCTTTAATGACAAAATAGTTATATAACTACACTATCTCACGTCAGTTTTATATTTTGCGCTAATTAAACAATTGAAAAAAAAACATCATGACGTCTGACCACAAACACATGACGAATCCTTTTCATCCACCACGATAAAATCAAAATCCAGCTACTTAAAACGATTTCCACACGAATCAATCATCGATTACACGTCACATCGATTGTCAAAACGATTCTCGACGCCAAACAAGTATCAATTACTAACGGAAGTCGAACTGGTTACACCGTAACCGCACCAGGTGAGGAGATAACGTCATTGGTGATCAATCTGCAGGCCCTTCTCAATGTAATCTCGTATAAAATATTACTTCTTCCGAGAGTGATAGGTCCGACTTTGTATCGGATATCAGTGGTATGGGTAATATCAAAGATTTGGGAAGATTTAGTATCTTTCAGATTTTGCTACGTATGTCTCGTATTTGACCCTAAAAAGCTAGCATCTAAAAAACAAGCGTCATGTACAACGGGCAAATTGTTGATTGAATTTATAATAGGTTTTTTTATTAAGTGGTGTATGTCATTGAAAAGACTTCGGTTAATGTCCAGGATCAATTTATTTAGAAAATAATTTACGTCAACCATAGAGTTTATGAAAGTAAAACGTGTTGAATCTGTCTGTAACAGATATATAGAAACCTTAGAAAGGAAATAGTAAAAACTTACATTTAGCCAAGCAACTTTAGATGATTGTTTCTTTGATTACACATGGTTTTATAATCATTAATTTATTTTAACATATTTTGAAATTATTTTTGATTCAACAAAAATATTCTCGTGTACCAATTTTTTAATGATTTATTTTCCAATTTTTTATATATTTTTATCCAGATTAAACAACTGAAATTCAACTTAAATAATACAAAAATTGTAAAAATAATACAACCTCATTTAAAACCAGAAAAATATAAAGTTTACGATCAAAGTTATTTGTATAGATGGCGCCACTGGTAGTTAGAACGGCCGACCTCGGCAAATTGCGTGTGATGATAACACCGCTATCACACCACCTTACTGAATAAGGACGTTTTAAAAATCACTCGAGTGAGTTTTTCAAAAGGCTTAGATGAATAAGGTTTTATGGGTCGACTCTAATGGACGCCTTTGGAACAGCCTTAGGTTCTTTCGTGGTTACGGATATGTCTTGAGGTAAAGGAATTAAATAAACAGGAAAATGTCAAGGAGGTTAGATGTTACTGAGTTTCACGAATGCATGCGATTCTATAAGGCGTCAGGCACTTGTGTGATAGAGTCTCAACACTGGGAGGTTCCGTTTCAAATTTAACTCAGTATATAGCTAACACTGAAATCTTTTGATTAAATAATAGTCACAGATTATTAGTAATCGAAATAAAAATAGACAAAATTCCTTTCTTGAAAAAGTTGCCATAACTTAAAAACGGTTTCCCCATGTTACAAAATATTAAAATTACTGAAATTCTCGATAAAGCTTTTGTAAATGTACGTGTAATGTTAATATTACAATATAGTGTAACAACACCTTTATCACTTGCTTATTTCTGGCAGTAATAGTAACAATTAGTTTTTAAGACACGTTGTTACTTAATCTCACTTGCAAATCACTTGTATTGACAAAACGTATGTCAAAAAATGTACGTGTAATGTCAGTACTACAATATAGTGTAACAACACCTTTATCACTTGCTTATTTCTGGCAGTAATAGTAATAATTAGTTTTTAAGACACGTTGTTACTTAATCTCACTTGCAAATCACTTGTATTGACAAAACGTATGTCAAAAAATGTACGTGTAATGTCAGTACTACAATATAGTGTAACAACACCTTTATCACTTGCTTATTTCTGGCAGTAATAGTAACAATTAGTTCTTAGGACACGTTGTTACTTAATCTCACTTGCAAATCACTTGTATTGACAAAACGTATGTCAAAAAATGTACGTGTAATGTCAGTACTACAATATAGTGTAACAACACCTTTATCACTTGCTTATTTCTGGCAGTAATAGTAACAATTAGTTCTTAGGACACGTTGTTACTTAATCTCACTTGCAAATCACTTGTATTGACAAAACGTATGTCAAAAAATCTATATTACGTAATCATTACATGAAAATTATTTATTTTACTTATAGTTTTAGTTGCTAGATTACAAAGAATTTTAATAGTTATTTCTCAAATTTAAAGAGGATTAGAATAAAAGAAATCCTTTGTAGTACCAACCAATGTTACCCTTACACTTCACTGAAATTTTAAGAATTTGTATTAATAGCAGGTTATAAAAAAATATTTAAGACATTTAGCATACGCCACCACGCAGTTACGTAATCATTGAACAGCGAAATCTCGGCTTTTTGGACAATTACAAGATAAAAAATTCGGGTTGTGTTGAACGTGTTTTAAGGTGTCTCGTTAAGAACTCAATTGGGTGTTATGCCTGATAAGGAAGCCAACTTGTTGTTGTCATGTATGAATAAGCTATTTTAGCGTTTTTAGGGTAAGTTAGTTAAGAGGTTAGAAGAAGATATAAAACTTCTTTTACGCATAGGTAATAAAAATGTGTTATGAGACGGTTTGAGCGTTAACTTTAGCGTTCCTATTTACTTGCGCATCCTTTTAGTTTTTGTATACGATAACTTTGCGAAAATGTGCAACTTAATCTATGGTAGGAGTTTGCTGGCAGTTGTTGAGCGTTGTTAATTATATCCGATAGTGTGCTCTGGCAGTTTATTTTAGTTTAGATATGTGATCTAACATGTCTTTAACGAGAACGACCTCTACCTTACGGAACTAATAAGACTTAGGTAAAACTCGTTAAAATATCAAAGATATATATATTATTTATAGCTATATTTAACATATGTACATCAGGTGAATAGTTTTAGTATTTTGACTTCTTTAAACCAGTAACTTCATAAAGTAATAGTCATCGGGGAGATAAAAGTGGCATTTGGGGTAAATAGGTTTTTCAAGGGTCGGCAACGCGCACGTGATGCCCCTGGTACCGCAGGCGTTCATAGGCTGCGATAACCGCTTACCATCAGGCGGGCCGTATGCTTGTTTGCCACCGTCGTAGTATTAAAAAAAAATTGTATTTAACGATAAATGAAACGCGCAACCAGTAGAAAAATACTGTTTTTTAATAAATTTTTGATATTTATTTAAAATGACTTAACAATATAATTTAGTATTCGGTATTTTAAACTATCATCATTAAAGTGTATCCGTAATACGTAGAAACTAAATCTAATTCATAGAAAATGTATTATCAAACTGTCTTTAAAGGAAACAATGTATCCATTGTTACATTCTTCGTTCACAATGTAATTCACAACCTCCATTTATTAATAGTAGAGAAACTCGCTTACATACATCAAAATTCATATCTGTTATCTGTGTGTCAGGCGGGGTGGTGCCTTGCAACGTGGAGATAACGGTTAAAAGTGAAGCTGCCGCTGTTTGTTGTACCGTATACTAGGTATGTACGGCGGCACTCCACTGATGATCATATTTATTGGCTTTTAAGGGATTTTTTATTTTGTATACTTCAGCTTTTTTCATGGAGTTTTGTCTTCATGTTTATTTAAAACAGTTTTTCTTAACTTAAACTAGTTTAGAAATTAGTTTTAACTGTTAAAATTAGACGGCTTTCGTTTGGATTTGCCACGGATGATAGTTATTGTATTATGGTTCCTTGAATAAGGAGAGCTTTTTTTTTATAAATCTTTCGGACATTTGACACACAACATCATCTAGCTACAAACTAAGCAGAGCTTGTGCTATGGTAACTAGACTGACTGATAGAATTCTTGTATATTTTTCTTTGTAAATACATACATATTAAACATAGAAAACACCCAAACTTCGAAACTAATATTTGCAGATATACAAACATTTGGTCCGACTTGGGAATCGAACCCGAGACTGCAAGCACAGCAGTCGTATTGTTAGTTACTTTGTCTTGTGCTCAAATAAGATTTATGAAAAATGCATTTGGTCCTACTGAAAGTAACCACAGCAGTCAGTTAGTCATTATAAAAATACTGGCATTACCCACCATCACACTAAGATGATGTATTGATGGGACTGTATGCCGCTATCCTCCGATACAGACAAATGGTGATATCTTAAAGTCTAATTGATCTCAAATTAGGCTGAGAATGTACATATTCCGTAATTTGTCAACAACATTGAACAACATTTTTATCCTGGTTGGGAATCGAATCCACAGTGTGTCAATTAGCAACCAGAGTCGCCACCAGACAATCGCCTATTCAAGTCAAAATTTATTTTAATTCTTATTGAAATACTAAAAAGTCGTAACTTATATTGATTTGAGTTTCAAAAAACAAAAAATAACCGTACATAATTAAAGGAGTACCAAAAGAAGAGTATTTAATTACAAAGAGCAGTGGGTAATTTGGCGAATTACAAGGTAATTCCCGCCAGGGGGCGTTGGTAGGTGATAGAGCGAGGCAATATCCGGCGCAACAGGCTATACGCCAAATACAATGAGCTTTAGACTCTTTTGTAACACTACTAGAGTTCACTTTCAGTTGAATATATAACAATTTTAGCGTGAAGTGTGTTACGAGTTCTAGTTTTATTTGACTAAGAGCGAGATCCATAATTATCCTTGATTGAGTTTATTCGGGAGTCCAAAGACGACACAGTATTCTGTTTAAAATTAATTAACCCGAAGACCTTGAAATTTCGGTATCTATCTAGTTCATAGTTCAGATTCCAAACTTGACCTGTTGGCAAACGACTACCTCTATCCACGGATAACTGAACTGTGATGAGTGTGTTGGCACTCTATGATTCCTCTTTCAGAACCCTTCGCCCACATCCATGATTTTGTTTTGGAACCAGTTTCCTATGCAGCCAAAGGTTCTCAGGTTCTGAGGGAGAAAGGGTTTAGGCTTGTAACATTGTTTTTTTACACGGCTGGGGCGCACCGGCGGTGCAGACCCACTTGTACAGCCGCATGACTCGCTCATGGAATTTTTTTTTTTCTCTCTTGCGTCTGTTCCAGAAGATTTAGTCACTGTCCCGTAGACACACACTTTATTCTATGGCTACGTAAGCCAATTCTCGGATGACTGGTTACAAAATTAGTATATACATACATTTATACATTTATTTTAATAGTGTAACACAAACACAGGTACGTTACCATGAGAAGCAGTTAGGAGCCTTTATAACAGTGTACATGGTCGTTTATCGGCGGAGCCAGGCCCGATGTTATCATTTTAATTACTAACAAACAATGTGTAAAAATGTGTCGAGCCCACATCAAGACATACCCTTATCATTCTAATTAATTCAGGTGTTCTTAGTCATTATTGTGAATTGGTTGTAGGGTAACGTGATGAGGTGCTGTTTGTAGGGGTTCCGGGTTTGATTTTCTACTCATGTATCTTTATATACCTTTGGAGGAAAATAAGTGAAACGACGATGACAGAGGAGAGAAAACTCGTCCGGAATAAATATAATTGTAGTGGCAACTTTTTTTTTTATGTATTAAGAGCCTGCCAAAGTGACAGTGACCTGAAATTTATTTCGCATCATCAACAGTCTTTCATAGTCCGTGGCTGGACATAGATCTCTCCTTAGAATGTAGGTTTAGCTTACTATAACAGACGTTGTATGGGTTGGAATGGAGATTGTATTAAGTTTTCCTTCTCTTCACAATGCCGGTGTCCTATCTATCTATCTTAAGAACCTGCCAAAATGCCTCTACTTTGCTTGATGGAAAGCATGAATAGAATCCAAGAGTTGTGGTCACCATACTCATTGTAAATGCAGACAATGCAGTATGGTGATCCACACTATGGCGGCCTTGTGAGATGCTTTCACATCCCGCTTGGGGACGTAAAAGGCATGACAGTCATCGTGAGAATGTAACGCTTACACAGTTACCACGATAACTGTCACCCCTGCAGCAATGGGCCTTATGGTTACACATCACACTGAGCTCTTGAATTCAAACTTTTGGAAGTTTAGACAGTCTCCGGATTTTAGGGCTAAGGGTTAACAAACTTGGAATGCGCTGCACCAGTTTGATGATGCTAGAGTCCTGTAACTACTGGCCACTGAGAACTACACAGAACAATAACGCTGCAAAAGAAGAGAACTTGACGCAAACCCTATACCGATCTGTCTGGCCACCGTGATATAGTAGACCAAAATCTTTCTAAGCCTCTCCTTGGCAGGTAGAAATTCTCCTTAACTCTGCCTGTATCTACCAGAGGACTGCTGTAAACCGGTAACATACGCAAGGACTGTCCTGACTTCTTGTACAATAATTTATAAGCTTATCTGTCAACCTCTTCGTATCAGAAAGGACAGCGCGAGGGCATGCAGTCACCAGGAAACTCCAGCGACCTTGCCACACCACTACATATGCCTTGCCGATAAATCGTTACCGTTTTATATAATGATGGTTTCTTTATCAGGTGAATTAGGAATGATATATAGGACGTGGCGACCTGTGCGGGAAAGATATCGTGCATTTGACTGTTAGATTGCGGGTTCAGTTCTTATTTGTGCTCCGTGATCCTTTTTAGAAACCTATTATACAAGACTTGCTTAGTTTCTGTTAAGATAATGTTACATAATATTAGAATAGTAATCTAAGGGTGACAGTTATCGTGGTAAGTGTGAGCATTACATTACAAGCGAGGCGTGAAGAAAAAGCATCTCACTAGGCTGCCGTAGTGTGGGTAATACATTGTCTGAATTCGCAATGAGTATGGTTACCACAACTCTTTGATTCTATTTACTTTTTTCATTAGGCAAAGTAGAGCACTTTGAGAAGCTATTATAGTTTCATCAACAGCCTTTTACAGTCCACTGCTGCGCATAGGCCTCTCCTTAGCAAGGAGGTTTTGACCTACTATACCACGCTGACGGGTTGGAATAAGGTTTGCTTCAAGTTTTCCTTCTCTTTATAATGATGTTGTCTGGTATACTTGGTCCCTTAGTCGCCTTTATGACACCCACGGGATGAATAGGGGTGGTACCGCTATGTATTCTTAATCCGTCACCACACGGACATGGACAGTTTAGTAAGTACGTATACTTCTATAGTTATATTGGTCTATACACAGCCTTTTATAATAGTGTTCAATCCTCAAACCCCCAACTATAGTACTGTTTGTTATGAAAATTAATGTAAATATTAACTAAATGTATATATCAAATTTCGTCCTACTAAATAAGTCATATTCTTTGTACTTTAAAGTGAGCTTCCATCTAACATAAGTTCAATTAAAAATCTGTCCAGCGAGGCATACAAATAAACTTCAATGTATGTGTATGTATGTCTGTGTGTGGGGCGTCGCAGTCGATAAGGATGTATTAGCACATTCCGCCGGCGAGCCACTGTATTTATTCTTATCCGGAATAAGGCAGGTTACACCCCTAGTGACGCGACTGATATCGATAGCATTCTTAGCAAAGAGTTGGCTGTCACATTGCCGCTGTAGATTACAGTTATCGATGCTTCTCAAATAGACATTTTGCGTATGTTACATTATCGCTGCAAATAGTATATGTCCTTCATAAAGAATTAAAGTGTCTTCATGCTAAAGTTTAACAGGGGTTTAACCGTGAACACGTAACATTCGGACAGCGTTACTTTGAGACTAGATATGGACTGCACCACCACCTATTATAGGTAGTAGAGCCACGCTGATTTCAGTACGAACGGACCGGCTCGACCGGGGTAGCACTAGTTAGTTTTTGCATCCTCATAAACTTACCAATTTATATTATTAATAGAAAAGATAGGATTGTGTTAGTAGGAAGCACCTTCAGATTATGATCTCTTAAGTACTATTACTCAGTTCTTCTAAGTTCCAAAACTATGTAAAAAATTGGTATTTCTATTTAAACTGAATATGATGAATGTGATATTGTTTCTGGAAATTAGTAAAAAAACGTTCTCAGGATAGGCGGAGACAACTTCTCATTTATTTTTGTTCATACCTGCTGTACGATACTTGAATTTTTTGACGACCAAACATACAAAAACGAAATCACCTCATGTAGTATATTATAATCGATAATAAATTTAATTATAGATATGAAATTGAATTCACTATCGACATGATCCCAGCCCTACTCTCCACTGAAGGGGGTGAGCGTCGCTTGGCTCTGTGAGATAGCGCCGATAACATCGCCGGGTGGCAACCCTGATAGTACGAATAATAATAATTTTATTATCGAGATCCAGGGCTACCTCTTTGTTAGAGGATAGTGAATTTTCAAAGTAATGATGTGGCGAGTGTTATTGTCGCGGTACTTTTATAGAATGGAATGATAGAGTGTGAATGTTTTCACTTGTGTAAAGAAATTGCTTATTTAGCTTTGAAGTTCTTTAATTGTATATATTAACGAAGCTTATATGCTTTATGCTGCTCTTTCTTAGCATTTAAATGTAATGGTTCAAACGTTGAGGTCACTTGCTTATATGTAATTTAACTTTTTTTATGACAGGCGTATTGGTCTATTGGTTAGTGGTCGTGACTACTAAACCGAAGGTCGTAACTTTGACCGTTCCACTCAGTACAAATATTTGTGATTAGCACGATTATTTGCTGTTCTGGGTGTAATTAATCTATAATATGTATGTATATGGTTACCATAACACAGGCTCTGCCTAATTTGGAATCAGTCAGCCTTGTGTTAGATATGTGAGGTGATTTATTTATTTTTATCTTTATATACCCCCTTAAATATAAAACACCGATAGGTGATTAACGAATAACAGCCCTCTATATTTGAAAAATTGAAATTGAAATACATTTTTTTCTTGTTCTTAAACTTAATGTTAAAAGTATACGACCTATGAAATATATTAAATAAATACATAAATAAAAACACACACGCAGTGACCGTCAAAAATGATCCTCGCATCCGGCTTAGCTCGGGGGTGGAAAGGGGTGGGCAAGTTCCATTGGGAGCCAGGGGAGGAACTCTTATCGCTAACTCGCAGATTGAATATATTTCATGTGTGAGCTAATACGAGATCCGAGTACTTTCGAGATATCGCACAGTTTTCTGCCAACACACTTATGTATATCTGTTAATATATTTTTTCCAATTTTATGAAGGTAATTTAAAATAAGTGTAATATCATAAAATATTGTTTTTTTTTTTCGTGATTAAAAAGCTGTTAGGTAGTAGAGCCACACTAGTTTCAACACGAGTGGGTCAGCTCGACCGGGGTATTACTACCCTCCCACAGAAGACCAACCTAAAGCGACAACATCCGTGTTGTCGTGTTTCGTTGGTGAGTGTGAGACCGGAGGCCCATTGATGCAGGGGTGACAGTTATCGTGGTAACTGTGTAAGTCTTACACTGTGACGAGTACTGTCATGCCTTTTACGTCCCCAAACGGGGTGTGAAAAAGCATCTCACAAAACCACCATAGTGTGGGTCACTATACTGCATTGTCTGTATTTGCAATGAGTATAGTGACCACAACTCTTGGATTCTATTCATGCTTTCCATCAAATAGAGTAGAGTCACTTTGGCAGGCTCTTCAAATAGGAAAAAAAAGATATACGATGTAAAAATACACGCACTCAATCTTTATTCACGTCCAGGGTAACCAGAGATGATAGACCTCCCATAGTCATTAGTCTTTTCATGCACGCTCGCTTGTTACGGGTGCTTTTAATGATACACCTTTTCAATACACTGCCGATCTGGTTAATAAAATAAGTTAAGCTGGTCTTGTTCATATAAGAAGTATTATATAAAAATAATTACGACCATTTAAATAGCGGGGTGCTCTGCATTTGTGTTTTTGTTTTCTTTTCAAAAAGACAACGCCTACACTAGGAATAAATCCTGTGTCGCGGGTGAGTTTACAAACATACAAGAAACAGTTTTGTTGACACACAAAGTGTTGTCCCATGTGGGATTTGAACCTATAACACTCAGCCTAGTAGAGAACAGCGTGACGACCGCTTAAACCACTAGACCAACCGTGCAGTCATTTGTTTAGGCTGTGGTTCTCAAAACTTTGGATTAGAGCCTCCTTGTGTCGTTATCCTCAATTCAGAGGATCGTGACCTCTATTTGAAGCCACTTTGCGCGTGGTTAGTAACATGTTTCTGTCTTGAGCAATGTGTAGGGCAATGTGGGTCGTAGTACCGAGAGTAGAACAAACTTGTGAAAATGGTGTATCAACGCAATAGGCTACAGATATAGATGGATAACATTTTATTTGTATATATAATTTCATCAATAAAAGTGACAAACGGCGGCTTTATTACCAAATTCAATAAATTCTAGGCAAACTAGGGAGGCAATGGTAGTTAAAGGTGCATACAGATTCAATTCGAAAAGTCAAATAACAGTGAGTTATCTGATGCAAAATCTCAAAAGAAATCATATGCACCCTATTATTAGAGGTTTATTAGAGGCTTTTGAAAAGTTGCATTATAATTTGTCATCTTACCGAATTAATCAATAAAGCTGGTTCTCATCCGAGATCCGCAGAAGAACCAAGGTCACCGATATTGCCAGTAAAATTGCTAAACTTAACTGACAGTGGGCGGGGCATATTACACGCAGAAACGATGGCCGATGGGAAACGCAGCGTTGGTAGGCCCCCCACAAGATGGTCCGACGACCTGGTGAAGGTCACGGGTAGCTGCTGGATGCGGGCGGTACGAGACTGGCTGTTGTGGAGAACCTTGGGGAAGGCCTATGTCCAGCAGTGGACGTCTTTTGGCTGAGAAGAAGCAGAAGAAGAAGAATATTGTCAAACATAAATTTGTGTCTTAATACAATATTTCATTTCGAGACTACAATTAAACGTCGATTCAACAATGAGGCGAAAAAATAGCGCTGAAATTGTGTTTGTAACTGCACTGTTCGAACTAATCCAGATATTTACTAGGTTATCTAGTTCATATGCATAATTTACATGAGTATGTTTACTCCTGGATTACATGACCTTAGCTTACGCATGGACCCATAGATAAGATTTACTAAAACACTTAAAAAAACCCAATATATGTACTAATTTACATAAACTTGGTCGTATATAGTAGAATTGTGTACTTCAAACAGTAATTTATCACGGAATATAACACTTAATGTCGATTATTTGCAACTGTAGTGGTGATATACTTATATACTATCTTAACTAGTTAATTATATTCAATTGGGTATAACACAAAATGTTTTTTAATCTTGTCTAATTTGAAACTTTCGTTTTTGAACAGTGGCACTAAGAATTTTCTACTTGTACAGTCACTCAAATAGTTTTAATCAATTCTCAGTCGTGAATCTTTAACATAAAATATAATAAGTTGTACAGGGTTTCAACCAAGAGCTTAGGGTTCCAAGCCAACCTCACCTGCAAGTGGTGCACCCGTTGATTTACGGATGAGGCTCTGCCAACAAAGTATCTTGATTAGCGGCAATAGGCTTGCCACCTATTACACGGGACCAAAACACTGTCGAAAAGTGGGCGTTTAATATGCCTCTGCCTACCCCTCTGGGGAAACAGGCGTGATTTTAAATAAGTCAATTTACAAGAAAACAATTAAAAACGTCCACGATATTGACGAAGTGGAAAATGATTTATTATTTACGGGACAGGAGCTCACACGAGCGTACTCCATGATCACAAGTACGTTGCCGCCACTTGAGTCTCGCACAGCGACTCGACTTTATTTTAAGAAAACTTTTTTTTGTAATGGCATAGGCGTTTGTGTTCCATCTCACCTGATGGAAAGTGTATATGAAGACGAAGGTGGTACACGCCCATCCAGAAGAAACCTATTCACTACTCTTACAGGCTCCTTAATCCGTTTTATATTTTTAATGCTACTTAGACTGCTAGTATTAAAAACGAGTTAGTAAATGTGTGGGACATCGTTTTCATCGATACCGTCGCGACATTCATTAACTGATAGTTATTCCTTGAGTTAACAATGGCGAACGTGTGATAGCGAGCCCTCTGATAACAGGCACGTGTACTGTTCTGGCAATACGTGGTTAATTACTTAATATTGGATATGTCGCTAGTAAAAGACTAGGTACCTACACAAGACAATAATGCTGGCTAAATAAATAATCTCTGTCTAAAAACAGAAGTGTCCAATTTGACTTTTATATTTGATTGTTTCTTGTTTTTCATATAATTTTGTTAATATGTAATTATAGTAAAATTATTAATAATATTTCACCATCGCTATACAACGTCATCTAGTCCCAAACTAAGCAGCTTGTGCTATGGGTACTAGACAACTGATATCTATACATATATCCTATTTTTGTAAGTACACACCCAAACACCGAAATAAATATTTGCAGATATAAAGATCGAACGAGAGACCTCAAACACAGCAGTCGCATACGCTACCAGTGCGCCACCGAGGCAGTCAAATAAATAATATATTGACTATGGATTTGTCAATCTCAAGATTTAATCCAAATGCCAATTAGATATTCATCTTTAGTGTTCTAGGAAAAGTACAAATTAGTGTACTATGAAGTTTCTTCCCCTTAATCCAATTAATTAAAAGGTGACCCTGTCAGTGAGAATAATTTATTTAAGAACTTTATGCACAATTTTTCTTAAATACTCTAATGTGTATTCGTTCAGGGTTCGGTTCGTTCTCGGCTGGAGAGCCAATACTTAATGTACTGCCACAACTAAAGTTTAAAAACCTACCTTAATTATCTTGATCAACATGCATTTAAATAAGTACCACCATTAAACTTATCTTTAAGCATAAATAAGTACCAATTACTTCTTCAAATACGTCTTAATTCTTTCTTATGTACCTGTAAAATAAAGAAAGTTCAACAAGGTAGGTACATACACGCTATGAATAGACAAGGTAACAAAAGGTCGTTATCATTCGATCTGCCAGCGTCCTATTCTGGCGCGCGGCGGTGAAAAACGTGAAAAGTGACAGTGATAACGTGTTTTGGCGCAGGCGATATCGCACACGCGTTCACTGCCTACGGGTGCAGCCGGACTGCCTGCAATAGTGCTATGATACTGCACAAAAGTTTTAAGAACTTTAAAGTTAACTTTGTCACTATAAATACCTTAACATGTGAGAATAAGAATTCAGATTTTTTAATCATACACATCTCACATACGGCCGTCTGATCTCCAACTAGGTAGACCCTGGAACTAGATTACTGACAAATTGAATTATATGTTTCTAAATATATACATATCTATATATATATAAAAGAAAGTGGTGTTAGTTACACAACTTATAACTCAAAAACGGCTGAACGGATTTAGCTGAAAATTGGTGGGGCGGTAGCTTAGAACCAGGAGACGGACATAGGATACTTTTTATCCCGTTTGACTGCGTTTCAATCCAAAATAAAAAATCTGCTTATTTATTGCCTCTAAGGCGGAACAGAGTTCGCAGGGTAAGCTAGTTATAGATAAATTACACCCAAACACATGAACGTGCTTTTCATGCAATTATGTATCCTGACTGGGAATTCAAATCAAGACCTCTGGTTGAGCATGCACTATCCTTCATCACTTGACCAACGGCCTGGCAATAGTTGATATTCCAAAAGAAGTTTAAAAAAGTAGAGAATCATTTTCAGTAAAGCCACGCCGTAGTGTTGGTTTACTATAGACAAAGAAGCGAGTTCTTTACAGTAGTTATGAAGAAGTTAACTTCTGTCCATCGTTCAACAATTGCCGCTTTGCAGAATCCTTGAGACGTGGGCAAATTTGGCTGAGCTCCAAGTGGATTGATCTTGACCGTGACCTGCTTTTAAATCGCTACACTATGAGTCACTGTACAGTCTTAACCTGATAAAACGTAAAGTTTTGTGTGATAGGCATTACTGTAATCATACACGCGAGATATGTATAGAGTGTCATCCTAGCAAAAGGCACTGGTAGTGGTAAAGGCGGATTTACAATTGATTAGTTGCTGGTTCGGATTCTATCCAGTACTTTTTTTTATATTAAGAGCCTGCCAAAGTGACTTTACGCTGCCTGATGGAAAGCATGAATAGAATTCAAGAGTTGTGGTCACCATACTCATTGCAAATGCAGACAATGCAGTATGGTGAGCCACACTATGGCGGCCTTGGGAGATGCTTGTTTACACCTCGCTTAGGGACGTAAAAGGCATGACAGTCATCGTGACAATGTAAGGCTTACACAGTTACCACGATAACTGTCACCCCTGCATCAATGGGCTTAAAAGTACTTAACCGACTTGAATCCACTACAGCTTAATATAAGCAATAAGCTTAATGTTGCTCGCATTTTTTTAATAAAAATAGACTTGTTCCTTCTTTCCAGTCGTATCTAGTATAGTATAGTATTTCAAATCTGCTTCATAAACATAAGATATCATTACCTAACCTCAAATAAGTCCTTTGCACATTAAAACTAAAAGCAAAAGCCTTATTGTCGTCTCATATTATTTCTGACATCTTTAATCTTGCATAAGTACTACCTGAGCGCAGTGCTAGGAGTCGACCAGCGAGTCCTAGCACTGCGCCAGCTTATTGGCTAAATCAAATAGAGACCTGTTCGATTCTTCCGGGACGGAAGTGTGTAACAGGATTTTCACGACATCGATTCTTACTTTTTAATATAAAAACGATCGAAAATAGATGTAACTCTACTACTTCAGATATCAAATCAATCTGTGTACGATTAATTTCATAACCGTTACTATATTTTCAGTCCATCTGACGTAATAGCAGCATGGCTGTTAATTTCAAAGTAATTTAGAATCAATTCATTGGTGTACAAAAGTACCTCTTTATCGGTTTCCTTGTAAAGTTGCATGAAGGGTGGTGTGTTATACGTGTGCAGTCCACTCTAGATGCCACGATAAACCTATTTTGCATAATACTGCAGTTTTTTTTTCAACATTGCATACGTATAAACTTTATGCGCTAATACTTATGTGAGTGGTCTCAACTGTAAGAATTGACGGTTCTTTTATGAGAATTACTTTTCCGAATGCATTGTTTTATCTTCTTGATTCATCAACATCATCAACAGCCTATTACCCTCCACTGCTGGACATAGGCCTCTCCTTAGTAAGGAGGTTTTACCCTACTAAAACGCTGGCCAGAAGGGTTGGAATAGGGTTTGTTTCAAGTTTTCCTTCTCTTTGTAATAATGTTGTCTTGTATATTTGGTTCCCTTAGTCGCCTTTTACGACACTCACGCGATGAATAGGGGTGGTAACACTATGTATTCTTAATCCGTCACCACAGGTTATTTATTGTAATCAAAATACAAAGAACATTGGATATATAGAAATGTTCTATATCTTTTTAAAGTATTCTAATCCTCTTCTAACTTATTATATACCACTTAAAATCGCTTGGACAGAGAGTATAAGAAATTATATTGGAAACCTACGTGTTCATTTATAGTATAGTTAGGATTAACAAAGTGGTAAAACCACGCTGATCTCAGCACTAACGGCTCAACCTGTATAGTACTACCCTCTCACAGAAGACCAATCTAAAGCGATAGCATCTGTACTGTTGTGTTTCGTTGGTGAGTGCGAATCGAAGGCCCATTGATGCAGGAGTGACAGTTATCGTGTCAACGGTGTAAACCTTACACTGTCACGATGACTGTCATGCCTTTTACGTCCCTAAACAGGGCGTGAAAAAGCATATCACTAGGCCGCCATAGTGTGGGTCACCATGCTGCATTGTCTGCATTTGCAATGAGTATGGTGACCACAACTGTTTGGATTCTATTCATGTTTTCCATCAGGCAGAGTAGAGTCGCTTTGGCAGGCACTTAATATAGAATATATAGAGAAAAGATTCTGAGCCGCCATAGTGCACCGCATTACGTCGTCTGCATTCGCAATGAGTATGGTGACAGCAACTCTTGGATTCCTGCTTTCCATTGTGCAGAGTAGTCACTTTGGCAACCCCTTAAAAAAAACAGTGTATTAATCATTTTTGTTCTTGAATTTGTGACTGCTGCTGTGTGTGCTGTTTTATATACGATTTCATATGGTATTGATATGAGTTTCTGCATGTACCATGCAGAAACTCAAGAGACCACATACAATCATAATTAATATTTAATTATCCTAATTTCGACTACTAAAGATATTTTTTGTATCGCAGAAAATTTTAAGACATTTGCCCGTAACTTAAACCCACGAGGTCAACTGCAGGTCGCGACCCAGTCAACTCCTTAATGATATTATAATGTGATTTAATTTCTTTTTTTTTTCTCTTCTAGGTAAGTAGGCCACCACAACCTTTATAGTTTGGAGTGCTGTTGGAACCAACATTCGACACTTCATCATGCAGGTACCGTAAATACAGTAATTATAAAGATCAACAGAATATTAAATTGTAAGTCGATTATTACTAAAGTTGTTTTTAGCGTGGGACTAAGCTTACCGTGGGACCAATGACTTCATAGAAAACTGGTGTCAAGCAATTTTCCTGTTGTTCTTCTAGAAGATTACCAAAGGTAAGTTACCAAAGAGAGGCAACATACTTGTGGCTGTTGAGTTAGTAATAACAAAAAACGATAACAAAGACTGAGACATTAAGAGACTCTTGTTAGGAGGCTGGATGCAGAAGGCAATCCTCATTGACACGGCCCGAATAGTGAAGAGATTCTTGTCTTTGGAGCCCTAACCACCAGTTTCTTGATCCCTGTAAATTTACAAATTACAATGACTTTCCTGATCTATTTGCTAGATTCGATGACCTGTGTTGCAGAGATCAATGTCTTCTCTCATATTAGTTTACATACAATTTTATGCAAAAAAAAATATTGTATAGAAAAAAAAAGCTATTAAAAGCAAATTATACTTGTAGATCATACAGTTAATAAGGGACTAATTGTGTGTGTGAGTATGTGTATGTGTGTTTGAGGATAAGAGTGAATGTGTGTTGCTGTGTAAGTGTACGAGTGTATGTATGTAGTGTTTCAAAGAGTAACAGCAATAAGAATTCAGCTTGTTCGTAATTAAGTCCTAATAACGAATTTTCAGTAATACTTTTGACTTCATGAATTAATTTAGGATGTACATTTGTTATTTCATTTCATCATCATCATACACTTGCAGGTGTAAGCATCACCTATCACTTACCATGAAGTCACTCGTCTACTCATTTGCCCCTATGCCTAAAAAAATGTTTATTTCACAAAGGAGATATCATATCTATTTAAAGTATTCGACAATACCCCTCGTCACGGAGAGATACTCTAGGATTATTTTTATTTGAGCATCTCTCCTTGTCTCTAGCCATTATCACACACACATTCTAACTTCTAAATATATGTGACTGTCGGGTGGGAGCACCAGGGGGTGAAGACACCCCTTGGTGAACGGAGGGGGTGGTGCGGTACAAACACAGCAAAAGTTCACGTCCGACTTATCTCATCTGTTTGACGGATTCCTACCGACAACGCTGCGTATTCATATTTCGTGTAGATCAGTGTCAAGAAATAGAGGCGATTTATTTTAAACGCGTTTGAAAGTAATCGTGATTTTCAGGGTATATCAGTTTTAGATTGCGGGTATACACTGGTTAGAATGCTGCTAAAGTAAAACAGTTCCTAATAAGATAAAGTTATTGGAAACAGATTGTATATAGCAGTATCTAAGGGCGTTCTTTGTAGATATAGAATATGTATAATGTTTGATTTCATTAAATTCTTCCACTGAAATAGTACTAATGTATAAAAATAAAGAATTATTTAACAATCCATGAACTAAAAACAGAAATAGAAAGAAAGTTGTAATTATAAATTGGATGAATTCAAGATCGTATTCTTACTCCGTATGGTGACAGATTAATAACACAGAGTGTCACCACACAAAACAGCATTGTAAAGAAAAAGAAAACTTAAAACAAACCCATCTGGGCAGCATGGAATGAAAGGTCGAACCTTCTTTCCAAGGAGGTGCTTATGTCCAGCAGTGGTTTTGTTAAAGACTGTAGATGATAATGATAAAACAAATATATATATTAAAATCTCTGCAACATGACAGTGCTCTACACCGCCCAAGATCGTCGACTCTCGCTACTGATAACGCGAGCTATTTAATCACAGATAACATCTGTAGGGCGGGCGGTGCCTTATCACCGCCCGCGGCCGCCTTATCAACCCGCCCAACGTTATCGCTCCCGTATATAAATTCTTATCCAACATTCAAGGACGTAGCGTTATTTTCTTCATACTTTATGCTCACTTCTATAAAGTACTTCACTAGATTGTCTTGTCAGATTGATAGCTCTGTGTTTTCAAGTTTTTGAATTTAGAATATTATAAATACTGGTATTGTGACGTCATAGGCGTATGCGCACTGATGTCTTATAAACTTAACTGTATCAAAAATATGAATTCTTTGAATCCCATTAGTTTGGTTTTATTATTAAATGAGCGTATTATAAATAGATTTGTGAAATCCTTTCATACTCTCTCCTCCATTTCCCAAGTTACACTCTAACGTGATTTTTTCCTATATATATCTCTTATACATATTTTTATTAATTCTGATAGAGGCAGATTTCTTAGCGAAGAAGTGGTAATAAGCTTGCTGGGCCCAAACACTGGCGAAAGTGGACGTTTGATATGCTTCTGCCTACTCCTTCAGTGAAACAGGCATAGTTTTATGTATGTATGTTCTAATCGACGTACGTGATTCGATTCAATTTAAAAACACTAGCTGACTTCTTGCATTTTTCACTTTAATTGGTTGCGTTCGAAGGGCGTTCAACTTATAGTGGTACCTGCAGAGAGGAACGCGTCCTCTCACTCATTCTTTTAAGCAAAAATGCTACAATTTCGTGTATCATTTTAGGATACAGTTAAACCTTTATAGAAATATGGAGTCAGATGTTAAAGATCCACAAAAATAGATCAGCAGTGGTAAACGAAGACTGGGAGTACTGATGATGGTATGATTACGATGATGAGAAGTATTACAAATTATTTACAAGTAGAAATGTTTTGTATCAAAGAAATTACTACCAGCGAAAATCCAAACGAATTGAGCACCTTCTTCTTTTGAGACTTTAGAGTCGGTATTTAAAAAAAAAATTAAAATAAACTCTATAATAATATTAAAATTGTCTGTGAATTAAAAAGAATGATCCTTTAGAAAAGAGTTAACAAATATACCTTATCAAAATACATCACGGAGTACTATCCAGTTTTATCTTCGCTATATAAATCGAGAGATTTTTATCAAAGCTACGATTTACTAAACTTTTATAAATATTTGCTGTTTGATAACAACTGCGAACGGTGTTTTGTAATAACAATTATTTAATTTTGTGTTATATTTCATATAGTCCATGTAGTGACGGATTAAGAATATGAAATGCCAGCATCTCTATTTATTCCGTGGGTTTCGCAAGAGCCGACTAAGGGGGCAACTACTACGCCCGCAGTAACGCCACAAAGAGCAACTTGATGCAAACCCACCGTCGTTTGTGGCGATCTAGTGGTCGGTATCGGACCGACTAAAACCACACAGCGTGCCACTCTACGCCTGAGATAGAAGGGATCCTTTTTTTTTTTTTTTTTTATTAACGTGTGGAAACCCTCTCGAGCCGTCACCCCACCGGGGTTTACGGCAGGGTGGTGTGTCGGAATCGGACCGACTAAAACCACACGGTGTGCCACTCTGCGCCTGAGATAGGAGGGATCCGGGAACCGCTGCTATTACGACGTCCAGATAGATAGAAGGGATCCTAGCCTAACCTCTGCCGTGGGCACCATCTTCGGGTGAATTCTCTATGTATGCAGCGTTTAGCATATGCGGACGTCACCTTGCCGCTGGCCACCGTAGCAGATGGAAGGGAAAACATGAAAGGTTATTGATTAGATGTATGTTCTACGATTAATATTTAAAATATGATACTTGTAAGATAATAAAATTATTAAATAAGCGATTTCCATCGATTCATCGTACCTTTTTGTAACCTACGTAGATTAGGCGTAGAACTTAATAGTGAGGTTCATCTTAAAATTAAACACAATCGCACGCGTCTGGTGTCACGTGTAGTTGAGAGCAAAGAGGCGTAGAAAACAAGAAATCGATAACCATCAATTGATAAGAGCATCACTATAAACCATAAATGTCATAAATGTCCATTGACATAAAGTTGTGATTAAGTTTACGGAAGGTTAACTTCTAATTTATATTTTCACATAATGTTATTTACTGATCCTTTTTTTGATTGCTGTAGTAGTCGTTCCATGATTTCGTAAAAGTGGATATGAAGCTAAATTACAAAGAAAAGATAACATACTCATAATTTCTTCATCATTTTTTAGTAGACCACCATCTTTTTTCTTTTCTTTAAAGGGACTTTTAGCTCCCAATTAGGTTTTTCCTTCACATTTTGTTCTATTATATGTATATAAATTCTATTCCTCAGTCATTTTTTTTATTTCGTCCAGTGGTGCAAACAGAAACTGTTTAACACTAAGCATACATATATAATATCATGCCTTTTTCCTCAAAGGGGCTGGTAGGGGCATATTAAACGTACTTTTCGCCAGTGTTTTGGTCCCACGTAATAAATGGTAAGCTTATTGCCGCTAATCGGGCATTTTTGTTTGCCAGAGCCTCGTCCGTTGATCTGCAGGTGTACCACTTGCAGGTGAAGTTGACTCTTATTAACGTTAAACTCCGTGTAATTTTAAATTTGTACGGAGTGCACAAAATTGTCCAAGAAATATTTTTAGAAATGCAGTCAACGTAAAATCTTAATACTTTGTGTTTTATTTATAATATTACTCAGTACAAATCTTATTTGATTTTATTTGTAAATAGTTGAATCTCATTCAAATAATAGACATTATATTTATCTTATATAAATTGACAACACGAAATGTATATTAATTGTGAAATAACAGAACACTTGGCAACGAACTGCATCTACGAAAGAAAATGCACATTTAAAAATAAATTGTTGACTTTTAATCTTAATATTGCATCTTTTTCAAGTATAACAGTAATTTTTAATGAAACTAACCCTTAAAATTTCGTAAACACGTCAAACCATGTCGGCTTCCACTAATTCCACACACTACATACTTCCATTTAATTTGTCGCACATTTAAAATGTTAATAAACACACTATCTATTTCCTGTTGGTTAAGATACGCTCGATTGTATCGGGTTAATTAGAATTATCGTAGACCAATTATTTATAAGTATAGTGCTTATCGCTTGCTGCCATTGTGTTAAGTTAGAACATGATATACAACCGGAGCGTTCGGCTAACATGCACGATATCAAGTTGGTTATTAATTAGATGTGTGATTGTAATTGTATTTTAGAGCAATAGCCATGTAATAGATGTTAGGAACGGTAAAAAAATGTGGGTAATTTTTTTCAAATTAGAGGTAATGGAAGCTAAATGTCATTGTAGAGGGATATGTTTTATCTTATGGCTTGATTTAGCAGAATTTATAGTAGTATACAGTAGTAGTAATTGTATTTAAATTGTAAAGTTATACTATAGTCATAACCTAGACAGAACCCGTATTATAATAGTCAGACTGCTGCTAAACATACATTTACTCACATGTTATGCATAAATTACCCCGAAATTTAGAACCAACGATCACACTAATCGCATAATTATTTGACCTCCGTGAGAATCGACACTTGACTTGTCAAATATATCTGAAAGAGGTAACAGAGATACTCCACTGTACAAATATTCCAGAACTGCACGTTTACGTTAAGTTTTTTCTCCAATTCAATCTACTCTTAATTAAATTAAATCCGTGTGGTGATTTATCAAGAATACACAGTGTTACCACACTTATTTTTTCCATGGATGTCGTAAGAGGCGACTAAAGGAATAAAATATGCAAGACAACATCCATTGCAAAGAGTAGGAAAACTTGGTACAAACGCTAAACCAGCCCGTTTTGCCAGCGTGGTAGGGTAGACCAAACGCTCTTTGCTAAGGAGAGGCCTATGTCCAGCAGTGGACTGTTATAGGCTGTCGATGATGATGATGAGGATTCATGTACTACATCAAAATGTATAAATTGCTTTAAGACATACTTTTGATATACTTTGAACGTATTCTTTTGGAAATAAGTAAGTTTTTAATGTCGTACAAGTATATAATATTTGTAGTTTTATAAAATTTTTGAATGTATGTAACGGTTGTACAATTTAATGATAGGTGTGTAGCCATGATAAAAAAACAACGTATTTCTGATAGGTGCTTTCGTTTGTAGTTTCCTTGGCACAGAAAACTAAATAATAAATAGTTGCATTTATTACGGCACGTCATAGGTGGTACTATCGGCGAGACATCACCATTTTCAAACGTCATCACGTCATAGTTAAGCAAATTATCGGAACAAGTTTTAGAAAAATACCTATTTTTAACTCCACAATAGAATAGGTAAGAGCACGAAAGTGTATATTTTCATTTCTATAATTATCCTTGCATATGAAAATTAACACGCTTATACAAGTTATAACAAGCTGCTGATATAACAAGCCTGTGTCCTGTGAGTCTGTGACCAGTGACTATCTGTGACCAGTGACTATCAGTGACCAGTCGCTACCTGCAACATTTATTTATTTATTTATACTTAATGCACATGTTGTACAAAGACGGACTTAATGCCACTTATGGCATGGAATGCCTTAGCATTCTCTGTCAGTCAACCTTTAGGTGTGGTAGAAACATGATGCGGTAGGTGCAAATTTAAAATAATAAAGTCGAAATACATTACTAATAAAATATTATTTTATATAAACAATACATACACAATACATAAACATACATGTATATAAAAATAATACAATATTCTATATAAATACTCACTCGGCTGCTATCGTTAAGACGATTCTACCAAATTATCTCGAAGTAGATCACGTACTTTCACCTTAAATGTGTGGCGGTTTGTGGACATCCTGATGTCGGTGGATAACAAGCTATGTGTCCTGTGAGCCTGTGACCAGTGACTGCCAGTGACTACTTACAACAGACATTTTGCTTGCAACGTATCCTCATTAATTATGAAAGCTAAGGAAGTACAAGTGGCGGCCTTGTCGTCCGTTGGCAACCTCTTACAGGCAACCATGGGATGGAAAGAAGAGCATAAGATGGAAAGTATAGTATTGTACACTCTTAATATATAACATGAGAATTAGTTACATCATTTATGTAAACGTTACCTTAATACGGATATAAGGTATTTAAAAATTAAGGTAATTTACGTATAGGTAACACATTATTATTGAGAAATGAAAAATAACAATAAAAACACTTACACACAGATATATATCTATTCATATTACATATTTATGATTTTAACACCGTACCTATAATAAGTTCACTCCTATGAAATAATGATTGTATCACGATGATTGAGTTGTACCTATAGTGAAAAGAATTTAACTGCATCATGAACGGCAAAATCACTAGTTTTCTATATCAAGAGCCTGCCAAAGTGACTCTACTCTGCCTGATGGAAAGCATGAATAGAATCCAAGAGTTGTGTTCAACATACTCATTACAAATGCAGACAATGCAGTATGGTGACCTACACTATGGCGGCCTTGTGAGATGCTTTATCACACCCTGCTTGGGGACGTAAAAGACATGATAGTCATCGTGACCGTGTAAGGCTTACACAGTTATTACGATAACTGTCACCCCTGCATCAATGGGCCTCCGGTCTCACACTTACCAACGAAACACGATAACATGGATGCTGGTGCTTTAGGTGTGTCCTCTTTGGGAGGTTAGTACTGGAGTACAAGGCCCTATAGAATCCTCAAGCTTCACCCACGTAGAGAACCAAGGTGAAGCACGAGTCTGACTTCGTTCTGATCTCTCTCTCTACAAGATAATTATACTCGTAAACTATTACTATTTTCTGGTTCAGAATAGAAATATCTTTTGACTTTATAAGCTAACCGTTTTCATTACACAATAAAGCGTTTTTTATTGTGTTTCAAGTTTATAAGTTAGTTCAATAATACATTTTTCTTCAGTATTTTTTTTTGGAAAATTTTCTTCCTTAAAGCTCTGAAGAACTATGGATTAATTTGTTAGTTGCTAACCAATTCAAGAGTATAATGACACACTTTTAACGATTTTTAAAATTAAAACTTTTAATAGTCATGGATGCAGAATTTTAACACATGCATGTGGCTTCACGATGATGTAAAATACCTTTTAAAAGTTGTATGTTCAATTTAACAGTGTAATCTAAAAACTACTAGAACATTACAATGGCCAGATACATTAAAAGCGTATTTCCTGGCACATCAATTGCGAATCGCAACGCTTATACCGAATATATGGCCCATAAATATGTTAATGCAGTAATGCAAGTGCACTATTTTCTTGTACGTAATTTGCCATTTTGGGCACTAAAACACTCTACTTTTGTAGGACAAGGATTAAGAGGTCAGCGTGGCGACAATGGGCGGTGGATTTTTTGTGGGTGTTGCCAGTTGTTAATTGTAGTTTATGGTTACTTGTTTAAAATGTAGTCCGTTTATTTTTTTATTTTATTAAAAATAATTTTAATAAAATAGAAACATTATAGTCAAAAGAAATACCATCATTATCAGCGCACGTGTTTTCCTCCCACTACGATGCCGAGTCCTTTAAGCGGGTCGTGAAAAAGCATCTCACTAGGCCACCATAGCGTGGGTCGCTATACTGCACTGTCTTCATTCGCAGTGAGTACGGCGACCACCGCTCTTGGATTCTATTCATGCTTTCCATCAGGCAGAATAAAGTCTCTTTGTTAGGTTGCTATAAAAAAAAAAATATATGTGTAATGTTAATGAGCTGCTAATAACAGGGAGTACTTTGGTGTGTCTAGTTTTTTTTAATCTTGATAGCTGCTATAATCAGTTTCTAATTAATAGAATATACAAATATTATTTCACAAGTAAGTTAACAGTGGAAAGTAAAGGGCGACTGCGATGCTAACGAGACCTTAGATAAAACTAACATTAAGGATTTGTTTCGTTTCTTTTTTGAAGCACTTGTAACCGCAGATAGGTAGATTTTGATAGGTAGTAGAGCCACGCTGATTTCAGCACGAGTGGGTCGGCTCGACCGGGGTAGTACTACCCTCCCACAGAAGACTAACCTAAAGCGCCAACATTCATGTTATCGTGTTTCGTTGGTGAGTGTGAGACTGGAGGCCTATTAATGCAGGGGTGACAGTTATCGTGGTAACTGAGTAAGTCTTACACTGTCACGATGACTGTCATGCCTTTTACGTCCTCAAGTGGGGTGTGAAAAAGCATCTCACAAGGCCACCTTAGTATGGGTTACCATACTGCATTGTCTGCATTTGCAATGAGTATGGTGACCACAACTCTTGGATTCTATTCATGCTTTCCATTAGGCAGAGTAGGGTCACTTTATCAGACTCTTAATATAGAAAAGAAAAATATGAAGTAAGCAGGAGCAGGGATATTTATATAGAATTAGCACAAGAGCGATGGCAAGCCTTTACTGCCGCGCTGTTCACCGCGTCATTGATTTCGAGACAGCGGCCTTAGCTACAGGACTATAGGTTACAATAGTCACTTACCATCAAATAACCCATTTGCTCGTTTATCCCCTGTATTATAAAAACTAGAATCCAATTACTTATACAATATTACAATACTAGAGGATTTCTAAATTTTATATTCAAATAACACTTTCCGCAATCGCTTGTGTTTTAAAAATATTTTATAAGCATGTTTGATTGCAGTAGTCCAGAAAAATGGTATGTTAATGTGACGCCCGATGGTATTGGCGTACGACTATAAACACGCCACCAACATGACAAATTGCCAAAAGAACTTACTTTAATGACTATGTTATAATATTTTTATGTTATAACCATCATCATCAGCTAGGCCAAGAGCTTTCCTAACAACCGGTCCTGCACTGCCCTTACCCAACGCCTTTGGTCAACTAGGTCGTCGGACTAAATTGTTGGGGGTCTACACGCGTTCCGCCTTCCAACATGCAGTAACCACTCCAGACCTATACGGCCTCATCGGCCACCTTGTCTGCGAGCAATCTGCCCTGTCCATTGTCACTCGAATTTGGCAAATCTTACATTATAATACGCGAAGTAAATTCTTTCCATAGATACATAAAATTACGCCTATTTTCGCTAGCGTTTTGGTCCCTGGCGTGCCTATTGCCGGGATATTTTGTTTGACAAAGCCTCGTCAGTCCTTCACACACACCACTTGCAGGTGAGGTTGACTTTGAACCCTAACTTCTTGTTGTTAATTGAATATGGAATATGTGTTATATGTATTTATTATATGCTATGCTAATACGTATAATAACTAACTACTAACTGCCTCGGTGGCGCGATTCCCGGGCCGGACCAAATGTTTGTATGATCTGCAAATATTTGTTTCGAAGTTTGGGTGTTTTCTTTGCATAATATGTATGTATTTACAAAAAAAAGTATATAAGTATTCTATCAGTCAGTCTAGTTATCATAGCACAAGCTCTGCTTAGTTTGAAACTAGATGACGTTGTGTGTCAAATGTCCGTAATATTTATTTATTATATTATGTAAGTTAAAACAAATTACAAACCTAAAGCCATGTGGGTCATATCATTGGATATTTTCTTTTTATTAATTTCTTGCAGGCAGTATTGTGGTACAGTCATATCTTAAAGGTTAAAGTAAAAGCGTAGGAAGTTAAACGATTTACTAATTGAAAATAAAACATTCTATTTCTCTTCTACTCTGGCAAAATGTTTAAAAACGTAATGCAATATGTAAACATTAAATATGGAACACCTTACCATTCGTCATCGAAAACCAAGCTATGATTATGTGAAAAAACAATGTAAAAAACCAACTCCTTACTCAGAAAAATTGGTAGATACGACACACAAGTGAAGTTTACGATAATCGTCGCGTGTAAATAGCGCCCAATAAACTGTGTATCCGGAGCCGTATCGAGGGGTGCTTGCCAAAACGTCCATGTACGACAACCCATTTACTTGTGCCAAAAAAATGTTTACACAACCTATATGCGTTTTACATACGACACATTAATTATGCACTTTATTTTGATATTTAAAACGCCTACTTTGTTTATTGCAATTTCAACGGACACTCAGCCTTCCTTCAGTCTACTCTCGAGATTATAAACATTTTGATATTAACAAAATGGATGTAGTTTTCCTTTTTTGTATATTTAAAACTATAATTAACATGTGTTTACAGTTGTAATAAACTCACACAGATGCGTCTGAACTTTTCCTAAGCAATCCTGACCAGACTACATTTTACAGGTATATTAATTCACCTGAACTTGACTTACAAACATAATTTGTTATGTTTTCGTTTGTTTGTATTATGTAGATTATATTTAAGAATTAGTCGATATTATATGATATTTTATTTACTCTTATTTTAGATAAAAACATTGTACTCATCTGAAGTATCTGTATCGATAAATCGAACTTGGAATAGGCTTGCTAGTGCGTAATAAATTACGCAAGTGGGAAAATTAAGAGCAAATCTCAAAATGTAAACTGTTTTCTTCGATATAAATTGTTTTTTTTTTCTTTAAAAACAACGGCGTTAGGAATATATTCTGTATCATGAGGTAAGAATACATAGTGTTACCACCCCTAATGATGCCGTGAGTGTCGTAAAAGGCGGCTAAGGGAACAAAGTACACAAGACAACATCATTACAAAGAGAAGGAAAACTCGGAACAAACCCTATTCCAACCCGTCTGGCCAGCGTGGTATTGTAGGTCAAAACCTCCTTGCTAAGGAGAGGTCTATGTCCAGCAGTGGATTGTAAAAGGTTGTCGATGATGAGGTGCTTTAGTAACATACAAGAAACGAATACAAACAACACGTAGATTCAAAACAACAATTTGTGGATCACACCAAGTTTTGTCCCATGTGGGGTTTGAACACACAACACAGCGCAGTAGAGAATGGCGTAGCGACCGCTTAAACCACTGCGTGCTGTATACTATTTGTGTGTATACATTGTATACTCTTGTACCAATCGGACGCTCTTAACTCAAACACGTAATATAAATTGTATTTTATATACCAATAAATAAATTCTATAAATTTGATAACTATTAGGCATATGCGACCCTATAAATCTATTAACATCCAAAAAAAGTTTCTCAAGTTATCTGATAAAGCCTCAATACCAAGGCTCGGCTTTTATTTGATAAGATACACGTATATTTTTAATTCACCGATAGATTATATTATCTGCAGTCGATGGGTTTGGCGCCGACTAATGGACACGTTGGGGTAGGAGTCGAGGATCTCGAACTCGACCGAAGATGTTCGAAGTCTTCGGATAAGTCGCGCAGATGGTTATTTTTACAATACCAATATATGAATAAAATATTTTATATCATATTCAAACTCGTTTTTAATATCTTAGGGTAGGTAGAAGCGTGTTCGACTCTCACATTTTGCCGACTGGAGTTGTGGTTTAGGTGGTCGCCACTCCGCTCTCTACTGCGCTGAGTGTTGTGGGTTCAAACCTCACATAGGACAACGCTTTGTGCGATCCACAAATTGTTGTTCTGAATCTGGGTGTTCTTTGTGTCTATTTCTTGTATACTCGTTAAGTATCCCACCACACGTGTATATTCATAATGCAAGTTTTATGTTTAAAAATGAAAAAAGGTTTTACTTTCATAATAGCGGGTAAACTTGTTGCTGGCAGCTGAACACTTTATTAATACTCCCAGATTGAATGAGTGTACTGGCTTTGGTCACAGCCAGAGCCGATGGTACACGATTCGCCGTCGTTTGGCCCAACCTCTTTTGATAATCACACGTGTGTCATTTTTTTTGCCATGTATCGTCTCATATTGAGCTTAATATGCAAAATTGAGTGTCGTTATTTCAACCTTTTTTCTTGCCTATTAGAGTACTTATCCATGTATAGAAATAACGTAGGATTCATTGCAACTTGAAAACATCATATTCTCGAGGGATAGAGAAATTTAGGGGAAGCCGCAGCTGAAAGGTGGTTAACTGACTTCAAAAATAGAAGTAGACTTTCTTTTTGACTGCGTCTGTTTATCATTTCTTAATATATTGTAATATAGTTATGTGAGCCATCGGTATCTACGTAATCATATTAAAAATATATTACTAAATTTAAACGTGTTATTTCAATTTCTAATTTTTCTTATCGTGATCTTCGTAAATGGCTTTTTTTATGGCCTGATCGTAATCGACTCACAGAAAAAGGATAAAAAACGATATTGATAAGGTTTCTTAAATACTTGGAAGTGTTATACAAACAGATTTTATCATTTCTAGTAATTAAATACAATCGTAATAATGATTAAGCGAGATGACCAAAGACTTTCAAGAATTGACCTTTTTAATATTATAAATAAACAAATTGACACTTTTTGTATAAAAATTAATGTAATATTTTGAAAAAAAAGTTTAATGAGGTTTGTTATAGATTTATCTTTTGTTTATAGACATTTTTGTATTTAAAAAAAAAGTGAGTAGTTTTTTTTTGGTTGCATTACGATTGTGTGATACAAAATATTCTTAGATAAATTCAATAGGTGTAAGAGGAGGCGCTTACGGTTGATTCGTTTCTCATCTGACACATCGAACTCAGTACGCAGAAATTTAACACCAGTCTCTAACTATCAAAATTATTTACACCAGATCACAGAAATAAAACGTCACTAATACGTCCATACCACAGGGCAGCGTCTTGGGCTGTATTCTATTCCTGATCCACATCAATGATCTGCCCAAAAAATAGACTTTTAATCTATTCTGTTTGCGGGTGATATCTCATTAATCATATCAGCATCACATCAACAGCCTTTAACCGTCCACTGCTGGACATATGCCCCTCCTTAAAAGGGAGGTTTTGGTTTCCTAAACGACACTTTCCAGACGGGTAAGTATATGGTTTGTATTAAGTTTTCCTTCCCTTTGCCGCTGCAAAGAATAGGAAATAGGCGAGACAAGACCACTATGTTGTCTTGCATTTTTGTTTTCTTAGCCGCTTCTTGCAACGGCCGTGGAAAGAGTAGAGTTGGTATTATTTATATTACCGTGTAAAAATAATGATAGCTTAAACAAAATTCTGGACGAAAACCTTTCAAAATTAGTAAGTTGGATAGGTACAATTTAGAATTAATTAAAAAAAAATCAGTAAAAACTACCAAACAGAAAAATTTAAAAAATATCTCTCTTAACTCTCACTGGAATTAACTGTAGATACCTTAATAAGGAAGGCTCACATACAAAGTACTATAAATAAACCGGCTAGATTCTCACTCTCTGCCATGCCTTTTACGTCCCCAAGCGTGGCATGAAAAAGCATCTCACGAGGCCGCCATAGTGTGGGTCACACTGCATTGTCTGCATTTGCAATGAGTATGCTGACCACAGCTTTGGATTCTATTCATACTTTCCATCGGGCAGAGTAGAGTCACTTTGGCTTTTCATATAGAAACCACACCACACTTGGGGACGTAAAAGGTATGACAGTCATCGTGACAGTGTAAGGCTTACATAGTTACCACGATATCTGTCACCCCTGGATCAATAGACCTCCGGTCTCACACTCACCAACGAACGTTGGTCTTCTGTGGGAGGGTAGTACTGCCCCTTTGAACCGACCCGCTCGTACTGAATTTAGCGTGGCTCTACTACCTAGAAAACAATGCATAAAATAAATAAATGAATACAGATAATATGACAAGTTCTAAACCACACTTAATTCAATTAAAAGTACTCACACTGTCTGGCATTGGAAATACTCTTTCTAACACCCATCACTATTCCCCCTTGCAAGTGACCAACGTAAACGTAACCTCCAGACTAAAGGTAAGTCTACGATCTTAAGCTCTAAGTTAACTAGTCCCTTTCGGGGCCTTTTGCAATGTGTGTCAACGTTTACAACAAAATACCGACCACCATACGAAATATAGATAACGAAAACAAATTTCAATATAAACTCCATAACTACCTCATTATAGATTATTATTATAGTATCATACCGTTTTTATCTATAAAGTAATAAATCTAAACAAAGTTCAGTATCTTACTTATATAATCCGATTATTGAGTGACCAAATAATGATTTAGACCGGAATATATTTGATTTCATTAATTAAAATATATAATATTATTCTTATATTCAACAAATACACTTGTTAGCTAACTAAGCTGATGTTGAACTCCTGCCCTAATGAGATTTACAAGAAGGTTGTTAAATAACAAAAACTCCGTCTGTAATCTGATCTAACTCTGGTTTATTGATCTTTTTGTTTTACAAATTTCCATACATTAAATTATACGGTGTTGAACCAAACTATATCGCGATGTAACTCGACGCGCACGCCATCTATTGAGTAGTTAGTAAGGTTCCACTTAAATTTATGAACTACCTGACTACAATTGTTTGTTGGTCGTAAACAACACTACTATGTTATTTGTTATAGAATTAGTATCACAATCATCAACATCAACAGCCTTTACAGTCTACTGCTGAACATAGGCCTCTATAGAGAGGTTTTGACCTACTATACCACGCTGGCCAGACGGATTGGAATAGGGCTGTTTTCCTTCTCTTTGTAATGATGTGTCTTGCATACTTTGTTTCCTTAGTCGCCTTTTACGACCCCCACGGGATGAATAGGGGTAGTAACACTATGTATTCTTAATCCGTCACCACACGGACATGCAACGATGCAAATATATTTTAAAGCGATTATAAATTATAATGTTATTGTTACTTCTATTATTAATTTTTATTATCTCACACACACACGGCTATCTGATTTCAAGTTATTCAGAATCTGTGTTAGGGTAATCCGACTGTTGATGAACATACTTGAATATTTCTGAATACATATTGTACTCCTAGATTTGTTTACTTTTATTTTATTTTAAGAGCTCGCCAAAGTGACTCTACTCTGCCTAATGGAAAGCATGAGTAGAATCTAAGAGTTGTAGTTACCATACTCATTGCAAATACAGACAATGAAGTATGGTGACCCACACTATGGCGGCCTAGTAAAATGCTTTTTCACGTCTCGCTTGGGGACGTAAAAGGCATGACAGTCAACGTCGCCCTGTACACACTTACCACGACCACTGTCACCCCTGCATCAATAGGGCTCCGTTGTCGCTCTCACCAACGAAACATGACAGCACGGATGCTGTCGCTTTAGGTTGATCTTCTGTGGGAGGGTAGTACTGCCCCGGTCGAGCCAGTCTGTTCGTGCTGAAATTAGAGTGGTTCTACTATCTAGATACCTAAATTACACCCGGACACAGAAAAAATCGTGTTCATCACACAAATATCCTGGGTGGGAATCGAATCCACGACCACCGGCCTCGCAGTCAGGGCCACTAAAGACTAGACCAATAGGCCCATGTAATTCCTTATTATTTTATTGGAAATTTTGACTATGTCCAAACCAGGTCTATAATGATACCTAATTTGATTTTATATTACTTATTTAACATTGTGGAATGCAAATAAAGACTACTAGACAGTACTAAAAAGTGCAAAATTAAAATTGATAGAAAATTTAAAATTTGTCCATGTTTAAACTATAACAAATTGATATTTAAATAAATAAATATCTCAGACATTTGACACACAACGTCATCTAGTTTCAAACTAAGCAGAGCTTGTACTATGATAACTAGACAGACTGATATAATACTTATATACTTTTTTTGTAAATACATACATATTATACACAGAAAACACCTAAACATATTATTAAATAGAAGAAATATGTATTTCGTAGAATATCGTAAATAAGGTTTTAAAGAATGTTTTTTAAGGAAAAAGGATGAAACGATGTTGACAAAATTTCTTAAATTCTTGGAAGTGTTACTCAAACGATTTTATTATTTCTAGTAATATAGTAATTAGATACAATCATGATAATGATTAAACGAGATGATCAAAGAACTTCAAATGGTGGCGAAGTTACGATAGTTTTTTAAATATGAAATAAAACAAATTGATACAAGAAAACACTGATTAGACTTAAAATAAACTTAATGTGTTTTTTTTGTCCCTGGTAATTTTTTTTTGTCGTATGTTGCTGTCATGTATAAACAGTTTTAAATCATTTAAACTTTGAGCATGGTATAAGTACATACAGGTTTTTTTATTTTATTATTTTGGACCTACCAGAGTGACTATTCTGGCTGATGAAACGCGTGAATAGAATCCCGGAGTGGTGGTCGCCATACTCATTGACGACTCACCCTATGGCGGCCTAGGGAGTTGCTTTTTCACGCCCCGCCGGCCAGTATTATTAAGTAGATGCCTGTAATTTTAATGAGATGATTACTAGAGAACTTTAAACCATAATAATTTGAAAAAGTATGAGTTGTTTACAATCACACACACGCAAACCTAACCAGTTATTTCGTCAGCCTGCTACTTTCGTATTTCCTAGTTCTTCCGTAATAATAAATGTAACATAAATAATAATTTAATTTGAGATAAAAAATGCATATTTATGCACCTACTTTCACAATAGCTTCATAATATATATTATAATATTACAAGTGAAACCATTTCTGATAAGCATCTACCGATATAATTTCCTAATTATTAATATTATGACGTCAATGTGTGTTTGTTTATTTCCTTGTCACGCTTTCATTCCTAACTGCTGAACCGTACGTTGTGAAATTTTGCGTGCAAAGTGTACCTACTCTTAACGACATAGAGTACCTTTTACTTTTTTGTCTTTGCATGTTGATGCTGTAATAAAATATATAATTTTTTTATTGCCAATAAAATATTTATGTATAAATAGTCCACTGCTGGACATAAGCCACTCCTTGGAAAGAAAGTTTTGGTCTGTTATACCACGCTGGTTAGATGGTTTGGTATAGCGTTTGTTTCAAATTTTTCTTCTCTCTTCAGTGAAGTTCTCTTTTGTAATTTGCTCCCTAAGTTGCCTTTTTGACACCCATTAGATAAATAGGGCTGGTGTCACCACGCTCCGCACTTAATCTGTGATTGACGCCAATTAAGCTATGAGTAAATACTACACGTTCACACCGCGCTGTCGAATCGCCTCGCCTCCTGTCTGACCAGGCCTTTAACATTTTTAAGTAAAGTCCTATTTTGTCTGTCTGATCTGTATCTACACCATTCGCTCATCCGAAATCTGCAATCTGACGTCATTAATCTAAAGCTATCTACATACGAGTTGGAAAATTTTAATTCACGAAAAATGTTAAGCACGTTTTGGATAAGGTGGTCGTTTCTGTGATAGCTTGACTTAGATACATGATTTTGCCGATAGCTCTTGCAGAGCACTCTGGAGATTCATGTGCAGATATATTATTTTCGTGGCTCGGAGACTGCGGTCCGGTATTTTTAGTGTGTTTTTTAAAGCCATCGTTTCATCTAGACTAGATGTGCAAGTGTGTAAAATTGATCAAAACAGTAATTTAATCTGTGCATTTTTTTATTTCTTGTCTTGTATTAATGCAACTAAACCAGCAAATAAGTTCATAAAAAGTCTGATGGAAAACGGTTACCAGTGCTTACAGAAACAGTATCACTAAGATATTGCAAACTTTTCATTATTAGCTTTTAAATTACTTGTAACGTAGTAGTAGAATTATGTGCGAAGGTCTTTTTGCATCACAGGGTGGTTATTTTTAGAAAAAATCTAGTGTAGAAGAAAGACACATTAAAAAATGACATATAACTACCGCTAATGTTTCGTAAAATTACTTATTTATGAAAAAAATAGAATGATCTGACATAAGCTTAATGTCATTTAAATGTCTTAAACTCGTACCGGTTACCTCTAAATCACCTCCATAATATTTAAATAAACAAACATAAAACACAAGAACAACACTTTTAATAAACTGACAGTTCCACAGATAGTTATCAAATAAAAGTCTCGTAGAACAATATTATCGATCGTTAAGAAAAAGGGCGTAACACAAGATACCACTAGTAACACGTGGAAGCGAGACAGAGAATAAAAAACCAAAAAAACTAAACGTCGCAGGCGCATGTACCAAAGACTTTTGATAAATTCGACTGCATCGGTATGTGTCGTATACATTGACGGGTACACACATTGTTCGTGTTTAAGTTAATAAATAAAAGATGCAATAGATGTTTAATTGTATTGTTCAGTTGTTAGCGTTCTGTTCGGTGCTGTCCAAGTTGTATTTGTTGTAACAAATCGTTTATTGTTTATAGTTTGAAACACTAAACGGTATGCGGTATCGGTATTCGATCTGGTGGTCGATTGTCGCCATTATATTCTTGTTTATTGGAAGTTATAGGTACGTTTTGTAGTTCGTATTTGATTTGATACTGTAGGTTACTTTAAACAGTTGTTTGTGTAAAATATGAACTAAATAAGTTTTTGTTTCTACTTACCATCTAAGTCTATGTACGTAGTGATTTATTGTGTCCAATATTTTTACGTCCAATTTACTTTATAAGTTTAGTTTTATACTGAAAAATACTTTTCGTTTGTAAGAGAACCATATTTGCGTAGGAAGGGGCCCCTCAGATACTCAGAGCAAACACTTTTGTTTTAATAAATACATGCATATTATGTCATGACTAAAATGAGTTAACAAATTATCCATATTCAAAATGTTACCTTGAACCACTATCTGGTTTTCTTAGCAAGAAGACAAAACGAGTGACGTTATTGGGTATATATGAGGTAATCTTTGGGTGGTGAGAATAGAGGTAATTAAGAACACAGAGTGTTACCATCTCTATCCTTCCCATGGGTGTTGTAAGAAGCGAAAGGGAACAAAGTGTGCAAGACAACATTACTGCAAAAAAAGAAAACTTGAAACAACCCTATATCAACTCGTCTGGCCAGTGTGGTATAGTAGACCAAAACTTCCTTTCTAAAGAGAGGCCTATGTCCAGCAGTGGACTGTTAAAGGTTGTTGATGATAACGTCATGTTAGTAATAATTAAATAAGACTGCGATTTTGTTAGAATAGTTTTTAAGATCACTTGTAAAAAGGCTACTTAGAGTAAAAAAGAAAATTTCGTTAATTGATATTACTTTTTATTAAAAAATTACTTTGTAATGACTCGGACTCCGATGAGCGGCAAGAGGCTTCACTTATTGAAAAAGGTCTTCAATCGGGTCCGAAATGTTAAAGACAACTGTCAAGTCAAATAAAAATGTCTTTGTTAAACGTCAAAACGACAGACACTGCGTTTTTGTGTAACTATGGCTTGACACAAATCTAACTTTTGACACAGTAAAAACATTAAATTGATAATGGAGGACCATTCAGGCTGTACTGTACGATGGCAGTTATTTATTTTAAATCTAAGAGTCTACCTTAAAAGTCGGGCTTCTTTAAAATACATGTGACTAAAACAAAATAAATGAGAACTCTTTAAAAACACTTAACAAACTATGTTCAAACAAATAAAGTAACTCGTGTGTTCACCCATCTATTAGTCTTAATAAAAAGATATTACAAATTATTTAGAACAAGATAAAACAGCATTACGATAAATTGTATAACATACCCAACACGTATTCACAAGAGCCCTTCACGAAATCTTACACGTTTATTCAATCAAGCAGATCAGATCAAGTGTAACCCGATCTCAACAAAACGGTTAAGCTTATAACAAATGTGTTAAACTATATGTGGCTACGAACACTAGAGGCTTTGTTCTCCGATGGCTATCACTCCGAAGGTATGAGGTGTATCGCGGTAGCAGCCATGACAAATGGGAGTCTGCGCCCACCCAGCGCGACACGGAATGTGAGATCTATTAACGTAATTTCGGTACTCGTGGCTGTGGTTTGTGATTTACTTTGAGCCATTGGGTATTATCAAGACTTAGTAGCTATTGGTATGTTTTACTTTTATCATTGATAATGTTAAATTGGTTAACTTTTGAAAGGGTATCATTGACTTTAACGGGTTCATGAAAGTTAGGTTTTCTTCAACTGTAAACGGGGTCAATATTGATGAAAACAAGTTAAATAAAAATAAGAATTATCGAAAATAGTTAACAAATATTGATAATATACTCATAATAAAAAGATATAAACATAAAAACCAGTCGAATTCAGAACTTTTTCCTCTTTCAATTTTGTTAATTGATATTTATGTAAGTATTTGGTTATTTATACTCGTATTATCAATGATCTGATCATTTTGTTCTAACCGGGCATAAAAAGTAAATTATGATATTATTTGATAATGATTCTCGATAGATGGCGTTGGATAACATTGTAAAACTTGGAGAAAAAACTTCAAAATCTATTTAATGTTGAAGATTGCCTGATTATTATTTTAGAAAAATATTTATTGACAATCCTTGATCACTTATGGAGTTGTGAATCACCTTAGTATACTTACTGAGGTCTAGTTATTTTTAGTATCAAACAAAATAAATCTAAAAGGACTCTGTTTAACTCCACATCGCACACACGGCATTCTGATCCCAAACTACACAGAGTAACTATGGTAATCAAACTGCTGATAAACACATTTCATCTTCTCCACTCATCACACGATCATTGGTTCTGAGTAAGAACTCAACCTACGACCGGATTCACTTACCACTTGACCAATAGGCCCAGGCCAGGCCGTACCCAGGCCAATTGACCAATATTGACCAAATTGACCAATAGGCCCAGGCCCATACCTTACCCTATATCTACCTCCTTTTTAATATAGGTACTAAATAGCAATGTGCTATCTCTTTCTATCGAAACGTTATCGGAACTGGCGATCTTGTTTAAAGTAATAGTATCGGAGTTCGATAGTGTTTGGCCATTTTTCTTGTGAACAACAAAGGATGAAGTCGACCGAAAGCTGCACGTGCTACTGTGGTGCATTTGATAAGCGGAAGCGGGGAATCCAAAAAATTATAACTCGATCGTATCATTTAATTGTGTGTACAAAGTATTGTTTATTTTTTTCACGAGAGCACATAGTTGGCTAGGTTACATCAATATTCTGGATATCTTAATAGCAGCGGTTTCCGGATCCCTCCTATGGCATTCGCAGAGTGGCACACCGTGTGATTTTAGCCGATTCCGACACACCACTCCGCCGTAAACCCCGGTGGGGTGACGGCCCGAGGGGATTTCCACACGATAAAACAAAGGTTACATCAAAATTATTCTTATACGATAGTAGTTGTTGAAACGCTACGTATTCAATTCCCATATTTATAGTTTTTGTGATAAATCAACAATTTTATTAACATCCAGACAGGTTTCTGTTGATTATTTTAATTAGGAACTCCGTTTGAGAGTTACAAATTATTCTAACCGTGAATAAAAGTGAAGAAGACTCGTACGACTATAAAGGCTATGTACTAATTTTGATCATACGTCCAGAAAAGTGACTCCGAAATTATTCAAATCCTCCCGTCACCTTTATCTTAGGGATGTTTTCACCCGCACTGGGCGACACGTCACCTCCGCCCTCTATCCGTGTTTAATGATTCACTCGATACAGTCGATTACCCCACATTATACTCGGTATAGTGTATCTCACAGCTATTGCCCTACTCTTAAGAATTGACTTACATAGATCCGATACAAAGTTAGTTTACTTAAGTTGCACTTTTTTTTTATTTGCAACCTACCAAAGTGACTCTATTCTGCCTGTTGGAAAGCATGAGTAGCATCCAAGAGCGGTGGTCGCCGTACTCACTGCGAATGACGACAGTGTAATATGGCGACCCACGCTGTAGCGGCTTAATGAGATACTTTTTCACCCTTTTTTTTAATGGGGGATTCATGCTTCGACACATATGTACGATCTCGGCAGGAGTGATGCCACAATCAAAGAAAACCATTAAGCAATTCTCTGCATGGTAAGCCCAGTGTTTGAACAGTCGCTATTCCGCTTTCTATAGCGTTGTAGGTTCAAATCCCACACAGGCAGCGCCTTGTATGATCCTTGTTGTTCTGAGTCTGGGTGTTCTTTATATCCGTTTCATATTTTAAAGTCACCCGCGACACTGGATATATTCTTAGTGCGGGAGTAGGAAACAAACTTACTAGGTAGTAGAGTCACGCTGATTTCAGCACGAACGGGCCGGCTCAACTGGGGCAGTACTACTCTCTCACAGAAAACCAACCTAAAGTGCCAGCATCTGTGCTGTCGTGTTTCGTTGGTGAGTGTAAGACCGTAGGCCTATTGATGCAGAGGTGACAGTTACCGTGGTAACTGTGAAAGCCGTACACTGTCACGATGACTATCATGCCTTTTACGTCCCCAAGCGGGGTGTGAAAAAGCATCTCATAAGGCCACCATAATATGGGTCACCATACTGCACTGTCTGCATTTGCAATGAGTGTGGTGACCACAACTCTTGGATTCTATTCATGCTTTCCATCAGGCAGAGTTGAGTCACTTTGGCAGGCTCTTAATATAGAAAAAAAAACATACCTTTACCAACTGAGTGAGGTAGTGCAGCCCAAATCTATAATATTAATGTATTTGGAAATTTACTTGTCTGAGTCTACTAACCGTAGCACAGGCTCTACTTTGAAAACCTTTCGAAAGTGAGGCTTGAGTCTAGTAGTGGAATGTTCAGAGAGTGAGATGTGTGACGTCATTTTATTATTTGAGTAATAACCTTACGTAACAGTATAAATAAATAAATAAGTATTTCGGACATTTGACACACAACGTCATCTAGTTTCAAACAGAACAGAGCGTGTGCTATGATAACTAGACTGACTTATAGAATACTTATATCCTTTTTTTTTGTAAATACATACATATTATACATAGAAAAACACCCAAACCTCGAAGCAAATATTGGCAGATCTCACAAACAATTGGTCCGACCTGGAAATCATACCCGAGACCTCAAACAGAGCAGTTGCATTCACTACCGCTGCGCCACCGAGGCAGTTATCTTATTTAGTATGTTGTCTTTGTTTCTATCTTTCTTATTACATATATTACTAAGCATATAATCTTGTAAGTGTCGGTAATAAAATATAAATATCAACACGTAGCTAAAGGTTTAATGATTCATCTTCACAATAACTTCAGATGAATCACAATCAAGTTTATTTTATATTGATATAGTTCCTTTGTTTCTATTTTTGACAATGATTTTGTAAACACGTGAGTAATAAATACATTTTATCGCTAAAATATAACTCGCAGAATATAGTTACAAATATGTTACAATACATTTTAATTAAAGCTCTGTTTCCTTAACTAGAATGGTTAGGAGACAGATCTCAGAAGACATCCTGGGTATTTTATTTTATAATCGCTCTCATTATGAATTTGGCTAGGATAGACTGTTTTTAAGATCCAACTTCTAAGTGTTGCTAACACAATTAGAACGCCACACTTCAATACAAATGGCTCTACTCGACTAGAGGGACATTATAGTTTTACAGAAAATCGGTGTTAAGGATTTTGTCTTGTTGCTTTTCAATAAAGTTATGGACACAACTACGGTTCGCTATCTCTAAGAGAGGGGGACTTAAAAACGGTGACACACTCGGTGACTCTCTCGAGTTGTGAACACTTGTTCACTTACCATCGGGTGATCCGTTTACCAATTCATATGTGATGTCGGAACGAATGGATCAATTAAAATCACTACCGACGTAAAATTGAGTGATTGAATAAGGTATGTGTTGTGATGTTAAACAAACATTCTCGTCATCAGAAATACTTGTTTTGGGGTTACATTTTCGTTTACATAGAAATTTGATGTAAGTCAATATGCTCTTTAAGTTTTAAAGTGGAGGTCGCTCAAGGTCGAATTTCAACCGCCATTCGTTAAATAATAAAACAAAAGAAAGTATAGCAAGAAACCTTCTGTTTTTTTTACTGGTCGTTTATTATTAAAGTAAAGTCAGTCGATAAAGAAAAATAAAGTGGTTTATAAAATAAAAAAAGAAACAAAACCATTTTGTCTTTGCTTACTTACGTAGATAGGAATGTGCAAGCTTTACGATTCCAAAAAATAACCTGTTATACCAGTTTGTTATTATGTTTCAATTAAGTTGATAAACTAGTTTTAACTAGTTTTTTAGTTATTCCTTATTTTCTTGGACTTTCACTCTTTTTTAGTAATTATCACTGTACACAATTCTAACAATATGTATAACTTGATGCACGGTAAATCTCGAATGAGATTATGATTGCATCAATGCTCTAAGCACTATTGTAAGTCTTTTGTATAAATAAATAAATAAAAAAAAACTAGATTTTATACCTTTTTACTAGGGAGAGGCCTAAGCCCAATAGTGGACTATAAAAGGCGACTTTAGAGTCTGTTTCTACAGTCTAATGAACCTTTTGTTTCCAATAAATGTATTTGGTTAAGAGTATTAAGTATATTTTGTTAATTAAAGTAAGTTATGTCTATATTAAAATGTAATGTATAATTCTTCTATTACAAAGAATCATAATTACATTAATTATATAACAATTATAATTATACAAAACCTTAACTATATTATCATCAACTACAGAATGTTCAAATAAGACCAATTACAGTTCTAGAGTCAGATAAGGTTCCGCTCGTTTACCGAGGTGATGTTGTCTTGCTGATACACTGTCTAGAAGGATCTTAAACTTCTATAACCGGCATAGGTCCTGATACGTATGCCAAGTACCACCGGCTTAAGGTTTCTCTCGTCCAAGACTTACGAGGCATCCTAGAACTGCAAAAGTTTCTCGACGTTGCATGCAGTTGCTCGGGTCGTTAGCAATAGTTTAGACTTTTGACGGAAGATTACCCTAAATCTCGTAGCTGGTATTAACATAATTTCAATTCCACACTTCTCCACATTCGAGATGAAACACGCAGAAACGCTATACATATTAGTGAACCCGCTATTTTACAACAAAAGTCCATTATCATCTATATTTGTTTAAAATGGAACGGAACCCTAGTAGCAATTTATTGATCGAGACCATTACGGGAACGAGTTGTGTAGTTACAAAATTATCGATTATTAGTTGTTTTAATATAATCGATCTAGCATCAAGAGCTTTGCGATATGAGGTCTTATAGTAAAAAGGTGCATGTGGTATAATTATAAGATGAAAATAGAGTTATAATTAGAGATCAACGAACGATAAAGACTCGTATGTCTTATTATGTTGGTGGCATTTGTCGTGTAATAAGCAATACCACCTGTTAATAGAATGATAATGATGAACTGCTAGCCGATTTCGGCCACGGCAGCCAGTCTCAACAGAGACCAGCTAACTACGTATGAAATGTTATAGTGTACAAGTATGAGCGCAAACACAGTTACACTCTCTGTTCCCTGACTCTCACAATCCGACACGAACGGGAAGAGGTCAGGCGCAGGAGTGTCGGCTTTATATGTTCACCGTGGCACGCAATTTGTTAATAAGTCAAATAAATACCTTACCTCGCAAATCTTTCTTTTCTTTCTTTTAAAAAAGACAACGCCCGCAGTAGGAATAACCGGATACAATAAACGAACGCAAAGAACACTCAAACTCAGAACAACAATTTGTGGATCACACAAAGTGTTGTCCCTCCCACGTGGAATTTGAACCCACAACTCCTAGCGAAGTAGAATGCGGCGTGGCGACCGCTTAAACCTAGGCCAACTGTGCAGTCATTGAATAATTCATGCATTTGATATGAAATTTTATGATGAAAATTGAGCCGGTTTCGTATTCTACAAATATAAAAGATTTTTATATTCAATTTAAACTTAACTCACAAGTAAAAAAATAAAAGAATGATCCTTATCGAAGAGCATGGTGAAATATCCGAAGAATATTTTTTTTGTACGTATTTCAAATGTGCCTGCTAACAGCAGTGATATCACAGCTCCAAACTCTCTCCCTCTAAATTGTAGAGCATCCAACTTATCCTCTGTTCGTTTCTCTGGTTACTCACAAAGTAGATCACCAATGGAAGGGTGAAATGAACTTGTGAGACTAATTACGTATGCAATGGCTTCCTGCACCAGATGAGTCATCGAGAAGCCATGGACGTCAGATCGAGTCCAGATACATGCATGTTCCAGAGCGGACACAGAGCGAATAACACTCGATCGGGACCAATTTCGCAAAAACTACACAACGCGATCCGTTGTTCTGATCGCTGATAGGGCCAAGTATGGTCAGTAAATTAACTTTACGAGAAATATTCGAAATGTTTGGACGTCAAACTGGAAATAATCATAATCTAAATCTGGTAATATTAAAGATAAAATTTCTGTCTTTTTTTCCTATAAGGAAATTCTAAATTTCAATTCTCAGGGTTGTCAGTGAGGCCTTAGGTCTGACTGAGCTCAACTAATGCTGACGGCGTGCTATACTGAACCGGAAATGAGAGAAACCAGTGCTGCCATAATATTTCCCTAACGGAAAACATCTGTGCATTTAGTTAAAGACGCGATAGGAAAAATTTGAAAACTTTTATCTGTGTCTAAACTGTGTTCATAGGACAATTGCCAATGTCGAGTACCTGAATTACTTAAAAATATTTATTTTATACTTTTCTCCACGTCTCCGTTCAACTTACCAATTCGGTATCACTTTAATATTTGTGACGAAAAGAAAAACTACAAACTGCATAACTTGAAGCTTACACTTATAACACGAACGTGAATCTATAATATTAAATAAACACAGCACATCTAATTCTCTTGTCAGAATAACAAAAAAAAAATCAAAAAAAAGTTGACTGTTTAGTTTGCTATCGCTACCCACACAGCGCGTATCGTTCCATCTAATATTATTCTGGGAACGGCCTTAATAAGTCACTACAGAATGTTATCTCCACCATTTTATCGGTTCAGCTGATAAGATCTCTATCCAATTAGCCTCACAATGCAATATGGGCCGTCTCAACGTTATGACGATGTGTGTTTTCAGCTTTATGTGTATTTGGTAGCAAGTGTATAAGTGTTATAAAATATGTTATGTTTCTTGTATTACAGGTTACTCTTTACTAAATACACCACATTAATATAATTATGTAATACAGTGAGTAAAACAATTGCCTAACATTAAGATCTTTGGTTCACCTCACAGTGTTTTATTATAAACGCGTATAAAATGAAATCAGAAGACGGATCATGGATAGAAGGTGGTCTGATGTGATGGTGCAGGGTGTGGACGGGCAGCACAGGACCAGTTGCTTTGAACAAATTTGTGTGAAGCTTGCTAAGGAGAGACCTATGTCCAGTAGTGGACTGTTAAAAGTTGTTGATGTGATCACAAGTAACAAACATAACACACATACATACATAAAAAATCTCCAGTCAAATTGAGAATCCTTAGTTTTTAGATAATCTTAGGTCTTAGGTTAATCATCTTCATGGTCATTATTGTTTGTTGATTTTTAGTTTTTATCTTTTTTTTGCGCTTTTCTAAAGTTTATTGAGAGTTAGGTTCGAAGTGTGTCAAGGTAACAGAAAATAAGTTAGTAAAAAAGACACTATTACAGTAGTATAAGGTTGAATGTTATTAAACAGAGTGTAAGTTGAAATGGAAGCCTAAAATAAGAGTTTTCTCCCGCTAGGAAATACATAAAGAGAGCGTGTTTGTGGCTCAAGGTTTACATTATAATGCAGTAAAGCTCTTCTTAAGATTCCTGGAATTGTGATGTTCTAGCTCTATTACTACAAACTGTTCATTCATGTTACATAAATAAATTATTTTTAACCATAAACTAATAACACCAAAAATATTAATGATGTTTTTTTTATATCGATATTGTTATTCACATCTGTAATTTGTTATGTCAATGTACGTAAGTATTAATTTCCATTTAATTATTTAATTTGTTCAAAATTAATATTGGTTGGCATGTATTAATTTGTTTTTATTTTATTTTAAGTTAAATTCGAGACACGCACCTGCTTATAGTATAAGACTCTAGAGTTGTCTATGGACAGCAGTAGACTCTTATTCTCAGGTAACTTTTCTTGTTTTTACCGCCAATTGCAAAAGCAAACAAGTATTTATGCACTTACACCTAGCAGCATAATGAATTAACTTTTTCTAATTCTTTTCATTATTAATATGTATTAATGTACCTGTGTTGACGACCTAGTAGTCTACAATACAGGTTTTGCGACAAACATCAGTCTCTATAACTAGAATATATTATGACTGTATGATGCAATTATGTGAGGGTGATGTAATGATTAAATTCTATTTTGGTTAGGGTTGCCATAGCTTATGATTTTATTTGAAATATACAAGTATTTTTATTACAAGGCACAAGCAACCATAAGGTGGAGCCGTCGATCCGTAATGGTCGGATTGGTGTCGATATCCTGATAAGACGTAAACAACATTCTGAAATAAAGACAAATTTGTCACTCGCAATTTAAAAAAAGTTTTTTTTGTACGTTTAGTTTTTAAATTCGTGTTTCAATATCGTAAAGTAAACATTTTATGTGATATAAAATACATTTTAGGGACATTACAATTATGGGAGTCATTTTTTAATTTTTCGTTATCATTTTTGCTTCATTTACAGGTGAGATCAAATGAGAAGATTTTTTTATGGTACTGGGGCAAACAAGTAGACGAGTATCTTGATAAAATGTGAGTTCATCATCTTTCATCATTGACTGCACGATTGGCCTAGTGGTTTAAGTAGCCGCCACGCCGCTCTCCACTTCGCTGAGTGTTGTGGGTTCAAATTCTACATGGGACAATACTTTGTGTGATCCATAAATTGTTGGTCTGAGTCTGGGTGTTCTTTGTGTCTGTTTCTTGTATGTTTGTAAAGTCCCCCGCGACACAATATTTATTCCTAATGCGGGCGTTTTCTTTTAAAAAAGAAACCATCATCATCACCATCGTCATCACCACCACTTGTGGACACTCTAAACTCACAGGTCGCTCTTTGAGCTTTTTCCCATCCCGAGAAAGGTGACCGGGAGATTAGGTTTCGGTTACCTCACAAACTTAGTAAAAAGTAACACTATTTACGATCTGCTTAACACCGGTTTTAGCTATGCTATAGAACGACTCCGGTCCAGCCACCCCATCTGGATGAACCATGACTCTTCTCTGATTAAATAAGTAAGAGTAAAGAATAAGACCAACCAAAAGCACCAGCATCCGTGTTGTCGTGTTTCGTTGGTGAGTGTGAGACCGGAGGCCCATTGATGCAGGGGTGACAGTTATCGTGGCAACTGTGTAAGCCTTACACTGTCACGATGACTGTCATGCCTTTTACATCTCCAAGCAGAGTGTGAAAAAGCATCTCACAAGGCCGCCATAGTGTGGGTTACCATACTGCATTGTCCGTTGAGTATGGTGACCACAACTCTTGTATTCTATTCATGCTTTCCATCAGGCAGAGTGGAATCACTTTGGCAGGCTCTTATATATAGAATAAAGTGCAGGTGTTCAGATAAGTTAAGTTTATAAAAAGTATGACATAGTAAACGAGACATAGATAACCATATTTCGGTGAGGGTACTAATCTATCTGATTGACCTGGTATACTGAAATTCCTGTTAACTCAGGTAGCTCAAGGGGCCAACCGTAAGTTAACAATCTAGTTTAATAATATTTCGTTTCATAATTAAATGTAGTGATAGCTATCATAATCTAAACCTCTAAACATAATTCTCGGAACCAGTTAATCATCACACCTTGTGACGTTAGCAGACGGAGCTGGTGGTGACCCAACATCGCCAGAGGTAATTTGATCGTGTGATTATCAGCACCATCTTCATAGCATAAATAAGGTAGTGACAGAAAAATAGTTCTTTGACTTTAATATTTCTATCAAAATTATTTAAATGTTATTAAATTGTTGCTGTGATGGCGAGAGATTTTTATCAATATGTTTTTGTTAGTAGCAAGGATCATTGATCTAAACAAAATTAAGAAAAAGCCGGTTCGAATTTTTTCATAAAACTCTAGAGCTGCTGTAGGTACAAATATATTCAAATATCTTTTTTCCTATAAAGAGTTAATTATGTCCCATTCCATCATGTATGATCTACTTGATCGTCATGTCTACCTACTCGTTTTGATGTGATTCATTCATTATATTCATTACACTTTTTATCAGTGACTACCAGCTACCCATTGATGCAGGGGTGACAGTTATCGTGGTAGCTGTGTAAGCCTTACACTGTCACGATGACTGTCATGCCTTTTACGTCCCCAAGCGGGGTGTGAAAAAGCATCTCACTAGGCCGCCATAGTGTGGGTCACCATACTGCATTGTCTGCATTTGCAATGAGTATGGTGACCACAACTCTTGGATTCTATTCATGCTTTCCATCAGGCAGAATAGAGTCACTTCAGCAGGCTCTTAATATAGAAAAAAAAAGTTAATATACTTGTAAAAGATGTCCGAAGCTTCCTTCTCTTCTTCAACCTCTCACACTGCGGCTGTAACGTCAGCCCGCTACTGTCTACATAAGCCTACCATATTTATGAGCCCATATCAATTATGACATTACAATAAATATTTACATGATAAATATAAGTCTGATAAAGCATCGCTTCTGCTGATGCTACAAGCGCACCTGTGAGGGGAACGTGTTGGTGGGTGGGAAGGGGGCTAGATTGTAATGATAAGGTATCGATTGACCGCCTATCGCTCCATCGACGAAATGAAACGCATCAACTTGGTGGGTTTATTGTTACCTGCTCTTCGTGGGCCAAATACGACCTGTTTTATTTAGGACTTGTTATTTTTTAAGGTTTGGTAATCATTATAATTTGATTGAAGTAATTATTTTTCTATAATTTTATTTCAATTTACTTTTTTTTTTGTGTTGTAGGGCTGGGACTGCTCGTCGACAGCCAATCAGATACACACATCAACAGTCTGTAATAGTCCTCTGTTAAACATGGACCTCTTCTTGAAATAAAGGTTTTGGTTTACTATACCACACTGGTCATAGTGTTAGTATATGTTTTGTGACAACTTTTTATTCTCTATGCAGCTCTGTTGTCCTGCATATTTTGCTGCATTAGTCGGCCTTTTGACATGTGGTATGAACTGGGGTGGTGGCATTCCGAATTTTTAATCTATCGCCACACGGACGACAGCCACTTTAACAGACTAGTATGCGATACAATTCCTAATCCACTTGTGTACGCGTAAGCGTATCCGTCTTTTATTTGGTTTCGTTTTTAAAATATCTTACTGTACTTACACTTCTGTATTTGCAGAAGTGTTCAAAGGTCGAGGCAATAATAGCTGCTATGTGAGTGGGACCAAATTACAAGTGTAGATGGCAAAATATTGAAAAATACGTACATCTGCTTTCAACTTTGCGGTTACGAACGTGATGATAATATAATATCCATTGCAATAGTTTTTTTTGTACTTTGACATTCATTTATTTCCTAGTACTATCGAAGTAATGAAATAAGTTAAGTTAATAAGCTAAGTGTTTAAAAATGTGAACAAAATAATTATAAATTAAGAATACACGTTATCATGTTATTGTCGATAATACTCACCCACGCCAAGCACAATTTTGAACGTATATAATTTTAAGATAATTAAAAATCCAATGGCAGGGGATTGAATGCTTGGCCGATGGAATGACTTGAATTTTTTTAGCAAAACATCTCCACTATTTAAACAGGTCTTGAGAATTTAAAAATTAGACGTTTAAGCATTTTAATTCACTTAAAGTCTACACGAAACCAACTAAAATATCAACACGCAGTAATCATTTTAAAAAACCGTACTCAAAAGAGAGGATCGCTTATAGCTTTTTGATGTTTAATTCATTTGTCGAAACCATGTAATCTGCGCTACATGTGACTGTAATTTTAAAACAATAAAATACTTTGAAAGTTTAAATTACACAGAACAAGGTTACAATTAATAGTCATTATGTAAATTAAATTTTAGTACTATTGTAAGCAATAATTTGATATGAAGATAAAAATATGAATACCGTAACTCACGATAGATACCTATCTAGATGGTCAGACAAACTGGGAAATATATGCAAAATATTCATATTCTCGGTAATAAGATGCTTTAGTTGGTGATTACTAAAGATTAAAACTCGAATGTCTCACACTGTGACTTTTTAAGCTATTCAATCTACAATAAAAAAGGGTTTTTAACAAATAATTATGAAAATATTACAAATGTGATAGCTCGTCGGTTTCAAATAAGCATACGGTACTCATTTCAGATTACAGGTGACTCGCACGCGTATTGCCAACACTTTAAAAAGGTATTCCCTGTTTTTTTAAACTGTATATTGTTTTTCCCTGGATAAATTATTTATTTAGCTCATTACGTACATTTCATTTTTAAAGTTTTCTATTTTCTGTTTACTTATTTAGTCGATGTAGTTAGCCGGTAGGTCGTTGGTGGTCGGTTAAGTCTCGAGTACCCACTCAACGCTATACGATTGTAGAAAGTCGGCAGTTTAAAAAAGGAACGGTCGTAGCCACCCGAAACGTCTAAACAGTTTGGTGTGAAACAGAAAACAAATTCACACCAAAACGCATCAACACCCAAACTGTGTAGTCCACATGTCGCCAGCATTAAGAGTCCATTAACTTCAAGGTACAGATTAATGTTTTATCTGCCCTTATCAGCGCAGACAGAGGCGGGTTGATTTATTCACTGTTATCAGTGCATATGGCCGGCGCCGTCCTATCAGACAGTGCTTTCTTTTATGAATTTTCGAGTAGATATGATGTACTTAGCGGCTTCTGTTTGTGGAACTTGGCCGGGGTTTGATTCGTGCACTTGACTGATTAGGATTTTAAATGAAGATATTTGAGAGTTATAATTGATTTTTCCGTTTTAAGTTCTTCGAGAAGTGTGTACTATAGCTGAATGTCGCGGACATCGTAAACGTATAGTATAAGTACGAGAAAATTATGTATATTTTTGAAGTGAGATAAATTCAGTAACGAGTAGAGAAGGCATACAGCTACATTTTTTTTTATTTATAAAAAAAATAAAAGAAAGTGTAAAAAAAACGAGAGCAAGCCTATTTTTAAAAAACCAAGCATACTTATTTTGCAAAAAAATATTAAGATAAGTTATAGTCAGGTACAGATTAAATTAATTTGAATGTTGTGTAACTAACAACATTCATATGAGATGGGAATGGAAACCATGATCTCTGGCATCTAGCAGAATCCTCGACCACTAGATGAACACATATAATTACTAAAAGTGAATGAACGACAGAACGAATGAAATGAAACATCTTATGGTTCTATAAAACACGCATTCCATGAAAGTGTGACGTGTAAAGATTGGACATATAACAGTTTCCGGGAGCTAACGATACACAACAGATTGGTTGCATACAAATTGTTAATTTTATTCTCGTCTTGTTAATATAGATTTCATTACGTGGGCGTAAGACACGCTATTTATCTTCCATGAGTGAAATTTTTGTATGTACAGCCAGCAATGAAAGTCACTCAACATGTTCTTATATTAAAATTTATTTAACATTAAAATGTTATTTCCATTTAAAAATACTTCCATTACTATTTAAATGAATTAATTTCTTAAATACATTACAAACAGTTTCTTAGATTTATCGCGCACATTTTATAATATCGATTTAGATGTTATCAAACCTATTTTGTAAATCGATATAAAAAACTATTCACACTAGCTATTTCTTAGTATCACAAACTAATTATATTCATTGCTTGAGGTCTCGGGTTTGGGTCGGGCCAAACGTTTATATGACCTGCAAATATTTATTTCGGAGTTTGTGGAGTTTCTATATAAAATGTCTGTGTATTTACACAAAAAAAGTATATAAGTATTCTGTCAGTCAGTCTAGTTATTATAGTACAAGCTCTGCTTAATTTAAAACTAGTTGCATTGTGTGTTAAATGATAAAAAAAAAATCTCGGCAACTACTAAGCTCATTGTGAGACAGGAAAAAGTCTAGCACAGTAATTGTCTCTATGTAAAGGAACTCCTTGATGCAGGTATGACATTTATCGTGGTAAATGTGTATGTCTTACACTGCATCGGTGGCTGTCATGCCTTTTACGTCCACAAGCGGGACGTGAAAAAGCATCTCACTAGGCTGCCATAGTGTGGGTCACCACAGTGCATTGTCTACAGTCGTAATGAGTATGGTAAACAAAACTCTTGGATTCTAATTATGCTTTCGATCAAATTCTTAAACAAAAACAAATATCGGCGAATATTGTAGTAATGGCTTTCATTTAAGCCATTCGGACATCAAAATCCTTTCCGATTAATGAAAATCACTTTACAACAAAGACGTATCCTTGTTTAACCATTAGTTGGAACGGAAAACTGGGTGGTTGATAGTTTTATACATTCCATACATATATATGTAAATATTTGACCGCTTATAAACATATGTAGGTATGTTACCAAAATCCAATTAAGATTTAATCGATTTAAGAAGATAATGTTATCTTGTTCTAGAACTATCCTTGTGTTTAAGTAAATAACTCTGCTCTACGCATCTTAAACAGTTTTTTGTCTAACGAATCACAAATTTGGCTGACGACGGATTAAGAATACAAAATTTCATCACCCCTATTCGTCCTGGGGATGTTGTAAAAGCCGAATGACGAGAAAACTACGCAGAACGACAGCGCTGCAGAGAAGAAAAATTTTGACACAAACCCACTATCAACCCAGGCAGTGTGGTGGAGTAGACCCAAAGCGCTTTTCTGAGGAGAGGCCTATGTCCATCTGTGGACTGTTAAAGGTCGTAGTTATAGACGTAGATGATGATCAACTTTGGATGAAGTCAAAAAAAAAGCCAAATGAATCAATACGTTGTTATAGTCATACCACCAAGAAATAAATTTCACGCAGACATACACAATATTTTAACACATTCAAACGAAGAGACCATTTTTGTGTTGCCATAACAGATCTATTTCTATTGATTTATTAATTAAAGTATATAATATCAATTTATTTTTAAAGATACCACAATACCAGTAGCTTAAAACAGATTTATGGTAAGAACCGCAAAAATTAATAACGTTCCAGCGTTCGTATAGGGAATTCACGTCTCTCGCTCTACTTCAATGTACTTAAGAAAATATAGGGTAAGTGCACCGGTTTCCCGACCGCTTGACGGAACGTTACGAACGCACGGAAGTTACATAAACGAAAAATAAATCTTATGGGTTTTTAAATAGTTATCTAATAAAATTTAACAGTTTGAAATTATTTGGATTTAATGTGGTTTGTATTGTAGAACGGCGATTTCATAGGTAAAGATTCATTATTTAAAAATATAAAAAAGTAACCTATCGGTATCGGATACAGGAAACAAGCTGCCAGTGGCTAGGGCGCCAGTGTCGTACACTTCCCTGATACGTGCAGTATCGAAGAGGACTACCTTCTGCATCAGGCTTTTTTTTTCAAGGCTTAATTTATTCCTTGAATATATGTAATTTCTAGCCTACACACCAAACTTCTGTCACTTTCAACGTAAGAGTTTAGTTACAGGATCCCAGAGGTTTTTTTTTTGTACAGATATGTACCTCCCAAATGTATTTATTTAGCCTATTGTTCAATTGTGTATTTACTTTTCTAAAATTATTTCATTTGCCATGCTTGTTTATGCTAGATGAACAGTAACTGTGTCTAATACCCTATCCTACGTCGAGTGACACCTGCTTCGTGTTGTACTCGTGTGAACGAGATAGCTGCGGCTGCACGGTGCAGGAGCTACACGGCCAGGCAGCGAGGTGGAGGCAATATTTGAATCCAAACTAGGGTACTGAGGACTGTTAATGATTCAAAAGATTCGTGGAAAAAGTGCATTAACATAGATATATTGCCAGAAGTAGTTATGCAAAACGGCGACATTTCGAACAGCAATAAAGGTTATTTAGATATCTGCTGATAATCTTAATTAAAGCGATGCAAGATAAATGCTAAAATTTTTATATCAATATTTTATTTAAATTTGATAGTTTTATAACTCGTTATTATTATTTTAATATTCTTAACATATGTCAAAAAGAATGGTAGCGACATTATACTCGTACGCTTTTATCTGCATTTTCGTAAGCTGCACTGGCTACAGATTAAAATTTATTAAAAAAAACTTTTAAATTGACGTTTAATTTTTCTAGTTTTTAGACAGTAAATAATTGGGTAGATGACTGTATCGTAAATACCAATGTCCACTTCATTAAAATTAATATCGCTAAACATCTCGGCAAATACAATTAACATAGCTTTTTATTATTATTACGAATTTCAATCAAATATACAGCGAAATATATTGTTTAATTGTGTAGTCTAAAACAGTGACGTCACAATTTGGTACTTAGTATATTTTTCATACAAAATTGACGTTTTGACAGCTGATAAAAAGTAACTAATTTGACTAAGGTGTCATCAAGCCAAATGTATGACATACGTCAGAAATATTACACATTTTCCTGAAAGGGTTATGAGTGTGTAACAGTGGCTTGTAACCGACAAAATGTAATAACGAAATGTCTTAAAGTTCACGGTATCACAAAAACTTAATCGATGATAAAAGATAAAAGCTTGCTGGAAAAAATAATGGTTTTTATGTAAATGAACGTTGCACAAGATCGTAGATAAACACAATCGCAGACAAGGATCGCACACTAGTGCTGTATCTGTGTGCGTTTAGTGATGAGAAGGCCATTTAATAACGTAAGAAACTTCCTAAAAATTTTTAAATATTCCACTGTTCCGATTCATATAGATTTGATTATATGATTTTATAATACTTTTTATAGTGTAGTAGAGACGTTAAAACAAGTTTCAAAATTGATTAATAGTAGCTTTTACCGTAGCAAAGTGGACAAGTTTCTATAAAAGTAATTTATCACTCATAGGACATCGATCCCAATTAATGTTTAAATGACAAAGAAATTCTATATTTAATTCACTATAAATAAATTTAGAGACGAATTTACTTACTATAAGAAATAAAAATGTGGTAACAGAATTTTCCAGAAATATCAAAATTGTAACGAAATCGAAGTAACTGAATGAAACCTCCTTGCTTCCCATCACTAGTGTTCAAACCACCTGCGTCCGTATCTAGTAAATCATAACCTTGGCAGCTATCGACGATCAGTGCCGAATCTTATTCTACCATTTAACTGCGTACTTCTACTATGTGTACGGTGTTACGTCACAAAAACTTTTGTCAATATATTAAGCATACTATAGACTAGATGATAGATGTATAACTGTATCAGTATTAAAATATTATAAATATTTTTGACAGCTATGACATATGACAATTAAAACGGGACGTACATAAAAAATGAGTCACTAAACTGTTTCTGCAAATTAGAACAAATAACATCACATGCGCAGAGTTTAGAGTTGGTACGTATAAACTTATAAAACACACTAATACAGATATCCGATAAATTAATTGTCTTAATGACGTAACGCAGTTTTACAATTAAACGTCACAATGTAACCTATAAATGGGCATTTTCATGGTACATTAAATTACTTAAAACTAATATCTTTGTTCTTTTGCAAATATATGACTATATATTTTAATCGTGAGTAAACTCTCCAGTGCAGTTGTATTTCTGAATAGAAGTAGTTCTGCGGCTATCAAAAATGACACATAATCCTTTGACAAAACATTTTATGGCAGGCGCATGTCTCCCAAACTATGAAACCTCATAACAGATTCTTCACAACCCAGGCCAACTTCCGACATCACAGGGGCTGCTATCAAAAAATCGCCGCTAGACCACGTTTATCGCGCACAGCTTTTTTATTTGACATTTTATACAAGTTTATTCAAACAGCGATAATATCGCTGACTCTTATCTTTCAATGCAACGTTACCGCGAGCCGGGAGTGATAGCATCTGGGGCCAGCCATTGCTAGTTAAACCAACCTGATAAGGGATCATATGTGTCTGTGTGCGTCTGTGTACGTATGCGGTGCGCCTGTGTGCCGGGTGGGGCGTACGGCGCGGTCGAGTCAGTCACTCACTTTACGCGGCAAAAGTATGACGGTTGAAATGTCGCGCGCGCAAATAAAATAACAAATTATTAGAAACTAGTGTTGTGCTGTGGATATTATGTTATTGTGGTTACGGTACCTCAAGCAGTTGGAGGGAGACGCGCCGACTGGTGGCGCTGGCGACTTCAAAACAATGTGTAAGTTTGTTTACATGTCAGCGACGAATACAAGTGTTTATTTATGATTGCTTTGTTTTCTATAAATGTTTGTAGTAACTTATTTAGCTATCGCATCATTTTGTGTAACTGTCTCCTAAACAGTCCTTTTTTTTCATTGCATCGTGACAGAAATGGGCTACATACACGTCAATTGAATAAGGTGTTAACATCGTCTTTAACCGTGTAATTTAATAGAGTTCTGTGCGTATCTAACGATAATGTTGAAATAACTAGCAATAATTGTTTCTAACCTACAACGCTATCGTTATCTCCTCAACTTTGACATTTTTACTTGTTGCTTAACTCCTTAAAACGATTAGTTAGTTACTGAATAGTTTAATCGACACGAATCGATTATTTCATAAATGTTTACTAATACAATGCTGGGAAATCACACAGATAGGTGAACTATTTTTCAAGTTACATGAAAATAAAACCACAGTTGATTTATAGTTATTTCAATGAAGCGATATTACTGGGTAAACATTTCATTAACCTTAGTTTAATTTCGTAAGTTCATAACAATTTTTAATAAATGAACAATGAAGGTTAAACTTAAACATATTAAGTTCTAGCATTAAGCTCGTTTACACTTCCTTTCACTTATCTTTTTATTGCTATTTCCCTAAAACGGTTTTCCTGTTAACTGTCAATTACAAAAGAACAGGATATATTTAGGCTTACGTTAAACTTTACATCTATTTAACCATTTAGTAAATTTTATTGATTTGTTAACAAAAACGCACGATCAAACACTATGTAGACGTATTAAATATCAAATAGTCGTTAGGATGATAAATAAATAAATATATTCACACTTAGTATAGAATGATACATAATGGAATGTATCTTGTATGTCTGTATTATGTGTTGATGCCCGTTTTCTCTGAATTTTGCGATAAGAATGCCGTTAAGATTGCTTGTTGTTATCTTTGTTGTCTGATAGCCTTTACAATTGTACTAATGTATTATATAGGATTTTTATTGCCCCGTAGATACATTATCAAGACATGAACGAATGTAAATCATTGATAAAAGTGTAATTATTATTATTGTGTGCTACTAATGGTTTTTTACTGTTCGAACTGCAATGCGGGTGGGTGGAATCAGTTCTGGTTTCTTTTTTATTAAAAAACTGTAGAATAGTAGAACAAAATAGTAAATATTTTTAATGTCCTCGGCACAGAATGTCAGCACACACATCACTATACCTACAACCTACAGGTAATTGTTATTTTTTAAATAACAGTTATTTCAAATGTATTTTTATTATGTTATTATATCCTATACAGATATAACATATTTAAAAGTGAGATACTTATCTAACATCGATACCGTAGAACGTCACTTAAGTTTTATTTTAAATACCGAACGCGTGCGGCACGTTCATATTTTGACAGCTCCTGTCAATGTCATCTGGCGTCATAGCCTGTATTGGAGCGAACTGTCTCGGCATAGACAACTGCATTTAATGTTTATTTTTATCGCGCATTACTTATTTTACATACAGGTAGGTATATAGAACGTAAACCAAATTTGATAGTTACAAATTATATTATAAATTTAACAAAAGGCTGCTTATATTTATTGTAAGGCCTTGCAGTAACTATAACACATTTTTAAACCTCAAAACAAGAATGTAGTTTTTATTTTTACTTATTATAAATACTTTGAATTATCCATAAATCGCATGCCTCACTGAACAGCTACTGATAATGCGCATAAAAGCATAAAATAAATAAAAAAACAACTATCCCTCAGCCCCTTAGCATTTGTGTTCACGATAAAAATGACGTGTGTTCTCAATGGTCCCAGCCTCCTGATCTCAGTGATAAGGCGAGGGAGAAACCTTATCTCTCCTCCGATTCCACGTTCATTATCAAATCATCAATGTGTGTTACAAAAACTGTACGTGTGTGTAGCACGAAATGCGTGTGTTAATGTAGGGGTTACCTATTAAACATCTACACGATTACATGAGAGATCAAGTTATAATGGTTATTGTGAATTTGTTCTTTACATCAGTTTTACATTGAACTGTGTCCTGCTCAAATTGTTCGGGTTGGTATAACAAAATTTCAATGACGTTATTTGTTCGTGACAGTAGTACACTATTAATAAACAATATATGATCACTTTATCTTTCGTATAATATATGTTATACAATTATTATGTGAGCTCTTATCACAAACAATCACATTTAGGTATTGTACTACACACACCTATCTACATATATATTTTTAACGTATTGATAATCTACACTTATGTGTAGTTTCTTTAAAAACTTACGCTACGCTTATAAATTTGAAAACACTTTTGTAAGTTCATGTTTATGAAGCTAAACTAAATTGTACACTATAACTCATAGCGTATACAAGTGCACGCAGTGTATTCAAATTTAAGTCAGTTATAGTAAATTTTATCTTCTTAATATGATTCCAGAAACGATACAATAAGCAAAGATCATTTTGATACAGTCATATAGGGCAAAGAGAAATAATAACAAGAAAATAATTTACAGTCGTGGTCTTAAAGTGATTATAAATTGAGGTTTACAATAGCGTAATTGTACTGGTTCCCAAACTAGGCTTGAGTCTATATTTTGAGAGAAAACTCGCAAAATGGAACCTACAATCTACTGCAGCCACTCCAGTGAACGTAGCGATGTGTGTAACTATTTTTTTTTTCTATATTAAGAGCCTGCCAAAGTCACTCTACTCTGCCTGTTAGAGAGCACAAATAGAATCCAAGAGTTGTGGTCACCATACTCATTGCAAATGCAGACAATGCAGTATGGTGACCCACACTATGGCGGCCTGTGCTAGGTGCTTTTTCACACCGCCCTTGGGGACGCAAAAGGCATGACAGTCATTGTGACAGTTTTAGGCTTACACAGCTACCACGATAACTGTCACCCCTGCATCAATGGGTAACTGGTAGTCTCTGACAAAAAGTGTAATGAATATAATGAATGAACGAATAGATCTACATGACGATCAAGTAGATCATACGATGAAATGGGACATAATTAACTCTTTATATGAAAAAAGACATTGGAATATATTCGTACCTACAGCAGTTCTAGAGTTTTATGAAATCATTTACCACCCCTGCATCAATGGGCCTCCGGTCTCACACTCACCAACGAAACACGACAACACGGATGCTGGCGCTTTAGCTTGGTCTTCTGTGGGAGCGTAGTACTGCCCCGGTAGAGCCGGCCCGCTCGTGCTGAAATCAGCGTGGCTCTCGACTACCTATAGCGTGGCTCTATTACCTATAAATTTAAAGAAGATACTTTACCTTGTTATCACGCGTAAATGTTACTAGTGTTACAAAAATTAAAACTCACATCATACAAATCGATAGCCGTTAGTAGTCCATTGCTGAATGTGGACCGCTCCTTAAAGATATAGACTGGATAGTTACAAAGGTTAATTCAGTATTTTTAATTATTTGCTAAACTTAGATTTTTGGAATCCCACACAAGATGATGTAGTACTACATTATGGAGTGCGGATCAGGTAACCTACACGTGCGTTCTCGAATTTCTTGCCGGTTCTGGCCATTGCGTCAAAAAATAGAAGGTTCTCAATCGCCTTTTCCTATAGCAAAATATAATCGAAGCAATTTGGACAGGACTTGACTGTGTTTAATTTGCCAGAACTGTGTAAAAAAAGCTTAATTCCTTTGTTATATCTTTCCATATTTAATTTTTGGAAGCAAGATGGCTCAGGAGCTGGATGTGAAAAGCCGAGGATCGAACTAAATATTATGCGATAGGCTGATGGCTGATATAACAACCTATAAGTACATCACTTTCCCAAGGTAAATCTCTTGCCAAGCGAAAGTCTCTTTCTGCGTGGTGACGGATTAAAAACACAGTGTTACCACCCCGATTCTTCCAGTGAGTATCGTAAGGAGCGACAAACCCTATATCAACTCGTCTGGCCAGCGTGGTTTAGTAAACCAAAACTTCCTTTCTAGGAAGAAGTCTATGTACAGCAGTGGACCAGTATTTATTTATTTATTTTTATTTATTATACATCATGCACTTTATGTACATAGGCGGACTTAATGCCTAAGGCATTCTCTACCGGTCGACCTTTGGGGGATGCAGAGAAAATAGGAAGTAGGTGCGTTTCAGGTGATGTTGAATAACAGAAGTATACATATATATGTACAAACTTATCATATACTAAAATTTATATAAATACATAAATACATACATATACACACTTATGTTGATATAAATCTATATACATACATACATACACAAATACAGTATGTGAAGCGAATATTAATTATTTGTGTAACTGTAAATTAAATTTACGATCAGAAGATCATGAATGACTGAGTATTATAATGGACAAAAAAACTCAACGTATGCTGGTGAAGTTACAGCTTATTATAAAATAAAATGTCGAAAACCTTTTGGTTTAGCAAATATTTTGCTTAATCGAGGTGTATACATTATATAAAATATAAAGATATTATCTTGAAGCGACCTCTCGGTATTTTTATCGTGACTATCAAAGCATACTTATCTAAATAAATTATCTTAATTTTAATAGCATATTTTTGACTGAATAAATTAACATACATATATTATACCATTCGTTAGGGAAAAACAAACATTTCTAGATTTTAATTTTGACATTATAATTTAATTATACATACCTATTAAACTTATATATCGTCGATTACACGACGAAGATAATATACCAGGTGAGCTAAGTTTTTTACGCATTTCTAACAATAGAAACATAGTGTAGTCTTGTCCAAAGTATTTTTTATTTTTTAACGTGTGGGAACCCCCTCGAGACGTCGCCCCACCGGGGTTTACGGTGGGGCGGTGTGTCGGAATCGGACCGACTAAAACCACACGGTGTGCCACTCTGCGCCTGACATAGGAGGGATCCGGGAACAACTGTTATTACGACATCCAGGCTGTCCAAAGTACATACTAATATATTTCATGTTTTGTTTACATTCAAAAACTGACACCATTCAAGAAGTCATTTTGATATTTATGTGGTTCTGTCAATTCAGCTTAATCAAGTAAGCGAAACTCTTATCGAGACTGGAAGTATGTTATACTTCCTCTGAGATAAGGTTCTGGTAATAATATTAACATTGTCGGCTCTTAATTAGCGAAATTTGAAACAGTATTTTTATCGGTTGAACGGATGAAAAAAAAGTCTCGTTGCTTTTAAAGAACCTTCACTTCAAGTTCATTTTCAGGTTCTTTAATACTTTTGAAAAAATTTTTATTATTAACTTATTCAGGGTGGGCCACGAATTAATTAACATTTGAAAAATCACATAAAAAGAACCATTTCATAGTTGTTGGCCACCGTTTCGGCGTTTGCACTCTTCTAAGCGAGCACCGAAATTTTCGAATACTCGCCGGCAAAGAGACCGCGAAATCACCGACATCTCGTAGCTGATTTTTTCTTTTAGTTGACGGAGTGTATTTTGTTTATTGATGTAGACATAATTGTTCAAAGAACTCCATAAAAAGAAGTATGCTAGGGATAGATCTGGACTTCTGGGTATCCATTGGATGTCGCCTCGTCTGGAAATCAGCTTTTCCGTAAACATGACTTTGATCACTAGCTGGGACTCATTGGATGTGTGATAACTGGCTCCCTTCTTTTGAAACCATATGTTACGATTGTAGCCAGCAAAGCCCGGTAGCATTGGTCCCAAGAACTGCCGTAGCATGTTTGTACGGGATGTTAGATTCAAGTGTTAACGAAGTCTTGGCCCACCCTATATGTTTCTACACAGAGATTTTTTACTTTGTGTGTCGTGTGAAAATTGTTGTGCATATTACAACCACTACTGTGAATCAAAGTCTGAACTGCATGAACTGAAATACATTTAGGTTCTTGAGTCCTGACTCTAGAGATCGAGCAATTAAAAAAGAATCCCAAAACGAGTGAAATATCAATAGAAGAAAACTTGAAGTTAAATAGGTCCTGTGGATTATCAAGCTATCATTGAATGGGTGTAATGAAGTAAAGAAACGTATATACGGAGTAATTATTTGTTTAACTAACTTTTATTAGGGTTCCATAGCCAAATGGTAAAAAACGAAACCCTTACATATTCGTCATGTCTGTCTGTTTGTCTGTCCATTCCTTATGTCACAGCCACTTTATTCCAAAACTATAAGAACTATAGTGTTGAAACGTGGTAAATAGATGTATTCTGTGAACTGCACTAAGATGTAAAAAAAAAAATATTTAGGGGACTCCTATACTTTGAAATGAAACTGATTTTATTTTTCATGAAACCCATACCCGTGCGATATCTATGGATAAGTCTTTAAAAATGATATTGAGGTTTCTAATATCATTTTTTTCTAAACTGAATAATTTGCGCAAGAGACACTTTCAAAATAGTAAAATGTGTCCCCTCCTCCCTGTGTAACTTCTGAAATAAGAGAGTGAGAAAAGTAAAAAAAGTATAAGATATATATTACAATGTAAACTTCTACCGAAAATTGGTTTGAACTACATATATGTTGTAAGTAGTTTTTTTTAATATGTTAATAATAACATATATATAACTAATAGCTGTTAATAGCTGCTACAGAACCGAAGGGTTGAAGATGGGCGAGTCCAACTCGCATTTGGCCACTTTTTGTATAGTACTTAGTAATCTTTGGTATCTACACCCCTAATGACGGTGATATGATTATCTATGACACATCACGAACTAATTTCTTATATCTGTGATGTGGTGATGAAGTCATGTAACATTTTATTTAGTACAATGCCTTAAATATGATTTCTATTGTATTTATTGATCTTGTGCAACTAATATATATCAATACTTTTATTTTTTTGTGGTGTTTTTTGTTATTCCTTTATACTTCTCTTGTACTGTTTTGTTTTTCGGACAATAATAATATTACAGACATCTGACACACAACACCATTTACTCCCAATCTAAGCAGAGCTTATATTATGGGTACTAGACAACTTATATTAATACATATACACTTATTTTTTCGTAAACACTTCAACATTATACATAAAAAAGACGCAAATTACGAAATAAATATTTGCAGGTCATACAACTTCAAGCACAGCCGCGCATACGCAACTACTTCCACATCGAAGTTTTAGAAGTGAAGCAGGCAAAATTCGTTAGTTTTCGCTGTAGTGGGATTGATATCTTTGTTCTTAAATTTACTTTTGATGAAATATGAGATACTAAAGACTATTTTACCTTATCAAGCACCATATAGTTTAGTTCTACTGTTAGTCGAGAAGTGTAGAACCAAAATAATGAAAGTGTAAGTAAAATAGGTTCTTATAACTACACAATAATAGAGTTACTAGTCAAATTTACAGTGGGGAAAATAATTAAGTTACTCCGTTAGTGATTTAAAAACGATTATGAACTATATACCCATTGTTTAAAAGGTAAGATTTTTAAAATCATGATAAATTATCAAATGACAACATCTGCTGACCGGTGAATCGAAACTGTTATCTGAAACTTACATCTACACCGGCACGCCATGAATTTTATCTGACTCATCTATTCATAATTTTTTTAATTAGAAATAGGGCTTATAGATAAAAACATTACGTGTGCATGTTAGCTTATTTCGGTGATTACAATTACAATAAATGTAGACTAAATGGATTACACAGATAATACTAAAAGTGAAACGCTCAGAAGTTTGAGACCAATTGTCATCACATCATTAGTATCTATTTTAAACCTATCCTAAAAAAATCAAATCAACCTATCGCCGTCCACTGCTGGACGAAGGTTTACCCCAAGGAGCGCCAACCATCCCGGTCTTGGGCAATTCGTATCCATCTGCTGCTAGCCACCTTCTTCAAGGCGTCGGTCCATCTTGCGGCAGGGCGCCCTATACTACGTTTGCCCAATTGTGGTCTCCACTCCAGTACACTTCAATTCCAGCAACTGTCTGTTCGTCTGCTGCTGTGTCTGTTAAGTAACTGACATTACACGGATTCTCCGTCTGATGTCAGTTAGTCCCGTTCTTTGTCGAATAACCTCGTTAGGAATTTTAGCAGCCAGTGATGCAGCCAGCATCGCACACTCCATTGCATACTGAGCTACTTTAAACTTGTGGACCCCAAAATGTACATCATTCATTTTATTATAAAACTGGCTGGATGACAATGCTACCTCTTGATAATGGTTAACTCGTTTCTGTATCAGTGCAACTTGTATGTCAAAAATCCATATCCATTCTATCGTTGCTAACACCTGCTTTTAAGAGTATAGTGGCAAATGGCCCCACTTTTTTTTGGAATTTTTCTCCTAATATAATATTAACGTCAAGTGGACTTTGGAAAATTGTCCTCAAATCCTCGCAAAATTATCTTTTAGCGTTAACACACTTGTGTTATCGTTGACATTATTACAACTTGGTAATGTTCGCAAAATGAACGAGGACATGTCTTTGAAACGTGATTCCATTTTAAAAGCAACAGGTTCTCAATGAAGTTTCCAACTCTAATGTGAGACAGGTAATTTTGATAATATGAGTATTTATTGATATTTTCGAGATAAAGTTTAAATAACAAAACACCACGGATGGGATCTTTCTTGATCCACGTTTTGTGACCCCAAGTAATATTTCATTTAAAATCAGTTTGAAATAAAATTCATATACTTACGATTTGGAAAATAAAATTGCTAAAAATGTATGGTTACGAATTATTTGATGACGAAACAAGATCTATGATGCTAACAATAGATTAAATCTATACGAGGAAAAGTCTCAAACATAACTATTGAACTGTTTTAGTAATTTCAACTTGTAATCCAGTTAAAACATGTTTCTAAGTGAAAAAAAGCGCCAGCATCCGTGTTGTCGTGTTTCGTGGGTGAGTGTGAGACCGGAGGCCCATTGATGCAGGGGTGACAGTTATCGTGGCAAGTGTGTGAGCCTTACACTGTCATACTGATTGTCATGCCTTTTACGTCCCCAAGCGGGGTGTGAAAAAGCATCTCACTAGGCCGCCATAGTGTGGGTCAATATACTGCACTGCCTGATTGCATCATTTGCAATGATTATTGTTACCACAACTCTTGGATTTTGCTTTCCATCAGGCAGAGTAGAGTCACTTTGGCAGGCTCTTAATATAGAAAAATATGGTGTATATATATAGAAATCCTTAATACATGTCGCTATATACCCAAAACTATGCTACTAGTCAGTAAATTGTTATTCGACTACCTCTTAAGTATTCGTCGTGATATTTCTGTGTAATTTAATTACGTCTAAGACTTTATTTTACAGTACTTTACCTATTGGTAAAACATATACGAAAATTTTGAAAACACACAAATCCAGACAGTAAGGCGCGTGGAGAGATTAAATTTTTATAATACATATACAGTTAGTTAGTTAATTAGTAGTTACTTAGTTTGTTAGTAATTAGTTAGTTAGTTAGTAGTTACTTATTATATATTGTGTATACGTATCTCTAAGACTCAAAGATGTGGTAGCTAGACGTAGTTTATTCTTCTAATGTCAAATAAATTACTATTAATACCGTAAAAGAATAAAATTACCATTTGTTTTCTTTTAAATTTTAAATAATTTAGTAATATTAAACACAAAGTTTTCTTAGTTGTTTGCGATTTATGTGATAGATAAAATCTCTATAATAACGTTTTGATGTGTGAGTTGTGATGTAATATAATTTCTTTGTGTTCCTGTATGCGTCACGGTAGAAAACCTCATCAAAGGTGATCGCATCTACGTGCCAGTTAATATTTACTATCTTACAAATATAACACACCAACTAATAACTTATACTGGGAAGAACTTAATACAATATTGTATCTGTGATTTATATTCTCCTTTTTTTACGAACCCTGTGGGGCGATATTTACAACATGAATCACAGTATTTCGTCTTAAAATAGTTCAAATAACTCACTATCTATCCACACAATAAAAACATTTTTGAGACACTGTGACGCATTTTTTTTGCTATTCTAACAATGCAACCTTCGGTGATTGTTCAAGTGCTTACAATATTGCTACTTCTCAACTTTGTTAATTTTTTACAATACTTAACAGTGTCAGTGTAAATAAACATTCATTTCAAGATTATTTCAACGGTCTTTTTTTTTAATAAACTGACAATCCGGAACGAATGCATATTAAACCTCATTATGGGGTCAATCTTGTTCAGTGTCGATTTAGTTATGCGGTGTGGTTGTGGGCCGGTCGACTCACGCGCACACTAATTGATTTCAGATCGCAAGGGGCGGAGCGATGAAAAGGTCGCCGGTGCCGTGCTGGTTGACGGAACTGTGAAAGTTGTCTGAGATTTTTTACGTGACATAAGAGATGCGATTTTGGGATCAAAGTTTATCAAAATTTATTATATAAATTGCTTATCTCTATTATTTCTTTTTTTTTAAAAAGGATCATAAAATGCTGCTGTGATTCTGGAGATGCTAATAAGTTTTTTTTCGTCATACTTGTTGTTTATCACCATAGTAGATTCAAATATACTCGTTATTGAACGTCATATAAAAGAGCTTGTATCAAAACGTAGATAAAAGTATGAGTAGAACAGGTTTACATATGATTAAATACGCTCATACAATTTACACATAGCGCTATTTTCATACGAGGTATCTAGTCACTAAATCACAGATGATATGATAACATTCTCTCTTGTAATTACGGCCCCCCTCACACCGTTTCGTCCTACCCGCGCGGCTGGCCTGTTATCACGATCTGAGCGTCGCGGCGTTCTTATCGAGCGCCTGCTCTCCATCTCAGATAACGATCCGGTGTAATAAATGGAAGGTGGATTCGGGCGTGACGGTGTGATACGCAGACGTGTGGTGTCGAGCGGTGTTGGGTAGGTTAACGCCACGTGTGTTTTCTTGAAACGATTTTATAGTTTATTTAAATTCTTTAACTCTATCTACTCTGAAAATTAAATTAATAAACAAGAATATGATATATATAATACAGATGAAGAAGAATTTTGCTAATGAATTTGAAAACACATAGGTGTAATAAAGAAAACTTAACAGAATTGTAACAAATTCCAATTAGGAAACATAAATTTAATCGATTTCTCATAAGTTTCTAGTAATTCATCAACAACCATAACAAACTAACGAAAAATATTCACAGTTGTTACATAGAAAAGGCGTCGCGACAACCTCACACCCCGTAGGGTGTAGTGGGGGTTATTTTATCGCCGAAAACGCTCCCGATCGCGGCGCGATTCGCCCGCGCGATACAGTGCGATTGTTAGCCGCGATAACGCCCGACATGCCTGTATCTTTCTAAAGGAGGTTTTTTGTTCGTAATCGCCTGCAACAATCTAGTTTTAATGACTTTTTATAATAGGTTTACGCGGACGGAATATTTATAAGTTCTTGTTTCTTATTTTTGGACTTTAAATTTCAGGTAATTTACTGAGGACAATTTTTGTATGCATCAGATAGTGATGATGGATAGTTCGATAACTTGATAATTGATGGAACAATTAAAATTCAGATTGCAAAGAGTTAATGTAAAAATATGCACAAGGTCTGACGTCTTCATCAAAATATTACTCAAAACGCTGCTAATAAAAGTAAGTAGATGAAACGTGTTTAGATTTTTATTAAAAATGTTTGTTAAGTCACAGTAAATATAAATAGCTAGTAGTTTGTCTGTCTAAAGTCTTCCAAAAAACTTAGAGCCGCGCGGCAGGTAAAATACAAGTTTTATTTGATCTCTATTGAACTCACTATAGTATATTTCACGAACAAATTAAACGACATTTTGTTATTATTATTATATTTTACAATAGTAATAAACTTTCAGGTAAGATTATTAAAACCGATTAAATACAAAGGGTAGCGCCAAAATTGTTATCAAATAAGTATTTACAGCATTTTATGTTAGATTTTACTTTACATATGTACGTTAATATATTAACTTTATTAATATCTAAACCAAGAAACGATAGACATTAGAGAAATCGTTAAAACGAACTATGTAAAAAATCTAAACAAAGCACCTTCACACAAAAGATTGTTATCGTAATATTTTAAAATGTAACGTACAACTTATGCCTAAGACACAAATAGACAATATAGCATAGAGTATAATTGTTTTTTTTATCTAGCACCGGCATGCGGGTAATATCGGATGAGTGCTGATAACGTCTTTACCCCTATGCGCACACTAGTTACAGATTACCCTATCAAATATGTATGTGACAATTGTCAGACAAATATGCTTCATAAACATTAGGACTCGTTTTTATGCCTACAAAGTTCTGTGTGTGTTCATAATGTTCCATTAAAAGATGTGTTTCGCTGTAATATTATGAATTTATCCGTTTTCCAGTTAAATATATTGTGTAATTTTGTTCATATACGGCAATTGAATGCGAATTTATTAACTAAATCAACTTCAACGCGACATTACCTAATGTATTGCTCGTTTGACACTGACGGTTGTACACGTCAACTGTCAGATTTCATGCTGTTACTTGAAACATTTTAAATGTATTCATGTATTCAATATAAGTATTTTAGCATCAATTCAGTTATAATTTATTACTTTTATTTCCGACGTAATTAAATATCATATTTTATTATTATAAATGTTTAGTATTTCAAGTTATGTAAAGGAAATCCTAATAAAATACCTCCTGCAGTGATTTTTTAAATTTTGATAAAATATTAATAAATGGTATTTATTTTAGGAATCATTTGTCTATATTAAGATATGCTTTTTCTGTATTTGGTTACAAATAATATGGCATCCTGTTGGTAAGCGATGATTCGATTTTACAGATACTTACAAACCGATTTTTTTTTATCGAGTTAGCTGCAATGTATTTGATATAACTCAATTTAACTTATAAATACATAGTGTATCAAAATATTTGTTATCCTGCATAGTTTGCTGCCTTAGTCGGCTTTTACGAAGCCAATGGAATTAATAAAGGAGGCGACACTTCTTTTTTCTTATCCATCATCATCTCAGCCAAAAGAGGTCCACTGCTAGACATAGGCCTCCCCGAAGATTCTCCACTACAGCCGGCCGAGTGCCGCTCACATCCAGCAGCTTCCCGCGACCTGGTGAAGGACCTGCTGGATGTGGTGTGTGTCGCGGGAAGCAGTCACCACTCCAAAACTTTATGGCCCCATCGGTCGTCGTTTCTGCGTGTAATGTGCCCCGCTCACTGCCATCTTATCCATCACCACACGGTAATATCAGCTGGCCTATTTGTCTAGTGGCTAGTGGCCCTGACTGCTAAGCTGGAGGACGTGAGTTCGAATCCCACCCAGGACAGTTAATTGTGTGATTAGCACGATGACTTGTTCTACGTCGGGGTGTAATATCTATAACATGTATTTATTTGCACGGGCTCTGCCTAATTTGGAATTAGATGGTCGTTATGAGTTTTATGGAGTTATTAATATCATATTCTTACTAATTCCTTTAAAATGCTGATGTTAACATACAATAGTAAAAGAAAACACCATGTACCAGCTTACCCAATATACAATAGCGTAATGTTTCACGATAAGGCTAGCGACGTTTCCGCGAGCGATACGATAATGTCGCGATAACGATACGACACCGGATTGTGAACGTGTGTTGTGGTAATTAACAACGGTTTTTAGCTTCTCTTATTTTTGTATCTGGAATTTTATAAGTTTAACAAGTTTTGTACTTATTGGAATATTTTAAAGGGTTAGTCGTATCTTTACTGCTAAGATCACAAAAGCACTTAGTCGATTCATAGTTAATAAGTTTGGCGTTTCCAGGAAATAATAAGAAGTTTTACTCATCGTTACAAGTTAATGTTGTATGTGCTTGTATGTTTTGTTTTTATTTCTAAGCGGTTTTAAACAAAAGTTTGATACTAGAACAGGTAGTGACCTCATAAAATGCCTCATAAGTTGTCTCAATTACTCATAAATGCAGTTTCCTTCCTCGTGTCAATCCATCAACGTTAAAACAAGGCACGATTCCTCGATTGCATTACTGTAGTCAACACCTAATCCTAAAAAACATTTATAACCTATTCACGGTAAGACACGGTCGCAACACTATTTTAGAGAGACATCTTTATACGGGCGACAAGTCGTGGGCGCGCTCACGATGGCGACGTAGGTGCTACAATAAAATCGCAAGCGATCTCGCAAAAGCGTTAACAAGCTAGCACAGACAAGCGTCGCGATTCGATCGCGCCAATTTGTACGCACGTCGCTCTTAGATTTATTGAGCACGCGAGGAACGCTTATTGCTAGATACGATGGTACTCATAGGTGGGCCTGTCCTGGTTTAGCTGTCGTACTGTCTGTGGTAAGCGTTATTGTTCATAGATTTTAAGTGAATTGCGCTTGTTGTGTCTTACGTTGAAAGAAATATTAAAGGTTGAATAATGGTTCAATAAGGGCGCAATGTAAATAAGAAAGTGGAACTAAGTTGGATAGCGATCTCATGCATTCTAAATAGTAACTGCACCTAGCTGCCAATTTATATTTTACATAAATTATTAAAAAAGAGTTGACGTATGTACTGCGTCTTGCTGTCGTTACGCCATGTTTAGCTTTAGCATTTCGACCATGTTGGGAAAATAAAGTATCGATAAAGTCAACAATATTAAAGATGGCGAATATTTAATGTGATTATATAAAAATAGCATAATTCTTGGTAAATTAATATTATAATGTTACTAAACTTGTAAACAAATATTAAAATTATAGCCGATTAAACTTCAACGTAATCTGTATTTGTCTATGAACAATTTCTTGAGTTCCTTAAATTTAGATCTATAAATACGTTTAGATATTATATTTATGATTTATTGTCAAATGATTTTAGCTTAAAATAAATGAATATAGTCAAATAAAAAATCGTATTCAAAGGAGATAATTACAAACAAAAAATCAAACATTAAAATCCACATCTCCATTTACGTAACACATTGCTCAACTACTTCAAAAATGAACACAACCTTTAGATTAAAGCCTTTTCTCGTTTAAGAGTACAAAATATATACATAATAATAAATGGCTTCTTCAAAGCAGCATCTAGCAAGGAGTATGTATGCATTTATTATCATCAAATAATGCACAGCTATTTATATGCAGAAGTAAAATAATCAAATTTAAATATTTATACACGAGATTCTTCTCAAAGGTAATTAACGTACACTTTAGAAGTAACATACATATATAGGGTGGGCCACGAATTAGTTAGCATTTAAAAAAATCATATAAAAAAACCATTTGATATATTACATAAATTGTTTACTTACAAGAAAGCTAATTAGTTGCAATTTATTTCTTAAAAATTACATCGTCTAAATGACCACAGTTTCGACGTTTGCACTCTTCTAAGCGAGCACCAAAATTTTCGAATGTTCGTCGGCAAAGAGACTGAAACCGCCGACATCTCTTCGCTGATTTTGTCTTTTAATTGACGTAGTGTATTTGGTTTATTGATATAAACACGATTCTTCGAATAACCCCATAAAATGAAGTATGCTGGGGATAAATCTGGACTTCTGGGTGGCCATGGAATGTCGTCTCGTCTGGAAATCAGCTTTTCCAGAAATATGTCTTTGACCACCGCTAGGGACTCATTGGATGTGTGACAAGCGGCTCCATCTTATTGAAACCATGTGTAGCCAGCAAATTCCAGCAACATCAGTCTCAAGAACTCCCGTAACATATTTGCGTAGGATGTTAGATGTATAGATTTAAATGTTAACGAATTCTTTGCCCACCCCATATAATAATAATTTATTGTATTCAAGAGCTGTTTAATTTTAATAATGCGTAGAAGTAAAATATTCTGTATTCCTTTTGATTTTTTAATTATTAGTGAAATTGGGCTAAGCATATGAATTAATCAATAGATCCATATCAGCCCGGCATTGACTTTGACCCTGGTGGAAACAAATATTTAATCTACTACGACAATCTAACACCGGTTACTGTATTTTATAAACTTTCAAGAATAATATATTGCATTTCTCAGAACTAAAAAGTTCAAAACATTAAGGAAACATGTAACAAGAGGTCACGGATTAAATCCCATGGTAACAATGTGTACACTCGCTTCTGGCATTTGAAACACTTAGCACAACTAGAAACGATAATAAATAAAATAAAAATTAATAGACCAAGTTGTCATTCAACATTGTCATGTAAAAATACGTACTGCCAAACATAAACCTTTCTTTCCATATATTGTTTACACAGTGGGCAATATTTTCAAACTCTTAATATCAAATCACAATAAGATCATTTGTAAAACAAAACTATAGATTGTTTGACACAACGACCCAATACAAATAAAACAAGAACACAAATCCGTGAACAATTCCTCTAAAAGAACTGTAATGCTTGACATGTTTCACACTTAACAAAAAGACAACAAAAACATTCGAACAATTTCTCTAAAACAACGACGATTCGTCCAATTAAATCGTGCGAGTTTACAAGTGCAACGCTCACGCCCTCTGGTGGAGTGAAATATAAACCTAAAGGTGCGCGTGAGTCGATCTATCGGCGCAACGGAGCTATCGGAGCGAGCGATCGCGGCTCGCAATATCATTATTCTACCCCCCACCCCGGGTGGGGAAGGACAATCGCGGTCAACTCATATTGGGTATGTATTATCCATGTTTGGGCAATTAGAAAGACAATTTATGGCACATCTACACTAACAATAAAGGAAATCATAAAATGTAAAAGATAAGTAAAATTGTATGCGTGTTTTGACAGTTTTTTTATTTAAAATTTTAGTTCTCTTACAGAATGACATTATGCAACAACATTATAACAAATTATTATACTTATAAACAAAAATAATACTATTAGACCGGGTTTAGTTTGCTTTTCCTATCGAAATTTCTTTGAGTTTTGGGTATCACGATAACACAAACATACATAAGTATTGTATATGACTTCAATAAGTTATATTAGAATTTAAAACCGCTCTCGTTCTAGCTGCCACATCAATGAATGAAGTGGTAAACACATCAATCATCAATTAAATGAATGAGGTGGTAAACTGAATGAACAACTCATTATTTAAAACTGTATTTGTCTTTTGGTGTAGTAGTTAGTTAAACTGACTGCTAAGCCGGTCATAGGTTTGATGCCCATCGTGGCCCATTTCATCTGTGTCTGGGTGTAATTTATCATACTGTGTATGTATTTAGAAATATTAAAATATCAGCAGTCTGGTTACCATAGTATGGGCTCTGCCTAATTTGAAATCAGACAACCTGGTATTAGATGTCTAAAGTTGTTTATTTTTTATAAATGTTATATTTTTACATATTATATAAAATCACAATTATTCAGTCAATGATTATAATATAAACTACTGGAGATAAACACGAAATAAAATATATATACAATATATACATACATGTAAGATAATATCTAACATATTTGACCTGGTATATTTATTTAAATACGATTAAATGTCTTGGCTATTGCTATAAATTATATCTATTTTAATGTAATTTATAATGACAGACTAATATAGGTATTATCTTAATTTTCTGTAAAGTGGTGATATATAAACCACCATAAATAAAAGATGAGATGTTTTATATAAAGTATGTAAAATGCAATTTTGAGCACAGTGTAGACACTTCTCGCGCTATGACGGACTAAGCTCAACGAAAAGTGATGTAACAAGCTTCATAAATGCAATAAAAGTAAGATTTTACTTTCAAAAAGAGGATATCTGTGATAAGCTGTGCTATTTTTGTAGTTAGAAGACAGTAGCCGTACGTGTGGTGATGGTTTAAGAATACGAAGTGCCACTATCCATTCTCATACCATTGGTGTCTTATGCAATCTATGCAGGATTACATGATGGTAAAGAGAAGGAAAACTTTGAAGAAATCGTGTACCAACCCATCTGGCTAGCGCGGTATAGTAGACCAAAACCTCCTTTCTAAAGAAAGGCCTATGTCCAGCAGTGGACTGTTAAAGGTTGTTGATGATGATGATGGTAGCAGCTTTGATTGGTTAGCACCAAACACTTGGACGATTGTCCCTGTCACTGGTCTAAGAAATGTTCGACAATAAAAGCACGTTAAAAGAGGATTCAAAAGAACTTATTGCCAACAATTGGAACCAAGATCAAGTAAAAATATAGTTCAGGTATAGTCATACTGAGACTGCTTCCTTTAATGTTATGTTTATAATGTAAGATTGAAATCGCAGAACAGAGATCCGTTCTTGAAAAAAAAAGAAAACATTAACTAATATACACAAATTAAAGTAACATACACTACAAGTAAACTTGTTACGACATGTTATTTTTGATTTTTAATATTAATTTTACTGTTCTATACCGCAATAAATACAAAATACACTTCACTGTCCACTAATTTGTCGAATAAAAGCGATACCTACTACATATCACTTATGCTAACGTCAGTAATAAAGTAGCAAAAATTTTTAGTAGTTTCTTTCACATCATATCAACAGCCAATAACAGTCGACTACTGGACATAAGACTCCTTAGCGAGGTATATTTGGACTACTATGTCACGCTGGCAAGGAAGTGCGAACGCACATAAGGAAGAAAACTGCACAAGACAACAGCGCAGACGGGCGGTTTTCCTGCTTAGTACTTTTTTTTTTCTATATTAAGAGCCTGCCAAAGTGACTCTACTCTGCCTAATGGAAAACATGAATAGAATCCAAGAGTTGTGGTCACCATACTCATTGCAAATGCAGACAATGGTGTGTGGTGACCCACACTATGGCTGTCTAGTGAAATGCTTTTTCACGCCACGCTTGGGGATGTAAAAGGCATGACAGTCATCGTGACAGTGTAAGGCTTACACAGTTACCACGATAACTGTCACACCTGCATCAATGGGCCTGCGGTCTCACACTCACCAACGAAACACGACAACATGGATGCTGGCGCTTTAGGATGGTCTTCTGTGGGAGGGTAGTACTGCCCCGGTGGAGCCGGCCCGCTCGTGCTGAAATCTGCGTGGCTCTACCTACAAAAGTCGCCTCTAACGACATTCACGGTATGAATAGAGGTATTGACCCTCCGTATTCTTAATCCGCCACAACACGGAATCAGCAGCAGAGTCTTTATTTACCGAAAATTATATAATTAATAATTTATTTACAGTTACAGACAAACATAACTTGTTAATTTTTTTCATTAATTAATGAAACTAGAATTGTATTTTATTATTAATACCAATAGTAATATATAATAACGAATTTTCTTACAATAACACTTAATCGAAATGTCATTTTTTTCCAGCTAAATATTTTGTTAGCGCGTCTATGTGACAAATATTTAGCTACAAAGCTAGCTAAATATTTGTCACATGGTATGGTAGACCACATTCCGCAAAGAAAACATTGCAAGCAAATTCCATAATCCTGAATAAAGGCCTTCATAAACCAGCTATGCCCGACTGTACAGTGAGATAAAGGCTTAAAATGTAAATGAGACGTGTTGAAAAAGTATAAGATTATCTCTCTATTAGGTATAAATTAAGGGAGCCGGAATGAGGTATGCGGTACAATTATATTGTCACGAATATGCCGATCCTGGTCGCACCTGCGGCCGCAATCGCCATTGCGATCGGTGCGCGCGCACGCTAACTTGACGGGAGGGGATTTTTTTGTCTTTAAACCTTCACAATTATATATTATTGTTTATTATGTTAGATAAACAAATATTCTTTGAATGACGTAACATACACTATTAATTCACGTCTACATTTCCATCTGTTGTTAAATGATTTTGAAAGTCTTTTTATTTATGTAGACATTTTTGTATTTATATAGGCCAACAACGGTTGATACACTACAATATAATTACAAACATATGGTTCTTAAAACTGAGCATCGCGCTAGTTACAAGTATAGTTTTTAACTATAATAAACATATGATGTTCTCCTTGCCGGCCACGTCGGCCGGTCTCAACAGAGGACAGCCAGCTGCGCAGGAGATATTAAAGTGCTTAAGTGTGTGCGCAAACACAGAATGGGGCGGCTACCCGAAACGACCGGGAAGCGATCAGATTTAGGAATGATACGGCAACGGATTTACGTGTTCTTCGAGGTACGAGGATTAAGAGTTCATATTTAGTTTTTAAGCATTTTCTTTAAAAAACCTTTAACACTTTTCTGGCCAAAGCCGAGAATCGAACGAAGTTGTATACGTTAACCACCAGTCTACCGAAGCAAATAAACATGTAGCACCTATCGAAATAATCGAATGGAAGTGATGTGCAATGGAGAGGTCTACGTCCAGCTGTGGACTGCGATAGGCTGATGATGATGATGTATATACATGTGAACTGCTGAAATTCGAATGTGTACATCTTTCTTGAAAATAAGAAACTTTTTTTAACTGGTAACTCTTACACTCTTGCGTCAGTTGGTCATATTAATGCCTTATCATGGAAAAGTGGACTAAAACTCGTGTTGAAACTAGACTAGACTAGAATAGAAAAGGATAAACTATTCCTCTTGATCAGTGATTGACTTTTATTAAGTATAAAGTTAGTATCTCTTTGCTTAAAAGTTTTGTATTGTAAGTATGTGTGAAATAAAAACCTTTATAAATAAATAAATAAATATTACCGACATGTGTGACACAACATCATCTAGTTTCAAACTAAGCAGAGCTTGTGCTATGATAACTAGACTGGCTGATAGAATACATATATACTTTTCTTTTGTAAATACATATGTACTTATTATACATAGAAAACACCCAAATTTCGAAACAAATATTTGCAGATCATACAAACATTTGGTCTGACCCGGGAATCGAATACGAGACCTCAAGCACAGCAGTCGAATTCACTACCGCTGCGCCACCGAAGCAGTTGAGTTATGTAGTGGGTTTATGTACCTGAGGTCCACTTTGGTAATATAATTTTAAACGCCTTGAATATAAAGTGTAGTATAGAACAGTATAACCTATAGTAATTAGTAATAATAAGGTAGTAGAGCCACGCTGATTTCAAAACAAACGGGCCACCTCGACCGGTGTTGTACTACCCTCTCACAGAAGACCAACCTGAATCGACAGCCTTCTTGCTGTCGTGATACGTCGGTGAGTGCGTGACCGGAGTTATAGTGGTAAGCTTTAGACTGCAACGATGATTGTCATGCCTGTTAGGCCATTAGGTCCCAAGTGAAGCGTGAAAAAGCATCTCACTAGGTCGGCATAGTGTGGTAGGTGACCACACGGCATTGTCTGCATTCACAATGAGTGACCACAACTCTTGGATTCTGATTCTATTCATGCTTTCCATCGGGCATAGTAATCACTTTGGCAGGCTCTTCAAATAAGAAAAATAGTAAAATAAATACAGTCAGACGTCTTCAGCGATAAGCGTTGACAGTTTTATATCTCGAAATAAATTCGTAGGCATAATTTTTGAATAAAAAAAATTTATTTATGACTTAGGTTACTTTATTGAATATATATTCGATATTTTAAACCTGTGAAAGATATAGACAGGTGCTAAGTTATAATTCTGTCCTTTATTTAACACCTAACTTATAAACTACTACAATAAAAAAGCAATATATTATTGAGATGTAATCAAAACTACTAAAATAATAGAACATATTGTTTAGCATTAATTTAAGATTAAGAAGAACTACTTCCTCCAAAAATATATTTTATTTAGTATTATTTCACACAATACAATTTAAAAAATCGACTAAACCTCCAACTGCCGACTAAGCCGCATCACTAGCTGAACGTTGAGTATCCTACGTAATCGATACGGCCGCCTCACCATATTTTATTGTGTGCCAATTAAAATTATTGTCTCTTCCTTATGCATTGTGAGAAGTTGGTCTGGCTAGAAACGTATTTGAATTATTGAAAACATATTTACCTAGTTATAGATGGAAAATAATTGAACCAAACGTTTAGATCCTGGTTTCTCTTTTGTCTACAATCTATGGAAACTAACGAATGGTATTATTTATTGGAGAGCAAGTTTGTTAAGCAACTACCTACTGATATTTCAATTAACTTCTTGTTTGAAAGTGGTCATTGGTTGCAGTCTTGTTAAACGACGGAAAGTCAAGCTTTTGCGATAATATATCGGTATTTATGATAGGTAGTAAAACTAGCTTAATTTTTGATTTATAACATTTTTACTTGCGTCTTCCTGCAACTCTACAGGAGTAATTCTGTGAATAGGGACGGTAGCGTGTAACAGGAAGCTGGCGAAACGCAGTATCAAGGTTGGTCGACAGATGTTACTCGTTGAATAAGATGTCAGATGGAAAGCTCACTCTATTTTTTTTTTAATTTTTACTGAGATTTCGAGTAGATACTTTTCAGGTATCTTCCAAATGCCTACGTGCTTATAATCGTATATTCTTTATAAATAAACACTTAGGAATATCTAAATTTTTTACTTATAAAAAAACTATTAACATAGCAACGGGCTATAGCTTATATCGCTTACCTATTAATAACTATAAGTAGATATGTATATGAACAAGTTAACAAAATACAAGTCTTACTATTGCAAAAATGTAAATGCTCTCAAGGATAAAGCCATCCTATTTTTTTTTTTAAATATTATATGGTAAAATAATGTAGTTGCTGGCATTGAAACGAGTTTATACTACGTTATAACACCAGTATGTATTTTCCTTATGGATGTATAAGTATGCAACTTGTGTGAAAGAATAAACCGATTAGTACAAACTACTTACTACTAAAATATGCACATCCACACATAAACAAAGTTAAATGCATTTTTGTGTGTCTGTGTGCGTGTGCCTGTATAGTCTGTGGTGTAAAATATAATGAAAATTTTGTAACAATTTTAATACTGCATTAATTTAAAAAAAGAATTTAACCCACTTGTGGCAATAGAACGCGGCATCTCCGATCGGTAGCGGACAGACACCTGTACGAAAAGAGCATAGATTCTCTTTGACATTTATTACTTATAATACACTTAAAAAATAATCTTTTTCAAATGTGACACCTGCTTTCTTCAAGACACTGTTTCATAAACGGTATAAATCACTTAAAAGGTCAACTCACACGCATCAGGTTCCGTTAGAGATCAGATATCGAATCGATTTGCAGAATTGCATAGGCGACGCACGTGTGTACTTACCTTTTACGACACCGCCATATTTAATTCTGAAGCAACTTAAAAAGCTAATTGATCAAAGAAAACAAAACCTTGAAAACCATTGCTGTAGGTTCAAAATTCATTACAAAAGTTTTATAAAAGCCTGCTTTCAACATCCAATCAATTCCAATTTTAAATTGCACACGCTTAAGTTCGATTTTCATTTTGGGCTTCAACGTTTACTGTTCAATGAATATTCTACCTTTGTCGTAGACACTTAAGGTTTAAATAGCATGACAAGGTGTAAAGCTTTTAGGACTATTGGTTATAGGAGTTTAAGTTGGCGGGAAGCAAGCTGCGTACGCGGCGATAGCCATTGCGGTCTGGCTAGACGGTTTACAGACGGTGCGTGTCATTGGAATGTGACTTGAACTGCAATCAGGGTAGGTAAGTTATATAACCACGAAATACTTTAATTCTGATTCTTTGAAACGGTTAGCTATATTATGTTTAGAACGGCAATCTAAATGCCAAAATGACTCTATTCCATCTGATGGAAAACATGAGTTGAATTCAAGAATGGTGGTCATCTCCCTCATTGCGAGTGCTGATAATACAACATGGTATGGCAACAATTCTTTAATATTTCGTTAAGATATTAAAATATAAAATTAATATTTAATAGTACTGCTAGACTTAGACTTCTCTTACGAAACAAGAACAAAAAATACTAAATGAAAAAGTTTATAAAACAATAATATACCATCTTATGTGCCATGTCTGTTAAAATGAGCTTATATACCCACAAAATAATAGTAGGTATTGGAAATGTACTAGAGTGGAGACCACGATTGGGCAACTGTAGTGTAGGGCGTCCTGCGGCGCGATGGACCGACGACTTGAAGAAGGTGGCTGGCGGATGGATACGAATTGTTCAAGATCGGGATGGTTGGCGCTCCTTGGGGGAGACCTTCGTTCAGCAGTGAACGGCGATAGATTGATTTCTTCTTCTGATACTACTGTACCACCACCAGGTGCCACCACGGCTCTAGCTTGACGATTGCTGTACCTCGTTTCGTCTACTTTAGACCCCTTTTTTACATAGTCGGGTTATACTTTTAAACTTTACATTTTAGTAAGTGTGTGTAGAGTGACATACCTACTTAAGACTGTTGGTGATCATGATAATACATAAAAGAATTATAAAGCTTGCATTTATTAATCGGTATATAACCATAGGGAAAAATAATTGTATTCACGATGAGTACCTACATCGATGGGCAGATAATGTCAGTGAGTCAATGTACGTGAGTGATTCACCGATGCGTTGATAGTCCCACGCATGCGCAGAACAAAGATACCACTGATATGTTCGCGAAAGGTCATGTTGAGTCAATAAATAGTCTATTTATAATGATTTAGGATATTAAAATAAATGAGTAAGTGTTATAAATGTGTACAATTATTATTGGTGTTTGTTTGTTGAAATTAAAATGTAAGTCTCCGTGGTACACTGGTACTTGTCCTACGTCCTTCGTGGGTGTTAAACGACTAAGTATAAAAAGCACTATCTTTAATCTCTGATCTATACAATAATTATATTTCTTTTTGGTTGTTCGATTTTTCTTACTGGCAATTCTTAAAAACAGCCAGGAATATGGAAGTTTGACGGTGTTTCACGCCCGTGCTTCGCAGAGCACATTGAGCCGTCGGGCCCGGTCGTCATGAACATTTATGGTAATTGCTGTTAGGAAGTCAATGCCAGTTCAACCTTCGAGTTCACTCTCAGGGTAGCGGAGGTCTGATACCAGTCGCTTCGTGAAAACTCTGATATTCAGGTAAAACTCGGTTGAACTAGTAGCTGATCTCAAATAATCCTGGGAATAATAAGGGACAGGAAGCTGATAAAATTGTGCAAACGAGCAGACGTATCTCCTGGTAGTACTTAAATAATGGCACCACCCGGAGACACCTCCAATTCAAGAGTTACAAGCGTAACTGCCTTTTGAGTCCCTCCCACTCAGAACCCCCATACTGCCTATTTTGGATTAAATAATGTAATCTGCGTTTATATGACAGAATTCATCTATATGGTAAGTAAAGCAAAAGGTCGGGTCTGAAGTTAGTCAGGTCAATACACGCGTAAATATATCCATGAGAGTTGTTTTCTGTAACATAATAATATTTTTGGCGACCGCGTACTGGAACGCAGTATTGGTAGGCCCTCCACAAGGTGGTCCGACGTCCTGGTGAAGGTCGCGGGAAGCTGCTGGATGCAGGCGGTACGGGACCGGCTGTTGTGGAGAACCTTGGGGGAGGCCCATGTCCAGCAGTGGACGTATTTTGGCTGAAATGATGATGATAATGATGAATAATATTTTTAAGGTTATAAACAACTAGTTTCTTTAACATTTAGTTATCAAAATTAGCTATTTCACCGCTATCCAAATCCCTTAAAACACGAAAGGCGCGACGTTAAAAAAAGCGATATATTAGAATCGCAAACATCCGTCCATGAAAACGAACCGTCATAACTTACATTGCACACAGATTGTAATATAACGATAAGGACGGACGATCCGAGATGTATGCGTTGTCACGGAGCCCGCCAATATCCGACGGAGGATTGAAATATCTGACCCGTCTTCTAGCCGGGTTCGGGCAAGGGGTACACGTATGGAGGGTTTTATGACGATTATTATTTTAATATACACGCGTACTAGTGTTGGGTAGTGTGGTTAAGCTACTTCACAGCACAGAATGCCAACCAAAATGTTTAAATTTAGAATTGTCTATGATTCTAAGTTTGTTCGAGATTAACATAAATTCTAAATTTAAATTTATGAATATAAATAGGTTAGGTAGTGGCCTTTACAAAATTTGAATGCAGATATATTTTACTCAATAAATGGATACATGCATAAAAACACAATAACTTTAGTAAAAGCCATTAGTCACTCATTTTTAAATTAGTCATTTTATTAAAAATATATGTTAACATATTCTATTTATCTAAATTTATTTATTTTAAGCAATGATTTTGTGAATTAAATTACTAGAAATTGTTCATTAACCATTGGTCAGACTATCGTAATAGGTCTGTTTTAATTTTATGACTTAGTATAATAAATATCTTGATATATATCAGCATGGATATTTATTATACTTAATATTAGATATCCGTAGGAAACACAATTGTTTAAATCAAATACCGAATATCGCAAGGATCAATGCGATAGATACCGTGGCCTCACAGAAAATCTGTGTGAAACAATTTATTACTTGCATTTCACCGAGTGAGTGAAGTTAAGGAGACTCAACCCGCTACACTAATTCTTGGGGCACTCAAAGGCTAGCATCGGACTTGTGACTCTTTAGGTGCAAGTGTCCATGAGTGACGATAGTTCCTTACCAACAGGCGACCCATCTGCCTCCAATACTATAAAAACATAAGTTTCTTTACCACCAACGCCGTCAAATGCATGGTAAAGAAACTGGCCCTGAAATACTACCCTCTCACAGAAGACCAACCTAAAGCACCAGCACCCGTGCTGTCGTGTTTCGTTGGTGAGTGCAAGACCGGAGGCCCTTTGATGCAGGGGTGACAGTTACCGTGATAACTATGTAAGCCTTACACTGCCACGATGACTGTCATGCCTTTTACGCCCCCAAGCGTGGCGTGAAAAAGCATCTTATTAGGCAGCCATAGTGTGGGTCATCACACACCATTGTCTGCATTTGCAATGAGTATGGCGATCACAATTCTTTGGATTCTATTAATGCTTTCTATCACTTTATTGTACACCAATTTATATAGAATATATATATAACGCTGAAAATCGAAAAAATCGTATAAAAACCATTTGATATATTACATAAATTATTTATTTACAAGAAAGCTAATTACTTGGCATTTATTTTTTAAAACTTACAACGTCTAAATTGCCACCGTTTTGACGTTTGATGTCTTCTAAGCGAACACCGAAATTTTCGAATACTCGTCGGCAAAGAGACCGTGAGATCACCGACATTTCTCAGCTGATTTTTTCTTTTAGTTGACATAGTGTATTTGGTTTATTGATGTAGACACGATTCTTCAAATAACTCCATAAAAAGAAGTCTGCTGGGGATAGATCTGGACTTCTGGGTGGCCATGGAATGTTGCCTCGTCTGGAAATCAGCTTTTCCGGCAACATGTCTTTGACCACCGGCAGGGACTCTTTGGATATGTGATAAGTGGCTCCATCTTTTTGTAACCATGTGTTACCAGCCAGCAAATTCTAGTAGCATTGGTCTCAAGAACTTTGTGCAGGATGTTAGATTCAAATGTTAAAGAATTCCTGGCCCACCCTATATAAGAACATATTAGCTTGGAGTCTTGGATTGATATGAAAAAATATAAATATATTTATGTAAAATATACCGTAATGGCGTTCCGAATACACGTCTCTATGAAATGTAACAAAATATTGAATAACATTAGTACTGACGCGTTGACAAGATCTGACTCCGCAATTTCCTATTCCGTCCGTCCATCCATGTTTATTTATTTCCTTTCAACATTTCATACAGTTTATCTTTGATATCGGTTGCCATATAAAAAGGGATTTTCTATTATTGACGAATATTTTTTTTTTTCACCCCGATTTAATAATAAATGTTTTCGAGAAGGCGGAGAGTGAAAGATTTTTTATGTTATACTTCTTTTGGCGCGTTAGAGAGAAATGATGAGAGTTAATTTCTACGAAGCACGCGCACACCGTCACGAAAAACCGACACCGTGAAATCAGTCAACGTTTTTTATATAGAAATAATTATTTTGTGAAATTTAACCAAAATTTATTTAACTAAAAATGCGTTATAATAAAACTTTCTTTCAGTGTGGTAAATATCTTTTTTTGTATTATAAGTCTCGTTTTCTCTACAAACATAAGATAATGCGAATAATAACATTTTTAGACAGATTTTTATCTTGTTACGTCAAAGTGAATGCGATTACTGTTTAAGGTCTCGGGTTCGATTCCCGGGTCAGACTAAATGTTTGTAGGAGCTGCAAATGTTTGTTTCGAATTTTGAGTGTTTTCTATGTATAATATGTATGTATTTACAAAAAAAAAGTATATAACAATTCTATCAGTCAGCACAAGCTCTGCTTAGTTTGAAACTAGATGACGTTGTGTGTCAAATGTCCGAAATATTCTTACGTCCGTACATACCACGTTTTTTTTTTTATTTGAAATCTTTTAATGCAGATTCTGGTTTAATTATTAGAAATCAGAATAAAACACAGTTAGTTAAAACTTTATTAACTATAAAATCATTAGTAAATAATTAATATAATCGTCAGTTTTAAAGTATTTAGTTTAGTCACTCAATGAGGTATGAATTAGCCACGAAGATTATTCATAAATTATTTAAATTTATTGATAATATCAGCTGACACAAAAAAAAATAACTAAAAAAAACAGTTCCTTCTAAATTTTGCAACACCTTCAGTAAAAATGATTTCCTGTAAAGTAAATATTTTTGACTAGAAAAACCTCACTGTCGATATAAATCTTATAAATAATAAGTAAATCAAAAGACACCCTTCGTCAAACTCCCCATTATGAGTTTAAACTCATTTAGAAATTCAATTGAATCAATTCTCAAACGCAATTAAATGTATTAAAATGGATAACATAAACACAAAACTTACGTTTGATTGAACTTTCAAGAGATAAAACAAAATGGCAGCCAAGCCAGCAATCATCGTGGATCACAACAAATTCAAATTCCGAAACAAAGGAACATCGTTCAAACGAATGAAGTAAACGAACGAGTGAACAGATTGAGTGAACAATATCTTATTTTGCAATAATCCGCTAGGAACTGTGGTAATTTCCTGAAAGAGATGAAACAACGGCGAAAGTGTCGTTTTAAACACAAATGTTTACAATAAGCAATCGTTTTTGTATGTAAAATAGGATATATTAGATGACGTAACAGCCACTGTTTGTTGATGCTCCATCGATATGTTTCATTTGTTTTGTGAGACATTGTGAAATGAGATTATCGTGTTTTCTAATATATTGGCGCGAAAGCTAATTTAAAAAAAAACAATGTAGATTTCTACCACTCCTTCTATAAAAATAGAATAGAGAACTACATTATTCGAATAAAAGAGACCTGCTTTCCAGAGATTATATAAATAAAAATGTAAAAAAAAAACTATAAATTATAGAAGAATTTATAACAGATGGTATAATTATTTGGGGGATAAAGCAGTTTACTACTACTTGGAATTCGTTTACGATGTCACTGTGTCCGATATTCTCTATAAAAACTACTTTAATTACTATCAGATACTGTTATAGAGATCCGTTCAATTCCTTGTTTTGTCCGAGTTACGATTCAAATCGGTTTAAGAATTCACTCGATACTCATTTTTACCTCAACATTCATCAACGAAATCAGAAGCTGTTGGAAGTTTAAGTTTGCTAAAGTTACCCTTTATAAATATACAAAACACGTGCATATAATTAAAACTAGTCAATTTGTCTGGTGAATAAGGACTCAAGAAGTGGCAAGTTTCTTTGTGTGGTGGAGGATTTATCGGCAGCTCTCTCGGGCCGGCTTCATTTCCTGCGCTTTCCTCTTGTCGAACTTGTGTAAGACGCAAGTGAACAACTAGAGCGGGGTTCGAAAGCTTTCCAGGTTAAAATACCATGTCATAAAAATATATTTTTGTTTTTATTCCAACTTATTCCGACGTATATTTTGTATGTTTACTTGTATGATAATATTTCAAAACATAATCTAAATATAAAATTATTGTTTTAGTCTTACTTTTATTTATTCTCTTTCACACTTCGCAAATAGTCTTCCAAGGTGTTCGTAAAGAATGGAAGAAGAGTTGACACAGTTTATCATTTATTTAAAAATGAGACATAATTTTTGTTAATTGTAAATTCATAATTAGTAGCTAATTTACATTGATATATGATCAAATACTTAATAGCTACTTAATTAAAACCTGTTTAATTTTGAGAATTGGATTGAGTTTCCCCAATTTTAAGTGGTATCGTCACAAAAAGACGCTACTCTCTTATGAATTGTACTTCACTCCGACACTACAATACGAGAGGATAATCACATTGTTTTGTTTTTGATTCATTGCACTTTGTTCCCGTAAACTTTGTATTTATTACATTTCTTGTACCGATCGGATATTTACATGTTGGTGTTTGTAAGAACTCTTATTTATGGCGTGTTTATCTCTAGGAAATTGTTAATAAAGTATCTGTCATCTTCGTTTTCAACTTTGACAGTTCTTTATGGCTAGAGCTTAACGAACCAGAGACGTAACAAAACGAATTATTGCCAAATAGAAATCGTTTTCTAAATTTAAATTCAATTGTTATTGGCCAGTCATCAGTAGGCATTTAATTTGAATTTAGAACTAATGTATATTGTGGTATGGTATTATTGCAGTCGAATGTTCGCCTCTTTAAATTTCTGTACGCCTTACGAGCGAATAGGAAAGTGTTCAACTTTATAAAATCTCTTTATCTTAGCTCTTAAATTATGTATTTATTTATATATATTTATAAATAGAATAAATAATACAAAATAAATGGGTGTTCTTAATCGTTTCTCATTACGTTTTTGTTTTGTTTCAGGTAAGTCACAATTATGAACGTGTCAGAAGTTTGAAAAAATTGTGAACATATGTGCATCATAAAATCAATTTGGAAATACGTGCTTATCATTCTATTCATAGAAATTCAACTTGTTGTAAGTATTAAGGGTATACATACACTAAGATGTCAAAAGAACAATTATCCGTCCTGATTACAATGGATAATTTTACGAATATTAATCCTTACTTAGTATAACATAAAATTGCTTTTGCCTTATGCGCTTAGATTTTCCAAAGTACTCGACGCACCAAGTTGTAGGTTATGTTTCAAGGAAGATTTGTATGGAATGACCTGTGTTATATAAATAGACTGCCTCAGATGCGTTTTCCAGGTCGGGTCAAAAAGTGTTGTTGAGTTTTTATGATTATAAAAATACATACTTACTAGCCCGGAGTTTAGAAGTTGATGGCTTAATCTTTGTGTTTCGGAGAGTACATAAAGATCTCTCCCCAGTCGTGTCGTATAATCGTTCCATCGGATTGTGAGAGTGAGGGTACAGAGAGTGCACCTGTGTTGTGCACACACCTGTGTACTATAATATCACCTTCATAGTTGGCTAGCCTCCGTTAACTGTGGACGCCGTGTCAAATGATACAAGTTAATATAACGACAAACTACAATCTCTCATTAAATTTACAATGTTTTCTAGTAACTAACTACTGAATAAAATCGTGGGAATATCTTAGCATTTATTGTTACTTGCGCAAGCGTAGCTAGGATCTAATCGAGATATTAATCGAGTTACTCGAATGACATTATCGATTACACACTACATGTAAAGACTTGTAGTGCTGCAAGTAATTAGGGCGTTCGTAACTAAATGGACTGGTAGAGTATTATTAATTAGCCTTATTATTATTATCCATATATTTTTTTAAAAGATATTTGTTTAAATTGATGCATAGGGTTTCCACTAAGAACTTAGGACCCTAAATCAACTTCACCTGCAAGTGGTGCCCCTGCTTTTCGACGGACGAACAGACGGTCAACAAAACAGTAGCGGAATGTGCACGTTTAATAGGCCTCTGCCTACCCCTGCAGGGAAACTGTCGTGATTTTTCATATATGTGTTTAAATTACCCACGACCGCCAGATTAATTTGCCATTATACGATAGACCAAGGTAAACAAAATTTTTACCTTAGGTGTTGTACTCTTTGACTGGAGATTAAAAAATATCGTGTCGTAGTGGTTGGGGGAAGAACATTTTAACATGACAGGCATAGTGCTAGTTTGAACTAAGCCATAGAGAAGAAAATGTAAGTTAAGTAAGAGGCAATAGGGTTCAATTTACTACTCGTAATCATTACAACCGAAGTTAAGGAGAACTCTAGTGTAGTTTAATGTATTATAATATTATTTACTTATAAAAAACGACCTTAATGGTCTATTTAAACATAAATGAAACTCAAATTCAGTTGCAAATTACTAACAAGAGACCATGTTGAATTTAAACAATAAACTCTAATTATTCAACAGTTTACATAATTTTATTGTTAATTGCAGTCACACATTTTTCCATGAGAACCTTTAAAATAAAGACTATTTTATGATTTTTTGTACTCATGTCACACTAAGTATAATTTTAGAACATGTTTAATTATAAACAGTGTTGCCAACACGTGCGTTTAATGTTCCAAGTTACAAAAAACAATCAAATCATTTTATTTAGAGACCTATATCCACCAGTATTTGTAATAGTCTGACTATGATGAATCAAATGCGACTCTTTGTCAAAATTGAGTTATAAATACATACTCCATACAAACATATCATCCAGTTCCTCCATTAAAAATGACCTTATTCTTTTGCGTTGCGTATAAAGCAAAGATGCAGATCACGAACGGGCTAACATGGCAAAAGATGAGTCCTCTCATACCAATCTAAATCCACCCAATACTAATTGTCGAATGAGCTCTCGACTGATCGGCTGGCGGACGCAGATTAGGCGCGCTCAGCCTCTTCAGGCCCCATCGTGGTGGTGCTCGAGTTCGATCGTATCGTGGGCTTGCGCTTTCCAAGCCTGACTACAAGGAGTTATTGATACAGAGCTAAGTGGGAGAAATCTTTTCCTGGCTTGTGGATAGTGAAGAGCTATGTGTTTCATGACGAGAAGCGATTTGAAAGAGGGACCTTAAATAATATAATAATATTCCTTGACTATGAAAAGCTATGGTTTCTATAATATGAATAAACAGATTTAGATATATAACTATTAGGAACGGACATCAAATACGAAAGCAGCGATTACAACCTGGTGAAAATGTCAGGCAATTCAAGGCTTACACACCCATTAGATTTATATCGCATTATTTCCACGTTAATAATTAAATATCATTGAACATCAAAGCTTAAAAGATGGTACTGATTTAGTTGGTAATTAAACTTCAAGCTTCGGTCATAATTTCAGTTTTAAGAAAATCAAGATAAGGAAATTGGCACATGTGGTATTTCACCATTATTCATGTAATAACATATCGTTATCGTTTGTAAGTAGGTATCATATTTTTATATGATACGCTTACATTGTCTTCCATTAGATTAAGATAATATTACTTACCGTTAGGAATGTTAATACTAGTTGCAATACTCTTATAATTTACACAGATTACGTATATTCCAGCAAAATATTTTAGTGTATTCGACCAGAGAAGCTGAAAGTCTATCGGCAGTATCTCGTGTGCGCACAATCTCTGTATTATCTATGCTTGCGGGAGGTTACAACCAGTTGACAAACTGCACTACGTGATATTGCAGCCATTACTCCTGGTGATTCATATCGAACACCCCTACACCCCTTTAACTCCCCTACATACCACCCGGTTCCCTGAGATAGCGACACGTCCAATATACCGATTAAAATTTAAGCTGTTTACAAAAAGAATGGCAGCTAATACGCATAGTGTCATGAGAAAGGAAATATTGTTTATGGAATCTGGGTGCAAATCTTACAAACATGAGTTTGTTGAGGTTACCACTAAAAAAAGGTTTTATAGGTATTTGCCATGTATGCTTTATACGCTTGCAATATTTGAATTAAACGTAATTTAAATTTCTTTCTGTTTCTTAACTCTCAGTATAATTCTCTGCAATATAGAAAATAAATTCTAAGCATAAAATAATATAATTTTGTACGTATCATTATTAGTTAAATAAATATTGAGATAGAAAAACATGAAATCGGAATAAGAGCTTCACGATTCTGTCTTAAACGGCAAACCGCTGAGGCGGGACATTTAAAAAAACGAATGTCAAATTGACAGGTGGGCAAGCGCGCTAAAACTACCGTAGACAAAGCACCGGTGAGCCGAAACAATCAACAAATTCACATCATACAAACGGATCGGACATTTATTGTTCGCTATCGTTACATTCCACCTCTGTTGTTTATAACAGAGACGCCCAATTTGCTAGGGAGGACTTTTTATCTCATTTTTTTCAGTTATTTTTGCGGTGTACTTCGAACAAAGGCGATATGACAGGTCTCAGTGTAGGAACAGTATCGGTAGTCGACCAGGACTAAAAACGAGAATAGAGTAATCGAGCAATCGAGTAAAAACAGAAGGAGCGGGCGAGCGCCCATCGGCCCGTGACAATTGCATCTGCAGTCGAATTGCGGACACCATGTTGGATTATTGCGCACCTCTATTTTGATTAAGTGTCTCAGTGGCTTTGTTTTAGTTTACGGAACATACGAGTATGTTGGCATTTTTTATAGTTACTAACAATATATTTTCATTTTTTAGAGCTGTTTTGCTTATTTGGCATTTTAACTGAATTCCACAAATAAAGTAAGCGTTGCGAAAAAAAAATGTAAATGATTACCATGATACAACAACTCTGTTTTTACTCAAAATGTACTCCTAAGTCGTACTCATTGTGTACGTTTCGGAGGTACGTGATTTCTTTCAGATCTGATGAGGGTTACTTTTCAATAAATAGATCGTCCTATTGAGATGAAACATAAGTAAATCGCCCGAAACTTATTACATACAATATATATATTTAGAAAAAGCGTAAAATTTACTTTCATAGCGTGCTTTCTTAACTAAATTCGACTAAAATTGTTACGAGATTTAAAATATGTATTTAAAACACCTCAAAATACAGTAAGTTTACATCAAAATTATCACAAGTTTAATTGTCTTACTGTTGCAAAAATACGGTAATATCATTTAATGTTATGTTATCAGTCTTCCTGTAAAGTTCGGTTGAAAACACATGATATTCGGTAGCTTTAAAATGCGATATCAACTTACAAAACCTTTCTCGGAAGGTTCGCGACTCACAATAGTGTTGTTCCTTAAAATATTCTTATTTTAATCGAGTAGGTACATTCGAGGAAGCGGGTATCGAGAGCGCTCGTGTGGAATATAGATAGTGACGGACGGTGGACAGCCACAAACGATACGATACAAGGTGTGTCATGCCAGAAATCTATTCATATTTTTCAATTTTCTTTCACTTAAAACTTTAAACACAAGTGAAAATAAAAGCGACCCAGTTGCCTATTTTTTACTGTTAGGTAGCTACACTATTTCCAATAAGTTTCTTATAGATTATCCACGTCAAAAAACAAAAAAAAAACTCAGCTGGTATAATAAAAAAAATAAAACTTAAATATAACCATTCAAACTCCAAATGACAAATCAATCAAATCAAGTGGAATTTTGACATTAAAAAAATCGAAAGGAGCCATTTGGTCAGTGACGTTGGCAACAAAAGAGCGCGCATCACCACCGTTGGATATGAAAATTAAAATCTCGCGTTAGTTGGCAATGTTGGCAGCAGTGACGGCTGTCGAGCCAGCTGCGTTGCCAGTTGCCAGTTCGATTTCAGGCTTGTTCTAAATATGTCAACACTTCTTTGTTATCGGGGGACGTGCGCGCGGAAATGAAAGTCCATCGAGTAGACGTTTCTATTATCGACATATCGCATATTATTATAGCATGGTGTTGTGTAGCAAATTAACGGATTTGTATACTTACAGTTAGAATTGTTGTAGTTAGTTAATTTTAAAGTTATTGGGTTTTAATGAATGATGTTAACCTACTTTCTACCGAGACGCCTTTGTCCAGTAGTAGACTGCTGACTAAATGATGTTAAAACTGATTAATTTAGTATCTTTTCTTATTGTCTTATTTCTAATTGCCTGTAAGTCTGACTTTGTCAATAATATGTTTTTACAAAAATGCAACTCGGAACACCCCTTAACGGTCCTCCAATAAGTGTTCGTACAAATTAAATAATCTATCAAGCACAAACTAAACAAAGGAACAGAAAAAATGATGCAAAACACGCAATTAGTAAAATTTGCCTTACAATTCGTACTCTAAAGTTCTAAGAGTGAGTGACACTCGATTATGAACTAAAAAAAAAGGATAAAAAGTGTTCTAATAAAATTAATTCAATATTTGAGTGACAATATCAACCAAAAACATCACACAGCGCTTCAATTTGCTTTCATTGTTAGGACAAAAAAAAACATCTCATAAAAATTCCAATTTCAACTTCTATTCGATAATTCGCGGAAACGCGAAGAAAACTTACATGAGTGACGTATCACTGTGCGCCAGGCTACGAGATATCCACGTATTTACGTACGTACCTGTCGTCGTTCTCGTCAAGCTAAGCTTCCCGCTCCATTCTGTACTGAGTTGAAAAAGTTTTCGACTGGCATGTATGATAGCGCCATTTGCACTCAGAAAGTCAGTTTATTGAAGCCGCACGACGTAAATTTTTCAAATTCTATTTTCAATTAACTCCTTCTATCTATTCGTAAGTCTGAATCGGCCTAAATCATAAAGAGATTAGGATGGATAAAGAAGTTTTTTCTCGTAAAATATATGTATTTTTTTCTACGTTCGCCTGTGTATCGTCACACGTCACCTGTCCGAACAGATTCCGATCGCGATCCGCCGACATTATGTTTGCTCAGTCGTCAAAAATTCTTTTGTCCACAAGATAAGCTTCACACCAGCCAGTGTACCGCACTAGCTATCATCGAGTAATTTTTTAAACTAATGTAGCGTATCGATAAACAGTAGTAGGTACCTATGACAAACGACTTGGTATTTCTTTTTACCCATCTACTGAAATATTATGGTCTTCCACAAATGATGTGTCATTAAATACATCGTGGAGGTAGGATAGATAGATAGATAGATAGATAGGATATTAATACTTCATGGCAAAACCATAGTTTTTTTTTAACTATTATATAGGGTGAGCCACCAATTAGTTTACATTTGAAAAAAATCGCATAAAAAAAACTGTTCATTTACAAGAAAACTAATTAGTTGGAATTATTTTTTTAAAAATGACATTGTCTAATTGACCACCGTTTTGACGTTCGCACTCTTCTAAGCGAACATCCAAAATTTTCGTCGGCAAAGAGACCGCGAGATCGCCGACGTCTCTTCGCTGATTTATTCTTTTAGTTGATGTAGCGTATTTCGTTTATTGATGTAGAGATGATTCTTCGAATAACCCTTAAAAGAAGTGTGCTGGGGATAGATCTGGACTTCTGGGTGGCCATGGAAAGTCGGCTTGTCTGAAAATCAGCTTTGACTATCGCACAGTGTGTTAAGAACCCTGTTTTTGTGTCATCTTGTTTTTATTGAATTAATCGATAGAGTCTACAATCCCAACGATTAGAGTAAAACTCCGGGTAGCGTGCCCGCTTTACAAAATTTTGTACATGGGTAGAAAATTATAGAAAAAACAAATTTACCAATCGGCATGCTTTCTGAACAAGCGGCTGAGTCACGCAACAAATTTTGGAGGTTTGACAGAGAGCACCATACCAGAAAGAAATCTTGTGAAGCAACTATGTTCGACCTTTTTCATAGAGCTTTAGTCTCATCGGATCCAATTATCTCTGATTACAACCGCCTAGAGAGAAAAAAGAAAGCTAAAAAAATCCCATTGCCACCGGCTGCATTGTCTTTGTTGAGATCTGTTCATGAACAAAATCAATCTATCGATGATTATTCCCATGTTGAAATGATTGTAACCAACAATGAAGATGAATTTTAGTTAGGTCCACATAAAATTTTACAAATTCATATACATTTTCCTTTAGAATAGCCAACTCCATATTAGTTATAAAAAAAAGTATTTAAAACATTTTCTTATTTTTTCAAATAAAATATATTCTTGTTAGTTTAGTTTTCGGATACATGAAAGTGACAACCCTAAGGAAAATTTTGAATTTCCTATAACTCCTGGAAACCAATGAATTAGGTTTTGGAATTAATACCACACATAATAGAAAGCTTAAGCTATTTTTTAATGTAGGAATGATCACCTACTACGGCGGTTTTGATGAATAAAAAAATAAAAACGAAAAATCAGAAAATAAATCATTACTCTCGACCCATTCATACTAAAGCAACAGGAATTGGTAGGACGGTCGGCTATTAGTCCTTCTTTCGATAGAATAAATAATTTTTGTAATAGGTACTTCCATTAAATTATATTTTTTGTTTTTTCGGTTTTCAAGAGTCGAATATTGCGAAACTTTGACATTTTTTAAAAAAAAAAATACAAGTCTTAGCGTGCCCGGAGTTTTACTCTAATCGTTGAGATTGTAGACTCTATCGATTAATTCAATAAAGACACGATGACACAAAAACAGAGTTCTTAACACACTGTGCATCGGCTGGGACTCATTGGATGTGTGACAAGTGGTTCCATCTTATTGAAACCATGTATTACGATTTTAGCCAGCAAATTCCAGTAGCATCGGTCCCAAGAACTTCCGTTACATGTTTGCAGGGGATGTTAGATTCGAATGTTAACGAACTCTTGGTCCACCCTACACAAATTCTCTATCTTATTGTACTATAAATCTTTTGTGAAAATCTTGTAAACAGTAAAACAGTTTCAAGTGGTACTTATCAAGATAATCTATTAAATGGTTTAGCAATTTGTCGCGTACAAAATATAAACATTTCTAAGCCATTGTTCGCCGATAACAGTTCCTATCTACTTTAATATCGTAGCACACGTTTTGATAAGCTTATATAGCGAGGCATAGAATAGGATTCGAAATAAATCATAAAAGTAGAAACAGTAAACAATCCAACGTGATTTTTATGACATATCAGTTTGAAATTAGACTGGGGATGGTTTTAAAACGTCAAACAGCGTATTACTTAAAATATTAAATTAGGTTTTTGAAGGGTCGGCAACGCGCACGTGGTGCCCCTGGTGCCGCAGGCGTCCATAGGCTGCGGTAATCGCTTACCATCAGGCGGGCCGTATGCTTGTTTGCCACCGTCGCGGTATGAAAAAAAAATAAGTTGAAGGAAAAATTCTCCAATTACAAAAAAAAAATCAGTAGTTATCATCAGGTATATATAAGTTTAGTCAATTATGTATTAAAAGGTGAGTAAATAAATAAATTAAAAAAAAAATCAAGCTGTATGCTTAATTATTATAGTTTATCGAAAGTCAATAAATTTAGTTTAATTTATTTAAAAACATACACTCATAATAAGTGACATTTTACAAAATTTAAATTTTATTGTGAATTGCACATTTTTTTTTAATTTAGTAGCGATTAGTGTCTGTTATTCAAATAACTGTTTTATATTTGACAGTTATCATGTATGTATGCAAAAATTAAATTATTTTTGCTTTTATATAAATAACATTTGCAAATTTTTTATAGCACGAATATAAAATTATGAGTGTATATTAAAAAAAGCATCATTTTGAGAAAATAAAAATCTTACTAATATCATAAATGCGAAAATTTTTGTGAATGCTTGTTACTCTTTCACGCAAAAACTACTGGACGAATTGAGATTGAACTTTGCAGTAACATAGATCAGAAAATTTAGTTATACATCAGAAAATTACCGCGATATCCGACATAGACGCGGGCGGGGCCGCAAGTAACACTCGTTTAACATTTTCTATTAAAAAAGAAATTTTGAGCCCATAACTGTGTTACAAGATATAAAATTTAACTACATTGAACAATTAAATACATTTATGACTTATTCTTAATTAATTACAGTTTTTTTTCTATAAGAAAACACTCATAAAAAAAAGACACATATTAAAATATATCTTTTAATATCGAAAGCACTGATAAGGCAGGATATGTTATACTGCACAAGTGTGTGCGCAAACGCAGGTGCCCTCTTTGTTCTCTCACTCTCACATGCCAATTGGACGGCTATCCGACATAACCTACGATATGAATAAGGATAATAACATTATGTATTCTTAATCCGTCACCAAAGAAAATTACATTGTGTTTCATATTAAGAAAGAAAACTGTCATTAAAATCATGTATCAGTATTCAATGAATCATATTTTTACAAACCAATCGTGTATACATATATATTGATAAAATCTACACAACACATACAATAATTCCGATTGCTATCAGCTATGTAATCCGGCGTGTCGTGCGATAAAAAAGGAAATCGTAAAATCTCGCTCGATTAACTTTTTATCGGTTTTTTTACCGATAACAGTTGCGCTTCGACGAAAGTAGTTAGTGTGTGGCTGATTGTCGGCCTATAATACAGTTAATACAGTGCATGTGATTGTGCGGTACACGATAGCAATTTATGGTTTGTATATTTACTTTTTATTTTAACTGGCAACACAAAAAATCCCTACCTGATTTGACTTTTAAGTTTTGTAAAAAAATGAGTATTTTCAAATAAATATAAATGAATTGTGTGTGGACACTATTCAGACCATTATACCTAATAGTGAATATAAATAAAATGGATTTTTATACATCAATAAAAGTGGAATTTCTAATCATTACGTATGTACAGTAAGTATATGTGTACACCGCACGTGTATCGTGCAAATTTATTTTACTAATAACATATTTTTGTGAAATGTGTGTGTTAAGATATGACAATGAAAGATGTCGAACTGGATTAAATGTTGACGAATCACACTAGAGCTTCGATGCGTTCGACGTTGAGTGTAAAGAGCTTTCACCTTAAGGACCTTCTAAGGTTCTGTAATACACACTCAGCCTTACTGTGGCTTATCCCCAGAGCTAGTAGATTGATGATAACAAGTACTGCTAAGTCTAATTATTTACCTTATATTTGCACATGTAGGAACTCCCCACGATGCGCGTCACCCAGTGAGTGCCATACTGCGGTTAAAATGCTCTAACAATTTATGTGACCTTTGATAAATCACATGTAATTCGTTTTAAGAGTGTGTCAGTATACCTATTCATATCTTTTACTCTATTTTCTTAGCTTTTTGTTAGAACGTAGTAGAGCCACGCTAGTTTCAGCACGAGCGGGCCGGCTCGACCGGGGCAATACTACCCTCCCACAGAAGACCAACCTAAAGCGCCAGCATCCGTGTTGTCGTGTTTCGTTGGTGAGTGTGAGACCGGAGGCCCATTGATGCAGGGGTGGGGACAATTACCGTGGTAACTATGTAAGCCTTACACTTTTACGATGACTGTCATGCTTTTTACGTCCCCAAGCGGGGTGTGAACAAGCATCTTACAAGACCGCCATGAGGGTCACCATATTACATTGTCTGCATTTGCAATGAGTATGGTGACCACAACTCATGAATTCTATTCATACTTTTACATATACATACGTTTTATAAAGATAATATGTAAAAAAATTTTCAAATGAATCATCTTTTAAAAGAGTGTTGATGACGATGTACTCCCAGTTGATTTTGCCACGACAGCCAATTTCATAAGAGACCAGCCTACTTGACGGGCCTGTCTAGTGTTTAGTGATCCTCACTGCTGGCCATAGGTCGTGGGTTCGCTCCCACCTAGGACTAATCTTTGTGTGATAAGCACGATCATTTAATCAGGGTCTGGTGTGTAATTTATCCATACCATTTATGTATATAGAAATATATAAGTACGTTTATCAACAGTCTGGTTACCATAGCGCAGGCTTTCCTAGTGTGGGATCAGACGGCCTTATATGAGGTGTGTGAGGCTATTATTATATCATTATTATTAACACTTAGAAGACATTATAGTGTCCAAAAGTTTGCGAAAACACAGACGCACTCTTTGCTTCTTTACTCACACAACCCGATAGCACGGCTATCCGGTACGACTGGCGAGAGATCAGACGCAAGATGACGATTTTACGTGCTCTCCGAGGCACTGGGATTGAGATACCAACTTGCAAACTCCGAGCTCTTATTAAGCATTTGTATATTCAGAAAAAGCTTGGTGAAATTCTTTGGCCTGACGCGGCAATTGAACTTTCTTGGTCGCAGTTGTATATTGCTAACCGCTAGACCAACGAGTCAATTTTAAAACGGTATCGCTGACTTCAATACTTCAACATCGTGATATGTAAACTGTTTTATTCATTCTATAATTTTCACCTCTAGAAGTTCTTTAAAGAAGGGAATCAAGAATGTTATTTATTACTAGCTGACCCGGCAAACGTTGCTTTGCCATATAAATTAATTTGATAAGTAATTAAGTAATTTGAGCGGGCAGAAAAATGATTGAATTACTAAAATGGCTATTAAAAATAAGGGTTGATCGTAGAAGGGTGAAAATTGAGGATTGTATGTATTTTTGTATGTTGTATCATAAAAAAATAGAAATTAAAAATTTTGTCTAAAAAATAAAAAAAAATAATTTAGGGTTGTACTACCCCTAACATTTAGGGGGATGAAAAATAAATGTTGGCCGATTCTCATAGATACCGGATAAGCACAAAAAATTTCATCAAAATCGGTCGAGCCGTTTCGGAGGAGTATGGCAACGAAAACTGTGACACAAGAATTTTATATATTAGATGGTCCATCGTAAAATTTAATTACAAATTTATGATAATTTATTTTATTGCTGATTCTTGAAGCATCAATATAAATTACACGTGATGGTTCAAGTATTCTAATCAGTTTATCGTTATCAATTGGTAGTAGGCAAACAATAATTTATCTATCTTAGATTTGTTTGTAATCGATCGTTTATCGTTATCTAGAGGGTAGGGGAAACGTCCTCGGTGTCAGATATGAGTAGATTTCGATTAGTGGATTTGTTGGTTGGTGTCAACTGAGAAATAAAATTTGAAAGGTTGGAACGATAAATATGCAACACTAGAGATAAACAGTCGTGATGATAACAATGTTCACATATTTTTATAAGTTTAAAGTTTACGTTAACCTGTTAATGATTATTACAATTTACGAGTGTTAATGACGACACAAAACTGCAGAGAACATTGATGCAGGGGTGACAGTTATCGTGGTAACTGTGTAAGTTTTACACTGTCACGATGACTGTCATGCCTTTTACGTCCCCAAGCGGGGCGTGAAAAAGTATCCCACAAGGCCGCCATAGTGTGGGTCACCATACTGCATTGTCCGCATATGCAATGAGTATGGTGACCACAATTCTTGGATTCTATTCATACTTTGAATCAGGCAGGGTAGAGTCATTTTGGCAGATCCATAATATAGAAAAAACATATGCCAGCGAATGCACAATCTTCTGTTAGAGCCAAAGATGTAGAAGAGGAAAGCTATGAAAACATAAGACAAAAAGACAAGATAATCACTTAGAAGAGTGAATATAAGGTGGCGTACGTCTAAAATTTGTAGATTTTCCTCGTGTTCACAGTTTTAGATTCTAACTGTATAAATATAAAATACATCATGACAGGTATATGATTTTTAATGACACTGTTATGTCGTAATCAAAAAGCCAAGCTGTTTAAATTTATGACAGCCAGTCTGTCCCGTCGTGTTCTCACTCATCGTTGAGTGTGGCGTTAACTTTCAGATATTTTTCGTATCTTTTCGTAAACAAATTAAGTTTTTTTTCTACAATAAAAGTCTACTATGATTCATTATATAAAATAATGGTAAGTTATTGATTGTTTTCAAACAATCTCTTTGGATACAAAATGCAAACTTTCACATCAAACTATACCTACCGCTATTAATTGAACAGATAAAACTCGTATCGCAATACATTTCGTATGTTGATTATATTTTTATCTGTGTTCAATTGTAACAGTGGCAATAGATAGCAGATGTACGGGCTGTTATCACCAACACATAGGTATTTAGGAATTTATACAATCGTGAGCAAAAACTATTTTGACGGGTCTGTTTGTTAAGCGGTTAGTGATTTTTACTTTTGAGAAGAGTCAAATCAAAACAAGTAATTACGTAATATACAAGTTTTATTCTATATTAAGAACCTGCCAAAGCGACTCTACTCTGCTTGATGGAAAGCATGAACAGAATTCTAAAGCTGTGGTCACTATACTCCTGCCAAATGCAGACAAGCAGTACAGTGACCCACACTGTGGTGGCCTAGCGAGATGCTTTCACGTCCCGCTTAGGTACTCGTAAAAGGCATGACAGTCATCAATCGATCAATTTCTACGCGTAATTTATTTATGACAAATATATTCAATAATAAGTTTTTAAGAAATTTGATTACCATATGCTTCCTTGCTATGGTAACAAGTCAATTTAGTATCAAAAAATTCAAGTTTTTACATCATAAGAAGATAGTCAAATCCGGCCGCAAGTTTCGAGATTATCATTGTTATTAATTAAGCAAATGACGATGACAATACCGACCGCTTCGCTTTACTAGATAAAACCTTTTAATTGAAAATCTATTTTAGTTTGAGATAAGTAATTTTCAAAATCAACCAATTATTTCGACGATAATGCTCTACGTTATGATGTTATCCCTATAATGTAATTCAATAACAACATGAAACTATTAAGTAAAATCACCGTGAACAGCCTTCATAGTCTTTTTAGGTCTCTCCTAAAAAAGGAGGGTATTGCCTACTACACTACACTGATCAGACAGGTTTGGTAAAGGATTTGTATTAAGTTCTCCTTCTCTTTTCAAGGTTATTGTCCTGAAAAGTTTGCTCTCTTAGTCGGCTATTAAAACACCCTAGGGATAAATAGGGATGGGGCGATTCCACATTCTTAATCTGTCGTCACACGGGCAGAAAGGTAAATCAGTTGGCTGAAAATGATTTGACATATAAATATAGTATAAACAAATTAAAAAACACACTTACAAAAATCGGTTACAAACAAACATGCAGGTTAAGTTAATAAAAGTGAGTTAAAAACTTATTGACTGAAGACGAAAAGAATTATCTACTTATCTTTTCGGTGAAAATTTCTACTTTTTAAAACATTTGTTACCAATTACCAACATTGTGCACAAACATTGGCTCCAACCACCCGCAGCATGCACTTTACCGATTTTCGCGTGTTACCACACGATAAGGTCGATTTCTTTCTTATCTATACCCCCCTCCGACCACACAATCCCCCTTTCGATAACGATTACCAACGCGTTACTGGTTATGTGATGTTTAGTTTTTCAATCAATAACTGTGCGCTACTGTTACGAATGCATGACTACGTATTGAAAATAAGCGGCAGGCAATTTATATGTACTTCTAATGAAAAACTGAAGTCCTCAACAAAACATTACTTTAATATACATATCTTATGTTCTTTATTTCAGACTTAAAAAATGATAATTTATCTGTACACTTCAAAACTTCAAGTTAATTAACCAATTGCAATAATTCTGGCGTGTGGTGTCAAACCGTGTCGTGACAGATTAAGAATACATAGTGTTACCACCCCTATTCATCGCATGGGTGTTGTAAAAGGCGACTAATGGAACATATAAGACAACATCATTACAAAGAGAAGGAAAACTTGGAACAAACCCTATTCCAACCCGTCTGGCCAGCGTGGTACAGTAGGCCAAAACCTCCTTGCTAAGAAGACGCCTATGTTCAGCAGTGGACTGTAATAGGCTGTTGATGATGAATAATTCTGGTGGCGGTCTTGCATGTGTGTATCTTTTAATTTTGATGATAATTTAAAAAGAATGGTTATCGTTAATTCCTCAAAAAGTGGAGTTGCTCAGTAGAAGTCAAAATATTTATGATATATATTACTTTAAATAGCTCCATAATCGCAATAAAATGAACAAAACGTGTTACATTATTATTCTAGTTATCATGAATGAAATATAATAATTATCAATATAATTACATTATTTATCTTGTAATCGTAAGATAATATGTGTATATTATAATTGAATTACAGTTATTGTTAATCACACAGTTATTGCTACGTAATAACTTAATAATAATCTTATCGATGTATGTTTACAATAGATATTTGAAGTTACTTGACGATAACTTGGCATGTTTCTATTGAATGGCTTGTCGACAATTTTAACTGCCTTGGTGGCGCGGTGGTAGCGTTATGCGACTGCTATGCTTGAGGTCTCTGTTTCGATTGTAGGGTCGGACCAAATGTTTGTATGATCTGCAAATGTTTGCTTTAAAGTTTGGACGTTTTCTTTGTATATATACCTAGTCTGGCCATAAATACTGTTACACTTAATTATAAAAAAATATTACATTTGAATTTCGAATCTGTCATTTTTATACGATTGTTCATTGTGTTTTCTCATTTTGGCGCCAATACATTGTAAAATATTTTGCGATATTAAAATGGTGTGGGGTGATAAAGAGAACCGAATCGCTGTGATAGCATTACACAAAGTAGGTATGGAGCCAAATGCAATTTTTAAAACTCTCCATACACTTGGTATTAGTAAAATGTTTGTGTACCGGGCTATTAATAGGTACAATGAGACCTCCTCTGTTTGTGACAGAAAAAGATCTGGCCGTCCACGTAGTGTTCGTACGAAAAAGGTGGTCAAAGCAGTAAGGGAAAGAATTCGAAGAAATCCTGTCCGAAAGCAAAAGATTTTATCTCGGGAAATGAAGATAGCACCTAGAACCATGTCGCGTATTTTAAAAGATGACTTAGGACTTGCAGCCTATAAGAGACGCACTGGCCATTTCTTAACTGATAATTTAAAGAAGAATAGGGTGGTAAAATCGAAACAACTACTGAAGCGGTACGCAAAGGGAGGTCACAGAAAAATTTTGTTTACGGATGAGAAAATTTTTACAATTGAGCAACATTTTAACAAACAAAATGACCGTATTTATGCTCAAAGCTCTAAGGAAGCTTCCCAATTAGTCGACAGAGTGCAACGTGGACATTATCCGACTTCAGTGATGGTTTGGTGGGGTGTTAGCTATGAAGGAGTGACTGAGCCATATTTTTGTGAAAAAGGTATCAAAACATCGGCACAAGTGTATCAAGATACCATTCTTGAGAAGGTAGTTAAGCCCCTTAACATCACCATGTTCAATAACCAAGTATGGTCCTTCCAGCAAGACTCGGCGCCGGGTCATAAAGCTCGGTCCACGCAGTCTTGGTTGGAATCGAACGTTTCGGACTTCATCAGAGCTGAAGACTGGCCGTCGTCTAGTCCCGATCTTAATCCGCTGGATTATGATTTGTGGTCAGTTTTAGAGAGTACAGCTTGCTCTAAACGCCATGATAATTTGGAGTCCCTAAAACAATCTATACGATTGGCAGTGAAGAATTTTCCCATGGAAAGAGTGCGTGCTTCTATTGATAACTGGCCTCATCGTTTAAAGGACTGTATTGCAGCCAATGGAGACCACTTCGAATAAGCTTTTTATATTTTTAATTGTTTTATATTTATGTATTAAACTGACACACTGTAAAAGTAATAAATGTTATTTGCAGTTAACAATTTTCTTTTTTCTTTATTACAATATTTATGGCAAGACTAAGTATATATGTATATATATGTACTATATCAGTTGTCTAGTACCCATAGCTAGTTCTGCTTAGTTTGGGACTAGATGACGTTGTGTGTCAGATTTCCGAAATATTATATTACATTAATTTTATTTTTATTCCAATATTAATTTAGTTAATGTCTTTTTACAAATACAAGTGGAAGTATAGAATAGAATTGAAGTGTTTTTAGCAACTATAGAATTTAGTATCGCTACAAAAATCTTTGTGTCAAGAAAAAAATAATACATTTTATAACTCGCCCCTTTTTCTTAGCAAACGTTGGAAAACGAGGTTCAAAGTCAAATGACATGTTATCGATTCTAAATACGGGTTTAATACATACTGTGTTAAACTTTAAGAATAATTACCAAAAATTACCACCCCTCTTCATCCCGTGGGTGTCGTAAAAGGCGACTAAGGGAACAAAGTATACAAGACAACATCATTATAAAGAGAAGGAAAACTTGAAACAAACCCTATTCCAACCCGTCTGGCCAGCGTGGAATAGTAGGCCAAAACCTCCTTGCTGAGGAAAGGCCTGTGTCCAGCAGTGGACTGTAAAAAGCTGTTGATGATAATTACCAAAAAATGTATGGCCGTCAATTTATCATAAAAAAAAATCAACTACGATTTTTTATCATTTATTATAAACGATACGATTACGAACGATACGAACTATTTTTGAAAACTATTGTAGATGAAATCCAAGTAGCTAGAGTATAGTGCGTTACATTATTGAAGTACACAGAAAACATATCAACAAACAACTGATTCCGTTGTACGGGTGTGGAATCGTATCTCACAGTAAAGCAAATATGATTTAGGTGTACGCAAATACTCGTACGTATACACAACACATACTCTTGGTTGCGATATATAAAAGCCACAACAACTGTGTCATTGTGATGTCAAATTTCAAATTATTCACATTAGTTCCCTCATAAAACCATTTGGGTATAATTTAAACATTTCTGGTGAGTGACAATTTTATCACGACATTATAAATATACGTAAATTCAAAAGTTAATCATAAATCTTTGTTATGACGTAACATTATTTGAAATATTTCAACAGAATTCATACATATATACATAAAGTCACGTCATTTCCTAGAGTCTTCTCCACTTACTAAAGTTCTGACATACCTCTTTTGCTTCATCCACATTCATCAATCGCTGCATGCATGCTTGTCGATTTCTGGTACTTTTCACAGGTCCATTTTTCAGAACATCACCTATTTGGTTGAAGAATGTTCACCGCTTTGTAAATTTCTTTCATGAGTCTTATCATCCATCCTCTACATTGGGCATGTATGTTTTTTATTCTTTGTCATTATATCTTCTTTCTACAACTCTTCCTAACACTGTATTTGTAAATATCTCTAAAATATATTCATACTACTACCCACACTATTGTAGTTAAAGGAAACTGATACAAAACAAATTAGAATCCATTAATGTTCTTGACTTAGCTTGTCGATTTATGAGTTTTTTATTATCAGATAAAATCTTATAAAATAAAAACACAAATTGTTAAAATCTTAAAGTTGTTTGACAACTAACTTGGCAGCGATACCAAAAGTCATTCCCCTTTTAGGAATTTATAGACGTTAAAATGACAAGAGTATTTAATACTAAGGCTTCGCTGAAAATTTGGTGGCTTTCGAGGAATGAAATTAAGCTTTTTGAAGTTCTTTACGATTTTTCTTAATGACTTAGTTGTGTACTTTTACGTATTTGTTTTAAATTGCATATACAGTGGACCCTCGGTAATCCAGCCCCTGTCTAATCCGGCCCCCCTGGAATCCGACATCAATCAAACAATTTTCGCTAATGTAGATTGTGCATGACTGAACAGGTTACAACTTGTGCTCGACGCGTAGGTATTGTTTCAATTCCCAGTTTGAATTTGACTACGTGTGATAGCGGTGCAGCTTAGCGTTTATTCATTGTGCGTTACGTATACAAACCTACGACTACCATACCATACGTATAGTATTGTCGTCACAAGCCCAGGAGACAACATATAGAATTTTATCATTTGTCTATAATCTATCGGATTGCAAGGTACTCTTTTGTAAAAAAAACCCGGACTATGGGGGGTTTTAGGCAGTACTCTATAATCCGACAAATTCGATAGTCCGACACTGCCCTGCAAAACGTTTGTCGAATTACCGGGGGTCCACTGTATATTATTTTTACACTATTTCCCTAGTACGCTCACCACACACCACATGCGTTACGGTCATCATACACATTTACATACATGTATATACTGTAAACACGCTCTAATAATGTATGTTTATTTTTACTGACAAAACATTTAAGCTTATCTGACTAATGCTCAAAATATTTATACACAGCGACACTATATGTCTCCGTTCTTTAACTGTAGTATTTTTAAACGATGACGGAACACTGCATGTCAAAATATAGGCTTTAGTTTAGTTTGGAATGCAGTTTCTATAAGTTTTGTGTAACGAAATCTTCAAATAATAAGTCTGTGTTTGTGGTCTGTGTCGATAAATACTTTTTTTTCATTTTATTTTGTACGTATCACAGATCTAGCACATTTGACACTCCCTGGACAATCACTACAGTTGAAGTTGACGCTAAAGTATCCAGTATCAGTGTCACGTAGGAGTAAGTTTACCTTGAAAAGTTCTTAGAAGAGGAGGATAAATAAAACTCAATATATGTATAAAAAATTTATGAATTATCTTTAATATTTGAAACTTAATCAGTCAACAAATTACATAGGTTCCTCAACGAATCAGTTAAGTAGGTATTTAAAAAATATTGTTGGAATATGTACGCTTGCTAACGAAAATACATATAATAAACATGACATTTGCTAGTTTTGTTAGATTAAAAGCCTAATTTGAAGAGGCACTTACAAAACCGAATAATTGATAAAAATTATCTCAAAATTCCAGTCTCAGTTGCCAAGACAGTTATCACGACCAGTCACAATGACTATCATGCCTGTTACGTCCCCAAGCGGGGTGTGAAAAAGCATATCACAAGGCTGCCATAGTGTGGGTTACTATACTGTATTGTCTGCATTTGCAATGAGTATGGTGACCACAACTCGTAGATTCTATTCATGCTTTCCATCAGGCAGAGTAGAGTCACTTTGGCAAGCTCTTAATATAGAAAATATAGTGACAATGATGAAGTTCACACAGCGATCTATGACCGCAATCTCTGATCAATAGGCGTAATCATGTCTCCAAAATAGAGTACCAGTTAATATAAAAGTAGCGAGAGATGACAAAACAGACAGATGTCAAACGGTGATTAGAGTTACCAACTGTGGAAAGATTATAGAACCTTGATTCTCTATGAATCGATTTCACTATCGACAAACCTATCGTATTAAACAATTATTATTTACTATTATTCGATTCCCTTGATTTTATTTTAGAAGTTAAAAGTCGTAGGTGTATTTTTGTAAAATATTTTGTAACAATTACATTATTTTCGTTAACGATTATCGTTTAGATAAATAACTATTGGTCTGATAAGTATTAGTCATGTTTCACAAGAATTCAATGCGTTATTATAAGATGTCTACATACTTTTTACATAAATACATACTTCCTACTCATGTATTGTTAGTCAAGTTTTAGTTAGAAAAATAAAAGCATTGTAATTTAGCGTTGCACATTTAATTTTTCCTAAAATGAATTAATGAAGTAAGTTTCTGACGCTCAGACAAATAAATCACCATTAGTAAGTTAAGCTTTGTAGCGTAATTGTATAATTAAATTAATAATCTAGTATTACCCGAAATAAATGATATTTAAACAAATGATTTACATAGCACTATTCAAATTACAATATTCAGATTGTTTTAAATAAAAATATTATTATTATTAAAATTTGTATTATGTTAGAGAAATGTACTTGCGCACATAGCGTTGCAGCGCCACATCGCATTAGATATGTATGTGATAATGTATGTATTATCACATCATCACCAACAGCTTGTAACAGTCCACTGTTGGACATAATAAATATGAAGAAGGTTTTGGCCTACTATACCACGCTGACCAGACGGTTTATGTCCAGATATCTTCATCTTTGCAGTGATGTTGTCCTGTGTATTTGGATCCCTTAGTCGCCCGTTACGACATCCACGGGATGAAGATATGTTATATATTATGACATGGCCAGAATTATCACGTTAAATATTTCACATCAAAAATCTTTAGTCGTTTAGTTTAATAAAAACTTCGTACCTAGATACGTGTCAAGTCGAAATCTTGCACTTTTCAATCTGAGTTTTTCATTCATAAATAGCGCAAAATGTTTGAAAATTATTTTTGATGTACTTGATACAAAAATGATTACTTAATGTTTTATGTACTTAGCAACATGTATTGTCTTTGTAATAGGTTAATTTTATATGTTTTTTTGGCATTCGATCACTATGAGCTTAGCAGTTCGACTAATCGCGTTGATGCCTTGCCACATCAACGTATGGCGCAAAACAATTTATCACGGTTTCTATTCTATGCACAGTAAAAAAAGAGATAATATACCAAACATACATACATAAATTATTACTCCTACAAGAGGTTTAAAAACTTAAACTTAATTCGATTCAAATAGTACAACACTTCTAATCGATTTACAATAGTTAGAGATTATGATCTCGTATCGATTACATTCGACACACAAAATGGTTCGATATATCTAGATCGTTATCAATACGTTATTTTATGTGGTTTTTTCCAACTAGTGCCTTTATCAGTCACACCTTTCAAATGAATAGTATTCGAACATGTTTTTTAATTTGACGTTTAACTTCTTAAGATGTGTATCTAAATCGCTGTAATTTTAGAAAACTGTGATAAAAACACTGTAAATCTAAAATTTCGTTTGATTTTTATTTGGTTTAATGTTAGAAATGTACATTACTTTCGATTAATGATGCAATATAACGTTGTTATACTGCTAAGAGGTCATATTAACTTTAATCTTACATGTTACGTTATGATATATTATTAAAATTATTCAGTGTTGGCAACACGGCGTCTGGTACGCCACGCACGTTTAAAAAAAAACACAAAATGGCGGCGCGCGGGCGAATCGCTTTTTTTTAAACTTTATTCTTTGAAGTATTCAAAAACATTCCTAATATAACTACTTTGACTACAAGGAGTTTGATCCGATTCAGAACACATATAATATTATTATTACTAATGAACGGTAATGCCCATGTGGTGACGGATTAAGAATATTAGAGGAACAAACTACGCAGGGTTCCATCGCTGCAAAAACAAGGAAGACTTAAGGAAGTCCTATACCAACTCGTCTGGGCGTGGTATAGTAGGCCAAAATCTTCCTTGGAAGGAAAGACTTACGTAGAGCAGTGGATTGTTAAAAGGCTGTTGAAAAATGGTAATTTAATCAGTCAGGTTTCACCAAAGGTGACCCATTTTTTGTACAAATGTGTCGACTCGACCGGAATGGTACCAAGTCCTCACATAAAACCAGCGTTAAATAATCCTTTCGTTGAAGGAGTTCACTGAATGATGGAGGTTATCAGTGCCCAAACTTACTCTCCATGGGCGGCAGTAGTTATCTTCTCGTGGGTAGTCGACTTCTTTGCCCCGAAAACCATAAAAAAATGATCAAGGTCTGTTAAAATGTTAATGCCACTAATAAATATTTAGATAAAGAAATTACCCGTCAACATTTCAAAAGTCTAACTTCAACTGGCAGATAATTAAATCGGTTGAAAGCATTAAGCTAATTAAATGCAAATTATACTACACTATGAGATTCAAATTTAAACACAATAAGACTACAAAAGCTTACGTGATCTCCTTAATCGCATGCCTAATAACACTTGAAAAAGAAATGGAAATCCAATCAAAATTTGTTATAAACAGATCACTTTCAAAACCACACTATTTTCCTGTAGATGTATCAATGATCTATATATATGGTTTTAGAAATTTATGAGGAAAACAAATACAAAATTGAGTTTAAAAAGAAACCAAATTTAAAAAATATTTGAACTTTTAAAATTCTTAAATTAAATACAATAAAAATATCATATCTTAGGCTTCAAAACTTTTTACTTCTAGTCTCTAATAACATAAGTATACCAATTTTTTTTATTATATCGACTAAAAATAATTTAATTGGTGTCGTTACTTATTACTATTGAGTATATGAAAAGTAAACAGTAGCAAATGACGTAAAATCAAAAGAAGTCCATACCTATTAGAAGTTCAATAAAATATTTAAAATCCTATTGGAATATGTGCATATTATCAACCAAATGGTAATTCTAATCGAATAGAATTTGTTTGGAATCCCTATCAAGCTACCGATGACAACAATGTACGTGTCATCACATCTCAGTTGCGGACCCACCCGAACGTTTACTAATCGAGAAATTTTAAAAATACTTCATACTTTAGTCGATATGATCTACTCTCGTTAAACATCGTTAAAGGCTCCGACTCGATTTATTACTAATCGATAAACGACGGTGAATTATTTGTTTTGGTGTAGATTATGTGATCTGTTACTCGGTTCACTATTTATTGTGATTTAGCTTAGTTAATTTTGTCCTACCGTTGTAGATCGGTATCATTTCTAATTTAATATATTTATTTTAATAGCTACTTGGAAGGTTCACGTTCTATATAGTGGAGCCAATTAACTTTACATATTTGTTTTCTAAAACATACTAACCTCTTTCTACTTATACTTGTACTTACGTCATTAGCTCTTTGTTGACGTAACGACACTTCATTATCATAGATTACTTTATGTTATCTATGCTCCTCAATTTTTTTTTTAATTTATGTTCTTTTTAATTTAATCAACGAAGCACAGGTCTGTTATTGAATACCGGTAGTACAGCTAATTCGAGTACGGTCCAGTTTAAGTTATTGAATTGTAAGAATAATACAAGAAAGAGAGATGTTGGTGACGTTGTTACATATTAATAGTTTAATGTTTAAATTGTAAAGCTATGAAAACGTAATTAGCACCTCTTATAGTTTTATAATATTAGATTAAACATTAACGTTAAAATTAAACTTGATCTCTGTGTCAATTATCACGTGTGCCATTTTTAAATTTGCGAGGTCCATTTTAGTTGTAAGTTTTTATACTTAAAATGTATTACACTTCACTGGTGTCCTGTCCCGGTCGAGCCGGCCCGTTCGTGCTGAAATCAGTATGACTCTACTACCTATAAAAAGCCATACCTTGTTTAAAGTTACTTTGTCGGTTTTGTAGCCATCTGTAACAGAGATAAAGCTATTTTTTAAAGATAAGAATATAACAAAACTATAAAAGTTGACAGTTTTGTGAAACAATTCATCGATCATCATCAATAGCCTTTTACAAATCCACTGCTGGACATAGTCCTTTCCTTAGCAAGGAGGTTTTGGCCTACTATACCACGCTGGCCAGACGCGTTGGAATAGGGTTTGTTCCAAGTTTTCCTTCTCTTTATAATAATGTTGTCTTGTGTATTTTGTTCCCTTAGTCGCCTTTTACGACATCCATGGGATGAATAGGGGTGGTAATACTATGTATTCTTAATCGGTCACCACACGGACAGTAATTACGTAGTTGTATTCAGCTGTTGACATGGTCAATAGAGGTTTTGAAATAATTAATGCGTATTCTAATAGATTTGGCTTATCAGTAAACTCGACAAAATACCAGGTCATTATAGTTGTAAGTCACCGATTGATGAGCAGAGTAGACATTGGAATTCTTCCGCTCATAATTTTTAACGGGACTTTCGTACCTGTTAGCGAATCTGTGCAAGATCGCAGCTTACACCTTGATTGCACACTAAATTGGCGTGAGCAAGTCACAAATCACTGCCAGAGGGTTACCTGTACTCTTCGGGTGCTTTATTGCCTGAAAAATTTCCTACCTTCAAAAAACAAGACTTGTACAAATTCTTTATCTACTCCGTAATCGACTATGACGACGTGTGCTGTTTTGTCCTGAATGCAGATCTTCTCGCCAAATTAAACCGTCTTCTTAACAACTGCATTCGATTTGCTTACAACCTCCGTAAATATAATAATGTATCCTCTTTGCATTTGCGGCTTAACTGGCTACCAATTCGTCTACGTCACAAACGACACTCACTCTGTCTTATATCCTATTTTATACAACCCATCTTTGCCAACACATTTAAACTCCTACTTTCAACTTTTATGTAGCAATCAGGACAGAAGCCTAAGTCCTCCAATAATTTTCTTCTCTATTCTCCCTCTCATACGTCTGAGTTTGTCGGTTCTTCCTTTGTTATAAAATCCGTTCTTCTTCAGGATCAGGGTGACGAGCCTTTGGCACACAAAACATCCCGATTAACGACCATAGGGTCGCTAATTATTACATAGGATCAATACACTGGCGAAAGGTGGACGTTTAATGTCTCTGTCTATTGAAATAGGCGTGAAATAAGTACTGGGAAACAGGCGTCATATTATATATGTATGTACATTTCACTGGAAGAGAACTCCGTAGGCATTAAGTCAATGCATCAAATGTGCATAATGTGTAAAATAAATAAACAAATAAAACAAAATATTGGGTTTTAGGGACAATTACTTACAAAAAAGATTAAAAATAACTGCAATTTATTACACAAAATATTAATCTTAAACTTCTGTTTTACAGTTAGTCTTTAGACGTACGACCTTATTCATTATGTCATATTAAAATTGGCGGCAATTTCAAGCGTGTATAACGCCTGAAATTGCCTCCTTTATCTAGCGTTGAAAACTAGCAATTACTTTATGGTAACTTTTATCTAAACGGCAACACACAGGATATATAAAGTGGCGACGCGTGCACATCTCGACAAATTCAAGTGACTTTTAAGAATAAATATCCTGTTGTGACGCCATGACACGATGCATCGCCCACGTGTCTTGATCAGTTTTAAAGATATTATACGTTTCATTATATAATTCATATTTAGCAGCATTAATTCATACATTTTAATGAGTTTTAATCAAGGTGTGACCTTTCAATTTATTGCTATCTGTACATGTTAGTTCCTATTAATTTTATGAGCTATAATGATTAAACTAATACCTAATTTATTTTTTATAAATATGATGATACTTTAAATAGTTTTGAGTGCTACTAGTTGCTTAGTAACAAAAAGAATAGCACCTTAATTGCACAAAAATTAGGTTTAAGTTACAATGTACATTGAAAGAGTATTATATGATTGTTTTTATTCATTTGACTAGTTAATTAATTATCAACCATTATTGTCATATGTTGGGAAAGAAAGGTTCTCGAGTGGCGACCGGAAGATGAAGTGTAGGTAGGCCCCCCACTAGATGGACCGACAACATAGTCCGAGTCGCGGGGAGCCGATGGATGCAGTTGGTGTCCAGTCGTAAGGCGTGGCGTTCTACGGAGGAGGCCTATGTTCAGTAGTGGACGTCTTCCGGCTGATGATGATGACGATGATTATCATATGTAGTAAATATCATCCAAAAAGAACAATTGTATATATATAGCACATGTGTATGCCTCCATTATTAATATTATTTATGGTATTAAAAGCAAAAAGGTTCCTTAACAATTTCAAATTCTAAGCACTTCGTATTAATCGGCATTGATTGAAAATTTATGACATTATAACTCATCTGTTTATTAACGTAAAAATACATTACACGCGTTCACATTAACAACACGAGTATCATAAATAATATTAATACTCAAACATATATTTAAATTCTCATAAATAATTTTTTCTTTTCAGGTAAGTCAATTGTAATACATCACGGCGATGTACCCTCCACAACAGCATTAGTGAGTATGCTATAAAGCATCCCTATACGAAGAGTAGTGCTTGTACCCAATAACGACATGTCAAATAAGATGTATGTACGAAACATTAAGTCGTTAACAGACGTTACGAAACATTAAGTATTTACAAAACATTTGTACAAACGACAATTCGACGAAGCAAAGAGGCAATGGCGAACAATCTTAATGTGTAGGCTTTAGAATATTCAGGAACATCACTAAAGTGGTATTTAGTCCTCATTAAGGATGACTTGCAAGTTTGACTTAAGTAGCTACTAAATAAAATTAGTAGTAAATTAATTTAGCGCCTTCTTGCACAACGACAGCTGGCATACTAAGCTAAATATGTTTACGGGGTCGGTAAAGCAGTTTCTACGTTTCGTACCACGCAAAAACGTTATTTTTTTATGATCACGCATATTTTTTGCATAAAACGAAACGCCTGATTATTGTGTGTCGAAACAATAATACGACTAAAGGCTTAACTATACAGGCTCAGATCTGTTCCGATATTTATACACATATAACATTATTGCAGTGAATGAGTGATAAAATAATCAGATCCAGAGCACTCAACTATAATAAGGAGTAGCAGTTATTACTATCTTAGATAATAAAGCCCTATACTAACATTTTTGAGTGTAAAAGACGTGTCCGTCAAGCAAATTGATAAACAACGTACTTGGTTGAAAGTTGCAAGTCAGAAGTTAATAAGTCGATCGGCGGGAATACTTGACAAACCTACATACGTACATATGAACGTAATCCACGGTTTATTCATCATCTTCAGAACACAAATCAATGAAGCCCAAATCTATATTTGTGATTAGGTACATACACTTTGTAAGTAAACAATAAACTAACCTAAAATTAAATTTGACAGTTCTCTTCTTAACGTGTTTAGCGATCAATTTATCGTTGATCAAGATGCTAATTGTGTTAAAGCATTTTAAACGTCTTTAGTACAGCTTAAATGTATTAAAGTTATGTCATGCAAGTGATCCAAGTGTAAGGAGGAAGGAGGTGGTAGGAAAGTGTGTATGTGTTGCGGGAATTAATTGTACTATTTGATTTGACAAATGAGCGCTTGAACTTCTAAAGATGGCCGTGAGTTGGCATGTTATGTCACGAGTCCTTCTAGATCTCAGATGTTACAAGTCATATGTGACTACAGAAACGTTCGCTTGCTTTTTAAATTAACATAATAATTAACTTATTGCATTATTATATTATTATAACAAACGTGAAAACAACCATCAATATAGTTATGTCATAGTCTTAATTCGTGTTATATTTCACAAGAGCTGTTAACATATTTTTTAACACTTGATGAAGAACATTTAAACAAATATTTATCTTTATATACCGAACAAAAATTTTACTAACTGTAAGTCCATATGTCAATTTCTACTCTTCTTTTGTCTATGGATTATTTTCTTTATATTTCTAAAATGATTCTTTTGTTTACTTTAGAAAAACATGGAATAAACTGTATTTACATGAAAGGAAGTAATCTATAATTTCCATTATTAGCAAAACGTAACGAAATAGCAGTTAATTCTTAAGATTAGTTAACATTAGATAAACTCGGATCGGTGACATCGCACATCGTCCAGCTAATGCGGTAATCCCTCACTATTTAGCTTGGCTTGGTCTGTTCAGATGCTCCCTGAATTAATTCGATAACAATTTCGTGACAAAATAAGAACAGGTTTCAGTTGTCAAAACGAAACACTCTTCAAAATTACGTCGATTCTAAAAAATGTTAACATGTTTTAAATAAATTAAACTTCAAAATAAATTAAGCATTATTAAGTATTAAACAGCTTCTATTAAGCCTTACATGGTTTTTTCAAAATGGCGGATGTAAAAAATTATCCATAAAGTAAGAAATCTCTATTTCTCAAGCATCAATATAAAAAAAGTTACACTTACCTGTCTAGAAATTGTATTTATTATATTTAGGATACGACTTTATCCGTTCAGGAATATGGTGTGAGTGTATATGTTCGTAGATAGTCCACACAACAGTGCGCGCATAAGCTATTCTAAATACTTAGATTATCAATCCACTTGTAACAAAGACACCATTCATTTTCTACACTGCCTATCCCTTAAAAAGGCGGCAATCTGGCCAGCCCACATCTTGTCAAAAGCTCAGATAAAACGTCCCACTCCGCGGCGTCCGCAAGACAAATCTGAACAATTACTTCTGGCGCTAATGACGCACCGATACCGATGTGCCACGATTTATTGTCGCGCCATCTCGGTGGTCGGCTTTACATACATTTTCATATTTTAGATAATACCCGCCGAAAGGATTTCTTCGATTCGCCATTTTTTTTTTCTTTTTTCTTCGTTGCGTTCGATTTTTAATTATTCACTCTGTGATTTATGGCGGGATCTGTGCGAGTGATACGTGTTGGCGGGTAAAGAGTTAATTAATGAAAATAGCGTTGATTTTGATTTTAAAAGTCATCTTCAGAAAAGTCTTTGACAATTCGATTTATTCTATAAACAGTAAATAAGAGATAGGTGTAATTACTTTAATATTTAGATTTGTGACATGTTTAAATGCTTATTAGTAATTTAAAAACGTGATTATGAAACTCTTTTTTAATAAAACCAGTAATTATCTGTTGTCTATGAAGTTTTTATGTACAGTACAACTATGAAAATTACAAAAAAGTAAAAAATATTTTTGTATGTCGAGTGTCTACAGAGTGTTCAGTGTACGTAGATGTAGTCTTATTTAGAGCTTAACTCACCATTGACGAGAATGATGAAATTTTACAATGAACTTTCTCGTTTGGATCTAGAATTAGTTGTGCAAAAAGTCACCTAGGTTTGGTGCGCGGTATGTTGTCTCGCCTTTGAATGTGGAGTGTTTTTGTTTTTTCTGTTTTTAATGTATTTTTCTATAGTTTTTACATAACATTTTTTTTTATCCTACAAATTATTGTTTTACTTTCGTTTTGATTTAAAATGGTACAAGTTCCAATTGTGTTAGCTGTGATTGCCTATAAGTATAATGAGATGATCACAAAACATGTATTTTGTAATTATATAAGATATGTGTATCATTTGTTGATGACCGAGCTCACGTTAATTACACTACGGATACTTTATAAAATGATAATTTATGTATATTGCATTTACCAAAGAAAAAAAAGTCTGTCAACTCCCATTTCTTTACTCTAACAACCATTCCATCAAGCGACCGGCCCGCAGGCACCAACAAGTTAACCCGAACTGTGCTTAAGCTCAGTTTAATGTATTAACCTCGTTTACCTTCTGACTTATCGCGCGACAATTTATCCGCACAACGTACTAGGGAAACCCGCAAAAAATGAAAAAAAACTTTAAAAGGCAGCTTTAGCTAAGTGTGTCGTAGATAATATATTATAGAGAGTAATATGAGTATTAGGGTGACTAATAATGCTTCAATAGTGAATCCTGTTTTGTAACACAAGGTATATACCTTTATTATCAAATTATTGTTAGAAAACCCAATTGGCTGGACTGATCAAAATGAATTTGTATAAATAGTTATTTTATACAGCGGAACTCATTCACGATATAATTATTTAAAAAGGTAACGATACCTTTTGTTTCTCAATGTTTTTTCAAAACGTCGGGAAACACAAAATTATGTATATGTAAAAAAATCACGGCAGTGTAAAAACAGAATTTATAAAATCCAAATTTGGTCTTTGAAGATCTATTAAATAGATAGTGAAAATCTTCGTCGAGTGCTCGCTCTATCATCATAATCATTGCTCATATATATCAAATTATCGTATTTTCACACAAACCACATATAATTTGTCATTTCGATACGATAATTATTTGACTATTGATAGTAAATATTTGACCTTCAAATTTGTTCATGTAGCGAGTTAGGTAGTTAATTAGTGAATTGTAAGTCAACAGCGTGAAAATTGACAGTAGACTAATATGTTTACTAAAATAAACTATTGAACAAATAGTTCATATCATCGTTACGTAAAATATATTTAGATGTGTGCTAAAAGTTGTAAAATAGGTACATTGACACTGAATTTGCAAATCTAAAACAGATAAAAGTGAAGTCGTTTTTATCACTTGCCGACATAACATTTTGCATAACATAAACATCTAGCCCATCAACTTTCCAGAGAGCAATTACTAAAGTTGGCCTCCCATGACAAATATCTCGCTTTACAAATAAGGTTCGGGTGATTTTTTTTTCTTTTATCGCTTGCCCCCAGGGCGAGACAGATACACAATTTTTCAGGACGATATAAACCTAGCAAGTTGAGTCTTTAAAAAGTTTATCGTTGAAAGTTTGCGCACCTCGGCGTGTCGCGAATGATATATCGGCGGCATTAATCTTTGTTAAACGTTAGTTAGCCGTGAGAGAGTCCGACGCTTTTTGCATTTCATTTTTACAAGGAAACGTGGTCTTATCTGTGAAGGTTATGTGGTGGAGGTGACAGGTTGAATACATGGCACCTTAGTCTTAGTGTTACCTGTGTTAAGATCAGATTTAATTTTTAATATTTTTTTTTGTTTTATTTTAATTATAAATATTTCCGACATTTGACACACAACATCATCTAGTTTCAAACTAAGCAGAGCTTCTGCTATGAAAACTAGACTGACTGATAGAATACTTATATACTTTTTTTTTGTAAATACATACATATTATACGTAGAAATCACCTAAACTTCGAAACAAATATTTGCAGATCATACAAACATTTGGTCCGAATCGGGAATCGAACCCAAGACCTCACGCACAGCAGTCGCATTTACTACCGCTACGCCATCGAGGTAGTTACGGGCAGTTAAGGTATTGACGGCTATTGAATTGCAGGTTTCCACGGGCGTAGGTACTTACCATTAGTTGACATATCTGCTCATCTGACCATATATTATGAAAAAACACTTTTTATATATTTCTCACATTAATTATTAAAACGCTATTACTATACTATTTTGTCTATGTACCTATAATCTTGTAAAATCGTTTTCGAATTGTATACATTCGCAATGAATATAGCGACCACCACTTCTGGATTCCATTTATGTTTTCCATCAGGCAGAGAAGTCGTTTTAGAAGACTCATGATAAAAAAAAATCCAGAATCTTAGTCATTGAACTTTTAATGTACTTACAAATCAAAAATAATACTGATATAGTGATTTAAGCATTTAGAATTCATACTTCAATCAGCATTTTCATCTGTCATCGACAGGAACATGTTTTGTAAAGAACACCACTGTAAATTAAGATCCCTGCCGCGATACGCCCACACATATTCCTAGGTATAAGCACACACACACAAATTTGTGTGTGGATAGCCACATAAGCATGTGTTTCTGCCTTTTTAAAAAATAAATGTCGTCTTATCACGACAATCTGCGGGCATGAATGATCTACCCCTTCCTATATCTTATTTATTGAAGCAATTTAATACCTACGGCTATAAAATGCTATTAGACAGTGTGTATATTTTATAAAAGATACTCGGCAAAATTCTATAGAAAATAATACATAACCTTCTTTCTGAGTCGTTTAAAAAAAATATACGTTCCATTTTCGATGACAGATAAAAAACGAGTACAATAATTTTTGTTTTTGGTATGACATATCATGTACTTAACATGAAATTAAAAGGCATTAATATGTTTTTTTAATATGTTATAGATCTCGGCAAAGGTAACGTTTACTGACAGACTACTAAAATTTTATATCTAAATACATATTAGTAGGTAAATGTATATTTAATTTGCATAGACTATCTATATTATAGTTACATTGGGTTTAATTGAATGAATTTTAATTTTTTATCAATTAATTCAACAGGTACTAAAGCTCCATTTTAGGCCGCACAGAAAAGTGTCTCGCATATAAAAAAACATGTATACACAATTGCACTTAAATCACTCACTTTGAACAAATAACTTACAAGTCTTAAGTTGTAATACTATATCCTAAACATCTAACATTCACAGTGTACCAACCTGTTTATATAATAGTGTATATAATATCTGTGTGTATGTAATTGTACATGTAAGCTTATGACAAATTTGTAGATATATTAATAGAACAATACAACCTCTGATTTCAACCTCGGTGCACCAACCTTACTAAATTTCTGCAGCACACAAAAATTGGCCGGTTGAGAACGCCTGGGGTATGTGTATAGAAAGTTTTTGAACAAATAAATAAATAAAGTCTTCACTTAGAAGCTGAGACATTCTTATTAATCACAGATTAATCACAGTTTCAATCGAAAATCCACACAAGTTCGTAGCACCTTAATAAAAACCGATCACGTATGAAGTTCATTAATATTTTTTATAAATACTGCGTTCAAACTCTCTATAAATGACTTCTTAACAATCTAATGCCATATTATCAATTAAAAGACCAATAAGTAGACAAAAACGCACAACAGTTTTAAGTTTTTAAACGTTGGCAACACAAACAAAAAATTCTATGCTTAATTATCATTTCTGGCCACTCTAATATATACATTACTCTGTTGAGGATTAAAACTAAACTAATCAAATAATTATTACATTTTTAAATGGCTACTCTTTAGGTAATAAAAATAACCTAATTTGCCAAATCATGGATATTCATACATAGTATAGAATCTGATTACTCGAAAGCAAGAAATATAATTCTTTATTTAAAATATTACGAGTTTCCTTTTAAAGTGATTTGGTCGTCAAGTGCGGAAGACCGCACAGCAGCGCGCCCAATTTTGGCTCCAACTGATAACGATCTGTCTCGATTTTTATTTATTTTACTCGTATTATGTTCGCTATCTAGTTTTGTATAAATTATTCGAAATCTATTTGATCTTGCGTATCTCGAGATTCAATGATAGAGATTTATTTATTCCGACGGGGATCGCCCACGTAAGAGTTGCAGTAGAGTAATAAATAGGGGAAATGTTTGATATTTTATATAAAAGTTTTCTTCCAAAAGCTTAGTTTTTCAACTTTAGTTATCATCAACAGACTTTAACAGTCCACTGCTGGGCATAGACCTCTGTTTAGCAAGGAGGTTTTGACTTACTATACCACGCTGGCTAGACGGCTTGGTATATTATTTGTTTCAATTTTTCCTTCTATTTGCAGTGATGTTGTCTTGGTTATAGTATATATTTTTAGTTATGAGGTTTGTTTTGTGCAATTATGTGTAATTTTTACTAATCCTTATACTTTCGTCTTATCACTCATCGCTTCAGTCTATTGATGTCCACTGCTGAACGAAGACCACCCGCTAAATGCGTCAACTATCTCAGTCTTAGACAATCCACATCCATCTACGGATGTAATGATGATACTTTCGTCTACTAAGTTTTATAAATTTTAGTTTAATTTTATATGAAAAATAATATTTCATCCATAGTTTAAACGAGTCAAAACCAACAGCAGTCCTCTTATTAAATCGAACCACCAATTAACACTAAATGAATTCTTCAAATGAAAAAAATTCATAATATAAGGACTGCGCTCCCACATTGGACATATGACAGACTGCATTCTCGGGACCTCTTCCGAACAAGAAAGTATCAAATATTAACCATCGGACACACCTGAAGCCAGACGGCATGGCATGCATATGAAGAGGACATATACACACTGACAAACTTGCCAAAGAAAGTCGAAAGACGTGGACCAAACTCTATACTAAAGAGACAAAGCTCAAAATGGCGGGCAATTTTAAGTTAGAACGAGTGCTGAAAGTTTGCAGTAGTGGTGGAGATAGTATCGCTTCGTACGTTAGCAAGAAACACATTTCAAGCGAAACATGGACCTTGTTGGGGTCGAATCGAAACAAAGCGTTGTGACATCGCGATAACAATCAATAGGCTCGCAAAACGTCGCGCCAAAACACACCGAACAAATTATCGATTCATAAAAACATCGATTTTAAAATATTGTCGCGAGTTTATCGCGTCATTGTTCCAATAGGGTGGCCAGTTTGTTATTAAGAAATGCGAGCTTTAAATAATGGATGCGTGTGTTGACCTTGTACTCTTTTGGTTAGCAGTAAATGAAAGCTTCAGAAGGCTGTCAAAGGCTCAATAAAAAATAAAGGTGTTCTCGTGTAACTTGATAAAAGAATAATGACAACTGGATAAAAAAATATCATAAAAGCGTTCTAAATTGTCCATTGTACTCTACTAAGCATAAGTATTAGAAGTATCCATATAAGTATGATTATGCTCATACAGAATTCTACATCTTTTCCAACAAATATGGCGCACTGGCGAAGAGCAACAAATTTTTGAAGTGAAAACTTCTTTAGGCGCGTTGAGCGTTTTGGTAGAGGGTAAAATCCTCGGTTCGCGTCACCGACATGCTAATGATAATAGTATATCTATAGCTATGGAGAATATGATATTATATATTATATATGAAATTTATTATTATTATATATTATGTATGATATTATATATAGCTATATATGAAACATAGAAAATTTCATATAATTTTTGCATATAGTTTTAATTACTCTTAACTTAATAGTTCCGTTTTCACTTCTATCGGCAGTCCCACGACTGCTACTGTTTTTTTTTTTGTTTGATGTCTGCTACTTAGCAATCTGTTTCCAAGAAACAATAATCTAATATGGTGTCAGATTTACATCGGTTCATCATTATTATGTACAGCTGAGCTGAGCATCCATTGATGCCCCATACTCATCTTCTGTCCGCAAATCTCATTGCTAGTAGCAACAAATAAAAACATTAAAACAGAATACAAATATAAAAATCATGAACGTTTCACGAATTTTATTCTTAAATTTAATAAGGTTTCCTGTATTTTTGAAGCCTTATAGTCAAATATCTTTTTCTTCAACTCATCAATCAATCAGAAAGTCATTTACAAGTCCTAACTCCCCCGAAAACTTATACATGCATGGAACTAAGCTGTTTGTTTGTTAGATCGAGAACTTTAAAAAAAATATTTAAACAAAACTCAAACGGAATTAATAATATTATGTAAATATGGCCACCCTGTGGCTACGTATACGACTATCGCGGCCGTCTGTCATCCATATCGCGCGATCGTCGGCCCACTGTGGCGCGTTTCGCAAGATGACAATGTTCGTCACTCTCACTGCAAAATGTAAATAAATATTAGTTTTATATGTATTTTTACTTAATGTCCTGGCGAGAAATATCAAGAGGATTCTTTGGAGGCACAGACTATATCTCTTTTTTTTAATTATATATATCGATGACGATGAACGCGCGTTTAGATTTCTTCAGATCTCTTTTTGTATATTATTTCGCTGCAATATTATTTTTCACATACCATAACAGGTAGGGGATAGGAATGGCCTTTTTTCTATTCATTTTTTCTATAAAAGAATGATTTGAACCACTATTTCCACACACAAACATTGAATAAGGGTCACATTTCTATCTAGTCTATGGAATAATTAAAACTTGATTTTCACAAACTCTATGAATAATCAATCTGTGAAAGAATTTAGCTATTTCTGTTTGTTAGTTTACGCAAAAAATTTCAACATTGTTGCGTAGAGTTCAAGCAAAATCTTAAGCAACTGTACTATTTTACACACAGAAGAAAAATAACAAAAAAGGATTCGAGAATCGCAAATATTCGCTAATGGAAAATCTGAAATTATGTTTGCGCATTTGTCACACTTCAATGTCTAAATAACTGAACAGATTAAAAAAAAAAAACAGTTTTGTTTATCTTATCTAAATTCGTCATGAGAAACTATTAAAATGAGAGATCTTTCGTTTGATTTCCGAGTCAGGCCAAAAAGAATTATTAAGTTTTTCTGATTATAAAAATGTTTAATAACAGTACGAAGTTTGGAAATTGGGATCTTAGCCCCGTGCCTCGGAGAGCGCGTAAAACCGTTGGTCCCCTGATCGCTACGTAGTCGTATCGGATAGCCGTCCGACAATTTAGCTGTATTTGCACACGCTCCTGTACGTTATAGTATCTCCTACGTAGTTGGCTGGCCTCCGTTGAGTCTGACCGTGACCGAAATCGGCTAGACAGTAACATCATGAATCCACGTCCCATCAGTCTTGTAACTGCAATCGTGTCTCTCGAGTTGCAGGTCATCAATGGGAGGCGGTAGCCGCTTAAAATCAGGTTACTCGCCTTCTCGTTTATCTGCCTATACCATAAAAGAAAAATCGTCTTATCGAATATGAAAACTACCCGAAGTGACGTCATAATTTTCAGGTTTTACTTCACTTAAACTTTTCTATTGATGCCCCTAATGATACAACTACTATATGAAAACGGTTCTCTTTAGACACCTGTTGCCGCAATCAGAACTTCGCTCATAGTACACTGCGCGCTATCAACCCTCATTAACATTGCGACCTCCTTGCCCCCGTGAAATGAATGCCGTGTATTTTGCCATAATTGTAGTTAGTTAAGTATTTTACGTATACAATTTTTTCATGGCGTCGGGGACAATTAAGGAAACAGAATGCCACGTTATAAGTGACCACAGTATCCTGCAAGCTACAAGTCAATTGGAAGCTTTAGAACACTCCCACCAAAAACCAGGATGTCCACTAGCTGATCCACTTTTAAATTTATAGTAAGACAGCACTATATAGACTTGTTGATGTAGTTATAAGAACAACACTTGCGAAGAGATGTCGCCTCTGTGGCAGTCTCTATCGCCTTTATCATGGAGAGTGTTCTGACGAGCTCTTCCAACTGATCCCATCCTCTCCGGTCCTCTACAGGACAACTCGTGCCGGCCTTGGAAGTCACCGTTTCAGAATGTTAGACATACGCTCCCGAACCAAACGGTTCGGTTCTTCCTTCCTGTGCAAATCAGTTAAAACCTGGATTTCATTGCCAGCGCACGTGTTTCCCTCCCACTACGATCTCGAGTCCTTTAAGTGGGACGTGAAAAAGCATCTCACTTGGCCGCCATAGCGTGGGTCGCCATACTGCACTGTTTTCATTCGCAGTGAGTACGGTGACCACTGTTCTTGGATTTTATTCATGTTTTATCCATTAGGCAAAGCAGAGTCACTTTGGTAGGCTGCTATAAAAAAAGAAACTCTTTAAAAGTGTCTTTTTTATTGATATATCATACTATATATATTTTATTTTGAAATTTATATTGTAATATTTATAAACTATGTTATATGTATGTATACCTAGTACCTATTTGACAGTGGGATTCATTTTATTTCATAAAATAGTTGGATTTATTAATCTCTCACTTTACTTTTTTAAAAATAAACCTAACATGTATAGCTCCGCAACACTCAAAGGTTTGATTGGAATAAAATGCCTGTGTCATTAAATCCTCCTTGTGCAATATGTTTACAGAAAGTTTTATTAAAAAATAAATCACCTTTCAGTTAGGTCCTCAGAATTAGAGGGAGTGACAGAGGTAAGCTCCGGTAACTCGACTCTCGAGGAAAATCCATTAAGAAACTGTTTAGCAACAATTTTCTATAAAGCAATGGTAACAGTTTGTTTCTATGGAGCCCGGCCTATACTCGAAACGAACTCTCAAAAAAAAAATCTTCAAATAAGTTGTAAGTGAAACTTGACCCATTCATTCCTCATACACATAAAATTTTTAACAAGTTCATTCATGTCTGTAATATAAAGATTAATATTCTTGTACCAGTTTTAGTACATAAATATAAATAGCTACCTGTTTTAGAAGTCAATGTTATTCTACGATATCACATTAATAAGTTGAGCTTTAGAACAAGTAATTAATTAACAGAAAATACAACCTTTCATTTTATAAAACGTTTTGTAGCTTTGTACAATTTAAACTATCATCAACAGCCTTTACAGTCCACTGCTGGACATAGGTCTCTCCTTAGCAAGGAGGTTTTGGCCTACTATACCACGCTGGCCTGACGGGTTGGAATAGGGTTTGTTCCAAGTTTTCCTTCTCTTTGTAATGATGTTGTCTTGTGTACTTTGTTGCCTTAGTCACCTTTTACGACATCCACGGGATGAATAGCGGTGGTAGCACTATGTATTCTTAATCCGTCACCACACGGGCAAAACTAACCTATAACTATTCTAAACTCTTAAACAGTATAAGATTGAATAAACTGACAGCTGTCATTGTTATAGATACTCGAATTTGCTGTGGCCTGATATCGATATCGGTTAAAAACTGGAACTCTCTACCGCCACACGTGAATCCCTCCCACTATGACCCCGGGTCCTTTTTTTTCTATATTAAGAGCCTGCCAAAGTGACTCTACTCTGCCTGATGGATAGCATGAGTAGAATCCAAGAGTTGTGGTCACCATACTAATTGCAAACGCAGACAATGCGGTATGGTGACCCACACTATGGCGGCCTTGTGAGATGCTTTTTCACATCCCGCTTGGGGGCGTAAAAGGCATGACAGTCGTCATGACAGTGTAAGGCTTACACAGTTACCACGATATCTGTCACCCCTGCATCAATGGGCCTCCGGCCTCCTTTAAGCGGGGCGTGATAATACATCTCCACGTCATAATGTGGATCGCCATACTGAATTATCTACATTCGCAATGAGTATGGCGACCACCACTCTTGGATTCTATTCATGCTTTCCATCAAGCAGACTGGAGTCACTGTGGTAGGCCAAGAACAATAAAAAAAGTTAGATCTTACCATGGGTATCAGTGTTCCAAGATACTTTCTGTTTATTGTTGTAATTTTTTTGTTATAAAAAGAAACAACATAAATCCATGTGCGAAAACTACCACAAGAGTGTTTTTTCAAGAAATTTTCTTCAAGTGATATAATGAAAATGATATAGGAAGAAAAAGAATATAATTTTTGTGGAAGTGCAGTGTTCAGCTGTGGACGGCGTTACATTGATTTGACTGTAAACTTTCCACTACCAAGTCTCGTAGAGAGTTGTCAAAACTAAATATACTTAGCTTCAGTTGATTTACCGTTCGACGTCAGCAATTTCATTTTCTACTGCAAAATAAATAATTAATTGGTAGTTCCGTGAGTCTGCGTTGCGTTGAATAAAGTTAAAGTGTATTTTGCGTTATATATGTGTACTTTTTAGACGTTCTGTGACTTTAAACACAGATATAAAAAGAACTAAGATAACTGATAACTTAATCCCAAACATGTTAAGTTAAATCCTATATTATATTCACAGTTGCTATCTTCGGAGGTCGTGAGGTAAGACCTCACTTCTACGAACAGACAAATCTTCCTTCTGACAGACATACAGTCGTGAAAACATCAGAAAATGGTCTTTATACCGTTGTTATAAGATTGAAATGGGAGTGTTGATGTTGATGAAGTTTGTTTGTATTGGATGTGCATCACACAGTAATGTGAACAGCCGAAAAAAATGCAGGAAAGAAACATTCTTACACGTGCCAATATTTCTTAAGTCGTTGAGATACAATCAGCAATTGTCACACTGTTTTTATTTAAATAATTGCTTTATTTAAAGATCCTGGCCAGAATTTGGTTAAATCCCATATTTTTTTAAATACAATGTAAAATTATTTTCCTTATTCAATCAGATTTTTGATTTGATCTGTACCTTTAACATGTACCTACGAAGATACAATGTTGCTAGTGAATAAATGATACGGGAAAATTATTGCAAAATAAAACAATGTTCAAAATAAAAAAAAGTCATTGTATGAAATAACTATCTACTGGCTAGAAGCTCTATACGAGTATTGAGAGTAGATAGAGTTCTGAAAAAAATAGTTTATCACTGTGTGCTCTACAATATTTTGCAGAGCTGTAAATAAAGAGTTAACTATTCCTAGTCCTTTTACATAACACTGCATATCTTAATTAAAATCACACTTGACCCTTGCGTCATATTACGAATTAAATGAAACCACAATGTTTTTAGTTGGTAATTTAGTTGGTATTCGTCATTCGCATCGGTGTAAGATTCAACCTTTATCTGGATATCGCCGCGCGGGGTGGCCGCGCGTCGCGCGATCCCCCGGCGCGATTGCACGCGAGACGCGCGCGATATTTAGCGAAATGACACGACAATGTCCCATCGTGGGTAGCTGTTTATTGTGTCGTGAATGAACGCCTTATTGCTTATATACGATTTGTATAGTACTGTCTTAAACCGACTTTATAAAGGTCAATCTGAAAGCTGCTTTTAAAAAAGCATATACATTTTCTTGGTTAGCTTTTAGTCTTAGCGTCAAATAAAAAAAAGAAACTCGATAGAGGCAATAGCTTCGTAGAGCTTCTATTCTTGAAGTGGGTGACTTTAATTTTAAAATGAGAACTCTAGACTATAACTATGTGGCAAAGGTCATCTCATTATAAATCTTACTACGATAGACTTAGAATTTAAACTACGTAATTTAACCAATGTTTTCCAAATTTAAACATCTTTCGAAATATAAAAAAAAAACAACCAAATTTGTCTATTGAAAATCATTGTACCTATGTATACTTGGGGATAGGATAGCAAGCCAGGATTTCTACTATATACTGGCTGGTGAAAAAAGTAGTTATGACTAAATAAAAAGTAGCTAAATTATTAGCTGTGTGTGGGTGACGGATGAAAAATACGGTGTGTCATCACCGGTATTCATCCTATGGGTGTCGTAAGAGATGATTAAAGGAGCAAACTACATGTGGACAACATCACTACAAAAAGAAGGAATACTTGAATGAAACCCTATACCAAACAGTCTGGTTAGCGTGCTAGTAAGCTGAAAACTCCTTCCTAAGGAGAGACCTATGTCCAGCTATGGACTATTAAAGACCGTTGATGAGATATCTGAGGACTCGCTCTCGCTAACTCTAAGGAGTGGCTCTCTATGAATGACAACGCGCTTGTCTCTTTTAGGTTACATATGTATGTTTTTTTTTTATGGCAACCTACCAACGTGACTCTATTCTGCCTGAATGAAAGCATGAATAGAATCCAAGAGCGGTGATCGCCATACTCACTGCGAATGAAGACAGTGCAGTAAGGCGACCCACGCTGTGGCGATGAGATGCTTTTTCACGCCCCCCTCAAAGGACCCTGTAATGAACTCCAGGTTTTAACCGATTTGAAGGAAGAGCCGAACCGTTTAGTTCGGGAACGTATGTCTACCATACTGAAACGGTGACTTCCAAGGCCAGCATGAGTTGTCCTGTAGAGGAATGTGTATGTCTCGGTAACGGTAATTATCTCTCTCCAAAAATATGAAATAATAATAATAATTGTTAAAAACAATGAATCCACTAAAAGCCGGTCAGACCACTCTCAAATGAACAGCAAATTTCGTCAATTGAATGTACATCATTTAACAGCAACTCCACGCTGAAGACAATTAAGTAATTGCCTCAAACCTTCAGCCTTCCAAATGAAGGTAAACCTCATCGATCACGATGCACTTTCCTAATTGAACCCGTCTAAAGCTACCTAATGAGACGTGGTATCTAGGGTCGCTCGGTTGCACATACTATCGTCAAATTGTTCACACGTCACAGCTTTGTGGGGTTAACTGCCTTGTGATGTGGCTTCCGATCTGAACAGGTAAACTATTGGGTGGAAGAGCCTTGAGTAACTAGAACAGAGTAGAATATTCGAGAGACGTTGCATTAAACTATTTGACTGTCTCTGTGGCGCAGCGGTAGCGTATGCGACTGCTGTGTCTGAGGTCTTGGGTTCGATTCAGGTCGGATTAAATGTTTGTATGATCTGCAAATATTTGTTTCGGAGTTTGGGTGTTTTCTATGTATAATATGTATGTATTTATAACAAAGGTATATATGTATTTACATCAGTTGTTTAGTACCCATAGTACAAGCTCTGCTTAGTTTGGGACTATTAGGCGTTATGTGCTAGATGTCCGAAATGTCCGAAAAAATTATGCACTCCAGAATCTGTATCATTTATAAAAAACAATTTATACCTCAGTAAAAATGAAGAGCTTCCTAAAAATAATGTATTTTATTCAGATCTCCGCTTGAGGATATGGTCGGCTCATGTCTGTAAGTTAACGCTTTAAAATCAAAGATCATTTCAAAGTTTACCAACCACGAATGAGCGAATCCTTGTTCGACGTAATAGATTACCATTGCCAACTGCTATACACTTATTTGCCACCTCAGTGATATAACAACTAATGCTAAGCTGTAACCGTTGCATTACCAAGGACAGTTTTACCATAATCAATATTATACCTTTGATTTTCTCGTGATGTAAGGGCTATTCTAAAAGTAGATAACATAAAAGAAAAAACAGTAAACAGATCATAACATTTTAAATTAGAAATCAAACATATATTGAACCATAACCTGGAATGATTACTGTACCATGAAAAGCAAGAGTGATCACTCTGTCGGCTGCAAAGGTACCGTGGGGTCGTGTACAACAAATCTGTACACTGCAGGCTACTACCAAGTACAGCAAAGCACATTCATCACACACACAGATCTAGCGGCTATCAGCAGAGCTCGATAGCGCCGCGTGCGCCCGTCCGATAACGTGAGCTCCACTCCTCTATATTTCACACCATACTTGGCGTGTGGTCTAAGTTATAGAATGGTTTTTTAAATAAGGCATTGTATTGCTTGATGTTAGGTTATTCTTTGTATGTAAACAGTTTAAATTAAAAGAAAGAATTAAGAATATCTTTCATTTCCACCTAGAATTTGTTGCTAGTATAAACAGTAAATATGTCTTCCTAGTATATACTATTATGATATAGAAAATGATCACGTATTTATAGTAAGCAAGCCTTATTAGCACAGGTATTATCAGCCTAAGATATTGATGTCTATAAATAAGTGTATTTATGCTGACTCCACGGTTGGCCTTGTGGTTTAAGCGGCCGCCACACCACTCTATACTGCAGTCAGTGTTCTGAGTTCCACATTGTTCACGTCCATTTATATGTTGGTAAAGTCTGCCGCGACACAGGATTTATTCATAATGCGGGCATTGTCTTTTTTGTCCCATATTTGTATTGTAGGAGAAAGAACCGATTTCCTGGCGTTGAAGCACTTACACTTGATCATAACTCAAAAACAATATCTTAACTATCCTGACTCGGCGTTTCGATAGCCCAGCCCAGTCAGAAGTAGGAGAAATTAGTCAAAACCTTTTACAGTGTATGTGACACTGACTGAAAATAAAATTGGAAAGAATAATTATGATGATTTGTTAACCAGCCTTCTCCTGATCGTTAAACTACGGTTATTTATCGGGTTTAATATTAATTCTTTTGTTAAGTTAACATTTATACAAAAAATCTGTCTCTTCTCGTTTAACCCCCCAAACGCGACGGCGACGACTAATAAAACGATTTAATATCCACTTCCGAACGCTCTTGCACTCCGCCTCGTAAACTCGAGCACTACTTACGTTATAACATTAATAACCGCATTCAAATAAGCTCTACGACCGTGCAATTATTACAAATACGATATTAAAGTCACGGGTCAACATAACGATTGCGGCCATTTTTGTTAGTTTTCAAATGAAATTGTCAACGATTTCTCTCCTTTTGTTTGATTTTTTTTATTAATTTTTACTCGTTACAATTCTACCATCACAATAATAAAGTGTTAATATTTCGTTATGTATAAATAAATGACGATATGAACTTTTATTTGGGTAGAGGTCCTGTCTATTCTTTGATATTCTAAGAAGAAGGAAAGAAGTTGCACTTTACTAGAGACTGCCAGTCTTATTTTTCTTTAAATCATTAAAAAAAAGAGGCATGCAAATTTCTCGCTTAACTGAAACAGCTTCTTTATGAGGTATGCTCGTTAAAAGGTATACATATCTTTTATTTACAACTTAAAACGACATTCAATTCAAACATAATCTAAATGTACCTATGGATCGACTGCACCACGAGAATGGATCTCGCTAATAGTACTGTCATTCGCCAAGCAGTAGAACTTTCAACTTCCATTTGGAGTATTTTTACTTAATTTAGATTTTGTACTTAATCAGATAATAATTTAGAATCGTTACTACCGGTACCTGAGGAATTTCTTTTAACGACGTATCCGTGTAGGCCCGTACATAATCTGCGTGAATCGCAGCGACCCCGCACCGAGCGTCACGTTATCGCGATACTGCACTCCCTAGCACCCGTAGGGTTATTGCATGTCGCCTCAAAGGTAATTTAAAAAGTCCTTAAATATTTAATGCTTAATTTTAAACCTGAAATCACGCTCGTGAACTTCAAATAATATTAGTCTTAAGGCTTTGATGATTATGTTTCGGAAATAATCGAAATACAATAACATTACCTATAAGGACAAAATGAACTCTTACATATAAAAACTAACGTTACAAAATTCTTTTTTAAGTGTACATTATTTATTTCCTTTTGTCAGTCTCTCAGTCAAAAGATACTCTGAGAAACTGACGTGAAGAAACAACCTCATTCCAAACATACTTTCTTGAACGCAACTTATTCGACTTAACTGTCATGTTCCGGAAACGCAACCGTCAAAAATGTTACAAACCACAAATATATCCTGAATTGCTAAAATACAAACTATGGTCGTCTCAAAACCAAGCCAATTAAAATTTTGTCCGTAGGTTACAGAAACCAGTCAGGAGTAGACAGACTTGTCTTGGTTTATGAGTTAATTATATTTCGATTTATTCTTCAAAGACGAGTATAGCATCAGAAGGTGTTATATCTCATAGGTTGTGGGACATATCTTTATCAAAATTCATAGAGCAGTGCACAAAACCCGAGAGATACAATGTTGGGCGATATGGCGGGTGTTTGAGAGCGATAACGGGTCGCCGTACCAAGCTCGGACGCCCCACGTCCCCCTGGTAGGGTCACCATGCTGCCAGGAGCAAGCAGATATGCATAATACTCTTTGTTTACCATAAAAGGATTAATTGTCAAAATATTTTACAAATATTAAAAATGTAATGTCTGGATTTAGTAATGTTGTTATAATAATTAAATTTGACACGAAAATAAATACTTGCCTAGAATTATCATGTACATAGGCAAATTTTCACATACTTTTTTGGTAAATGGATTGACAAAATTGGAATGAACTTAAAAGTACATTAAAGTAAAAACAGTATCAAATAAGGAAGGTTTCTTTTTAAAAAAAGCACTCATGCTCAAAGCCAAAATTTAGTAAATATATCTCAAAGTGATAAAACTTAAAGCCTTTTTTCTTCTTTTTGATATTGTATTCTTCATTATTATGTTTTTTTTTTATATTCTCTTGATATGTTACTAACAAACTTTGTATTGTATAGCCCAATTTCGAAAAAACTTTCCTCACTAAATCACATTTCAACACCACAAGTCAGTGTCTTTGTTTTAATTGTTCTTTTATATACTTGGGTTACATTAAATAAGATGGATTTTTTCTACGCATTCATAATATTTTTAATTATTATAACCATGCACTCACCGAGTAAGAAGTAACACTATGTAAAGCTAAAACCATGACAACACTAAATGAAGAATGTCCACAAAAATTCTTGAAGTGCGGTATCCTCATGGAAGGCTGCGTCTAACAGATGCAGTGTCTTGCGTCGCAGGGCGGGCGGCAGTTATCGCGCGCGCCCAGGCGTATCGCGCTATCTGCCCGCCCCAGCCGTTTTAAGTTTTCTAACGTGTGATGTTTATTATCATTTTTACTCATATTACATACAGTATGTAATATTTAGAAGGATAAGATAACTTGATACTATGAACAAATTCCTAATTAAAATGGTTACCTATTCGCCAGCGTCGCTATCTGCGAGCACTAACTGCCCTATTTTCATTTCTCAACTCACCGATTTCACCTACATATCTTACTCCATACCTCCGTTATCTATCCTCTAATCACGACAGAAACCTTCGCTCAGAAAATAATCTGCTTCTCTTGTGTCCCTCTCATAACTCTGATTTCGTGAACTCTTCGTTCTTTGTTCAGGCAGTACTACTCTGGAATGCGCTCTCGCTCGAAGTCAGGATGACCACGAATCGTTTTACATTCAAAAAGAATGTACGTAATCTCCTTCTTAACGAGATTGGAGAATCGTCTTATCGATAGCAGTTGGCTCAGCTTACAGTCAAGTTGTCATAGTGTACGAATATAATTTAAATATGTATGTATGTGTATATTTATGTATATATGTGTATATTTATATGTGTATTTATGACGTATATATTGTATGTGTTCATGTATGTATTGTATTGTCATTAATTAATTGTAATTGTCAGTATAACCTCTGTGCAAAATAACCCTTACAATATTTCTATACCACCCTAAGGTTGACTGGAAAAGAATGCCTTGGGCATTAAGTCCGCCGATGTACAAAGTGCATAAAGTGTAAATAAATACATAAATAAATACAAAATTTTAAAAAATATCAAAATATTCTGTAAGTCTGTCATTTGTGACAAGGTCTTCTCCAACAAACTGTGGCTTCTTGGTTACTGTGGAAGAGCCAGAGTGATACAATGACTTCATTGAAAACTGGTGAATAACAACTGTTTTTTTTTTACCTTAGACAGATTGAGTAAGGTTATCGGAGCTTAAAAACTACCCTCCTTCTATTTCTAAGAAGGTGGGAAAGACAGGGCTTTTGTGGTATAAAAAAAAATATTGCTTACGAACTCCTTCTTCTCCCCCAGTTATTGTCACATCATCTGCTGCCACGATTTCGGGGAATATTAAAAAATATCTTAATATCTGAGAAACAAATGTATCCTAGGCATCAAACCATCTTTAGCTCAACTATTAAGGTCATTAATTACTAGACTACATAATTTAACGTACACTAGCTTTCGCTCGCAGCTCCGTCTGCGTGTATATCGATTATCGTGGCATATGATAGCATATGTGTTACTATTATATATAAGTTATATTACTGTAAAGTTACATTTAAATCCGTTCTGTAGTTTATGCTGGAAAGAGTAACAAACATCCATTCATCATCCACAAACTTTCGCTTTTATAATTTTAGTAGGATAGGATTGATGTCAAGAACCGCCGGAAGGCAGTAGGACGTCATCAGATACACCTCCACCGGTAATAGACCTAATACCAAGCCTCCTATAGTTGTCGTCCTCGGTCACATTTGATAAACCGGTTAAGCATCTCACTAGGCCGCCATAGCGTGGGTCGCCATACTGCACTGTCTTCATTCACAGTGTGTACGGCGACCACTGCTCTTGGATTCTATTCATGCTTTCTATCAGGCCGTATAGAGTCACTTTGGTATGTTGCTATAAAAAAATATGGACCATAGTGAGTGGTACTTTTAAAAACCAGTAATGTTGAACGCGTTAAGACTGACTTTGTGTAATTTAAATTACTTCTACCTAACCAAATTCTGCGTACACAGAAATAACCCATGAATTCGTCTATTATCAATCAACGTGTCCATCCTAAGGTTGCGTGTAAAAAATGTATTTGTAATAATACTGACCATTTATAAAATAAACTTTAATTTGCTATAATCCTTAAAAAAATGGTGAACAATAAAGTAAATAAAAAAATATTTCAGACATTAAACACACAAAGCCATCTAGTTTCAAACTAAGCAGAGCTTGTATTATGATAACTAGACTTACTGATAGAATGCTTATATACTTTTTTATTGTAAATACATACATAGAATACACCCAAATTCCGAAAGAAATATCTGCAGATCATACAAACATTTGATCCGAGCTGGGAATCGAACCCGAGATCTCAAGCACAGCAGTCGGTTTCGCTACTACTACGCCATCGAGGCGGTCAAGTATATTATATTTCGTTATTTTCCACTCTAATATCAATTTCGTTAATTAATATATTTATCGTAAATACCACAGTGTCTCAAGACAAAAGTCTATGACCAGTATGTGTACAGTACTTACGGTACAGAGACGTGGTCGCTCACTATAGACCTCCTAAAAAGGCTTAAATTCACCGAAAGAGCAAAGGAGAGGGTCGGAGAGGGAGTGGAGAGAGAATGTTCAGAGTTTCTCTATATGATCAATGTCAAGAATGTACGGATCCGCAAGGTCAGGTAGATTTTGCTCGGAAAATTGATAAATTTAAATGACAGTTGACACATTGCACGCAGAAAGATGTAAAAATCAGCAGACCAGGTCCTGCGCTGTGTCTTGAGAGAGGACTATGTCCAGCAGTGGACTGCATCATGTCATACAACACAGGTTGTTTTTATCAATCGACTCAACGCTTATTTGAGTCCAAACCTCAAACTTTGAGCCGCGATCATCAAAATCACATCACGTCTTTTGAGACAAAATGAAACAAATAAATTATTGTAGTATTATGATTTGAGGCAGCCGTTTATATGTCTAATTATATCACGACTGGTTAGACTACATCGGTGGTGGTCATCGACTGTACCTAAGTGCCACACCTAAGCACAACTGGTGTATTAAAAATAAATCAGAGGACAAATTATTCTCGGCTGTGTCGAGCACGAATCTGATTCATGTACTAATTATGGCACGTGAAAACGGTTTTAAAGGACAAATAGGCAAATTAAACAAAAAACATTATAATAATACTCTTTCAAGCTTATTACAACGATATATAAAACTAACCGATCAAAGCTAGGGCAGTCACTGGTATCAAAATAAAAAAAAAACATTTGATTCGCAACAACAAAACTACCTGACACGCCCAACTCTAGCGCCTCCGCTTCCAGTTACAAGCTTCCGTCCCTTTTCACGAAATAAGTTCAAGCAATCCAGAAAAAAGATGTTACAAACGAATAATAACTAAATACTATACATAATTCGAGTAAAACTTAGTTAGATGAGTAACGTACGCCATGTTTGATATTATTCCATTTGTGCCCAAGTTGTAGTACTGTTTCTTAACAAGGCACACACCGTTAGACAATCTGCAATACGAAAAACACTAATAATTCCGAGTTCTAGTTTGTTTGGTAAACTGAGACTGGTTTAGGTTCGACACAGACGTAGAGAGCATCTGGAAGTGATATTATAGACTTTAATTTAACATTTAATATGAATAAAGCCAGAGCTCTTTGTATATTTATTACTAATTACGTAAGGTATTAAATAAAAAGGTAGGTAAGCTAAAAAAGAAATGTAAGTTTTAATATTACATTTCTTTGCATATTTATTTTAATATGGCATACTAGCTACCGTACAAAGCCGTACCTTGATCAGCCTATGGAATTCAGAATTTATCGAAATAAAAAGTAGTCTATGTGGCATTCCAGACTATAATTTGTCTCTGTGCTAAATTTCATCCTATCTGGATTAACGTTAAGCCGTTTTTGCGTGAAAGTGTAACAACTTCCATACATACTCACAAACTTACACATTTACAACTTTAATATTAGCAGGATATTAGTAGCGTTAGCTTATAGTTTTTCGTCTCACATAAATATTTTGCCCAACAATACATACCTTTTGAAAAAGTCTTGCTTTTACTTTCCAAAAAATTCACAAAGACCACTTGAGTACATCTAAAAAACAAACTCACCAGTATTTATAGTGTACAGTAATTATATTTATTCTCAGTACAATAAGAAAAAACGCGTGTTAAATCCGTGCAATACAGAAATAAAATGCCACACCCAGCATCCCTATTTCCGCGATACTACGTGCCGTATCTCGCGCTAACCTCACGCGGCGTTAACGATTTATTTAGTAACGCAGTAACGACGTTTGTACAACCAGAGCCACACGTCACCGCGGTAGTTGGGAGTTTTTATCGCGCTGATAACCCTGGAACAGCCTTACAGCTTTCAGTTTTATGATGGCTGCTGTTGACGATTGGTTTAAGGTCAAGCCTTAGGTGTATTTAGGTTAGATTTGGATTTGTAAATGGACCTTTTGTGTCTTTCAACGCAGTTTTATTTTTTTTTTCTTTAGAGGCGACAAAGGAACAAAATAATTAAGACAAAATTGCTTCAAAGAGAAGAAAAACTTGAAACAAACCCTATATCAACTATTTTTTTAATTTTTCTTTTTTGAAAATTTCAACGTCCGCCCTAAGAATAAATCCTATATCGCGGGGACCTTACAAACGAACCTTACATACAAGAAACGACCACAAAGAACACCTAGAATCAGAACAGCAATTTCTGAATCACACAAAGTGTTGTCCCATGTGTGGTTTGAAGTGGCGTGGCGACCGCTTAAACCACTAGGCCAAACGTGCAGTCAAACTTGTCTGGCTAGTGTGGTATAGTAGGCCAAAACCTCCTCGTTCGGGAGAGGCCTATGTCCAGCAGTGGACTGTTAAACGCTGTTGATAATACTATGTTATACCATATACTTTAGATAAACAATTGTAGACGAAGTATCTTGAAGAAAAACCTTGTTAAAACCACCTTTGACGCTCACTGGGAAATTTTTCACGAAGATGAACAAGAGAGAGTTGCTCTATCAGCTCAGCTTGTCTAAACAGGCCTGAGATTTAAGATTATCTATATATGTTTACATATATGTATATTCATTTACTTCTTTAGTCTTCCACATCCGGTCCATACATTCTTAATGAATCAATCTTTGGGTGATGTAAAAACGTTATCAATAAATATAGCGACCAATATATACAAATTATACAATAACTTAAGACATGTTTTTGCTGTATAATACCTACAAATTGTTTTTTTAATAACAGACCAGTTTAAATGTGTTTCAATTAATGGATTATATAATTAAAGTGATAGCGTGTTTCAGGGAAAACAGACTGACTCAAGAAAAAAAGTTTGAAAGTAGTAGAGCCGCGCTGATTTCAGCACTAACGGACCGGCTCGACCGGGGTAGTACTGCCCTCCCACAGAAGACCAACAGCATCCGCGCGGTCGTGTTTCGTTGGTGAGTGCGAGACCGGAGACTCATTGATACAGGGGTGACAGTTATCGTGCTAAGTGTACGAGCATTACACTACCACGATGACTGTTATACCTTTTACGTCCCCAAGCGAGGCGTGAAGAAGCATGTCACTGGGCCACTATGGTGTGGGTCGCCAAAATGAGTATGGTAACCATTTCTCTTGGATTTTATTCGTACTTTTCATCAAGCAGATTAGTCACTTTGGCTCGTTCTAAAATCTATATATATAAAAGAAAATGGCGTTAGTTACACCACTTATAACTCAAGAACGGCTGAACGGATTTAGCTGAAAATGAGTGGGGTGGTAGCTTAGAACCAGGAGACGGACATAGGATACTTTTTATCCCATTCGACCGCGTTTCAGTCCAAAATCAAAAATCTACTTATTTATTGCCTCTATGGCGGAACAGAGTTCGCGGGATAAGTTAGTATATATATAAAAGAAAGCAAAAGATTTTGTCCAATATTGTGCGCGTCATTGCAACAGTCATATATGAACTCACATAAGTGCAACAAACCTTTTTGTTTAAGTTTGTGTTAAATTAAATTAAATCTATTGCCCCATTTTTCTTGCTTTCTTGGTGACTATTTATATAACAAAATGCAATTTCCCCTAGGTATGCTATGACGAAGTCGAAATGCAACATAGAATAAACAAAGTGACTTCTCTCACTCAACTATGAGGGCACAGAGATGCTACTGGTATTAGTGAAATAGTGAAATAAATATTAACAGAACAGATACGCGTACACATCCACACACACACTAACACACGCACATCACAACACACAAAATAATGTAGAAAATATTTGTTATTTTATAAGCAATTTCTATCTTAGTGGGATAATCTGTGTAACAGGCACACCTTGTACGGATGCCAGTCTCCCACAAACGAGACAAAAAGCAAATATATTTTTTAAGTTTTAATGTTTAGAAACTCTTGTGGAAGAGAAATAAACATATATTATTTGTTTACATTATCCGAAGTTTGTTCCTTATAAATCTACCGACAGACAATTCATAGTTCTAAAATAAATACCCTTCAATTTATCATCACTTTTCACCCGTAGGTAAGTTTCATTTTCATCAATTTAAAAATAAACTCGTTTCTTATCAGCCAATGATATTTTCAACACTAGATACAAAACAAGTGTAACTACGAATTTAAACAGTGTAATAACCTCTAATGTCATTTAAATTCTTTTGCTCTAGTTATTTCAAATTGTAAAGAGGAAAGTTTAAAGACAACTTAACCTCACACATTTCATACTGGAGCGTCTAATCCCAACTAGGCAAAGCCTTTACTACGATAATACCAGACTGCTCATAAAAATGCTTAAATTTTGCAAAATCCCTTTTTTACTGTATAACGAGCCTGCCAAAGTGATTCTACTCTGCTTGATGGTAAGCATGAATAGAATCCAAAGAGTTGTAGTCGTTGAGTTGCAGTGTAGTGACCCTCACTATGGCGGCTTAGTGAGATGCTTTTTCACGCCACACTAGGGGACGTAAAAGGCATGATAGGCATCGTGGCAGTGTAAGGCTTACACAGTTATCACGATAACTATCACCCCTGCATCAATGGGCCTCCGGTCTCACACTCACCAACGAAACACGACAGAAGAAGTCTTCTGTGGGAAGGTAGTACTGCCCCGGTCGAGCCGGCCCGTCGTGCTGAAATCAGCGTGGCTCTACTACCTAATAAACTTTCCTATTATAGACAAATTAGACACAAAGCAAACGAGTGACCGCAACATTCAATATTTGTCATAAGTGGGAATTGAATTCACGACTCAACAGTCAGGATAACTAACCATTTGGCTTGCAGGTCAGTTTCGATATGTGTTTTAGACAAACTTAGTTTAAAAATGGAAGGGTAGTTTAAGAATGATAAAATACATTATTTTAACACTAAATATGCTAGCAAATTTAAACAATAAAAGTGCAGGTCAATCTCGCTACAAGCGAACGTTTCACACCACGGGTGGTCCGTCAACAGATATTTACGAGTCCATACAAGTGCCGCTATGTAAAACAAGACGTGGACGGCGCAGAAAGTGTCTGCAATAAAAATGAATTTGCCCTGCGTTGCGTTGATAAAAAGGCAATAAAATTTTAATACTCCAAAAGTTTGTGCACACACTAATCTGAAAAAACTAATAATATTATATCAAGGTTTAACAGCAAGTTAATCTCATCAATTGACACTTAAAAATATTTTTTTTGAATTCGACCTTTTTTATATCTGTCTCGTTTATTCAGAAAACCGATCTTAAAAATCTTAACTGATATTTACACTTTGTCTCTACCTCAACAATCTTTCTTTATGACAGGATACCCTTTCACTTTACAATTATCAATTTAAAAATATTTTTTTTATTTGTTAAGTCAATTATTTTTTTAATCCATCTATGAAGAAATCTAAAGTATACTATAAAATTACTACGAAAGTATCATAAACTATGATCCTCTTCTTTTTTTTAAAAAAAAATATGAATAGAATCCAAGAGCGGTGGTCGCCGTACTCACTGCAGACAGTGCACTATGGCGACCCACGCTATGGCGGCCTAGTGAGATGCTTGTTCACGCCCCGCTTAAAGGACCTGGGATCATAGTGGGAGGGAAACACGTACGCTGGTAATGAATTCCAGGCTTTTACTGATTTGCACAGGAAGGAAGAGCCGAACCGTTTAGTTCGGGAGCATATGTCTTTCAATAATAAGGTTTTTAGTTTTAAATTTAAAGAAAAAAAATCCTTTGCTCTGGGTTACGTAAGAGTCAAAATATAATTAACTAATATATACGTTTAAACGATATTCTAAATTAACTATACCCACTGCGTTTAAATTAAGCTATTAAATATTAAGAGTCGATCCGTTTACGCTCTTCAAATATTTTGAATGTTTTATAAGGGGTATTAAAAAATAAATTAGTTCTCATAATCGTCTCTTCGATGGTGAAGTCACGAACAAGAGCCGACTTCGAATAAAGACAAACTTAACTTAGAATTAAATCAACTCGTTAAAAATAAATTGTCTTAATTTATATATTTATATACAATAGTCCGGTTTATAACTTTAAATTGAAATTGACTCAAATGTATATTAAAAATCCTTTTTTTTATATTTTTTTAAATCTCATTATACGGCTGAAATAGTCACCAATTTTGAACATCTTTTTTTTGACCTGCCAAAGTGACTCTACTCTGCCTGATGGAGCATGAATAGAATCCAAAAGTGGTCACCATACTCATTGCAAATGCTGACAACGCAGTATGGTGACCCACACTATGGCGGCCTTGTGAGATGCTTATTCACACCCCGTTTGGGGACGTAAAAGACATGACACTGTAAGGCTTACGCCGTTACCACGATAACTGTCACCCCTGCATCGATGGGCCTCCGGTCTCACACTCACCAACGAAACACGACAACACGGACGCTGGCGCTTTAGGTTGGTCTTCTATGGGAGGGTAGTATTGCCCCGGTCGAACCGGTCCGCTCGTGCTGAAAGTGTGGCTCTACTACCTTGAGGACATGTTAAAATTGTTTAAATAGTATAATATTATTGTTTTTGTGGGACAATTTTAACGGGTCCGAGTGATGACGGATTAAGAATACGAGGTCTCTCTTATTCAGCCCATGGGTGTAGTACGAGGTGACTAATAGAGCAAACTACGCAAGATAACATCGCTGCAAAGAGAAGGAAAACTTGAAACACACCTTATTCCAACCCGTCTGGTCAGCGTGGTAGAGTACGCTAAAACATCCTTTCTAAAGAGAGGCCTAGGTCCAGTAGCGAATTGTTCAAGGTGAATTTTAACGGGCGATCACTTTGTTGAAGTTAAAAGTGACACAATTAATCGGAGTTGAAATTGGTTTTGCTAAGGACATGACCAGTACACTAAGTTGTGTAAAAATCTGCTAAATATACCTTTTTTTTTTGTTGATGGGGTGGAAAATTCTTTCGGATCTGCGGCTCCTCAGGGAGGCAGGAGCCAAGAGTATGTGGTGTTTCCACTAAAAACCACTCCGGCAGCCGGTCTCAAGCGTCCTACTCTGAAGGGGACCCGGGCCATGTTATTTCAGGTCCCCTCCAGAATCAGCACTGTAGCGGCTTCTACATTACAACACAAAGAAAAATGTATAACAGCGCACATAAACCCACGTATTAAGGAAGCTGCATACCTTCACATTATCACGTACCATATTAGTATATAAGCATTAGCACAACTACAAATAGACAGGCTAAAACAACAACTCGTGTCTCACTTATTCCTTGCCACACAAATAGCAAAAGCACCATGCCTGGTCAGGTCTGTGGAATGGTAGGTGTGCTTGTTTAAAAGGGTTTTTTGAAAGCAATCTTCGATCGATATTTAAAGATTCCACGTACTCGCAACATTAATTTTCATATTTTGTGATATTTTTAATATAAATCTGTTGTTAAATGACTGAAATTTGCATATAACTTCAATTTATGTCTCTCTGTCAACCTCATAATCGCGCAAAATGTTTTTTGTTAATTTACTAGCTAATGAAAACATTACTTACTTAACCTACCTAATCTCTGTTAAACATTTCCTAAATGACTCCTTATGGCAGTAAATAAATTCACTTTTTTCCGTTTAAAATCAAACCTTGCCAATCACTTTACATATTACAATATTTTTCATTTATCTAAGGACGGAATCTAAAGCAGATCCTTATAATAAAGATAAAATTTAACACATAAATGAATATTAATTTTAAAAGTCACTTCAACCATTAATAATTCAAAAAATAACATCACAAATTCCATTTAGTTGAATTATATTTATATATACCTAGTCTTGCCATAAATATTGTAATAAAGAAAAAAGAAAATTGTTAACTGCAAATAACATTTATTACTTTTACAGTGTGTCAGTTTAATACATAAATATAAAACAATTAAAAATATAAAAAGCTTATTCGAAGTGGTCTCCATTGGCTGCAATACAGTCCTTTAAACGATGAGGCCAGTTATCAATAGAAGCACGCACTCTTTCCATGGGAAAATTCTTCACTGCCAATCGTATAGATTGTTTTAGGGACTCCAAATTATCATGGCGTTTAGAGCAAGCTGTACTCTCTAAAACTGACCACAAATCATAATCCAGCGGATTAAGATCGGGACTAGACGACGGCCAGTCTTCAGCTCTGATGAAGTCCGAAACGTTCGATTCCAACCAAGACTGCGTGGACCGAGCTTTATGACCCGGCGCCGAGTCTTGCTGGAAGGACCATACTTGGTTATTGAACATGGTGATGTTAAGGGGCTTAACTACCTTCTCAAGAATGGTATCTTGATACACTTGTGCCGATGTTTTGATACCTTTTTCACAAAAATATGGCTCAGTCACTCCTTCATAGCTAACACCCCACCAAACCATCACTGAAGTCGGATAATGTCCACGTTGCACTCTGTCGACTAATTGGGAAGCTTCCTTAGAGCTTTGAGCATAAATACGGTCATTTTGTTTGTTAAAATGTTGCTCAATTGTAAAAATTTTCTCATCCGTAAACAAAATTTTTCTGTGACCTCCCTTTGCGTACCGCTTCAGTAGTTGTTTCGATTTTACCACCCTATTCTTCTTTAAATTATCAGTTAAGAAATGGCCAGTGCGTCTCTTATAGGCTGCAAGTCCTAAGTCATCTTTTAAAATACGCGACATGGTTCTAGGTGCTATCTTCATTTCCCGAGATAAAATCTTTTGCTTTCGGACAGGATTTCTTCGAATTCTTTCCCTTACTGCTTTGACCACCTTTTTCGTACGAACACTACGTGGACGGCCAGATCTTTTTCTGTCACAAACAGAGGAGGTCTCATTGTACCTATTAATAGCCCGGTACACAAACATTTTACTAATACCAAGTGTATGGAGAGTTTTAAAAATTGCATTTGGCTCCATACCTACTTTGTGTAATGCTATCACAGCGATTCGGTTCTCTTTATCACCCCACACCATTTTAATATCGCAAAATATTTTACAATGTATTGGCGCCAAAATGAGAAAACACAATGAACAATCGTATAAAAATGACAGATTCGAAATTCAAATGTAATATTTTTTTATAATTAAGTGTAACAGTATTTATGGCCAGACTAAGTAATATGTTAATTTTTAAGTAAGATAACTCTAGGAATCCATTTAGTTCTCTATCAGTCATTTACATAGACATTTTGTAATGAAGACTCGATGTTAAGTGTAGAACCTCGCGCTTTTAGCACTATCTCTGATCGGCACTCTTTCTACTTCAATTTTAACTTTGTTTCTTACTTGATGTGTAAATTAGTCATTTTGTTGTATTATTTAGTTGAATTGTAATTAGTTTATACATGAACATTGACGTGATAACGTACGAGGTTTTATACATCTACGAATTACCTTAGTACTGAGTCGAAACGTTGGGCAACTCATCAACGACGTTTAATAGTCTACTGTTGGACATGGGCCTCTCCTTAGAAAGGAGGATGAGGCAATTCAAAGGCATACAATAAAGTTAAGTAAAAATAAGTATAGTTTAGTTTTTCTAAAGGTAATTCATGGATGACAATTTTTTTTTTGCTATAACCGAAACCAACAAAGAAGGATTCTCAAAGAAGGGTTACTACTACGTCAATTACGAACTGATTTGGAGAATATTATTTTCGTAAGGAAATATATTCCTGTTTAATGCCGTTCAAAATTGAATAAAAATATCATTGCTAAGAATGGAAAATCAAAGAGTGAAGAATATCGCATATTATAATTATCATCATGAGAAAAGCACATTAAAGTTAAATCGCCCTAAACCTTTCAAATGCAATGATCCAAACAACTAGTCAAAAGTTATAGAATAAGTAAAACTACATAGAGGGTTTACTTTATTGAAAATTAAAAGGCTGTAGTGGACCCGCCCGCCTCGATAGGATCGCCGCCCGCCCACTACAATTGAATATATATCGACTAAGGTATGCACTGCTAATGGCTAAGATTTCAACTAACGTCTAGCACAATTATTTCATTAAATTGATTCCTTGGTTTTTAAATAAGTTTGTATGTGTGTGTATGTATCTCTGTGTGTGTGTATGTGTGTGTTAAACTGTGTTTTAAAGTTTTTAGACTTTCAGAAAGGTTAAGATAACTTCTATTTGCCGAGGTTTCGAACGGGTTTCACCGCTCGGAGCAGAGAAACCTTTTTAAATAATTATATCGCGAATAAGTTCCGCTGTACAACAAAGCTATGTGTACTGTGTTTTATATCTGTGTGCCTCCTTAAAGCACCACAACCTCAGAACGGATAGAGCGGTTTTATTTAGTTCTTTGGTGACTTGATCGTGTTCTTAGCTATAATTGGAGAAAATTCATACTTTTATTCGAAGATCATTATGTCTTTTATAATCGCCAATTGTATTTATACACTAATACTTATGCACTAAAGTGGCATAAAGCTATTGCATTGTAGACTTTAAATGTTGTTGTGCACTATACCATCATTTTTAAGGTTAGTAAGAAACAGCTAGCAAAAACTATAGAATTAATTTATGAGACAGCGATAATCGTAAACTAGTAAGATAAATAAATAAATATTTCGGACATTTAACACTAACATCATCTAGTTTCAAACTAAGCAGAGCTTGTGCTATGATAAGTAGACTGACGGATATAATACTTATATACTTGTTTTTGTAAATACAGACATATCATACATAGAAACCACCCAAACTTCGGAACAAGTATTTACAGATCATACAAACATTTGGTCCGTCCCGGGAATCGAACCTGAGATCTCAAGCATAGCAGTCGCATTCATTACCGCTGCACCACCGAGGCAGTTAGAGTTAAAATGTTGTCAAAACCATGCCAAAACATTTGTTGAAGACTAGACATGAGATTTAATTATTGATCAATTTAAATGTAATACAACTAGACATCTATATAATAATCTACATATCTACATAAGTGATCAACGTAGCTTATAAGTATTTACTTCACTGGATAAATACACACTGATTCCCTAGAAACATCAAAATTAAACACCGACAATAATACTTCACTTAACATTAAAATTCATTTAAAATATAAAAAGCATTTTAATGCTGTCCCGCTCCCTCCCAACACCTCTCACACGTAGCTCTAATTAAATTTAATTAAAGACACATACTCTCGCAGCCTCCGGAACACGACGCAATAAACCTTTACAACATATTTAAAATCCAGAAAAACAATATAACGGAACCGCTTCTGACCTACTCCTGGGTTCCGTAGATAACCATCTCAGGAAACATATCTGGGTTCGTAACAAGGGAATAAATAAGTGCGGATGCATTAGGGCGGGCGGGGCGTTAGCCTCAGGTGATCTTCCGCCCGCCCTGTATCGCTGATAACGTACGTTAACGGCTGTTAACGGGCGTTAGCGGGCGTAACGACGCCGTTAGTAGAGGTTACTTCCTTCGCCATTGTGTCGAGTGGCCGAACTTTCTAAAATGGTCCAACGGTGGGCATCGTAAATTTGTTCGTGATCGGGACTGTGTTAAGTTTTTGTTATCTATCATGTGGTCAGGATGCTGTATAAAGTTCCTTCGAAGTTTGTTCGCTATTCAAGATAGATTCTATAGATTTTTTGAATGGATAGATTCTCAACAATTTTTACTCATATTTATAGCATACTTGTAACCTCAAGCAGACCATAGCTGATCTGATAAATAGATAATTTACTTGTAATGTATCACCTCACCTCTCTTCCAATTTTCGGATCCCGAAATATTCGATTTAGAAACTTTTAAGCATTCATTTCGGCACCAAACGGATGCCCTTCAGCAAGAAGTGAAGCGACCTACTGTACCAAGCGCCAGACTTCGCTGGCGTCATTCGCAATATATTTTTTTTCAGACTATACAGTCTTGTTTGTGACCTTTGCTATAATATAATTTAAAAAAATAAGAGAAATCTCAGAAATTGGGATTATTCAGCCAGACTCATAATTCAGCAACCGTTCAAAACAGTCAGATACTGTGATTTAGATCATATCTAGATATTAATAGGAGACAATGTCCATTAAAATGATACATTTGTACCAATATCGCTTGTGTGTTTGTTCGCTACTTGTGAATTATATATAATATATGGCTTTGTTGTTTCAGTAATAGCCTCAATTGTTTTTATTTGTCTAGATAGCTTATGATAGAAAAATTTAAATAACATATGATTAAGTCACGCCTATTTTCCAAAGGGGTAGGCAGGGACAATTGATCTTCACATTCGACATCGGTGCTTGCATGCTCGTCGATTCCTGGCCCTTTTCACATGGAGGGCCACATAAGGGTATGTTGGTGGTCGGTAAATATATGCCGTGGCGACCTCTTCCGACACTTCCACACACATTCATCTATAAACTCCTTTCGTGATTTTTCTATCATCTATTCTGTTTACGATGACAAATCAAGATTTATTAAAGTATAAGATGAAAACTACGTTTATACAGTATTTTATTGTCAAAGAGAAGTTAAAAGCTAAGTGTGGTAAATAAAGTCGAATATAAACAAACTGTTATAACATTATACTTTTATTTTGGTCGTGCATAAATACCAGTTATAACTCATTTACTTACGAGCCTGAACAGCTCACCTATTGAGTTAAAAAAGAATACTATGGTCCCCCGGTAATTCGACAAACGTTTTGCAGGCCAGTGTCGGACTATCGAATTTGTCGGATTATAGAGTACTGTCTAAGACCCCCTATCACCCGGATTATTTTTACAAAAGAGTACCTTGTAATCCGACATGTATATGTCGTTGCCTTCTGGGCTTGTAACGACATTACTAGGTACGTATACGTAATACACAATGAATAAACAGCAAACCATGAACGCATGCTAAGCTGCACAGCTATCACACGTAGTCAAATTCAGACTAATCAATCAAAATTGAAACAATATCTACGTGTCGAGCACAAGCTGTAACCTGTTCAATCATGCACGATCTACATTAGCAAAAATTGTTTGATTGATGTCGGATTACAGGGGGGTCCTGATTAGATAGGGACCGGATTACCGAGGGTCCACTGTAAATATATTTTTTGCAAGGAATAGGGGGCAAACTATCAGTGCACGTGTTGCCCTTCCTGTATGATCCCGGATCCTTTGGCAGGCTTTTAATATAACAAAAAAATCTAACCGGTGTTGGGAGGAGGGTGGACTTTTTTAACCTAATGAGATTACCTGAGACAGACCTTCAAATTCAACTCGGTGAAAAGAGTGAAAAGCATATGCAGAAGCATGACTCTTCACGCAAGTTTTCATGACTACTTACCAATAGAAGACCGGCTACTTGTTGAGCACTTGACCGTAAAAACAAAAGGTTCTCTTCATTGCTCCACATTCTCTTCTTATCTTACAACTGGTACTGAATTTCTACCTTGATATATTACTATCCAATGTGTATTTGCACTTAATAGAAGCACTTAAGCGTTTAACGATTGGATAAAGTTTAGTTATTGCCTTTCAGTGCTATTGTGCACATTAAAAACTAGTATTGACATCGTTAATATAGAATATATTCTCATCGAAATATACGTATTTTACACAGGGCGCTTAGTCTTATGGGTAGACATCCTGGCTGCCGTACTAAAGGTTATAATTACGATTCTCACTCACGACAAATAACTGTTTGCACAATCTTTTGTTCTATTTGAGAATAACTCAGACAAGTTAAATGTATTTCTTTAGAAATACACAAAATATTAGCTTTTTTGCCTATTTTAAGAGCCTGCCATAGTCACTCTACTCTGCCTGATGGGAAGTATGAATATAATCCAAGAGTATGGTGTATCACACTACGGCAGCCTAGTGAGATGCTTCTTCACACCCTGCTTGGAGACGTGGCATGGCAGTCAGCGTGGAAGAGGATTGCTCACACGTTTACCATGATAACTGTCTCCCCTGCATAAATACCTCAGGCCTCAGATCTCGCACTTACCAACGAAGCACGACAGCACGGATGCTGTCGCTGTCGGTTGGTCTTCTGTGAGAGGGTAGTACTGTCGCGGTTGGACCGGCCTGTTCGTGCTGAAATTTCTGTTCTGCTACCTTGTTTAGTAAAATATAATATTAGTAAAGATGTGCACTTTATTTAACCGTTTTCTAATTAGCTTCTTTGAATAGCAATTACCTATTTGCAAAAAATAGACAACACTAAATTCCCGGTAAAGAAAATCAAATTACATGGGACAATAAATAGTGACGTCGAGAGAGTGTAATCGCGGGCAACTATCTAAACACCTAGCTTGTTATATTATCTATTAGAGTACGCTATTTACTTTAAAATTGGGAACAATTCGGTGAAATCCAAAGCATCCGAGTTCGCAAGTTGGTATCGCCTGCGAATATATCAGACCGTAGTATCTCGATAGGGTTGTGAATGTTATTTTAACGATTCTCGTGTCTGTGAACTAAACGAGTATATTTTTAGCAAAAATTGTTTCTTTATTTTATTGAAGTTCTTCAAATTCTAGATAGTTTGGTGTAATTAATTAATTATAGTTATTTTCAAGATTAGTTTATCTGTTTCGTTTTATAGATAAAAGCAAAGATAGAAAGTGGTAAAATAAGTATTTTTATTGGTACAAAACCCTATTTTAACTATTTACAGAAACAGTAAGCAAATTCGAAAAAATTCAGTCAGTAGAATTAAAATCAAACTAATTACTTATAAAATAACATACATAAATCGATAAAATATCGTATTCACAGTACACTGTTTACGCACTGAAGACGCTATAAAAGCATGTAAATCCGAACGGATTTACGAAATAAAAAGGCAAAATAGTCCCGGACTTTTCTGTCCTTTCCCATCACTAGTAAGTACAAAGTAAAAGTTTTGGAGGGAAGTGCACTGCATCGCGATAGACCAGATCTCGGACGTATAAAATTTTAAACTACACTCTAAGCTGTTCAACATTTTTCATCCACATTGTGTCCGGATAAGCCCAGCGCTGGAGATAAACCCCAGCTATGATACATTGGGCAGTGTTAAGATTTCGATCAGTAATTTTCGCTTTTTGCTCGCCTGTAATGGCTGCAGTCGGAACTTACAGCTCTGTTTTTATTTCAATGACGTGCTTCGGCGTTCGCCGAGTTACATTAAACATCAACCGGGATGAATCTTACTCGTTTAATTTTTTAGTTTTTGCCTAAGATTAAAAGTTGAAACAAGAGTAGCAATATAGACTACCTCATTGCGTTTCCTTTCAACTGTTTATTAGATTTTGCTTTCCTTGCAGCGTAATCGAATGTTCTAATTGATAATCCTTTTTAAAGCGTTTTTTTCTTTACAGGTAAGTGACTACAACGATTCTGAATCAAAGAAACTATAAAGTCCAGGAAACAATTGCGTCGTAAGTTTTTATCTAAATGATGATGTACTCCTAGCCAATTTCGGTATTGGCAGCTAGTCTCAACGGAGACCAGCAAACTACGCGCGAGATACTATAGTGCATTAGTGTATGCGCAAACACAGGTGCACTCTCTGTTCCCTCACTCTCACAATCCGATGGGACGGTTATCCGACACGACCGGAGATACGAGCTTTACGTGCTCTCCGACGCACGGGACCAAAGACTCTGAGGAACGCATGTTATATCCCTCCCACACAAAGGGAAAATCCTCTGACCAGGCGAGGTGATTATGCATGGCAGGCCGCGAGCCTAAAGCAGTTACCTAAATAACGATAACACAGTAAGGAAAGTTGTTAATTTTTAATTACTGCCTCATAATAACGATACGTAGAACAAAGTACTATACCACTAAAACATTGGGTGAAATCGAAGTCGAAACGAGCTATGTCCAAACCTTGTCATTTCCTAGCTCGCACACTAAAGTGATCAGTACATCAGTCATCATAATCACCAACAACCTTAAACAGTTCACTTCTGGACATAACCCATAACACAAGTTTTCTTCCCCTTGCAATTATGTTGTCACGCGTAGTTTGGTCTCTTGCTCACCCCTTCCTACACCTGTAGGATGAATATGGGTGGTGGTACTCTGATTTCTTATTCCATCACCACACAGACTTATAAGTAGACTACTTCAAACTAGGCACTTCAACACACATTCATCTTTTGGTTATCACAACTAACTTATAGAACGAATGATCCCCTACAACATTCTTGAACCGATACGATCTCCACAAAAAGATCACACTCCTGAAGAGGCGTTCATGAGCGGCGGTAGTCACTTTCCATCAGGTGGCATGTTTGTCCGTTTCCCTCCATATCGTAGACAAAGATACCAGTCAAATTTTTTGTTACATGAACATATGATACATTGCATCGTTTCCTAAAGGAATTGAAAATAATTCGCAGATGATATGGTTACAGAAACTAATATTTTCTGAATGCTACTCTATCATATTAGAGTATTAGAGTACTACATACGAATCTATATTTATACAATGGCAACTTTTATTTAATTACACTGGGAAACAGGCGCCATAAATTACTTTTTTTACTAATTCACAAATAATTACTTTTATAGCATGTTATATAACTTGTATTTCTACACGACATTAATTATAGTGTAACAAAAAAAAATTAACAGTTTTAAACTGAAGAAATACGTTTACTATTGTTTTCAAGTGGATCCAGTACTTATCCATTTCAGAGTAGAATAGGCAAGTAACAAGTCTACTACTAGCATGAGTATGTTTTGACATCTTAAGGTATTTTAGAAGCTTTTTTATTATTTATAGCCAGACAAAGTGACTCTACTGTCGGATGGAAAGTATGAATAGAATCCAAGAGTGGTGATCGTACTCATTGCCAATGCAGAAAATCCAGTATGGTAATCTACACTATGGCGGCCTAGTGGGACGATTTTTCGCGCCCACTTAAAGGACAGTTCGTATAGATATTAAAATTAAGATGGTAATACTAATATTCAAAAAACTTTCTTTGTAATAGAGGAAGCAAACAATTAAAGTAGTCAACTGATGAAAAGCGACTACCACTGTTCTTGCAACTGTATCTCAAGAGTTACAAGCGCGTTTCCAAAATATGATTCCACCCCCAATCAATCTCGATTATTCGGTAAAAACCACCAAAAGTCTGGAAGAAAAATATGAAAATTCAAATTTCTCACAAAGTGTATCGTAAAGCTAATTTCCACTCAGAGTGGTGCACACGATTACGTGGTACATTGTATTGCGCTGTTTCCAGCTCTCACAGAATCGACAACGATACGTTTCAGATACGACCAACTTCGTAAGATCCAATACGAAACACCAAAAGTTATTTTAACTGTATTCGGTACAAGCGACTAGAGGAAAGCGACAGAAATCGCTGCCGCTCATCACATTCAAACGCATACACATACAGTTTAATCTGTTTATTGAGTTTAATGATAAACAATATTATTATTATTAACATTAGTGTTTATTATTTACTAAAATACTTGGATGTAATTGCTAGTAACAAAGCGAATTCGTAAAAGATATATACTTCCAAAATCGTTTCAATACAGTAAATAGTCTTTGCTTTTCACTAAGTTGTCGCATTGAACCAAAAAATATGCGTTAATTTTCATGTTCATTAAAAAAGTACAGGGTACAGTTAGGTTAGGAAGGCATTTCTCACAACTTCTTTATATATATATAAATCCGCAAACTCTTCATTTATTGAGTTAAGATTCAAAACATAAAATTTCTCCGCTTGATAATCCCGCTGATCGCTTATCCTTCACACCGCTCCCCGCCCACACCATTGCATCTAATACGGTTTAGATGCACTTGTAATTAAACTGTTATGCTAGTTTGTGTTTCTAATGTCTCGCGAATGTCTAGCGAGTGTGGCGCAAATGTTCCTACGTGAGATAACATTGTTCCAAACTATCCAACTGCTCTCTTCGCACTACACGACTGTCGATAATGGCGGCGACTCACGCTCTTATTGCAGCTAAGTATATGATCTTAGAAAATTATGAATATTTTATAAGAAATACTTCAGCATCCTCATCATCAACAGCCTTTTACAGTCCACTACTGGACATAGGCCTCTCCTTAGGGTTTGTTTCAAGTTTTTCTTCTTTTTGTAATGATGTTGTCTTGCATAATTTGTTCCATTAGTCGTCTTTTACGACACCCATGGGTTAAATAGGGGTAGTAACACTATGTATTCTTAATCTGACACCACATGGACATAAGAAATACACTATACAACGTGATTATAGGAAACAAATTCAGGTTCACTACAACTAGACTCTACTCTTGGTTCTACAATACTTTTTCTAACCAAAACTCTGCAAGTTTTCCTAATGATTATAAAAGTAAAAAAAACGCTTACTTTTTATGAAAATACCATACAAATTAACGCCTTCTACAAATGCTACGACACTTACTACGCATGTTCTAGAATTCAAATATTTACAATTAAGGAACACATAACACCCTAGCCGTAATGTTGTAGTCGAAAGCTCTACGATTTTGCTACGATATTTGAATTGCACTTTACTTTTTGAGAAACTAATCTAAAACAAATTACACAGGACAACATCACTGCAAGGGAAGGAAAACTTGATACAAACCCTATACAAACTTGTCTGGGTAGTGTCATGTAGTACACTAAAACCTTTGTTCTAAGGAGAGGCTTACGTCCAGCAGTGAACTCTTAAACTGTTGATTTCTAGCTTGCCAATTGGAAATTCTTTAACAGCCTTTTACAGTCCTCTGCTGGATATAGGCCTCTCCTTAGGAGGAGGTTTTGGCCCACCACGCTGGCCAGACGGGTTGGAATAGTGTTTGTTTCAAGTTTTCCTTCTCTTTGTAATGATATTTTCTTGAATATTTACTTCCCTTAGTCACCTCTTACGACACCCACGGGATGAATAGGGGTGGTAACACTATGTATTCTTAATCTGTCAGCACACGGAAAATTGGAAATTATGATGCAAAAATCGAAGCCATCGATACATTATAAAACTATCTGCCCTGACTGACATATTGATTCATCAACGCAAAGCCTCCGTGCAGACACTAAGAAAAAAATTCTGGAAATGTTTAAGTAAGGGAGTATAGTAAATGATAATTTTATACTTAAATAAACACATGGAAGTTTCTCGTCGTGAAAGTTAGAAACACGATATAAAAAAGAAGCCGCGAGCGATTACTAGCTTTAGATATGTTCGACCTCTCAAAGATAAACAGTCAATTACTAAACATACCATAACTTAACCGATATTAAGAAGCCTTTTTGAATATGAGGGACACACATCACTCTCATCTCTCGATAAAGTTACTCCTATTGTAAAAGCAAAGTTAATTACCGCATTCCACAACCTAATAGCGACATATATTTTATCTATTTTGATAGCCGACTAACACCAGGCATTAATTTAGTACCCCCATCCGCTGTTATCTTGCGGATAAACTTAAAACATTCGGATAGCTGTGAGACAAATGAATCACTTCGCCATTATGGAGTACAGCGGTGTTCATATACACGATATAGACTTGCGACTTTCAATATGGCCGAAATTGACGTCTTTATACAGTTTTGTCCGAAACAGAACGTTAATTTAAAAAACTCAAGTTTCTAAATTTAACCAAATTTAAAAACGTATCTATTTATGTTCTATATTTAAAAAGTGTAAATAAACAGAAATCAAAACTCAACCGTCTTGGTTTATGTACATAAGTCCAAATTTTTTTACGTGCTACAATATTTTATACTTATTATAAATAATATTACTGATTGTAAAGACATTCTAAATTAGACCGTAAGATAACATGTTTATAAACATTTAAATTCAGTACCTGCAATGCTTCAAAACAAAGTCAATGATAAATAACAAAGATGGAGCGAAAAATAAAAACAATATTTGAATTGTACGTACGTACGTAGTTAGGATGTACATCCTAATGACTAAGACTCCATAACAGAAAAGAAATTCTTAACATTACCCAGAGTATATGAATTCGTTTGAGTCAAATAGAGAAGAATAAATTTAACGTAAAAGAACACTAAAAGGCAGTGTTGCCATGTTTAAAGTCGTCCAAACTTGAGTTGTACGTCCGTAGGCACCTTTACAAAGGATATAGCCACATAATACGTGAGATTGCGGCTCGGCTGATAACTGTGAGTGCTTTTAGAGATAAGGGAGTCGTGAAAACAAAAATTCGCGTATGATTTAAATACATATCAGTTACTTATCTTATGAGAAAATGTCAATCTTATCTCACTGTAACGATGTGGGTAGGTATTTTAAATGAATCTAATTATAAGATTTTGTAGGTATGGGTAATAGATATATAACATCACGACCGCTTTTACTGGAGGTCTTATTTAAGTTCTAACTTTATTTTTGAATTAAAATTTTTTTGTCATGTTTTTGAGGTCACAACAAACATTTATCCAGAGGATTTAAAAATATATATAAAATACTGTAAAGAATTTTTCACCACAAAATATGAAGTTTATTGAACATTCAGCAACAGCCTTTACCAGTCCACTGCTGGACATAAATAAGCTTCTCTTTACCAAGAAGATTTTGGCCTACCTCGCAGGCCACGCGGTATTAATTCTATTATTATTAATCTGAACATTATCTGATCTGAACTACTTTCATTAGATATATTAATAAATAAGAGTAAATAGAATATATAGAAAAAGCATCTCATTAGGCCACCATAGCGTGGGTCACCATATTACACCGTCGTCATTCGCAATGAGTATGGCGACCACCGTTCTTGGATTCTATTCATACTTTCCATCAGGCAGAATAGAGTCACTTTGGTAGGTTGTAAATAAAAAAAAAGAAAAATATAAGTAATATTCAAAATTAAAAAACTATTTAAAACTAAAGATAACGTATAACTAAATATAAAATCAAATTTCATTTCAACACCGTTCAAAAAAGTCTTACATCGCCCTTTTTTAAACTAAAAACTATCCAATACTTTTTAACAAAGACTTAATATAACTCATTTCATATCTACTAAATTAGATTATTTTTTTACTAGTCTGATACACAAGTTGTCGCATCGTCATTCCACAGTTATCGCTGACCACTACTGTTGACCGCTCGTGGGAGCACCACAAAAGACCGCCTCAAAAACCAACAGTGTATTTAATCACTATACACCCAATAAAACAACCACTAAAAGCACATAATCTAATATCCAAGGATTTATTCTACCAATAAATCTATGTATTTATCAAGTATTTTAGTTCTAAAATCCTATGTATCCATAAAAAGAGTCTGGCAATGCGAGCCGGCGTTATCAGCCGGCAGCACCCGCCAGTTTGTCCCGTTTTATTCCACAGACTATACAACGTTTAAACTTCAGCCTTTTAATGCCCCAGGTTAAGTCAACATGCTTTGTTCACGGTTTTGGAAAGGAAGGTGTGATGATTTTGACGAGATTGGTACCTAGATTGCTTTGACATGTCACTCAGGTATCTATATTTTATTGTTGTAATTTTAATATTTTGTATCAAAATAACATTGATAATCATGGTCCAAAGATCAGTCGATTAAAGTGGTATCGTATCCGCAAGATTTTGTTTGTATTTTGATAATAGTGCTGAGAGATGTAACAATAAACACAGTATCAAATAGTAAAGTGTCTGTGAATTTGCGAATAAATGAATGGAAACTCAGTTAATGAAATGTTTTTTTAATGTTCAATGAGAAACTATTCACGCTCTGACACTGACCGTGAATAGTTTTTGGTTTGCTGCTAATGTAAATCTGTGGTCGAGGACTTCTATCATTTCGATAAAATCGATAAGAGTCAACCCTATACGTCCTGATGCTTATTGTACACCCAGAGAGAAAGCATCCACAAAATAGAGGTAAAGCAATCTTAATTACTGATTTTGATTCAAAGTTATGACATTAAAAAATATTTCGACTGATTATAACCTTTCCGCTCCATGATTCTTCCATAGACAATTACAGACACGCTCTAAAAGAAAATAAGATACGTGAAAAACACATTTACATACTATTGTGTTTAGAAATTGTTCCCTCGCGTTATAATAACAACAAACACCACGCACACACATAAAGTTCACACTTAATATTTGCACACAAGTTGGTCGTGTGTTGAAAATAAACTCACGCGGCGTGCGCCGGGGTGATAAGAACGCCGCCCGCCCAACGTGATGTATAGACCGATAGACACCACTGGGCGCCAAGATAACCTGCTATTGATGCCAACCAACCTGATTGACTTACAGTCTTCAGAAAAAATGTGCTTTGAGTTAATAAAGGAAGACTGAATAAAGTTATGCCTGAAAAAGAATCGTGATGCTTGCTGTGATAAGAGCTGTTTATTATATCAGTACGGAGAATAACAAGTGAATAAGTTGTATAGTTATGAGTGTATACGTTGTATAAATACATACAGACATATGATATGGCAGTTTAATGTTAACTTGATAACGTTTCTGCATCACCAGCGCTAATCATCTGCATCGTAAATCCTAATTATAGTACTTTGGAAAGATCTAATGACCAAATTATAAAATAAAATTCAATAAATTATTGTTAAAGGAAATTAATAATATTTATAAAATTTGCCAATAATATTTAAATTTAAAATTTATTTAAAAACAGCCTAACCTAACACATTCAATTCAAAAATAATCATGACCTCGCTATAATTTATTAAAGGTATATTTTTATATTAGGAATTATGTATTATTAATAAAATAACACTCAACACTGATAAAATGGCAACATCGTACGTTGACCTGTCAAATAAATTATTCTAATATGTCATCTTATGATATAAACTGTTAATAAAATGCATGCAACATTGAATTAAATGAAAAGAATAAATATTAATGTGTATTGCGTTAGAAGCTTTCTTTTTTAGCCTGAATTACGAATCAAACTATCAATCAATAATAATAATAGATAGAATAAATGAGAACGTTGACAAATATCTTTTATTACTTTAACTTTAATTGAATGTGTTTCAATAATTTAATCTTGCTTGGACGGTTGGCGTAATGGTTTAAGCAGTTTTTTTTTCTATATGTAGGGCCTGCCAAAGTGGTTGTCACGCTGACCTCTGTATAATGCCCGAAACAACACTTTGTGTGATGCACAAATTGTTGTCCTAAGTCTGGGTGTTCTTTGTATCTGTTTTTTTGTAGGTTTCTAATGTCTCAAGTGACACAGGATGTATTCCTAATGCGGTTGTTGTCTTTAAAAAAAGAAAAGAGAAAGAGAATCTGCTAGGTCTGTTTTTATAATTGAAAATGTTAGATATGGGCGCTTAATATACTTCTGCCAAGCCCTTCAAGGCCCACATCAAAATCAATAGGAATTAATTAAATTATGGCCTTAGAAACGCTCTAAAGTGGACTTGATAATATATCCTGTGGTGGGACGAGTATCATGTCCCTCCGACGACGATGAACCATTGACACTGTAGTGACTTGCCTTAACATTATGTGTCTACCTATATATTTATATATATAATATATTATTTATTTAAATTAAATGTTAAGTATACAAACTGTCTTTATTAGTAGATATTATTTTGTTGACAACGGCCGGCGTAGTTATGGTCTATTGTCCATCGACCGGCTACGTCACGCGAGCCGGATGCGTGTGGGCGAGACGGTGATATCTCACTGTTGCGCTTGCGCACACGCACCGCGCCAGCGCGAGATTTGAGGACGGACAGTGCCTTCCTGGTCCTACCGCCGATAATTCGCCGCGCGCTGATACGTTACTTCCTTATTAATTTTACGTTCTCTCGATCTGTCGTTTCTATCACTCCTTCTTAATCCTTTTCAATAAACTTTCATTCTGTTTCTTGTGCACCTTGGACTATTTATTTCTTACTCCATCTTCATTCTTGCAACATCAACCCCACACAATACACTACAACACAAAGATTTGAGTAGAGAGAAACATGAACCATAGAAGAGCTTCGTCATCAGATTAACTCTAAGAAGTCAATTTATAGTTGGGTCATAAGTTTCACTATTCCTCACCGGGTTCTATCGTCAGTCAAATTCACTGTCAGTGATTTCACCCTAGTTAAACATCGTTGGAAAGTTTGATTTCTGTCATCTTAATCTCCTATTCTGATATAGACCAGCGCAGCATCCATCTAAAGGTACTAATATTACAATTACACATACATCTAAAGCCAAGAAAAAACTATTTAGACTACATAATTTATAAATCACATCGCACATTAACAACCTTTAACAGATAATATTATAATCGGTATTACCTGATGGTAAGTGACTATCTCCGCTCTTGGATCAACGTCCAACTCGAGCATTGATTCTCAAAGATTAGAATATTTTTACACGACTGTCCAAAACACAGTGTAACATTATTTTAAACAGTCCACTGCTGGACATAAGCCTCTCCTTACAAATTTGTAAATACCACATTACCTTTGAGCTGTTACAAATAGAGACATAGAGTATAGGCATAACATAGACAAAACAGATTTAAAAATATGTTCTAGGTCATTATGGTTTTTCCCGCTCTTTTTCTTTTTCTATTAGAGCTTAAAGAGCCCTTGTACCAGTATATTCGTCCCTCCATCATAAATGGCTTATAGGAAATTTACACCTATATAAAATTCTTGTTTATTTATAAAAGCGACAATCTCAATAATTCAATTTTAGTCAATCTTTTACATCGGATAGAATGTTTATTCCAGAATAATAGAGACAGTAAAACTTTCGATCCCTACAAGCGAAGCTGTAACCTTAAACGCAAGGAACGACAAGTAAATAAATAATTTAAGTCCGCAATATATTAATGCACTACGTACTTAAAACTTGCCGCCATAAAAACCTTTTCTGTTTTTAACCATCGTATTAAATCTCGATAGTATCTATTTTTACACCATAGACAAACAGACAGATAGATATCGTTTGTTAGAGTGGCTTAATCGATTTGCAGCGGTGCCCTTATCTATGGCCAATATAAAGCTGAATGTATTTTTATCTGAAGATATTAGGACTCGGTGCACACTGTTTGAGACGATACGATATTTTAATCTGTATTTTTTTTAGTAACTATGTGTTTGGTTTGATTCGAAATTAATTGTCTTTACGAAAAATTATTTTTTATATCTTTCTGGGCGAGTCACTCTTCAGAGAAAAACGGTCTCATAGAAAACCAATGTTATGCTACTCTTTCTTTGCTTGTCATCAACCACCACCGAACCAGCTTCCTCGACGTTCTGTGTTAATCTTCTTTTAAGAGCTAATAGGACATCTAGAAACCCCCGAACATCACAGGATGTGTATGTCTCTGAAAAGAGATAAGCTCGGTCACCAATCAACCTTATACGCACACGTAATCGACATTTATAAATGTCGCCACCATTACTGAACCTAGGAAACCACAATTCCAAGTGATTCCTACTTACTAAAGATATGTTACCAATGGGTGTCGTAAGAGGTGATTACAGGAGTAAAGTACGCAAGACGACAGCTCTACAAAGAGAAGGAAAACTTGAAAGAAATTCAATCATAACTCGCCTGGCCAGCGTGATATGGTAAAGCTTCCTTTCTAAAGAAAGGCCTGTGTCCAGCAGTGGATTAGTCCATTGATGACAATGACGAAGGCTTCAATTTGTTTTTTTAACACGCTTTTATTAGCTTGGGTTGTATCTATGTATGTAACGGAATCTTTGAGCTTAATTTTCGCGGGTTTCTGAAAATCTGATCAACTTGAAACTTTGCACACGTCTCAAGGACCGATGACAATGCGATAATTTTATTTTTAAATTTATGAATTTGTAACAGACTAAAAAATGAAAATAAATAATAGTTTAAAAAACTAAAAAAACACGCTTTTATTGCTAATTGAACTAAAACTAGAAAATAATCTATAATGACAAAGAGTCTAATATTACAGTAGTAGAAGATCGAACAATCAATCATAGTGAATCGCCTCAAAATAAAATTATAATAAAATTTAAGTTATTAACAGAATAATTCAATTCAGAGTAAAAAGCGTGGGGTGCATTGTACTGCGATTCATAACTATCCTCTCATAGATAGTTGCCAATAAAATATATATAAATTAAAGATTATTTTTGAGTTTTTAGTTCGATTAGGAATAAAAGCGTGTTTTTTTAGTTTTTTTAGACTATTATTTATTTTTTTAAACGTCTATTTTTATTGTCATTTCGTTGTCAACCTATCTGTGGACACATTGTAATATACAAACAAACAAATCGAACTTCACTTTTCCATCATCACTTACTACATCTACCTTAAGAATTTATTGCCTAATTACTGTTCGTTATTGTTCTGTATTATTATTTATATATCAGACCGGTTCACATTTTATTGACTGAGATAACTCGAGGTTTTTTAATGCTAATGGGAAACGTAAATGGTATAAAGATTTGCTTAAGAGCGCCGATTATAGAGATTACGATGTACAGAAAAACGCTTAGGTTATTTTATTGAAGGTACTGTCAAATCGGAATAGGTATTGGTATTAGTTATTTGGTTCGTGAAAATATATACCTACAAGGTATAGGTATTAATACTAGGTAATACTAGGTATTACCTAGTATCAATATCTATTACAATGCGTGGTAGTGAAGTGTTAATTCAGTAAATTTCATTATGATAATAATGATAATAATTTAAAATTAAAGATATAATATTATCATTTAGTTAGTGCTTGTATTTATTAATGTGCTGCTTATCTATTTCATCTGAATGATATTATAAACGCAAAAGTTTAAATATGTGCATATTATTCAATTTAAATTTTTTGATGTTTATAACATAATTATTAACATTATTTGCTTAAATTTAATTATGGGTTGTAAAACGATGAAACTGAAACCTTATAGAAAACAGACAACTTCTAATGATTGAGTATCGTAAGAATACTTACATCATCTCGATCCAAATTGTCCACAATTTTCAAGAAAAAGCTTCTCAAATCAACAGCTTTCAACAGTCCACTGCTGAACATAGACCTCTCCTTAGCAAGGAGGTTTTGGCCTACTATATCACGCTGGCCAAACAGGTTGAAAAGAAACAGCTTGAAAACTTGAGAACTCCGTCATTTATACATCAATTCGATAAATTATTTTCCTTTTGGGAGGATATAGTTCCTATTCGGTCCTATCATATATACTCGTATATTCATCTTAACGTGAGCACATTGAAGTTGAAATATGTGACTTTTTTTAATTCATAAACCTACATTTCAAAACTTAACGAACTTTCACAACAGTCGTTAGTTTACACAAAATTAAGATGCTAGTAGTACACCCTTAGAGTTAATTCATGACGTCATCATGATGTAAGCAAAATGGTCAAATATACCCTAAAAAATACCCTCGAAACAAATCACCCTGTAGAGGCTAAATGAATTCATAACAGTAGAAAGAAAAAGAAAACGTTCACCAAACGTAAACAACAACACTCGGTCGAACGCTAGAAAGGTTTATACGCCTACCTACCTTGCACTTATTATTTTTTGTAATGCTACCAGCCTTTTATAGTTTTGAATTATTGCCTGTTTATGTAGTGCATGTGGATAAACTAAACGCAACAGAAAGGTATGAGGGAGTGTACATTCGCACCCAAGATAAACCAATACGAGTTTATGAGTATTTCATGTTTTTATTGTACACTGTTTTTTTTTTATCAAATAAAAAAAGTCTTCAAGATCAGCTCCAGACAGCCTACACAAACAGTAATGATGATGCAATTTCGAGAGTTCAAAGTACAAAGAAATTATGTGTATAATGACGTCATCTAACATATAAATACACATATATATATACATGTATGATGATATATACAGCACATTAGGACAACTATCATTTATTAAAGCTTAAACAAGTTAAACCAGCTCAATTTGAATATCTTTAAATAACAGAAGATTGATATGTTAAATGGACGATAAAAATTTTAATTTCATGACTTATTATGGATAACATTAAGTTCGTGTTCATAACATACGATTAACTTGTCTATTTAATAGAGAAAAATAATTATTTATAAAATTTGTTAAATATTTGTATTAAATTTTTCATTTGAATTGCCAGCCTTAAATATAAATGCCCAAGAGGACTTATCAAAATGGCTATTTGACCGTCAAATTCACAGTCCCTTCAACTTGGCATTTCAGATAGATCGGCCACCCACGGTCAGATAGCGCAGGACACTCGGCGATAGGTCGGGTGCGCTCGGGTCGCGTCGGGCGCTGTCGGCCCGCCTCGGACACGCTCGTAGATGCTCGCGATTGTGCCTACGCGCAGAGATTGAACTGTGGAAATTTGTTGCTTTGTCATATTCACAGATTTAGATACTCGATACGAACAAGTTATAGCGAATTGTCCGTGAATATTGTTTCTCAGATAATATTAATAGAGACAATGTTTTTTGAAATGAACTGCTGTGAAATCAATTTGTTATGCATGCAGCTGATAAACAGCTTGGTAACGCCTTGGCATAGACTTGATTTTGATACTTTACAGCAGTCTATTTAAGAATTGATTTACACACACTGAATGAAACGGTGGCAAGTAATGAAATGCTAACACAGATTAAAAGATTATGTATGAACTGCTTTGTAATTTAAGATTACTGAATAATTTTGAAACTCATTATCGTCAAATTAAAATAGCTTCTATTAACTGATTAACTAGACAAAGCTTGTGTTATGGTAACCAGACTACTGATCTGGATGTCGTAATAGCAGCGGTTCCCGGATCCCTCCTATCTCAGGCGCAGAGTGGCACACCGTGTGGTTTTAGTCGGTCCGATTCCGACACACAACCCTGCCGTTAACCCCGGTGGGGTGACGGCCCGTGGGGATTTCCACACGTTAAAAAAAAAATGGTAACCAGACACACAAATTACACTAAGACACAACAAATAATCGTGGTTAACACACAAATATTTGTCCTGAGTGGGAATCGAACCCACGACCTCCGGCTTAGCGGTCAGAGCCACCAACCACTAGGTCAACAGGCCTATCAAAAAAAAGGAAGTCAAAAAGGAATTTCCTGAACCATTTTTTATATTTATTGTTGAAGTTTCAAAAGTAACAAATTCTAGAATAAAGATTTCTACACTGAATTAGGTTAACTTGAGGGTTACCGAAAATATAAAGTCAATTGACAACAATTACTATTAATAAATTTCATAAGATAATGAAGAGAAATCGGTATTCAGATGTAACCGAATGTTCTTGGTTGCACTCTAAATGCAGTGTACGAGAGTTACTCCCTTAGGGGTAGCGGGTGGGGGTGGCGATAGCGATCGCCTATTGGCCGATACACCAGATTTATGCGACCTACCTCCACCGTCTTAATTTACGATACTCCCCAGTTATATGCATGATTAATATTTTTGTAAAGGTCAAATATGTTGTTATTAGATATATTTTACTAATTTTCTTTCTTCAATTTATTCAATTATTTTTTATTAATCATCAGACGAATTAGTAACTCGAAAGAACTGTTTTTGTGTTATTTTACGGTCTCATTTTTTTATGCTCAATTAAACTGAACTCGATCAGTGTGGTGCCAGATTGAGAATACAGTGTCACCATATGTATTTATTACATGGGGTGTTTTAAGAGGCGACTAAGTGAACAAAATACGCAAGGCAACATCACTACAAAGAGATGGAAGACTTGAAACAATCTTTATACCAACCCGTCTGGCCAGCGTGACATAGAACGCCAAAACCTCCTTGCTAAGCAGAGGCCTCTGTCCAGCAGTGGACTGTTAAGGCTATTGATCATGATGATAGATGATACTCAATTGTACTATTGACGTTTGAAATTGTAGTAACAAGGCCTAATCAATAAACAATACTTGAGTTTCATAGGTAGTAGAGCCACGCTGATTTCAGCACGAGCGGGCTGGCTCGACCGGGGCATTACTACCCTCCCACAGAAGACCAACCTAAAGCGCCACCATTCGTGCTGTCGTGTTTCGTTGGTGAGTGCGAGACCGGAGGCCCGGAGGTAACAGTTATCGTGATAACTGTGTGAACCTTACACTGCCACGATGACTATCATGCCTTTTACGTCCCCAAGCGAGGCGTGAAAAAGCATCTCACTAGGCCGCCATAGTGTGGGTTACCACACTGCATTATTTGCATTTGCAATGAGTGTGGTGACCACAACTCTCGGATTCTATTCATGCTTTCCATCAGGCAGAGTAGAGTCACTTTGACAGGCTCTTAATATAAAAAAAAAGGTTACAGTTTATGAGTTGTGTAGTGAATAATAAATGAAAATGATGACTCTTTTTGCGTTACAAATATCCACATTACTTATCTTATTTGTCCTTCCTAGTCCATTTAGCAACAAAAAATACAATAACATGCAATGCCATTTCATCTCAAAAATAAATATTTGCTAATAAAGCAACTATATTTAAATCGAAAACATAAGAATTACATTATATAATTAGTTATTTATGTAATATCTAATTTCCTCCAACGTATAAATCATTCAGAACCAAAAGCACTCAGCCTCCTCGATAGATACCAGTCTAGACTGCGCGTGCGCTTATCTAAAACACGTGTTGTTCCAGATGCCTTAGATACAGGGCTTTTAGCATCAGCCACTCGGCCCCATCGCGCACTCTATATCACTGACGTAAAAATAGACCAGTATGTATTGGATGGATTATACTGAGCGATAAGACTTAAACTTTGATAAATATAACCACATTAATGATTTGGAAGAAGGCGTTTAGGCCTCACTGATCACTTTTGGGATAAAATTGTGAGTGACAACTATTTTCAGCGTTTTTCTTTGTTCATATTGAAAAAGCTCAAACTATTAGATTGTACGTTATTTATGAACTACTAACTTTTGCCTGTAGCTTCACTCACGTGGAACTTGGTTTGCCACATTACGTTTCGTGACAGATCATTTTAAATAAATAAATATATATATTTTTTTAATAAATAGATTCCAATGTTACTTCTAATATCTCCAAGAACATCTGTACTCAATTTCATGATGATCGGTTGAGTAGTTTTCGCGTGAAACCGTAACACACAAACTTACATTCGCATTTATAATATGTATTAGTATGATTAGACATGGTTGTAAAGAAGTTGATTGTATAATAGAGACGTGGTTGTATGCAGGTTATGGGAGTATATGGGACTTATCCCTCCCACACCCACTACTGTAACTTTTAGACACCAGCATCAATAGCAGTGACCCATGAGCATACCCAGTTATAACATTCAGGACTCAAAAGAAAGTTAAATGATCTTGAACATCTTTTTGACCTTTATAAATCAAAAGAATATTTGGGATCAGTCACTAGTTCAATCAATTTTACCTAAATATTAGTTTTTCCACGGAGCAACTGACAACGAACTTCCACAACCATGAAGCCTAACTCAATTCGAAGGCTTATCTAGTAGTCAGTATATTGGAGGGCTCTGACTTCCCAATAACTAATAACATGATCTCAGAGGCACGGGCGTGACACTCCGCCAATCTTCCATACTTTTTTCTGTCTTACTTTGAGGCTGTTATTAAAATTTTCTTGAAAAAAAGCAAACAATTCTTTTAGACCGACCCAGGTATCGAACCCGAGACTTTTTGTTGACAGTCGCATACACTAACCGCTGAACCAGCGAGGCAGTAGATCTTGCCTTGTTATGAAACCCTTAAAAAATTAATCAGAAACTAATTGGAGGAGAAATCTATGTCCAGCAGTGGACTGTTAAAATCTGGTGACGACAATGATGAAATTGGAGGAGTCGGAAATACAACACATATTTATATACTTTTAAAAATACAAATACCAATTACGAAGATATTTATTTTAAATTGACACATTTGTAAAAAAAATCTGAAAGGGATTACAAACCACTTCGTAAACTATCACTTTCCGATTCTATGAAATTTAAATTACATTTTACTGTTCAATATGATTAAATTGTAGCTATTGATAAACTTATCAATCTTTACAAAATAGCCTGCTTTATGTGTGTGTGCAAAATAACTGTGACAACGTTATGGTAATAGATACCTCACTACTTTATAGAAACCAAATAGTGTGAAAAACCATCTCACAGGCCACCATAGTGTGGGTCACCATACTGCATTGTCTGCATTTGCAATGACTATGTTGACCATATCTCTTGGATTCTATTCATGCTTTCCATCAGGCAGAGTAGTCACTTTGGCAGGCTCTTAATATAGAAAAAAAAGAATACTTTATGCAAATTTTTTACCTTAAAACTAAACAATTAAAGGGTATTGGAGCAAATTCAACTCAAAGCCAGGGCAAACATAACTGACCACTTTAGCAAAAATATATATTTTAAAGAAATCTACACGCAGAGGCACAACGAGACTGTGTGCTATGAGTATCACCGAACTAAGAATATTTTGTATCTTGAAGAGCGCAGAGGGTAAGTACAAAGGCTAGTTGGCGTGGGTAGATAGATACAGATCTGGCCATTGTCCATGTCTGAGTCTGTGTCCAAGCTCACTTAATAGATTTGACTATCGAAACCTTGTTTTCGATACTACGTTCTGTTGCTTCGACAATTTACTTCGGCAAATTTAATAAATTTTACTAAATAATGGGTAACGTACGAGTATGCTGATGAATGTAGTGGCATAGGTAGGTAGACACTTGTCTATGGCTGGCTATTGCCTTCCACTATGAACGAAAGCTGCCTCAAAAAGCGTCAACCATCCTGATCTTGGACAGTCCGCATTTATCCATTGCCAGCCAGTTTCCTCAAATCACCAGTCCATCGTGCCTCATGGTACCCTATACTACGTTTGTCTGATCACGGTTTCTACTTCAACACGTGTCGGCCAACATCAACCCACTTCCACTTCAAACTAGTTCAAACTTTGAATTCACCAACCTTCCTTTCTTTCTACCAACCTCCGTAGATGGTCCAGGCCTCGATGGTGTCAAAGGCCTTCTCGTAGTCCATTAAGCTGAGCTTAGAGGCTGATTGTATTCTTGTGTCTTCTCAATAGTTTGCTTTATTGTATATACGTCATCCACGGTGCTGAAATCTGGCTGAGATGGAAGTTATCGTGCTTTTGGGCAAGACTATTCGTAATTATCTCGAAAACAACTTGTACACATGGCTGAGGCGTTTTATGGAGCGGTAGTTTTTCAAAAGACTTTTGTTGTTTGACTGCTCCATAACTCTGATGGAGTGTCAGTATGTAACACAGAAGCAAACAATTTGGAAGACTCTGCTAGCATCGGAGTTCTTCCGTCTTTACCCGAAACTTTGTTGTCACCAACTTGGCAGGGCATCGTTCTAATCTCGCCCAGATCGATATCAAGAAGCTCGTCTATAAGGTAGCGTGTCAGTCTAGCAGACGGATCGTCCGCGCTTTGGATCTCGGGTGTCGGGTGGACCTCAGCAAGGACTTTGTTTTAAAAATGACGGTGGTACCTTGTGGTGTTTGGATTTACCTAACGAAAATATGTAGGTGTAAAATAATAAATAACTTTTTTGTTGCATTTAATACCTTATGTATTGCCATTTATAGACTGAGACGTCTAGATAGAAGAACAAAAAATATTTTTTATACTGAAATTACATCTGCTAGAAAGGTAATAAACATTAACTATGAAAACAATAAATAATTAAAATATGTATTATTTTGTAGAATAGAAAAACTTTACCAAACTAATTTGAACTTCGAAAAATGTCTACAAACTTTTTTGTTGTACACACAGCGTCAAGATGAATAAATCAGTTTTTATATTCTGGCAACAATCACGAAATTAACCAAAAAGTAGCCGACCATAGTTGTCTATCTAGAATGTAAAAGGAATGTTATCACAACAATTTCTTTTCGTGTTCAAAAAATAAGGATAGTCATTAATTAAGCCTGTGTTCATATCAGCCGGGGCACGTTATATCCAGGCGGGCCCGGGCGCACCCACTACCTGTTATCTGCTTATAATAAACAACTTTGTCACAAATTAGCATATTACTATATTACGTCACAACATGTCCTCTCTTCACTCGTAAATTAAGTTCGTTGAGATGGCTCACACATATAAATATGAGTTTTTGAAGTGTTTACTAAATATTTGTATTTCAAAATGGCAAATAATAAAAAGTTTTTTTATGTATTTGTATATATAAAGATTTTCTTTTTGTTTCATTATATGCGATATTTATGAAATTATTTTAATTAAGATCTTTTCCTCGACGTTGTTGAAATTTGAATAAAAATCCCATTTCTTATATACCTCGCTAAACCAGAAAAGACAAAAGTTTTTAGTATCTGATGCACCTTTTACTTAATATATACTTATAAAAAAGCAGACCTGATGCAGCTTATTGTCATCGTCCTCAGCAGCTTGAAGTCTTTCGAATAGTTTTTGTGGTCGGCGCAGTCAAACCGAATAAGGCCAGCTAGTACAAGAGATACAGGAAGTCTCAAATTGGAAACTCGTTATCGTATCTTCAGCCTGTAATTGGAGGGGTAAATAGGACTGAATCATCAAATTAATAAGCAACATAATTACGAAACATTAGACTTATTGCAGTTACCCATAACAATTTTACTCTACTCTTAAAGAGTTGGGACCCTCAAGCAAACAATTGACTGCCATTATACCAAATCAAAAAATTATACAACATTATACCAAATGAACTGCTTTATTACCTGTAATTGACCCCATTTAAAACCAGGCCAACACTGTTGTTATCACAAAAGAATGTGACAACTTAACTGTGATCATCACATATTAACATAAAGTATGTAAAAAGCTCCAAAATAAGGTGCGTTGACACGCAGGCGCGGGCACGCATCACGCATGACATGACACGCGTTTGACAATCGCGTGCGATTGTGACGTGATCGGACGATAGCGTGATAACGCACGCGATGCGTATAACCTTGCAGGTAGGTGATGGCCTTTTTCACTGGAACAAGTAAAAAGATACGCTTTTTAATTATCAAAACCCATCTAGTGAAAATAAAACAAGAATTACAAAGAAATTACGAAGCAAACAAGAAACTAAGTTAAAAGCAAACAAAACTAAGTAGGGTATGTAGCCTACAGTAATAGAACACTGTACAGCACACAAAGAACAGAATACCTTATATAGTATTTTTATTCTGTGGTAGGGAAGCACTGCGAGTAGTATAGGATTGGTAATACATGACCTAATACTGTTCATATTACAATTGTTTATGAACACTAATAACAGTTTATCACTAAGCATTTATGATGGAACTATTGGCTACTTATCCTGACTGCTAAGTCCGATTCTACTCAGGACAAATAACTTTCTGATGAGTTCGACCATTATTTGTCTCGGGCATGGGCGCTGGGAGCGGAGTGCAAGAGAGTGCGCTTGCTCTTGCACCTTTGACTTTAAAAAATACATGTTTTTACTCGACTAGACCAACGAGTGTGTAAGTTATCCTAGAGATAGTACAAAATGCCTTTAAAGAATTTGTTGCTTTTGTCCAGCTGAAGACTATCTCTGTGATTGCGAATATTCATCGATTGTATGGGTGATTACTTTAGTTAATAGATACGAGTATATAACTTATAAACAACTGTTAACTTACTTCATAAAAAGCATCAATTCCACAGGTAAAGACCAAGTGTAACTCTATATTTTATACTTTTTAATAGTATACGAGTATGAGTATGTAGACCTAGGTGCATGTCCTGAAAACAATTGTGATGGCGCCTGTGGAGTGTGTTACATTTTTTTTGTCTGTGCTGTATTTGGAAGTCGCCATAGCGCCCATGGTCTCAAATATATTTCATTTATACTATGTATATTTTTGATAACTACTGTACTCTATTTCAAATATAGCCTCTGCCCAATTTTTGGTGATGCCGACGTGAAGTACAACACAAAATCTTTTTGATCTTTGTTTCTTTAAACTACGTCATTGCATAACGTAGAGACTTTAACAAATTGCCGCTTACTCTTACGACATAGACCACACAATAGTTCATATATTCTTGTCATCAAAGAAATCTTATCAAATGAGTTTCGGATGCTAATATGCGAATAGTTGTTAGTTATATCACGCTATCTTACTTATAATGGTACGAGTAGTATTATAGTATACCTAGTCTGATTACAATCATACTGAAACTGTAAAATCATTTATTTTCTGGGGAGGTCTAGATTTTTCTAGTTAATTCGAGAACATTGTATTTTTTTAAGAAACTTTACCAAAGACTCGTCGGTCGATAAACAGATGCACCACTTGCAGGTGAGGTTGGTCCCCTAAGTTCTTGGTGGGAACCCTATGCATCCTGGGGACCCTATAATATATTTAATAATCCATATTCAACGTATCCCTTTAGAGATGATACGGATATACCCAAGACTAATCACATCTAAACAACTACCCCTAAAACTTTTGTTTTGACAAGCACTTACGACCTAATATACCCTAAAACTACCCATAGACAATATAAAATATCACGAATAGTGCGTGTTGACAAAAAACACCACACTTTTAAAAGCATAATAACAGATATGTTGTATGTAAGGTTCCCATGTGTTCATGGTTTCCTGAACAGTGTTAGATTTTAAATCTTCTGTGTAAATGACTTTATTTAAAAAAAAATTACTATTTTTTTTTTATGCCACGACGGTGGCTAACAAGCATACGGCCCGCCTAATGGTAAGCAGTTACCGCAGCCTATGGACACCTGCGGCACCAGGGGCATCATGTGCGCGTTGCCGACCCTTGGCAAACCTATTTACCCCCTTCTTGAAGAGCCCCATACTGTAGTATAATAATAATACCTATACTTTATGATCCTTAGTAAGTTTGTTATATTTAAAGTGTGGTCACAATGTGTGATCACCACTCTTGGATTCTATTCATGCTCTCCACCAGGCAGAGAAGAGTTACTTTGACAGACACTGAATGAAAAAAATAAACAACTTTTGTGGGTGAATTATAGCGTCTAGTTTAGATTGTACTTTTATGGCTCACGAGAGTTTAATAAATAAAAAAAAGTGATAAAAATAATTACTTAAAACCTTCAGGCCCAGAAACAATAAAAAACAATAACCGCAATTATAGACGTCAAAATCGTAACTTGTCTGAATCCCGTTAAAAATGACTACAATAAATCTATTGACACATGTCATAGTTACGTTATTCAAGTCAATCTAACGGTTAGCGTATGCGACTGCCGATCGAAAGGTGTCGGGTTGGATGTCCGGGTGGGGTCAAAAAGTGCTATTGAGGTTTTCTGGTTACAAAATCACTTAATAACAGCCCGGTTTTTGGAAGTTAGGGCCTTAACCCTCGTGCTTTGAGTAGCATGTTATCCTTCCCTCTATATCCCTATAGATTGTGGGAGTGAAGCAACATAGAGTGTATGTGTGTTTGCGCACACACATCTGCACTATAATATCGCCTGTGTAATTCGCTGGTCGCCGTTGAAACTGGCGGTCGTGGCCAAAATCGGCTAGGAATAACGATTAACGTTCACTCAATAGTAAGAACTTAATAAACAAATATTGGTTAAAGGACTAATGGTAATACAGTAATACTCACACAACTACGTATATTTTAATCATATAGAACAGATTTTTTTAATAGTAAATTTTAAATCTCGAAACGTGTCCCGGAAATATTTGAATATCTGGCAACCCTGTACTAGAGGGCTCATCGCGTGCAGATAGAGATCTGTTTTCACTTCCACGAGCATGAGGTAACGCGGTAACGCACCTAATGTCACCGCATAATGTCACATGTCAGCGGTGACATATTTTACTCGTGTGTCAAAGCTTTCAATTTTTTTAGTAGGTTAGAGTATGATTTGAATTCATTTATACTAGCTGTTGCTCGCAGCTTTTACCGCTGACAGATACCTGCTGCTCAAGAGACAAGACACAACAAGTACTTTACCACCTTTTGAGTACCATCCCCATTCAAAATTGGGGGAAAAGGGTTAGACCAACGGTTGGCACACTCAGTAATGTCTGTATGATATCTCCAGTTAAATCAGTCTACTTTGGCTCTCCCTAAATAAAGAATGTATACTTAATTTTTTTTTTATTTCAAGAGCCTGCCAAAGTGACTGTACTCCGCCAGATAGAAAACATGAATAGAATCTGAGAGTTGTAGTCACCATATTTTTTTTTTTTCTTTTTTTTTTTTGTGATGATTTTTAGCTGTTGGCCTCAGACGGCCTCTACAACTTTACCCGGTTTAGTTACGGTGAGCGCAGAGGGCTCTCAACCGGCCTTTATTAAACAACATTGCCCAAGGGCACCCCCTGCGGGGTACGAACCTCGGCTTGGGGTGTTGCTGAAACACTGGGGCGGCCTACTCCCATGTTTTGTTGACGGTCACCATAGTCACTATGAATGCAGACAATGCCATATGGCGACACACACTGTGGTGGCCTAGTGAGATGCTTTTTCACGCCCCGCTTGGAACGTTAAAGGCATGACCATCATCGTGGCAATGTAAGGCTGACACGCTTACTACGATAACTGTCACCCCTGCATCAATGGGCCTCCGTTCTCTCATAATATAGACAGTCATCTATACAAAATGTATATATTTATTTGTTAGTTTTCACTTGCATAATGGCGCTCACAACCCGCTACATCATAAATGTCTAAATACTTGTCTTCAACGTGACAGTCTTTGATTACCATTACTTCAATAACATCTTCCCACATATGCATGCATTAAACATTTCCAAATGTTAAACGAACCTATCCGTTTTCTTTCCAGGTAAGTGCCCAAGCGGACGAGATAAACAACACCATGTAAGGTAGTGTGCATATTAAACGACAGTCGCATAATGCAACCGTGGACTGTCCTAACGAGAATAAAATGCGTTTTAAATCCACGTCGACCAATAGACTACAGGACTGTACAGCATAATGTGCCATTAATCCACAATGTCCATTCAATTTTAAGTAAAACAATTTACATAAAAGTGGCGAGCGCCGAAATAAATATTGGTTACAAGGGTTACCGATGTAGAAAATATTTTTGTTGATATACATATATAATTACAGTAATATTTAAGTTTAAAAGAATACATTTTTAGTATTTCTTTATTTATTGTATATTTACGACTGCGTACTTGATACCGTGTTCAGTCTATACCGGAATTGTTTTGCTTATCCTTTGATGAACAATTTTAATGACACGAGTAATTATAAAAAACAATGAATTTGCGAACAATAACCTTTTAAAAGAAGAAAAAACCAATCAACTGACTACCGTGGTATAGTGGGCCAAAACCTTCCCTCGCAGGAAAGGCTTATAGCCAGCAGTGGACTGTCAAACGTTTAATGTCTTCAATCTAATTTAGATTAAAGTAAGTAACAACATCTAAAGAAGTAGTGATTCTACTCTGCCTGATGGAAAGCATGAATAGAATCGAAGAAAGAATAGAAAAACAATGCAGTAGGTGACTCACACTAATACGGCCTAGTGCGATGCATTTTCACGCTCCGCTTGAAGACGTAAAAGCCATGACAGTCATCGTGGTAGTGTAAGGCTCACACACTTACTACGATAACTGTCACCCCTGCATTAATGGACACAACTCTCACTCGCACTTATCAACGAAACACGACAGCACGGATGCTGTTGCTTTACGTTGGTCTTCTGTGAACGGGCACTTCTGCCCCGGTCGAGTCGACCCGTTCATAATTAAATCTCTACTCGTGTGTTTAAATTTTCATACACCATTCAACACCCTTTAAAGGTGAATTTTATTAATTTTTCAAGCATAATCTGGCAGCAATGAGAATCGAAGCAGAGTACAGCTTTTTGTTGTAATTTATCAACCAAAGAATTGTATTTTAAATGTTTACAAATAAATTTAAAAATATAAACATAAAATAGGCATAAGCTTGAAAGTTGCCGAAACACGGACCGTTACAAAAAATTCCGATTGTCGATAACCAAAATATTAACCCCGAAACACAATATAAGAACATTGTTGAAAAAAGAAAAATCTATAAATCAGAAATGATCTGATACCCCTATTCATAACACAATACAATCTGGCATCGAGTAAAAAGTATTGGTGACCACTGACCAGAGTGACCACACATCGTGTATCGCGGGTGAATATCGCGCGCTGTCCGTTTATTGTCATCGCCGTATCGCGGCGGCGATCGCGAATTCGATTCGTAACCGAAGACAGGTTAACGCTGACTTTAATGATACCATCAGTCAACGAATAATAGATTAGATGAATGTCATTTGTTACATTTAACGTTCTTAAATGTAACGAAATATATAAAAAGATTATTACTGCTATTAATAAAAAACACTAATATTCTACCACATTCATACAACGCCATCTAGTCGCAAACTAAGCAGAGCTTGTACTAAAGGTACTTGACAGCTTACATACTTTTTTTTTTGTAAATACATACATGTTACACATAAAAAATACCTACACTCCGAAACTAAGACTTGCACATCATAAAAATATTTTGGGTCCGACCCGGGGATGGAATCCGAGTCATCGAGCACAGCAATCGCATACCCTACCATTACACGACCAAGGCAGTTATTACTAAAGATCCCAACCAAGGATTTTACCGGCTAGTTTTCAGAAAGAGTGGACGTTTCACCTTCGATAGCCGTAGCATAACTGTAATTGCCGTAAATAGCTTATACAATTCGGTAATTTTTTGGAAATACCTACAGATTTATTTTACAATACGATTCATGTTACATTAAGTTAATATATTACATTACGCACAAGTGATTAATTGATGAAAACGCCTTTCTTTTTAGCAGAAATAAGAATAATTGACCTTTTTACATTTTTGCACATACGCACACATTTGCTTTTAGTTATATTAAAACTTTATTTTATTTTTTTATTACATATAAATGTAAAAGTAAATTACACAATTTTAATGATATGTCAGCCTGGTTACTTCTAAAACTTTTGTTTAAAGAGGAGGGGTCCAACTTCTATTATTTCATTATTTTGTATATTTGTTACATAATTTAGCAAACAAGAGCACGTAGAACTAAGTATATTTGATATATTTAAATCAGTAATGATTCTAGTAACTGTCAAAAACACAAAACTATATAAGCAATAGTGCATCCGATGAATTGTGACGAATTAAGAATATAGTACCACCCCCCATTCGTTCCATGGGTGTCATAAGAGACGACTAAAGGAACAAAACTACACAGGACAACATCCCTGCAGAAGAAGGAAAACATACCAACCAATCTGGCCAGTGTGGTATAGTACCCAAAACTTCCTTTCGGAGGAGAGGTCCACCTCCAGCAGAGGACTGTTAAAAGTTATTTATGATGAATGATGCAAAGCTGCAGAACATTCACATAGAAAATAAAGGCCCTCCATGCTTCTCCGATTTGAGCAGACATCTCTGTACAGCCAGTATTTTCTTTCTGAAAATTGCCAAGTTTTTTTCCTGCAGTCAGGCTTCTCTCTTCTCAAATTTAAAGGGACTCTACTAATTGCCCTGCATTAAAAACTGTTGACGTCCCTGCACAAAATGCAACTACAAGCCATGCAAATCCAAAGTCTATTGCATTACTATAAAGTCTTTTTTTTAATTTAAAATAAGTTGTGACCTTTCTCGCCTGAAGATTTAACTGTAGCGTAAGCCGAAGATGTATTTATTGTTAGCTTGTAATGTTCACTGCTCGTTTCTTTTATACGATTTTAATTGCGTTTTAGCCATTAATATGTTTGTTGAACAATTTATTAGAAGTCATTTAAACGATCACTGTGTGGTACGGGTATTTGACTGCAATCTTTAAAAGTAAAAACTCGGGTTAGCAATAATGTTCGCGCTAAAATGTAATTGAAAAACATACTTCGTATTCCATTGCTCCTTTATGAGTCCAGTTTACGCTAATTTATGATCCAATAATGAAATAATGATATTTTAAAAATTGAACGTCGAATATTCCAAATAAATCAATGATTGATGACCATCATCTAGAAACATGCGGAACGGAATTGCGATTCCAAAACCTTGTTTAAAAATGTTAATTTACATTAAAATATATATTTGACACATTAAAACATAAAAAAAACGTTAACTGGATCTGTATACCAGATCTTCCTGTATAGTTTTTATGTTATCAACATAAAAAAACTATGAAAAATATTTCTAGCAACTCGCCTAACTCATTGAATCATACGTCCGATAGCCTATAACAAAACAATCCTACCGAAGAACAATTGAACAAATAGAACTTTACAGACTAAAAAAGGAACAGTGTTGATACACAATCGAAACACGATAGATTACAAATCGCCTATCAAGTATCGATACGGCGGATTCTCGCGGAATTGCACAATTTCCCGCGCCGACTCGACGAGGCTGGCTAATGAGAGCGTGGATACCACTACCATTGTTTACAGATGCGATCTCGCGTTATCTCTGCTATTTTTGTACGGTAGCCATGTTTCACTTATCTCTGTGCATTCGTATACGATGTTCGTCGATTGTTCCCCTTGTTTTTCGTCAGCGCAATCTCGTTATTGTTTCACGATACTTTGATATTAATCAATGTAGGTTTTGGCTGTCGGTATAATTATTTGGATTGTTTTAATACGTATGGATGATGATTGAAATGTGAGATTAAGAATATTATCATTGTTTATGGTATGGTGTGATGGATGTTACATTGGTGAGATTGTTTTCAAACATTCATCTATTTTTATAACTTGATACAGTTCATATACGGCTGTCTGCTTCCAAATTAAATGAAGACTCTACTATGATAAATCATAGACTACATGTACTCACTTTTAGTCGATTTACTCACATTTTATTAATAAATTACGCCCAGAAATAGAACAATCATATTTTTGAGATCAATCTTTAGTCTTCAATATTTCATTATTTGAAAATGAATGAAAATCAAAATATACCAATTCTAAGTCAATAAAGGCGAACTTTTTACTCCATTATTCACCTGACTATTACAAAACCATAAATAAATATAAGTGAGCAGATAGTAAATAAACAGGTGCTGAATAAAGCACGAAGCAAATTAGACCGGGAAAGATGTTGCGATAAAGTGTCGCGCGCGTCACACAGCGACACAAATCGCGTCGATCGCGCGTCAATCGCACCGCATAACGAACCGTGTATTGTATGCAAACGCACCCCTGGTATGTACTAACTCAGATATTGAATCTTTTACATACGATAATAATGTAACATTTATTTATTCTCCTACTCAATACTGCACATTTCTCTTCTTTGTTCTATATTAACAATAATTTGCGTTATCATGCTGAGAATATCTCCAAAAATAATAGAGTAATCCTGCAAATAATATCAAATAGTGACATAAAAATGTTAAACAAGATTCACAATTTGCGTAGAAAAATGTTATTATCAATTTTTCCGAAATCACCCATATTATAAGTTCCATTGTGCGGCCGCGATAGCCCCAGGCTTCGGCTCAAACTGATCCTTTCCTAAACCGTCCCTCTAGCCTTGTAATCTCGTACTCACGATTTAAACTCAACTCTGCGAACGTTCATTCCTGCGCTCATAATCGCTCGCTCCATTGTAACTTATATGACGTTCCGTCATTACGACGATACGGACTTTCCCGCGTAAACGTCAGATTGAATCTCATCAAAATAGGCTTTGTAGGCACACTGCATAAGATTCGTTTTTGTGGAAAACATTGTCGACCTGTAAGACATTTGTTCTACGACTTCGCTGGCGCTATCGGCATCACCTTAATGATGTCTCGATGGTGGATAGCCATTGTGTTGGATGTAAATTTGTAGCCGTCGGCGCGGGTAATGATGTGAGAACAAACTGAGATCCCGATAGCCAGATCTGGATCGCTTTCGGCCCACTGTGCAAGGGATTGTATTCAACTTTCGGCGCTTAACCCCAGTCCGTGCTATCACATTGTTTATTTTTTCGATTGTTGAATAAGCATTGTTTTTTAATGTTCGCAGTCTTGTAAATCATAAACTGTAACGATTATGAACGTAAATAATCTTAATCATAGCGATTAAGATTATTTACGTTCATAATGACTTGAAAGGAAAATACCTATAGATTAGATATATGTTGCTATTTAATGAAAAGGGGAAGCAAAAAGGGTAGTTTGACCGTCCACACAAAAACTGATATCCATAAACTCATTATCTAAGGCCCTAAACCTTTTCATACTATTATTCGCAACACAACAAACAAAACGTTACAAATTCAAAATGGCTGTTGTAAAATGGCGACCATGATGGCGTCATTAGCACAGCTATCGCACTATTTTGTCGAATAGACACAATTTTCAGTCTTTCAACGTGCGTCGGCGTTATGAAAGCGATGTAAATGATGTTTTGAGGAAAACACGATAAATAATAAACCCACTAAAATGAGGTTGATGAAAAACGACACGAGCGATGCGGGTTATTAATTTAGGGGGAAATTAGACTGCCATTTTGTTAGGGTAGCGAAGTGACCCAATAGATGAATTTAAATCGACTAATGTATAGATCTACATTCACAATTTTTTATATACTAAGTTTACAAAAAATATTCAGTAATTTTAAACCTTTTGTTTATAGCCAATTGATAGAGGATTAAAGTTATTTGCTAAATGAAAGTATAACACAAATTAAGATAGTAAATTTTAAGAAAATATCAAATAAAATAAAAGCTCAACAACGCCAAATTTTCACCGTAAACCCTGTAATTAAAATATGTATCACATAATAGAAAGTTATTTAAAATAATTAACTACACTAAACTCATTATAAAGCCGGTTTTACATGTGAACACCATTAAGGTGCTTAAATCTTTAAGTCTATTTAAATACAATTAACTATTGGAAATTATTTCAATAATGCTATACGTGACACCTAAATACTTTATGTAATGTTCCACTTAACGTGCGGTATCTCAACACTCTTCTAAGAACAACCCGAACATAAAACTGTACATCCACTTAAAACATTTTTAATCACAAAATTTATTATCCCACGTAAACACAGCGCAGGAATCTACAATTAAGTCACTCGACTACGAAAACACGCCATAACATCTTTATCAGGGTTAAATCGATTCTTTTTTCTTTTAAATCGACTAAATACAATCTGTATCGAGCGTGGCGCCGTCCGATCTGTTTTTATCGTTGTATTATCGAAGACTAATGCACTGGGCGAGATAACGCGGACATAAGAGCGGGAGCCGATAAGCTCAGTGTGGTCATGTTAAAAATAGTTTACACGCATAGTTCGTTGTCTGTTAGGGTTTAGAGTTAAATTTGTATTAAGGAATAGCTGATCTTTTCCATCACCAATATGGAAGTAGCTTTACCTAGAGAAAAAAATCCCTAAATGAGATACAAAATCATTTATAGGTTTTTATTCTTCATAGTTTTGAGTACCCTCCAAAGTAACAAAGAAGAACATAAAGCTCATAACAAAATAACTTATAATTAACAACTTGAAAGAATTGCCATCAAAATAAATTATTACAGATTAAAAAAAAAACATTATAAATCGATAGATTTTGAATATAGAGCAGCTCAACCCTATTTCAAAATTACCACTTACAAATTTTCTAAAATTCAAATTCAGGTAACTGTTCGAAACGAATATGTCTTCCTTATTTAAATCGTCATTACGAACTCTTTCGTTCGACATTTATCGGCCGCGGTCGGCTCCGGGAGATGGCAATAATAAAAATTATCTATACAAATGGGCCCGGATTACTCGGAGACATAAATTTCTACTCGTCCAATGAGAGCTGCTACGAAAGATAAAGGGTCAACGATTTTAAGGCCATGTTTTTTTGCCTTTTTACTGGCTCGTTAAAGGATATTTTCTATTAGGTGATGTAGGAATGCAGCCTGGAGATACCATAAAGCTATCCGATTTTGACAGTTGTCATTTTCTCATTTTTTTTAGTCATAAATGATGAACAAAGGCGTATGTTCATCATATTGAAAATTAGTATTAGTTTAGTTTCAAACGCTTTCTTATACGAAGAGTACAGCCTAATAGGTATATTGCTAATTTAACTCTTTTATAAACAATGCATTGTAAATTTCTGTCCACATAAAGGCTAGGGTTTCTTATCACCACACTTTGGCTCATAAGTTTTTAATCACCTGTAATTAGTGATTTTCTGTAGGCTCTAATTCCTACTTCCACCATAAAATTATTAGTAGCTTCTGCTAGAAGCCGCTAAAAGTTTTTCCAGTTTGCGAATTAGTAATCGACCCGAACAGTCACAAACATATATTAATTAACACTTAAAACAGGAACACGAAGTGTTATATTTTTTACTTGCAACATTATGTCGTCCAAAACATTTGAACAAAAGTTTTACTTTTGACACTCAGCTCTATTTCAAACTGCTAAACGAATTGATTGCCAAAGAATAGTGAAATATTTTAAAGTCCAATCGTGTTAAAAAGCGTAAAAAGGCTGAGATTCGGCCAGCTCTTCGGTATCAGGTGCTCAGCGAGACACCACTGCAGAGTTATTCGACAAAAATGCTAATTTTCAAATCTCCAACGTGCTCGCCCGCCCGCGATCGAAACGACACCATACACTTTTTATTTCAAGAAACAAAATGATTTTTTATCCCTTAACCCCTTGCGTTCACCTCAACACACTTTATTACTTTAGAACGGCAATTTGAACCATAATTTGACGCGATTGTTGATTAAAGTCACGTTATTCGATTAACATCGTATAAATATTCGATTGCAATCACGATTTTTCTTTAATTATATAATTTACATTGTGAGGTTGTTATCAATCTCATCTCTCGCTCCTCACTAGTAATTTCAAAGATACCGGGATACTGATTGGAGATGAATTTAATAAAAATAAAATACCATTGCGTCCTCGTCTGTCGCTTTCTCGCATATATGGAACAGCTGTAAAAAATATTACGTCCCGTTGATAACACTGTGGGACAAGTTTATGCGATTAATTCATGAATTCAATTGATTTCTTTCGATTTATCTGTGATCTGTTATTGTCTGGTTGCGCTTCGGTACACACCTAGCTTGTCAAAAGTGTCAAGTAATAAAGGGTCATAAAACCAAGTCTTGCTTCATGAAAATTGTAGTAGTTGTATTAAGAGTATCGATATGAGATTGTAGCGTGATCCATCAAACGCTCGTTAACACGTTGTCGGACGCCACGTAGCACAACGCGTCTCGCCTTATTTTTTTCAAACCAGTCCCGTCCTGACTAGTGCTGGGTGCCTGTTTTTGTGAGTCGATCGATTGTCGGTAGTAATTGGTATGGGAGTAGCTGATGTTAAACATGATGTTTGACGGTGGACCGAGTTAATTATTTTCGTGTCGTAGGCGTGCTGCGACTGCTAGATCGTATCCTCTATCGGGATCGTGCCGTACTACATAAAGGAAATGGATCGGTTTGATGTGATTGTTTCACTGTAACAATGTCTTGTTAGTTTAAAATTGAATTGTTTTTTTTTCAAGTGCAGTCCTGTTATTATGTTCACATAAATGAAAGACAGAAGGTTCTCGAATAGAATGCAAATAAGCTAAAATCAAGATCTTTCGATGCAAGAAGTTATAAATTTAATTGTATTTTTGTTTTTCTTAGCGGGCAATGACTATCTTGAATCTTCTGCGGAAGACTACTATCGTGTACATCTGTTTCGCGGAATGTCGCACACTCAAATCAAATTACGCATTCGAAATTCGAACGGCGGATTCAAAGGCCAAGCCGTTGATATCACCGCATGCGCAATCGACATATTAATATTCGATCTATAGGCGTCTCGATGTTCTCGATTCGTATAATTAAAATCGAGATCGATCCGATTGGACGTCGGATTCCGTCACGTTATTCATCATAAGTACCGCCTACTTTTGACGCCTCCAGCGATGCGTGTACGCAACTTTTAAGCTGTTTATTTGTGTACATTATCACTTTATCATTAATTTCGCGGTTTATTACCGAGATCGTTATTAACAAGTTTGTATTCAAATTATAATATAATCTCTTTCGCAGTAATCCTGTGTTATTAATCAAATCGTGACACACGTGGAGTTATGGCGGGACGTATTATGAAATTGCATGTGTTTTTACTGAAGGTGCGGTTGGGAGGGGGGCTGGTCGACTCGTGAGCCCGTGCAACGTATCGTCGCGTTTTGCATAGATTTAAAAACTCGATAGTTATGCAAATGTTGAGACTGCCGTGTTTACTTGTTTCTGAGTTACGGCGTGCCACAGTAATAGACCCGCGCCTATCAGAATTAGACTTTTTGTGTGTTTAACCATTTTTTTAACGTTTCTGCGACTGCAGCTAGCGTGTCGAAGGAACATATGAATCTAATATAAGGAAATTAAAATTGTTTACAAGCACGAAATTATAAGAAGTTGCAACAAATATAATAAAGAGGAACGGTGGTAAATTTTATTGTCGATTTTTAAAACTGAAAAAATAGGTAGTATGTAATTAGTTGTATTGCGGGATGCCTTCGTTTAGTTAAGTAATAAGTTGATTTTATGTAACATTATACACTTAACCAATTTGTACTAAAAATGATTAGATATAATCAAATGAGAGCTAATTTTTTCGTGTTCCTAACATACAAAACTTTTTTTATAAAAAAGAAGTAAACTTAAAAAACCAAAAATAATTATAAACTAAAAGTAAGGTACAAAACTCTAAAAGGTTGCTGTAAAATTAAACAAGTAAAACTGAATATTATTTGTAAAAAATATTTACAATAAAGAATTACAATGTATATGTATGTATGTATCATAAACAGTCGTTCATTACCTATTTGCTAGTATGTTATATGTCTATGATTTAGATTTTTAGATGACTGTGACAAAGGAAACACGACAGAGGGTCTATAGACTACGTCAAGTATTAACCATACTTTAGAATTTAGACGCTAGACTATATTATAAACTACAATAGTTAAAAAAAAAACAAATATTAAGTTTACTGTTTATTATTCTAAAATGAAAAATGTTTTATTTTCTTTTGTGATAACACTTCTTACAAAAGTTGGCAACCCTAATCTACTCTGTATTCTAATCTCTTTGAATATGCTTCTAACGTCAAAATAACCTAACCGCTGCCTCTTAACGAATTGCATACTATATTTTCTACTTCGTCGTAAAAATATTACAATGAAATGTGTGTTAGTCAGGCTGTTATTGCCACTTCTAATTACTGCACACAATACGCCTATGTGTTTTCAAATTATAAATAATTAAATAGTAATAATTTTATTTCCTGGCAACTCAGCGTGGTGTTGTTGTAAGCGAACAACACCATCCTAAAACATGTGAGAATTGAGTTAGCGAGGCATATTGTGATGTTATTTTGACTTAAGTACTCCATCTACATCAATTGATGTTCAGCTCTCCACAATGTTAGTGATTCTAGTTTACGACGATCTCCTATGAAGACCACGTTTAAGATGTCTTTCACAGGTAATAATAATTATAATTGCATACATCTCACCCACTGCCTGTGCTATGATAACCATTATTAGCCAAGAATTAGTTAACATTTGAATCTAACATCCCGCGCAAACATGTTATGGAAGTTCTTGGGACCGATGCTACTGGAATTCGCTGGCTACAATCGTAACACATAGTTTCAACAAGATGGAGCCACTTGTCACACATCCAATGAGTCAATGCCAGTGGTCAAAAACATGTTTCCGGAAAAGCTAATTTCCAGACGAGGCGACGTTTCATAACCAGTCCAGATCTATGGCCACCCAAAAGTCTAAATCTATCTCCAGCAGATTTCTTTTTATGTGGTTATTTGAAGAATCGTGTCTAAGTCAATACACTAAATATACTACGTCAACTAAAAGAAAAAATCAGCGAAGAGATGTCGGCGATCTCGCGGTGTCTTTGCCGACGATTATTTGAAAATTTTGGTGTGTGCTTAGTGCAAACGTCGAAACGGTGGCTATTTAGACGATGTAATTTTTTTAAAAATAAATTCCAGCTAGTAAACTTTCTTATAAATAAACAATTTCTATAATATATTAAGTGGTTTTTATACGATTTATTCAAATGCTAACTAATTCGTGGCCCACCCATATATATTTCTTAATACATATTATAGATAAATTACACCACAGAACCAATCATTGTGTTCATGACACAGTTATTTAGCCTCAGGATTACTAACCAGTGGAACAACGGGCCATTGGATTAAGAGATGGATACGCGTAGACTGAGAGTAGAGACATAGAAATGTATTTTTTTTAATTACGAGCTTCTTAACTCATTACTTCCAAACTGCTTCGTTGGTCTAGCGGTTTCCGTATGCGACTGACCATCAAGGGCCAAAAAGTATTATTGTGTTTTCTTAGTATAGAAATGCTTAATAAGAACCCGTGGTTTGAAAGTGTGGTCTTAACCCACATGTCTCGGAGAGCACATATAACCATTTATCCTTCGGAGCTCTCACCGGTCACGTCGAGTAGCCCTCCCATCGTATTATGAGAGTGAGGCAACAAGGAGTACACCTGTTTGCATACACTTGTGTACCCTGCGCAGTGGGTTGGTGTCCATTAAGACGGGCAGCCGCGGTTGAAACGGCTAGGAGTACATGACTTCCAATATTTTCCCTTCCTTACCCTTTCGGTGAACTCCTAATCGTAACGACTTTAACTTCCAGTGTCTGTTTGACATCAGTGACCAACTCTAACTTGACGGACCAAATCAGAATTATTGACAACAATGTATTTAATACTCATCTGCTTTCCTAGACACGTGTAGAAATTAAACGTAAAATTAAAAACGCAATTTAACTCAATATGGGTCTTGAAAGGCTTTATAAAAAAATGTCAGCTATGCACCCTTAGATTGTTAGTTAAATAGTCAGTGACGTATTGTAGGTTCTACATCTAGTTTTGTACACATTCACACAAGTCAGCATTATACGTTTATAATTTAAAGGTTAGTTTCTTATATTAGTTTACATTAATAACGTGAACTTCTCTCAGATTTCTATTAACAAGCTTTAGTGTTATCAGAAAGAAAAACATATTTCGAAATGGTATGTTTACATTCCTTCTACAGAACTTCATATAAGAACTGTTTCAATAATTTAAAAAAAAAATAGAATGCAACTTATTACTTAAATATAGCAGGAATCTAGATTATTTTAACTTAAAAATACATGTTCTACGATTTTCTATGTTTATGCTTGTACTTAGAAGTATTCGTACCGACCCTTATCATATGTGAAAAACACACATTTCGTGACCCTAAATGAATTTTAGGAGTTGATAAAAATAATAGTTAAAGGAGTAATTTGTCGTGAAATACTTCATTTCCTCATACTTCGTATCTGGGGTCGATCGCACGTGACTACTTACTTATGTTTTTAAATACGCACAATGAATGGGGTGAAGCCGAAATTATGGAGGAGGTATACTTTGGTTTTTTTTTAATTCTGTGTTGCTATAAATTAATATAATATTCGGTGTCGTTTCTCAGCCTTAGTATTAATACAATTATGCATGAAAATCTTTAAAATAAATATTATCCTATAGTTTTCGTAAGACCTTTTGCATTTGAAAGTCAATTCGAACACTAAGAAAATATACTTAGCTTGTTATGGTCAATACTGTATATATTTTTCCTAATTAACTCTCATCTACCAAATAAAGTTTTTAAATTTATAAATAAAAACTAAAAGGACGTAAGTACTTACTTCTTTCATTTTCTCAGTTTTCAGCTTTATCAATAGATACACAAAAATAAATAATAAATAAAAACACAAAAAGAAACTGCGTAGATATTCTTTAGTACCATATCAAATTCTAACATTGCCGTCCCACATGTGGTAATACTGGCAATACTTCATGAATATTAAATCCAACATCAATCATATACGGAGGTTAAGATTCGCCACACGATACCACCACTCGTTTGCAAGGGGTTGCTTTGACGATATTTAGTTAGCACGTAAACTGGGTTAATTAGTGTGTGTAATGAATTTTGTATACGTAGCCACTCAAAAGGTGAGGGCTTGTGTATTTTTTAGTATGTGAATTTAGGCGACATATATTTTTTATAAAAATGTAACTATATTATATCTCTTTTGATTAGTACACTTAGTTTCATTATGTGATTTGTCAATGTAAAATCACATCACACATTACGTGATGTGATTTTACATTGTCAAATTCTGTGTGTTTATTTTATCACTTACAAATAAGTATAAATATAATACTAATTAGTACAAAATTCAAGTTAATTAATTAAAAATATATGTAAGTAACAAACGGAAAACCGATAGTTTACACAAACTTCCTACTAAGGACTTAACTTCAGTATTTCGTACCACACTACCATGATGTTTTTGCACCTTCAACACTGAAGATAACGAACTAAGCGTGGCAACATTTATCGCGGTCTCATACCGACATCGCGGCTGTACGTTACTGTTATCGCGGCCGTGTGGACATCTAGATTTATTCGTCATGAACTAGGACGTGGACACAAGGAAATGTTTATCTACTACGTACTACGTTTACTTAGTAACGCTTTTTGCAATGTCTCCATTGGGACAGTGGAATGTTTTTCAGTTTCGATATCGTAGTAAATTACTAAATAATTTGCAAACCTTTGGAAGAGAGTTTAATGTATATCTAAATTACTTAATTTGTGCACTGCACGGTTAGATTTTGTTAAATGAAAGTTTTATCTAATCAATTACATAATAAATACGATTAACCCTGTATGTGACAGAAAATTTACGATTGGTCCTACATTTTCTTTAATTTAAGTATGTATACTAACTAAATAATGGCGAAGAAAATTTGAATGCAGCAAATCTTAAAGTTCTTAAACCATCGTACCGTAGCCAAATGGGCACGTGTTGCACAGTAACCACAGCGGAGCGTAACGATAGCGGAATCGAACCGTCGATATGTTAATGCGCGTCCGATCGTGACGCACGACGTTCATCCTGCCGGACACTTTCTGAAGATCCCCACTCCGATATGTCGTTGGGAATATTTTTTATGTGGAAATAGCATGGTACTCAGTCGTTGGCCATTTGATCCGATAGTTTGCGAAAATATGAATTTTAAGAAGTGCTTCAGTGTAGTTGTGAAATATTTTGAAAACGAAACGAAAAGCGAAACTACAGCTGGCACTGTGATTACACTTAAATAAAAAAAATAACTCTTTGGCCAAGACTCAAACTGAATAAAGTATTAAAACATCGATAGCACAAATCAACATTACAATGACCCCAGCATATAATACAACAACAAATACATCAACCTTATTCAGAATAATTCCCACTATAACTATTAAACACCTATGATTTTATCATACAGTCCATATGCATGATAGATGAATGCAGTGTTTCGTACAACAAATACAAATAAATCAAGATGTCTCTAGCGATAATCTTGTCTGACTTTGTCACTCAACTCTTTGTCCAGACATTTTAGTAGATTTTTTTTATTTTGTTTCTGGTAACACTGGTAATAACGCTCGTTATGCTTTGTACTGACATTAAGATGACACGTGCTCTAGTAAAAAAGTTAAAGAAAAAATCGACTACGTAGATAGATTTTTTAGATTAAACGATAACAGGCATTTCTATGAAGACAATCTTCTTAGCTAATGGAAGCTAAATATTAAGAGTCACTGGACTAAACGTATATTTATAGACGTTAGTGAAGAATATACTGAGTTATTTTTGTTCTAATTTTGCATAGAACTGTTGCGTCCAATGCGTTCACTTTTAAATATTTATAAACTCTTTAAGCGTTAGAAAACCTTAACAAAATAGGAAAATCGTTCGTTACAGAAAGCTCATGTGCCACACTCGTTCAATAAAAATAGTCTCACACTGCAATACGTACATTTAACTTTTTTAATTTGACAATCAGCGCCATCTGTTTGACAGCGAGTCAAAATTTTTAAATCATTATAAATTCCAAAGAGTTTGAATACTTAGATACATTAAAATTCAATGAAAAGCTTTTATCTCGTTTATCAGACAATCAACTCAGTTCAAGGTGTATCTCGGTCGCGGTAAGTTTTACATGACCACTACCATTGTAAGAAAATAATTTAAAACATACGAAATTAAGTTTAAAATACTGTTTTACTGGTTATTGAAATAATTCAAGCCTAGCAAAGAAACTATAAACTACAACTCAACAAAACGACCCTTTTGAATTGGTCCTTAAAAATGTTACAATTTGTTGTTTGTTTAAATCTCTAAAAGATCAGTGATGTAACTTGTTTTCTTGTACATATGTATTAAAAAAAATTGTACATAGAGATGTATGACAGTCTGGCCAAAGTACCGCGAATTCATGAATGACAATTTAGATAAGCGACTTTAATTCTTAAACGACTTATAAATATTAAAGTACGAACTTTGACAATGATGAACTTTTGTTTGCCGAGATTATAATACAAACTAAAAGTAAAGAACTTTAGAAGTGTACCTTCTGCAAGTTACCTAGCAAGAATATGAACAGCCATTACTATTTATATGTATGTAAATAAATCTATGCACTCATATTTATGTTCATTTCACTATCTCAGATAAGTCAGCACAGAGATTACAGCGAGTTATCAAACGAGATATCCCGTGTGCGACTCGTGGTACTGGCCGCGCAACTCGACTTCTAGGTGATCGCTCATGGGCGTCACAATCACAGATTTGTATCAGCGAGATTGTGACGCGACCGATGCACGACTATTTTAATTGGGCCCTGATCTCCGCTCGGATAACTGTTCAACAAGATGGCCGCTTTGTTTTTTCCTCTACGTATGTAGGCACGTGTATGACGCTTGTCGGCCTTGTTTTACTCGACATTAAACATTTAATTCCATTGCTTCATTATATAATTGCAATTCCAACCGTCTACATGACGGTAACAAACATTGTTCTCCTGCAATTTGTGAAGTAATTTCGTTGTCAAAGGGTACAGCTAATCTAGCTCACTGAAGTTCTACTCGTAACTATGCGGGTTAGCTTTGAATACAAGAGCCGCATGTGTCTCTTGTACGAACGCAACGATATGTTTATAAAGACAAAGAGCATAGATTTTTATCATTTAACGAATCGACATTCAGTTTCGCGAGCGCTACATAAACGACACCGAGTCACGCCATCTATCTGATCGCCCGGACAACCTTTCGCCGAGCCAACAATCACAAGCTTATAACTTATTTAGCGAAAAACAGAAGCTGGAGCGAGACTAACGAACTGTGATAAGCTCGCGTTCAGTATGACGCTAACATTAAGCTGCCAGATAAAGGTAGCATTAGTCGGCCAATCGCGCGTCACTAACCAATCGTAATGACCAATCGTAACGCGCGCACACTAGGATAGCGTGACCCGAACGCAATCCGATTCGAACACTGTTCGTTACCGCGAGATGGCAGTCGGTGCGCTGCCGCACCAATCGTCGCGTCCATCTCGCTGTCGTGCCCATATAATGATCTTCACAGGGCCAGGAGAATGAAGTTGAGCCTCTCATTAATTGGCGTTTTGAGTCGAGATCGCTGTGCGAAAGATAGGTTAATTCCTCGCTCGGTTGAGATCGTTGTCGCTCAAAAAGGAAGGTGAACGAGCGTTTTCTGGAAATCGAGATCCAATTACAACCAGGCCCGTTAAGTTTTTGTTCTGTTTGCCGCGGGCCTCACGATATTGATGGACGAGCATCGACGGTAACGACGAATCAACCGTGCCGGGTGCGCGAACATAATCTCGTCTACATTTCTCGCATTTGTTAAGCCACGGCCGGTACTTGTGCCCCACCCACGCAGTGGCATTTACATAGCACAGCCACGTCTCAATTAGGAGCGCTAATGTATGCCTCGACTCACGGGCCCTCCATCTGACTGACGTCGAGCGATACGAGACAAAACGTGACGAGTGAGGACTATCGCGGGACGTTCCTGCCAACTCAGCGTCGTAGTGCTATTAACAACACTAATAGAAACCGATATGGCATATGATTCTTTTTGGTTAAATTTGTTGTTTTAACGTATGTCGATTGCATTTAAAACATAAATTTTATTTTCAGGTGAGGACGAGGAATGGGGAAACGAGAGCGAGGCGATGCCGGCAGAACCTCGCACGCCAAGCTCAGGAGCCGAGAGGGCTGCTTCCAGCGGAGGTGCATCACCTGCGTCTGGGGGTTCGCCGGCTGCGTCACCACCTCGTCTGCGCCTAAACCCTAGTCTCGCTACAGATCCTGCACTAGCTCCGCAAGCGACATCGCTCAAACGGGAACCACCTTCACCATCGCCGCCGCCACCACCTGCTCCGCAGGCACGAACGGATTACCTTACCTTCCCTGCGTTTCTATCTTCTCCCCCAAGTTACATGTGTAAACCTTGCGGTATTCGCTATTCATCTCTTAGTACTTTACAAGCGCATCAAGAACACTACTGTTCAAATAGAAGGCCTAAACCAGCAGAAGCTACAGATACGCCAACTGATCCAGCGGTAGACGAATCCAGCAGTGATGCAAAGACACCTCGGCCTCCTACCAAGCAATATACTTGTACCTACTGCAACTACAGTGCTGATAAAAAAGTCAGTTTAAATAGACACATGAGAATGCATTCCTCGTCCCCTGTCAGCAGTGGCACTCCGGTACCTACACCAGCGTCAAACGGTGAAGTCACTGAGAGTCCACCCATACAGGATCGCTATTGTGCTGATTGTGACATCCGCTTCAGCTCCATAAAAACATATAGGGCTCACAAAGCGCATTACTGTAGCACAAGACAGGTTGTGAAACCAGTTTTAGCTACGGCTAGAGGAGGGTCTGCTACTTCAGGGTCCTCACCGCCATCACCAGGAGCCACACCTCCTGCACAAAACTCGCAATATGCACTTGCTTTACCAACAAATCCAATTCTTATCGTGCCCTACTCTTTGTTAAGAGGAGCCAGTACTCTTCCAGGTGCCACATTACCTGATCCAGATACACCTTGCTTTTTGTTACCAAATGGAACATTTCAGCCAATAAGCCGTGCATTGTCATCTGGCAGCACCGCAGATGGAAAGGAATCTGACGTTTTAAAAGCAGCCAATCGGCCAAGAGAGGCATCAAGAGATGGTGCAACCCCTTTAGATCTTAGTGTGCGCCGTTCTCCCGAATCCGTAGTGACTGACGAACATGAGAAAGAGAACAGGATACGATCGACAACTCCCGAGCAAATCGTATGTGCTCCATCACTTCCAGGATCTCCAGGTACTCCATCTCCTTCCCGGCGATCCTCATCGCCGAGTGGAGAAAGTTCACCAAAACGAAAGCGACGTAATTCTAGGGGACCGACTCCAAAACCTCCTAGTGTGTCATCGCCTCCAGAAGAGAAATTCGCTCCTGTAATTGCACCTGCTATAATACCTCCTGCCCTAGCATTGCGCTTGGCAACAGAGTTACCTATAAATACAGTATCTCCACAGGTTCTTGTAAAGCAAGGGGTATCAAAATGTAAAGAATGCAACATAGTTTTTTGTAAATACGAAAACTATCGAGTCCATAAACGGCACTACTGCTCAGCTGGTGGAGGCGATGAGCGCGTCAGTCCGGCACCACCAGAACCGGGTCCCCCGCCGCAATACCGGCAGTTGATTTGCGTGGCGTGTGGCATCCATTTCAATTCACTGGATAATCTGACGACGCACCAATCATTTTACTGCACTAAACGAGAAACACGGTCGCCTCGCAGTGCCCCAACTGAGGCTCCTCGACCAACGTCGGGGTCCGAAGGTGGCTGGAAGTGTCCATGCTGTGACATGGTATCTCAAACTGCAGCGGCTGCACAACGTCACATGGAGGCCCACGCTGGAGTCAAGGCCTTTCGCTGCACTATTTGTCGATACAGAGGAAACACGCTACGGGGCATGCGTACGCATATACGCATGCACTTCAACAACAAGAAGCCTGCAGACTTGCAGGTAAAATTATTACTCATTATTTAGATCTTTATAGCTAATCATTATTTCACAATCTTTATAATATATTCGTCTACACATCGTTTTATCAAGTGTATTACGAGCTTTCTCTGTTTTTCATAGTTATCGAAAACACTTGCCATAAAGATTGCGGAACCAGCTCCAAAATACTTTAATAGGTAATCTTTAGTAGTGTCTTCTAAGTTTTTTTTGTTTACAAACAGAGAAAAAAACACAATTTGGTGAAAATTGAAATAAATTCTTGTATACCATACATTTGAAACACTATTTCAGAGTATAGAGATTTCAAAACTCTTTACAATTGAAGATCAATATGAGGTGCGAAAATTTGGCGATATTGGATAGGACCGTACTAATCGCTCACAGTGCGCTATTCGTCTGGTGACTGTGACGCACCATGCCAATGAGGCTTGGACACAAAAGGGGCTTAAAAAATGGTACTTAAAGAAAATATAATGTATTTTAGATTAAAGATAATAGAACTAGTGTGAATTAAAAAAAAATATCGATCACTCAGATATACTTTCGTAAATTATAACGTCCAATTCAATTACTTACTAAACTTAAAAAAAATCAAAATAAGTGCCCTAGAGATGGCCCCTAGATTCAGAAACTACTTTTAAGTTATCATAATAAAATATCATTGATTAAAACTAAACATTTATTCTAAATCTTTTCCAGGAGGAAAGCTACATCGCTTGCGTTATCGAAGAAGACAGTCGCGAGACAACATCTCCAAGTCCAGCTGTAGGCGGCGAGCGAGTCCATCGCTGCAGCAACTGTGCCTACACCTCCACTTATCGAGGCAACGTAGTCCGGCACGCTCGCCTTGTCCACGCTACCGATGAACCCGAGGAAGAGCAGACCTCGCCTCCTGTTCCATCAGTGGACATAAAAAAAGAACCAGAACCGGAAATGGAGGAAACTCCTAACTACTGCAAGTCTTGCGACATTTCGTTCAAATATGTAGACACTTATAAAGCCCATAAGCAATTCTATTGCACTGCGAACAACCAAGACGCTGCTGCAAATAATAACGTACCAACACCAACCAGGGTCACTGATACACCTGTGGTATGAACTTTCTGACTGATGACGTATTGTGTTAATTTTTTTAAGGTTAACAAATTTCGTCAAAAGTAGATCTTGGAGTTTCTGTATAACAACGCCATCTGTTAATGAGTATGTGAAAGTTTACTTGAAAAGTGATTTCTTTTCTACTTTCCGCTCGCTCGTTAAAAAAAAAGTCTAATGGTGTTGCAAGTTCAATATTGATGAATTTTATCAATTACGATAGCAAACAATTTTTGCTTAACTTGCTTTTATTAAATAACTTGTAATTATTTCTTAGAATAAGAACCTATGTATCGTCTCGTATTGAAACTAAATTATATGTGCAATAAATAAATGTACATTATATTACAATTGTGCTGCATATCAATGCCAAATCGATGTTTGAAAATTTCCATTATATATTATATAATATAGAATAATCCAATATCAATATAAAATGCAGAAATATATTTATTTATTTTTTATTATATTTTGTTCTGTAATTTATCTATAAACTTAAATAAACTGATATAAATAGATATATGTTTGCATTCTAAACCTTATAGACATCTTGTTCTCATATGCGAGTACTTTAAAAAATAATTTACAAATGTGAACTCATTTAAGGACAGGATGCTTTCAGGCATAAATAGTGGCTATTGTAAATAAAAGCCCTCAATAATTTTAAGTTTTCTGTTACTCTGTTATTGTAAATGTTCTAGTTAAAAGTTAAACTTCGTCATTGTATTAGTATACGGTTAAAATATTACCAAAATTGTAAATATATGTAAAGATATTACTATACAATATTACCATTCGGTTTAAGAGATTGTTCCATTTTGTTGTTAATTTTTGTTTTATATTAATTAGTTGTAAGTCGAATTTATCTACTCCCTAAGCAGGTGCTGATTTCAATGCAGTTTTACTTACCAGTGTACCATTTTTTAACTAGCAACACATATTTTTTTCTGCAATATAATGTATTAAAAGACTAGTATTCATATACCAATCTTTTAGATACCTAATCACTATCACCAACAGTTTTTCATAGTCCACTTCTGGACGCCTCTCTTTCGCAAGGCTATATACAGACTGACTGGTGAGATACCTTCAATATTTGAGGACGTGATAGTATGCGAACATATATCATGAAATAAAATAACATAAAAACGAAATATTAAATAACTTCTTAGTAAACTTCGTACACAGTACACCGAGAGCCCAGTATTTAACTGCGGAATACTTGGACACCGCGCGGCCGCACGTGTCTATCAACACAGAATACATAGGTACCTACACTGTACAGCTGTTGCCTATGTAGCGGGATGGAGGGCGGGGGTGGGTGCCGCCGCGCCGCTCGTGACTAGATCAACGTAAACAGTGCGGCGAGCTTAGGGAGTATAATATCCAAATTTCACTTATTTTTTAGAGATATTTCGATAAAAAATAAGCACCTATTTTTTTTTTTATCAAGTTAACGAGAATCGAGTACCGAGTACTCTCCATAAGTATTGAAGGTATCTCACCAGTCACGCTGTATAAATACATTTATACAAATGTTTTATCTATATTAGGTACGTTTTTTTTGGAATTATGATTTCAATCAAGTAAATTATAAAAAATCGTAAACATTTTCTATAATTGTTAAAAAATACTTCACTTGTAAAACAAAAATGTATACTTGGTTAACCGCAGTATTTCATATTCTCCAAACGAAAAGTATCAAGACGTAAGTGTAACATTATATAAATAATATACCATGTTTTGTCAATGCCAAAGCATCGTTAGATATATGGTAATTTGCATTTATAGTTATCTCATTAATATAGTAATAGAAATAAGTGACTACAAGACTTGTTCCCTATGTATAATATTAGTTATTGTAATTTGTGTAATTTTATGTTTGTCTGTCTGTAAAGGAATGAGTCTCGAATCAGTGTTGCGATATAAAAAAATTATAGGTACAAATAAAAAATGTTGTCGAATTTTTATTTTGTGTGGACAGTTCTTAGTGAGAAATTAAGTTGTTGGAACATACAAATTTCCTTAAAAAAAACCTCACTCTAGAATGTTCGCTTAGAAGTGTCTTTACTTTTTCCCATTTAAAAAGTATAATTCTTTATCGAAAAGTCTCAAAATGAAATAACATTCTCAAGAGTATAACAACTGTCCACAAATCGTAGTGTAAAAACGTAAAACATGACATTTTGAAATAAAGAAACAGCATCTGAAGTTACGTGCCATAACTGTGTAAACTCTCAGTAAAAAAACATAGTTCTTAATGTAGCTACATCATCTCGAATAATAACATGTTTTGTTTCATATATTTTTACGAATGGCTTAAATGATTTATTTATATACATTATGTATTATTGTATTTTATTAGTTATCGGATAATCTATTCAAATCTCGAATTTTCTTTGTTACTACAATCTGTAAATCAAAATAAAACAAAAATTATTTGTACTGGCGATTTTAATAAACTTACTTCATTACTTTTACTGAAAAATGAGAAAAAACAAGTTATTGCTTGCTCACAAAAATTTTGATTCACGCCATCTAGTGGCGAAATAACGTAACGTATAGAAAATTTACTTGTAATGAAAAAAAAACTGCGTTTATGATGTTTAGTAAACAGTTCTAATCGAAGTATATAAAATAAAACATTAAAACACATCATTTCTACGAGATTTTGAATAAACTGCTAGTATCAGTAACAAAACTAATTCAAAACCTTTATATTATTGATTGGGAGTCTGTCGTTTACCAATGCTATTTTAAAATCATTTGGGCCATTCGTTCAGTACCTACCAATGTTTAAATGCAACATTATTATTATAGGACATTGAATTAAAGTGATAATAACGATTAAAAAAAGTAAACTGATGTAGGCATACAATGATATTGTAAAAATACCGCCAGACAATAAATTATTTATCACATATTATGCATTCTTTTTTATTTTATATTTACACCCGAGTTAGAAAGACAGTGGACTTATTGGGGCTGTGTGCGGCCATAGCTTTTGTAGTATATTGCACCGAGAGCCTAGTGTGTATTTCGCTTTCGCTTTTAGCAGTGTGGGTCAATCACAACGTGTACACAGTCAGTGACGATCGAGTTGATTTGACTGCGTGGTTTAACTGAGTGGTTTAAGCGGTCGCCACGCCGCTCTCCGCTTCGCTGAGTCTTGTGGGTTCAAATCCTACATGGGACAACACTGTGTGATCCATAAATTGTTGTTTTAAGTCTGGCTGTTCTTTGTGTCCGTTTCTTGTATGTTTGTAAAGTCCCCCGCGACACAGGATTTATTCCTAATGCGGGCGTTGTCTTTTAACAAAAAAAAAAGTTGATATGAAATACCTCACAATAGGTCCCAAAGTAGTCGTATTGCTCATGCCATGCCTATCCCGTCCTCTGTCTGCCTGAATCTTCCATTTTAAACTAAATTTAAACCTAGAGTTGCTATAACAAAAAAACTTGACCAAGAAGTTAAAAAGGGGAAAAATATACATCAGTCTAAAGATGACCGCGTTAGTAACGAAAATCGCTTATCTAAAATAAATACTAAGCCGTCAATGTTTCTGTTTATGCATACATAATCGACCAGAAAGTAAGTTGTCACCAATACCACTAATAGTCGTTCCTCGTTAGCATATGGATCTCAGAGGTTCAAAAACTACCCTACTTTAAAATAATTCTAGCATTTACACACACATAAATGAATCTGTGGCGACTTCCACATACCACAACCTAAGATAAACTCCAGCGCCATCTACCGAATACACTTCGAACTACAGAGTAACTACTAATTCTGTATCGCGATATAGAAACTCCCTTTGTACTGGATGGATATGAGCTGTTCCTACACAAGTATATTTCTCATTTATACATCAGTGTTAACCAAATTTGACATCGATCAACAGGCTTTGGTTAAAGAGATAAATTTTATAAGCTGAAAAATATCGATTCATATCTTATCTTTTTTATATAATAGCACACACACCTATCTCACACGGCCTGAACTCATAAACATGCACATTTAAATTAAAAAATAAAACTAAGACATTAAACAATATTTACATTTACTTCTCGGCTTATATTTATTCACGAAACTCTGTCTGGAGTATACTCCTCTGAAGATGAATCATCTTTATATTGTTCTCTGAACTGTTCCGTGTCTTCATCCTCACCATAATAAAACCCATCATCACTGTCATCCTTATACCCTTCATCAGCTTGAACCCTGCTGCATTGTATCAAGGACTGCTTGTTGGATACCTCAGAGTTTTCTGACATAACCCTCGCTTTGTACTTAGCATATGCTTCACCATATAGCCTGGTATCATCTTGAAATAAATCTGGAGCATCATCATAGATTTTGTCTTCACCCGTGTCACTGGACAGATCGTCTTCTGTAAAAAGAGTAACAAATATTATGAAATGTTTTTCAGATTTAATGTCTTAAGTAGATTTTCTTTAAAGCCATCTGTCTATGTTGACCGTGCTTGAGGTCTCAGTTTTGATTGCCGGGTTGGACCAAATGTTTGTATAATCTGCAAATATTTGTATCGGAGTTTGGGTGTTTTCTATGTATAATACTCGTAATAAGTATTTGCAAAAAAAAGTATTTAAGTATTCTATGAGCCAGTTTAGTTATCACAGTACAAGCTCTGCTTAGTTTGAAACCAGATGGCATTGTGTATTTACTTATTTATTTATATTAATCATAGATTCCATTGGGTAATATTTTTTTTTTTTAAATAAACACAAAGAACAATCAGATTAAGAACAATTCGTGGATCACACAGCATTGTCCTGTGCGGAAATCGAATCCACAACAATTAGTGCAGAAGGAAACGGCCAAGAGGCTGCTTAAACCACTACGCCATTTGTGCAGTTCATTGATTTCTACATGTGGCAACCCTCTTTCAGAGTCCATCCCACCTGGATATACTTATTAAATTATTGCATAGCTTTTATAGCGGGCTTCGAGCGCGGCGACTGAATCAAGAAATTCCGTCACGAAAATAAACCTAACAGCCTAACAGCACTCCGTTGAAAGCCGTGCATTGTCTAACGTCGTTTCAGTTCGGCAGACTTCGGCACGGTGTTTATGTGCGTGCGACTAGACGTATGCGTGTAGACTGTACGAAGCTCGCACGGATCGAGACAAGCTGCTCCGAAACATTATTTATAATTGCATAAGTTGATAACAAATACTATGCAATGTCTTTACAGCGGCAGTCCCCGAGTGCCACATGTATTTATTTTTTTTAAGCAACTGTTGCACTTGAGCTCATTTCATTTCACATACTTTATAAGTGGACACAAAGAAAACCCGAGGCTCAGAACAATAATTACTAAATCATACAAGTGAATCAAACCCACAATACTTGGCACAGTAGAAAGTGGCCACGTAACCGCAGAAATCAATATCCAGGTGTTGCTGTGTCTCAAATAAACCTATAAATCTTACAATCAAACTATGTTTAAAATATAGATCATTTCTCTTACGTATATCTACCCTCTCCATTGCTCTAATGATGTCTTCTTCATCTATACTGCTCGGTTCAGAATCAGGGTATTCATTCCTCCAGTTATTCTCATCATTCGAGTCATCATCATCCTCTTCATCGTCTGATGGATCCTGCCGTGGATCTCGATAGGCATCAAATACAAGGTCTGTTTCTACACTGGAATAGAAGTAAGATGAAGACTGAAGACCAATGCAAGCAATAATGTATCTTAGAGTGACAGACCGAAGGATATTATTTGCATAAATCTATCTATCGTTTGCGAGTCTTAAGGCTCTCTCAACGTCAGCGAAATTAGTTAAAGAAACCGTAAAGTAAAGTAGTTAATTTAAATTACAAGTACACTATCGTTTACACGCTAAAAATTCTATTATTACCTTCCCTTCTTATCAAATTTCCGTTATAACACACTGCTAATTTTCTTTTTAAATTTTAATAAATGTTTGATGAGGTTGAATATCATCATACCCAAAATGTGCAGATCTTCACCATCATAATCATGAACAGCCTATTGAAACAGAAAAATAAAAACCACAGACAAGTGGTTTTTATTTTCTGTTCAATTTATTCTGTTTAATAAAGATAAAGAAACACATTAGCATTATAATTTGTTTTAGTGTTAAATAAATTCATTAGATGCACTAATAGCAACATGATAACACTCACCCGATAAAGTTATCTATCATAGAAATGTCAAAGTCCTGTTTCCAGCTTGTGTACACATCGTAAGCATATTGTACATCTTCATCTTTGTCTCTGGTCTTCTGTAAGTCTATGAGATTCAGTATATCATCACTTTGTTCATTATCCTCGTCTTTTAGACCTCTTAAGCAGTTAACAACTTCATATCGGCTTTCCGTTGATACCTCTTTCCGTTCTTTCCTTATTTTCTGTATAATGCTGTCCACATTCGGTATGGTTTGGACCTTGATGTCTGTTTTTGGTAACAATTCCTTGACATGAACAGTTTCCTGCAATTTTAATAAATTTAAATTTAAGTTTTTTATTTATATCAAGGGCTTATATCTAACATTATAAGGTTTATAGTCAAGTAAATAACAGTAAACCAATTACAAATTCTCACTTGCAATTATGGATTATTTATGACACTATTGTGGAACATTATACAATGTTAGATAACACTATGCAACACCAAAAAATTCACTGGGACCCCGAATGGTAATTCGTATTAAGCATACTTAGTGTAATACAGAAAACACATTTATATTTATATATCACGTCACAAAAAAGAGATAAGGAGAATCTTGATTTGTTTACTGTCTGCTTCACTTTTTTGAGGGTAGTCATAAAAATATATCTTTTCTTGGTACACCAGTCATCAAAACTTTTAGATTACTCATTATTGTACAAAATGCCGCTTGTTTGTGTTAATTCACCTGACTTATTTTGTTATGCTTGTGGTGAATTCACTCCTAAAAGTGAAAAAAAGCCCATTTCCCCGTTGTTTGAGAAGTATAAAACAAATGCCTTTTGGTGTACCAATGCAGTGGCGTGAACCCAAAAATCACGTAGACGACTGTTACTTCTGTTTGACAACATTGAAAGGTTTTTCAAAAAAATCAAGACAGTCGATTAAATATGCTAACGTGACATCAGTGTCGATGCCACTACCACATTCTTCAGACATTCCAGTACCGGTAAGATTTCATAGTTCATCGAGTTCAAGTACGGAAGAAGACGAAGAAGCAGACCCATCTAGTAGTGGAGACGTATTTCAAGGTCAAATAACTACAGAACTTTGATTAGCCAATATGAATTAAATGATCTTGTCAGAGAGTTTTACTTCATAACGGTAACATACTGCCATCTTTGCCTGTTGCGTACGGCGCTCACTTTAAAGAAACATACCCACACAACAAACATAGAATATTTTAAAACTAATTCTGGAAAAAGTTGATTATGTAAAATACAAATGGCAAATATGTGCAGATTTAAAGGTAGTAGCGTTAATTTTATAATAGGATTGCAAACTGGTTATACGAAATATTGTTGTTTTCTCTGTGAATGGGATACCAGAGCGCGTTCCGATCACTACACAAAACAAAACTGGCCTCTAAGAACAGGGTTCGTGCTTGGAACATTAGTATCACCTGACAAAATCATTTTACCTCTGCTACACATCAAGCTTGGTTCGATAAAGAATTTTGTGAAAGCACTTCCCAGAGACGGACCTGGATTTTCATTCCTCGAAAACAAATTTCCTACGCTAAGTGAGGCGAAAATTAAAGAAGGAATTTTTATAGGACCTGACATACGAAAATTAATCAATGATCCCGATTTTTTATCCAGCCTCAGACCCATTGAAAAACAGGCATGGTTGGCTTTTGTTGAAGTCACAAAAAATTTTCTCGGCAATCACAAATCACCCGATTTCCATGAAAAAATAAAAATAATGCTGGATGCTTATCACAAACTAGGATGCAATATGTCACTTAAAATCCATTTTCTACACTCCCATTTAAGTTTTTTTCCAGAAAACATGGGTTCAGTAAGTGATGAACATGGCAAAAGATTTCATCAAGAAATTACAGAGTATGAGAACTGGTATCAGGGTAGATGGGAACCAGCTATGCTTGCAGACTACTGTTGGAGCCTCCAGAGAGATACTGTATCTACTGGTTACAAGAGGAAAGCCAATCGTTCAAAAAAAAAATGTTTTTTTAATGTAGAATAAAAATTTATGTCTCTCCTTCATACAAATTTTGTCAAAATCAATAAATGCCTATCACTACTAAATGTGACGTGATATAATATTTTTATTTATACACTCCGAATAGTTTTAATGTGATAAGTCATAATTACATACTGTAAGTCGAGTGAAATTTTTTTTTTTCAAATTTGTTGCATAGTGTAATTAGGGTACCTTAGTGTTGTGTAATGTGTGTGTGTGTGTGTGTAATGTGTGTGTGTGTGTGTGTCTGTAATGTGTGTGTGTGTGTGTGTGTGTAATGTGTGTGTGTGTGTAATGTGTATGTGTATGTGTGTGTGTGTGTGTGTGTGTGTGTGTGTGTGTGTGTGTGTGTGTGTGTGTGTGTGTGTGTGTGTGTGTGTGTGTGTGTGTGTAATGTGTGGTATAAAATGTGTCACTTGTTCAGTCACACGTATAATTGCATGGTATTTCTGTCACTAACTCATATACTATTAATTTAGCTAAAATAAAGTTAAGAGCAATATCACATGAGACTGCTTTAATAATGAGAAGAATCTCAAAGTATTTTTTTTTACTAATAAAGGCAGTGTGGAGGGTAAATTGAAGACCACTTACAAACTCAATACTGGAGTAAATTATTAACTCAAGACTAACTTAGTCTTTCACTTAAGCTATAATTTATAATACTTGATTTGTTTTGAGTTGAAAAACTCGAGTTGACGGAAGTATGATATACAAACGTATATGCTACTACCATACAAAAATGTTTAAGAGCAATTTTTATATAAAACTATTCCATACACACTTGGTTATCAACAGTTCCACGGAATACGAAAAGTGATGGTGATATTTCTTCATTATTCGTTTTAACTCTTTTACACATTAATACAAGAGCATCTTGTGGGTTTTCCTCTAACCTCCGCTTTACCCTTAGTACTGTAGACATGGACATCGTAGGAGTTTTCTATAATATTATCTTTATATGATACCGACACGTTATAAAATCAAAATATTAAATGTTATCAACAAAATTCCAAATAAACATTTAGGCACCACACGCGCGCCTTTATTCATTCATAGCCTGAGCCAGGTCAATGACAATACGACACCAGTGTTGCCAACTCTTCATGTCATAAAGTCGTTAACGATAATGTACGCTTGACAAAACCACTGGATATCGCTAAAAGTTCCTAGAAGTCGCTAAATGATCCCAGTAGACTGAGTCAGTCACGAACCTCTAATTCTGTATAGTTTTATGCACAGCAATGGAGCACAGTTTTTTAGTCTGTTGAAATAAATGAAAATAATTTGATTTACTAAAATAGAATAATATTGGTAATCGATATAAAAACAATTGCTTAACAAATGAAAAGTCAAGGAATTAACACTAAAATAAAATACTACATAAAATATTATTTGTTGCTATAAATTAAAAAAATATTATTTCACAAATAAGAAGTCAAAGACTAAATGTTAAAAATGATGAAAAAGTTTCTTCATGCAGAACTATCGTTAATTACCTAAAAATTTGGAATGGTTAATGTATCCATTCCGGAACTGTTATTAATACCCGAAGTTGATGGCTGAGGCTGCGATGTACGTTTGGCAAATGAATGTGATTTATTGGTCCCAATATTCTTTAGAATATTGTTTAGTATTTCGTAATCGTAGCAGCTTTTATTGGATCTTCTTAAGGAGTCTCTATTTTATTTGATAAACTATAAACTTACCTATACGTATTGTAGATTTTGTTAGTAGGACTGGGCACAAATACATGCTACAGTAGTGACCTCGACCTCGACCTCGAGAAGGGAATACAGAAGGCGCGAAGCGGAAGGTAAGAAAGGTAAGTATAGTTGTAAGCGAAAGAATAGAAAATCGATTCACAGCAAATAACAAAATGTACTTGAATACTATGCGTAAGCACGGAGCAAATATAATAAGCCAAGCAAGGTAGATTTGCTTCGAAGCCTAAATATTTTCACAATAATGTAGCAAAATATTACAAAAAAAAAACACTTTTAGTAGAATTTGGGTTCAGGTTCTTTCCTGCTTTGTGCAACAATTTATAAAAAAAGATGTCTACAATACAACTAGGAAAAACAGTCAATCAAATTCAAAATAATGTCTTTAATTGAAAGGTTAGCTTCAAAATAAAAGATTGCAACGCCTTTATTACTCGCGAGTTATGTAGAGAATCTTCAAATTAGGCAATATTTATCGATTTTCGGTATGTACCAAAATTAAACTGAAAATATTAAATACCGCTTTCAAAATATTTTCCTTGCAAGAATACCTGCTAAAATAAAAAAAAAGCGACTCCATTGCTCAGAGACAACTAACGAAAAATTACACTAACTACTGTCTTAATAACAAACGTGTTTGAAGTTAAAACAGGTTTTAACTTTTTATTTTATGATTTTATGTAAGTAATAAAAAAATTGTTAAACAAACTCCGCAGGAGCGGACTCCTCTTGTAATTCTTTGATGTAAGCTTGATCTTGACCACACTGTATCATACTACTGCACCGCACTCCGCAGTTCTCTTCCGTCACAGTATTTTTTATGTGTGCTTTGCCACGGCTCCCAACTAAAGGGTTTTCCCCTCAAACTTAGGGATAAATGAGTGGAACGAGATTTTTTTAGGGGTTTTATATGTTTAAGGGTATTTTTAGGGGTTTTGAAGATTCGTTTCACATCGTGTTCTACATTTAATCCATCTTCAAGAATTTTAAGTTTATGTAATGTCAATATATATGATTTTAAAAAAGACGGACTCTTCAGAAGAAATTTGCTTTAATTTATAACGTATTAGAAAAATTATAAATAAAGAAAATTAAGAAATATTACTACACATTACTTTTATTTTATATATTATTGTTATATTTATATATTATTCTTATTTAATATATTTTTAGGGGAATTTTCAAATAATTGAGGCAATTTTAGAGGGACGAGGATTTTTATCCCTAAGACTTAGGTTTAGGGATAAGTATTTTTGAGAGTTGGTAACACCGTGCTCTGCATTTAGGAAGACAAGAAAGACTAGACAATTACCTACATGCACATTGATTGATTGTCAGCTTACTTAGTTTTCAGTTTGTTTCAAGTCAAGTTTCAGTTTATATTATACCACAGACACGTACATGAAAAGTGTTTATATTTAGAAGAAATACTTACGACCAATAATTTTATTGACTGTTTTTGTTGTGTGTATAATATCTCCGTGTTTTAAACAGTGAAACTTTGTACAGAATCTCAACTTCAGATTCTTAAAATATCAGCAGGATGGCTTCCGATGATAATTGGAGAACACCAACATTCAGGCAGAGTGTAGTATCAAAAATGTAAGTAAACATTTTTCTTTCAAATTGTTTTTTTCCTTCAAATTGAAGAAGAACTACTTCCTGATGATAATGATGGTGATGACGATGATGATGATGATGCTGGTTAAAACTTTTAAGCAATCAATCTGTGGACTGATATTTTTACGCAAACATTGCCAAACCTAGGGGATAATAGATTTATCCCCTAGGATTGGCTTTTACTTACCTAAAATAACTATCATTAAAGGAAACTGATTAAATCAGACAATTAACAGATAAAATGTGGTAACTAAATATATTCCATTGTCTGTATTTGAAGCAATTAATATTGTTATCTTGTGTAAATCTAGTAAATAGCTCTCAAATAAGATGAGTCAAAATAACAGTGTGTTTACATTCCATATTGAGAAATACTTTCTAGATTTTCTATCTTCTATAAAATACTATATAAATATATATATCTATAGCATTTATAGACGATATTTACACACTTATATACAGTGGACCCCCGGTAATTCGATAAATGTTTTGCAGGGCAGTGTCAGAATATCGAATTTGTTGGATTAAAGACTACTGCCTAAGACCCCCTACGGCCCCGATTTTTTTACAAAAGAGTACCTTGCAAACAGAATTGAAACAATACCTACGCGTCGAGCACAAGTTTTAACCTGTTCAATCATGCACAATCTACATTAGCGAAAATTGTTTGATTGATTTTGGATTATGGGAAGGTTCGGATTAGACAGGGGCTGGATTACCAAGGGTGCACTGTATATGAAATTAGCAGGGCTCTGCTATCTTGAGATAGCATGATGCATGTGATTTCAGCATGACTAAACCGACTCGATCAGAACAGTACTATTCGCTCACCAAAGACCAATCTAAAGCAATCTGTGCTGTTGTTTTTTGTTGGTGAGTGTGAAGTCACCATACTGAATTGTTTGCATTTGCATTGAGTATGGTGACCACAACTCTTGAATTCTGTTCATGCTTTCCATCAGGCAGAGTAGTCACTTTGGCAGGCTCTTAGAATAAAAAAAATAACATAATGAAAGTAGAGGATATTTTAGAACATACCCTTATCTTATCTCAACTAAAAGCGAGCATTACTATGGTGTTGCCTTATCAATTTAGATTATAGTGTTTAATTCCCTAAGTGCCTTTATTTAACCTTTCTTTAATATATTTTAATAGGTTACTTTAGATTTCTTTATCTAATTACTCAACTATTGCCAAATTAGTTCATATAATAAATATCCTTACGTCTTCTAATCAATAAGCTTCACACGTTACCAACTTTACATTTCATATGGACTCAATTGTACTAAAAATTCCATTGCCGTTGCCTGTCTCCTATCACAGAAATAGGTTTAAAACGATATTCTGCAAAATGTCCGTGTTTATGGCTCTGTAAACCTTTGGGGTAGGTGATGTTTGTATGGCTATGTTATTAGACAATAATTGTCCTGTAATTTAATGATTTGTTACAATGACTCATTACAATGTAATTACATCTCTGATACAGTTATGACTTAAGCTATATTTTAACAATATTTAAAAAAATATTGTGACTACAATAATAGTATTAACATAACCTTGACTAGACTACCCATCTATATTTTTGGTGTAAAACCTGAATGATCTATTCTTACTTTTGAGATCCTAATCATAATGAGGTTTTCTAAATTTATCTCTCCGTTGTTAAGGATTGTTAAAGTTCTGTAGTGACGACTGCGTACTAGAAAGCGCAGCGTTGGTTAACCCCGTACAAGATGGTCCGAGGATCTAATGAGGGTTGCAGGAAAGCGTTGGATGCGGGCAGCATGGGATTGGTTGTTTTGGCGAACTTTGGGGAAGGCCTATGTCTAGCAGTGGACGCCTTTTGACTGAGATGATGATGATGATGATTCCAAAAGACTCCATTGCTTTTCATTTTGTACAGATGATAACCTAATTGAGGAATATTTTTTCAACTTAATGTCACAGAGAGGAGGTGATCCAGCGCTCTGGGGTACAAGTGGCACGGAACAGCAGTGAGATGGAAAATCATGTGTTCATGAAGGCCAAAACCCGTGAAGAGTATATGAATATGGTTGCTAAACTAATTCTGCATGTTCGTGAAATGTGTAAGTAGTGCCTTGATCGTTTTTTACTAATAAAAATAACATTTTGTGGTCATGTAATTCTATGGATGATTGTTCCAATGCTTATTAATTGTCTGTGAAACCATGTTTTGCAAAAAGTTCCTACTCATTAAATAATTAATTACCTTCTTCAGTCTTTGGTAAGTTTCATACAACAAGTTATTCAACATTTCAGCACAATCCAAACAAAACCAGGGAGCCCCTAATATGCAAGGCCCAAATCAATCCCAAGCGGGCCCAAACCAACAAGTACAAGCTTTACAGGGCCAGCAACAGCAAGGACCCAGCGGTCAAGCTGGCTTGACACCAGATCCAATCAATGCTTTACAAAACTTAGCATCACAAGGCTCAAGGAATCAAATGATGAACATGGGACCACAAAGCCAAATGCAACAACAAGGTGTTATGGGCCCTAATCCTGGAATGGCAGGAATGCAAGGTCAAATGGGCCAACAAGGCCCGATTGTTTCGCAAGGGCCTCAAGCTCAGACTGCAACAAATTTGCTGCAAACATTAAACCAGAGACCACAAATTAATATGCAACTATCAAACAAAATTGGTGGAGGAATGGGACTGGTCGCTTCTCAGCAGCAAATGGGGAATACTAGTTCTAATAATCTAGTTGGTGGTATGGGAGGTATGGGTAATCCTATGGGAAGTCAGCTCCAGAGCCAGTTGGCAGGAGGCATGCAGGGACAGATGATGCCTACCATGTCAATGCCAAACAATATGTCAGTGCCAATGAGTGGATCTAACACAATGGTGGGTCAAATGCCGTGCAATCAAGTTGGAATGGGGGGTCAGATGGCGCCGAATAATATGGGGCAACAGATGGGACCAGGCCAAATGGGTAAGTAATATTTAAAAGTTATTTTCGATTACCATCTTAGACAAATTTATTGACAGCACTAGCTGACTTCATCAGCCCTGCCCATAGTGTGTATGTATACATACATGACATAGTGTGTATAGTCTGCATCTATACAACATTAACAAATTTATTTACATAAAAAAGGTTATAGTGAAAGAAAATATATGCTCTTGGCTTTTTTTTATGACTTTTAAAGGGTAATCTATATATTAATATGTGACGCAAAAACTTTGAACCCCTTTTTACGAAAATTGCACGGACGAGGGAGCATAAAATTTGGCACACTCATAGTTTATGTGTAGGAGAAGTGCAGAACGCTAATATTTTCAATAATAATGCTTATAAAGTACATTAAATCAATAAATAAAACATTACACACACTACCATGCATTTCACACACACATACATACACAAGTATTTGTACACGCATAGATACTCTGTGGTCAAATTGTTTCTTTTGTTTATCACTTTGTCTATAGGTATAGAGTACTGACATAGACATAGATTACTGTTTTATGTGTTTATTGTGGTCTTACTGAATGTCAAACAGAAAAGTTTTATTTGCTTTATTTAATATAAAAAACAAAACGCTCGCTTGTATAAGTTGTGTTTTATTATGGTCGAATTTCGACCACTAGGCGACCACTAGTTCTTGTAATTTCTCATAAATTACTTTTACGAAATTTTAACCGTCTACACAACGCACGTAATGAAAGGTCTCAAAAGGAATAATTTTCGTCCGTTTTAGTTACATTTTTCATTGATACTCTGCACCTTTTGGTCGTAGCATGGTGATATATAGCCTATAGACATCCTCAATAACTAAGCTATGTAACACCGAAAGCATTTTTCAAATAGGATCAGCAGTTCCTGAGATTAACGCGTTAAACCAAACCAACATTTAAACTCTTCAGCTTTATGTTATTAGTATAGATTATTTAGTCTTTATCTGTCCAAAACCTTACGATTGGCCTATGTCCAATAGTGGACTATTGATTGATATATAAAGGCTGTTGATGATGATGATCTGAGTATAGTTTATCTATACATGCATGTAGTTAGGTTAACATTATTCAGATGCACCTAGTTTGAGGTCAGACGTCTAAATATAACATGTGTCAAGTTGTTACTGGACATTATAGTCGTGGTTGTTGCTTAAGATGCAAGAAAGTAATAGTTTGTTTATAGTACATTGCCGTCCTCTCTTCGTTAGTGACTAAACAATTAAATCTGCATACAAATGCAAATGAATAATTTTTAGTAATTTTTGCTCTATAATAAACTTTGTGTTGCAGTTGGAACCATGGGCAACAACCAAATTGTAGGCTTGAACATGTTACATATGCAACAGCGGGTGCAGAACAAGCAAGAAGTTGTTGGCGGCATGCTGGGGAGCTCATACCCTGCTACCAGAGCGCCGCCTCCGAACCAGTTCCTCAGACAGAGTCCATCGCCGTCTGCACCCTCGCCTAACATGGGAGGCCCTAGCCCTATGAGTAAGAATTTTTTATATTTATGTTACTTGCCACTTTATAAATGTTTAAATGAACTTGCATTATAAACACCGCATAGGCAATTCGTTGCCTAGATGGCGCTGTTATAAAAATTGTATTAAAAAAAATGGAAAAGGCACTTTATGCCTACTTTATGCTTTTGTACAAGTTTATAACCTTCTTCTAACGTCCCTGGACACTATCTGCGTAAAAAGGGTAAAAATTTAACCCAGCATTGATGTTAACACCGGTTAGGTTTTAACCTTCTGGTGGACTCTCTAGACACTAGACCGGACAAGTACACTACCTGGTCCTTAACCCTTGTGGTAACCCCTTAACCATTTTATCTTTCACTTTCCAATTAACTTTCTTTGTCATGTTTGAAAATCATTACAATCCGCAAAAAGAGTTTCAGGAGCCATGTAAAAGAATTCTTTGTGATGTTACATATTGCACTCTTTGATAAGGAATAGCTACCTCTGTCTCGGTGGTGCAGTAGTAAGCGTATGTGACTGCGGTGCTTGAGGTCTCATGTGCGATTTTGGGTTGAACCATGTTTGTATGAACTGTAAATATTTGTTTTAGAGTTTGAGTACTTTCTATGTATGTATGGATGTACATTCTAATATATGTGTAAATAAAAAAGTATATCAGTTGTCTGGTACCCATAGTTCAAATTCTGCTTTTTGCGACTAGATGGCGTTGTATATCAGTTGTTTGAAACATTATTATTATCATTATAAGGTCATGACATGATGTCAAATCCCTTGCTCAAATGTGTTCAGGTGTTTTTGCAATTGTATTTTGCAAATATTGCATGATTGTAATGAAAATAGGGTCAAGTACTTTTATTTATTTTTTCTATTGAAGAATCAAGAATCGGCTTAACTCGAAATCTACAAGGTATGTTTGTATTTATATATTTTTATGATAATCACTTAAAGCTTACAATAAATTATTACTAACTAGATAATGTTGGAAACCGCGCAGGACGTAATTGACACCGCTGCTGATATGTGGTTCAAGCTACTTTCGACCTAAGAGTATTGAACGCAAGTCTTCGTTCACAAACGAGACATCTGCATCTGAGCGTCAGGTAGAGGGCAAAGTGGTAAAGAGGGTGGTAAGACGAGACATTCGACAATCAAATACTCGATCGTTTGAGGACGCAATTGCTTGAAAGAAGGGCACAAAAGTCTTTACCAAGCCAAAGGCTTCCTATTGTCACCTGACCAAACTCAGAACAACCAAATCGTCACCTCCAAATCAGAGGTTCTCACTGAAGTCCCAAAGTTTTATGAGGATCTATGCACCTCACGAAACCACCCACCCGACACTCACAGCGCGGATGAAACTGACACGTCAGTTCACAGACCTCTTCCCGTATTGATCTGGGCGAGATTAGAATGACACTCGGACAACTTAACAACAACACAGCTCCTGGTGAAGACGGCATTACAACAGAGCTCGTAAAAGCCGGTGGAATTCCTATATTAGTAGACCTCTCAAAATTATTTAATTCCGTTATTAATGCTGTCACTACGCCAGAGGCGTGGAGCAGGAGCTTGGTAGTGCTATTCTTCAAGAAAGAATACAAAAGTCTACTGATGAACTACCGCCGTATGTCACTCTTGAGTCACGTATACAAGTTGTTTTCGGGGTTATTACGTATCGTCTTGCCCAAAAATTCGATGAAGCAGGCTGGGTTTCGAAACGGCTTCAGTACCGTGGACCACATACTCTAAGGCATTACTCTAATTAAGAAGGCAGAGAAATATAGCCAGCCTCTCTATCTAGTGTATGTGGACTTCGAGTAAAACCTTCGATACTGTCGATACCTGGGCTATCCTGGAATCTATGCAGAGATACCTGGTCGATTACCGATATGACCAAATGTTGAGAGGCCTCAATGAAGCTGCAACGATTACCTTTCAAGTACAAGAAAAGAGCACAAGACCAATCCAATTGCAGCGAGGAGTAAGACAGGGAGACGTTATATCTCTGAAACTGTGTGCCATTGCATTGGAAGACGTCTTCAAAACGTTCGATTGGAATGAACGGGAAATCAATATCCTAATATTTTATTTTTTTCCCTACTCATAGTTCATCTTCAGCCTATTGCAGTCCGTGTTGGACATAACAAGCTGTTCCATTCGGTTTTTGGTTATTAATTATCTCAAAAAAAAATATCATCATCAAATATTCAGTACACACCCGCCACCCGCACCTCTCCCGACACCCGATCTCGTCTTACCTCCGCCACTTGTGCCCGCAGGCGAAGAATTAATTAAACGGTCTATGTATGTCTTGTTTCCAACATTATAATTATTATAAGTATGTTTATCTGTATTAGTATTGTAACATAAGAAGACTTTTGTAATATAGAAGCATAGTTATATAAATAGGCGCATAGGGTTACCATCCAGAACTTAAGGTCAAAAACCAACCTCTGCGAGCGGTGCACTTACGAGTACTGTTGGATGGACGAGACTTTTGGTAAACAAAATATCCTTATCAGCGGCAATATTCTCGCTGACTATTACGTGGGATCAAAGTAGGCGTTTAATATGCCTCTGCCTATTCCTCTGGGAAAGCAGGCGTGATTAATAACTTTCTGGTAATTTTGAGTGTTTCTACCCAAATGTCCTGCTGGCGGTAGTGTCGGATCATTACTCTTAAGTAATATTAGTTTGGGTTCGCGATGACTGGGGTTCCTATGCCGTCTGTATGGACAGGCTGACTCAAAATTATGGTCCTGTCTTTTCTCGTATAGTTTTATTTTTATATAACATTTTCAACAACCTCAAAAAAAAAAACTTCTGGTTTGTTTCGGCATTTCTTTGCAGAGTGAGTCTTAGAAAATGCCAGCGCCTTTTAGCTGTAAAGTCGGACTTGTAACAATGTCTGTAAAGACTTACAAATATAAATTTAATATTTCATTATATTTCAATTCATTGTTTGTGTAAGTATAATTATTTTTTTATACCGATTTAGACACATATATTTTTGAATTACTTTCAGGATTAATTAAAATTGACATGCCTGCACTTCGTAAGTATATGCCACACAGGCTTAAATATCTACTCAAGTCAGTTCCTGATAATAAGTTAAAACGGGTATGGAGACAGCTAGAATTTACATTACAAATTTACACTCCAATTAGATTTGACAAAACATTACGTTAGAGCTATGATTAAGTATATTGTTTTTTTACACGTAGACAAAAACTATTAAATGAACTTGAAATTTAGCAAAAGAACCATTTTTTTGAATTTATACTTTTGGCGCGATTGGGAAAAATGATGAGAGTGAATTTTTACGATGCGCGCGCACACCGACAGAAAAAAGCAACAGTCTGAAGTTAGTTGCTACCGACAGAAAAAAGCAACAGTCTGAAGTTAGTTGCTATAGTTGTTAGATAAGTACATATACTCCTTATTTTAATATAAGTTCGTTGATAATTGTCCCCACAATAAGATACGACCACACCCTTAATGCAAATATAATTGTGAAATATTAAACATCTGACATTCTCTGTAACATGATTTTATCGTATTGTGTATCGAATTGAAGTTCAAGTTGCACTGGTCGTCAGAGCTTGATGATCAGAATCTGTTAATACAGTTAATTATGTATGTTGAGTGGCTCTGACCTTCAGTCAACACGAACGCCTAAAAGTTATGTTATAGCTTCGATAGACCAAAAATTCTGGGGAATTGATATTCAGGAGTGGGTAATAGCCAACTGTTAGCTGATATTTAATGTCCTGTTAGCCAATATTGAAACTCCTATGTATGCTGTTTCTTCCGTATGGTGATGGATTAAGAGTACAGGGTGTCACCACCCTTATTCATCCAGTGGCTGGTGTCCGAGGCGACTAAGAAAGCAAACTACACAGGACATTGCAAGAAGGCAAATTTGATGTAAACCTTATAGCAACTCGTATGGCTAGGGCATGCCGAAACTTAATTTCTAAGGAGAGACCTATGTCCAGCTGTTGTTTGGTTAAGGCTGTTGTTGTGATGTAATGTGATATGTATGCTGTTTATAGTATGTTTGTATTTTAACTGCTTTAGCGGTACGCAATGTATTATCTGAAAGCAAGTTTAGAAGTAAGCTGAAATGTGATATAGTAAAATAAGTGTCATATCAATATGTATGTGTATTGAATACATAACATTTAAGTTGTATGTACGTGTTGCGTATTTTGTTATCATCACCTTATGTAAAAAAAAAATCAATCCACAATTACTTATTGTCCCAAGTTACCTGAAGGCCTAGTGTGAGTCTATTTCCTACAAACTCGCTAGTCACAGTCCGTGTTTGGCGTTGCGATTGACCCGTACTGAAATTTTCACCAATCACGAAGAACGCGTTTCCCTTCGAGAGCGTGTGGATGTAAAATAAAGTAACACCAGGTCCTCAGTTTACCAACTCTGGTACTGGGCATGCTTCATGGTCAAAGGAAAAACGTGCGTGTCTCCGGGTTTCAAAGCGACGGAAATATGTAACAGCGCACTTCCGTCCTTTGTCAAACAATGACTGTCAGATTGCTGGTAAGCGACAGTAAAAATGTAATTTGTGCAAAACTCTTTGGATAAGTTGTAGATTTTTAAACATTACCCGAAACGATTATCTTTGATAGTTAAGCATCAATATTTGAATTTAGTCAGTTTGTGGAGTTGATGCTCACTGACTTTATATGCAGTGCGTTATACTATATAATTTTATTTTTGGTTGCTTTACATTTTGGAATTTTTTTTTGTTGGATATTGAAGATTATGACCGATAAAAGAGACAAAAGAGTGAAAGGACATTTCTTTTTTCTGTAAAACAATGTATCTTTGTTATTTATCTTTTATTTCTAAGAAGTTTTCACCACTTTTTCTTTCTCTTCTATTCTATTTTTCTATGTACCTCTTTCTCATTGGACTGAGTAAAAATATTCCAAGAAAGTTGCAATGCAATGATATTTATATCGTTGTATTTAAATAAAATACATTAAAAATATATTAGAACATTCTGGACTTTTATTTATTAAATTAAACAAAGAGAATGACTCTTTTGACTCTCTCTTTTCTTTTTTCTCGTAAATATATAACAATTTTAGTAAAGTAGAAGAATCAAGGCTAAAATAACTTTGAAACTAAATATGAACTGCTCGAACAGTCTTGCTCGACTCGGGGATTCCTCATCAACCCGCTGCTGAACAGGGGGAGTCCCTCAATTAGCTTGTACTTTTGATTTTGGAATACAAACTGTTGATCACGTGTTGGCGAGATAGTTTTAAGCAGTTATATTCAAAATAGACATTATATTTGATTAAGACGATTCATACACTGCCTCGCATCATGCATCGATGCGCGGGAGTCTTTTTATTAAAATAAGTGTAGTACAGCTCAGCGTAGCGTAGAGTAGGGCACTGCGTGAATCTCCTTAAACAATTAACGCTCTATAATCGACTACTGTTTGTTTTTTAAGTGATTATTTCTAGATGTCATAAATTATTTATTCTTTTTTTCTTACGGGCCAGTTTATTTTAGGTTTATTGTTCAAATTACGAACCTTGGGTGCCTTACCCATAAATAAAAGTACTTATAGTGTTGATCTTTGGTCTGCGGTTGTTGAAGGATTGGGCTGCCAGACTTTTCATACTAGGCATACACAGGGCAAAGATTCACCTGGCTCTCTTTCCTACTTCCTTTTCCCGCGAAATTTCATAATACCCATTCACGTTAAATACTATCTTTCATTATCATCATCATCATCTCAGCCAAAATACGTCCACTGCTGGACATAGACCCCCCACAAGGTGGTCCTACGACCTGGTGAAGGTCGCGGGAACCTGCTAGATGCGGGCGGCACGGGACCGGCTGTTGTGGACAACCTTGGGGGAGGCCTATGTCCTATGTCCTATCTTTACATAGTATAAAATGAAGTTTACTCTTTGTTCCTGTTCGCTTAGATCTTTCAAACTACACAACGGATTCTAATGTAGTTTCACAAATACAGTGTTATTCAAGACTCCTCAAACACAAAGGGAAGATTCTCTGACCCGACGAGGTGATTATGCATGGTGAGTCACAGTCCAACGATTCGTGTAGAAGTCGTCACATCGTCCCGTACGGGACGCGTGGAGGTTGGATCATGGCGGTCAGCGGTGCTCCCTGTCAGCGTTGCCTATTTCGCTGCCGCTGAAAAGGGGCAGGTTCTGGAGTAATGTTGGTCGTCTTGTCTTGCGAGACGGTATTGTTAGCGCGTGACCACCCAGGCGGTTAGCCTGAGCCAGATGGGACCCCCAGTTAACATATTGGGAGTTCCAGCTCCGAAAAACCAGCGACAGGGGCGGTGGCTTATGCGCAGTCCCCCTCGATGTCATTTCCAGACCAACCAATGCAACGATTAACGTTGGGAAGTTGTATATATGTTAATCGGCACGCGAACTTCTATATCGCGATGCAGTAATCACTCCGTAGTTTGTTACTCCGTAGTTCGACGTGTTTTCGGTAGGTGGCGCTGTTGTATGTCTTTGCTTGCATTGAAAGTCGCTACAGGAAGGTTTATAGTTGCGTATAATACCTGAATATTAAGCTCACACCAAAATAGTATTTTTATTACAACCATGCGAAGCTGGACCGAGTCGCTAGTTTTTATAAAACTTCAAAAAGTTACAATGATCATAATTATGATTCATTTCGAAGATTTGACGTGAATATTTGTCACTAGGTGTGATGGGCAGCACGATGACCTCGCCGATGTCGTCCCTGGGAGGTCTGGGCGCGTGCGGCAGTGTGGGCAGCCCCTCGCCCTCCGCCCCCACGCACCTCGCACATCATGTGCCTCCTCCGCAAAGGTTACTATTTTAACTATATTATTGTAATTTTTAGGTTTAATATATAATAACTATTTCATAAAAAATATTAAGTAAACACATCTCGACATCTCTATATAAAGGCTAACAGTCGATTTGAAATGGTTAAGAAAATATATTTCAAAGTAAAATTGTGGGAGAAAGCAGTAAAGACCGACATGTACAATGTACTTGACAGACCTGCTCGTGAAGTGGTTAGTAATCATGACTGTTAACACAGAGGTATTGGGTTCGATTCCCATCCCAATAATTGTGTGATGAGCACAATAATTTTTCTAAGTAAGGGTGTAAATTATCTATAATGTATAAGTATGTTTATCAACAGTCACAGTACTTACCATAATATGGGCAGTCATGTGTGTTTTTGTTACTTTTTTTCAAGTGAACGCCCACATTAGGAATATATCCTGTATTGCCTGGGCCTTTACAAACATACCAAAAACGGACATAGACTCGGAACAACAATTTATAGATCGCAAAAAGTATTATCCCACGTGGGGTTTGAACCCACAACACTCAGTATAGAGAGCGGCGTAGCGATCGCTTAAACCACTAGGCCAACTATTATTGATTATAATTAAATCTATATGTATGCATGACATCTGAGTGTAGTCTTTTTCTGAAGTTCTAATTAGACGTAAAAATTGAACTATAAATATAATGTCTATTGCAGAGGTGTGGGAATGGGTATGGTAGCGTCTCCGTCATCTTCTCTCAATACGCCTGTCGGTGCGGGCGTGGCGTCTCCGGGCGGCGAGGAAGCTGCGTACAGGGAGAAAGTGCGACAACTCTCTAAATATATCGAGCCTCTCCGGAGAATGGTGCACCGGATGGTTAGTGAGGGAGAAAGTGAGTATTGGACTTGACCTGACATTATATCATCATCTCAGCTTATAGATAGTAGAGCCACGCTGATTTCAGCACGAACGGGCCGGCTCAACCGGGGCAGTACTACCCTCCCATAGAAAACCAACATAAAGCGACAGAATCTCTGCTGTCGTGTTTCGTTGGTGAGCGTGAGACCCATTGATGCAGGGGTGACAGTTGTCGTCGTAAGTATGAGTTACTATGCCACGATGATTGTCATGCCTTTTACGTCCCCAAGCAGGGCGTGAAGAAGCATCTCACTAGGGCGCCATAGTGTGTTTCGCCATATTGCATTGTCTGCATTCCCAATGAGTATGGTGAACACAACTCTTGGATTCTATTCATGCTTTCCAACAGGCAGAGTAGAGTCACGTTGGCAGGCTCTTTAAATTAAAAAAAAAAACAAAGGAATTCAACTGCTGAACCTTCTCTAAGATTCGCTGCAACAATCGAGCTGTCCGCATCCAATGATTTTCGCCTTGAAACCAGTTATTTAGTTGAAAAAAAAAACAAAAAGCCCTAACTAGACCATTTGTGTTAATAATTAGTGACACTGTAATCAAGTCCCGCCCCCTAGCCAATCAGGTTTTAAGAAATTATCGGTTTGTATAAAAGCCTGATACCTGATTGGTCAGGGGGTGTCATTTGATCAGTGTCACTATTTTCTTATTGTGAATGGAGTATAGCGATTGGAACGCATACATGCGATTTATAAGTCGTTTCGAAAAGCTTAGTCGTTTTGACACATGCCAGCACTACGAAGTCTTAAAAGAAAGAGATGGGAGTGTGATAGACTGTAGATTGCGAATCCCCAGGGGATTCAAGCACGATTTACAGTCGATTTGCAGTAGCAAAAACTTGAAAACCCAAAATGTTTACAGATGTGGAGAAGCTAACAAAAATGAAGAACTTACTCGACATACTGTCGAACCCTAACAAGCGCATGCCCCTAGAGACTCTTATCAAGTGTGAGGTTGTATTGGAGAAGTTGGACTTCAAACGGAGCGAGGGGGTTGTTGTTCCCAGCGCTGGGAAGGTAAGTGACCACTTAAAAACTGTGTTAATGTATATCATTAAAAAAAACTACCTATTTGTTAAAAAAACATCCATATACCTGATCCGTATTTCTAAACTGGCCGTGGGTTCGATTCCCACCCAATACTTGTGTAATGGCGCATAATTATTTTGTTTCTTATCTAGGTGTAATTTATCTATAATATGTATGTTTTCATCAGCATCATCAACAGCCTTTTACAGTCCACTACTGGACATAGGCCTCTCCTTAGAAAGGAGGTTTTGGCCTACTATACCACGCTCGCCAGACTGGTTGGCATACGCTTTGTTTCAAGTTTTCCTTCTCTTTGTAATGATGTTGTCTTGCATACTTTGTTGCCTTAGTCGGCTTTAACGACCCCAATGGGATGAATAGGGGTGGTAACACTATGTATTCTTAATCCGTCACCACACAGACAATGTTTAACTGTGTCTGTACCTCGACCTAGTTAATGGTCAGACAGTTGCGTGAGATGTGCGAGGCTATTATCTAATATATAAAGTTCTCGTGTCACAGTTTTCGTTGCCATATTCCTCCGAAACGGCTTGACCGATTTTGATGAAACTTTTTGTGCTTATCCAGTATCTATGAGAATCGGCCAACATCTATTTTTCATCCCCCTAAATGTTAGGGGTAGTACAACCCTAAATTTTTTTTTATTTTTTAGACAAAATTTTTAATTTCTATTTTTTTATGATACAACATACAAAAATACATACAATCCTCAATTTTCATCCTTCTACGATCAACCCTTATTTTTTAATAGCCATTTTAGTAATTCAATCATTTTTCATCCCGCTCAAATTACTTAGAAATAATTTATATGGCAAAGCAACGTTTGCCGGGTCAGCTAGTTAATGTTATATTGTTTACTCTTTTTTAGGAACAAATATTCAACCCTCTGCTAGAAGTGGTGAACAATTGTCTGCAGTCGCCCCTCGCGAACCACACACTTAAACGTACCTTCGGTCCCACGTTAGATGCGCTCAGTGGTCCAGAAATCAAGTGAGTATTCTATATTTTAACTTTAGTAAAGACTTCATATCGGCGGATGCAGTTTTGAAAAAAATAAAATTCAAATTGTCGATGTCTCCATACAATTCCTAGGAAACCGTTGGAATCTATGACTATATGAATATATATCCAATTCTGTATTCCAGTTTTTGAAATTGATTCAACAATAAAAATATTTTTTAAACTTCCCTGTTGAAGTGACTACTCTGCCTGATGGAAAGCTTGAATAGAATCTTAGAGTTGTGGTCATCATACTGATTGCAAATGCAGACAATGCAGTATGGTGACCCACTATGGTGGCCTTTTGAGATGTTTTCTCACACTCCGCTTGGGGCCGTAAAAGGCATGACAGTCATCGTGACAGTGTAAGGCTCACAGAGCTACCACGATAACTGTCACCGCTGCATCAACCGGTCTACCCACTAAACCCCGCGGCGGCCTACCTCGGCAGTCGGGAAGAGCTCCAGGAACGCATTAGCGGCTTCTAGAGTCCTCCCTGCTGTACGTCAGTGAGGTACGTCCCGGACACCTCATGCCCCAGGGCAAGACGCTGTCGTATCCCTCACCACTCTACACAGTAAGAGGCGGAACAGTGTCCCGCCCCAGACAACCCCCGGCCGCACCGGAGTGTCAACTGTCTCGGATCGTTTGCAGCGCCCCAAGATGTGGCCGCAGCGACCCTTTAGCGGTGATTAGGGAGCTAGCGACCTCTACCGCGTCCCCTTCGCTGCCTCCTTCGAACGGAATCGGCTCTTTCCGGATCTCGCTCTGCAGTCTCCTTCTAGAGCATGACATCCTCACAGAAAGAGACCGCGACTTTCCATCCCTCACTACTCGCCAAGTATTGCCGCGATCAATGCTGACGGTGACAAATTTCGTCCGATGCGTCCGACCAAGACTTGACGCTCAGACTCACACGCAGGGCAATCCTCTAGCGTATGCTGGGCGGAGTCCCTTTCGGACCCGCAGAGGTAGCATTGTTCCGTAGCCTCCCGTCCTATTCGATTCAGATACTCATCGAAGCAGCCGTGCCCGGTGAGTATCTGAGTCAACCGATAGGTGACACAGCCGGTCCTCTCTACCCATGCTTCGAAGTTCGGAAGAACGGCTCCGACAGCACGTTGGCTAGCACAGCCCTGAATTTCGAGGCGTGCCTGCCAACTCACCAGAGCTTGTTTACGCGCGTTCGTAGCATTCCAGGCTCATGATCTGGCGCGGCCTCTTCATCATTCCGACCGACAGAACGAATTTGGTCGTAGACCATCACGTCCATGTCGGCCAGAATGTCGATGGGCAGAAATCGCGCCAGGATCGTCACCGCCTCATAGGAGATTGTGCGGTAGCCTCGCACCATCCGTATGGCCATCAACCGCTGCAGGCTCCTGAGTAGAGCCTGGCAGCGGGAGCCACTCGCCAGGTCATTAAACCAGACGGGTGCCCCATAGAGGACCATGTATCTGACAACCCCCATGTAAAGGCGACGAACTTCTTCGCTTGATCCTCCGAGATTGAGGCACTCGGGGAAGCTCCACCGACTGTCCAGGATGAGGCCTAGGTACTTCATGTACTAGTCCACCTGGACTTCAGCGCGGCGAGCCAAATCACCTCCTCGAAACGAGACCCTCTAGCCAGTATTAGTTAGCTTAGCATAGCAGACGACACTTAGGCCAGAGGGTAGACTGGTGCAAAGGACAGCATCGTATGCAAGGTTCTATAATAATGGGCCCAATACAGAGCCCTGGGGAACCCCGCAACACACTTCCCTTCGATTCTCCACTCCGCTCCTACTGATAAACTTCACCGTCCTGTCGCGCAGATAGGCCTCAATGACGGTCCGTAGATAGAGCGGTACCTCGTGATATTCGAGGGCCGCCCTAATTGCCCTTCGGCCGGTATCTACAGGTTTTTACGACTTTGCTGTGTTATAGACTATCCTTGTCATGGGCCGGCCAATTAAGGCAAGCCCTCCAGTCAATAGGTTCTCAGCGTACCCTCCTGGAGTCACTAGTCGGGTCGTTGTTGAGCACCTGTTGATTACTCAACGCGAGAGGGTGGCTAATCCTCTCTCACCGGCGGCAGCACTAATGCTTGTCAGCCCCTGCGCAAGCAGTGGGCCAACCCACCCCTGAGTTCGCTATGAATCCCATCTCAGCCCCTGCCGCTGCTCGTCCAGTCTCTTCTGATTGAACAGAAGAGTACCGAGAGCGTTTACCCCCCCCTTGTCGAGTTATTCGCCGGCGACCAAAAATGAGTGTTTCATGGTTTTAATGTATACTGTTTTTTCTTTATCAAATAAATAAATAATAAAAAAAGCGTGGTATACTAGGCTAAAACCTCTTTTCTAAGGAAAGGTCTATGTCCAACAGTGGACTATTAAAATCTGTTGATGATTAATGATGAAGTGACATTTTTATCAATAATAGTTGGTATACGTATAATTGTCACTGTTTCAGAAATCTTCCACCACCTCAGAAGATGCCAAAAATGGAAGAGCCCACAATGGAAATTCCAGATGTCCTGCAAGGTGAAATAGCGCGATTGGATTCCAGATTCAAGGTGAGTACTTTCTATTTTCGAAAACGGAGGTTTTACGCCCACGAAGCTTATCGGTTAGTCACTTGATTCTATTTTTATGTAAACGCATACTTTTGCCTGCGGCTCCGTCCGCGTATATGTCGGTTGTCACAGTGATTCTTTAGACTGATTTATTTTTTTTGTGTCTATCGATTTTCTTCAATATTTTTACTGCAGAGACATCGACCCCTTAAAATTTTATTATATGTGTAGATAACGGTAAACATAAGTCATTAAAAACTACAAGATTATTGAAATTCACTGTAACTAAATTATTTTAAGTATATTTAAGGTTTAATAGACAACGCAAAAGTTAAGTAATTTTGATCTATAATGAAGGCATTGCATGTAGGACTAACAGAACTAACGAAATAAATATGTCACTAGTGAAATCTAGTTCAATAATACTAATTTCACCAAATCTGGTAATGTACACCAATCTACAGAGAAACATCCAAACGAAAGAAAAAATAATTATTTTGGCAACACATAAAAAGTATTGGCAACATAAACAATGATGCATCTTTAGTAACGGTCAGTTTCAAAAGTAGAACTAATTTAGAATCGTGTCAGATGTAAACCTGATGCTAGTTATCAATTGCGCTTAAGTGACGCTTTATATACACGTTTGAACACATACAAGAATAATTTTAATTAAAAAATAACAACACAATTTGTACAAGTTTTATAATGGAAATATTATACATCGAAAATATATATGAATATGGTGCGCACACTATCAGTAGGGTGTGTTCGTATTTGCGCTATCTCACGTACGTGGGGATGCGGCCGCGGATGTTTATGAACGATGCCGGCACGCACCTCGCTGCACCGTGTATACGTTGCAATCTTTGTCGCTTGGTACTTTGTTGTGCTACTGAGTACCGAGACGAACGGACGAATGACGTGCGGCAGGTGTCGCTGGAGCCGATGTCGCCGGGCGGCGGCGGCGCCATCACGCTGATCGCGGCGCTGGACGAGCCGCGCCTGCCGAGCGTGGCGGGCGTGCACGTGGCCGTGCCGCGCGACTACCCGCGCCGCCCGCCGCTGCGCCTCAAGCCGCGCGACAAGTACGCGCCCGACAGCTTCCGCGCGCGCCTCGAGCGCGCCATGGACGCGCGCATAGCCCGGTCAGCTGCTCCTCATTACACTCCTACCTACCTACCTACCTACCTACCGACCGAATCGATGCAAAGCTTGTTTCAAGTTGTCCTTCCATTTACTGCGATGTCGTGCAACCGAGTGTCTCCCTTAGTCGACTTCTATAACATCTAACGAATAGGGGTAGCGACTGCATGGATTATTATAACTACATTTTTATTTATAAATATAAATTTTTCGATCCCCTAGAATCTTTTTTAAGCTGTGCAGTGGACAATATCTTTGTGAAACAAATGATCTCAGTATGTTAATTAAAAAAAAATAAAAGTGAATTGAATGGATTACTGTTGCACATTTCTGTAATATTAAAAAAATAAAAATAAATAACTGTTGAATGTATTATAACGTGGAAATAAATGTTGCAGGCTACCAAAAAGCTGCTCAGTGGGTCAGCTCCTGGATGCGTGGGAGATGAGCGTGAGGCAGGCTTGTGCGCCCAATCCCACTACCTACGGTTCAGTCCCAGCGCTGGGCTTGTAAATACCGACCGTCACTGTATGAAATCGAGCCATCTTATTGATGGAGTATTGTAGCATGTAATGTTTGAATATTTTTTGTGTTAGTAATCTGTTGTTTCTTCAAACTGGTTGTTTATTATGGCAAATAAGTAAACTTAGATATTAAACATGTATAGATGGAGTGTCGTACTACAAAACAATGAACAGACAGATTACACAGTGTATGCGTGACACGTACGTTTGACACGTCGTAACGACAACACAGCTGTAACACACACGACTGCCTCGTAGCGTAGCGGTAGCGAAAGCCACTGCTGTACTTGAGGTCTCGGGTTCGATTCCCGGGTCGGACCAAATGTTTGTATAATCCACAAATATTTGTTTCGGAGTTTGGGCGTTTTCTATGTATAATATATAAAATGTATATAAGTATTCTACATTCTATTATACAAGCTCTGCTTAATTTGAAACTAGATGGCGTTGTTAAATGTCCGAAATATTTATTATTATTATTATAAACACATCAGCAGCGAAAAGAAACTTAGTGACTGACAGTTGAACACTACTTTTATCTCTGTTATTATTTGACACTGTTCTATCTGGACATGTCAATAATCTAAGTGGAAATATTAATTATGTAGTATAACTCTATTTTCTTTTTATCCTAACTTTATATTCCAAAATATAAACGGGAATTATGACTATTCTATTATGTGCATGTAATATAATTGTGAAGAGTGTCAATACCTAAAATATAAAAAGAAATATAAGACCTGCAGTAACGATCACTGATGCAATCCAATAAAAATTAGTTTTCTAAATAAAAAATCTTGGGAGTCATTTTAATTTATATTCAGGACAATATACTTTCGAATACTCAACCTATATTGAAACTTGACATTTGTTTGGATCTCAGCCGAACCTCACACTAGGATCATGACCATTATCAACAACCTCTAACAGTCCACTGCTGGACATAGGCCTCTCCTTAGCAAAGAGATTTTGGCCTACTATACCACGCTGGCCGGTTGGTATAGAGTTTGTTTCAAGTTTTCAATGCAATTATGTTGTCTTGCATATTTTATGGCCTAAGTCACCTCTTATATCACTGCTAGAAATAATGGGGGTGGTGGCACTTGGTACTCTTAATCCGTCACCACACGGAGACACTAAGGATGGGTTGCCATATTTAATTAAAGTACAATATGATACAATAATAATAATAATATTTTTTCTATATAAGTATTCTATCAGTCAGTCTAGTTATCATAGCACAAACTCTGCTTAGTTTGAAACTAGATGGCGTTGTGTGTCAAATGTCCGAAATATTTATTTATTATTTATTTTAATATTATTTACAGTTCTTGAATCGTCGTGAGTCCCCCCCCCCCCTGTCATAAAACTTAAAGTTTCAAAGTTATTTATTCTTGTAGTTAGTAAGAGGCTATCTTGATATATATTTATTGTATATACTTTATAATTTTGTCGTGGGTGAGCCATGTTTTGGCACATATAGGCCAGGCTCGACCGACGTCATACCATGGTCTCTCGAAAAACCGATGACAAGCAGTATTTTCATTACTTTTCTCCCAGTGAGGTTACTGTGGTCCTAACCCCCTTGGTTCCATTGGAAGGGCGGCAACGCACTTTTGACTGATGAATTACAGGTGGCCATGAGCGGAGTGATCGCTTACCATCAGGTTAGTGTCTGTTGGCTTGCCAATATGTCATAATCGTTATCAGCCACTGCCCTACCTCCTTAGTAAGGCGGTGTGGCATGTACAAAAAAAATAAAGTTAAAACTAAAGCAATAATGTTGCCAATTAAAAATTCAATTTTTTACACGCATAGTTTGACTATTAGTAAATATATAATATGTTAATCGATTGTTTTTTGAACAGGTAGATATTTTTATTTACTGTTGTAACTATGTAAATAGTGTCGAATTTAATACAAGAGGTTTCCAAATATTTCAAAATATATCTTTTTAACTAAATATGTATGGTTTTACCAGTATTAGAAAGTTACGTTGGAGGCAAATTATCAATGTTTAGAGACCTGCCTTGCGCAAGACAGGTCGCTGGACCCTCGATTAAAGGTCCCGTGTATTTAACCAAAAGCAGTTGGGGTCGGCTTTAAGGACCGCGTTTTAAAAGGGGAATCGTGAAGTTCTGTAAAGGGACTTTTACGGCTCCAAGTACTCGCAACGACTGCTAAAGATTTCGCATGGCAACCGGGACCGAGAGAAAACCGTGTGTTTTTATTATATGAATATTTTTATTGTAATATATCGTTTGCAGAGGTGATATTTATCTGTGATAATTTTATATACACACCTAATTTTCATACAATAGTTCATAGAATGTTGAACAATGCAAGGCCTGTGTGCATAGCATGAAAAAAAATATAATTTTTAATTAAACAACTTCATAGACTTGTTCTTCTCTCCTCGTTTAACATTTTAATACATTCATTAAAAAAATTGTAAATGTCGTGTCAAATTCCATAGTGACTACCTTTATGACTATTGTCGGTTTGATTTCCAATAAGCTAAATTGTTTCTATAATTCATTCGTCCTTAAAAACCCAGTGATATTGTCCAAACAATCTCAACTTCAAGTTGTAAGCTTACCGTAATTGATTCTGCAATTATCCATGTTGCTAATTATAAATTTTACCTCAATTCTTCTAAAACTAAGCAACAATGAAGACATGTTTTATATACCAGGAGGCAACTTGTATCTTCTGGGTAATCCTAAAATTAAGTATTTTTAATTTTATAAGAAAATAAATGTGACCCAATAGTGTTAATTTGTAATTATAAAATAAATTGTTGTATAATTATTTTTTTGTTTTTTTTTTTAGTATTTTACGTTTAAATAATACTAGCTGACCCACCCAACTTCGTTTGCATCATCTGTTGGTATGTCATACAGCGTGAACGATTTTGTTCATCTTTACAAAAGCGAAAGTGAGCTGACCCTGAAGATACTCTCGAAAAGAATGACTTACCCCGTTTTTCCGACATTTTAATTGGTACTCCACTCCTATAAGTTGTAGTGTATTGTAATAACCTTCCTCGAAAAATAAGACAATTTTTCAAATCAAACCAGTAGTTCTTGAGATTAGCGTGTACACGTAAACAAACAAATTCTTCAGCTTTATAATATTAGGAGAAATTTCCAAAGAAATTATCAAAGAAGTAACTACTTCTTACGTGGATACATACATACATACACACACTTTTTTTTAAAGAACTCCCACTCCAGGAAAATTCTTGTGTCGCGGGGAACTTAACAAACATACTCGAAACGGGCACAAACAACACTTAAGATCTCATAAAGTGTTGTCTCGTGTGGAGGTTTGAACTCTCAACTCCTAGCATAGTAGAATGCGGCGAGGTGACCGCTTAAAATTGACATTTTCTATGAAACAAGTTAACATATTTTATTTCTATATGTTATCAATTAAACTAATCACTTATACAATCTATGCATCTTAACCAACACAGTGGCAGTTTATTTATGTTCTTGAAGAAATGAGCTGGACGAAAGGCAACAAATTCTTCAAAGATATTTTGTACTGGCTGTCGGGTAACATTACGTATCTGCGAGTATAGTCGAGTAAGTAATTTTTTCTATGTATTTTCTTTTCTGACAAGGGGGTTCAAGTGCCTCGCACCCCTCTCCTGGTGCCCTTGTTTTTGAACATAATATATTGTTTATCTGCTGTGTGTTTTGGGGATGACTAGTTGAGATCCGACAGGGACACAGTCCGACAGAAGTGTGATACCTGACAATGTAAGATAGTTCACTCCTGGAATAAGGACTCCTATTGGGATCAAAGCTATTATTGAGTATCTCTGAAACACACATTTGTATAAAAGCGAATCATCATCATTATCATCAGTTCGGTGCAGTCCACAGTTGGACTTTGGTCTCCCCAAGGCACGCGACAGAATCAGGTCTGCTACTTTAGTAGGTTGAAATGGCAACAGGCTGGTCACGTATGTCTCAGAACTGACAACTGCTGGAGTAAGCGCGTCCTGGAATGGAGACCACGACTCGGTACGCGTGATGTGGGACGCTCTCTGGGCAAATGACGAGACGACTTGCATAAGACTGACGTTATTAACTAGATGTACAAAACGAATATCCTTAATCAACAGCCTTTTACAGGCCACTACTGGACACAGGCCTCTCCTCTGCAAGGAGGTTTTGGCCTACTATACCACGCTGGCCAATCGGGTTGGAATAGGGTTTGTTTCAAGTTTTCCTTCTCTTTGTAATGATGTTGTCATGCATACTTTGTTCCCTTAGTCGCCTTTTACGACACCCACGGGATGAATAGGGGTAGTAACACTGTGTATACTTAACCCATCACCACATGGACAGAATATCCTTAATAAGAAACAAATCCAATTTTTTTTAGTACTTTACAGACTTTAAAACAGTACCTGTAGGTCTAGTGGTTATTGGCCCTGACTGTTAACTCGGAGGTCATGGGTTCGGTTCCCATTCAGGCAAAATATTTAGGTGATGAGTGCGATTATTCATGCTATGTTTGGGTGTAATTCAACTATAATATGTATGAATTTAGAAATGTTTAATACGTTTCACAGCAGTCCGGTCACCATAGCACAGGTTTTGCCTAATTCAGAATCAGACAGCCATTTGTGAGGTTGTATATATAAAAAAATACATTCAGTAGGTAAATTTTATTGTGTAGTGGTAGGGTTACAGAGAGAACTGGTAGAGCTGCGTGTTGGGGCGGTGCGGGGGCGCGGGGCGCGCGCAGCCCGCCTCCCGCCGCGTGGCGCCGCAGCACGACCAGTGGCGCGTGCCCGGCCAGCCCGCGTGGCCGTGGCCGCAACCTGCAAACACGCTTACGTTTAGGACATTTTATTATAAAGAGGCTGATAGATGACTTCTTTATTTTTCATATTTAAAAATTATTCAGTGGGTCTCTCTTGGGGTTTTTCTTGTAGACCCCTTTGGGAGGGGTCTCGGGGTGACTTTATCAGGTATACGGCCTGTCGAAGTGGTCCTGCGCCGCCTGCTACTACAGGCAGCTCACTTGGTTGGGCCTTTGAGGCTGTTGGTATATCCGGATGTCAGTCCGGTGGGAAGCGGCGTCTTTAACGAGGTCAGCTTTTACGGATGGGTTCCATAAAGCGACCAGCATGCTAGCTGCGCCCGGATCTCGTTCTGTCCTCCCTCCTGTACTGAGATCGAGCTCCAGGAGGTGAGGACCCCAATGAGTGCCCGTCAGCCAGCACCAGGCAAGGTATTAGGGATAGTCCGGTGGAGATTGCTACGGAGACGAAGTCTATCGGTGGTCGGGTTCTGTACCTATTACTGAAGTAATTATAAAACGATACTTCAGAAGCTGGTGTTTCCAAAAATCTATGTGATAATGAATTAGGAACATGGAGTATTATCACCCCTATTCGTCTTACGGTTATCGTAGGAGGCGACTAAGGGTCAGCGCTGACCGAAGGCGAAGAGCAATTTAAAAGTAGCAAAATCCACTGAGGGGGGCGCAGTCGTCGACGCGCCACTCCGAAAGCCCGTCCGTCACGTTGCTCTCTCTTTGAGACGCTCGCCGTCATTTTATGTCGTTGCATCAAATGCAATTGTATTCTGAAGCGCTTGAGGTTGAATTTGAATTATTACTGAATTAGTTTCTTCACCGCCATTTCGTCCGTCGGCGCTGACCTTAAGGGATCAAACTGCGCAGGACAGCTTCATTGCAAAGAGAAGTGAATTTGAAACAAAACTCTTTGCCAGCCCGTCTGGTGGGAATAGTAGGACAAAACCACCTTTCTAACGAGAGAACTATGTCTGGGAGTGGACTGTTAAGTGCTATTAATGTGTGATGTGGTGTGATTTACTAGTGTTTTCAAAATTAATCCAACCTTTTTCGGTTATTGTACAAACAATAATAAAAATCCATAATCACTGCCACTGAAAGAAATTCTATATAGCATAGTGTTTATTTAACCTTTGTATCCGTGGGGCATTTGCGCTCCACAGCCGCAAGTCGCTTCCCTCTTGCCCCCCGAGGAACAGAATGTACAGCAGTGGTACACGCCCCAGTGGGAAGCGCCCGCACGCGCATAGCACGTAAACGGACTACCCTGGAAGTGTAATCATTCAGTTAAAAAGATGTAAAATTCAAACGAAGGTTCATATTGAGAATGTTGTGTTGTGTTAATGTAGAATATTGTCTACAATACGTCAAAATCTATACTAATATTACAAGACTGAAGAGTTTATTTGTTTGTTTGAACGCGCTAATCTCAGGAACCACTGAAGAAGACTACATATCGGATCACAATCCCCGCTGAGAGAGATTAGTTTGTCTGTCCAGACAATTTCTTATTGGAGAAATATTTTACGCTTCTCATTAAAACAAGCTATGCATTATACTTACCTAAAAGCAAATATTGTTTTAAACTTCTTATATTCTTTAAAATAAATAAATATTTCGGATATTTGACACACAACGTCATCTAGTTTCAAACTAAGCAGAGCTTGTGCTATGACAACTAGACTGACTGATAGAATACTTATATACATTTTTTTGTAAATACGTACATATTGTACATAGAAAACACCCAAATAAATAAATATATAACCTCACACACCTCACACACGGCTGTCTGTTTCCAAATCAAGCAGAACTTGTGCTATGGTAACCAGACTGTTGATAAACATACTTAAATATTTCTGAATACATACATATTATAGAAAAAATACTAAGACAGACAGAGAAACAATCGTGCTCATCACACAAACATTTGTTCTGTGTGGGTATCGAACCTACGAGCTCCAGTTTAGCAGTCAGGTTTACTAACCACTAGATCAACAGGCGGTAGTCGTAAAATTTTTGTTTTTAATTAGATTTTGGATAAATGATAAATAATTTTACTGTGAACTCATAAAAAACTCAGTTTTGATCAATTCTATGCTCCTAAGGGTTTATTAAAGAGTTTTTATAAAAGGAAAATCTCTTACACAGGAAAAAAATTCAAGATAACTTCCAAATACTTCTTGAGATAAGAGCACTGATCAGAGTAAAATACTTAAATTTCTAAGCAATGTCTAGACCCCATTTGAGAATCTTCATGTTGGTACAGTAGATGGTCAACAAAACATACTTTTATCGGTTTGTTATTAATAGGCACAGCCAACAGGTAGGCGCCAGGAGATCTCGGAGTGATAGCCAAGGTGTAAGTTCCGTCTGGTCTTGAAGTGACGCGAGCAGAGTTCGGGCGAGCGCTCGAGTCGCGACGACGGAAGTAACCAGCCACCTAAATATTAAAAAAACACTTTAATAGTTCTTACTACCTGTAAGTTATTTTAGTTTTTGTAGTATATTTACTATCCAAATTACTGTAATGCAATCTATATATATATAATTCTACTGTACGGTACGTGTCACTAACTTCTCCTAATATAAGCGGCGGACCGATTTGAATGAATTTTTTTGTAAGCGATACGAAGTTTTATTCATTAAATACCTTGTTTTCGTTATTACAACACTAAACGTTTGTGAAACGAATATCCGATGTTTCGATAAACAAGATAACAGACATTACAAGACTGTTAGGCTTAAAGTTTAAAATAATAGCAGTTTCTTACAGATCAGAAAAAAAAACATTTAAAATTACATTACAAAAAAATATTAGACTATCAAAGTAAGTTAAAATCAACTTCACCTGTTCATCACCACACCATATCTTTTCTCCATTATTGTCACGTAGTTCCAGTGTCACTTCGTGTTCAACGTCAACTCGAAGGTCTTGTAGACCTGCATATTGGTAAAATAAAATGAGTTTCTACTTTGGAATTAACTACAAACACTACAAACTACACACAACTGTCAAAACGACAATTTTGTATGAAAAATGTACTAAATACAAAATTGTGACGTCAGTGTTTTAGACCACTCAATTGAACAATATATTTCACTGTATTTGATTTAAATTCGTAATACCCTATATATTTATATGTGAAGCCAAAACTTTGGACTCTTTTATACGAAAATTGCTCGGGCGGAAGAGTCTGAAATTTGGTACACTTATAGTTTATATGTAGGAGAAGTGCAGAACGCTAATATTTTTCAATAATAATGCTTGTAAAGTACATTACATCAATAAATAAAATATTACACGCACTACCATGCATTTGACACACACAAACAAGTATTTGTTACACGCATACACACTCTGTGGTCAAATTGTTTCTTTTGTTTATCATTTTGTCTATAGATATGACATAGAGTACTGACATAGACATAGATTACTGTTTTACATATTTACCGTGGTATTACTGAATGTCGAACAGAAAAGTTTTATTTGCCCCATTTAATATAAAAAATACCGCGTAAAATACCGTTCCCTTTAATGTATATAATGTAAGTTGTGTTTAATTATGGTCGAATTCCGACCAGTAGGCGACCACTAGTTACAATAAAAAGCTATGTTACCTGTATTTTTGGAGATGTTTTGTGATATTTATTGTAATGCAGTTGACATTACCTAATAGCTTGCAACCATTGACGAAAACGCCCTATGCCTTCTCAAGTGCTCAAATTACGCGTAAGTGGTCCCGTCCCGTGGTCATTAAGAATTGATAAGTGCCTTAGCTTATTATAAAAGAGCTTTTTATTAAGTTTGTATTCGGACAGTAACTTCCAACATTTGACTTGCAAGCATTTTTTTTTATTTAAAGCGATTTTACTCTATCTGGTGGAAGGTATAAATAGAATCTAAGAGTTGTAGTCACCATACTCATTGCGAATGCAGACGATGCAGTATCGTAACCCACACTATGGCGGCGTAGTGAGGTGTTTTTCACGCCCCGCTTCAGGACGTAAAAAACATGACGATCATCGCGATGGTTTAAGGCTCACACTCTTACCATAATAACTGTCTCCACTGCATCAATTGCTCCGCAATAATAAACTTTGAACACAGATGGATATATCAGACACTCATTCCCGTAAATCAACACGATAATTATCCCATTTATAAAAACTTATCCAGTAACTTTAGCTAGTGAATAGAATGAAACGGTTACGGTAAAAGAAAAACCATTTTCTCGTGAATCTGTTTCTAATTCTACCTAAAAAGTAATACATCAATTTCTAAACAAATGCTAATAAAAAAAATATCTTTTATTAAGAATACTAAGAAATTAATAGAGAGTTTAGAAACGTAGGTTACTATAACTGCAAAATAATGCTGAATACCTAAAATTATGATTAGTAAAGTATGTAAATAATTCACAGGTATGCAACAAAAAAGCTGTCTGGATGTTTTCAACTGATTTGTATGTATTTAAGTGTTCTGAATAAAAAAAAAATACTCAAAAAATTCCAGGACGTCAGGTTATCTAGCAAAACCAAAAGTTTTATTATAGAAAAGGGCTCTTTAGGCTAGTTTGAAGTTATAAATAAATGGTTACAATTTTATTTTGATTTCCAAATTCCCTTGCAAATCACTGGACCAAAAAGTGTTGGCCAGTAAGGGAGCTTAAGGTTGGCGAAAAGAACGTCCTGCATGAAACTTTGGTACCTCGTCATAAAGTTCTTCTACCACCTCTTCACATAAAGCTGGGATTGACGAAGCAATTTGTAAAGTCACTTCCAAGAGATGGAAATTGCTTCAAATACTTAGTATCAAAGTTTTCAAGTCTATTGAAGGCCAAGTTGAAGGAAGGTGTTTTCGTTGGACCAGATATTCGACGACTTGTTGCTGATCTACAGTTCATCACAACCATGACGGATCCTCAAAGGGAAGGGTGGATTGCCTTTAAAGAGGTTATAGAAAAAAATTTAGGCAATAACTAAGACCCCCAAAGACTACAAACAAATTGTCAAAAGAATGTTAAAAGCATTTCAAGCTTTAGGTTGCTTAATGAGTCTAAAAGTACATTTCCTTCATTCCCACCTTGACTACTTTCCAGATAATTTAGGAGATGTGAATGAAGAGCAAGGTGAACGATTTCATCAGGATATTAAAGAGATGGAGAAAAGATACCAGGGAAGATGGAACGTCTCAATGATGGCCGACTACTGTTGGACACTTCAAAGAGACATTCCTGATACTTTGCACAAGCGTAAATGTACAAAAAGAAATCTCACTGGAAAAAAGAAATGTGTTTAGTGATTACTTATTGCTGTATTTTGGATGAATAAATAAGTTTTGTGTACGCAACTAAAAATATTCAAAAAAAATAGGCTATTATCTTTTATTTTACGATGAGGACTTGTTTAACATAGATACCTACATTGTCAGAAAACGTGACGTTCTACAACAAAATAAAAGTCATTTTCGGATTCAGCACACTCAAAAACATAAGAATTACGCAGGAAAATCTAAACAGCTCTCATTTTTTTTTTTATTTTGCAGACTTGTGTTATTTTACGAATTGCGTCTAGGATCATACGTTCTAAATCCACAAACCACCATTTTAAAAAGCACGTTAACCTGCAGAATATGTCACTTACCTTCTGTGTTCAATACACACATCTCATGGTCAGTAGTTTGAGCAACTAGTCTGCCAAATATCGTTGGGTCATGTGTAGAAGGAGCCCGAGGCGCAAACCGTAGCTCAAGCTGAGGGGCTTCAGTCAGCGGCTCCAGTTCTGTCACTCGTTCCAGGCGACGGAGTACCGTTCCGCTTAGCATCAGAAGTTCGTCTTCTTTCCCTTCTGATAGAATCTGGAGAGGAAATATTGATTTAATTGGCAATTTCATGTTAGTGGACGTAAATACGGAACTTGGAATGTTTAGATATATTGAACAATTTATTAATATTATAAAGTTATCTTGTCTAGAAATACCAGTAAGTATATCTATAAATACTAGTGTGTCCACAATTTGAAACGTAATTTCCAAAACGGAATTTCTTAGTGGACTTACAACATAAAGAGCACCAACTGATAAAATGTCAAATTTACCGCCCCTTGCAGATTAACCTCTATATTGATGAGTTACTCAGTCTGTCAGGGTCAGTGATTTTATAAGCGTAGTCATTGACTGCACGGATGACGTAGTGTAGTGTAATTTAAGCGTCAACCTCGCCGCTTCCCAATGCGCTAAGTGTTTTGGGTTCGATCCCTGCATGGGACACCACTTTGCGTGATCCACAAATTGTTGTTTTGAAGCTGTTTCTTGGGTCCGTTGCCGAAACACTGAATACGTTCTCAGTGCGGGAGTAGTGCTTTAATAAAAGAGATATGATGAGAAGTCAGGATCACCTCCTCAGCGAAATGCACGGCGTCCCCCGCGTGTCTCGCGGCGTCTCCCAGCGCGCGAGTTCCGCGCTCGAGTCTTGCGCGTTGCAGGTCGCGCGCACGCGCCGCAGTGCCGCACAGCGCGCGCGTGTGCGCCTCCACCGCGCGCCGGTACTGCGCGCCCCACGACCGCACCGAGCTCTCCACCACCGCCGCTTGGCACTGCCAGAGACACCACTTATAAGCTATCACTGTACTTAGTACCGTCTAGATAGATAAATAGTGTTTTATTTATGCACCAGGGTTTAAGAAACATAAAGCATAAAACGTACAACAAATAATATAATACACTAAGGACAGCCTTATCGATTGCAGCAAAATCTCTATCTATCTAGCTGAAGAGTTAAAAACTATTTTGCTAGTCAGGTATCTGTACAGCAAAATAATGTCATAGATAAACGAAAGCAAGGTAAATCTTCGAAGAATGGTAATTGGACAAATTATTCTCCACTGTATTTCCAGGGTCTCTGCAGTTGCGAAGAGATGTCGCCTCTATGGCAGTCCTCTATCACCTTTATCATGGAGAGTGTTCTGACGAGCTCTTCCAACTGATCCCATCTTCTCCGTTCCTCTACAGGACAACTCGTGCTGGCCTTGGAAGTCACTGTTTCAGAATGGTAGACATACACTACCGAACTAAACGGTTCGGCTCTTCCTTCCTGTGTAAATCAGTTAAAACCTGGCATTCATTACCAGCGCACGTGTTGCCTGCCCACTACGATCCCGGGTCCTTTAAGCGGGGCGTGAAAAGGCATCTCAGTAGGCCGCCATAGCGTAGGTCGCCATATTACACTGTCGTCATTCGCAGTAAGTATGGCGACTACCGCTCTTGGATTCTATTTATGCTTTCCATCAGGCAGAATAGAGTCACTTTGGTAGGTAGAAAATAAAAAAAAATATGATTAATAAAATTAATTCATTGTAACTCAATTATTTTAAGTATAGATATTTAAGGTTTAATAGACAACGCAAAAGTTAACTAATTTTGATCTATAATGAAAGCATTGCATGTAGGACTAACAGAACTAACGAAATAAATATGTCACTAGTGAAATCTAGTTCAATAATACTAATTTCACCAAATCTGCTAATCTACAGCAATCTACAGAGAAACATCTGAAAGAGAGAAAAAAAAAATTTTTACAAGACATAAAAATATTGGCAACATAAACAATGATGCATCTTTAGTAACGGTCAGTTTCAAAAATAGAACTAATTCAGAATCGTGTCAGATGTAAACCTGATGCTAGTTATCAATTAGGCTTAAGTGACGCTTTATAAACGCGTCCAAACATATACAAGAATAATTTTAATTAAAAAATAACAACACAATATGTACAAGTTTTATAATGGAAATATTATACATCGAAAATATATGTGAATATGGTGCGCACTCTATCAGTAGGGTGTGTTTGTACTGGCACTATCTCACGCACGTGGGGATGCGCACCCGGATGTTAATGGACAATACCGGCACGCACCTCGCTGCACTATGTATACGTTGCAATCTTTGTCGCTTGGTACTTTGTTGTGCTACTGAGTACCGAGACGAATGGACGAATGACGTGCGGCAGGTGTCGCTGGAGCCGATGTCGCCGGGCGGCGGCGGCGCCATCACGCTGATCGCGGCGCTGGACGAGCCGCGCCTGCCGAGCGTGGCGGGCGTGCACGTGGCCGTGCCGCGCGACTACCCGCGCCGCCCGCCGCTGCGCCTCAAGCCGCGCGACAAGTACGCGCCCGACAGCTTCCGCGCGCGCCTCGAGCGCGCCATGGACGCGCGCATAGCCCGGTCAGCTGCTCCTCATTACACTCCTACCTACCTACCTACCTACCTACCGACCGAATCGATGCAAAGCTTGTTTCAAGTTGTCCTTCCATTTACTGCGATGTCGTGCAACCGAGTGTCTCCCTTAGTCGACTTCTATAACATCTAACGAATAGGGGTAGCGACTGCATGGATTATTATAACTACATTTTTATTTATAAATATAAATTTTTCGATCCCCTAGAATCTTTTTTAAGCTGTGCAGTGGACAATATCTTTGTGCAACAAATGATCTCAGTATGTTAATTAAAAAAAATAAAAATAAAAATGAATTGAATGGATTACTGTTGCACATTTCTGTAATATTAAAAAAATAAAAATAAATAACTGTTGAATGTACTATAATGTGTAAATAAATGTTGCAGGCTACCAAAAAGCTGCTCAGTGGGTCAGCTCCTGGATGCGTGGGAGATGAGCGTGAGGCAGGCTTGTGCGCCCAATCCCACTACGTACGGTTCAGTCCCAGCGCTGGGCTTGTAAATACCGACCGTCACTGTATGAAATCGAGCCATCATATGGAGTATTGTAGCATGTAATGTTTGAATATTTTTTGTGTTAGTAATCTGTTGTTTCTTCAAACTGGTTGTTTATTATGGCAAATAAGTAAACTTAGATATTAAACATGTATAGATGGAGTATCGTACTACAAAACAATGAACAGACAGATTCATTACACAGTGTGTGCGTGACACGTTCGTTTGACACGTCGTAACGACAACACATCTGTAACACACACGACTGCCTCGTAGCGTAGCGGTAGCGAAAGCCACTGCTGTACTTGAGGTCTCGGGTTCGATTCCCGGGTCGGACCAAATGTTTGTATAATCCACAAATATTTGTTTCGCAGTTTGGGCGTTTTCTATGTATAATATATAAAATGTATATAAGTATTCTACATTCTATTATACAAGCTCTGCTTAGTTTGAAACTAGATGGCGTTGTTAAATGTCCGAAATATTTATTATTATTATTATAAACACATCAGCAGCGAAAATAAACTTAGTGACTGACAGTTGAACACTACTTTTATCTCTGTTATTATTTGACACTGTTCTATCTGGACATGTCAATAATCTAAGTGGAAATATTAATTATGTAGTATAACTCTATTTTCTTTTTATCCTAACTTTATATTCCAAAATATAAACGGGAATTATGACTATTCTATTATGTGCATGTAATATAATTGTGAAGAGTGTCAGTATCTAAAATATAAAAAGACCTGCAGTAACGATCACTGATGCAATCCAATAAAAATTAGTTTTCTAAATAAAAAATCTTGGGAGTCATTTTAATTTATATTCAGGACAATATACTTTCGAATACTCAACCTATATTGAAACTTGACATTTGTTTGGATCTCAGCCGAACCTCACACTAGGATCATGACCATTATCAACAGCTTTTAAGACCGGAGGCCTATTGATGCAGGGGTGACAGTTATCGTTGTAACTCTATAAGTCTTACACTGTCACAATGACTGTTATGCCTTTTACGTCCCCAAGTGGGGTGTGAAAAAGCATCTCACTAGGCCACCATAGTGTGGATCACCATACTGCATTGTCTGATTGCATCATTTGCAATGAGTATGGTGACCACGACTCTTGGATTCTGTTCATGCTTTCCATCAGGCAGAGTAGACACACTTTGGCAGGCTCTTAATATATATATATATATATAAAAAAAGCCTCTAACAGTCCACTACTGGACGTAGCAGACATAGCCTCTCCGTTGCAAAGAGATTTTGGCCTACTATACCACGCTGGCCGGTTGGTATAGAGTTTGTTTTAAGTTTTCAATGCAATTATGTTGTCTTGCATATTTTATGGCCTAAGTCACCTCTTATATCACTGCTAGAAATAATGGGAGTGGTGACACTTGGTACTCTTAATCCGTCACCACACGGAGACACTTAGGATGGGTTCCCATATTTAATTAAAGTACAATATGATACAATAATAATAATAATATTTTTTCTATGTAGTATTCTATCAGTCAGTCTAGTTATTATAGCACAAGCTCTACTTAGTTAGAAACTAGATGACGTTGTGTGTCAAATGTGCGAAATATTTAATTATTATTTATTTATTTTAATATTCTTTACAGTTATTGATTCGTCTGAGTCCCCCTCTGTCATAAAACTTAAAGTTTCAAAGTTATTTATTCTTGTAGTTAGTAAAAGGCTATCTTGATATGTTTATTGTTTATACTTTATAATTTTGTCGTGGTTGAGCCATGTTTTGGCACATATAGGCCAGGCTCGACCGACGTCATACCATGGTCTCTCGAAAAACCGATGACAAGCAGTATTTTCATTACTTTTCTCCCAGTGAGGTTACTGGGCTCCTAATCCCCTTGGTTCCGTTGGAAGGGCGGCAACACACTTTTGACTGATGAATTACAGGTGGTCATGAGCGGCGGTGGTCGCTTACCATCAGGTTACTGTCTGTTCGCTTGCCAATATGTCATAATCGTTATCAGCCACTGCCCTACCTCCTTAGTAAGGCGGTGTGGCATGTACAAAAAAAATACAGTTAAAACTAAAGCAATAATGTTGCCAATTAAAAATTCAATTTTTTACACGCATAGTTTGACTATTAGTAAATATATAATATGTTAATCGATTGTTTTTTGAACAGGTAGATATTTTTATTTACTGTTGTAACTATGTAAATAGTGTCGAATTTAATACAAGAGGTTTCCAAATATTTCAAAATATATCTTTTTAACTAAATATGTATGGTTTTACCAGTATTAGAAAGTTACGTTGGAGGCAAATTATCAATGTTTAGAGACCTGCCTTGCACAAGACAGGTCGCTGGACCCTCGATTAAAGGTCCCGTGTATTTAACCAAAAGCGGTTGGGGTCGGCTTTAAGGACCGCGTTTTAAAAGGGGAATCGTGAAGTTCTGTAAAAGGACTTGTACGGCTCCAAGTACTCGCAACGACTGCTAAAGATTTCGCATGGCAACCGGGACCGAGAGAAAACCGTGTGTTTTTATTATATGAATATTTTTATTGTAATATATCGTTTGCAGAGGTGATATTTATCTGTGATAATTTTATATACACACCTAATTTTCATGCAATAGTTCATAGAATGTTGAACAATGCAAGGTCTGTGTGCATAGCATGAAAAAAATATATAATTTTTAATTAAACAACTTCATAGATTTGTTCTTCTCTCCTCGTTTAACATTTCAATACATTAAAAAAAAAATTGTAAATGTCGTGTCAAATTCCATAGCGTCTACCTTTATGACTATTGTCGGTTTGATTTCCAATAAGCCAGATTGTTTTCATAATTTGTTCGTTCTTAAAAACCCAGTGATATTGTCCAAACAATCTCAACTCCAAGTTGTAAGCTTACCGTAATTGATTCTGTAATTATCCATGTTGCTAATTATACATTTTACCTCAATTCTTCTAAAACTAAGCAACAATGAAGAAGTGTTTTACATACCAGGAGGCTACTTGTATCTTCTGGGTAATCCTATAATTAAGTATTTTTAATTTTATAAGAAAATAAATGTGACCCAATAGTGTTAATTTTTAATTATAAAATAAATTGTTGTATAATTATAATTTTGTTTTTTTTTAGTATTTTACGTTTAAATAATACTATCTGACACGCCCAACTTCGCCTGCATCATCTGTTGGTATGTCATACAGCGTGAACGATTTTGTTCATCTTTACAAAAGCGAAAGTGAGCTTACCTTAAAAGATACTCTCGAAAAGAATGACTTACCCCGTTTTTCCGATATTTTAATTGGTACTCCACTCCTATAAGTCGTAGTGTATTGTAATAACCTTCCTCGAAAAATAAGACAATTTTTCAAATCAGACCAGTAGTTCTTGAGATTAGCGTGTACACGTAAACAAACAAATTCTTCAGCTTTATAATATTAGGATAAATTTCCAAAGAAATTATCAAAGAAGTAACTACTTCTTACGTGGATACATACATACATACACACACTTTTTTTTAAAGAACTCTCACTCCAGGAAAATTCTTGTGTCGCGGGGAACTTAACAAACATACTCGAAACGGGCACAAACAACACTTAAGATCTCATAAAGTGTTGTCTCGTGTGGAGGTTTGAACTCTCAACTCCTAGCATAGTAGAATGCGGCGAGGTGACCGCTTAAAATTGACATTTTCTATGAAACAAGTTAACATATTTTATTTCTATATGTTATCAATTAAACTAATCACTTATACAATCTATGCATCTTAACCAACACAGTGGCAGTTTATTTATGCTCTTGAAGAAATGAGCTGGACGAAAGGCAACAAATTCTTCAAAGATATTTTGTACTGGCTGTCGGGTAACATTACGTATCTGCGAGTATAGTCGAGTAAGTAATTTTTTCTATGTATTTTCTTTTCTGACAAGGGGGTTCAAGTGCCTCCCATCCCTCTCCTGGTGCCCTTGTTTTTGTATATAATAAATATATTGTTTGTCTGCTGTGTCTTTTGGGGATGACTAGTTGAGATCCGACAGGGACACAGTCCGACAGAAGTGTGATACCTGACAACGTAAGATAGTTCACTCCTGGAATAAGGACTCCTATTGGGATCAAAGCTATTATTGAGTATCTCTGAAACACACATTTGTATAAAAGCGAATCATCATCATTATCATCAGTTCGGTGCAGTCCACAGTTGGACTTTGGTCTCCCCAAGGCACGCCACAGAATCAGGTCTGCTACTTTAGTAGGTTAAAATGGCAACAGGCTGGTCACGTATGTCTCAGAACTGACAACTGCTGGAGTAAGCGCGTCCTGGAATGGAGACCACGACTCGGTACGCGTGATGTGGGACGCCCTCTGGGCAAATGACGAGACGACTTGCATAAGACTGACATTATTAACTGGATGTACAAAACGAATATCCTTAATCAACAGCCTTTTACAGGCCACTACTGGACACAGGCCTCTCCTCTGCAAGGAGGTTTTGGCCTACTATACCACGCTGGCCAATCGGGTTGGAATAGGGTTTGTTTCAAGTTTTCCTTCTCTTTGTAATGATGTTGCCTTGCATATTTTGTTCCCTTAGTCGCCTTTTACGACACCCACGGGATGAATAGGGGTGGTAACACTATGTATTCTTAACCCGTCACCACATGGACAGAATATCCTTAATAAGAAACAAATCCAATTTTTTTTAGTACTATACAGACATTAAAACAATACCTGTAGGTCTAGTGGTTAGTGGCCCTGAATGTTAAATCGGAGGTCGTGGGTGCAGTTTCCATTCAGGTAAAATATTTAGGTGATGAGTGCGATTATTTATGCTATGTCTGGGTGTAATTCATCTATAATATGTATGTATTTAGAAATGTTTAATACATTTTAGAGCAGTTTGGTCACCATAGCACAGGTTTTGCCTAATTCGGAATCAGACAGCCATTTGTGAGGTTGTATATATAAAAAAATACATTCAGTAGGTAGATTTTATTGTGTAGTGGTAGGGTTACAGAGAGAACTGGTAGAGCTGCGTGTTGGGGCGGTGCGGGGGCGCGGGGCGCGCGCAGCCCGCCTCCCGCCGCGTTGCGCCGCAGCACGACCAGTGGCGCGTGCCCGGCCAGCCCGCGTGGCCGTGACCGCAACCTGCAAACACGCTTACGTTTAGGACATTTTATTATAAAGAGGCTGATAGATGACTTCTTTATTTTTTATATTTAAAAAGAAGTCAGTGAGTCTCTCTTGGGGTTCTTCTCGTAGACCCCTTTGGGGGGGGTCTCGGGGTGACTTTATCAGGTATACGGCCTGTCGAAGTGGTCCTGCGCCGCCTGCTACTACAGGCAGCTCACTTGGTTGGGCCTTTGAGCCTGTTGGTATATCCGGATGTCAGTCCGGTGGGAAGCGGCGTCTTTAACGAGGTCAGCTTTTACGGATGGGTTCCATAAAGCGACCAGCATGCTAGCTGCGCCCGGATCTCGTTCTGTCCTCCCTCCTGTACTGAGATCGAGCTCCAGTAGGTGGGTGGTGGGTCCCCAATGAGTGCCCGTCAGCCAGCACCAGGCAAGGTGTTAGGGATAGTCCGGTGGAGATTGCTACGGAGACGAAGTCTATCGGTGGTCGGGTTCTGTACCTATTACTGAAGTAATTATAAAACGATACTTCAGAAGCTGGTGTTTCCAAAAATCTATGTGATAATGAATTAGGAACATGGAGTATTATCACCCCTATTTGTATTACGATTATCGTAGGAGGCGACTAAGGGTCAGCGCTGACGGACGGCGAAGAGCAATTAGAAAAGTAGCAAAATCCTGTGAGGGGGGCGCAGTCGTCGACGCGCCACTCCGAAAGCCCGTCCGTCACGTTGCTCTCTCTTTGAGACGCTCGCCGTCATTTTATGTCGTTGCATCAAATGCAATTGTATTCTGAAGCGCTTGAGGTTGAATTTGAATTATTACTGAATTAGTTTCTTCACCGCCATTTCGTCCGTCGGCGCTGACCTTAAGGGATCAAACTGCGCAGGACAGCTTCATTGCAAAGAGAAGTGAATTTGAAACAAAACTCTTTGCCAGCCCGTCTGGTGGGAATAGTAGGACAAAACCACCTTTCTAACGAGAGAACTATGTCCAGGAGTGGACTGTTAAGGGCTATTAATGTGTGATGTGGTGTGATTTACTAGTATTTTCAAAATTAATCCAACCTTTTTAGGTAATTGTACAAACAGAATAATAAAAATCCATAATCACTGCCACTGAAAGAAATTCTATATAGTATAGTGTTTAACCTTTGTATCCGTGGGGCATTTGCGCTCCACAGCCGCAAGTCGCTTCCCTCTTGCCCCCCGAGGAACAGAATGTACAGCAGTGGTACACGCCCCAGTGGGAAGCGCCCGCACGCGCATAGCACGTAAACGGACTACCCTGGAAGCATAACCATTCAGTTAAAAAAATGTAAAATTCAGACGAAGGTTCATATTGAGAATGTTGTCTAGTATACGTCAAAATCTACAGTAATGTTACAAAACTGAAGAGTTTGTTTGTTTGTTTGAATGCACTAATCTCAAGAACTAAATCCAATTTGAAAATTCCTTTAGTGATAGATAGCCAATTTATCGAAGAAGACTACGTATCGGACCACAATACTCGCTAAGAGCGATTGGTTTGTCTGTCCAGAGAATTTCTTATTGGAGAAACCTTTTACGCTTCTCATTAAAACAAGCTATGCATTATACCTACTTAAAAGCAAATATTGTTTTAAACTTCTTATATTCTTTAAAATAAATATTTCGGATATTTGACACACAACGTCATCTAGTTTCAAACTAAGCAGAGCTTGTGCTATGACAACTAGATTGACTGATAGAATACTTATATACTTTTTTTGTAAATACGTACATATTATACATAGAAAACACCCAAATAAATAAATATATAACCTCACACACCCGACACACGGCTGTCTGTTTCCAAATCAAGCAGAACTTGTGCTATGGTAACCAGACTGTTGATAAACATACTTAAATATTTCTGAATACATACATATTATAGAAAAAATACTAAGACAGACAGAGAAACAATCGTGCTCATCACACAAACATTTGTTCTGTGTGGGTATCGAACCTACGAGCTCCAGTTTAGCAGTCAGGGTTACTAACCACTAGATCAACAGGCGGTAGTCGTAAAATTTTTGTTTTTAATTAGATTTTGGATAAATGATAAATAATTTTACTGTGAACTCATAAAAAACTCAGTTTTGTTCAATTCTATACCCCTAAGGGTTTATAAAAGAAAAAAATCTTAAATGGGAAAAAAGAACATTTTACAGATAACATCCAAATATTTCTTGAGATAAGAGCACTGATCAGAGAAAAATACTTAAATTTCTAAGCTATGTCTAGACCCCATTTGAGGATCTTCAAGTTGGTACAGCAGATGGTCAACAAAACATACTTTTATCGGTTTGTTATTAATAGTCACAGCCAACAGGTAGGCGCCAGGAGATCTCGGAGTGATAGCCAAGGTGTAGGTGCCGTCTGGTCTTGAAGTGACGCGAGCCGAGTTCGGGCGAGCGCTCGAGTCGCGACGACGGAAGTAACCAGCCACCTAAATATTAAAAACACACTTTAGTAGTTTTTATTACCTATAAGTTATTTTAGTTTTTGTAGTATATTTACTATCCAAATTAGTATAATGCAATCTTTATATATATAATTCTACTGTACGGTACGTGTGCATGTCACTGAACTCCTCCTAAGCGGTGGACCGATTTGAATGAATTTTTTTGTAAGCGATACGAAGTTTTATTCATTAAACACCTTGTTTTCGTTATTACAACACTAAACGTTTGTGAAACGAATATCCGATGTTTCGATAAACAAGATAACAGACATTACAAGACTGTTAGACTAAAAGTTTAAAATAATAGCAGTTTCTTACAGCTCCCAAAAAAAACATTTAAAATTGCATTACAAAAAAAAATATTAGACTACCAAAGATAGTAAAAATCAACTTCAGCTGTTCATCACCACACCATATCTTTTCTCCATTATTGTCACGTAGTTCCAGTGTCACTTCGTGTTCAACGTCAACTCGAAGGTCTTGCAGACCTGCATAAAAATAAATTGAGTTTCAACTAGGAACTAAAGTACAAACATCCTACCTAATAGGCTAGATGACACCTTAGTCAAATTAGTTTCTTTCTTGTCTTGTCATCTGTCAAAGCAACAATTTTATATGAAAAATGTACTAAATACCAAATTGTGACGTCACTGTTTTAGACTACTCAATTGAACAATATATTTCACTGTATATTTGATTTAAATTCGTATTAATAATAAAAAGCTAAGTTACCTATATTTTTCGAGATGTTTTGTGATATATGTTGTAATGCAGTTGACATTGGTATTTATTTACTATGCATTCATCTATCCCATTACCTAATATGCGCCTTCTAAAGCGCTTAAATTACACGTAAATTTGACCCCCGTGGTCATTAAGACTTGATAAGCTCCTTAGCTTATTATAAAAGGGCTTTTTATGATGTTTATATTCGAACAGTAACTTTCAACATTTGACTTATAAGCATTTTTATTTCTATTTAAAGAGCCTGCCAAAGTGACTTACTCTGCCTGATGGAAGGTATAAATAGAATCTAAGAGTTGTAGTCACCATACTCATTGTGAATGCAGACGATGCAGTATCGTAACCCACACTATGGCGGCGTAGTGAGATGTTTTTTCACGCCCCGCTTGAGGACGTAAAAAACATGACGATCATCGCGATGGTTTAAGGCTCACACTCTTACCATAATAACTGTCTCCACTGCATCAATTGCCCCGTAATAATAAACTTTGAACACGGATGGATATGTCACACACTAATTCACGTAAGTCAACACGATAATTATCCCACTTACAATACCTTATCCAGTAACTTTAGCTAGTGAATAGAATGGAACGGTAACGGTAAAAGAAAAACCATTTTCTCGTGAATAATTCGACCTAAAAAGTGATACTTCAATTTGTAAAAAAATGCTTATAAAAAAAAACAACTTTTGTTAAGAATACTAAAAAATCAATGGAGAGTTTAGACACGTAGGTAACTATAACGGAAATATAATGCTGAATACCTAAAATTATGATTGGTAAAGTACGTAAATAATTATTTTACGAGTTGTGTCTAGGGTCCATGTGGTGACGGATTAAGAATACATAGTGCTACTACTAGTAACAACGTTCGTAAACCGTCCGTTATGAATAGGGGTAGTAACTCACTACCCCTATTCATAACGTGGGTGTCGTAAAAGGCGACTAAGGGAACCAAATATGCAAGACAACATCATTACAAAGAGAAGGAAAACTTGAAACAAACCCTATTTCAACCCGTCTGGCCAGCATGGTATAGTAGGCCAAAACCTCCTTGCTAAGGAGAGCTCTGTGTCCAGCGGTGGACTGTAAAAGGCTGTTGATGATGTCTAGGGTCAAAGCAAAAAAAAAGTACATTTACCTGCAAAATATGTCACTTACCTTCTGTATTCAACACGCACATCTCATGGTCAGTAGTTTGAGCAACTAGTCTGCCAAATATCGTTGGGTCATGTGTGGAAGGAGCCCGAGGCGCAAACCGCAGCTCAAGCTGAGGGGCTTCAGTCAGCGGCTCCAGTTCTGTCACTCGTTCCAAACGACGGAGTACCGTTCCGCTTAGCATCAGAAGTTCGTCTTCTTTCCCTTCTGATAGAATCTGGAGAGGAAATATTGATTTAGTTGGCAATTTCATGTTAGTGGACGTAAATACGGAACTTGGAATGTTTAGATATATTGAACAATTTATTAATATTATAAAGTTATCTTGTCTAGAAATACCAGTAAGTATATCTATAAATACTAGTGTGTCCACAATTTGAAACGTAATTTCCAAAACGGAATTTCTTAGTGGACTTACAACATAAAGAGCACCAACTGATAAAATGTCAAATTTACCGCCCCTTGCAGATTAACCTCTATATTGATGAGTTACTCAGTCTGTTAGGGTCAGTGATTTTATAAGCGTAGTCATTGACTGCACGGATGACGTAGTGTAGTGTAATTTAAGCGTCAACCTCGCCGCTTCCCAATGCGCTAAGTGTTTTGGGTTCGATCCCTGCATGGGACACCACTTTGCGTGATCCACAAATTGTTGTTTTGAAGCTGTTTCTTGGGTCCGTTGCCGAAACACTGAATACGTTCTCAGTGCGGGAGTAGTGCTTTAATAAAAGAGATATGATGAGAAGTCAGGATCACCTCCTCAGCGAAATGCACGGCGTCCCCCGCGTGTCTCGCGGCGTCTCCCAGCGCGCGAGTTCCGCGCTCGAGTCTTGCGCGTTGCAGGTCGCGCGCACGCGCCGCAGTGCCGCACAGCGCGCGCGTGTGCGCCTCCACCGCGCGCCGGTACTGCGCGCCCCACGACCGCACCGAGCTCTCCACCACCGCCGCTTGGCACTGCCAGAGACACCACTTATAAGCTATCACTGTACTTAGTACCGTCTAGATAGATAAATAGTGTTTTATTTATGCACCAGGGTTTAAGAAACATAAAGCATAAAACGTACAACAAATAATATAATACACTAAGGACAGCCTTATCGATTGCAGCAAAATCTCTATCTATCTAGCTGAAGAGTTAAAAACTATTTTGCTAGTCAGGTATCTGTACAGCAAAATAATGTCATAGATAAACGAAAGCAAGGTAAATCTTCGAAGAATGGTAATTGGACAAATTATTCTCCACTGTATTTCCAGGGTCTCTGCAGTTGCGAAGAGATGTCGCCTCTATGGCAGTCCTCTATCACCTTTATCATGGAGAGTGTTCTGACGAGCTCTTCCAACTGATCCCATCTTCTCCGTTCCTCTACAGGACAACTCGTGCTGGCCTTGGAAGTCACTGTTTCAGAATGGTAGACATACACTACCGAACTAAACGGTTCGGCTCTTCCTTCCTGTGTAAATCAGTTAAAACCTGGCATTCATTACCAGCGCACGTGTTGCCTGCCCACTACGATCCCGGGTCCTTTAAGCGGGGCGTGAAAAGGCATCTCAGTAGGCCGCCATAGCGTAGGTCGCCATATTACACTGTCGTCATTCGCAGTAAGTATGGCGACTACCGCTCTTGGATTCTATTTATGCTTTCCATCAGGCAGAATAGAGTCACTTTGGTAGGTAGAAAATAAAAAAAAATATGATTAATAAAATTAATTCATTGTAACTCAATTATTTTAAGTATAGATATTTAAGGTTTAATAGACAACGCAAAAGTTAACTAATTTTGATCTATAATGAAAGCATTGCATGTAGGACTAACAGAACTAACGAAATAAATATGTCACTAGTGAAATCTAGTTCAATAATACTAATTTCACCAAATTTGCTAATCTACAGCAATCTACAGAGAAACATCTGAAAGAGAGAAAAAAAAAATTTTTACAAGACATAAAAATATTGGCAACATAAACAATGATGCATCTTTAGTAACGGTCAGTTTCAAAAATAGAACTAATTCAGAATCGTGTCAGATGTAAACCTGATGCTAGTTATCAATTAGGCTTAAGTGACGCTTTATAAACGCGTTCAAACATATACAAGAATAATTTTAATTAAAAAATAACAACACAATATGTACAAGTTTTATAATGGAAATATTATACATCGAAAATATATGTGAATATGGTGCGCACTCTATCAGTAGGGTGTGTTTGTACTGGCACTATCTCACGCACGTGGGGATGCGCACCCGGATGTTAATGGACAATGCCGGCACGCACCTCGCTGCACTATGTATACGTTGCAATCTTTGTCGCTTGGTACTTTGTTGTGCTACTGAGTACCGAGACGAATGGACGAATGACGTGCGGCAGGTGTCGCTGGAGCCGATGTCGCCGGGCGGCGGCGGCGCCATCACGCTGATCGCGGCGCTGGACGAGCCGCGCCTGCCGAGCGTGGCGGGCGTGCACGTGGCCGTGCCGCGCGACTACCCGCGCCGCCCGCCGCTGCGCCTCAAGCCGCGCGACAAGTACGCGCCCGACAGCTTCCGCGCGCGCCTCGAGCGCGCCATGGACGCGCGCATAGCCCGGTCAGCTGCTCCTCATTACACGCCTACCTACCTACCGACCGAATCGATGCAAAGCTTGTTTCAAGTTGTCCTTCCATTTACTGCGATGTCGTGCAACCGAGTGTCTCCCTTAGTCGACTTCTATAACATCTAACGAATAGGGGTAGCGACTGCATGGATTATTATAACTACATTTTTATTTATAAATATAAACTTTTCGATCCCCTAGAATCTTTTTTAAGCTATGCAGTGGACAATATCTTTGTGAAACAAATGATCTCAGTATGTTAATTAAAATAAAAATAAAAATGAATTGAATAGATTACTGTTGCACATTTCTGTAATATTAAAAAAATAAAAATAAATAACTGTTGAATGTATTATAATGTGTAAATAAATGTTGCAGGCTACCAAAAAGCTGCTCAGTGGGTCAGCTCCTGGATGCGTGGGAGATGAGCGTGAGGCAGGCTTGTGCGCCCAATCCCACTACCTACGGTTCAGTCCCAGCGCTGGGCTTGTAAATACCGACCGTCACTGTATGAAATCGAGCCATCATATGGAGTATTGTAGCATGTAATGTTTGAATATTTTTTGTGTTAGTAATCTGTTGTTTCTTCAAACTGGTTGTTTATTATGACAAATAAGTAAACTTAGATATTAAACATGTATAGATGGAGTGTCGTACTACAAAACAATGAACAGACAGATTCATTACACAGTATGTGCGTGACACGTACGTTTGACACGTCGTAACGACAACACAGCTGTAACACACACGACTGCCTCGTAGCGTAGCGGTAGCGAAAGCGACTGCTGTACTTGAGGTCTCGGGTTCGATTCCCGGGTCGGACCAAATGTTTGTATAATCCACAAATATTTGTTTCGGAGTTTGGGCGTTTTCTATGTATAATATATAAAATGTATATAAGTATTCTACATTCTATTATACAAGCTCTGCTTAGTTTGAAACTAGATGGCGTTGTTAAATGTCCGAAATATTTATTATTATTATTATAAACACATCAGCAGCGAAAAGAAACTTAGTGACTGACAGTTGAACACTACTTTTATCTCTGTTATTATTTGACACTGTTCTATCTGGACATGTCAATAATTTAAGTGGAAATATTAATTATGTAGTATAACTCTATTTTCTTTTTATCCTAACTTTATATTCCAAAATATAAACGGGAATTATGACTATTCTATTATATGCATGTAATATAATTGTGAAGAGTGTCAGTACCTAAAATATAAAAAGAAATATAAGACCTGCAGTAACGATCACTGATGCAATCCAATAAAAATTAGTTTTCTAAATAAAAAATCTTGGGAGTCATTTTAATTTATATTCAGGACAATATACTTTCGAATACTCAACCTATATTGAAACTTGACATTTGTTTGGATCTCAGCCGAACCTCACACTAGGATCATGACCATTATCAACAGCTTTTAAGACCGGAGGCCTATTGATGCAGGGGTGACAGTTATCGTTGTAACTCTATAAGCCTTACACTGTCACAATGACTGTTATGCCTTTTACGTCCCCAAGTGGGGTGTGAAAAAGCATCTCACTAGGCCACCATAGTGTGGATCACCATACTGCATTGTCTGATTGCATCATTTGCAATGAGTATGGTGACCACCACTCTTGGATTCTGTTCATGCTTTCCATCAGGCAGAGTAGACACACTTTGGCAGGCTCTTAATATATATATATATATAAAAAAAGCCTCTAACAGTCCACTACTGGACGTAGCAGACATAGCCTCTCCGTTGCAAAGAGATTTTGGCCTACTATACCACGCTGGCCGGTTGGTATACAGTTTGTTTTAAGTTTTCAATGCAATTATGTTGTCTTGCATATTTTATGGCCTAAGTCACCTCTTATATCACTGCTAGAAATAATGGGAGTGGTGACACTTGGTACTCTTAATCCGTCACCACACGGAGACACTTAGGATGGGTTCCCATATTTAATTAAAGTACAATATGATACAATAATAATAATAATATTTTTTCTATATAATATTCTATCTGTCAGTCTAGTTATCATAGCACAAACTCTGCTTAGTTTAAAACTAGATGGCGTTGTGTGTCAAATGTCCGAAATATTTATTTATTATTTATTTTAATATTATTTACAGTTCTTGAATCGTCGTGAGTCCCCCTCCTGTCATAAAACTTAAAGTTTCAAAGTTATTTATTCTTGTAGTTAGTAAGAGGCTATCTTGATATATATTTATTGTATATACTTTATAATTTTGTCGTGGGTGAGCCATGTTTTGGCACATATAGGCCAGGCTCGACCGACGTCATACCATGGTCTCTCGAAAAACCGATGACAAGCAATATTTTCATTACTTTTCTCCCAGTGAGGTTACTGTGGTCCTAACCCCCTTGGTTCCATTGGAAGGGCGGCAACGCACTTTTGACTGATGAATTACAGGTGGCCATGAGCGGAGTGATCGCTTACCATCAGGTTACTGTCTGTTCGCTTGCCAATATGTCATAATTGTCATCAGCCACTGCCCTACCTCCTTAGTAAGGCGGTGTGGCATGTACAAAAAAAATACAGTTAAAACTAAACCAATAATGTTGCCAATTAAAAATTCAATTTTTTACACGCATAGTTTGACTATTAGTAAATATATAATATGTTAATCGATTGTTTTTTGAACAGGTAGATATTTTTATTTACTGTTGTAACTATGTAAATAGTGTCGAATTTAATACAAGAGGTTTCCAAATATTTCAAAATATATCTTTTTAACTAAATATGTATGGTTTTACTAGTATTTAGAGAGTTACGTTGGGAGCAAATTATCAATGGTTAGAGACCTGCCTTGCGCAAGACAGGTCGCTGGACCCTCGAATAAAGGTCCCGTGTATTTAACCAAAAGCAGTTGGGGTCGGCTTTAAGGACCGCATGTTAAAAGGGGAATCGTGAAGTTCTGTAAAAGGACTTTTACGGCTCCAAGTACTCGCAACGACTGCTAAAGATTTCGCATGGCAACCGGGACCGAGAGAAAACCGTATATTTTTATTATATGAATATTTTTATTGTAATATATCGTTTGCAGAGGTGATATTTATCTGTGATAATTTTAAATACACACCTAATTTTCATGCAATAGTTCATAGAATGTTGAACAATGCAAGGTCTGTGGGCAAAGCATGAACAAAAATATAATTTTTAATTAAACAACTTCATAGATTTGTTCTTCTCTCCTCGTTTAACATTTTAATACATTCATTAAAAAAACTGTAAATGTCGTGTCAAATTCCATAGCGCCTACCTTTATGACTATTGTCGGTTTGATTTCCAATAAGGCAAGTTGTTTCTATAATTTGTTCATCCTTAAAAACCCAGTGATATTGTCTAAACAATCTCAACTTCAAGTTGTAAGCCTACCGTAATTGATTCTGCAATTATCCATGTTGCTAATTATACATTTTACCTCAATTCTTCTAAAACTAAGCAACAATGAAGAAGTGTTTTATATACCAGGAGGCAACTTGTATCTTCTGGGTAATCCTAAAATTAAGTATTTTTAATTTTATAAGAAAATAAATGTGACCCAATAGTGTTAATTTTTAATTATAAAATAAATTGTTGTATAATTATAATTTTGTTTTTTTTTAGTATTTTACGTTTAAATAATACTATCTGACACGCCCAACTTCGCCTGCATCATCTGTTGGTATGTCATACAGCGTGAACGATTTTGTTCATCTTTACAAAAGCGAAAGTGAGCTTACCTTAAAAGATACTCTCGAAAAGAATGACTTACCCCGTTTTTCCGATATTTTAATTGGTACTCCACTCCTATAAGTCGTAGTGTATTGTAATAACCTTCTTTGAAAAATAAGACAATTTTTCAAATCAGACCAGTAGTTCTTGAGATTAGCGTGTACACGTAAACAAACAAATTCTTCAGCTTTATAATATTAGGATAAATTTCCAAAGAAATTATCAAAGAAGTAACTACTTCTTACGTGGATACATACATACATACACACACTTTTTTTTAAAGAACTCCCACTCCAGGAAAATTCTTGTGTCGCGGGGAACTTAACAAACATACTCGAAACGGGCACAAACAACACTTAAGATCTCATAAAGTGTTGTCTCGTGTGGAGATTTGAACTCTCAACTCCTAGCATAGTAGAATGCGGCGAGGTGACCGCTTAAAATTGACATTTTCTATGAAACAAGTTAACATATTTTATTTCTGTATGTTTTATATCGATTGAACTAATCACTTATACAATCTATGCATCTTAACCAACACAGTGGCAGTTTATTTATGTTCTTCTTGAAGAAATGAGCTGGACGAAAGGCAACAAATTCTTCAAAGATATTTTGTACTGCCTGTCGGGTAACATTACGTATCTGCGGGTATAGTCGAGTAAGTAATTTTTTCTATGTATTTTCTTTTCTGACAAGGGGGTTCAAGTGCCTCGCACCCCTCTCCTGGTGCCCTAGTTTTTGAACATAATATATTGTTTATCTGCTGTGTGTTTTGGGGATGACTAGTTGAGACCCGACAGGGACACAGTCCGACAGAAGTGTGATACCTGACAATGTAAGATAGTTCACTCCTGGAATAAGGACTCCTATTGGGATCAAAGCTATTATTGAGTATCTCTGAAACACACATTTGTATAAAAGCGATACATCATCATTATCATGAGTTTGGTGCAGTCCACAGTTGGACTTTGGTCTCCCCAAGGCACGCTACAGAATCAGGTCTGCTACTTTAGTAGGTTGAAATGGCAACAGGCTGGTCACGTATGTCTCAGAACTGACAACCGCTGGAGTAAGCGCGTCCCGGAATGGAGACCACGACTCGGTACGCGTGATGTGGGACGCCCTTTGGGCAAATGACGAGACGACTTGCATAAGACTGACATTATTAACTGGATGTACGAATATCCTTAATAAGAAACAAATCCAAATTTTTTTAGTATTTTATAGATTTTAAAACAATATCTGCAGGTCTAGTGGTTATTGGCCCTGACTGTTAAATCGAAGATCATGGGTTCGGTTCTCATTCAGGTAAAATATTTAGGTGATGAGTGCGATTATTCATGCTATGTCTGGGTGTAATTCATCTATAATATGTATGTATTTAGAAATGTTTAATACGTTTTACAGCAGTCTGGTCACCATAGCACAGGTTTTGCCTAATTCGGAATCAGACAGCCATTTGTGAGGTTCAAAAAAATACATTCAGTAGGTAAATTTTATTGTGTAGTGGTAGGGTTACAGAGAGAACTGGTAGAGCTGCGTGTTGGGGCGGTGCGGGGGCGCGGGGCGCGCGCAGCCCGCCTCCCGCCGCGTGGCGCCGCAGCACGACCAGTGGCGCGTGCCCGGCCAGCCCGCGTGGCCGTGGCCGCAACCTGCAAACACGCTTACGTTTAGGACATTTTATTATAAAGAGGCTGATAGATGACTTCTTTATTTTTTATATTTAAAAAGAAATCAGTGAGTCTCTCTTGGGGTTCTTCTCGTAGACCCCTTTGGGGGGGGTCTCGGGATGACTTTATCAAGTCTACGACCTGTCGAAGTGGTCCTGCGCCGCCTGCTACTACAGGCAGCTCACTTGGCTCAGTTCACTTGGCTCAGTTCACCTTTGAGCCTGTTGGTATATCCGGATGTCAGTCCGGTGGGAAGCGGCGTCTTTAACGAGGTCAGCTTTTACGGATGGGTTCCATAAAGCGACCAGCATGCTAGCTGCGCCCGGATCTCGTTCTGTCCTCCCTCCTGTACTGAGATCGAGCTCCAGGAGGTGGGGACCCCAATGAGTGCCCGTCAGCCAGTACCAGGCAAGGTGTTAGGGATAGTCCGGTGGAGATTGCTACGGAGACGAAGTCTATCGGTGGTCGGGTTCTGTACCTATTACTGAAGTAATTATAAAACGATACTTCAGAAGCTGGTGTTTCCAAAAATCTATGTGATAATGAATTAGGAACATGGAGTATTATCACCCCTATTTGTATTACGATTATCGTAGGAGGCGACTAAGGGTCAGCGCTGACGGACGGCGAAGAGCAATTTAAAAGTAGCAAAATCCTGTGAGGGGGGCGCAGTCGTCGACGCGCCACTCCGAAAGCCCGTCCGTCACGTTGCTCTCTCTTTGAGACGCTCGCCGTCATTTTATGTCGTTGCATCAAATGCAATTGTATTCTGAAGCGCTTGAGGTTGAATTTGAATTATTACTGAATTAGTTTCTTCACCGCCATTTCGTCCGTCGGCGCTGACCTTAAGGGATCAAACTGCGCAGGACAGCTTCATTGCAAAGAGAAGTGAATTTGAAACAAAATTCTTTGCCAGGCCGTCTGGCGGGAATAGTAGGACAAAACCACCTTTCTAACGAGAGAACTATGTCCAGGAGTGGACTGTTAAGGGTTATTAATGTGTGATGTGGTGTGATTTACTAAAGTGTTTTCAAAATTAATCCAACCTTTTTAGGTTATTGTACAAACAATAATAAAAATCCATAATCACTGCCACTGAAAGAAATTCTATATAGTATAGTGTTTAACCTTTGTATCCGTGGGGCATTTGCGCTCCACAGCCGCAAGTCGCCTCCCTCTTGCCCCCCGAGGAACAGAATGTACAGCAGTGGTACACGCCCCAGTGGGAAGCGCCCGCACGCGCATAGCACGTAAACGGACTACCCTGGAAGCATAACCATTCAGTTAAAAAAATGTAAAATTCAGACGAAGGTTCATATTGAGAATGTTGTCTAGTATACGTCAAAATCTACAGTAATGTTACAAAACTGAAGAGTTTGTTTGTTTGTTTGAATGCACTAATCTCAAGAACTAAATCCAATTTGAAAATTCCTTTAGTGATAGATAGCCAATTTATCGAAGAAGACTACGTATCGGACCACAATACTCGCTAAGAGCGATTGGTTTGTCTGTCCAGAGAATTTCTTATTGGAGAAACATTTGACGCTTCTCATTAAAACAAGCTATGCATTATACCTACTTAAAAGCAAATATTGTTTTAAACTTCTTATATTCTTTAAAATAAATATTTCGGATATTTGACACACAATGTCATCTAATTTCAAACTAAGCAGAGCTTGTGCTATGACAACTAGACTGACTGATAAAATACTTATATACTTTTTTTTGTAAATACGTACATATTATACATAGAAAACACTCAAATAAATAAATATATAACCTCACACACCTCACACACGGCTGTCTGTTTCCAAATTAAGCAGAACTTGTGCTATGGTAACCAGACTGTTGATAAACATACTTAAATATTTCTGAATACATACATATTATAGAAAAAATACTAAGACAGACAGAGAAACAATCGTGCTCATCACACAAATATTTGTTCTGGGTGGGTATCGAACCTACGACCTCCAGTTTAGCAGTCAGGGTTACTAACCACTAGATCAACAGGCGGTAGTCGTAAAATTTTTGTTTTTAATTAGATTTTGGATAAATGATAAATAATTTTACTGTGAACTCATAAAAAACTCAGTTTTGATCAATTCTATGCTCCTAAGGGTTTATTAAAGAATTTTTATAAAAGAAAATAATCTTAAATGGGAAAAAAGAACATTTTACAGATAACATCCTAATATTTCTTGAGATAAGAGCACTGATCAGAGAAAATACTTAAATTTCTAAGCAATGTCTAGACCCCATTTGAGAATCTTCATGTTGGTGCAGCAGATGATCAACAAAACATACTTTTATCGGTTTGTTATTAATAGTCACAGCCAACAGGTAGGCGCCAGGAGATCTCGGAGTGATAGCCAAGGTGTAAGTTCCGTCTGGTCTTGAAGTGACGCGAGCAGAGTTCGGGCGAGCGCTCGAGTCGCGACGGCGGAAGTAACCAGCCACCTAAATATTAAAAACACACTTTAGTAGTTTTTACTACCTATAAGTTATTTTAGTTTTTGTAGTATATTTACTATCCAAATTACTGTAATGCAATCTATATATATATAATTCTACTGTACGGTACGTGTGCATGTCACTGAACTCCTCCTAAGCGGTGGACCGATTTAAATGAATTTTTTTGTAAGCGATACGAAGTTTTATTCATTAAACACCTTGTTTTCGTTATTACAACACTAAACGTTTGTGAAACGAATATCCGATGTTTCGATAAACAAGATAACAGACATTACAAGACTGTTAGGCTTAAAGTTTAAAATAATAGCAGTTTCTTACAGATCAGAAAAAAAAACATTTAAAATTACATTACAAAAAAATATTAGACTATCAAAGTAAGTTAAAATCAACTTCACCTGTTCATCACCACACCATATCTTTTCTCCATTATTGTCACGTAGTTCCAGTGTCACTTCGTGTTCAACGTCAACTCTAAGGTCTTGTAGACCTGCATAAAAATAAATTGAGTTTCTACTTTGGAATTAACTACAAACATCCTACCTAATAGGCTAGATGACACCTTAGTCAAATTACTTACTTTTTATCATCGGTCAAAACGACAATTTTGTATGAAAAATGTACTAAATACAAAATTGTGACGTCACTGTTTTAGACTACTTAATTGACCAATATATTTCACTGTATATTTGATTTAAATTCGTATTAATAATAAAAAGCTAAGTTACCTGTATTTTTCGAGAGGTTTTGTGATGTTTATTGTAATGCAGTTGACATTGGTATTTATTTACTATGCAGTCATCTATCCCATTACCTAATAACTTGCAACCATTGACGAAAAAGCCCTATGCCTTCTCAAGCGCTTAAGTTACACGTAAATTTAACCCCCGTGGTCATTAAAACTTGATAAATTTCTTAGCTTATGATAAAAGGGCTTTTTATCATGTTTATATTCAGACATTAACTTCCAACATTTGACTTGTAACCATTTTTATTTCTATTCAAAGAGCCTGCCAAAGTGACTTACTCTGCCTGATGGAAGGTATAAATAGAATCTAAGAGTTGTAGTTACCATACTCATTGTGAATGATGATGATGTCCTGTTTTTCACGCCCCGCTTGGGGACGTAAAAAACATGATCATCGCGATGGTTTAAGGCTCACACTCTTACCATGATAACTGTCTCCACTGCATCAATTGCCCCCAATAATAAACTTTGAACACGGATGGATATATCACACACTAATTCACGTAAATCAACACGATAATTATCCCACTTACAATACCTTATCCAGTAACTTTAGCTAGTGAATAGAATGGAACGGTATCGGTAAAAGAAAAACCATTTTCTCGTGAATAATTCGACCTAAAAAGTAATACTTTAATTTCTAAAAAAATGCTTATAAAAAAACAACTTCTGTTAAGAACACTAAGAAATTAATAGGGAGTTTAGAAACATAGGTTACTTACTATAACGAAAAAATAATTCTGAATACCTAAAATTATGATCAGTAAAGTACGTCAATAATTATTTTACGAATCGTGTCTAGGGTCCGTGTTGTGACGGATTAAGAATACATACTAGTAGTGTTACTGACTGTGTGACTACCTCTATTCATCCCATGGGTGTCGTGAAAGGCGACTAAGAGAACCAAATATGCAAGACAACATCATTACAAAGAGAAGGAAAACTTGAAACAAACCCTATTCCAACCCGTCTGGCCAGCGTGGTATAGTAGGCCAAAATCTCCTTGCTAAGGAGAAGCCTATGTCCAGCGGTGGACTGTAAAAGGCTGTTGATGATGTGTAGGGTCAAAGCAAAAGAAAGTACATTTACCTGCAAAATATGTCACTTACCTTCTGTATTCAACACGCACATCTCATGGTCAGTAGTTTGAGCAACTAGTCTGCCAAATATCGTAGGGTCATGTGTAGAAGGAGCCCGAGGCGCAAACCGCAGCTCAAGCTGAGGGGCTTCAGTCAGCGGCTCCAGTTCTGTCACTCGTTCCAAACGACGGAGTACCGTTCCGCTTAGCATCAGAAGTTCGTCTTCTTTCCCTTCTAACAGGAGCTGGAGAGGAAATATTGATTTAGTTGGCAATTTCATATTAGCGGACGTAAATACGGAATTCGGATTGTTTAGATATATTGAATAATTTATTAATATTATAAAGTTATCTTGTCTAGAAATACCAGTAAGTATATCTATAAATACCAGTGTGTCCACAATTTGAAACGTAATTTCCAAAACGGAATTTCTTAGTGGACTTACAGCATAGAGAGCATCAACTGGAAAAATGACAAATTTACTGCCCCTTGCAGATTAACCTCTATGTTGATGAATTACTCAGTCTGTCAGGATCAGTGATTTTATAAACGTAGTCATTGACTGCACGGATGACGTAGAGTAGTGTAATTTAAGCGTTAACCTCGCTGCTTCCCAATGCGCTGTTTTGGGTTCGATCCCTGCATGGGACAGCACTTAGCGTGATCCACAAATTGTTGTTTTGAAGCTGTTTCTTGTGTCCGTTGCCGAAACACTGAATACGTTCTCAGTGCGGAAGTAGTGCTTTAATAGAAGAGATATGTTGAGAAGTCAGGAGCACCTCCTCAGCAAAATGAACGGCGTCCCCGGCGTGTCTCGCGGCGTCTCCCAGCGCGCGAGTTCCCCGCTCGAGACGCGCACGCTGTAGGTCGCGTGCACGCGCCGCAGCGCCGCACAGCGCGCGCGTGTGCGCCTCCACCGCGCGCCGGTACTGCGCGCCCCACGACCGCACCGAGCTCTCTACCACCGCCGCTTGGCACTATCAGAGACACCACTTGTAAACTATCATTGTACTTAAGACCATCGAGATAAATGGATTGTGTTTTATTTATACACCAGGGTTTTACAAACACTAAACAATAAAACGTAAAACAAATAATATAATACACTAAGGACAGCCTTATCGATTGCAGCAATTCTCTATCTATCTAGCTGAAGACTTAAAAACTATTTTGCTAGTCAGGTCCTTGTACAGTAAAGTAATGTTATAGGTTAACGAAAGCAAGGTAAATCTTCGAAGAATGGTAATTGGACAAATTATCCTCCACTGTATTTCCGGACCAATAAGACTTTTACACCTTGAAGAAAAGAGCATATTCCTTCCTTAAAGGGCGACAACACCTTTGTAACTCCTAATTTCCGAAAGTCGGTTCAGCGGTTCAAGTTTAGTTCGGTGGATTTAAATTTAATGCTCACATCAGTCTCATAAGCCTGTGCACTGAGTGTTCGTGCAGCCCGCTCCACATTCTCCGGCACCATCTTCGCCCTTTCGCACGCGTCTTTTAACACACGAGCACGTTCAGCCGCCGCTCGAGACGCGTTGGCGAGCGCGTGCCCCGTATGGGATATGATACAGCAGTCACGACACACCACCTGCAAACAATAAATCAATTAACTACAACAATAATTTGTACTTCACATATCTGACAAACGACCGTCTGACCCCTGACTAGGCAGAGCCCATACCATGGTAACCAGACTGCTGAACACACCCACTTATATATTTAGACATACTACACCCAGGTTTAGCAGTTAAGATCGTTAATTGGGCTAAGGAGCGATGAGGCACCTGGTCTTAAATTTTTACCACCGCCCATGGGCATCTGTAATCCGTCAACCATTCTTTGAGGCCTCCCCCTCATTAGAAGAGATTGGTGCTGCAGTATATTCGGGAAATATTACGATAAAACCGACCTATTTGAACCGAAACATGGCTCCTACTTCAGGCTTAACTCTTTCAAAATCTTTAAACTTCAACTATTACCTGTTGACAGGTAGCGCAGTACACACTAAGGTCGACTTTCGGATGCTGGCTGCAATATTTCACTGGAGGAGGATCCAGGGGGTGTAGTGAATGACGGGCTGTAGGTTTCTGTCTACCGTGAGTTTCTTCACATGATGTGCAAATGCTAACTAGACATTGATTGCAGCGGCTTTCCGCCTGAAAAATAAGTTAGTAAACATAATAATTACATTTTGGGTATTCCTTTATGTACAGAAACTTAATAAAATACATTATTTTGGGCGATTATAAACGCTACCCAACGCCATCAAGTCCATACTCGTGCATGCTAACTTACGAATTCCGTATAGTTTTTAATAGTGCACAAATAAGCAGACGTCGACCTAAAGGTAAGTAACTATCGACACAAAACGAGTAACTCTCCTTTTTATTGATTTTCCATCATCTTTTTTATTCATTTTAACTTTATGCTCTATTCTCAGTAACCTTAACACCCAGAGCGTTCTCTTCCAGCCAACCTTTTCAATAGGAATTTTGAAATATTTGTTTCATCTATACTGTAGTCTATTTGATTAAGACTATTGTTTAGACTTAAGTAGATCTATTTGAAAATCAATTACTACACATTTACTATTCCTGGCCTATTGGCCTGTTTTCTCGGTTGACCAGACGCCGGTTGATTGCCAATGTTTATGTAGATTTGACTTTCAACCATCTGGCGCACACGCGGCATATGTTCAGGTATTACGTATGCTAAATGCTAAGTTAGCTTTTAGAAATGTTGCTTTCGACTGCGGTACAACAGAAAACCTCTTTTGAACCGATTCCAGGAAGCGGATGTTTAACAACCTTTCTTTGTTAAATTGGTCAAATTTATATGGGACTAAACGTGAAGAAAATCCTCCCAAACAGAGCTTTTTCTTCCTGTTTGTCTTTTTTCTTGTTTGTTTTTTCCATCCGTTTAGTTCCATATAAATTTGAAATAAAAAATATTGGTGATATTTTATTTGGTATAGGTGGTTAGATATTTAAGATGTTGATACTTTTATTAAAATGGTTAGTTATTTATTTTTAAAAACATTTGTATGCCTAGAATAGTAATTTAATTATATATAATATAAATTATTTAAGTCAATTATAATATAATTGACTGCATGATTGGTTTAAGCGGTCGCTACGCCGCTCTCTACTTCGCTAAGTGTTGTGAGTTCAAACCCCACAGTGGATAATACTTTGTGTCATCCACAAATTCTTGCTCTGATTCTGGGTGTTCTTTGTGTTTGTTTCTTGTATGTTTATAAAGTCTCCCGCGACACAAGAATTTATTCCTATTGTGAGCGTTGTATTAAAAAACAAAAAACTATTTATAAACGACAATAATTTCTTTAAACGTTACTCTGCACTTATCTATTTATTTGGAGTATATTTTGACTCAAATACTGTTTTCTCCATACTTGCTCTCTGATCGGATGCACAATCGTTTCGAACTCAGATCTCAAGAACGTTAGAAGTAAAATTTAGTCACGCTATCGCTAAACAATATAGGTGTACAAAGTCCTAAATATATACCTATAAAAATAACTTAGAACTACACATGAAGAGTATGTAACTATCAGACAAACGTTACCATACACCTCATTAAACACCGTAAATTAAATGAAGCAAGAACTTTTGTATTCTCAAATAAAGAAAGTTCAAAACATACATTCTTAAAGTCAAATGTTTCAGAACGTAACGAATTGTGATTTGTTGAAATCACACGTTTCAAGCATGCACTGCACGCCTCAATTGTGTCACACGTGAGCTTGTAATGTCACGTATTTTGAAAGAAAAAGTAATTAGTTAAATGATTGCAATAAGATATATCGATTAAAACTTATTTATTATTGAAAAAAAAAAATAGGTAACCCGATTGCGTTAATTCATTTATACTAAAAGTTATGAATACCACAATTAAAATTTTATAATATTTAAATATCCCGTATTACTGTCACATATAAAACGAATATAAAGAAACCTCCCAAGCCAAGATCCAGTAAGCCGTTTAGACTACAGAGCGTGCGTTGCATGTGACAGGGTTCGTATTCGTCACAATATTCTATACCTAGCTCCTAAGGCATTTAATAACATTGTGGAGCTCAATAAAGATGATAAAACAAACGAAACTAAACAATTTGTTGTAACGTGAATCTCACCTTATTGTCAGCGCTGCACAAGTCACAGAGAACGTTGACTCCGTCACTGTCCTGAGCAGTCGTCATCTTTCTGAGAAGAATATAGTTGAGAGGCAGAGCTGCTACACCTCCCAGGGGCAGCTGAGTTTCGTGTCCGCAAGTCGGACAGACAAGGAACATGGTGTTTTTTCCTGAGATCTGAACATGTCGAAGGGTTAGCATGTTGCAGAACAAAAAACACGAATGGTCTACTGCACACATTCAGAATATGCTACAGACAGTTACTGACTCGTGATATTGTTAATTGTTCAATCAAAATTTAGAAAACTGAGGATCTAGAAAGGTGGTGTGCAATTAGAGAGGAGAGCCCTATGTCCAGCAGTGGACTGTAATAGGCTGATGATGATTCGAAATTTTTGTCATCCGTTTAATAAGATCAACCTAAAGTGACAACGTCCGTGTTGTCGTGTTTCGTTGGGAGTACGTGATCGGAGGCCCATTGATGCAGGGGTGACAGTTGTCGTGGTAAGTGTGTGAGCATTACAATGCCACGATAACTGTCATGCCTTTTACGTCCCCTAGCGGGGCGTAAAGAAGTTTCTCCCTAGGGCGCTATAGTGTGTGTCGCCATATTGCATCGTCTGCATTCGCAATGAGTATGGTGACTACAACTCCTAGAATCTATTCATGCTTTCCATCAAGCAGAGTAGAGTCACTTTGGCAGGCTCTTAATATAAAGAAAAGAACATAAAATTATCATGTGAAGAGTAGTTTCAAGTCTCAGTGGTGTACCGAGTGAATTTCAAACCTGTAACCACTGAATCGCTAGTTTCGTTCACTAGCTATTACGCAAACGCCAATTCATTACTAATTACTTATTTCTAGCACAGTACTAAGAAGAAATAGTGTACATATTCCAACCCTTAAACTAACTCGATTTTGGAAATTACATTATAATTAAATAAATTTATTTGAGTGTTACCTTTCTGGCATATATTCCATACTTGCGTTGTTTCTGTTCCCAAGAACCTTCTGAACCCGAGTGCCGGAGGTCGGTCTCATACCCTGAACCTGCGGACCCAATGCCTGAACCGGATCGAGATCCTCCTGGGTCTAACTGGATGGAACCTGAAAATAATACAAAATATACAAGACGTGATATACATTTTCGTGCCGTAGGTGCAAACAAAGTTGTTTTTTTAAGCAGATATTTTCGGATAAATCGGATTATTTCATTTACATAAGCCCTCTTAACCTCCTCTACACTACTCGCGAAGTTGAACGATGTTAGACGAATACACAATAGTGTAGAGAAGCACTTCGGCTTATCTCGTCAAACCTTAGCTCGCCTCGAGCCACTTTCTAGAGTACTTCACCGAGGAACTTCGTCCAACTTCGCGAGTAGTGTAGAGAAGGCATTATAAATCCAACGTGACAATTTGCATCTATCTAAGCAAGACTTTTGTAAGAATACCGTCATTCTATAATAGTAGTTTCCTGTATCAGAAGAAATATTTTTTTATCAATGATAGCAACAAAAACAGCTTACACAGTATTCTGTATTTACGAAATGATGTAACAAACAGTGAAACACATTATACATGACTCAGACGGCATTTTTGGCAAAGCTTGTTTGTTTTACCGGAAGATCATACCTCCATTTTGACATTGACTAGCATGATTCATTAGTTAATAATATTGTACCTAGATATAGGAGTTAAAAATAACTGTTTATTGAAAAGTCGATGAACCAGGCAGATAGGGATTTAGAAGTTCAAAATGGATATGTGAAATCGTCAATAATTAAAATAAAATATAGCAATTTGACCAATTATTAGGGTTATATGTTTATGTCTATCCAAATTACAGTTTTCCAGACAGACACTGATAGATAGATTTTTTGTTTTTTTTTTTAGATTTCCGCGATTTTTCCACATACGCATACTTTTACATCGGGACTTATTTGCGATAAAATCATTTAAAAGGTAATAAATAGAAGATAATGTAACGTTTTTAAATAATTTCATCGTGAATAAGTTCCTATGTACAACGAAACTATATTTAAATAGACAGATATCAATGAATAATATGTTTGATATGATTGAAAGACACACAAACATAGCGGCACTAGAACTACGACCTCTAGAAATGACACTAAACATAGATTTATATTTCTAAGTGGCAGTGGGCGGGGCACATTACACGCAGAAACGATGGCCGATGGGGCTATAAAGTTCTGGAGTGGCGACCGCGTACTGAGAAACGCAGCGTTCGTAGGCCCCCCACAAAGTGGTCCGACGACCTGGTGAAGGTCGCGGGAAGCTGCTGGATGCGGGCAGCAAGGGACTGACAATTGTGGAGAACCTTGGGGGAGTACTATGGCCAGCAGTGGACGTCTGGCTGAGATGAGATGAGATGAGATGATATCTTCAATATTAAGAAATAGTATATAGATACTTGTTATTTGCATTTTTTGTTGGTTTTGTTTTGGTAACGGATAGTTTTAGATAGACAGCGTGGCACGCCTAAAATAGAGCTAACGAAACATTGTTTATATTAATTCGTCTGTCTGGGTGTTTTACCTGAAGAAAGTTGAAGGTTAACGGCATGGATACTGAACAGTAATAAAGAATTTCAGAGTGGTTTTTCAATCAATACTAAGCATCCGTGGGAGAGCTACTGGAGTGAGACCACTACCTGATGACGAAAATCCGATGTAAAACAATGCTTTTTTATCAAGCGAGTGAGGCTACCAACACCCAAACTGCTACCCTCATTCTAAGGAGAATGGACGTTTGAATCTTTTAAATATGCAATTCAAAAGTCACAAGTGTCAATTACTCTAGAAATATCTATGGGCAATGTTAGATACAAGAATGCTACTAGAGATTAGAATGAACCATCTACTAGCATGCTCGTAAAAAAAAATCAAGACACTATCGGTCTGTCTAAATCTTATATTCATATACTACAGATGTATTAGACAACATATTATCTCCATGCAATGTAAGTCATGTGTGAGTTGTCTGAAAATTTACATTAAAACAGTTTCAGACGTACTTTACGCGGGTCTTTCATATCATTTCGTTCATCATATCTTATCGTAAAGGTCCCTATTTCCTATTAAGAGCAGAAACCTTAAAAAAATACTATGATAACAAAAATAATTTGTTTCAATCAAATACAAACAAATGTAAAACTTTCCAAATACTTTTCTTAACCTCAAATAATTTCTAAAAATATAAATTTTGTTAATCTATAAAGTCTTTCCTTTACACGAGTAATGAAATGATAAAACAAGAAATCTTTTGATTTAATACATCGTGTTATAAAAGATGATTCCGTGAATGTTTAACCAAATAAACTTCACGGCTGTTTATTAATGGGGTGAGCGTCTGTTTAATTTCTCATTGTTATGGTTATAAATGTGGCCGCTGTATATCATGAATCATGATACTTTGATTGAAAGCTTAATTATTATTAGAACTTCCAATAAATCTATATTCAGATACTCGTAACTAAGAAATAAGCATACGTTGCGATTTGATACATAGTGATGCCAATCTATCCGTGTGTTAAACGATTAACATTACACAGTGTTACCAGCCTAACCATCCAATGGGTGTCATAACAGTCGATTCCGGATAACAATACGTAGGGTAACTGTACTACAAGAGAAGGAAAACTCGAAATAAAAATCCTGCGTTCACCCCTCTGGCCAGCGTGGTATAACAGTGGACCAAAACCTCCTTTCCAAGCAGAGTCGTATATTCACTAGTGTACTGTTAAAAACTGTTGATGATGATGAATTATCGAATATAGTCTATCAATTGTCAGGTATTAATTTATATTTCAAAGTTGGCAACAATAGTCAAATTAGCCAAATAAATTTTTATCTGTAAGCAAACCTGATCTGTGCTCGATTTTGCTTACAATCCATAATGATAATACCTACACATGTAATTAATACCCTTTTCCTACCTTTTCTTTTAATATTCTACTTATTATAGTTAATCGAGGGCAGAAGACTGCCATCATTTAAGTGGGACTTATAACTGGCAAAAATTAAACTTTGAACGTTTCTACTCATAGGTTGTTTAGGTATGCATCTGTCTCTTTTAATTGCTAATCCAATTTTAATTATTCTTTATACGTTTGATAGCCCTTTTTTAGAGAACAGTTCAAAGATATTTATCTTTATTTTACGACTATTCAGAGTGACTATAAAGTAGGTAAGCTGTAGAAAAGGTATGTTAGTAATTGATGTAGCAAAATGAAACTTTGTAAATATTTGTATTTGGGTCTACGATGACTTCACTCACTCTGTGAAAAGCAAAGAAAATACACGATGGATTCTCTGTAATGCATCCGTGCAGGCCGTGGTAGCACTGCGATTAGGGTGGCTCAGTTGGTGAAGGATTATTGGAGTTTACTCCTTAAGAATCGGTTTTTTGATATAAAGCGCCCGGTATGAGAAAAATGTGAGGAGTAAAATCTACTGAACGAATGACCTCGTTACGTTTTTGGTGCGGCTGCACTGGTTTTGGTGCGGCTGCACTGTTTGTGAATGTATTAAGACGTGTATAGAGTATACTGCAAAGCGACTATATCTATATGTTATTTTCGTTAATTTGTTAATTTACTCTTTCATACGGTATCAATCTTTTTTCAGTTAATTTCAGTTAAATAAGCTGTTTTTGCGTCTGTTTTGACAATCGTACTTAAGGAGTAAACTCCAGTCGTGCGTCGGAACTGACACACACAATTTTTTTTTTATCTACTGCGTCTCCCCTAAATGAGATGTGGTAACATTTTCTCCTACCAACCCACGTACACTATTTGCTAGTAGTGATCATTAGTTATACTGTTCGCTTGGAGGTATCTCACTACTTGAAATCTTTGAATCGAATGGTATTTTAATTATGAAATATATTTAAGCGCATCTCTTTAGATTGATTGCACTTAATGACAATTTTTAGGTATTTGTTACATCTTTTGTTAAGCTTTCATGTAATTTTACTTAATGTAAAAGGATGGAAGTGTGTAACAGGAAGGCAAGGAAGCGCGCTTTGATAGAGTTGGCCGTCATGTGGTTACTGAGATGTCAGATGCTATTTACAGAGTATGTGTTGAGATTATTGTCAGCATTAAATTTGTAAGAAGGATATTTATTTAAAAATCGTGTGGAGAGTGAAAAGCTTGGGTTTGGTCTGCATAAAGAAAAAGATAAGGAGTGAGACAGAACATAGCAGGTAGTCCATTTTTATCAGAATTGATAGTTTAAGGATTACGTTTAAGTATATAAATTAATAAATATTTTGGACATTTGACACACAACGCCATCTAGTCCCAAAGTAAGCAGGACAACTGATATAAATATACATTTACTCTATCTTGTAAATATATACATATTATACATAGAAAACATCCAAACTTCGAAACAAATATTTGCTGATAATGTAAGCATTTAGTCCGATCCAGGAAACTCGAGACCTCACGGCAGTTGCATACACTACCACTGCGTCACCGAGGCAGTCACTTTACTCTGCAAGTATACTTTAATTACTGTCCCAAGATTGTCCTTGACCGTAAGCATAGCTGTTCATTTTGTGTAGCTAAAGCTTATGATTCAAGTTATAAATAGGCAGTTGTCTCCGGAAATAAAGATAATGTAACTTTTGTAAGAGTTTCTTGCATTTGTTTGTAAGTCGCGTCATAACGCCGCGCCGGGTGGCAGTACTATATTTAGAAATACATTAGCTAAGTTCCTGTGTCTATCTACGGGACTATATTTCAATGTTCGGACTTACTTATGGATCTGTACTATTATCAGCTGTATATCTTTTTGTTTTCCCTCCGTAGGGAGACGAAAGACGTGTGTGATTCCCAGAGAACCGGTCTACCCACTAAGCCGGAAGGAAGGAGCTCTAGGAACACATACGTGGCTTCTGGAGTCCTTCCTGCCTATCTGGAATCTCACGTCACAGATTGGCCTTCGTTTCATCATTCATTTGAACGGGTTTCGTCCGATCAGCTTAAACCTAGACTAGTGTTATGCAATCTCAGAAACTACCAGTTCGTATTCAAACATTATTTAAGAGTTGGGTAGCTCATTTATGGATGTATACATATATTATAATATTATGATACGATTACGATTCTTCCCATGGGTGTCGTAAGAGGCGACTAAGGAAACAAAATATGCAAGACAACATTATAAAGTAAAGAAAACCTTGAAACACATCCTATACCAATCTGTCTGGTCATCTTGATATAGTAGGCCAAAACCTCCTTGCTAAGGAGAAGCCTATGTCCAGCAGTGGACACGTAAATAATGTTGGATGATGATAATGATACGACCAATCATTATCATAAAAATGAGATGAAAAATTTCCACAGACGCAGTTGTGTGGGTTAGGTAAGTGTTAAATAATTCTTTTAATTAAACTAAATTAACTTTGAAAAATGTTTTTGAACGGACTTAACTAAGATTTTCGATAGTTGAAATCAACTAGTGGACGGTCCAGATCGTGTTGCAACCAATCTTTAAAATTCTAATCTCACTTTGAGATGATATTATCTGTATTCGGATGGGACTCTGGACGGTTAAGGCAAACGATTAAATTGCGACAGGAGACAGTACAGACAAAGTGTTGTTTAGTGGTAATCATGTTTAAAGCTAGTCTTTAAACATGATTACCACCGACAGTAGTTTATATATTTGTATCCACATCACTTATCGGTTCTTACGTCATCCACGGAATGAATAAGAGCGGGCGAACACTCTATATTCTTAATCCGTCGCGGATATCATAATATTTTAAAAGAAATGAAATGACTATGCGGATTTATAGAGCTGGTTTAACTTCCTAAATCTTTCACGTTATCTACTCCTCACTTTTTCAATATCATCAAATTGAATCACATAAAAGAGCTAACTTAACATAGGCGTGAAATCGATTCGTAATGCGATTATGTACTGGGTCGGCTGTGTTGTGTGGCTTCGCATTGTTCTGGCGTGCTTCAAGCTTCATTGGATACATTGTCACTATGCGTGTTTTACACAATTAAAACATCTGCAGAGATAAAAATACTTCCGTACTTTTCGTTTTCGGCGCGTCATTCGACTCTTTTGTTAACCTTCACTTTAAAATTTACATACATAAATGATCTTGAAAATCCATTTTTACCTACTTCTAATTATTGTTATAAAATTTATTGGTTTTTAACACATGACGGGTAAAACCCTGTTCAAACAAAGACTTAGTGGGTGATGTTACGAGTAAAATTAAAATGTAAGTAAATTAATAAATCTTCATCAACAGCCTTTACAGTCCACTGCTGAATATAGGCCTCTCCTTAGCAAGGAGGTTTTGGCCTACTATACCACGCTGGCCAGACGGGTTGGAATAGGGTTTGTTCCAGATCTGGATGTCGTAATAACAGCTGTTCCTGGATCCCTCCTATCTCAGGCACAAAGTGGCACACCGTGTGGTTTTAGTCGGTCCGATTCCGACACACCACCCCGCCGTAAACCCCGGTGTGGTGACGGCCCAAGGGGGTTTCCACACGTTAAAAAAAAAAAGGGTTTGTTCCAAGTTTTCATTCTCTTTGTAATGATGTTGTCTTGCATACTTTGTTCCGTTAGTCGCCTTTAACGTGACCCACGGGATGAATAGGGATGGTAACACTATGTATTCTTAATCCGTCATCACACTAGCAAAATATTATTGAAATGAAATGAACTACACATTATATGATGATGTTATGACAATGTTATATCGTCTCAAACGTTTCTTTTTCTATTTATTTATATATTGTCATCAAATCGTCAATGAGCTGAATAAATATATGTTGGCTATGTCTGAGTACTACCTACTTCTCTATCCACCCTCCATTCTCTACCTAAGTTCTATGTTCGTGCTGTTGTTGCTTATTCTACGTTGTCAGCGTCAAAATATACACCTTAATACCTATTTTGGTTACTTCGAAAGGGAATCCCCTGGACTGTGGGTGGTAAACATACACAAACAAATAACAAAAACACAGCGCGCTAACAAATGTGTTTCCAACAACAAACATTACTCATATCACGACATAATCTTTTTTATGTGTTTATTTACATTTGCTGTAATGGTTATTTGGTTAGATCAGTAATTAAGATTCATTTTATTTATCTACACATGTAAAATTACTTGCCCTGACTGAGTGACCGATTTTTCAACGCAGAGCCTGTGTCGCTGGGACTATACACTTGAATTTTTGACAGCTCATAGTTTTTATGCTGTAAGGTTTCATTCAAAAAGAATTTTTCTAAATTTCACCCGTAAGTAAGGTGGTGAAACAAATGAAGGAAAGTATTTAAGCTTGCTATTTTCAAAGATAGAACACGAAATAACGAATTATAAAGAGTGAATAGTTCTTTCGAGCTTTTTACAAGAAACTTAGTTGTGCTCGATTTTCAAGTCTACATATTACGATATGTTCCTTGTAAAAATTTCAGATTGTACGAGGAGTAACTGCCAACAGACCTTCACAACCCAAAAACTAGGTAATATCTAAGTTCTATAGGAATAACGATTACCACAATTGTTCGTAAGACGTACGTCCGGCAACGATGGTTCAATGTGCTCTACAAGGTACAAAGGGATCTGAATGTGTTGAAAATGGTCGTTCATCCAAAGACCAGCTTGGCTAATCTACTCGGTTACTACTTGGCCGAATGACTAGTAAGACATATTAGTGCTCGCATTGAATACATACGACAGAAAAATTGTTCATATACTCGTACTTAAAAAATGTGTGCGTGTACTAGCGTACACTCGTAAGAAGTGAAACTTCTTTATGACGTTATTTTTCAAAAAAATAATTTAAACCCGTCCGAAGTCGATGCAATCGCCACCTGGATTTCAAAAATGTAACTACTCAAAACGGGCCGCAAAATACATTGGAGACATTTACCAATCTCTACTCCGCTGGAGAAAGTATACTTCGAATCACGCATAGTAGGGATAAGAAAAAGATGGCGCGTAACGGAGAAATGTGACGCGTAACGAAAAAATGTTATACTAAATTTTTTTCCAACCCCGACAAAGAAGTTTCATTTCAAAAATTAAAAAGTATTTGATTTCTCCCAGGCAATAGAGTCAACCGGTGTTTTTAAGGAGGAGAACATTACTTCTCTTATTTCATCCCAATAACATCGACCAGCCGATAAAAGAAGTTAGAAAGAAGTCAACCAAACTTGGTTGAGTTTGGTTAATTTCACGGCTGCCCACCTGCTTGATGCCAATTTCGCTTGAGTATGTAGTTTTCTGTCTCGACAGAATTATAAGATAACTCTTTGGAAGGTAAACAGAACACCTAAGTTAAATTTTTGACTGCACGGTTGACCTAGTAGTTTAAGCGGTCGCCACGCCGTTCTCTACAGCGCTGAGTGTTGTGGGTTCAAATCCCACACGGGATAACACTTTGTGTCCTCAAATTGTTGTTTTGAGCCTGGGTGTTCTTTGTTTCCATTTCTGTATACGTTTGTAAAGTCCCCCGCGACACAGAATTTATTCCTTATGCGGGCGTTGTCTTTTAAAAGAAATAAAGAAAATTTTGGTGAAGTGGTTAGTGACTACGTGCCTGACTGTTAAGCCGGCGGTCATGGATTTGATTCTCACTTGAATCTATAACAAATGTGTTTATTTAAGAATTATGTTTGTCAGTAGCTTGGGAACTGTAATACAGGCTCTGCCTGGCTTGTGATTGAACTGTCGTATGTGAGATAGTACAAGGTCTCTGAACCCTGAAATAGCTATTGATAGTTGACGAATTAATAGTCAATAAATATTTGATAGCTCCTTCAAACACACTCACTTTTACCCTCCTATTGGCTACCAGAAACATTAACATGGCATTTTATTGACGTAAATTAGATGTCCATTATAAAATGATCTTTTGGACTATCTTTCTCCAAACAGTTATTAGGGATTTCTTTATTAGATCAGGTCTATTAAAAAAGTCAGTGAATGAACAGCAGATGTCATCAAATAAGTGTTTTCTTGTTGTTGTAATATTAACGTGTGATTAACGATGTAGTTTTATAGAGTATCTGTTGTCTATGGAATGATATTGGAACAAAAAAAATGTATTCAAAGTAGTGTATTAAATAGGTGCAAAATTAAAATAGAAACGTTCAAGGCTTACGGCTCTAGATTTATTCTTTTTACCGAACTGCGTAAAATTAATAACTATTTTGAAAGGTTATTTATTGCTAATGGTTGCTTAAAATTTTACTTCGCATATTCTCACATAGTTACATTCTCAAGTAACTACCAAAGTGAAACAATGATCAGAATTTAGAAACAGTACCAAAGATGTATCTATATTTATGTTATATTGTGTTATAATTAGGTGGAACAAATTTGTCCCGCAACGGGTTAGGTACCGCAGACGACCCAGTATCGAAGCTCACTAAACGACCTCTATCCTCCATAAGCATGGAGGTGACAAGTGAGGTCTTCTGTCACCCTTGCAGGCAGAAAAAGGAAAAGGTTCCCACACATCTACAAGCCGTAGGTGGCCCAAGGTACATCGGTGTTCCAGGGATTTTCTTGATAGTAGTAGTACCAGAGACGTCGTGTGGTTTTTGGTCGGTTCGAGTCTGACATAAATACTAACCGGTGGTATTCGGAAAGATTGCCACACAGAAAAAAAAAGTAAAACATATTTATCAGCCGAGTACGGCCCAGCTATAGTGTGCAATTTTTAATGGTTCCGTTTTATTTGCAAACTCAGGAATAAAAATACTCATGAAAACAGATGGTTCAAAATATTTACAACATAATTTTATTGATTACTCACCATCCACTTCGTTCCAGGTCTCCGTTTCACCTTCTTGATGTAGATCTTGAAGGCATCTGGTACAGAAGTTGTGTAGGCAACTAAGAAGCCTAGGTTCCACAAGTTCTTTTCTACAAATCCCGCAGTTCCATTCCTTCGCCTTACTTTTTTTACCCTCATTGTATGCCGAAGTCCTAGGTGCGATGGTGAGATTCTGGCTTTGGGGACGACTTAAAGCTTTTCCATGAAGAGGACTGCTGCCAGCACTCAAAGACAGCTGTTCCAAGGACTTTCTTTTATCCTGTTTCTTCCGCGTGAAGCTGCCGAATATATATAAAATACGATCGACTTCCATTTTTATTTTTAATTAAACACGATTTGACGCAATATTAGAATTATATTTAATCAAATTGAACTTGAGCTATATTTTAGAAACTTGCCGATCTCGAAGGGCGGGCGGTGTAAAAATAAACGTGTGCCCGCGAAGCCGCGCTGTCTTCGACTGACTTTCGTCCAGAAACAGTTAAAGAATCACTATAGAATATGTGTCGATAATTGTATATTAGTTCCTTTGCTTGCTTTGTTTAAATAGCTTGTGTTCTATCACGTCCACAGTCGTCAATGAACAGGCAATTATAAATTATAATTCGACTGGGCATGGGAATGGGGGTGAAGTGCTTATAAATGGTGGTTTTTATTAACCTTTTGACTCTTGTTGGCACCATACTTATCAAGTAGGAACTTGAAATTTGAAAAAAAAGTACGCTGTAATCCCGTACTGAACTAAATTTAAAAAACGGAACTAAAAAATGAAGATTTTTCAATTGAAACTATGTAAAAACACATAAGAATTCTGTTATTGAAATCATTTTGATGATTAATGTTAGAAGTTATTAAAAAAAGCAATTAATACTGTATAACATAACCTTAAGTAGGCTTTGATTTTATATTACATTAAATTTCTTAGAAAATTAAGTGTTTTTTCGTCATCTAAATACATAAGAACTGCAAAATGAAAATTACAGGTACGGGACTGTTATTGACTTGTAATCTTGGCAGCTAAGACGGAGGTGGTGGATTCGATTCCCACCACGATAATTAATTGTCTGTTCTGCTTCTGTCTATAACTAACCTATATATGTATGTGTTTAGAAATGTTTAAACATGTTCAATGATAGTCTGATTGCTATAGGACTGGCTCTGCCTATTGTAAGATCATATAGGCCGTGTGTTAGATGAGTGAGGTTATTTTTTTCATTAAGTTTTACTTCTCTGCTTAGCCGCTGGGAGGAAGTAAGGGAGGGTAATATAATACATAGAAAAACACATATTTTTAACTTATTTCATAAAAACACGATTTCATTGGTAGACTTATTATAATTCTATACTTTACGTTAATTAATAGTTTGAGTGGATGTAGATGTACTCTGCTGAAAATTATTCTGGCGACGTACATGCTTCTGGGGGTTTACAATGTCAGCAAAACATTTTTTTTTAAATGACTGTTTTAAAATAATTTCTGTCGGAGAACAAGGACGTCGAATTAAAATTGAAAATAAAAATGAGCGAATATTCAAAAAAGTATGTTAGTGTTTTATAAATAAATAAATATTTCAGACATTTGACACACAACGTCATCTAATTTTAAACTAAGCAGAGCTTGTGCTATGATAACTAGACTGACTGATAGAATACTTATATACTTTTTTTTGTAAATACATACATATTATACATAGAAAACGCTCAAACTCCGAAACAAATATTTGCAGATATACAAACATTTGGTGCAACTCGGGAATCGAATCCAAGACCTCAAGCACAGCAGCCGCATTCACTACCGTTGCACCACCGAGGCATTGGAATTTACACAATGGTCGTTAATTTATTTTAATCTTTATTTACTTTGAGTGGTGTAAAAATCTTGTAAGGTAGGCACAGAGGTAACCAATGACAATGACTAAATGATTATACCTCCCTTCAAAACTAGTTAACGGCAATTTCACTGATTCATAACGAGTAATAGACGCCGAGTCCAATTTCCTACGTTTGAGGGATGAGAGTGAAGTACGTCTATTTTTGTTCAACCACCCCTGTCATTTCTCATTTCCCTTACGAGAATTATTTGATTGATTTTATGGCTACCATTTTTTGAGTTATATTAGTTGCGTAGAGGGATGGGTCAAGGGTGTGGTTAATTCATCATGTTTCTATTTCTGGAGTGTTGTGCAATAATAATAGCGATTACAACTTGAGACTCATCGTGTATGGAATGAACTGCAGAATTTGTGTTTAACTGCTGATCAATATACTCAATATATAACATATTATAAATAAACCATAAACAGAGAATCTTCATCAACAATAGCGTTGTCGTCTAGCGCTTGACACAGATCTCTCCAGGTGCTAATAAATATACTAATATATTTCGAAATACATACAGACACAGAACAAAATAAAAATTGTTATTTGTCATGGATAGGAATCCAACCCACGACCTCGGCTTAACAATCAGGGCTACTAACTACTGCACTAACAAATCCTTCTAAGATCTCGTTCTGTTTATTTATTATAACAGTACCAATGTCGGTATATTAATCCTGTTTCATTATTTTTTAATCAACAAGTTGGATTTAAAACAACACAAACAATACAATTGATACAAAATAATCCTTAAAAGAGATTTTACGCCACTGTAACCGCAATGAATCTTTGAATCTAAGACATGTTATTAATTAAACGCACACATTAATTGTAACTCCTGTTGTACTTTTAAAAATAGAATATTTAACCAGTGGCCAGTGCGTTTACGATTGAAAAAAAAAAGTTTAAAAACAATTCTCAAACATTAGATTTATTTTCATTTAACCGACTTTCAATTCGTCTAAATATTTATTTTTGTGTGATATGTTATCTGATACTTTAGCTGTCCATTTTTGAACTGATTTCACAGAATATTTTTATCGAATTGTTTGAAATCAAATTTCGACCTATTTAAATATGAGTCAATAGGGTACGAAGAGTACAGCTTATAATTTATGATGACATAGGTGATCGCTATTTCGATATTTTTTATAGTTTACAGTTATTTTGAGCGCGAGCAAATAAACAAAATATAGAAATCATGCTTCATTTGGATTGTTATACAGAAGGAATCATTTATAGCATTAACCAATGTTGATAAATCGGCACGTGCCAACTTAATTAATCGAGATCCGATTATAGCAGGCAAAGGAAACGTCAAAACAATGCCTATTTACGATCAAATCTTTTTGGTATAAAACCTTATCGGCATCATGTAAGGTTTAATTTTAATTATTTTTAGAATTTGTTATAAATATCTTATTTAGATTTACTTATTACTAAATAAATTTATTCTTAGTAAGTATTACAACTTAGTTCAACCAAAACTGAAGGAAATGTTTGGTTGTTAAGATAGCTCTTAGAAATACTCGTGCTTTGTAGTTACAGAAAAGTGTTTGAGTTAACACTATAGGAAAGGCTTTTTTATTTCATTAATTAATTGATATTTTGTGGATAAACTAAGGTATAATAATACTGCAAGTTGCAGACACTGAAATAAGATAATGTGTGCCGGTCTTTATAATATTCTAATTTTATTTTATAATCATCTATAAACGTTATTACAGATATTGTGTATATATTACCAAAGGTGAGACATCACATAATTCACTGATATAAATTGTAATTTAGAAACATCAACATTACAATTTCTTAACGTAGTAAATAGAGCACATTTGTTTTGTGACCCACATTTAGAGGGAAATCTAATTTAACTAATGTCAGCGGCTATGTTTCGCGCGCACCCGGGTGCGTGGGTTAGAGAACGCCATTGGACACTGAGTGAATTTATTGTAAAGGATTCACCTTGAAGTACGGGCCGTGTTTCCTGCTTGTTTTGTCACTTTTGTGCATTGGCCATGCTTGTGCTACGCCCTGCTGTTGTATTGTCGTTGTATGTTAATATGTTTTACAGTAATTCAGATATAACATTTTTTGTGGACTCTCATGGTGATTCTAGCGGTTTCTAAAGTGAGTGCAGTGCTGGTACTATAACCATAAGTACCTGATGGTACACCAAGCGACGTGGCCAGCAAATTTTATGTTATAGAATTTGCTGTTATGAGTAGAAGATACAAAAATCTTTTCAAGGATAAGTGCTCTTGCTAGAGCTCTCACATCCTTCTTGAAAATTCTTTTTTTCTTCTACGTAATGCGGTCATAAAGAAAAAGAAGAAAGGCCAGATACTCATTGGAAATGTCTTCGTTGACTGCCTTGCGACGCTTTGCTGCTGGTCCAATCTCTAGATTAGGACCAATAAGAGTGCCTTTACGTCTGTAAAATTAACCCCTGCTTCGTGACTATCACACCGTAAAACCATTAGGTTATCATGGCTTATCGGAATCTAGGAAGTGACACACCAACTTTAACCTTACTCATGCTGTGATATCATTGGTATCGCTCAGTGTAACGAATTATATGAAGTGACACTTTTTCGCTAAACCAGCAGATAGTGTGGGCGAACTGACCGGTTGTCGGTTACGATTCAAAAAATTAACCCTTGGTGCACTACCGATAGCAAAATTATTATTCTCATCATCATCACAGCTAAAAGAAATCGAATCTTCTTCGTAGCGGTTGTTAATAGGCTAGATGACACCTTAGTCAAATTAGTTACTTTTTATCATCTGTCAAAACGACAATTTTATATGAAAAATATACTAAATACCAAATTGTGACGTCACTGTTTTAGACTACTCAATTGAACAATATATTTCACTGTATATTTGATTAAAATTCGTAATAATAATAAAAAGCTACGTTAATTGTATTTGCCGATATGATTCGCGATATTAGTTTTAATGAAGTGTACATTGGTATTTATTTACGATACAGTCATCTACCCAATTCCAAGATTACTTGAGGTCTACTATTAGTTCAACAGATTTTATGTGAGTATCAGTTTTCTCCGGAGCGACTGGCTACAGATTTCTATAACCCTGAGGGCGAACTGAAGTCAAAACTTTTCTACATAATTGTCATTCTTTTTAAGGGCACTGTGTTCCCAATAACGATTGGCATATGTTTCAGACAACCGGGATTGATGGTTTAACGTGCTCTCCGAGGCACGGGTGTGGAACACCGCCTACTGTGGGCTGTTATTAAGAATTTCTTGTAAGAAGAACACTTTTAGCCCGACCTGGGTATCGAACTCAAAACCTCTTGGTTCTATGTTCAGGCAGTTCCATGGGAAATCTAGTAGGTATCTTCTCTTAATAAAGACGTCCAAGATTAAGAAGCTCTTCAACCTCCGTACCCCATTGTTCTTCGTGCGTTTAATTATTTCTGTTATACAACAGATTATTTTTATACCCCACTACAACAAAATCGCTTCTAGAAGTCTGTGAACGTCGTAGGAGGCTTCTGTATTTCTAGAAGTACGCACAAAAGACCGTTTAATTTGCTGATGAGTTATAAGTAGAGTGCTGAAAAAATAGGTTTTAAGATTCAGCTCTAGATGTAATATCTAATTTAATTGAGATAGGTAACTATAAAATTTGTATAATTAATTTATATAATAGGTTAATGAATAAATAATCAATTTACAAATCGGTTTGGTGATGGGTGCTATAATTAAAATTTAGGTTATTCAATTCAGTCTCTAGCTCGAAGCTCTATACAAAACGAAAGATTAAATTGCTAATACACACATTTTTAGTGTAGGACTAAAATTAAATATAATTTATAAATGTTTAAATTTATTGTACAATGAACGGCATTCGTATATTAATTTAGTGGACACGAAAACAGATCCATGTGGCCCGCCATCTCATTGACTCGAAAAAAAGATCACGTAAGCAGTGTCCACTTGCCGTGAGTTGGTCCCCTAGCACATTCAGAAGGTACGAACGTGAAGCGTACTTGTTAGGTGCTTCCAACCTGATTTTCTACAGGATGGCCTGGTTGGTGGATGGATGATTATATGTGTAGCGACGAAGCATTTTAAATACATACTTACCTAGCTATATATTAACTACTGAAAAGTTAAGAACTAAACTGTATAGACCATATATGAATAAATATAGATAGATATTCGAATGTTATTTCAAATATCACCTAGTAACATTTCATAGTTAAAGCAAGCTTTGTAAATGTGACGTGACAGTGTTGACATAATACACCTGTATTTTATCTCAAATACCATGGTAGCATAAATGCTATTGCTGTCTTTGTCTAACAAAGTGATGTTAAGAAGAGATGTATCAAAGGAATGTTAACAATGCACGAGATTTCTAATACAGTAGCGGAAAGTTATTACATGGCGTTTGTCATCCAATGAACTATTTTTCATTACTATGTGCCCCAAATAATGTTTATTTATAATGTACACGAGTAAAACATGCCAGTGCTGATTTCAGCGTGAAGTTGCACGGACTGGTAGTGTTCAGATATGTTCAACATAAACAAACTATGTCTGTTTTCTTGTCTCTGCATAATTGTTATTATTGTTCTTTATTTTCAATCAGAGATCGCTCGTTTAGAAGAAAATTACCGAAAATTAGGTAAGCCCGTCACTCTGTGCATGTTTAATGTGTGTTTTAAGATGTAACTCAGTTAGAATTATGCTCTTTTTGCAGAGTTCAGACTTGTTCAAACACATTCAGAATCTCGCCAGTTTTTTCCGAAAAGTTTAGAAAAAAATGACGACGACACTATACTGATATACAATAGGGTTCCGAAAACGGGGTCCACGAGTTTCGTCGGTGTAGCATATGATTTGTGTAAGAGAAATAATTTTAAAGTGTTACATATCAACATAACTGCCAACAGACATATCATGTCTCTGAGCAATCAGTACAAGTTTGCTCAGAATGTAACTAAATGGTACGAGATGAAGCCTGCCCTCTATCATGGGCATATGGCCTTCCTAAACTTTGAAAGGTAAGTCAACAATAGTACTTCACTTGTTTGTATATTTTCTGTTAAGTATTTATTAATAAAGAGGAAAGAAAGACTAGATAAATAGTTTCTTAACAAGTTTCCATAAATTAAAAAACCTACTTTCATTTATTTCCTTCCTATACATATTTTCTCCTTGTATACTTCACCATAATTTGTTTATTACACTTTCTACGTGTTGTTCCCTATATATCTCTACACCAAATACATTTATCACTAGTGTGATACCCCAAAACAATTCCTCAAATAAAAGTAGCTCTCTTATAAAGTCTTATAGATATTGAACCACTAATTCTCGAGATGGTCGGGACATACTAACATAAATCTGATTCAATAAAAAGCTGTTATCATGATAGTTGCTAGTAGTTGATAGTAGTCTCTATCTAGTGAGGGGTTAAAAATAAAGAGTGTCACCACCCCTACTCTTCCTGGTTGTCTACTGATGTTATAAGAGGCCATAGCAAAGAGAAGGACAACTGGAAACAAATCCTTTTTTTTTTAACGTGTGTGAACCCCCTCGGGCAGTCACCCCACCGGGGTTAACGGCAGGGTGGTGTGTTGGAAATGGACCGACTAAAACGACACGGTGTGACACTCTGTACCGGACATAGGAGGGATCCGGTAACAGCTGTTATTATGACATCCAGATGACTTGAAACAAATCCTATACCAACCCATCTGGCCAGCATGGTATAGTACGTCAAAACCTCCTTTCTAAGGAGAGCCGAAACCTCCTTTCTTTTTTTATGTTTATCAGTGGACTGTTAAAAGCTCTTGACGATGATGATGTATTATTTATAATGTTTAAGGTACACAGTTTAATTATATTTATAAATATATTACTTGTTACTCGTCAGTTTCTGAGTTACAGAACCTTTTATAGAAATTAGCATTGGCACTTGGCATTGCTCACAAATATGGATGTTTCTATATATATCTATTAACTCTATGGTATTGTAAGAGGCAACTAAGGGATCAAACTACACAGGACAATGTCGCTGCGAAAAGAAGAAAAACTTGAAACAAACCTTATAACAACCCGTCTGGCCAGTTATGTCAGGCTAAAACCTCTTTGCTAAAGAGGGCTATGTCCAATATTCCACTGTTGGAGTGATGGACATAGGCAGACACAGATTAGTTTTAAGTTAAAGCAGTTGTAATTTAATGTAATGTTCCAAATCTTAAAGTCAGTTTTTTTGTCTTGCTTTGACTTCTTAACCAATATCAATAAACACAGGAGTCATAAAACATGTTCATGTTCCTGGAGAAAAGAGGAAAAGGTACTTATTATTCAGAAGAAGTAACTTAAGGGTTCAAAGATAGTAATGGATGGAAAATAAAAGAAGGTGGAGGTTATGGGTTCAAATCCTGCCGATGGCAGCAAATGAATGTGTGATGAGTATTTTATCTAATTCTGTGTGTAATTTATCTATAATATGTATATATTTAAAAATATATAAGTATTCCTATCAGTAGTCTGGTTACCAACACACCTTTTCAAGTTTGAGATCAAACTGTCGAGAGGTATGTGATGTTATTATTATTATTATTTTTTCTATATTAAAAACCTGCCGAAGTGACTCTATTCTTCCTGATGGAAAGCATGAATAGAATCCAAGAGCGGTGGTCACCATACTCATTGCAAATACAGACAATACAGTATGGAGACCCACAATATGGAGATACTTTTTCATGCCCTGTTTAGGTACGTAAAGGCATGACAGTCATTGTGGCAGTGTAAGATAAATGTGAAGTTACTGTGACTATGAAGTCAATATTAACACCCCTTATTTTTGTGATCATGATCAGTTCCAGTCACTTATTAATTAGAGGTAATTTTTTTCAGGTTGGGAACGACATCAAAACCACTGTTTATTAATTTGATAAGAAAACCTCTTGATAGACTTGTATCATATTACTATTTTCTAAGGAACGGTGATAATTATAGACCTCATTTGGTGCGGAAAAAGCATGGTGACAAAATGGTGATTATAATTTCCTTTACTGCATATTTTTACACAAAAGAAAGATTTAATATCATGGCCTTATAGGGAAATGGTGCTAAGAGGTTCTTCCTTTGCATGTCTTAAACTGGGTTAAGTTACTGGAGTGGCAAACTTAATTCTGTAGTTGTTTTTAAACTCATAAACCGGCCATTTGTATCTTTTGATTTACTTAGTTAGATGACACGATGGCGTATGCCGGCTGTACCGACCGACTGAATACTATGGCCCTTTCTGCAAAATGCCACTTAGACCCTATACTGCTCTCGTATACTTTTTATTTAATCAATGTTCACAGACTTAATATAAGTATGTGGTTTTTTTCCGCATTTCATCTAAGAGTGAGTCTTAGGAAATGCCGACGCCTTCTACCTGTTAAATCTGACTTGTAGATATATTTTTAAAAGATGTATTTACACATTATTTTTACCATTTACTGGTGTTCAAAGGCCACAATTATTTGATTGTGTGTGTTTGTGTGTTCTCTAACTTATTCTATACCCTGTTATTAAATAGAGGTTAAGGGTTTGACTCCCCAGGACCAATACATCACATTAACATGTAATAATATATTGGCAAACTAAGATTTTAGTTTGCATTGAGAATGTTTAACATGCCTCTGTCTATCCCTTCATGGATAAAAGACGTGAGCATACGCATAAAAACCCAAGTCTTACACTTTAATCTTTAAATATTAGTGTAAACTGGTAAACATAGTATTTGCTTCTTTAAGGAAAAAATACATACAAATATGTATAAATAACTGCTGTCATAAGTTAATGTTATAATACATTATGTATGTGCAACATGTAATGATGTCAAATGGTTTCTGAGAAATGTCTATAAATAGTTATTTCTCATCTTGAGTCGATAAACGCCGTCGATAGAGGTTGCTATCTGTTTTTAACCTTCGTTGCCTACGTTTATATAGATTTAGCGTCGTGTTAGCGCTTAGACTAATAGTAAGTTGCGATGATAATACAAAATCCGGCTCGAAGGCCCAAATGGTCCTTAAGATACTAGATATGATTTTGGAGACTTTCCTTTTAATTTATCATAATCTTTATTTGTTTTGTCTAGTTCTATACGTAAAGGGTAATCATTGATTACGACTATTCATAATAGTTATTTTTGACTACACATGTATAAAATACTAAGTTTAGTAGGAGTCAGCGCAATTAGTAACATTGCGAAAAGGGTTTTTAGACCAAAAAGGGGTTTAAAGGTTTTTCTCCGGTAATTTCACTCGATGAAAAGCAACAAAGGTTAGCTTAATATCGATTTTCGATTCCCGGGCCGGACAAAATGTTTGTCGGATCTACAAATATTTGTTTCGAACTTTGGCTGTTTTTTATGTATAATATATATGAATTTACAAAAAAAAAGTATATGAGTATCTATCAGTCAGGCTAGTTATCATACCACAAGTTTTGCTTCGTTTGAAACTAGATGACGTTGTGTATCAAATGTCCGAAATATTTATTATTTATTATTAACTAGGACACATTTGCCAAAGCGTGACTCTCTCACGATTTTGTTTAACGATTTCTCACACATTTGTTTGTCAGTATTGATAAAACGTTAATATAACACTCATCAACAAAACTATGTGAGCCCAGTGATGTCATCTTGACCTTTTACGATAAATAAAGGAACGGAACCCCTCGCAAAATAATAATTAAACTTAAGTTAGATATCCTGTGCAAAAATAGATAATACCATCTGAACACATTACGTCATGTTATAATAATTTGACACGCAACAATATCACAATTGATACAAAATCAATATATTTTTATTTCACCTGATTTCTTCAAAAGTTTGAAACAGCTAAATTATGGGCAGGCCCCTTGTAATACCCCTAAATGAAAACCCACGTACAATAGGCTAGATGACACCTTAGTCAAATTAGTTTCTTTTTATCATCTGTCAAAACGACAATTTTGTATGAAAAAATGTACTAAATACAAAATTGTGACGTCACTATTTCTGACTACTCAATTGACCAATATATTTCACTGCATATTTGCTTGAAAGTCGTAATAATAATAAAAAGCTATGTTAATTGTATTTGCCGAGATGTTTCGCGATATTAGTTTTAATGAAGTAGACATTGGTATTTATGTACGATACAGTTATCTACCCAATTTAATATATTTCTAAACACATAGGGTAAGACGATTTTGTATCTTTGACTTTTTTTGGTTATTCAAATGCTCAATAAGACAACGAGATGGTTTATTGAACAGTTATAACGAATTGTATTATGCGCGGTCATATTTAGGGGGTTTAACCGCATTTGCAAATTATTGGCCGCATTAAAAAAAACAATAATTCAGTTTTTTTTTAATATTACTTTGACAGACATTTGACGAGTGTGTGGAGCGATCTCAGCCGGACTGTGATCCCAACAATATGTGGCTTCAAGTACCCTTCTTCTGCGGTCATGCTGCCGAGTGTTGGTGAGAAATGTTTTCGTCGTATTGTAGAAAACTAGAAACTATTTATCCTAGGAAATCAGACTCGGGACCATCATCAACTGCCTTTTACAATCCACTGCTGGACATGGACATCTCCTTACAAAGGAGGTTTTGCCCTACTACACGACTTCTTTTCCTTCTCTTTGCTGTGCTATTTTTTTGTCTAGTTATTATAATAACATAGTATTTATTAAACAAACAAACATAAAGATAGTTTAACACATTTGATTTAATAAAACAAAGTTTAAGCACAATTTTTTAGCTCTTTATATCTGAATCCGAACTAAATAACTTCAAGGACAACTCGTGCTGGCCTTGGAAGTCACCGTTTCAGAATGGTAGACATACGCTCCCGAACTAAACAGTTCGGCTCTTCCTTCCTGTGCAGATCGGTTAAAGCCTGGAATTCATTACCGGCGCACGTGTTTCCCTCCCACTGCGATCCCGGGTCCTTTAAGAGGGGCGTGAAAAAGCATCTCATTTGGCCGCCATAGCGTGGGTCGCCATATTGCGTTGTCGTCATTCGCAGTAAGTATGGCGACCACTGCTCTTGGATTCTATTCATGCTTTCCATCAGGCAGAATAGAGTCACTTTGGTAGGTTAAATATAAATAAAAAAAAATGGAAATATCTGTATTTCGGACAGTCTCCTCTTTGAGATTAAATATTACATAGAAGACTTGTTTTGCTAAAACAATAAACTTTCATGTGTTCAGTATAGTGTACAATTTAACAAATATAAATATAACAATAAAATGAACTAATAGTCTGAAATTTCTGTGTGTATGTTCATGTGTATGTATGCGAGTGCATGCGTACCTTTGCTGTCATTTTGATTTTGACACTGTATTCTCATTACGTCACCACATGAATAGGCTAAATGACACCTTAGTCAAATTAGTTACTTTTCATCATCTGTCAAAACGACAATTTTGAAAAAAAAAGGTACTAAATACAAAATTGTGACGTCACTGTTTTAGACCACTCAATTGAACAATATATTTCACTGTATATTTGACTGAAATTCGTAATAATAATAAAAATCTATGTTAATTGTATTTGCCGAGATGTTTCGCGATATTAATTTTACTGAAGTGCACATTGGTATTTATTTACTATACAGTCCTCTACCCAATTAGTCCGTGTTAATCAATGGGATATCTACTTTGTTTATTTTTGGAAATTAGTTGCCGATATTTTGGCACTGTTGCAAAAGCCATAATTGCGTATGCATATCGACAACTAATTCTTGAAAATAGCTATGTAGGTGTCCCGTTTATAATAACTTTACCAAGTAAAAAATCATCCTGATAGTTTTTGTAAACAAGTGTAAAGATCAAATTAGGTAAGGGTTCAAAGGGGCGCTGTTCCGTCTCTTACTGTGTAGAGCGGTGAGCGTCAGCGTCTTGCCCTGGGGCACGAGGTGCCCGGGATGTACCTCAATTGTGAGCTACGGCAGGGAGGACTCCAAAAGCCGCTAATGCGTTCTTGGAGCTTCTCCCGACTGCCGAGGTAGGCCGCTGCGTGGTTTAATGGGTAGACCGGTTCGGCCGGAGTCCCACACACGCTCTTCGTCCTCCCGGAGTGTATGGTGAGAAAACCATTCCCCGCGTAAAAAAACAATACTGATTTAACAAATTACGTACAATTTGCACGTTGATTTTTCTTTGAAAGATGTAGATTTTGGACTAGATTTATTAATCTTTTTTGGAAAACAAAAAAATAAGTGTTCTCTTAGGTGAAATATGCGCGGCGCTAGGAGGGATCCGGATGTCGTAATAACAGCTGTTCCTGGATCCCTCCTGTCTCAGGCGCAGAGTGGCAAATCGTGTGGTTTTAGTCGTTTCGATGCAGACATACCACCCCACCGCAAACCCTGGTGGGGTGACGGCCCGAGGGGGTTTCCATACGTTAAAAAAAACTGAAATATAGTTCAAAATGTCATGTTTCGTCATGGGCGACCCTCCTTCCAGAATTTGAAAAAAAGGTTAATACTAATACTAAATATTGTCTATGGTTACTAAGTTATTACGGTAAATTAATAACGTAAAAGTATTCACAATGAAATGTAGCATTTTTGGAATTGTCCGTATCATTTTTAGTATCGTTCAAAAGACATGTAGAAGTTGAAGTTGTCTTTATTTTTGCAGGAATCTTATGAATAATGTTACTAAGAAATGTAAGATAAGGTATCATTATTGTATGTTGTAAAGATATAAAGTGATAAAAATCAGTTTTACCGTTGCAATGTGTACGAACTAAAATGCGTTTATATTTAACTGACTTGAAAAGCGGGGAGGAGATTCTGAATTCGAAAAAATATATTTTATGTTTGTTTTGTAGTTAATGAACAGATTTGGTTAAATATATTTTTTATTTAGTAGGATTCTGGGTGGGCCACGAATTAGTTAACATTTGAAAGAATTGTGTCAAAAAACCGTTTGAGATACTATAAAAATTGTTTATTTGCAAGAAAGCTAATTAGTTGGAATTTATTTTAAAAAAATTACATCGACTAAATGACCATCGTTCCGACGTTTGCACTCTTCTAACTGTATTCGTCGGCAAAGAGACCGCGAGATCGCCGACATCTCTTCGCTGATTTTTCCTTTTAGTTAACGTAGTGTATTTTGTTTATTGATGTAGACATAGATACGATTATTCAAATAACCCCATAAAAAGAAGTCTGTTGGGGATAGATCTGGACTTTTGGGTGGCCATAGAATGTCGCTTCGTCTGGAAATCAGCTTTTCCGGAAACATGTCTTTGACCACTGTAAGGGACTCATTGGATGTGTGACAAGTGGCATCATCTTGTTGAAACCATGCGTTACCAAAGCATCGGTCCCAAAAACTCCCGTAACATTTATGCACGGAATGTTAGATTCAAATATCAACGAATTCTTGCTCCATCTTCTATTTAAAATAACTAATAATTTTTGCGCCCCTAATGGTAAAAATTAAATAAAAAGGGAGAGTAGTCGCGGCTCTGACGCTGTTTTAAAGCCTCTCAGTTATTTTTTTTATTTCGTATATTCTCATAAAAATCTTTTCTGAGAAGGGGCTTAAGTCATGTGATTTACTATTAAAGCCTACTGATGAGAGAGCATAATAAGAATACTTGCGACGCGTGTCGCATGCTATAGTACTTCTAAAAGTAAATACTCAACGAAAAAAATATTGATTAAATCGTATACAAAAACATACGTGTATTTATATAAAGTGGATTCCAGATAATATATTTTTAGATGAGTTAATTGACAACAACAGCTGATTGTAAATGACCCAGTTTCTGCTAAATAAATAAACTGTAAACATGCTTTATCAAGACAATTTGAAGGTATTTAAATTGAGATCATGAGAGAACATGAACATGTTCAAAGAATACGATAATAGGTACATTTACATCTTTCCTCTACCCCCCTCCTATTGATCCCATGGGTGTTTTGAAATACACAGGACATGGTCTATGCAAAGAAGGAAAATTCTAAAGAGAAGTTTATGACCAGCAGTGTATATCTTTGAATTTTTTTTTCTATTTTAAAAGCCAGCCAAAGTGACTCTACTCTGCCTGATGGAAGGCATAAATATAAGTCATTAGTTGTGGCCACCATACTCATTGCGAATGCAGACAATGCAGTATGGTGACCCACACTATGGCGACTAAGCGAGGTGCTTTTTCACGCCCCGCTTGGGGACGTAAAAGGCATCACAGTCATCTTGGGGGTATAAGGCTCACACTCCTACCATGATAACTGTCACCTCTGTATCAATGGGCAGTAGTTTTTTATTTATTATTGCGACACTATATGCGACTGTATGTTCCTAAATTAGTAGAAATTTGACGGCGTGAATTACCAGTTCATGGAATTAAGGTCAACTGCGTTTTGTAATGTAATTTGTCTTTTTACGAATGTTATTACGGGAAGATGGAGTCTTATAATGTCAGTGCAATTTATTTTTACTAGTGAATTGTACAGTTTTAATTTTTATATTAGACATCTTGTCTAGGCAGTTAAATGCTACAGTACCATAATGGTATAGACAACCTTTTTGATAAAGTAGTTGCGGGTCCGAACCCCAGCTGTTAAGTTACCGACTTTATTGACATGTGAAGGGACCTTCGGGCCCTCACCTCAGCAGGATTTGCTGTATGTCGGAGTCCTCGAACTCACAAAAGACGTGAGCCCATTTATAACAGCTGATAAGTAAATAAAGTTATGATAATTCTACCAACATGATTTTATGTTACTTGTCAAAAAGTAACTTTTTTATGAAAATTAGTATGTCAATTTTAAATGTATGGTAAATTTTATATTTTAGGATACCAGGCAACCGATGGGCGTTGGAACAGGCAAAAAACAATCTAGTCAACCATTATCTCATCGTGGGTGTAACGGAACAAATGCTCGATTTTATAACTGTGTTAGAGGCTACCCTGCCTCGGTTCTTCAGAGGGGCCACGGAATATTACTTGAATAGCAACAAGTCTCATCTGAGACAGACCAGTGCTAAAATAGAACCAAACAGTTTGACAGTGGAGAAGATACAAGAGTCGACGGTATGGAAGATGGAGAATGAACTATATGAGTTTGCGTTGGAACAGTTCAATTTTGTGAAAAAAAAATTGTTGACTCGTGAAGCGAATAATGTTGCGCAAATTTATTTTTACGAAAAAATACGGCCTAAATGATAAAAGTTGTGTAAAATATATAAATTTGTATATTTATAAAAAATAAACGAGTTATTTTAACTGGACCGGATCCGTAGGGGACCTATATCTAGGACTGAAGCTAACTTCTGTATTGGTGTCAGTAGCTCTACAATGTGTGCAGAAATGATTCCTGTTTGGTAAAAGAGCTGGCCATCTCCAAAGTAAACAGGTGTGTAAAACCATTTCTCATTTACAAATATGAATATTATTCACTAAAGTTTTGATTTCAACATTTTTTTTTTGTCTTTTTTTGTAGAAAAAAGTCGTTCAACAAACCGAAAGTTGACGAAGTGTAAAATGCGTGCGTCTTTTTTTTTAATGTAACTGTTGGAAAATTATGTAAAAGTCTTTATTTTTTTTATGAATTTGTTTTATTGATATTTTTGTTACTATGTAATTAGTAAAATTAACAGGATGTTGTTCTCATTTAGGCACTTTTTCCCTAGGACCATATTTAAATTATTGTTTTAAAAATATTTTAAAAACACTGTTTAACATATTACAATAGTGAAATAGGTAGTTAATTAACTAAATTATATTAACAAGGATCATTCCACGAATTATAGGTATATATTAAAGACATTGGTCCTATACAGTATGTGTGAGCAGGGATTATAGATAATGAGAATTTTTATGACTGTAAGTGGGTGTGGCAAGATACAAAATATGACCAAAAAAAAATTATGTCAATTGCGCCAACAGCATTATACGAGGGCGGTTCACTAAGTACTCGTGTTAGAAATGAAGACACCATTTTTTTTTTGCAAAAAAAGTTTTTTTATTTTTCATGTTAGGGAACAAGAAAAATCGCAAGGAGCCAAATCAGGTGAATAGGGGGGATTCGGCAGCAATTCATAACGCAGTTCATGCGGTTTGGCGGCGACAACACCGGATGAATATGCTGGTGCGTTGTCGTGGTGAAACAGCACCTTCCTTTTCACTAAATGCGGCCGTGTCTCCTTCAGTTTTTTGTCAAAGCGGTCCAATAACTCACTGTAGTATTGTCCAGTTATCGTTCTTCCTTTTTCTAAAAAATCTATGAGGATAACACCGTTTGCATCCAAAAAAATCATCACCATGGCCCCTCCGGCCGATGGCACCGTTTTCGCCTTTGGAGCAGATTCACCGGTAGAAATTCATTGTCTTGATTGCTGCTTAGTTTCTGGTATGATGTGATGAATCCAGATTTCATCAACAGTGACAACTCGACGCAAAAACTCCTTCGGATCTCGCTTAAACTGCTCCAAACACTGCTTCGAAGTTACCAGCCGCATCCGCTTGTTGTGCACCGTGAGCAATCGCGGCACCCACCGGGCCGATAATTTTTTTCATCGCCAACTTATACAAAATATTGATTGCCGTTCCGGTTGACACACCTACAGCCTCTGCTACTTCGCGCAGTTTTGTTTGTCTGTCAGCGAAAATTTTGTCGTGGACTTTTTCAATGATTTCCTCGGTAACCACGTCTGCTGAGTGTCCTGGTCGCTCCTCATCAAAAACGGATGTTCGTCCACGTTTAAATTCATTGAACCAATATCTAACTGTGGTCATAGATGGCGCAGTGTCCCCATAAACAGCATTCAACTTTGTGTTTGTCTCCTCGCATTTTTCCCCATCCAAAAACAAAAAGCGAATTACCGAACGGTACTGCTCTTTTTCCATCTTAGCGAAAATCACGAAAGACGTCTTACTTGAATGGCTACCAAATCCAAACTAACCTATCAATCAGTCTGAAATTTGTTTTACTGTCGTTTGATAGATGGTGGCATACAATAATAATACCAACTTCCCTCAGGAACGCCCTCTGTCGTCAAACACGGTTACTTATTGAACCGTCCTCGTATAAGTACTCTATGTCGATTAATTATTTTTTTTTATGAATATTAATTCATCTTTATTTTTTTGCCAAGTATAGCGAAAAAGTAACGTATTTCTTAGCAAATTATCTATTAGTTAGTAAAAGTTCCATCAAAATCAGTTGAACCGTTAAAGAGATTACGCAAGCGAAAACTAGCAAATAAATATATTTTTTTTTTATAGATATCTGTCTATATTATGAGAGGCCCATTGATGCAGGGGTGACAGTTATCGTGGTAAGCGTATCAACCTTACATTGCCACGATGATTGTCATGCCATTTACGTCCCAAGTGGGACGTGAAAAAGCATCTCACTAGGCCATCTCAGTGTGGGTCACCATACTTCATTGTCTGCATTCGCAATGAGTGTGGTGACCACAACTCATGACTTCTATTCCTTCTTTCCATCAGGCAGAGTAGAGTCACTTTAGCAGGCTCTTTAAATAAAAAAAAAAAAAAGATTCGCTGGATTCAACACCATATAACAAAATATAAGCCACACTCACGAATCAGCCTCAATCGATAATATATTTGTACTTAAAACTAGGCCTTTGAATAAATTAGGTAACGAAACTTAGTAATTAGTCGCAATAGATCTTAAAAACTTAATATTCGAACAAGTAATTGATGTTTTATGTATTTAACATGTAGGTTTAATTTTCTTTAACAATTTATAATGCCTTGTTGGACTGTAAGGTATATAATTTTTAAAAGACATTTAATAGACTACAATTGAGGTGAAGTACGATTGATTGTATATACTAATGATATTGTATAATTTATAAGGTAATAAAAGTTAAAAGAAAACTCAAAAACCAAGAACTTTTAAGGTACAAGTCCAAGGCAGACTGCAAACTGAAAGCGGCAGCAGACGGTTGCAGCAAACTGCAATTCAAATAGTGACGCTTAGTACCTTCTTAATGACAACACTTTGTAATTTTTGAAGTTATACGTTTGGCACGTTGGGGGAAACAGGAGAGTCAATATGTGCGTTACGCGCGCACACCGTCACGAAAAACCGACACCATGAAATTAGCTAGCCAGCATTTCAGTTATACTTATAATGCGTTGTAATAAAACTTTCTTTCAATATATTAAATACCTTTTTTTTCTATTTTTAATGTCGATTTCTACATACATTGATAACGCAAAGGATAAAATTTTTAGGATTTTTTTTTATATCAAAGAACCTCTTACGTGCGCACACACACGTGTTTTTTTTATCTATGTATTTGAAAACATAACTTTATTCTATGAATTAGCTTTCAAACTAATTATAAATTGAGTTTTCTTTTCTCTTTAATCGATTTCATAATACAAGGCGGACGGCAACTTTCGAAGTTGACGGCTGCCGTGAGTGAGCCATGCTTGAGCACAAATTGGCCAGACCCGACCCGGGTAATAGAGACCTCACAGAAAACTGGCATTTAATAATTCTTTCGTTGCTTTTCACCAAGAGAGTTATCAGAGCCTTCACATTCTAATTCAGGCGGTAAGACTCAAAGAGCGGCAAAGTACTGTCCGCGCACGAGCTCCGAATCATCCGAAGAAATGTTGAAGTAATTAGTGAGTGATGTGATATGGGCGATATTACACTCAATATTACCGCATCTTAAGCCTCAAGGCGAATGTAACTCGTAACATAGTATAAAACGAAGTCGCTTCCATTGCGTACACGATTACAACTTTGAAACTCCGAAACGGATTTAAATGCTTATACATATGTATAATACACCCATGTTGTATATGTTGTTCTATTGTGTATGATAGGTTTATATATTATTTAATCTATTTATTTAGAAACAAATTTTAACCAAAATGCACTTCCTGTTTTCTCTGCATGGACATTGGTTGACAGGTAGAGAATGCCGTAGGCATTATGCTTCAACCAATCCCCCAAAAGCACGTGTTAAATAAATAAATAAATTTATTAATAGAACATATAAAAACTCAATGTTTCATAAAATCAGTTTTTTTTTTGCTGAGACTGCCTTTTTTTTTGTCGTGATGGAGAATCCCTTCGGATCTCCGGCTCCTCGGGGACACAGGAGCCAGAAGTATGTGGTGTTTCCACCAAAAACCACCCCGCCGGCCAGTCTCAGGCGTCCTTCTCTGAAGGGGACCCGGACCATATTATTTCAGGTCCCCTTCAGAATCAAACGGAATTGTGTACCTTAAAAATGTCTATAATAAAGTCCACGATAGAATATGTCTATATCTTACGAATAACCCACAGTAACTATTTTTATTTTTTAAGATTTAATTTGTATGTGGGTACTTCCAAATAATTTGACCAATATAACATTAATCCATATCCTTATTATTACCCGTGTGTGAGACGTCTGTAGTTATTATTATTCAAAATGTTGTGCATTTAATATTTTAATTTTTGTATTGTCTGCCCATTACTCGAGCTCGCCATTTTGTTTGTATCCAAATTATAAAGCTCGTTGCAGACACAAAAACTTATAAGTTTACTCTATTTACAGTAGAAAATAACATTGTTATAGTAAAATAAAAACGAAGACTTGATAAACGTGGTCTATCTTTAATGGAAGACTGCGGGGTAACGAGAGACGTTCGGGCGGGACGTACACCCGCGCGCTTCCTCAGCCCTTGATATCTCGAAACTCGCGCGCGGTTTATGCTTGTGGATCTTGAATAGGCTAGATGACACCTTAGTCAAATTAGTTACTTTTTATCATCTGTCAAAACGACAATTTTGTATGAAAAATGTACTAAGTACAAAATTATGACGTCACTATTTTAGACTACTCAATTGAACAATATATTTCACTGTATAATTGATTGAAATTCGTAATAATAATAAAAAGCAAAGTTAATTGTATTTTCTGAGATGTTTCGCGATATTAGTTTGATATTGGTATTTATTTACGATGCAGTCATCTACCCAATTGCCAGTGCTTATGATCACCTACCATGAGATAACACGTCTTCTTGTTTGGGTCTCATACCATAAAAAATAACTGCAAGTATTAATGCCGTCTGCTGAGGTCTGCTGGTCGTCTCTGACTTAATTTTATATTTATTTTAATATGATTTAATTAAAATTCTTGGAGTAAGGATTTAACAGTTAGCAAAATTAACTTGGTATTATGTTATTGAGTTTTATATATTTATACCTAACAATTGTACTTTTGCTCTAGAAAATTTTAAATTTCTATATGTACAATGTTTGGTTAAGTGTCAAAATACAAGACAAGATACGGAATATAAAATAAGTTGCTCAAAAGTCCAACGCGCAATTAACTATCTCATGATATGAATATTAATGGTTTACTTATCTTAATCAAGGTTAAATATTATGAAATTATTTATTTAATAGAAATATTTTTGAATAAAAGTCCATCAATCATCCAAGCGCGATGACTATATAACTAGGGCGCTCTCTTGCCCACTTACTACGTAGTTATATTTCTTTTATGCTTGGGATGAGAAGATTTATATAAAAAAAAAGAAAAGCAATAAAAAATGATAAACTAAAGAGTTTTACATGAGATTAATCTTCTCTGCCCCATTGGTCTTTTATCGCTGGTTAATTTGCGCCCGCGCAGTTTTTGCCAAAATTGAGTACCGGTGCCTTTTTACAAACACATCATAAGGGGATAAAAATGTTGACAAGTTTAGGACTAGGGATACTTAATTATAATTATTTTTAATTAAAAAAGTTTTGAACACATCACAACCAATTATTTAGTTACTTGTGTTTAGTGTCAACATCCCTTTTAGTTAATATAATTAAAAATATGCGAATAATTCGATGCTAGACTAAGTTCTATTTCAATTTTTTGTTAACCTTTTTAATAAATGGCATAATTTTGCAATCACAAGTTTCAAACGAGAAGTTCTTAGTGTCAATATTTATAATAACTTCACGTAACTAAGAGATCACGATTCACTATTTCTACGGCTTTACTTTAAAATTGAGAGCTGCAGGCTAGAATAATAGGCTAGATGACACCTTAGTCAAATTAGTTACTTTTTATCATCTGTCAATATGAAAAATGTACTAAATACCAAATTGTGACGTCATTGTTTAAGACTACTCAATTGAACAATATATTTCACTGTATATTTGATTGAAATTCGTAATAATAATAAAAAGCTATGTTAATTGTATTTCCCGAGATGTTTCGCGATATTAGTTGTAATGAAGTGGAGATTGGTATTTATTTACGATACAGTCATCTACCCAATTGTGATTATAAATGTTTAAATGGAGAATATTTTTGTTCTACACAATGTATCAAGCTATTTCTTTACTATTAATGTAGATATTTTAACATAACTCAATTAACTGTATTATCAATTTCCCTTGATTGGATATTTTTTCTACATTTAAGCTTACATGAATGGAATGGTATATAGTCATAGCCACTCGGCTGTCATGTTAAAAATGAATTGTTTAATAAATTTGTGATATTTTTTTAATCCATCCAACGGTATGTTGATCCAATTTTTGCTGTTATTTAATCGTGTTACTTTTATTTGTTTTTTATTTATTTGTTTGCACTAACCTATTTGACAGTAATAAATGTCAATTGTGGCTTAGTGTCAAATTTATTAAAAAAATATGATTTTCACATTAGACGAATAATTATTGGGTATAGGTATAATTTACCCGTAATATGCATGTCTTTAGAAATATATTAGTAAGTTTAGCAGCATTTTGGTTACCATAGTGCAGACTATGCCAACCGAACTTATTGTTTTAAATTAACTTTTTTTTGTTTTAATTATCTATATTTTAAGGCAAAAGCATTTTTACTTAAAGACATAGTCAATGTAGACAATATTATAAGAAAAATGTATACTCATATTGTACTTGTAAATATAATAACGCATTTAATTAGTTTTAATAAGTAAACAAGTTCTTCCATTCGTCTTATATATTAGTTAGCTAATCTTGCGATGTATATAATCCTTTATGTAAAATACATAACATATTGTTTAAATATAATGACTGTACTATTTATGGCGGGAACTCTTTAAATAATTGTCTATGTTTTTTCAAGATGGCGTCACCGTGAAAGGAGGAATTATTCTTTTTATACGACAAAAGTGTCTTTGGTATTTCAATTCTTTTTCCGATTTTTTGAACTTTTAGTGTTCCTGCCATGTAATAGTTATCATTAGTAATATTAATGATAATTAGTAATGATTATATCCAATTTAAAATTATACGAAGCTATGCTCTAGAAGAAGAAATGAATACATAAATAATTATAAAGTTTTATATTGTTCCATGATATAATATTGAATAATTTAAAAACTGAAAAATGTTTTTTAATTAACCAATAAATGGAATAAAACAAAGGATGGCTTTAGGTGGGAGATGATTGATTCAATTTAATTGCATGCCTAAATATTTGAAACTTGTTGTTTGTAATTGTTATACATGTGTTAAAATAATATACAACCATAGGCAATACATACTCGCTAGTTTGTTTTTATATGTCAATAGTCAAATCAATGTTCTACTGTACAAAAGTGTACTTAATTTAGCGAAATCACACAATTTTTAGATCTAAATTTAGAGTTATAAGATTCATATTTATATAATTTATATTAATGTGATTATTGAATCTGTTATTTTACCTCAATATCGTTCCGAATCTCTTGCACTTTTTTTTTTAATGTGCAAAGGTGTTAAACGAAATAAAAATGAATTTTAGTAAAAATTAATTCGCATTATGTTTATTTACTTTTAATTTTCAGCTTTGTAAGATGCAACCTAACGTTTTGTGTAAAATACCTGTTAATTTTCGTATGGGTAACACACTATAACAACAAACTTGAAAGAAACGACATCGACCCTCGAACAGTTTTCGATGAATCACTCAAAATAAAAAATAATAAGGTAATTACAGGCTGTGGAAACTTCGACGGTACCGAGTATTTACCGATCGTACCCAATAATTGGTACATACTTTTGATGATTCATAGAATTGGAAAGTTTTTAACGTGACAATTATCGTTACGGAGGTGAATAAAATATGATCGCCTTGGGGCTGTCTGAAAAATAAATTGTCATGACCCTAATCGAACCATTTCTTAGTGAGCAAACATCATCAGAGCCACTTGCAACAGCAACTCTTGCATTTTGTACGACAATTACTTAGTTTTGTTGAGGGTATACGCAGTATTTAACTGATATAGCTGTCCTATTCTTCGCGTCGTTTTTCCACGCTTTAGAAAGAGACAGACAGTCGTTTGTTAGGTGAGCCGCGATACGAAGAATTTCTTCAGTCGTGTGTGAGAAGTGCGACCGAGCGGTTGGCGCGCGATGCCAATAAGATTCAAACCTCTCGCAGAAATGCTATCACGAAGGCACAACTTTCGAATAACTAAATCAAAGTCGATCAGTTAAAAGTTTTGTAAAATGAATTAATATTACAATTGAAACATTTTTTATGTTTACTTTCATTTTGAGATTCGTACACGAAGGTCGCGTCCTTCAATCGATAAACTATTAATTGCCGCATGTGATTGCCCGTGGCCGGTAGACAACGGAACTTCATCGTGTTTTATACATATATTTTACCTGTAAAGTGCCAATTGAAACGTTAGCTATATTTTTTATAACAGATTCTGTGTCGAAAAGTTTGTTTTTGGAAAGACTTTCTTATTATTACGTATCTTCATGGAATATGGGCATCTGTTTAGACACTGGTGAGTACTGTTACGTTTTGTTCAAATACTTGTGACGTGTAGATTAAGATTTCAGAGAATATTTTTAATTTCGTGTTCTAAAATGACTGTCTGATCTCAAATTCGGCAGAATCTGGTAAGAGTCCTAGGCAGAAGTAGAAATAACTTACATTACACAATTAATTGTCTCGAGCGGGAATCGGAATCCACGACCTCCGTGCTAGTAGCCAAGATAGCTGATGAGACCAACGGGCCCGAGGACTGGTTGTTGAAATATAAGTAGATCTGAGTTTTTCTTTAAAAACTATGTTGACAAACAAACCCACGCCCAAGCTCACGGTAAATAATTACAAAACAAAAGAACAGTACTTTCTGATTAGGAATTAAGCTTATTATATAGCGCCATTTTAATAATCTAGTTGAACCAAGTAAAAAGCAGGCAAAGGCATATTTCAATTGGGTTTTATAAAACACCGTAGGTACATAGATAGTCCAATAGATGTAAAGTTTTTGGAAGTTATTGCGCCGGGAGATAAAAAGTAACATTAATTATTATTAAAAAGCTTATTAGCTTTTATAATATTATCAATTGTCTTGGAGAATCATAAGAAATTGAAACAATGTTTACTTTGTACTATATTTATTCATATTAAGCATCAATCACATACATGTTTTGGTTAAAATCATCTCTGATATAATCAGTGATGTCTACATCACTTATAGAACTCTACAGCATTTAACTTTAAGTAAAGTTTACATTCGTTGAGAACAAATATATGTAAAGTAGGTTGGATACGATGGTCATTCCACCAGTTGTTGTCAATGTGAGCGCAGTGGTAAAGAACCTGGGCCTTCATATAGACTTGACGTTGCATTGGCGGGCACAAGTTACAAACGTCTGTCAGAAAGTCACCTCATGTCTCTGTCTGTCAAAACCAAGGCCACGCTTATACAGTCCTTAACTATTACCTTGATCGACTATGGTGATGTGTGTTATTTTGACCTGAATGCAAACCTCGAAAAACTAGACCGCCTTCTCAATAACTGCATTCGATTCGTTTTCAATCTTCGCAAGTACAATCATGTATCTGCTTTACGTTCCAAGATGCAATGGCTGCCTATTCGTCAGCGCCGCTATTTGCGAGCTCTGAATCCTCTGTTTCTTTCCTCATTTTTTCATCTTTACCCGAATGCCTCGTACCTCACTTCCGTTTCTTATGTTCAAATTACGACCGAAATCTTCGGTCAACAAACAATTTGCTCCTTCAATGCCCCCTCATACCTCCAACTTTATCAACTCTTCCTTCTAATGTGCAGTCAATTCTGCTCTGGAATGCGTTCCCTGCCGAAATTAGGATGTCCAGAAACCGCCTTACATTCAAGTCGAAAGTTCACGAACTTCTTCGGAGTGGCTTCTTCGGCAGTACAATTACAACTCCAATACCAGACTGCGTATCATACAATATTAAACTTAAGTTTTATGTAGTACCAAGTTTATATATATTAATTATATTTAAAGTACATTTATAAGCTCAATAATTTTGCACCTACCACACCTATCTCTACATCACCTGAAGGTCGACTGGGAGAGAATGTCTCATGGCAGTAAGTCCACCTTTGTACAATAACTGCAATTAGCTTATATAAATAAATAAATAATACAGGCTGTCGTCACCCCTATTCAACCATTTTATTACCCCTATAAGTAGGTATAAACAATTAACTATGCCTGCAAATAGAAAGAAAATTTAAAACAAACCCTATACCAACTCGCCTGGCTAGCGTAGTACAATAGGCCAAAACCTCCCTTCTTAGGGGAGGTCTTTGTTCAGTAATGGACTATTTGAGGCTATCGATAATGCATGAAAAATGAGAAATAAAGTTTTAAGAACTCTTTATTGACATACCACTGCCTGAACATTGCACGCCACTCTGATCAATTTTGGGCTAGTCGGATCCAACTGCCAGCCATCTTGTGCAAGTCGTCACTCCAGGCCTGTGACCACTCTATACTACATTAGTCGAGACACAGTCTCCATTCTAGAATTCTTTTACCAAAACGGTTGTCGATTCTGTGGCTAACATGGCTAGTCCACTGCCACTTCAGTTTGCTAATCCGATGGTCATGTCGATAACCTTGGTTCTCTACCGGATCACGTCATTCCTGATGCAATCCCGCAGAGGAACGTCGAGCATTGCCTTTTCCATAGCACACTGAGAGACTGAGCTTATGGACCAGCCGTACCGTACAGGTTCGTCTGGACTAGGAAGCTGGAGACTTGGGCCATTACTGGACCGTCTCTACAGCCTCCTCTATGGGCGACGATGTCGACGTGCGAACGGCATCGGAGGCAGCCTGGGTCGACTGGCTAGCCCCCAACGCTTGCCGAGAATCACGGGGAGGTTTGCAGCCCCCCTGCCCAATCTGATGATTGGCGGGCTTGTTACCCGCCGCACAAACCGGACAGTGAGGGGCGGCAGAGCACTCTGCTGCCTTTTGCCCCGGTCGACCGCAGCGGAAGCATAGTCCGCTGCAGTCAAACCAACTCACGCACTTGGCGCGTGTGTGTCCGGATGCTAGGCATTTAAAGCACCTCATCGGTCTTGCCGCCAGAACAGTGACTCTGGCGTTCACAAAACCGACGAGGATTCTGCCTGCATCGCCCAAAGCTTTGGCCGACGCTACCGGACAGCTGATCCACACTGCGCCAAGCCCTCCCGGACCGGGGCGGATGGTGCCAACCCTAATGTTGTCCGCGTTGCAGCCCGTCTTCTCGCTGATTGCAACGCGGACATCCTCTGTCGTTACGGAGTCATCCAGGCCCGAAATGCGCAACTCTGCACATTTGGTAGGCCTGGCGATCTTCACACCATCCGTGGCCGCGAAGATTCCCCTCAGTTTCTCGGCGAATCTGTCCGCCGTCTTTGCACCTTCAGCCCCAGGGAACTCGAGGACTCGAGCTCCCGTCTGGGCAAGGCGCAACCTGACCCCTTCAGTCCCGAAATCGGTGGCGAGACTATCACGGGCCTTTTTAAATAAGGCCGCATAGGATAGTCCGCCACTAGCCGTCTCTGGGGTTACGGTGACCACCACAGCCGCGCTTTTAGGCACCTGCAATCTGTGCGGCTTCTTCGCGGTAGTCACCGCCACCGATGGCGACTGCGGGGTAGAAGCTGCTTTTTGGGCAGCCTTTTTACCCCGCTTTCGGGATTTCTTAGCCCCCCCGACTACCTGCCAACCATCCATGGACGGGGCAGATGTAGAGGGAGCAGATGTGGAGGTGCCAGGTACAGCGGCTGGAGTGGAGAGCGGAGGGAATTCCGCTCTAGACTTAGCCGCCGCTTTGGGCCCTGACCTCTGTGGACCCGTCTTAGCCACTGCTTTAGCCGCCTGTCGTGTCCTCGGAGTGGCCGCAGGAACAGCAGATACTGACGCCACAGGAACAGCAGACACTGACGCCGCCGCCGCATAAGACACACAACCGTCTACAACGGGAAGCGACGTCAGCGCCGATGCGGCCTTTGGTCTATGTGACGCGAGTGGCGGCCGGACGACAGGGGCTGGAGGTAGTTTCGCCTCCAGGCCAGCGAGACGTCCGTCCATCATGCGCCACACTGCGTCTGTGATTTGCCGCAAGTGGGCATCAGCGATGGTACCGGGAGTGACAGAGGCAAGCGATGGAGACGAGCCTTCTCGCTCAGGGCGAACCGCCCGGAATTGGGCAAACTGCGCTCAGTTCAGCCACCTCCCGTGACTTGAAACAAACCCTGTTCCAACCCGTCTGGCCAGCGTGGTATAGAAGTCAAAACCTCCTTGCTAAGGAGAGCCCTGTCTAGTAGTGGACTGTATAAGACTTGATATAGAAATTACTTAGAACGCACGGAGGATGTAAGCAATAGTTAGAGAAGTGTACTACTGTAGTGTTTACAGTAACTTGAAGTGACTATTGCAGGGAAGTCTTAGTCTATTGATTGTTACCGGGAAGTCGTAGTACTTTAGCCGAGATCTGTCTATCCAGTTTCTTTTTTCTTTCTAAAAACCGTATTTTATTACAAATTCAAATTACTCATGCATAAACACCGAAAAATTTGTAGTCCCCGTTGGGCGCCAATACTAACATAAAATTTTGCAGTGACATGAGTTGACACAGCCACGACTGACACTGAATAATACATATTTAATAAGGACTCTGATATTACATTTGTCATACTGTTTTGTATTTATGAGACTGTTTATGTAATATACGACCTACGATTGGACGCTAGAAACAGTAAATATTGACATACTGTCTAGTATTTTACCTTGTAGAAACGCCTAATATCATTTTAATTGTGAATTGGGACTGATTTTTATGGAAATTAAAGGTGTTTATGGACTTCAACACGAAATATTCATGTATGTAGGTAATTAGTATTTAAGTAATGTGACAAAGTCTACCTATAGATAGGCCTTGTTTCTCAAGATGATATGGAAACAATGATGATTCCATGATGAGTGAAGTGACTTTATGGGAACTTTGACCTCTAACTCTATTAAAAATCTAGATTACTTAGTATTATTTAGAATGGCAGCATATTATATAGAATGGGAAACGCGGCATTGGTTGATACCCCTTAAGGTGGTCCGACGACCTGGTAAAGATCACGGGAAGCTGCTAGATGCGGGCGGCACGGGACCGGCTGTTGTGGAGAACCTTGGGGAAGGCCTATCTCCAGCAGTGGACGTCTTTTGACTGAGATGAGATGATTTAGAATGCAACCTCGGTAATTTCTAGAAAAAAAGTACAATCGTGAGACTATTCTTCAGAGTTAGCGGATAATTCGGCGTCATGGCAAAACAGTTCGTCTTCATGGCTTGAAACTGTAAACGCACAATCCTCTTACTTTACAAAAAGAAAAAGAAAAGCATTGTCATTATTTAGGTATTTCTGAGGTGAAGAGGTTCCCTTATAAACAAAACATAATATTTGACATGTAGGTAAATTTATTAGATGAGGGTGTCGAACAGGTATATTATGAAAATATACCCGCAACATGCATCGTAATAAAGACATAACTCTTTATTGTTACTTCAGTTATAATTGTAAAACGTAAATTGGTTATTTATGACTAAATATTTACCTTTGAGCGGAAGGCTGATTATAATAAACTCTCAACGATCTGGGACAGAAGTACGGCTGTCTGCATACTGATAAGTTATTCATTTTAGAAAAAATACCCTTTTAAATAAGAATTTTACAAATCGTTGTATAAACGACGGAGCTTGACGTACGTAATGAATGTTAAATCTTTTCTTTTTCTCTTGTGACATGGGAAAGTGGTAGATAAGGCAGATTTAAACTCACTTAACCACACAGCAACCCACAACCACCTGTAACCAGTCGTCTTCACTCTGGAGTACAGGGAGTCTAATACTTCTTCAGATCAGAGAGGCGCACAATACGTCTCGCAAGTGTTCGAAGCCTGTTCTACACGGGTTTTGATCAGGTTTATTTTTCTGACGCTTGATGCATCTACTGCGGCATGGAGTGCTCATTCTCTCTCGTTCACTTTGGCCATCACCTCGAAGCAGGAAACGGTAGAATCCTACGCGTTCCCACGTTGGACTGTCAATAGAACGATTGTCTGTTGAAGAGACAGGAAGAAAGTTTACACACGACATTACAATTTTGTACCACACACCAGAAAATAAACCAAAAATTGCTACTAATATTAAGTTTATCATGTTGTGAACACAGACTCACACGAGTAATAATTTTTTAGATTACGCTATAACAGTTTTTCAGCAATCTTCTTTTGCAACCTAAAATTTCCGTGAGCAGGCGTAGATGATAAATAATTTCTCTGCTATTTTAAGATAGATACTAAGTCTTCATATCTACCACTGATGATTATTTTGCGGCGTTATTTATCATCATTATCATCAACTTGACCGGAAAACATCCACTATTGGACATAGGTCTCCGAAGTAAGTCTCTCCACTACAACCGGTATGGTGCTGCTCTCATCTAATGACGTTATGTATAATAATATTAGTAATTGTAGGTTATTGAAACTAAAAAACATTGTAATAATAAATGAATTTTGAATATACATTCAACCATTTACGTCCGTGTGGTGATGGATTAAGAATATATAGTATTACCACCGCCATTTATCCCGTGGGTGTCGTAAGAGACGACTATGGGAACAAACTATTCAGGAAAATATTACAAAGAGAAGGAAAATTTGAAACTAACCCTATTCCAACCCATCTGGCCAGCGTAGTATAGTAGGCCAAAATCTCCTTGCTAAGGCGAGGCCTATGTCCAGCAGTGGATTGTAAAGGTTGTTGATTGATTGATTTACCGCTCCGTTGTACGTGTGATCACTCATCCCATGGGTGGTGTAAGATGCGGTTAAGTGAGTAAACACCGCAGAAAACCATCGCTGCAAAGAGAAGGACATGTAGTACAGTAGGCCAGAACTTCCTTTTTAACAGAGGCCTATGTCCAGCAGTGCCTTGGCTGTTGACGTGATGTTATTTACAGTCGATAACGCGCTTATGACTTTTGACTTGCATAGGTTGCTTGCGTTTGTGAGCTGCCGTAGTCAATTTCTGTCAGTTGGCTGACATAAATTGACATTTTGCGATCCACAATGTTTTTTTATTTGTCTGGCCGTCCACTGCTATTAATTCACTTGACTAGTATGACTTGTGCAGAAATATTATCGTATTTCTCAGTTTTTGTACTTTGATATGACGGGTCAAAATATTTATTTTAACTTTTGTTGAATTATTTGCCTTTACATATTTTTACTTTATGACATTATTAACTTGGTATTGTCATCGAATGCATGCGTTCTATTATAGATCTTCACCGAATCACTTGTAGGATACACATGGCAAACGAAATACCTGATTAGCTTTACATGTTTATATTATTACAATTATAGTAACATTACAACATTACATTCCATTATATCTGAGGATGATGTAAACCAACGGTGGGCAACCGCCGGCCCGCGATATGATTTAATGTGGCTCGCCGAGACATTCACGGAATCAAGTGAGCGAGCCAAGCCGTGCTATCTATCGCAAAAAACTATGAACACAACAACACTACTTTAAAATGTACCTACTACTTTTAAATGCGGCCCGCGAACGTATTTGCACACTAAAGTTTGGCCCGCGACATGTGAAAGGTTGCCCATATCTAATGTAAACAATCAAAAGATAGATCTTTTATTTAGTTCTTTTCAAGTATTTTGAAGTACTGGTGGATTAATGAAACTCGTATATGTACGTACGTAAACCCTCATAACAATCCCTTCCAGTCATTTCAGTCATCAAAAGAGATATTTTACGATCAATAGATATTTTGCCACCTAGGCATTTTACTAATAAGTTATTCTGCCTCATGGTAAACTTTCAAATCAAATTAAACCAAATCAATTTTTTTATTTTTTATTTTAAGAGCCTGCCAACGTGACTCTACTCTGCCTGATGGAAAGTATGAATGGAATTCAAAAGTTGTGGTCACTATACTTATTGTGAATGCAAACAATGCAATATGGCGACACACACTTCTTCACGCCTCGCTTGAGACGTAAAAGACATGACAGTCATCGTGACATTGTAATGTTCACACTTATCATGACAACTGTCACTGTTCTCGCACTGAACAACAAAACACGACAGCACGGATGCTGTCGCTTTAGGTTGATCTTTTTATGAGAGAGTAGTCTGTCTCGATCGAGCCGGCCCGTTCGTGCTGAAATCGATGTGGCTCTACTACCTATATAATTATAAACTGGTGTTAAGCTAAAAGTAGGATACCTAACCCTTCACTTCCTCTCTAATCCTGGAGGCGAATGAAGAATGTCTACGCATTTCTATCTCTGAATAAAGGTACCCTTAGAGTCTGCGGTAGTTAAGTCGACGCTATCATTTGATTCCTCTATCCAATTGCTTCTATGTTTTTTTTTTAAATAGGAAACCTACCAAAGTGATTCTATTCTGGCTGATGGAAAGCATGAATAGAATCCAAGAGCGGTGGTCACCGTACTCACTGCGAATGAAGACAGTGCAGTATGGCGACCCACGCTATGACGGCCTAGTGAGATGCTTTTTCATGCCCCGCTGAAAGGACCCGGGATCGTAGTAGGAGGGAAACACGTGCGCTGGTAATGAATTCCAGGCTTTAACCGATTTGCACAGGAAGGAAGAGCTGAGCTAAATAAAAAAAAACTCGCCCACATAATAACCCATAGCATTTCGCTGTAATATTTTAGTTAATATTCTGATGTACAATGTCATACGTGTCAATAATTTAAATATTAATTCTGTCGTAAATAAAGTAACGGCCGCGGCTAATCTAATTAATGTTACATAAAATCAATATGACAGGACATGTCGTAAATTAAATTATGTCCATTTACTTAATAATACTGGAGATCGCTTGGCGATCGAAGTTCGGCCGTTTTGAATGTTTTATTTCATTGAACAACGTAAGTAGAACTGCCGTTCAATACAGGTTTGTACCATGACTGATGAAACTATATACTGGATCCCTGCTAGCCAGTGATACAGTATCTAGCTGGTTTTACTTATTCTCAACTTAATACAATATAATTTAAAATCGAATATGAATAAGTGATGGTGCCATTCTGTTCAAACAAACAAAGTACGACATACGTAAACATAGAGTTACCAGTAACGAACTTTTTCGCCTGCACTTCTTAAAAGAAAGACGCTAACAAGGGTATCTTTAGTCCCGAGGGATGCTTAACTTTATATCGAGAATACAACCTTTGGAATTTTTTTAAAATAAATTCCGATGTTTCTTTTAGCAAAATATAATTCAGATAAACATTTTATTTATGGCAATGAAACATACCATGATCATCACCTCATCATTTTTTCATTTTCCCAAGTTTATTTTGGGTCAGTGTATCGCCGTCCCATTTATGCCAAAACATGGAAACAAGTATAGTTCAATAAAAGTAATACCATAAAAAAATAGATGTGCCTCTTTAATAGATATTATGGTAGGCTATTATGGCAGTAGGTATAATCGTCGTCGGGTTTCGTTGGTTCAACCTAAAGCGACAGCATCCGTGCTGTCGTGTTTCGCTGATGAGTGCGAGACCGGAGGCCCATTGATACAATAGGGACAGTTGTCGTATTAAGTGTGTGCAATACAATGCTGCGATGACTGTCATGTCTTTTACGTCTCCAAGTGAGGCGTAAAATATCGTAATAGGCCGCCATAGTGTGGGTCACCATACTGCATTGTCAGCATTCGCAATAAGTATGGTCACTACAACTTTTGGATTCTATTCATGCTTTCCATTAAGCAGAGTAGAGTCACTTTGGCAGGTTATTAAAATAAAAATAAAAAAACTGTATTATGTATATGTTACAGGCTGTTAGTTATGTACATGCCTTCTGCTGAAACCGATATGCATGTTCACAAGTTATGCTATTTAATGCACATGACTTCATGTTATAGGACCATTATTTTGAACTAATAACCTCTCTGTAATAAAAAAAAAAATCTCAATTCGATTGCATCTTTTTCGTGTTTACTATCACAAACAGAATTCCGTAATTTATGAATCGATTTAGAAAATTATTGTCTCTTTAGAGGGGTATACTTCCCATTAGGACGCTAAGGGTAGAAAAAATAGAGAAAGAAGTACGAGAGTGGTTCAATAGTACCCATGTTAGAAGTGAAGACACTATTTTTTTTTATCAGTTGTAATGGAATAGGCGTTTGTCCTTCATCTCACCTGATGGAAAGTGTAGATGAAGACGAAAGTGGTACACGCCCATTAGGGTGTCCCTTAAATTTCAAGTTCGATATTTTTTTACGCATACCTTCTTAAAAGTTTCGTAATAACCCTATATTGTCTAGAAAAAAATATTAGTTCGATATATAAACGATAACCCGTGCCGACTTGCTATTTAAACTTGTCGATACAAGTTGCTTAAGTACTGCCCAGTGACCTGTTACGACATGTTTTATTTGCCATTTCGTACGTGATTTTTGAGACTATTAGTGCTTCATTGTTTAGTGCGTAAACATGTCGGTGGAATTACGGAGTGATAAACAAAATATTTTTCTTATCGGATTGACTAGCTACCAAATAAATGGTGCAAAATTACCATCTAATCGACAAGTTCTCTCAGTCCTATTTTACAATATTCGTGAGGTTAAATTGACTGTTAGTGAAAGTGCAAATCTTGTGATTAGGGAGTGCATCATATATTGGGAAAAAGCAAGAATTCCAACAAGGGCATTTCCTAACTGCGTGAAGAAACTTATTGATTTATATCATGTTTGGAGAGAGTTGCAAAAAAATTGTAAGAAAACTCAGATTACGTTTAAGAGTCGTGAGAACAATTTTATAATTAATCTTGATAATTTGTTTGATATTGCACATGCTGATGCTTTTGAGAGAATGAAAATAGAGGAAGATAAATTATTTTTAATGGAACAGAGAGAGCCAGGTCGACCGGGATGTTTAGGTGGTGTAGATAAAAAATTGGCGGAAAAAGAACAAAGATCTAGACAACGACGATTGGAAGAAGAGGAAAGGATTGTAAGACAAAGAGAATCACTAGCTGTTGCATCTACTTCCACCACAAATAACTTAGACAGTGTAGAAGATTCAGACGAAGAACAGATCTTGAATTCTGAACTCAGCTTGCCAGACGTTCCCTGCCATGAACAAAGTTCAAAAAGAGGTAGAAAGAATCTTATAACACCTAAACTAGTTGCAGCTTTAGATCGATGCCAGTTAAGCATTAGAGATACCGTTTACATTCTTAATGCGGTGGTAGAAGCGCTTGGTCTGAGCAGCGATGATTTCTGTATTAACAAATCCTCGATTCAGCGAATTCGTACTGAAACTAGAAAATCAAGGGCAGAAGCAATAAAATCTAACTTCCAAAACAATGTACCCGACATAGTCACAGTCCATTGGGATGGAAAACTATTACCGGGGTTGGATGTACGGAGTTCAAAAGAAGAACGCTTGCCAGTTATAGCTTCATTTGACGATAGAGAGCAGCTTCTTGCAGTGCCGAAACTAGAAAGTTCTTCTGGAAAACATCAAGCGAAGGCTGTATCAGCAGCTCTCTTTGACTGGAACCTTTATGATAAAGTGCAAATAATGTGCTGCGACACAACAGCTTCCAATATGGGCCGTTTCAATGGAGCTTGTGCTATTTTGGAGCAAACTTTAGGAAGAGAATTGTTGCTTTTCGCCTGTCGTCATCATGTTTATGAATTGGTCCTAAAAGCTGTCTTTGAAACCAAGATTAAGCAAATTACTAGTAGCCCAGATATTCCGATGTTCAAAAAGTTCCAAGAAAATTGGAAAAATATTGATTGTACTAAAATTGAACCATCTCTTAATTTCGTAAAAGCACCGGTTGTCGAGACAGACATTCAAGCGTTGTTACTATTTTATAAGGCAGAATTAGATAAAGGTTTTGTAAGAGATGATTACCACGAATTAGTCGAACTGTGCGTAATATTTTTAGGAGGAGACACAGAGGAAAAATTAAAACTAAGGCCCCCCGGAGCTATACATCAGGCACGCTGGATGGCGAGAGCGATCTATTCTTTAAAAATATGTTTACTTCAGTCACAATGCAGAGTAACTGCGAAGGACAAAAAGGCTCTACAAGATGTTTGCTTATTTCTCGTAAAATTGTATGTTAAACCTTGGCTCGAATGTTCAGTGGTGACCAAAGCACCTAATCAAGATTTGCGCTTCTTGAAGATGTTAAAAGAGTATGAAAAAGTTGACGCAACAATTTCTAAAGCTTCTATAAGCAAGTTCAGCCATCACTTGTGGTATTTATGTGAAGAGACAGTCATTCTATCACTATTTGATGATGAAGTTGACAACCAAACTAAGAAGAAGATGATTGCCAACTTCAACAGGGACAAAATCTCGGATTTTAGCAAACGCTATGACCCGTCGAAGGAAGAACTGACTCAAAAGTTGTTTGGTAAGTTAAATTGACTTTTTGTTGGATTTCAATTTCAATGTCCAACACTTATTTATTTATTTTCAAAATTGTTGTTGATTTTTATTTGTTATTTAACTTATTTTTATTTTTTTTTAGACAAAGCACTGGATGATTTCGTATCGGCAAAAAAGAAAACAATTTTTATCACGACTGCAGATCGACGACAGTTTTCTAAAGGAAGATGTATCTTCTTGGAATAACAATGCTGCTTTTCTGGAGGCTAAAAGAAGAATAAGTTATTTGAGAGTTGTAAATGATACTGCTGAAAGGGCTGTTAAATTAATGCAAGATTTTAACGGACTTATCACGGCTGAAGAAGAACAAAAACAGTTCTTGCTGCGCTGTGTCCAGGAACATCTAAAATTGTATCCAGACTGCAAAAAAACTACTCTAAAAAGAAGTTACTCTGAATGATTCTTATTTCTTTATGTTTTTAATTAAAGATTAATGTTCATCTAATTTATTATTTAATTTTATTCACTTAATTCATTGCATTTATAGTGAAATTATAGCAGACTGAAATTTTAGGACAAAACACGTTTTTTACTAAACTTTGAAGCTCGGTCGGCACTGGTTGCAATTATGCTAGATTGATAAAATTTTATATTTAAGTATCTTATAGCATTAGTAAAAATTATAGAGGGTATGCATTTCGAAATTCAAAAAAAAATTTTTTTTTGTCATATAAGGGACACCCTAACGCCCATCCAAAAAGAAACCTGTTCACTCTACTCTTAAAGACTCCAGAGTTCAAGTCATCAGAAAAATAGACCCAGGCAGGTCGTTCTAAATCTTGGCGACTCTCACCAAAAAAGAGCTGTCGAACCGTTTAGTTCGACTTTTGGGTATGTCAACAACGTGTGGGTGTAATTTTTGCTTGCTCCTAGTAGTCCGATAAAGGAGTGGAGATGGCTCAATCAGTTCGAAGAGTTTTTTTATTTTTCAACATAATCTCCTTTTAGGAAAATGCATATATACACAGCACACAACACCACCTCAGGAAGGCCCTCTGTCGTCAAACACGGTTACTTACTGAACCACCATCATATACTTAGGTTCGAATTTGATTGACTTTACCTGCTTGATGAGCAGTTTAATTGTGTGATGCGCATAATCCTTGATTCTGTGTCTGTCAATCTAACTTATTTCTATGTACGCTCTGCCTAGTTCGTAATCAGATTGTTGCGTGTCAAATATGTGATATTATTATTAAATCATTTGTAACATACTAGAACTAGACTGGACTATTGGTCCATTTAAATTCAGTACAAAGATCATCTGAATGTCTTTTGTTTCTTACATTTTTAAATTTGTTTTGTGTCTTGTTTTTTAGAACAAAAAAATGAGCTGGAGTCCCGGGCGGAAGCAGACAGCCGCGAGGACAGCGCGTGGGCGGGACGCGGCAGTCCTGCTGCTGCCGCCTTCCCCATGCAGAACTCCAGCCATGTCAAATTTGAGCCACCTAATGTGCCCGTTATATTCGTACTTGGTGAGTATTTTTTACATGTAATAAAACCTTCATAGGGGAGGTAATAATTAATTTGATAATCAACATTAGCGACAGTTATAGGCAGATGGCGTAGTGGTGTCAGCGATCACATTGTCGCTTTTTACTGCGCTGAGTGTTATGGGTTCGATACCCAAACGAGACAACACTTTGTGTGATCCACAAATTGTTGCACTGAAACTCAATTTTCTTTGTCCGTATCGTATGTATTTGTGAAGTTCCTGGCCATACAACGTATTACCTAATGCGGGAGTTGTTAAAAAAAATGGTTAGGACCTAATGTATGCATATTTTTCTTATAGTAAGATTAACTTTACCATTGTACAATGATTAAAATTATTGTGAGGTAAGCCAGGCTCTACATTCGTCACGTCTCTCGCTATAACTTAACCTACCTACTTTTCTGTGACAGAGATTATGTAGATACTGTCATAATAGATTATGTTATGAACATCTGTCCTTCTTTCTTTCTTTTAATGAGACGACAACCAGCCAAAAATTATCAGCTATTTCTTCCAATTTCAAGTATTTAGTCTTGAATGTATTTTAGTCTTCAAGTAGTCGTCGTGTAAATAAGGCTATTTTTGTTCGTTTGTTTAAATTAAAATAAGTCTAATTATTCATGTTTGACTGCTTCGGTGGCGCAGTTGTAGCGCATGCGACTGCTGTGCATGAGGTCTCGGGTTCGATACCGGGTCGAACCAAATGTTTGTATGAACTGCAAATATTTATTTCGAAGTTTGGGTGTTTTTTATGTAGAATATGTATGTATTTACGAAAAAAAGTACATATGTATTTTGATAGTCAATCTAGCTGTCAGTACAACCTCTGCTTAGCTTGAGGCGAAATGGCTTTGTGTCTGAGATACCTATTTATTACTTATTATTTATATATGTTTTATTAAAACAATCGGTAACGGCCTTGGTTTACTGACTAACAGTTTGTCTTGTGACGTACGTCTCAACAGATTGCCAAATCAACCTATCCTTAGTTATTAGGCATCATGTTGGATCAGTTATTTGTTTAGTATAGTCTTCCCTACGCTTAGTCTGCCTCTGTATACTTCTTTTGCCATCTCTGGAGTGTCATTCCATCACATTCTTTGTGTACTTCTCTGTTTTCCTTCTTATTTTTCCTTTTTCTCTTCTTATCTATAGCTATAGGTTATTTATATGTCCGTGTGATAACGGATTAATAATTCATAGTGTTACCACCCCTATTCATCTCGTGGGTGTTGTGAAAGACGACTAAGGGAACAAAGTATGCAAGACAACATCATTACAAAGAGAAGGAAAACTTGAAACAAACCCTATTCCAAACCGTCTGGCCAGCGTGGTATAGTAGGCCAAAACTTGCTTGCTAAGGAGAGGCCTATCTCCAGTAGTGGACTGTAAAAGGCTGTTGATGATTTATATGATCTTAAACATGCTTTACATACATAAAATATCTGTAAGCAGTATCTGTGTACACATTATTACAAATTAAGAGGACAGCACTGTGAAATAAATAAAAACTTGAAAAGAACCCTATACCGTTTGGCCAGAATGATATAGTAGGCCAAAACCTCCTTTCTAAGGGCATGCCTATGTCTAGCAGTACTGTCTTAATTGGTCATAAAGGTGGACGATAAGTTACTGGTCTCATATTCCGTAATCTCTTGTGCTGGCAAGATAAACAAAACGTTAAAAAACGTTATTTTTACAGATATGCATGTGACTGCCAACCGTAAGTAACGAAAACACCTCGTGCAGTGTTCATAATAATTGTTTGAAAATAAAAAAAATCTCTATTACCTTACACAGTTTGGTGTTATATATTTTTGATTGAACATACCTTTAAAAACGAAATTACCTGTCCGAAGAGACTTTATACTCATTCTCTTCTCCACCATTTTTTTGCGCGTATGTGGATGTATCTAAGCATATTTGTGTGTGTGTATGTATGTATGTGTGTATTTGTGTGCACGTGTGTATCTGTGTCGATTTTTTTCAACTGTGTGAGAGCCAGTGTATTAAATTGGTGTTAAGCAATAGTCTCGATGCATTTCACAGTGTCCAAATGCCCACTGTTAAAGTAACACTTGTGTATCTTGAGTTGTGGACGACATTGGACGACTATTATCGCTTACTTTCAAGTATCCCTTCTTCTTGTAAAATAAACAATTATAAAGTTGCTTGTTAAGTACGTGGTTCATATATTACTAATATTCCTAATGGTCACGCCATAAATGATTAATTTTCTTTATTTATTTAAGTTTGTGCACAAAAGTACGATGTCTTAGGCATGCTTTACTAGTCTACCATAGGGTAGTGTCGAAATGAATGAAAAGGTGCACTACATTGTAGTTACAACTTTTAAGGTCAACAGGTTACGTGGGACCAAAACACTGGTGAAAAGTGGACGTTTAAAATGCCTCTGCCTATCCGTCCGAGGAAACAAGCGTTTATGAAGACGATAATAATAAAAGGGGTGTCATGTCTACGATTTAAAAGAAAGAAAGAAAAACAGTCCTTCTGACAAATTTATTTATTTGTGAAATGGAGGACTTATAGCTAGCACTCTAAGGTTTATAGTCAAGTGAATAATAGTAAGATAAATACAAGCCCTCATAAGTAGTGACGTACTATGCGCACATATGTGAGCAACATCACTAATAATGTTATAATACAGAACACATTTTTTTAGGTTATACGTCTTTTGGCGCGCTAGGGAAAAATAATGAGAGTTAATTTTTACGATGCGCGCGCACACCTTCACGAGAAACCGACTCCATGCCAGTCCACATCTTAGTTGTTTATTATGTACAACTAATTCTTTTATGATATTTAAATAATTTATTTAACTAAATAATGCATTGTAATCAAACTTTCTTACAATCTGTTAAATATCTTTTTTCTATTATTAGTGTCGTTTTTTGTACAAACATAGGATAGCGTAAAGGTTATAATTTTTACAAAGATTTTTATCTTGTAACGCCAAAAAGTAAAATTTCTTACATGCGTACATAAGTACACACACACACACACACATTTATTTTTAATTTTAAGAGAATTGAAGGTTAAGATATCCTCGCACATTTGAAACACTCGTAGAGAATGGATCTGTACTATGCAGTTTACAATGCTCATTAAAAACTCTTCTCACAAACACACAATATAGCTATTTTGCCTACAAAAATACACAGAATGAAATAAAAGGAAGATTCCTTCTATATTAGACAGAGTATAGCACACTGGCTGTACTCCGTTCGACTCTAAACTAGTACCCAGTGGGATAACGAGACGGTGTTTCAACACTTAAACTTAAAAAAAAAATTTTGTATAGCAAACATTCATCCCTGATATATATTATTAAATTCGGTACTGCTAAACATTGAACGTAAGTTGATCACTTAGGAATATTTCCATTTGCTTAAAATATACCGTGTACGAATAACATGACATCAGCTCATGTTTAAAAGATGAACATTATTTTAAATGGTCGGTAATTTTAGTGCTAACGCTATTTCAATATCAGACTTGTTTTAAAAGAATATCTGACATAATTAATAGCAAAGAAACGCAGAACTCTTAAACTCGTCCTAAAAAGTAACTTACTTTTTTGTTTGTAGTTTGTAACGATATTTTTACTCATTCTTGGTTACTATAGCTGTCTAGGTATACTAATATTAGAAATCTAAAATCTCAATACAGTGGACCCTCGGTAATCCGGCCCCTGTCTAATCCGGACCCTCCCGTAATCCGACATCAATCAAACAATTTTCACTAATGTAAATTGTGCGTGATGGAACAGGTTACAACTTGTGCTCGACGCGTAGGTATTGTTCCAATTCCGATTGCTTAGTTTGAATTTGACTACGTGTTATAGCTGTGCAGCTTAGCGTTTATTCATTGTGCATTACGTATACATACCTAGTAATGGCGTCACAAGCCCAGAAGAAGACAACATATAGAATTTTATCATTTGTCTGTAATTTGTTGGATTACAAGGTACTCTTTTGTAAAAAAATCTGGGCTGTAGGAGGTCTTAGGCAGTACTCTATAATCCGACAAATTCGATAGTCCGACACTGCCCTGCAAAACGTTTGTCGAATTACCGGGGGTCCACTGTATTTGGAAGTATAGACGTAAAGACGCATGTTTTTTACTCAATTACGGCAAATCGTGTAAACAGGTTAGAATGCAATTTTGATAGAGACATAGATAATCTTAATATATATCTTCTTAATATATATAAATTACGTGTCACGGTGTTTGTCCGCGATGGACTCCTAAACTTACTTAACCGATTTTAATCAAATTTTGCACGTCGGTTGCAGTTAGATTCAACTTGTAAGATAGGATAACTTCTGAATTTAATAGTTTACTACAATATAATAATTAATAAAAATTTAGGCACAGCAACGCGTGGCCAGGTCCGCTGGTATAAGGACTAGGATACTTAAAAAATGAAAAAAAAAGAGGTGTCAAGAGACACCCGGATGAAAGGAAGTTCCTTTCGATTGATTAGTGCAGGAATTTAAGTAAAGAAGTAAGAAATTTTATTTTCTTTTATTTTATTATTTATTATGTACAAAAAACCTGTATAAACTAAACAAAACAAAAATAATCGTCGCGACACTACCCTGTTCAAAGCAAAATAGAAAGACGAAACGAAAATAATTTGCTTGCTTTCTATGCGAGAGAGAGACAGGCGGAGAAACATGCACACGCCGCACGGCTTGCTACACTATAGCAAAAAGTGTCGTGACAACTTTTTGTCTGAATTTTTTCCGTCTAGCCTCGCAACGCGCGATAAGGAACTTCGTTCCAAAAGATTTTCAATTTATATGTTAGTAAAGCTTTCACGTCTAAACTATTTAAACTGACACAGAAAAAACATCATAAATATATGCTTATCTTTTAAAAGATGAAGTAGGGGAACTCCTTTGCTGATTGTTTCTTTTTTGGCAGGTGGTCCAGGCAGTGGCAAGGTGACACATTGCGACAACCTGATGCAGGAGCGGCGGGGTGTGGTGCACATCAATATGACAGACCTGCTGCATCAGTACGCTGTCGGCAACGGTACTACCGACGATGGTTTGCACTTTCTTAGTATAGATTACACTTATCACTCTGATAAACTAGACTTACAGTGTAGTTTAGAGCTTAGCTGTTCACTCAAAAACTTTTGCACAACGTCAGATGATGACTTTACATCTGCGGAGCTGTGGTAGTCTCAAACAGGCCACCAGGTTGTTGCTCGAACATGAAATATAGATCTTATAATATATTCGCGTTAAGAAAATAAAGACACATTCATCAGACTCCGCCTCCTGATCAAACAAATTCAAAAATATGTAGTTTAACACGAAAGCTTGGAATCTGATTGGTCAGGGTGAAGGTAGGTCAGGTGAAACAGTATATTAGCACCACCATAGTGCAACATGGCCGCGATATACACAGATCGGACGAAGTTTTTCTGAAGCTGATGATTAAGAAAAAATGACTTTTTTATAAGGACACTGCTGGACTTGATAGAGGTTTATTGAACACCCACATTTTGCTGACTACATCCAGTCGCACATACGTAACGGATGGCAAAATTGTTACCAGGTATATGAAAAGGGTAGACAAGGGTCATCTGACATTAGTCAATTTCTAACAGGTGACCCTCGGTTTGCCGTCTATGTCATAAAAAAGTCACGTGATACTAAAATCAAATACAACATTTATTAAAACAAAAATTTTATAACATTCTTCCGTGACCAACTATAATATATATATTTGTACATGTATATGATATATAGACTGATAGATAAATAGATAATATTTTATTTAAACACCATTGTTTTGCAAATATTATACAGTAATAAAAGTAATTACTTGCTTATAGTAATTACTTCCAGGCAACATTTGGCTAAATTGGTTTCATTTTAAGCTGGTCCTAGATATATTACAATAATAATTCAATTGATAAATAATATCTTTACCTTTGAAATATTTATCATCAATCGATCGATCAACTTATCGCAGTCCACTGCTGGACATAAGCCTCTCTCATTGTACGCTACTCTGATCGATTTTGGTCTGCTCACATCCAACTCCTGCCAGCCATCTTGGCTAAATCGTCATTCTGCCGTGTCTTTGGGCTTCCTACATTACGTTTGCCGAGACGTAGTTTTCACTCTTAAACTCAAAACCAAAATCTAATAAATAATTTAAAAAATATACATTCCAAAAGAATGCAAATGAAGGTCAAATTAAATACAATATTTATAATTTGCATTTAATGTTCTTTAAAACGGAATACGATTTAACTTATTAAGTAAACCAATAAGATTAAAACACATGACCACAGATACCTACTATAGTAATAACGCATTATCTAGCGGTGGAAAATCGATTCTTTTGCACAGTTTTGTAGACTTGAGTCATAACAGATCAACACATTGGTCCTCTGGTATCTGTTGATGAAAACGGAGGAAAAATTTAACCACGTTTTGGATATAGATTTGTCCTTCATTCGTCAAATGAGAGGGGTTCGAGGCTCAGTGATAACCGCGTAGTTGACAAAATTCCAAAGTTAACGATACGCGTGGTTGGAACTTTTAAAAATCCGACAATAATCTTTCTCCAGACATTCGATATCGTCTAGCAATTGAGTTGTGGAGGTCTGATGGCAGTCGCTCCACGTAAAAAATTGAAGTTCAACCATATTATAGTATGCTTAAAGCCAACTCGAACCTAGTTTGGGTGAAAGGCTCGGAGAAAGATTCGTCAAGCCATACCAAAGTACAGGTTCCGTCTAATTTGGAATAAGACGGCCGAGTGTCAAATGTCATTATTACTATTACAACATGTTAGCCAATATTTGAGTAATATAGTGTAACAAACACGTTTATACATAATAACTTACGAAATTGGGATACATTTTATGAGAGGTACGGCAATACACCGATTGTCTTCTGTCTAGATAAAAAAAAACATTTACTGACGGCTTGAGAAATAACTTTAGAAGATATTGGGTGGATCCTTGCGAGATATATAATCAAGGGCAACCAAAGTAACATTAAAGTTGGTCAACTATCTTCAAATCAAGGTACATTATCTGATGCTATAATCAGTTGCATTTTTTCCAAAGACTTGGTAGTTAACTCCAAAAAATCGATTTAGAAAGAAAATACTTTCAGTTTGATCCTATTTGCTTTTAAAGAAGTACCTCTAGGAGTGAAAAATTATGAAATTGGAAACACAATTTATAACAACCGAGCATAATATGTGCATTGAAGTGAGTGATGTTATTTCAACACCATTTAAATGTTGTTCTAGAGTATCTATGTTAATAAATGTTTATTGACACAGTATGATTCACAACAGTACCACGTGTGACCTACTAGCACTATACAAATCCTTCTGTATATAAATATATATGTATATGTACGGATACATGGACATTAAAGCGGTTACGTAATGGTCTCACACTTCACTTGTCTGGTATTGCTGTTGCACTTACAATAATTATGTGGAACGTGATACTATAAAATATGGTTTAAAAACATTTAATAGTTATAATTACAAGAAGGACATGACACCTCGTCTCTCCATAAAAGTATGCAAGACAACATCATTACAAAGAGAAGGAAAACTTGAAACAAACCCTTTTTTTTTTTTTTTTTAACCTGTGGAAACCCCCTCGGGCCGTCACCCCACCGAGGTTTACGACAAGGCGGTGTGTCGGAATCGGACCGACTAAAACCACACGGTGTGCCACTCTGCGCCTGAGATAGGAGGGATCCGGGAACCGCTGCTATTACGACATCCAGATTCCTCCTAGCGCCTGCCCGCTACCTCGGGCACCATCTGCGGATAAACTCTCTATTTTAGGCGACGTACGGCATACGCGGACGTCGCCTCCTCGCGGCTGGCCATTATAGCGGGTGGAGGGGAAAACCCGTCCTGTCCACCCGCGGCCACACTCAAGGCGGCATGCGCGCCTCCGCCGCCCGGCTCGCCGGCGGCGAATTGAGTCCGAGTGGATATCGTCCTCCCGGGCCTTCTCCGCCGCCTCCTTCCGCGAAATTACGTCTTCGAAGAAGGTTGCGACCGCGGTAAAACAACTGTCGCTACCGGCCATGAAGCGTATTACGGCCGGTAGCGAGAGATCTCCTCCAATAACTGCAGTGAGGGCCCCACGCTGCGCCGCCCAGGCGGAACAAACCGCTAGCGTGTGCTGAGCCGAGTCCTCACTGCAGTCGCAGTGGTGACAGGCGGGACTCAATTCCCTCCTGGCGACCGAGTGCAGATACTTCCCGAAGCAACCGTGCCCGGAAAGGACCTGCGTCAGTCGGAAGGAAAGGGTCCCGTGTTGCCGCCCTGCCCACTCGGCGATGACCGGCTGGAGAGCCTCCACTGCGGCAAAGCCAGCACGTGGAGCCTCCAGCCGGGACGACCAACGAGCCATTGTGGCTCGACGAGCGGCCTCACGCCACTCGCGTACCTCTTCGGGCGGGGGCCGTATGCCGCTACCCGCCCGGAAGTCAGCCGTCCGCCGATAAACTTCGGCGAGCACTTCCGCCTCCAAATCCCACGGGGCAGTTCCGGCCAAGGCGCACGCCGCCTCCGTCGATACGGTGCGGTAACCGCGTATGGCTCTAACCGCCAATATCCTCTGAGGGCGCCAGAGGCGAGCCCTATTCTGGACGGTCAGAGCCGCCGCCCACACCGGCGCACCATACAGCGCCATTAACCGGACAACCCCCGTGTATAACCGTCTCGTCGCGACGCTGGCTCCACCCAAATTCGGCAAAAGTCGCCCAAGGGCAGAAGCAGCGCCGACCAGCTTTGGAGAAAGCTGTCGGAAGTGCTCGTCGAAGAGCCACCTGCCGTCGAGGATCAGGCCCAGATATTTCATCTGGGCTTGAACCGGTACGAGGACCGAATTGACTACGATAGAGGCGCCGGGTGGTGGGCCACGACGGGGCCCATGGAACAAAAGGGCCTCCGTCTTATCTAGGGCCACTCGTAAACCCAGTGCCTCAATGCGCCCGACCACCAAAGAGACTCCCACGGTGGCCAAGCGCGCCGCCTCTTGAAAGTTCGCTCCCCGGGCCGTGACCAATGTGTCATCGCCGTAACAAATTACGCCCAGCCCGGGGGAAAGACGACCTCGAAGGGCCCAGTCGTATCCCATATTCCACAGGAGTGGTCCGAGGACAGACCCCTGTGGAACACCGCACGACATGGGCCACCGCCTCAGAATGCCATCTCGGTCCTCGTACATGACGGTACGCTCCTCAAGGTAGTCTGCCACAAGCCGCCTCAGGTACTCTGGCACCCCGTGGTAGTGGAGTGCTTCCCTGATGCAGCTAAATGGCAGACTATTAAATGCGTTGGCGACGTCCAACGACACCGCCAACAGCACGCCGCCACAGCTCACCGCCACTTCAGTCACGGCCCTCAGGCGCAACACAGCATCGACTGTCGAACGCCCGGCTCGAAACCCGTATTGGGCGTCCGACAGATCGGGGCCCACCTCGCAGAGGTGCCGGACGATGCGGGCAGAGAGTATCCTCTCAAACAATTTACCCGCCTCGTCCAGCAACACGATGGGCCTATAGGCCGCGATCGAATCGGCCGGCCGTCCCGGCTTCCGTAGTAGGACCAGCTTCCCGCTCTTCTAACCCTCAGGAAAGCGCCCGGACGCCAAACTGGCGTTTAGGACTTCCCCGAGGCGATCCGACATGTGGTCGAGGGTTCGCGCCAGCACTCGGGCAGGTATCCCATCGGGCCCAGGGGCGGTGTTCTTAGAGCGAATCCGTAGAACGACCGCCCCTATCTCCGATTCCCTGACGGGCGGAACATTATCCTCGTTCCGTCCCCCGTCGTCTTCGACCATGAAGGCCATCGACGGGGGTGTGTGCTCCGCCCGCTGCGGGAAAAGACCCTCGACCACTTCCCGCAGGAAGCTGGGCTGGAGTGTCTCTGTAAGGGGGGGCCTGACGTGCGGTGCGGAGCTTTAGTCGCACCGCACGATAAGGGCGACCCCAGGGGTCACGATCGAGACCCTCCAGCATCTCCTTCCTCTTCACTTCTTTGGCGCGGCTAATGGTCAGCTTCAGAGTTTTCCGCGCCTCTCGGTACTCCTCATGAAGCTGGTCCTCCTCGCCGTCTACGCGGTGTCGCCGCCGACGGGTGTAGCACCTCCGGGCACGAGTACAGGCCGCGCGGAGGTCCGCCAACTCCTGGGACCACCAGTAAACCTCCTTCCGTGGAGGCCGACAACCTCGGATGCGGGGCATGGCCGCATCGCAGATCTGCGTAATCACATCGCGGAAACGACCAGCCCCCATGTCGACCTCCTCGGTCGGAGCCTGCGGAGACAGCCAGGAGTAAATAATGGCTGCCTCCTCTAGTAGGTCCCTATTCAGTTTGGCTACAGCCCACCGCGGCAAGCGAGAAGAACGCCGCGCCGTGTGACCCCTACTGGGGTCCTGGGTCCGGGAGAGCTCAAATCGAATGTAGAGGTGATCCGAGAGCGTCTCAACCTCTTCCAGGACACACCAGTTCCTTACTCGTGCGGCGAGGGCAGGGGTAGCGAACGAAAGGTCCACTATCGACCCTCCCTGCTGTCGCACGCACGTGTTGGTGGAGCCCCTGTTTAGTAAACAGAGGCCCACCGAGGCCGCCCACTCCTCTACGGCCTCGCCGCTAGCGTCCGTCCTGGGGGAACCCCACGCAATGGACTTTGCGTTGAAGTCCCCCAGCACTAAGACGTGCCCAGACGTTAGACGCCGCATCGAGGTTTCCAAGTTGTTAAGGAAAACCTCGAAGTCGTTCAGACTCCGATTGGGGGAGAAGTATACACCATATACAGTGATCCCCCCCCACTCGGCAGCAACATATCCAGTGCCCTTGTCTCTTAACGACAAGGGCGGGGAATGAGCCGCCGTGGAGCCGACGACTGCCACGGAACCGTCCCGGTCACCCAACCAGTTTTGACGGGGAGGAACGTAATAGGGCTCCGCGGCTACGGCAACACCGATCGACCACTGTGCCATGGTTTGCAGGAAGAGGTCCTGCGCCGCAGCACAGTGGTTCAGGTTCGTCTGGACTAGGAGGCTGGAGACTTGGGCCATTACTGGACCGTCTCTACAGCCTCTTCCATGGGCGACGATGTCGACGTGCGAACGGCATCGGAGGCAGCCTGGGTCGACTGGCTAGCCCCCAACGCTTGCCGAGAATCACGGGGAGGTTTGCAGCCCCCCTGCCCAATCTGATGATTGGCGGGCTTGTTACCCGCCGCACAAACCGGACAGTGAGGGGCGGCAGAGCACTCTGCCGCCTTGTGCCCCGGTCGACCGCAGCGGAAGCATAGTCCGCTGCAGTCAAAACAACTCACGTACTTGGCGCGTGTGTGTCCGGATGCTAGGCATTTAAAGCACCTCATCGGTCTTGCCGCCAGAACAGTGACTCTGGCGTTCACAAAATCGACGAGGATTCTGCCTGCATTGTCCAAAGCTTTGGCCGACGCTACCGGACAGCTGATCCACACTGCGCCAAGCCCTCCCGGACCGGGGCGGATGGTGCCGACCCTAATGTTGTCCGCGTTGCAGCCCGTCTTCTCGCTGATTGCAACGCGGACATCCTCTGTCGTTACGGAGTCATCCAGGCCCGAAATGCGCAACTCTGCGCATTTGGTAGGCCTGGCGATCTTCACACCATCCGTGGCCGCGAAGATTCCCCTCAGTTTCTCGGCGAATCTGTCCGCCGTCTTTGCACCTTCAGCCCCCGGGGACCTGAGGACTCGAGCTCCCGTCTGGGCAAGGCGCAACCTGACCCCTTCAGTCCCGAAATCGGTGGCGAGACTATCACGGGCCTTTTTAAATAAGGCCGCATAGGATAGTCCGCCACTAGCCGCCTCTGGGGTTACGGTGACCACCACAGCCGCGCTTTTAGGCACCTGCAATCTGCGCGGCTTCTTCGCGGTAGTCACCGCCACCGATGGCGACTGCGGGGTAGAAGCTGCTTTTTGGGCAGCCTTTTTATCCCGCTTTCGGGATTTCTTAGCCCCCCCGACTACCTGCCAACCATCCGTGGACGGGGCAGATGTAGAGCGAGCAGATGTCGAGGTGCCAGGTACAGCGGCTGGAGTGGAGAGCGGAGGGAATTCCGCTCTAGACTTGGCCGCCGTTTTGGGCCCTGACCTCGGTGCACCTGTCTTGGCTGTTGCTTTAGCCGCCTGTCGTGCCCTCGGAGCAACCGCAGGAGCGGCAGACACAGACGCCACCGCTGCATAGGACACACGACCGCCCGCAACGGGAGGCGTTGATGGCACTGATACGGTCTTCAGACTATTTGCTGCGAGCGGCGGTTGGACAACAGGGGCCAAAGGCAGTCTCGCCTCTAGGCCAGCGAGACGCCCGTCCATCATGTGCCACACTGCGTCCGTGATTTGGCGCAGGTGGGCATCAGGAATACCTCCGAGGTTGGAAGAGGGGGTAAGTTGTGACGGAGGTGAGCCTTCTCGTTCGGGGCGATCTGCCCGAAATTGAGCAAACTGAGCACTGAGCTCAGTCACCTGCCCCGTCAGACGCTCGTTGGCTGCCTGGAGACGAGCCATGTCTCCGATAAGGCTCTCCACGACCCCCGTAATAGCGGCAGAGGAGTCCTTAAGGGCCTTCACAAAACAGCCCTTAAGATTGCTAGACTTGGTGGCCACTTTGTGGATGATGGCCACCGCCGCATTTGCTCTCTCCTGCATGGACGATGGTGTTTGGAGAACAGAACTCCCTTCCATCGGCTCCTTAATTTTAAGCAGGAGATCTGCGACCTCCTCTTCCGCTAATGCTTCGCCGTCCGCCCTGACTCTTCTGTAGGCTCCTGCCTTGCAGAAAACGGAGCCTGACGGAATCGAGGCCGGAGTTCGTGATCTCCCCCTACGACTGCTTGCAACCTTGGGAGGCAACATCTCCTGAGACGTATCGCTGCCGTCATCCTTGGAGCGTCCGCGTTTCCGGCTGTCACTATGTTTCGTTTCCATAAGCTCCAGTGTGTCCTCCTTCGCACTAGAGTTAGCACCCGCGGCGGATTTGGAACGTAATCGTTCCGATGTTCTACGGCTCCCAGCAGCCATAATGACTTCTGGGAGCCCCACCGAGATAGGCGTGCTAACCAATGTCTCCTCTTCGTTGGAAGAGAAGTCGTCCGTTCTTGCACTCTTTTCCCCTCTGTTTTTCTTCTCCTTCTTTTCGTCTGTATTTTTATTTTTATTTAAAATTGATTCCATATTTGAACCCACGAGATGGGGAGAACAGAGGTCGACCCGGCATGCATCCCCTGGTCACGCACCAGAACACGGGATTCGGGGTAATTTTTTAAAGAGGTTTTCTTCCTCGCAGTCCGGGCGGCTAAGCCAAGACCCTCGCCCCCGATTGGTGTCGCGAGACATAACCACAACACTCCTTTCGGGATTACGATGTGACAACGGTGGCAGGAAGATTAAATCTTCCAATGCCTGCTCGGCGGCAGTGTGAGTACACACCGAGCCCGTTCTCCTTTCTCCACCATTGACAGTGGAGAAACGCCGACCCATGAAAGGGTCCCACCCTAATGATTTTTTATCGAGGTTTTCCTCCTCATTGCTCCAAAGAGCGAAGAGCCAACAGAGGAATCGACAAAAATGCCCGCTCTGTTGGACCAAGCCTCAGCCGAATGGCCGAAGAAAATGGCCTCCTCTTCTTCGTGCTAGAATATTAGCCGTTGGCGTGATGTCCTCTTCCAAATGGCACAGGAAAAAACAGTGCCGTCGCCAACGTTACCAGGGTGCACAACGTGGAGGTTTTCTAGCCCAGCACCCCAAAAACCCTATTTCAATCTATCTGGCCAGCGTGGTATAGTAGGTCAAAACCTCTTTGCTAAGGAGAGGCCTATCTCCAACAGTGGTCTGTAAAAGGCTGTTGATGATGATGATGTTGAATTACAGGAAGATTTCTTTTAGTAACAAAAGGTTTAACTGGTTAAAAGCTAATAAAAAGTCAGAGATCGTGTGTTCCAATCAGGATAAGTAACAGATGTTGAGCAACGATCATTTATTCTGTGTCCAAACTCTGGATGTAATTTGTCTTTGAAATGTATGTATTTAGAAATATGTCAGTATATTAATCAGCGGCCTGGACCAAATATGTGAAACTTAAAACTGGGTATGTATGCACAAGTGCCGGTATTCTCGCTCAGCCACGGAATGGAGAGAAAATATAATTAGGAAAAAGTAGATAAGAAGAAATTAAAGTAGTATAATGTATTATACAAAATGATAGTTAGACATAGATTATGAAATAAATACATACAAATACTATTTACATAGAAAAACACATATAAGTTTGTTATGGAACATTAATGTCTGCCAGGTAATGCTCCTTTACCAGTCTCAATTTTGGTAGTGGTAAGTAGAAAATTACGCAGTCTGCACAAATACCCTACCGTAGCAAATTTTGTAGTTGAGGACACCAGGAATAAGTACTGTCAAAATAGATCCCCAAGTCCTTTGCCATCTCACTATACGCAATAGGTGTACTACATCAAGACACTTGAGGCAGTAAAATCCACCTTTTGGAAATTATTCTCGAGTTTCCGAAGACAATGACCTGAGTCTTGGATGGGTTAATTTTCAGACCGTAAGAAAGCTTCACTCAGAGATTTTATCAAGGTCAACGTTTATGAAGTTGACAGCATCAGCCAGATAGATAGAAGATTATCTGCGTATAGGTGATAGCAGACAGTCAGATCATTATCGATGTTGTTAACAAAAATGGAGAAAAGAGGGTGATAGCATGATACCCAGAGGTACACCAACGTTAGTACTACATCAAGAAGAAACAGTGCTATCAGTGCTGCAATCAATCACAGTTGCAGATATTTTAAGTGAGCCTAATATATAGCAGTATGTCAAAGTCACTCCAGAACTGATGTCCCACGTAATATGAATTTAAGTAGTGATGGCACTGTGGCCGGGTTGAAAACCGTCTGGAGAGGATTTAGGAGTAGGTTTGTACAAAGGAAGTACAAAAATTGAGTATGAATTAGACGTTGAAGGAACTTAGAGAAGAAGGGGAGGATGAAAAAAGACACGGAATCGGAAAAGGATTCGGAGTTTTTCATTTTGGGGATAGGTATAATTTCTGCATAATTTAGGATATGGCAGGTAGCAAATAGAAATTCATCAAGGATTGGGAGGATCGTATTATGGATTAGACAATTAGAACCTTCTGCATTTAAAGTAAATTTATCATGGAGATACTTTAATTTTTGAGTAAGGACATGCTACTATTTACGGTGACAACCGAAATACACGCACTGCACGGATATGTATGTGTATTGTATATGTATGTGTTATACATTTATGTGTTTATGTAAGTATATTTACTTATTTATGGTTGAACTAGTCTAAATATACTAAATCCGCTGTCAATTACTTCTTATCCTTCTTATTCTTATTAAGTGCACCTACCTCATATTTTCTCTGCATCGTCCAATCGGTTGACTGGCAGAAAATGCCTTAGGCATTAAGTCCGCCGATGCATGTATTTGTGCACAAAGTTGTAAATAAATAAAGACACGAGTTAGGTTGTGAGCGAGGGCGAGAGGGTTTTTAATAAGACAAGTGTTCGGCTTGAAGAGTGGATTGAGACTAACTTTATTTATGAAACCATTTCTTAAAGTTCAAACAGTATTCTTATTGATATGTATTGAAGACAAAGAGCTAATTGTTATAGTGTTTAGTCTGCGGCTTATCATCTAAGTGGTGGTTCATGACGGATGCCAAGATTAACTTTATTTATAAAACAATACAGTATTCTGATTATGCGTTGGAGACAAGGGGCTAGTTGTTCTATTGTTTCCAGGGCGTCTGTGGCTTATCAGCTAAGTGGTCGTTCATGACTGATGCTATTGTAGGGCGTCACGTATATGACGACATAACTCCTCCCCCCTTAAGACGGAGGCGGCACGAAGGCTGCGAAGGCTGAAGTTCAACGGCTTCCGGTTGTGCAGCCGAGATTTTCGCCGATCTAGTTTTCCACCAGAATTTGTAGACTGCAATTCCTATTCCTGTTGCTGTTATTATGAAGTAAAGTGCAATTGATAACCAGCTGGGGGTGCTTGGAATAATGGTTAAGTTTTCGCTTGTATTCTTTAATTCTTCTGTTTGTTGCAGCGCACTTTTCAGGTTATCTAGTTCTATGTTTTCTAGTTTTATCTTTGATTTGTTGTATAATATTGTTATTGTAGCTTGCAGTGGCGTAGGTGCAGTTAGGCGGATCTTCGTGTTGTATTAGTTGAGCTATGCAGTCCGTAGAGTGCAGTAAGGGTTGCCATTCTAAGTGTTTGCAGATGACGTTGTCCCCGGTGATGTATGTGTATGGCTCGTGAGGGTAGGCAAACTCATTATTTCCCAAGATTAGGATGGGGTTGCTAGGTATAAGTACTGTGTTGTTATTATTAGGGATAGAATATAGGTGTAATAGGTTGTAAGGATGTTCGGTAACAATTGGTATGTCCAGTATGAAGTTAAGGGTTTGATTGGTGTTATAAGCTTTAACAGTGATTGCTTTTTCCCATAGATGGATACTATCCATGTTAGGGTTAAAGGCTAGGTATATATCTACTGTGGCATTTACTTTTAATTTAATTGTATTATAATTGCTACATATATCTAAATATATCTGTCTTATTTTCGTAATGTTATAATTACGGCTATGTTGGGTGATTTCGTTCGCATGTGTCAGGTGTCTTTGGTAAGTCTAATAGGTCACGAATGTCTATGTTCTCTAGGTTTGGGTCTAATAATGGGATGTGGACTAATTGATCTGTATTTTGTGTTCTGTGTTTGTTTTTAATTAAACAAGTGATAGACGGATCGTCCATATTGTGAATTAAGTTAAGTGCATCTTGTACACCTTCAATATAAAAATATAAGGTCCTCCTGTTCCCATCATAACTGGGTAACTGGGTGGAGAACGTGGAGAAATCGGTGGTTACCGATTTTTCGTCTATGAAAGATTTTTCAATTAGTACCTTCTTTTCACTTGTCATTTTTAACTACAGTGATACGAATGGTAACAACGAAAGAAAATTCTTTTCTAAGTACCGTATTGCATTAAAAAAAAATAATGCTATAACGGTTTTTTACGATACTGGATACACCAAATGTTATGGGGATGTCCAGGAAATCGTTTAAGGAGTCTCGGGAGTAGTAGAGTTTTATACTTACCCCACGAGCATTGCCGATTTGTAGGCTGAGATGGAGGTGAGTCTTCGTTTCTTCAGCTGGTCAGCTTGTCTGCCTCTGCTTTGCACTACGCTCACTGTAGATTCTTTTATTCGCGAACGCGGACGCTTAGCAAAGGTATTCTCTGCAGCAGGAACCGACAGTATCGCGACGAACCGACTGCGCCAGTTAGGTTGTGAGCGAGGGCGAGAGGGTTTTTAATAAGACAAGTGTTCGGCTTGAAGAGTGGATTGAGACTAACTTTATTTATGAAACCATTTCTTAAAGTTCAAACAGTATTCTTATTGATATGTATTGAAGACAAAGAGCTAATTGTTATAGTGTTTAGTCTGCGGCTTATCATCTAAGTGGTGGTTCATGACGGATGCCAAGATTAACTTTATTTATAAAACAATACAGTATTCTGATTATGCGTTGGAGACAAGGGGCTAGTTGTTCTATTGTTTCCAGGGCGTCTGTGGCTTATCAGCTAAGTGGTCGTTCATGACTGATGCTATTGTAGGGCGTCACGTATATGACGACATAACTCACGCAGACGGGCAGAAGCTATTTTTTTTTTATTTTAAGAGCCTGCCAAAGTGACTCTAGTCTGCCTGATGGAAAGCATAAATAGAATCCAAGGGTTGCGATCATCACACTCATTGCGAATGTAGATAATGCAGTATGGTGACCCACATTATGGCGGCCTAGTAAGATGCTTTTCCACGACAGTACGAATGCTGTCGCTTTAGGTTGATCTTCTGTGGGAGGGTAGTACTGCCCTGGTCGAGCCGACCCGTTCGTGCTGTAATCAGTGTGGCTCTACTACCTTAAACTAACTTTGATAATATGTTTTATAATGGGTAATTAGATAAATAAGTAATCAAATTAGTACTTTCAACTCGTAGACATTACTACGAACGCTACGTCATGTTGGTAAAATCTATGTACGGCTAACATTAAAAAGTAAAGTACTACCAAAGGCTCTTCAGCGTTCATCCTCGGCAACCTATCATTACCTATCGAAATTTAATAGTCTTTCAAGTCTCAAGGCACACGAAATTCTCAATATGATAGACAAATACAAAATCGATCTTATGACTCATTAATAAGATTCATAACCTATTGAAAAAAATTTCAAGACAGTTGAAAAATCCAATATCACGATGAGAAATATATTCTATTGTGTTCTGTTAGGGTTGAAAGTTGATTCATGTGTGAACAATTTTTATTGTATTCTATTTATTCGTGAGTGATAGTATTAATAATGTACAGAAATAGGTATTCTTAGAAATAGTATCATAAATGTACTTGTTTATCATATTGCTACTATCGGAGGGAGTTCGTTGGTTTGATTTGACCTTAAGTGTCTACAGTCATATCTACTTCATATTTCCACCAATAAGGATGGCTGCAATGGACGACTACGACTACTAAGGAGAAAAATCAAAAGATTTGAAGTCAGGATGGGTTAAATTGGATATGTATCTCAAGATTTGACTTTTGATTTGATGATCAATCTGAGGTGTGGTTGAGAAGTGAATGTTGCTGTTATCTAAACCAATTGTCGTCGGACGTTGCTGCTTTCCAATGCCGACCGTTCCAAGGAACTACCACATATTAGAAGTTGAAGAGGTTTCTAAATTTTGAATTATGTGGCCGCGTTTGGAGTTACGTATCACCTGATTACACTGATTCCTGGCGGTCTTAAAAAGATCCCAACTCTCGTCACAGCGGTTCCTCCTATATCTGTTGTAAAAATGGTCTCTGCGTCTCATTACTATTCGAATCTAAATCGTCATCCATCGGAGGTTTCAACTTTACTTTTCTCACAGGTGCGTGAGTATTGTATAATGTAAGAACTGTATCGTTAAAAACCCTGACCTTATCATTAAAATCTGTAGCTGTTGCCAAGTTGGTCCAGCCTAAAGCAAAATCATCTGTACACAGTCTTTCGATGTCCATTTGTCTGAAACTACAAATATGCAGAATTTTAGATGGATATTTAGGAGGTTTTAGAATATAAGAGAGGAAAATTAAGTCATAATGGGCAAATCCAGGAGCAGGATGTTGACCATGGGAATAGATTAGGTTTGGGGCAGAGGTGAGCATTAGGTCAAGCCAAGTAACCTGGTGCCCAATATTGTGGTGAGTTGGTTGAAGGAGGAGGACATGTAGGCTAGTGGATTGGATAATATGGAGCAGATTACCAGTACAGAGCGAACAAGATGCTAGGAGATCAGTATTAAAATCGCCCATAATGATGTGGTGAGAGATTTCGGACTCTAAAGATTCCAGCACCATTGCCAGACTGGAGAAGTAGTTAACAGTGGGGGAATAATAAACAACCCCCAGTACGACGTTAGATCCCTTGATACAGACTTCAAGAAAAAAATATTCAGCAGTAGAAGTAAAATCGGAAGAGGAAGTGGCGAGGGTTTTGTAGGGTAAACACCCACGTAGGCAGATGGCAACCCCACCATCCCTTCTAGACTCAAGCCGGTCGTTTCGAATAAGTACGAAACCAGTGAGAGCATAAAAGGTGGAAGCAAAGGTGCAGCTTAAACCAAGTTTCCGAAATCAGGATGGCATGCTCCTTGTTGTCAGAGAAAGTTTCAGTCAATTCACTGAAGTGGCTGGGGACACTCTGAGCATTAATATGACACACATTTAATAGCGATTGAAATTGATTGTTAAATGACAGACGTAATTGTTCATGTAAGGTGACAGGTAGGGATCATCTGTCATCTCTAGAGAAGTCATTGGCAGAAAAATAAAAACCATTATCATCTATCATCATTACAAACGAGTACACATTAAATATGATATATTTAATTTCAATATAATGCAACAAATGTTACATAAATAAATAAATAATAATAATATTTTGTATAGATATAATTGTATATTTATAAGTCTAATTTATAATTACCTTAATCGAATCCGTTGCGAATTTCTACACCACCCAGCTTATATACATGAGATTGTTACAAAACAAAAGATACAACAAAATCATTAAAATACTAATAGATAAGATTAACTTCCACCATAAATTATACAATCGAACAAAGGTAAAATATTAAATGAATAAGAATTAAAAATTTAAAAATCTAGAGTACAAATGGTTATGCTAAACATAGTTCCAACGTAACAATGTAAGAAATGGAACGCAACTGTTATGAAAGATGAACGCTGAGCAAAAAGCAAATTGTCGATTGAGAGAAGAGTCATGGTCACCATCCTCATTGCGAATGCAAACAATGTAGTATGGTAACCTACACCGTGGCCGCCTTGTCAGATGTTTTTTTACACTCCGCTTGAGGACATAAAAGGCATGATGGTCATCGTGGCAGTGTAAGACTAACACACTTATTACGATAATGGTCACCCTTGCATCAATGGGCTTCTGGTCTCGCACTCACCAACGAAACACAACAGCACGGAGCCTATAATAAAGTAGAAAGTAAAATCATAAAAATAAAATGTCAAAACTGAAAGAAAGGTTTGTGAAGATATGGATCATCTAAGTGATTCCAGTCAGCTAAATAATATTTTAGAAAAAAAACGATTATTCAATTGTAATGCTATCAATCAGCGCAGTTAAATTTAAGATAAAAGAAATGTATCTTAATCTAATATCTTCGAACGACTAAATCTTGTATATACATAGATATATAATCTGCATCTCGAAAACGGCTCTAACGATTTTCATAAAATTTAATATGCAGAGGGTTTTGGGGACCATAAATCCATCTAGCTAGGTTTCATTTTTAGAAAACGTTGTATGATCCGTATTTTCAAGTAATGAAATGTTTGTCTAATAGACCCATTTAGGCACTTATCTATGTGACAAAGTGAGGCATGGGAACAAAAGAAGTTGGTAAATTGTGAATCGACTATCACACAATAATACCGAGCAAAGCTCAATTTGCAGGTACTTGTATGTTATAGGACGCAATTGCTAGTAATTAGTAAATCTATTTAGCCAACACAGATAGCACCTACTACCAAATACAGTTAGCACCTAGCTGGCAATTATATAGTATAATGCATTTTAAATTACGTAAATTTTCCAGCACTACTTCTCACTTTGGATTCCCCGTGCACAATTCCCTCATCATAAGCTAGAGTACGTAATATCTGAGTGTTTAATATACATCTGCCAGTTCCAAAACCGATAATTGTATACTCTTTCAACAGACATGTTAGACACCGGTACGTTATCCAGCAAGACGGTGACGGAGGTGCTGATGCTGGAGATGAAGCTGGCGCCAACTGCTAAGACTTACCTCGTGTCAGGGTACCCTCGCTCCATGCGCGACGTCACCGAGTACTCGGACAAGGTAGGTTGATATTTTCATTTCAACTACAATGTTGATAGTGAATATTATAAGAAATTGTCTGTTTGACAAGACCAAGACCGGAATAGTTGGCTCTTAGGTGGAGACCTTCGTTCAGCACTGGACGGCGATAGATTAAATTGGTTTGTTTAACAACTTAATAGTATTATGAGAAAGGTGAAATCAGTAGTTAGAGGAGTGACTGTTTTCAGCTACTATTCTTCACTTCAGGATTCACAGCTGGTTCTAGGTTCTGGGCAACGAAACCTAGACCTCTGACTAAGCCGTCGATGTCACTGAACATTAGACTAAAAACCGTATCAGATAGTTTTTAAGTACTCGATATGCGTTTTCATTTTATCAAAAAGTTAGGCATAAATGAAATGAAATGATACTTTATTTGTAGACATATGATACATAAGTTGTAAATAGTATTAAAAAGAATCACATATTTCGTCAGTCTGTTCTGACACGCATAATTTTAAATACACTTGCATAATATAATATTGATTCAATAACAAATATAGTCCTATTTAGCTCATGTCAAGATTATAAAATGTTAAATTTATCATTCGGTCGTTTAACTAAATTTAATAAAATATTATCAGGTATCATAATTGCTATTCCTTTATTTGTCAGTGTATTATCTTTTCTAAAAGTCACAATTTCTTTTGCCTTATAAATTTCAATAAGGACATAACATTTACTAACACACATGTCAGCAAATAATAACTGGTTTCAAAATTCACGGCAAGCGTAGTTTATGAAATGTTGTGTTCCGATAGATTAGTTTTACTCCAATTATTTGATTGTTATCAATAAAAAAAATAATGAAAAATTTCAACAAAAATATGTATTATTTTTAAGACCAACTGTTTCAGGTAAACAAATAACAAGTCAATAACAATTGATTATCAATATCAATTATAAATACTATTCGTGTTGTTATATATTATTCAATGCGTCGTTACTTCGAGAGGTTAATGGTTTATCATTTGAGTTTATTTTATATTATTCAGTAGGTACAGATATCGACAAAATAGAAAACTAACTAACAGATTAATAATATACAAAAAGCAGTCTTAACAGTACAATACAGTAAACCAATCGTCCAGTTACAAGCGTACACACTATCTAAGCTAGATAGTGTTTCGTTTTGTTATAAAGCTAGAAAAACAATTTATGATAGTACAAAGTTTTTTTAAAGCTTGCCAAAGTGACTACTCTACCCGATAAAAAGTACGAATAGAATCTAAGAGTTGTGATCACCATTCTCATTGCGAATGCAGACAATGCAGTATAGTGACCTTTGCACATCACGAGGTGCCGCTCTATCTGCGGGCCTATCTATGCGACAGGACAGTTAAGTTTATCGATCAGAATGGAGTAGAAAACCAGAGGGAGGAATGTTACGGGGTTTCCCAAGGCTCTGTATTGGGTCCATTGCTATGGAACCTCGCGTATGATGCGGTCCTTCGTACCAGTCTGACCTCTGGCCTAGGTGTCGTCTGCTATGGGGACGACACACTTATACTGGCTAGAGGGTCACGCACTTATACGCTTTGAGGAAGTGCTTTAGCTCGTCGAGCGAGGGTGGCTTGTGTTATGTGATCTGTGAGCTGGGTCTTAGGGTGGCGCTTCAGAAAACTAAGGCGATATAGTTTAGTGACCTGGCGGGTGCCTTCCGCTGCCAGGCCCTCCTCAGGAGCCTGCAGCCGTTGATGTCCATCGATTGACTCAAATACTCACCGGGCACGGCTCCTTCGACGAGTATCTTAATCGAATAGAACGGGAGGCTACGGCACAATGCCACCACTGCGAGTCCGAACGGGACTCCGCCCAGCTCACGCTAGAGGACTGCTCTGCTCGGGAGTCTGAGCGTCGAGTCCTGATCGGACGGATCGAACGAAACCTTTCACCGTCAGCATTGATAAGCCGCAGAGCGAGATCACGAAAGGGCGTTGAGAGGTGCGATAGTGTCTTGCCCCTGGGGCATGAGGTGCCCGGGATGTACCTCACTTGTGAGGTACGGCAGGGAGGACTAGAAGCCGCTAATGCGTTCCTGAAGCTCCTCCCGACTGCCGAGGTAGGCCGCTGCGGGGTTTAGTGGGTAGACTGGTTTTCGGAAGACCCACACACGCCCTTCGTCCCTCCGGAGTGTATGGTGCGAAAAGTATTCCCAGCGTAAAAAAAAACAGTTTGGTGACCTAGACTGCGGCGGCTTAGTGAGATATTTTTTCACGCTCCGCTTGGGGACGTAAAAGGCATGACAGTCATCGTGGCAAGGTAAGGCTTACACATTTACACATAACGATAACTGTCCCCCTTGCATCAATGGGCCTCCGGTCTCGAACTCATCAACGAAACATGACAGTACGGATGCTGTCGCTTTAGGTTGGTTTTCAGTAAGAGGGTAGTACTGCTTGAGCTGAAATTAGCGTGGCTCTATTACCTATAAGATTGTATTACAGTGTACTACAGTTTTGGTACTGTATTATAGTTTCTACACGTACTTCTACTAGCAGTAGTTTATTCCACTATGTAGCCTACTACATAGTAAATATCTATAGGAATTAAAGTTACTTAGGTCAGTTTGTCTTACTTTAGAACTCTTAAGGTCTCAGGGAACAAGACAGTGTGGTAATATAATAAAATCGAAGATTTAAGAGTTCTCCTTCGAGTCCCATCCAGTGACAGAGAGAGCGCGATATGAATTCGGTAACATCACTAACTAGGTCAAAAACAACGAATGAATCGCTCAACACCGATGTTGTGTAAGGCTTTGATATCCAGAAGTTCTGTCTATATATGCTTCAGTATGTCTTTCCAAGCAGATTCGTCTGCATACCAATAGTTACTTCAAAAGTAATTTGTGCTCTATCGCCTTGACGTTTAGGTGAGGATATACCTTCGGTCGATGAGAAAATATAAAATTTTGGTATGTGTGTCAAGGACGACACATTATAACACTTTGTAAGACGAGTGTTACTTACTGTTTAATGTTCTATCATTCAATGTTTTAATGTAAAATGATTACAACAAAGTGTATCATAAAGTGATGTTGAAACGGACCAATAGAAATATTTCAGCACTTTAAAAATTAGGAGAGAAAGTTCCTGTGGTGACGGATTAAAAACACAAAGTGTCACCCCCTTTATTCATCCCCTAGGTGTCGTAAGAGCTGATTGTGGACGCAAAATACACAAAACACTAGCAAAGTAAAGACAAGGAAAACTCGAAACAAAAGTGTATGTGACTGCTGTGCTTGAAATCTTGGGCTTAATTTCCGTGTCCCATGTACCATTTCTGTAAAACCATGTATGTATTTACAAAAATAGTACATATCTTTATATCCGTTGTCTAGTGCCCATAGTATAAGCGCTGCTTAATTTGGGAAAAAGATGTCTGGAATAAAGAAAATAATAAGCTAAGAACTTCTTTCTAAAAAGAGGTCTTTGTCCAGTAGTGGACTATTAAAAGCTGTCGGTGATGATAAAGATTATCGAACGGCTCCAGACAATCTTCATCGAAAATAGCTGAGAACAATGTCGATAAAATATCCTGTGCCTCTCTTAAACCTAAGAGCCATAATACCATAGTCATACACACCTTTTTTTGTGTCGATGTTTAAGAACTTACTGCAATGGAGACGGTAATTTAAGTGTATTTACAGTTATTAATGAAAATGTTTAAAGTAGCCCCAACGGTGCAGACCTGTGAGCTTTAGTGCCCGATACTAATTTGTTAGCGTTGTCGTACAATATAACATGTTCGCGGCGAAAGGTCAGAGACACCCCATCGCAAATAGAGGGGTGAATGAATAGCAGGTGGAATATGTGTAAACTCGTTTGTGTGAAGGGTTTGTTCATTGATGATTGATTCTGCGGTTACAGTAGGAAAAACATCGTTAGTAATTAGCTTTGCAATATGGTGGAACAGTATTCAGTATTTTCAAAAGTGTAACAATCCTTTAAATTTTCTTTTTGCTTTAATGCAAGTGTGAAAATTTGTATGATGTTTGTTCTCAATTACTTGAAAACGCTATCCCTGTAACAAATTTTGTTCAAACTCGTTCAGCCGTTGCGTTCATGATTAGAAATAATATCTATGGAAAATAAAAAAAAAACTTAACAGAGATTAACTAGCCATTCTGAAATCTGAATGAACCGATTTTAAATATTATAAAATAATCAACTCTTTTGTCAAGGTATATAAACGTTTAAGCTCAATTTTAAATCTAAATATGATTGTTGACGGGCGATTCTTACGATAACGAAGATAATATCTCAGCTTCCAATGATATTTTATGTTATTTTTTAGGTTTGAGATACTCTGTTCCAAAGATTTCCTTTCTAGGGTACACCTGGTTCCCCGGCTACCTGAGACGGTGTGCGGTTTTTCGTCGGTTCGAGTCCGACATAGCCACCAGTAGGTGATATCCACAGGGAAACATAGTAAAAAAAAATCAGATACTCTTTAATGTTTATCGTGATATGCTTAGGCAATTTCAAACCTCTATAAGTTCAATAGAATTCATAGATCCAGCCGAGTCATTGACTACATGCTGAAGATTCATTTTCAAAGTGTGAAATCCGGGTGTAAGTTCAGGAGTCAAAGACCGAATCCTAGTTCGTTATGTGAATGACGTTGCGTTTGTGTCAACTTTGTGCTGTGTCATTACAAAATTAGTAATAGACAATACTGCAGGTTTTATGACTGTAATATAAACTCCATGGACAGAGGTAATGGTCTAGTATGCCTGTTATTTTGCCTCTACGACCTACAATTAAAAGTATATAAGTAATACTCAACCCGCGATTTCTTTTATTTACATTTCTCTTTCAAATCATGGGTTGATTTTTTTTCATAACTCGTATTTTATAATCGTAATTGTAAAACTTTATTTATATTAATTTTTAGAATAACGTAGAAAATAAAGTTCGGTTATGTTATGGTTGTCAGCTTATATTTAAAAAAGAAATAAAGAAGAAAAGGTCTTATTCAAATTTTAATTTTACGAGGACGTGGAGTCTCTGTAAACAAGACAGATTTATGGGTACTACTCAAACTACTTTTGTGCCTGGCACCGTTAGACTTTATCCTCCATCTTTTCTTCTCTTCCATTCTCCTTTCTTCTATCTCTCTTAGGTAAGGGTCTAATGAGTTACGTTTTTCTCGAGTCTGAAACCTTTCTAAGGAGTTTTGATGTTAAACAGACGTAAAAAAACCAGTCATCAGGATGAACACGACGTAAAAAAAAAATGCATGATTTGATTTCACAACTTTATACATATTTTAAATAGTATGCAATATTGCAACCTAGATTAAATACGCGTTATGTAGTAAAATAAATTAACTAAAACAGTCTCTTATATGACTGATCTTGGGTTCGATCTGTGTCGGACCAAATGTTTGTATTCTCTGCAAAAATTTGTTTTGGAGTTTGGGTGTTTTCTATGTATAATATGTCAAATCAGTCAATCTAGCTGTCATAGTATAAGCTCTGCTTAGTTTCTTAAGTAAGTAAGTTAAATTAAGTTAGTCAGATGTCCTGAAAGTCCACCTGCAAATGACTTAACCTCTGCTACTCGACAATGTACTCGTACATACATGAAATAAAAATGAAAAAATGGCAGGAAAATTGCAATAAATTGAAAATGACAAAAACACGTTAACGTTACACGTTATATTATTAATTCGTGTCGTGTCATGTTTTATGAAGTATTTATCCTTATAAATCACTATTGATAATTTACCCGAATATTGACATTCGCGCGCTCCATCGTATATACACAAATACGAAAGGTACAAGATTATATTTTAATTTGAACGGCGCAATTGCCTTTAAAGCGAAGTAATTTTTATTGTTCTGATTGAGTAGAGACAGTTGTTAAATGCACAGAATGATAAAATGTTGGTAACATAAATCAGTCGATTTTGACATATAATAATTTGAAGGCAAAATAGTTATTAGGAGTATAATGTATATGTTTACACACGTCTAGACGGGTTTGTACGAGTATAGGGTTTGTTTCTTGTTTTCATTTTCTTGATAGTGATGTTTCCCCAAGTTAAGCTTAGTGTAGCTTCGCAGAAAGTCGTAGAATGAGCATAACATCTTTTGGATGAGAGTTTTGTCAACAGTTTTTAATATTTTTATTACAAAACAATAAGTTATTTGTACCTAAGTTTATGTTTAATTATTTAACTTTGTAATTTATTATTAATGTGCAACTTAATTAACTAATGCGTTCAAAGAAGAGCTAATAAAAATAATTACTTTTTAAAGAACTTGCTTAAGTAATGTTTTTGAATTGATTAATTTTAAATGTACTTATTTATTTATACATCATGCACTATATGTACATAGGCGGACCTAATGCCCAAGGCATTCTCTACCAGTCAACCTTTGGGTGATGCAGAGAAAATAGGAAGTAGGTGCGTTTCAGGTGTTGAATAAAAGAAGTAGACATATACAAACTTATCATATACTAACATTTATACAAATACATAAATACGTACTTAAGTTGATGCAAATCTATATACATACATACATAGACAAATAAATATCATAACAAGTATAAGATGATAATCAGGTATTGGTTATTCTGCCAGCTATTTCAGTAAATACTGCTTTACTTTTTTTGAATGATTTTTTATTATTATTTTAAATAGTATGCAATATTATAACCTAGATTAAATACACCCTAAGTACTAAAATAAAATCTCTAATTAAAGAAACTCAATTGCAATAGCGAATATAAATTGAATCTTACTTTAACTAAAACAGTCGCATGAAAGAATTTGACGGATCTTAGGTACGATCTGTGTCGTACCAAATATGTATTCTCTGCAAAAATTTCTTCTGCTGTAAATTGAAAATGACAAAAACGTTAACGCAAAACACGTTATATTATTATTTATTGTAGTCTAGGGTTAGTATCTCCTCTATTTCGCATGATCGAAATTAAAATTAGTGAAAAAACATAAATAATAGAGCGCTATTTAATAGAACTTAGAAAGTAAAAAGTATTGTTTTTTCTTGTAAAAAAACTTAGCAAGGAGTTAATCTACCCGTACTGTCTACCCAATTTTTGTAGCTAAATTTTATATGTGCATATGTATATGTTAAAAACACATATGCACTCACGTCTTTTACCCCATAATAGTACAAAAGAACGTACCAAAACGACTAAAAATACATAAAATTCTATTTTCTTCCTAGATTCAAACAATAAATGGCGTGATATTGGTGAGTTGGCGGCAGCGTGTCCTGGAGCGACAAATTGACTTCGGCGCAAGGCTCGGCCACGTGGTGCTGAGTCTCGCCAAGATGGAGCTCAAGAACTTCTACAAAAACGTCATGCCTGTCGCCGACTACTTCGATCAAACTAATATGCTTATAGCGGTAAGTACACACACATACATCTATCTATACAGACAATACAAATATAATACAAAATTAATTACGGGCCGTGTGCTGCCGGATTAGGAATACAGACTATTAAAGTTTGTTGACGGTAAAATGCTATTTATCTATAATATATATGTATTTCAAAATATATAAATATATTGTTCCGTGTAGTAGTGCTGTGTGTGAGATGTGCGAGATTGTATCGTTATTATTGGTACCGTTTTACGGTGGTAGTGTGCGTGTGAATAGGGTTTGTGTGAGCTTATTTCACACCTACTCGGTCTCGCTGGTGAGCGCGTTTGACGTTGTCGGAGGTGAATTGCAGCGCAAACCAACCGAACGCAAAACGCAGTCACAGTGATTGTCAAGTTGACATGAAATAAACTTACACTAGGCACTCGGATAGTTTGGGGGTACCTTGTAGCGTCCCCCAGGAGAGGGTCTGACCAGGCACGGCGTTGATCCTGGAGGGGACCTGAAATAACATGGCCCAGGTCCCCTTCAGAGTAGGACGCCTGAGACCGGCCGCCGGGTTGGTTTTTAGTGGAAACACCACATACTCCTGGCTCCTGCGTCCCTGAGGAGCCGGAGATCCTAAGGGATTTTCCACCCCGTCAACAAGACAAAAAAAACTTGAATAGTTTACCTCGGAATAGAACATAGTTAGGTGCGGTATCTCTGGGGCAGGGACATAAAAACACATGGTCGGAGTCCTACCTAGAGTAGAACACCTGAGGCCGGCCATTATTTTTAGTGAAAACGCTTTATACTTCTTGTGACTTTGTCTTCTACGAGCCGAAGATCTGAAGAGAATTTCCACTCTGTCACCACAAAAAAGGCTCGGAAATAGTACCCACGAACAGACTCTTTATGGCCAATACCACTTTTTCGATGTTTTTGCACTTCAGATAGCCGTCATCATTGATCAAGAAGATTTGTTTTAAATTTTCCTTCTCTTACTTCATGTACACATGTGTTAGTAATCTTGTAGTGTTTGTTAATACTGTATTTGTAGTGTGTGTCAGAGTGCTTCTTCAATTAACCAAGCTAATAACTCGTTGTCGCTCACTGTTAATAACTGTTCGTTTTAAAACACTATTTTAATGCTTTCAAGACTATGGAAGCTAGGTTAATGTAAATAAAAACACTTGAAACAATAGTTAGTTCTATTTTAAAACCTGATTTCAATATATGGTTACAAAGTTAATGGAAAATGGACATGTGTGAATGTGACTCGCACACAGAAAGTCACGTACGAACTTGCGTATAGACATATCTTTAATTTAGGGAATCGATTCTTGAAGACTTTTGACTGTTTCGAAAGGATACGTTCCAAACATAAAATATATCTTAAAAACAAAAATTACTAGTAACTACAAAAAATGTATACATAAGGCTTTCTGCTTATAAATAATTGTTCCAAATACGCTTCGTTATATTGAAATATAATATTTTCAATGTGATAATGTATACAATTACTGGGTCTTGATAAATAAATCAAAAACCGATAATTTAACCATCCATTTGGGCTCTTCGGTACATTTGAGCCGGCGGACCGAAGTGTTATAGAGCAAGAGCCCGCGAGTGCCAGACTTTCGTCATTTTATAAAAGCTGAAAGTTCTTCTATGTGTGTCCCTAGTACAGGTAAGAATGATCCCCAAACATGAAGCTGAGGCAGCGGTGGCTTTGGCAGATAACAGGCAACAAAGGCGTGTAAAATTCCATCTCAAATTCGTCATGACATAAAACTTGATTTTTTTATATTTGATTCATAATAATATCAAAACTCGCGTTGCTCATTGCCAGACAGTTAGTATGGTTCCAACCCTCTGCCGGACACCCCTAAACTATTATAATTTATAATTATACTTACGTTATATTATAAAACCTAAGTTTTATATATAATTTTTTGGGACCCTATTAAACTATGTTTACATAGTAGCCGGACAGTTTCGAAGGTTCTATCATCGTGCCAGACTCATTCAAAGTGAGCAGTAATTGGGAGAGCAAGGAGCGAATACAGTAACTAAACGTTATATTATAAAACCTAAATTTTATATATAATTTTTTGGGAGCCTATTAAACTATGTTTACATAGTAGCCGGACAGTTTCGAAGGTTCTATCATCTTGCCAGACGCATTCAAAGTGAGCAGTAATCGGGAGAGCAAGGAGCGAATACAGTAACTAAACGTTATATTATAAAACCTAAATTTTATATATAATTTTTTGGGAGCCTATTAAACTGTGTTTACATAGTAGCCGGACAGTTTCGAAGGTTCTATCATCTTGCCAGACGCATTCAAAGTGATCAGTAATCGGGAGAGCAAGGAGCGAATACAGTAACTAAACGTTATATTATAAAACCTAAATTTTATATATAATTTTTTGGGAGCCTATTAAACTATGTTTACATAGTAGCCGGACAGTTTCGAAGGTTCTATCATCTTGCCAGACGCATTCAAAGTGAGCAGTAATCGGGAGAGCAAGGAGCGAATACAGTAACTAAACGTTATATTATAAAACCTAAATTTTATATATAATTTTTTGGGAGCCTATTAAACTATGTTTATATAGTAGCCAGACAGTTTCGAAGGTTCCATCATCTTGTCAGACGCATTCAAAGGCTGCGGTCCGAATTGTGCTCACAGCACTTCGACGTTTAAACTGCTAACGTGTGGATCGATTTAGTGAGCGCGCGATAACGATGAAAATGATGAAAATGTTTAGATTTAATTAAAATAAATTAATTTCTCTGTAAATTTTTTATCTTAAAAAAAATGTGTCCTTTGGTATAATAAACACTAAAATTTGATTTACTTTGTTTCATTGGCTTTATAATTTTAATAGCATTGACAATAATAAACTTCGTAAAAATGAAAAATAATATCAATTAAATTATTAGATTTTCGACATGATTGACATTGTATGAGAAAAATTTTACTCAGTATTATTTTAAATATTTGTTATTGAAATTGTAAAAATTAATTAATGAAATTTCTGGATTAAGAAAAAAATAAACTGCCCAATTTGAAATGAATAACCATGGATGCGCAGTGAAGGGCCACAATAGACCAAGCGCTCTGTTTCATTCGCACTAGTTACTGTATACGCTCCTTGCTCTCCTGATTACTGCTACTATGTAAAGATAGTTTAGTAGGCTCCCAAAAAAATTATATATGAAACTTAGGTTTTATAATATAACCTTTAGTTACTGTATACGCTCCTTGCTCTCCCGATTATTGCTCACTTTGAATGCGTCTGGCAAGATGATAGAACCTTCGAAACTGTCCGGCTACTATGTAAACATAGTTTAATAGGCTCCCAAAAAATTATATATAAAACTTAGGTTTTATAATATAACGTAAGTATAATTATAAATTATAATAGTTTAGGGGTGTCCAGCAGAGGGTTGGAACCATACTAACTGTCTGGCAATGAGCAACGCGAGTTTTGATATTATTATGAATCAAATATAAAAAAATCAAGTTTTATATCATGACGAATTTGAGATGGAATTTTACACACCTTTGTTGCCTGTTATCTGCCAAAGCCACCGCTGCCTCAGCTTCATATTTGGGGATCATTCTTACCTGTACTAGGGACACACATAGAAGAACTTTCAGCTTTTATAAAATGACGAAGGTCTGGCACTCACGGGCTCTTGGACTATTACCACAGTTGCCTAGGAAAACGGTATTGAATCATTCTTTCGTTGATTAACTCCCTTAAACTCCCTTCCTTGATACAGGGAGGTACAAAGATAATGCGAGCGCTACGGACTGCGCGCACCCTTTCGAGGGCGATAAAGAAACCATGAGGTTTTCACACAGGAGGGGGCCACTTACAGCCGTAGGTGCCCCGAAGTACGTCGGGGTTCCAGGGATTTCCTTACTAGGGTGCACCTGGTCCCCTGGTCACTAGTACCTGAGACGGCGTGCGGTTTTTGTTCGAGTCCGACATAACCACCCTTCGGTGGTATCCGTATTTACGCACACTACAAAAAAAAGGAGAGGTGGCAAAGGTCAGAGATGCACTGGTAACTTTTAGCTGTATGTGGGTGGCGGTAATCACTTGCAATCAAATGATCCGACTGCTCGTTTGCCCAGAATACTTACAAAAAAGTATGGCTTGGTGAAGAAATCATTTTTCTTACAATAAATAATGCAATTACTTGTTATTGTACTTCCCAACTTTGCTTTTAAACGTTTAATCGGCATAGTATACGAGTTGTACATGAAACAATCTTCTACTCCTAGATAATGCGATAATCTTTATCTAAAATACTTTTGGCACGCTTGTCGGTATCATGAAGCGTCCATTCTTTCAAGTGTAATCATTTTATTACATTCTGCTGTTAATAAACTATTATTGATAAGTGAAATTGTATTTCGACAGTATGAATATAGGCCCATTAGCTCAGTTGGTTAGAGCGTCGTGCTAATAACGCGAAGGTCGCGGGTTCGATCCCCTCATGGGCCATATACTCTTTTTGTTCTTTTTGCTATTTGTTGGAAGGAAAAAAAGATGCACTGTTATTTATTTATTAAATTAGAATCTCAAACAAAAGATATCCACAATTGTACACAGTAGTCGACTAATAGAGTATTATACTAATGTACTCCTCAAGTTATAGGAGACACAGTTATTAGTAATAAAGAAAAAGTGAAAAATACATAAAAAGTAATAAATAAAAGAAATAAAATTATAGATAATTAAATGAACTTGATAAAACTTACAAATTACTCTGAATATCAAGGAAAACTAATAATAATATATAATGATAAAAATGTACATGCATTTGCTTCGTACTATTTTATTTCATGATTCTATGTTCTATTCTTTAAATTGCATATTATGTACCAATTTGACGGCAATAAGCTTTCTTTTTTAAAAATATTATAAAACTTTTAACACCCTCTTCGGGGATAAAGATGCAAGTGTATGTAATACAGATAATATATGTAAATACTTGCATAGCATGAGTATAACTCGTGACCATCGACGCAGCAGTCGAAACCCACTGCTACGCGCTGGTATGCAAATACATTTATTTAACGATAAGGAAAAAATAATATTTCTCTATAATTCAATTACTAGAAAGTACTAACCTAGGATATCATTTATTATATCATTCCTTCTATATACAGGATGGGCCACAAATCAGTTAACAAAAAAACTCGTATAAAAAGTCATTTGAAAAGAATTTTTTGTTCACAAGAAAGCTAATTAGCTGACATTTATTTTTAAAAAAATATATCTTCTAAATGACCACCGTTTCGACGTTTGTACTCTTCTAAGCGAACACCGAAATTTTCGAATACTCGTCGGCAAAGAGACCGCGAGATCGCGGACATCTTTTCGCTGATTTTTTGTTTTAGTTGACGTAGTGTATTTAGTTTATTGTTTTAGACGCGATTCTTCAAATAACACCATAAAAAGAAGTCTGCTGGGGATAGTTCTGAACTTCTGGGTGACCATGGAATGCCACCTCGCCTGGAAATCAGCTTTTCCGGAAACATGTTTGACCACCGACAGGGACTCATTGGATGTGTAATAAGTGGCTCTATCTTGTTAAAACCATGTGTTACGATTGAAGCCAGCAAATTCCAGTAGCATCCGTCCCAAGAACTCCCGTAACATTTTCACATATTCAGCAGAATTAACAGTAACTGAACGGAAGCGAGAATCTTCGAAAAAGTAGGGTCTAATAATTCCTTTTGCTGAAATTGCAGCCCATACAGATTTTTTTTATTTATTTAAAAAAGAAAAATAGTTTACAATAAAATCATGTAACATTTTTTTTTTATTTTAATAGCCTGCCAAAGTGATTCTACTCTACCTGATGGAAAGCATGAATAGAATCCAAGAGTTCTGGTCACCATACTTATTGCAAATGGAGACAATGCAGGATGGTGACCAACACAATGGGGCCTAGTGAGATGCTTTTTCACACCCCGCTTGGGGGGACGTAAAAGGCTTCACAGTCGTCGTGACAGTGTAAGGCTTACACAGTTACCACGATAACTGTCACCCCTGCATCAATGGGCCTCCGGTCTCACACTCACCAACGAAACACGACAGTACGGATGCTTAGATTGGTCTTCTGTGGGAGGATAGTACTGCCCCGGTCGAGCCGGCCCGCTTGTGCTGAAATCAGCGTGGCTCTACTACCTACAAAATATCGATAAAACCCGTATTGGTTTAACTTGAGTGCGAATGTACATTCCTCATTCCTTTCTGTTTCGTTTAATTTTTCCATATACACTACAAAAACAGGTATTTATTCAAAACTATAACAATCTGCAGGTAGCAAGCACTACATGAAATAATAGGCGCAGGGTAGGTAGTCGTGTAAATCTTTCTAGCGTTCGACCGAGTGTTGTTGTTTACGTTTGGTGAACATTTTATTATTCTTCCTACTGTTAAGAGTTCGTTAAATATCTACAGGTGATTGGTTACGAGGACATCTCTTATTTGCTTTTTTTTTTAATTTTTTATCAATTTTCTTTTCTTGCCTATACCTTAGTCATGTAGGTTACATATAAATGTTAGTAAATATTATGTAAATATATAAAGTTACCTTGGGAGAAAGAAGTGGCCTCTCATGTTTTGCTTTGGGATTTTCATTGCTTCAATACCTGTAATATTGTTTGTTTACGTGTCTGTTGAGCTGAAAATGAGCTTCGTCTGAAAATAAGATGTTGTCAAATTCGAATGTTAACGAATTCTTGGCCCATCCTGTACATATCTAGTGTAGTATTACCAGCGCAAATTATAGTAGCATTGTGAACTTGGGTAGAAAACTAGTGATTTTCTCATTACTGATGCATATCGTGCCTCAATAATACCCGTCATTTTGTTATCATGGCTAGCCAGCTAATGACAAGTTAGGTCCACGTAAGCAACCAATTAACTTATGAGTTTTCAGTTAAAATTATATTGTATTTTGAAAATTCATTTGCTATCAATTCTTGATGTTAATATAAAAGAAGTGTACGAAGCTAATTTTTATAAATGATGTGTACAATAAAGTTGAAATAGAACAGAATGCTCTTCCGGTCCGCCAGGCCCGGGAACGGGTCCGATATTACAGACGGCTCGGGGGCCGGAGATCGCAGAACGATCTCCGTCCTCCATAAGCGCAAGTCTGGGGGAAGAGGTGAGGCCATCCGTCACCCTAACAAAAGCAGGCCAGGATGGCAGCGGGACGTGATACGGAGCACACGCTCTTTTGGATCAGAAAAGGGGTCATCTGCAAGCCGCAGGTAGATGGCCCGAGGTACGTCGGGTTCCAGGGATTTCTTTTCTAGGGTACACCTAGTTCCTCGGCTACTGGTACCTGAGACGGTGTGCGGTTTTTGGTCGGTTGGAGTCCGACATAACCACCAGTAGATGGTATCCGGGGGGATTTTCGCACAGAAAAAAAAAGAATAGAGCGGAATTGAATAAAGTTTATTGTACACCACACAAAATTTTTACCCATTATTTACAAGAACCTATTAGTTGAGTGGCCATGCCATGGTGGCCAGTTATCCATATAGTTTTATATTGACTACGATATACACTTTAAATTGCCTTATGTAGTCTACGACATAGTCTTTTAATGATTACAGATAACTTAGTCCCAAACACTAGGTTGATTGAAATTTTTGTTATGAGTATCTCATCAAATTTACATAGCCTACAAATCGATATTAATATGTATTTATTAAATAACTACCAGTAGACGTCAGCCATATTTTCAATCTTCCGTATAGTTTTAAATAAGATTTTTTGTTACCAGAATCTTGTCATTTGAAATGCATTCACAATGCTAAAAATCAGAGCAATTCTTGCCCACAAATTGATGTGATTTTTTAAATCTAGTTCTAAATTTAAACGAGCTACCGCGTCATTGGAGTTTTTTTTTCTTTTTGAACATATAGTCAAGAGATGGGACCCAAACAATTAGCAAACCGAAACGTTATTGAATATGAAAATGTGAGGGCATCATTCATTACGAACGACACTGACAATCGATGGTCGTGAATAAAACACGCGTCGCGTGTATTGATCGCCAACGGTCAACGTACAATGTCACTACCTGCTGTTGGTCAAGATTTTAACCTATGCCTATTTCTTACTCTATATTATCTATGATTGTGTGGTATCCATTAGTCATAAGGTTTGTTTGAATTGCTAACAATTCACATGCACGGGGTTGATGGTTCGTAATTGCCGTCTGCTCTTTTTGAGGTCGATGAGCAAAACGGTAGGCGCTACGCTATTCTGTATTTTCTCCACACACACCTCTTTACGATATTTTTTTATTATTAAGGTCGTTGAGTAGCCACAACATGCGTGTGCGCATAATATATTTTAAAAATTGCAATATTTCTAAGTATATCATTTTCCAATTCTGCCATTTTGCACTCTTTTTTCATTCAAATCTATTCCAAATTCTGTTAGTTTCGTACAATTACAAAACAAAAATGGATCCAACCTAATTGAGTTTAGGCTTTCTCATATCATGCTTTATGTTTAAAAAGAATAATTAAATTAAAAAAAAAGAAAACATTTTCTAAGTCTTCTTATAAACAAGTCAGTTCTAAGATAATAAACATGGAAAAAATTACATAATTGAGTACCCTTTTCAAGACATAAATACCGTGTATGTATTTACTCGTACGTGAATCCTTAGCCTTCTTTAAATTCACAGATCTAATATTTTAGAAGGGCTTTCACTTCTTGGCATTCACCAACTACAGATAGATATTATCTGTTAGAGCTATTTCTATTTCACCATTCCGTGTGGATAACTCTCTTTTTCCATCTTATGGCAATCATTTCTTTACCACACATCCTTTAATTAGGCGCAGCGGTAGTGAATGCGACTGCTGTGCTTGAGGTCTCGTGTTCGAGTCCCGGATCGCACCAAATGTTTGCATGATCTACAAACATTTTTTTCGTATTATTCATTTCGTATTATCATTTTGTAAGTATTTACAAAAAAAAAGTATTTAAGTATTCTATCAGACAGTCTAGTTATCATAGCACAAGCTCTGCTTAGTTTGAAACTAGATGACGTTGTATGTCGAATGTCCGAAATATTTATTATTATTATTAAAATCTTAAGCACTATGTTGACGGTAATATACTTACTTCCTATTACGTCTTGTAAACTTCTGTTTTCGTTAAACCAACTCGAGGGGCTCGTGACTAAGCGGCAACTACGTAGGTTAGCACATGGAAAAGTTAAGCAATCTTTACCAGGTCAAATTATGAATGGTTGACCATTCTTAACACTTTGCGACCCATAATGGCTCGGAGAACACGATTGTCTATCGGTTCCGTTTACCAGATGAACATCTATAGGAATGGTTTTAGATATTTGGAGCCCTCACAATCTTTTTACAGAAGTTCGATGGCGCCTAATACTTGAGTTGCGTAGCTTTGATAACAGTTGACATTGTAGACTGAAAGCTGACCGCAACTTGGTTTGGGAAAGGGCTCAGAGGATGATTGGATGGATTCTGTTTGTAAAAACTATTACACTATTTATCAACCAAGAATACCTTCTGTTTTATTTCCATTCGCTATTTAATCACAAACAGGGCATCTTTAAACTCCTCAGAAGAAGAAAACTATGCCTTAAGGCCTTCTAACATCATTAATAATTACGGCATCTAAATGGCCTTTTATACAAACGTTAATGATGACTGTCTGCAAGAAACAGATTAACCTTGTACGTATAGGTTAAGCGACAAGCTCTCAATATTTGGGTTAGGTCGATCATTAAGCGCATCGCTGAACGCTGGGGCAAGGCTGTTCAGAAAAGCCTTGCACATTGTTGACATACTTTTATAAAAGTCATACTTGCAACGATATTTTATTCATTTATCAGGGTCACAAAAGTCTGCGTTATACGTTTACACCTTAAAAATTTTATGATAGATTATCAAAGATTATCAAAAAATACGTGAAAATATAACGGGAAAACATTTGTAGGTAGAGAGGGTCGATCAGTGGCGTTGTGAACCGTCGACGGGATCGAGAGACCATTGGTGGCAAATTAGTTGCTGCGGTCGGTGATAGGATGGCAACAATGAATTGTAACAACCAGCCCTATAGGCGGGGATATCTCTGTAGTTTCCCCAAGATAGAGCCTGACTAGGAGAGGTGTTGATCCTCGAGGGGACCTGAAATGATATGATCCGGGCCCCTATCACAATAGGACGCCTGAGATCTGCCGTTGTGGTGTTTTTAGTGGAATCAGCGCATACCCCTGGTTTAATTTTTCGTAATTTAGTTAGTCGGAAATCCGAAGGGATTATGCACCCTGTCAGCGTTATTAAGTAACTTACGAGATGAATGCGTATTTTACTGAAACTTTGTTTGGTTAACCACCACCAGTTGACACTTACAAGTCTAGAATCACAAGTGTATTAGTGAAATGTAACGAAAGAGTTGCTTAACACCAAGTGTTCTAGGAAACCGTTGTATCACTTTGGTCTACTTGGCCTATATGTTCCAAAACGTGACATCCCCATGGTGAATATTTCTTACTTTATGTCAATTCAATTTTATTTTTATGGTATACACAATTAATCAAACAATTGTGTAGATTATCAATGCTCCAATAGCTAAAAGACATACGGATTACTAAAAAGGTTTTATATAAATCGATTTAAGGTATCCATTTGTTTCTTCTAACAAAAATATAAAATAGGTGGAATTTTTAATTTTACTCCTGAACTGGTTGGTTTTACTAATAATTAAAACGATAATGACACACCGCCTGAGAACCTATGAGTGTGTTTGTCACTTTACAGCAGTCATGGCGTCCTCAAAGAATTGTAATAACTTATACAGAAACTAGAACTTACTTCGAATGACATTGAATAAATATAAAAACGTTTTTATGAAAAACTCTGACACTAAATGACGAGCTGTGTTTTTTTGCCTAATTTAGCTAAGGTAACAGGGGTAGATTTTGTAGTCTCATTCATGCTATAGCGGACAAGGTTATTGTACCAATTGGGTATTTTGATATTATATGGCAACATAGTGAGTATTATGGCAAGACAGGAAGGTAACAAGGCAAGGCAATAGCAGAAAAGCGACATTACTTACCTATACGGGTGGATTGGGAAGCGTAAGCAACAGCTCGAGCAGGATAGCTGGGCAGTCCGAACACTAACTAATTTAGTTGTTAAGGAATATCTAAAGGCACGTTAGTTGTTCAGGGCAAAATTCAATGGCATACCATTACTGTTACATAATATAATTAATTATTATACAACATTTTGTGTACTGTAAGAATTTAGTGTTCGGAAGTAATCAGAATTAGTATTTTTATCGTTTATACATATGTTAAAGAATAGCAAAAAGCTAAAATTATACAAAATATGCTGTAAACTTGGATGTGTATATATTGTAAGGCTATATAAAGAATCAAATAAAAATTCTAACCTGTAAAGGTACAAACGTCATGGTAAACAATGACAGTTGTCTGATCAACGATTGCGTTGATATTCCAACCCATCTGACCTACGTTTTTTAGTGGTAGAACCACCTTTTGAAGGAGAGGTCTATGTCCAGCAGTGGACTATTGAATGCTGTTGTAGCGATGTGTTGATGAACGTCACTCACTCGGAGAAAAACAACGAAAAATATTCTTAACCAAGGTTTTCTGAGGTAACACTTGTATGCCCGCTTCAGCGGGCAGTCGCTAGAAGGGGTCTAAATGTCGTAATAACAGCTGTTCCCGTAATCCCTCGTATTTCGTACATAGTGTGGCACACCGTGTGGTTTTAGTCGATTCTGACACACCACCCCGCCGCAAAACGAGACGAGAGAGTTTCTACACGTTAAGAAAAAAGTCGCTTTGGTGTATACACTATATTTTGCACATGTATCAATGATCTAATGTGTCAATATGCTTTGTGAAATGCTACCCAAGATACTATGTGCTTCATTGATATACTGATACTTGAATACGTCAAACAGTGATATTTAGAAGTCTAAAGTTAGTATCTTTTTATGGCAGACACAAGAAAACACTTTACTAGTAACTATATGAATTTATAATAAGTTTTACCGTGTGACAGGGCGAGTGTCTTTATAGAGAGACAATGAAAATTTCAAATGTTGATGTAAATTGCAGGGTAAACAAAAGTACCTAGTTGAAAACATAAGGGGGCGTGGTAGATGCTATGTTAACTTCATACTTCGATTGCTACCTTTAAGGACTACATATTATATAAATTAAACATTTTGTATCACCAACACCGGTATCAACCCAAGGTTTGCCTGCATCATCAGCTCAAAATTACCATTTTTTTTTTTATATTAAACCTACCAAAGTGGCTCTATTCTGCCTGATGGAAAGCATGAATAGAATCCAAGAGAGGTGGTCGCCATACTCACTGCGAATGCCGACAGTGCAATATGGCAACCCACGCTATGGCAGCCTAATGAGATGCTTTTTCATGCCTCGCTTAAAGGACCCGGGATCGTAGTAGGAGGGAAACACGTGCGCCGATAATGAATTTAAGTAACAGTACACGCAATTTCTAATCAATTGACGTTGTGTAAGTTAGTGACATTCCTTTATTAACTATGAAACGAGCTGATTTAAAAAAAAACGCATTATAATCGATCCATTCTTTCAGAAGCTACGATGCTGTATGTTTAGACAAATATACGGACACGTCGAATCCATCCTTTTTAACTGCTTTGAATAATGAATTTGTATTCGATTCATTCACACATATTTTCACCACGTTTTTCAGTAATACTCTGTATTGAATTGATAATAAATTAATTAATAATTCGAAGGTAAATAGTGGCATCGGTTCCATGAGTCGTTTATAAATTTTTAGTAAGAAACAGACGTGGACGGCCTTGTAGCTAACCTTACTTGCAGTTCGATCGTGTGTTAAATCTTACAATAATTAATATACGTCACTATTTTCTAGAAAACAATACTTCTATAAAATATAACTGAGAAAATACAATGATTTTATTCATAGGTTTTCAAATAATTACTAAGGTAGGCTTGTGTCATGTTTAACGATGAATCCAGTAAGTGCGTAGTTATTACGCGTAACCAAACAGATGCAGTAAAGACGGAAAACACACAGTACAAGGCATTTTTTTTAAATTCATTTACAATTTACGCCATGACTTTACAGCAGAGTCATGCTTTGGCAGAAGACAGAAAACAATTAAGTAATTTTTTGTCGGTTTTATAATATTTATACTCCTAATGGTGAGAAATTAGGGAGAAATAGCCACTACATCTAAAAATACGTGGACTAGCTTACAAAAGATCATTTCTAGATTGATCACTATAACGGTGAGACTATTACTAGGTTTTGTAATATGCCAAGATGGCGGATACGTGAGCAATGGATGCTGACTACGACCAGGCTTATTAGGCACATAGCTTCACTTACCGATGGATTTTTCACTTTATTATTCAGAAACAAACATTAATATATCCATCTGAGCTTCAGAGTTTTCAAGTCAACCATTTCAGAAACAAATATTGACGTTTAAAATGGTATAATACCCATACGTATGTCTGTATCTGGAAAACTTACGCTAGATTTTATCAACCATCTGTCCATCAGAATCTAGATAGCTGCCTTGTACTCTAGATTACTACATACGTATACATTATACAGTAGTTTCATAACGTGCTTATTTTTAAAATTTGAGGCAGTTCTGATTGTAAACCCTAAATATTTGTCAGTGTGTTTGCTGACTGCCTTAACATGTTTATGGAAGTTCTATTTGCTGTTAAGAGTAACCCCAGATCACGTTTTGTTGTGACACGTTCTAGAAGAGTACTTGATACTTCATAAATCGCTGCGATCGGGGACCGAGGCCGGGTAAAGGTTATTATTTTACATTTGGAAGGGTTCAATTCAACCACTGCATTAATATCGTGCTGTGGTGTGAAACAACCGTTATTGTAGTTGATTGTTGAAGTGAAAACTTCTTTAGGCGCGTTGAGCGTTTTGGTAGAGGGTAAAATCCTCGGTTCGCGTCACCGACATGCTAATGATAATAGTATATCTATAGCTATGGAGAATATGATATTATATATTATATATGAAATTTATTATTATTATATATTATATATGATATTATATATTATATATAGCTATATATGAAACATAAAAATTTCATATAATTTTTGCATATAGTTTTAATTACTCTCAACTTAATAGTTCCGTTGTCACTTCTATCGGCAGTCCCACGACTGCTACTGTTTTTAAAAATAATTTGAGGTCATCAGCGTACAGGAGATGTTATGCCTTAGAGAGTACAAATAACAAATCTTTGATCATGATCAGAAATAGGGTAGTGGATATTAAACTTTGTGTATAACATTCGCACTACTTATAGTTTACAAACTACTTACGGTCTCATCCATGACTTTAGCAGCCCTGACCAAAGTCCCAGGGACGCAAACTTCATTTGAAGTACGTCGCTATCTACGAGATCGAAAGCTTCATGAAAATCGAAAAAATAGCGTCAACTTGTACTTCATATGTTTCTTGTATTTTAAGCTGGATTATGTCAAAACCTAAACAAAAAGCTACATTTCTGCGAATGGAAAACCAATAAAGATACAATTCTCGATCATAACTGTTCAACACAACGATTTCTAGCGTGGGTTCATCTCTATAGGCCGTATTATTTACCCATATAGTTTTTGGGGCACATTTATTATGCATGGCTGACCCAATAAAACGCGGTTATTGATATACGTCTAACATATTCCTTTAATTACACTTCAAGCCTCTTTAACATCAATTAATGTATTAAGTTCCAAATTTTGTTTAATTGTGGGTTTAGAATTCACTTCAAAAACTGAGGTCCTAGTGTGAGTTTATTTCACATCAATTTCCTTGTCACGATGAACAAGTTGGGTGATGTGGTTAGTTTCATTAATGGCAACACCGAACGCGCTCGTCGTCGAGAGTGAGTTGATGTAAAATAAACTCATACTAGGCTCTCTGAAATACAAGTCAACTAAAATATTTAGTTTTGGGTAATATCGATTACTTCTTATGTATGAAATTATAATGATTTGAAAGTAGGTTATTTTACTGCGGGTAACCTGTTATTATTTGTTATTGGGAAATATTTCTTCATATCTAGATCGTGGGAAGTAGTACTCATAGTGAACAGTATATGTTGTGAGGTTTAAATTATTTTTTTAACTAGATCACTTTGTGTATTTAATAATTAAAGACTTTTGAATAAGTAGTATGTGTGTTTCGAAAGTCCATTTTGTTTTTAATCGATTTCAAAAACAGGAGAAGAACTCTATTTGCTCACCAATTTGTCAAATTATTTTTTGTTTGCGGCAACACACTTGTGTCTCTGAAGTTACAGTGGATCATCATCATCAACTTACTATCAGGTAACTCGTACGGTCGCTAGCATTATTCTATTAAAAAATATTCTTTAATTTCCAGATCAATGGGGAACGTAATCCCGATGAAGTCTATAAAGACTTCCGTGCCGCCGTTCTTCAGATCCTCGGCTCCACAGAAGACCAATCTACGATGAATGGTGTAAATGGCGTCGGGGTAGGGGCGGGCGGTATACCTGGCGAAATAGTAGGAGTGGAACCGGCACCGAGACAAGAGAGAGAAAGAGAGCTGATTCCAGAGGAGAGGAGAGACAGCTTGAATATATTACCACCAGTCTTGCCGGTACAGGTTGAAGCTGTCACGGAGAGAGTTGTCACGCCAAAGGTACTTATTTTTATAAGCTCAAATAATTTGAAAACGAAAACACGAAAATTAGAAATAGATCGCCGCGATACTACGGTACGGTACTGTATTAAGCGGTTCCTTCGTTTGCTTTTGTGAGGTTACCGATAACATCTTTCCCTGATTCTGGGAGAAGAAACAGAAGAGGAAACTGACGGCAATGCATCTGCTCGTTTGCCCGACTACACCAATAAAATGTGTTTAAATTGAAAAATTTCTCTGTTTACATTTTATTGTGATTGAGAGACCGCACTTTAGCATAGAGAAACCATTATAAGTTACACATCTAATCATGCACATTAATAATAATAATTTAACATAATAGACAATAGAGCAATTAAACGAAGTAGAGTCCTTTCAAGAACTTAATTATTAACGTCCATGGACTTAATACATTTCCGAAATCTTTTTTTATTTTTTTTATTTCCAAAGGATACTTAGTCATAGTGACTTAGTACAAAATGGTTTGAATTATCACTCTGTATTGAATGGAAAAGGTCAGATAGTCGCGCCATGGCCTATTTAACCTTTTGATAAATATTTTCACTTGTAAGGAAATTGGGTGAGAGACTAAAAGTTGATATCGATAAAATTGTGTAGACAGTAAGTAATTTCTATTTAGAAGTTAAGTCCAAGCGGTTTTCTTAAGTGTTTCAAAGTATCTTGCTTAATTGCCGAGTGGTTTTATTTGTTCACTGTTTCTGACAGGCAGACGGCGGCATAATGACTGATGTTATCAAGTTTAGGAATACAATTATGTAGGTATTACGATGTGTCACCAAAACACAATAAATTTTACTTAGCTCTTGACTAATTAAAGAGAATTTTTTCTTGTGCGATGTAGGATTACTAATTACAGAGTAGTTCCTCTGATCTTCGCCGCTGAATCTTAGACGCTGCACCCATATGCATGTCACGATGAAAACGTAAGAGCTAATAATTAAAGTAAACATTCACTTATAATTAAAATTGATTTATTTTAACTTGCAGCCTGAAGTAATAAGAGTGAGAGGGGAGACAACAACAACATCAATACTTTGGGTGGTGGGTGGTCCTGGCAGCAATAAAGCTGCGCTATGTCAGAGAGCAGTAGCACAAAGACCTGGATGGACACATTTTAGGTAGGAATCAAATATATAAAAGAACACAGTTCTTCAGCAAATGCTTTTATTAAGTTCAAATTAAATTTCTCGTGATATAAAACTAATCCTATCCTTCCACAGTCTTGGTCAACGCCTCCGATCTCTTGCGGACGCTGGCGGCCGTCCAGGATCGGACGGTGCAATAGCTCGTATGGCCATCAGTGGTGGAGAGTTGGCACCGAAAGATCTTGTCACCAAACTTGTGCGAGCAGCCGTCAACGAAGCAAGAAGAACTGGAACTGGCCTTGTGTTAGATGGATATCCAAGAGATTTAGACCAAATGGAGGAATTCGAGACTGAGGTACTACTAATATTCATCCATTTTTTCAAAACTTGAGGTAATTTTACCGTTTACAGTGGATACCCTAATCCCTATTTCTAGTTAGCTTTCTTGCCCTATATGTTTTCCTTAGTATATTCTCAGGAAAGTCAGCATAAGGCAGGTAATTGACATTAACAAAAATTAGCCAAATCAATTTTGCAATTGCATATATTCTAATTGAATTTGCTAATTACTAATAAAGTTGGGAAATATACAAGAAAATGATGACAATTAAATATGCAAACGCATTTAACCCATTACTTCCCAACTATCGAAAAATTTAGAATTTTCTAATCACAAAATATATTTGTTAATACAGTAAGAAAAAATTATGTGAAGCAACAAACAAAAATTTATTTATTCTAGAATCTCATTCAATTTGTTCTATATATATGACATTGGGATCATATGTTAAGAAAAATTATATTATTACGACTTTATTAGCTATTTCACGGTCAGTAAAAGTTTCCCAACAATTTTATGTAATTTGCAATATATAATTACTTTTATTTAAATAGTTATAATTAGCTATATAAAACAAATAACAATGCACTCTTAACGGCTACGAAATATATAAACTTTGAAATTATATATCTAAATATTGTCACTGTATTTTTATCAAAATATTTTTTTAACGGAAAAATAGTTAAAAATGTGTTCTATTTACCAAACTAAAAAGTTAAAGCCAGTTTTAGGAAAAAATTGGTAATCTGGTGTCCTAAAAATATGATAATGAGGAGTAATTGGTTAAGATCGTCTAATGCCAAATCGAATTTCATCGAAATCGAATCTAATTTTTGATTTTCAGATAACTTTAAAATTTTAATAATCATTTTTCAGCACCATTTATCTCCTCGCATGGTGCTCCTGGATTGTTCAAAGTTGCAACTGGGTCGTGGGCGGCGCGACGACTCAGTTGCCGCCTTCCGACGAAGACTCGAGGTTTTCCGAGAGCTGTCATTACCCATGCTTAAAGCTATGGACCAGGATCATCGGCTGGTTATCGTACGTATTTATGCTCAGCTCGTACCAAATTGCTGTACTTATCCGTAACATTTATAGCTTTATCCGATACATTTAGCATTTCCCTTCACTTTTCCACCGATCAGAAAAGAATTACCCTTTACCAAATTTTTCTTAGTTGATCCCAAAAGTATTGCGAAGTTAAAACTAGCACTTAGATTCAAGTTACTGGTTTATCTACAGGTTGACGGAGACACCGAATCACCAGATGTGCAGTTGGACTTCGCTCACCTGCTAGTTGAAGAAATGGAAAAGGCTGAAGCTATAGCTGCGATTCCTCAGCCAGAGCCAGAGACACAACCTACGCCAAACAGAGGTATGGGATAGAATGATTCGAGAGTAATTACTGCCAATAACAAAACGTTGAGAATAGAGAGTTATCGCCTAACAATTTTTTATTCAATTGTGATATGATGATGCTTTTTATAGCAGGCCAAAACCAAACAAATATATAAGTTGGCTGCTTATGTGATCTAAGAGTCGTCGTATCCTGTCACTGAGAGTCAGTATACTATTTGTTTTTTTTTCTATATTAAGAGCTAACCAAAGTGACTCTACTCTGCCTGATAGAAAGCATAAATAGAATCCAAGAGTTGTGATCACCATACTCATTGCAAATGCAGACAATGCAGTATAGTGACCCACACTATGGCGGCCTTGTGAGATGCTTATTCAGACCCCGCTTGGGGACGTAAAAGGCATGACACTGTAAGGCTTACGCCGTTACCACGATAACTGTCACCCCTGCATCAATGGGCCTCCAGTCTCACACTCACCAACAAAACACGACAACACGGATGCTGGCGCTTTAGGTTGGTCTTCTGTGTGATGGTAGTACTGTCCCGATCGAGCTGGCCCGCTTGTGCTGAAATCAGCGTGGCTCTACTACCTGCCGATTTGGTCGTGATTATAACTATCTAGTGATTAAAATAATTTCTTTATTTGTTCTTAAAAGGATTTTGAAATTGAAATACCTACTTTTTTTATTTTTAACAAATTACAACTTTGGTAAAGCCATGTGTTGTTTTAATTTTGTGTATCTTGATCTATAATTATAATTAAGACAATTAACGGTTTCGAATTTCCTGAAATAGTTATATTTTTATGAAATGAACTGTAACTTGAAATAATACGCCACCTTCGGACTTAATTGCTATCAGCCAGTTAACCATGACATCCATATCAGATCACTTTTGACTAGAATTATTTAAAGTAAAGCTCCACTTCTCCACTTGCAAGCAGCTCATGATAAATACGTGCACCACCATTCTTCATGGCATGGCAATGACACAATAAATGTAATATAACCTTTTGTTGGCAGGTATTTCAAATATGTTGAATATGCACCAACTACCAGCTTCAGTGCTACACTTGGGTTCTGGACTTACCAATGGACATGCGAACGGTACTGTACCGAATGGAAACCTACACAATGGAAATATCGGCAACGGCTTTATTAGTACAGCTAACAATAAGGTATATTTTAACATATCTTTTTTGTTTTTGTTATTAACAGCATGCCTAAGTGACTCTTCTTTGCCTGATGGAAAGCATAAATAGATAGAATAGATAGTATCCAAGAGTTATGACCACTATACTCGACGTGAATGCAGACAATGATTCACGCTATGGCGGCCTAGTGAGATGCTTTTTCAAATCCCGCTTAAAGGATGGATGGTAATGACACGCAGACACGTGCGTACCAACTAGAACTCATTAGGGCTCTAAGTTTTGACTGTATGTAGTCTGACTGACACTTTTAATATAATAGTGGATAAACAAACAGGCAAGTCATCTAACGATAAGTGTTACTATCTCTCTCTCTGACATCTACAACTCAAGAGGTGCCACGGCTACGTTTCGACTCTACCTAAAAATAATTACTATATAAAGTTACATAGATAGATAGGTAACAAGAAACTTGGAGCCGATCTGATGACGATGCCAGTATTCTCCTTAAATTCCAGCTCATAATATATGCTTAATTTTGCTGTAAACTAACTGATTACACTTAATAATGAAGATGTAGAGTTCGACATGATAGCTGATTTTTAAGAAGCCCATAATTATTTTAATCGTTCTAGAAATATTTCACCATTAACAATGTCATGGTTCAGGTGAAGCCACTGATAACCAACGTGTCGAAGATCCCGACGGTCTCGCAGCGGACGCACGACGAGGCACGCGCACTGCGGGAACGCGGTGCTCCAGAGCTCGCGCTCAACATGCACATGTAGTCGTGACATATGCCAAAACCCGCGAGTATCCATTTTCAAAATTATGCAACTGACAGCTCTCCCGCCAATATCTGCCGCTAGAGGCGCTACTGGGCTGTCATGTGACTAAAAATAACTGAACGTCAAATAAGAGATGGCTGTGTGAATGAATAACTTGGTATGTAAGACATTCATTCGTTTTTTCTAAGGAATCAAGGAGATAGGTTTTGTATGGCCGTTTTATAATGTCGCTACTTTATTTATAAGAAGTATACTTAGTAAGAGTTCAGCGTAATTGATTAAATTCTAATTATATTATAAATGCGGATGAGGATGTTTGTATATTTGTTTGTTACTCTATGGTCGATCATCAAGAAATTTCTTCTTTCATTGCCTAAAAAATACTGTTCCCAAACATACAAGTAGATAGTAATTTAGTAAAATAATTCATTACAGTAGGTATGACATTAATTCTATGACATCATCATTAAGCATTCAGCAATAACTGAAATTGGCAAACTTCATTTTTAATATAAAAACTTACTAAAATGCTAAACATGAAATGTTGTTTTAAGCTTTAAGAGGGTATACCTAGGCCCTTACATCGAGTAGTTATCATTGATAGGTATTTGATATCAATACAATGGACTCTGTAAGAGCTAGCGAAAAGTGCCGAATAAATAGTTTTAGACTTTAATGGTATCAATGTGAAACTGGGAGACAATTATAATTAGTAATAAGTAAAATATAAGAAAAAAAATCGAATAGGATAAGTTTGAATTAGTCGACACACTACTCTTTGAAAATCGAATAAAAATAGGCGAGTAAATCTATCGACTATTCATGCAAAGTATCGATTTCTGACAATGCATGTGTAAATACGATGATCATCAGGATTTTCTTGTTCTTTTTCCAATCACAATATAACACTTACTAACGCCAAACGTATCACCTAGACAATACTAAATCAGTACTTTTGCCCTTGGACACCTACATATCAATACACAAGTTTACGCTCCGGTCCAAATTAACCTAAGCATAGTTCTACCACGACAGTTTTTGGTTAACCTTTACTGCCCTTAAAAATCAGAGTGTAAGTCGACTAATCAAACTGTATATCAGCACAAATCGCAAAAAATTGGCACATTATATATATATTTTATACCAAAATATTGAATAAGCGCAACGCACACAATTGTATAAGACGTGCCTTAGTTTAAGACAAGTGTAGGTATTTTTATAAATATTTAAAAAAAAGCATATTGTAGTTTTTAATCTACGTGTACCTTTGATTATTTATTAATTATAAGTAAAAAAATAATAATTTAACAAAATAGTTATCACGAATTAACTATATTTATACTAAACAAAATTGTAGTTATATTATATGAATTGTACAAAGAAACGATTAAGATTTTACTATTGTATCGTTTTGTGACTAATTTTAATATATGTTTAATAATAATTGCTACACCTTTAAAAAAATTTTAGCGTGTACCACACATTCACTACAAATAAGTTAATATGTAATGTTTTAGTAAACTAAGTCACGTAGAATAGTATCACTACAGGGGCCAAGTTAGAAATAGTCGTTTAGGAAAAACCTTTAGACGTACTTTAGTTAATATTTTCACTTGATATCTTATGCACCAATTTTGTACCTTAGTTTGAAATACTCTAAAAGTCATGAACACTAGTCTAATTTTTGTTAATTTACATATTAAGGTAGTTTAAATAATTTCTTAATAGTGAAAAATCAAATATTGTGAAGTTACTTTTAGTGCAGTATCTTATTTTAATCAATAAAAAGGCTCTCGTTTCGGTTGTATTTTTTACGTTTATTAGCTTAAAATCCCATCGTTAATGAGTCGATTCATAAAATACTTTTTTACTTCATAGGATCATACTTTTCGTTTGATGAGATTTATATTTGAAGAGAAGATACTTCTCTAGGGGTGGATAATTTCAAAATGTAAATTCGTTCAATTTCGTTCAACTTCAATATGCTTACATCATAATTAATTGTAATAAATTGTCTTCTTCATTTCTTGATTTTTTTTTCTATATTAAGAGCCTGCCAAAGTGACTCTACTCTGCCTGATGGAAAACATAAATAGAATCCAAGCTTTTTTACTTTTACGTTGTCTTTAATTTTGAATCAGATCATTACGAAACAAATCGTCCTACTTATTTTTATTGCATGTCGACTCGACCAACTACCTTATAATCGACTAAAATTTTTGTAACTTTTGTTTGATATTATTTTTAGTATTCTCTTGTGGTGTGGTGTGTGTAAGGTGTAATTCAATGTTATTTTTTTGGATCAATACGTTAATGTCATTTTCTTTAATATAAAATAAATATAAATTTCAAATTATTGTAACACAGGTACTATTTTAACTATTACGATAACATTAAAATACTGCCCTTTGAATATTTATCAACCTAACTTTTGCAAGAAGTCTATCGATGCTAAATTCGATATTAATATTTTGACAAGCTTTCAAACCAATTGTTTTCATAACATCATACTAATCTTAATATGTTAGTTTTTTATTTTTTTCTTATGCCTTATATGATACATTAACGTGTTTTGTTGTTTTGAAGTTGTAGTAATAAAAATACGATGCAAAAAATATTTTTCCAGAATATACTGTTTAAATGTACTCGTAAATATGTTATAACGGTACGATTAATAGATTTAGATTAAACAAAATGATAATGCCACCATATCTTAGTTTGTTCACAACCGGATCTTATTATTTGAGGATTATATACGTAAATGTAAGTGTTAAAGAAAATATAGTACATTTATTTTATTTGTTACGTTAATTATTGCACGAGTAAGAAAGAAAAATTATTTATTTCAGAGGTAGCTATGAGTTTATTTATTTTTTGATGACATTACCACTTTTAGTCAAAGTGACGTTTCTTAGTCAGTTATATATTTAAATGTTTGTAGATATTATTTAATTTAACCAATAAAACAGCACCTTTTATATAATATGTCTTTTATTGAAATAAACTTGCAGGTAGTAAAAATCGACTAAAGATTAATTCTTTCTTCTTCTCTTCCTTTATATCTTTCTTTTTAAAAAGACGACGCACGCACGCAATAAATCCTGTGTCGCGGGGGACTTTACAAACATATAAGAAACGGCCACAAAGAACATCCAGATTCAGAACAACAATTTACGGATCACACAAAATGTTGTCCTGTGTGGGGTTTGAACCCACAGCACTCAGCGCAGTAGAGAGCGGTGTGGCGACCGCTTAAACCACTAGGCCAATCGTGCAGTCGCATAGTTGCATTATCACATTCTAATACATGCTGAAAGAATTGTCATAGTAGTCGAGCTTCTAAAAAGATGTGTTTGGCTAGTCAAGACTCCTGGAAATATTAGATTCAATATTTTCTGAGGTGTTCATGTTTAGTGATGTGCTCGTAACCGATTTCAGCCACAGTGGTCTGTCTCAACGGAGACCAACCAACCTCAGGGGAGATATTATAGTACACAAGTATCTGCACAAACACAGATGCTCTTGTGGTGACTTCCACATACAAACAAAAATATACAACAGCGCCACTTAGCGAAGATACATCGAACTACAAAGTATAATAATGAACTACGCAGCAATTACTAATCCTGTATCGCGAAATACAGATTCGCGTGGCAATTAGGATATATATACAACATCCAAACATCAACCGTTGGGCCGCGGCCCGCTAGGCATGATCACCTCGCCTGGTCGGAGGATCCTCCCTTTGTGTCGGAGGGACATGAGACCTGTTCCCTACACATACTCTATCCCCCTTAATCTCATTATCCGACAAGACTGCGGCGAGATTAAAAGCATGACCTACGGCTTTACGTGATGCCGAGACACGGAGTTTAAGACTCCAAATTCTAAACTCCGGGCTGTCGCTAAATATTTCTGTAACCAGAAAAATTCAATAACACTTTTTACGCGTTCCATTAACCGAACCCTTTTTTTTATAGCAACCTACCAAAGTACCAGACGGCATACCTGCAGTGGTGCTCAAGCAGTGTGCTCCTGAGTTGTGCCCTGTACTAACGCGACTTTTCGCGCTTTCCTACCGCAAAAGGCAAGTGCCGTCTTCGTGGAAGACTGCCCATGTGCATCCAGTGCCAAAAAAGGGTGATAGATCGGACCCATCGAATTACAGGCCTATAGTTATAACTTCCCTTCTCTCTAAGGTGATGGAGCGTGTAATCAACACACGGCTCCTCAGTTACCTAGAGGAGCACGATTTGATCAGCGACCGCCAGTATGGTTTCCGCCACGGTCGCTCGACTGGTGATCTTCTAGTGTATCTCACTCACCGGTGGGCTTCAGCCATTGAGAGTCAAGGTGATGCTTTGGCAGTTAGCCTGGATATAGCAAAGGCGTTCGATCGGGTCTGGCACAAGGGTCTTCTATCGAAGTTACCATCCTACGGCCTGCCCGAGGGTTTGTGCAAGTGGGTGGCTAGCTTTTTGTCCGGCAGACGCATAAAAGCCGTCGTCGACGGTAGCTGTTCCGAAAGCATGGACATAAACGCTGGTGTCCCGCAAGGCTCCGTGCTATCTCCAACGCTGTTCTTGCTGCATATCAATGATATGCTGTCCACGGATGGTATCCATTGTTATGCGGACGACAGTACTGGAGATGCGTATTACACGGGCCGAGCTAACATCCCTCGTACCGTTGTAGTAGAAAGTCGCGAACAACTTGTGTCTCAAATCGAGAGCACCTTACACAGAGTCTCCGATTGGGGTCGGGATAACCTGGTCCAATTTAACCCCTCTAAGACACAAGTCTGTGCGTTTACCGCTAAGAAAACCCCGTTCACTGTGGTTCCACAATTCCAGAATACACCCCTTACCATCTCACAGAGTATTGGAATCCTCGGTGTCGACATCTCCAGTGACGTCCAATTTCGAGCTTATTTGGAAGAGAAGGTCAAGCTGGCATCAAAAAAGCTTGGTGTTCTGAATAGAGCGAAGCGTATCGCTTCGCTCTATTCAGAACACCAAGCGGCTTCACACCGGCACAAAGGCTACTACTTTACAAAACACAAGTTCGACTTCACATGGAGTATTGCTGTCATCTCTGGGCGGGAGCACCGAAGTACCAGCTTGAGCCTTTCGATTCAGTTCAGAGACGTGCTGTGAGAATAGTCGAAAAACATTGAGTACCCGGTTTGAACACTTTAATCGATAAATTATAAGGATATAACCATTAAGATCTAATCAACTCTTGTAGGCATATTGCGAGTTTTTAACTCGTACAAAAACGTAAGTTCACTTCAATCATTATAAATGAAGGTGAATTGGTGAGCAGAAATTGATAAATTAGTGATTTATTTTTTAATTATAGAGATATAATAAAATCTCTACTTTAAGGCTTTATTTGCACCTGTGCACAAATAAAATACAGTATTGTTCATCTGTAAAGTAATTTTATTTAGGATTGTTATGATGCTTAAGGCTCGTTTATTCCTAATTGCAAGTATTGAATATGCGAATGAATGAAAACTTTACCTAGGAATGCATTCTCAATTAATATTCATTCTGACCTATATCTATTAGTAGTACCTAGTTTTTCGTCACCACAGTGTCATACTTCTAAACAGACAGAAACAAAGATAGACCAGACATGGAGAGACATCATGGAGTAATTTGATACATTTACTGTTAGCACTCAAATGATAAATTAATTACTAAGGTTGTCTGGAAGAAATCATGAGCCGTGAGCGATAAGACCGCCGATTGTCACATTTACAAATTATGTAACCCATTTCTTCTTTTGTTTTGTTTTATTTATTTATTTATTTATTTATTTACACTTTATGTACTTTGTACAGCGGCGGACTTAATGCCCAAGGCATTCTCTTCCAGTCAGCCTTAAGGTGGTATAGAAATATTGTAAGGGAGGTGCACAGCGGTTAAAAGCGGTTTTATGTATAGAATAAACAGAAATAAATATAATTAATGAAAAATTTTATGCTTTTTATATGTAATATGAGTAAATTAACAGGTATCTGATGGTATATGACTACCACCGCGCAAATTCGTCTACAACTCAATGGATATATGTAAGTGCCTTGCGGTATTGAGTGAAAGGTAAGTTTGGGGTGGTTGGATTGGAGTCATCATCAACAACGATCTTTAACAGTCCACTGCTGGACATAGGCCTCTCCTTAGCAAGGAGGTTTTGGCCTACTATACCACGCTGGCTGGTTGGTATAGAGTTTATTTCAAATTTTCAATGCAATTATGTTGTCTTGCATATTCTGTGCCCTTAGTGGCTTCTTATGTGTCATAGTGGTCGTCCTAGAAAAAATGTAAGTGGTGGCACTGGGTATTCTTAATCCATCACCACACGGAGACACTAGGATAGGTGCCCATACATTGGGCAAACGGCTGATATAGGATTTGTTTCAAGTTTTCTCCTTCTCTTCACAGTGCTGTTGTACTGTTTAATTCCTTAGTCGCTTCTTACAACATCCACGGTATGAAGAAAATCGAAGTGAGACAAGAGAATAACATAGTACCTAACAGTAAGAATTGCTTAACACCAAGCGAGTTGGGTAATTGGAGCCTATCATAATAGGCGAAGGGGAATCTTTAGTTACACAAAGAGCAGCAAAATTGTAAAATTAATTTTATGCACTCCTATTTTCTGAATTGCAGCTGCCCTTTGGCGGCAACAGTCATTTGACTACCCCTATTTTTTTTTTGACAGTGTATGAAAAACCACCCCAGCAGCCGGTCTCAGGCATCCTACTCTGAAGGGTTTACGCCTCCAGGATTAACGCCGTGCCCGGTCAGATCCTCTGCTGGGGGACGCTACAAGGTACCCCGTTGATTTATAGTTGTGGTCCGATCGCGTTTTTGCGAGAAGGTCGCATTGCTATCGCCGACCGCAGCGATTTCATTTGACTACCTCTAACAGATGATTACATTAAAAAACACAAAACAACATGTAAACGATATATACATATATATATATATGTCTAGCAGTGGGTTAAAAAGGCTCTTGACGATATATAATGCAAAGACATATACATAACACGTGCTGGCCTTGGAAGTCACCATTTTAGAATGGTAGACATACGCTCCCGAACTAAACGGATCCGCTCTTTCTCTTCCTTCCTGTGCAAATCAGTTAAAACCTGTAACTCACTACCAGCGCACGTGTTTTCTTCTCACTATAATACCGGGTCCTTCAAGTCGTGCTTGAAGAAGTATCTCACTAGGCCGCCGTAGTGTGGATAATTCTTGGATTTTATTCATGCTTTCCATCAGGCCGAGTAGAGTCACTTTGGTAGGTTTCCATAAAAAAAAACATACAACCGTGTATGATTGTATCTTGACCCCTATAGCAGTTGTTACTAGTGTCATTTTAGACCTTACAAGATATATTTTAAGTACGTCTTTTTATATTTCTAATGTTCTAAATTGCATTTCGTTTGTGATAAAATTGACACGTATGGAATGAAAGTATCTATAGGTGACACAAAATAAAATAGCTTGTCAACGATTACTTCGTCGGTTTCGTAGCCATCTGTCACAGAGATCAAGGTGTACTTTAGTTTGCTGTAGGTTAGACTCTCTCGTGTTGCATTTCAAATATTAACAAAATTAAAAGCAAAACCGTATCTAACATAGATCGACATCTTGAGTAAGGATGAAATTGTCAATGATTCGTGCCTGTATCCGCTGTAGGTGAAGTTTCCCGCGCTGTCAGAGGTCGATTATTGGCTGTTTGGCACAATTTCCATGGCCTTGACCGAACTCTAGACCGCAGTTGGTCCGCATAGCTCGCGGCGTGCAAACGTGCTGTGTTGCGTATTTAAAAATCCCCTGGATCACGCGCCGTTTTTAAATTATAATGGTGAGTTTTATGTTTAGTTACATAATATTAACATTTAGGATAATATTACCAGTGTTAGTATGAGATTAAGTGATGATATAGTATGAAAAATAATCAGTTTTGTGTGAAAAGTTTCAGATTTTCGTATATTTTGTATTTTAGATAGTGTTACGTCACTGATTTTGTAATAATAGAGTAGATAGCAGTGTGTTCTCGAGATGTGTGTGTATATTAAGAATCGCTGCTACCGTGACTGATCGGAATGCTAGGTCGTTGAATAGAATTAAAAATAATTATATATAAGTCGAGATTTCATAGCCTACTAGTTCCATAGACTAGGTTATGCTGCAAAACATTTTAAAATAGGAATTGTCCTTTATTAACCAAATAGTAAGTGTGTTACATGCATGTCATCCATGTTATAAAGAATAGATATTTGTAAAATTAATTTTATGCATTATTTTCTTAATATTCTAGTTAAACGAGCGTTATCATGATATGTGATTGTGACGTGAGAACTCGACTCAATAAAGTTAGTAATATTTATGGTTTGAACATTACCCGGTATTACTTTAAACAAACTTTCATAAGCTTAAGCGTCTGTTATTATGTGTTACACTTTAATTTTTCTAAAAGTTTTGCTGAATAGTTATTCCATAACGTCTGAATAGCTGAACCGATTTGGATAATATAATATATAATATAATTATTATTATTATAATATAATTGGTTCAGTGAGATTGTGTAAAATATAACCCTTATCCTAGAAGAGTAAATAAGCTTCGTTCTGGCAAAGTAATTACAAAAATCCACCCTATTGCTGACGTCTGCGGGTACAAACTAAAAATATTTATAGAATGTTAGTGTTTGAATATTTAAGTGCAGTTATTCCATATAATTCTATAGTAAACATCACAAAATGATATCATTATATCAGTGATGGTCTGTAGTTCGTACTGCTATCACCGCTTTTGTCAGTAGCGTAAAAAAGCGATATTATTTACAAAAAAAAATCGATTCATATGAAAGACGAAATATGTAACATTATTGAAGAATTCAACAACATTTTTCACCCACTAAACCTGATCGAACCATTATGGAACCTTTCCCAAATAAACAACATTTTATTTATTTAAACCGCAGCTGCCCGTGTGATGACGAATTAGGAATACATAGTGTTACCACCCCTATTCATCCTGTCGTAAAAGGTGACTAAGGGACTAAGTATACAAGACAACATCATTACAAACAGAAGGAAAACTTGAAACAAACTCTATTCCACCCCGTCTGGCCAGCGGGGTATAGTAAGCCAAAACCTCCTTGCTTAGAAGAGGCCTATGTCCAGCAGTGGATTGTAAAAGGCTGTTGATGCTATTACATTTCAATATAGTTTTAATGAAAAACTTAATTATATTCACATTAATTTAAATGATATAACTTGCAACCATTATTCAATCGATTGAGTGATGCAATGGATTATTAGTGATAAGCTTGTTAACACTGACTTGATACTTCTTTAGACTACGCATGTAGTTTTAATACCTTTCGAGAACGTACGTCACACACATACTAATACATATGATAAGAGTTTATTTACATTTTGTCGTAACACTTCGACCAGGACCTCGAGACCGGAGGTCCATTGATGCAAGGGTGACAGTTGTCGTAGTAAATGTGTGCAGTACAACGCTACGTTGACTGTCATGTCTTGTACATCCCCAAGTGAGGCGTAAAAAATCATAATAGGCCGCCATAGTGTGGGTCACCATACTGCATTGTCAGCATTCGCAATGAGTATTGTGACTACAACTTTTGGATTCTATGCTTTCCATCAAGCAGAGTAGAGTCACTTTGGCAGGCTATTAACATAAAAAAAATCCTTTCTCCAACTACACCTTTAATATAAATCAATCTTAATTGTATTTAGAGATGGAATGATGGTCTTCAAATTTAAATGGGACAGTAATCTATTTAAAAAGTTGTTGATTTGATTGAGAAAAATATACAAAAAATAATTTACATAAACAAATGACAACCTCATTGACCTCAACCTATTTGAAGTTTCAGCTGTCACATCTTCTATTTCTTATTAAAATATCAATGAGCGCAAGAAAAACACCACGTTCTTGTTTCTAAACAGTCTGCTCTACCTAGGGTTTGTAACACGCAAATAATACTACATCCGAGCCGTATATACAAAGTAGGTAGTAGAGCCTCTAGGTAGTAGAGCCACGCTGATTTCAGCACGAGCGGGCCAGCTCGACCTAGGCAGTACTACCCTCCCACAGAAGACCAACCTAAAGCGTCAGCATCCGTGTTGTCGTGTTTCGTTGGTGAGTGTGAGACCGGAGGCCCATTGATGCAAGGGTGACAGTTATCTTGGTAACTGTGTGAGCCTTACACTGTCATAATGACTCTCATGCCTTTTACGTCCCCAAGCGGGGTGTAAAAAAGCATCTCACAAGGCCACAATAGTGTGAGTCACCATGCTCCATTGTCTGCATTTGCAATGAGTATGGTGATCACAACTCTTAGATTCTATTCATACTTTCCATCAGGCAGGATAGAGTCACTTTGGCAGGCTCTTAATATAGAAAAAAAGTCTGAGCCGTGTTTAAAAAGTTATTAATTACCATAAAATGTTTGTCACTGTGATATAATAGGTTAAATCCTCCTTCTTACGGAGAAACTTATGTCCAGCAGTGGACTATTAAAGACTGTTTGGTGATGATGATTATCAACTATTTGTATTAAAAAAATTGCTAGCTTGTTCACTTCTGTAGAATCAAGGTAAAACACTGAAAATAACAAACATTTAATATATTTTTAGATTACAATATATATATCGTGAAGTGTTCCCGTGCTCATATTATGACCATTATATATTAAATTTGGCAAACATTCAAACAGATTCGAGGTTAATATATTCTTGTTCGTGAGGAAAAACAGCTCGGTTGTCTGTGGAAAGGTTAAAAATTATGTGGAAAATACCATGAATATGCTTTCATTGCCATTACAGTGCCTTTTATGTCACTTTTAGTAGCAGAACTGTTACTAATTTGTCTTTTAGCCCACAATTTACATTAAAACAATAGTAAAATCTCCACATACAACCACTTAATATGCCAGCATCCGTGTTGTCGTGTTTCGTTGGTGATTGTGAGACCGGAGACCCATTAATGCAAGGGCGACAGTTATCGTGGTAACTGTGTAAGCGTTACACTGCCACGATGACTGTCATGCCTTTTACGTGCCCAAGCGGGCCGTAAAAAAGCATCTTACTAGGCCGCCATAGTGTGGGTCACCATACTGCATTGTCTGCATTTGCAATGAGTATGGTGACCACAACTCTTGGATTTTATTCATGCTTTCCATCAGGCAGAATAGAAACACTTTGGCGGGCTCTTAATATAAAAAAAACTTTATTCCTAACTAAGCAGAATCTGATAAACTGTGCCTGATAAACTTATAACAAGTGGAAGTGCTGTCTAATTAGATAGTTAGAACAATTGATCATCACACAATTGGGTGTAAATTGAAACACCAGCAATTAAGATTACTAACTGCTAGATTAACAGGTCCGTCAGTCGGACCACTTAACCTTTATCTTATTTTTTTTTAATAGAAAATCATGTACCCACATTTACTAGTGACCCTAGTACCCTATAATATATTTTAGATCACCATACGTACAATGATGTATAGAGGAAAAAGTATCACAGAACAAAATGAAAGTGATGACCTGTTTATCTCATATGGACAGCTGTAGTTAGATATTGGAGTAATCTAGCACGCAAATAAATACATCACAAAAGCCTTACACAAAAGACTAACGACTGACCTTTTGGTCTACTAGTTAGTGATGCTGACAGCTTAACTAGAGGTTGTGGAATTAATTTCTTGTCTGATGAACTTGGTTTTTTTTTTTTTTTTTTTTATAAAGGCACCCGCCATCGCAGGGTGTTGCAGCCTCCTGTGACTCATGTAAGTGTCACAGATCGTTTTAAACTAGTACATGTTTTACTACTACTACTACTAGTACACTAAGGTTAGCTAGCTGTACAATATTTTCACATGCCGTCCTCGAACATTCTTTTTTTTTTTTTTTTTTAACGTGTGGAAACCCCCTCGGGCCGTCACCCCACCGGGGTTTACGGCGGGGTGGTGTGTCGGAATCGGACCGACTAAAACCACACGGTGTGCCACTTTGCGCCTGAGATAGGAGGGATCCGGGAACCGCTGCTATTACGACATCCAGATCCCTCCTAGCGCCTGCCCGCCAAAGCGGGCACCATCTGCGGATAAACTCTCTATATAGGCGACGTACGGCACACGCGCACATCACCTCCTCGCGGCTGGCCACTATAGCGGATGGAGGGGAAAACCCGTCCCGTCCACCCGCAGCCACACTCAAGGCGGCATGAGGCGCTGGTATGCGCGCCTCCGCCGCCCGGCTCGCCGGCGGCGAATTGGGTCCGAATGGATATCGTCCTCCCGGGCCTTCTCCGCCGCCTCCTTCCGCGAAATTACGTCTTCGCAGAAGGTTGCGACCGCGGTAAAACAACTGTCGCTACCAGCCATGGAGCGTATGACGGCCGATAGCGAGAGATCTCCTCCAATAACTGCAGTGAGGACCCCACGCTGCGCCGCCCAGGCGGAACAAACCGCCAGCGTGTGCTGAGCCGAGTCCTCACTGCAGTCGCAGTGGTGACAGGCGGGACTCAATTCCCTCCTGGCGACCGAGTGCAGATACTTACCGAAGCAACCGTGCCCGGAAAGGACCTGCGTCAGTCGGAAGGAAAGGGTCCCGTGCTGCCGCCCTGCCCACTCGGCGATGACCGGCTGGAGAGCCTCCACGGCGGCAAAGCCAGCACGTGGAGCCTCCAGCCGGGACGACCAACGAGCCATTGTGGCTCGACGAGCGGCCTCTCGCCACTCGCGTATCTCTTCGGGCGGGGGCCGTATGCCGTTACCCGCCCGGAAGTTAACCGTCCGCCTATAAACTTCGGCGAGCACTTCCGCCTCCAAATCCCACGGGGGAGTTCCGGCCAAGGCGCACGCCGCCTCCGTCGATACGGTGCGGTAACCGCGTATGGCTCTAACCGCCAATATCCTCTGAGGGCGCCAGAGGCGAGCCCTATTCTGGGCGGTCAGAGCCGCCACCCACACCGGTGCACCATACAGCGCCATTGACCGGACAACCCCCGTGTATAGCTGTCTTGTCGCGACGCTAGCTCCACCCAGATTGGGCAAAAGTCGCCCAAGGGCAGAAGCAGCGCCGACCAGCTTTGGAGAAAGCTGTCGGAAGTGCTCGTCGAAGAGCCACCTGCCGTCGAGGATCAGGCCCAGATACTTCATCTGGGCCTGAACCGGTACGAGGACCGAATTGACCACGATGGAGGCGCCGGAGGGTGGACCACGACGGGGCCCATGGAACAAAAGGGCCTCCGTCTTGTCCAGGGCCACCCGCAAACCCAGCGCCTCAATTCGCCCGACCACCAGAGAGACACCCGTGGTGGCCAGGCGCGCCGCCTCTTGAAAGTTCGTCCCCCGGGCCGTGACCAATGTGTCATCTGCGTAACAAATTACGCCCAGCCCGGGGAGAAGACGACCTCGAAGGGCCCAGTCGTATCCCATGTTCCACAGGAGTGGTCCGAGGACAGACCCCTGTGGAACACCGCACGACATGAACCGCCGCCTCAGAACACCGTCTCGGTCCTCGTACATGACGGTACGCTCCTCAAGATAGTCTGCCACAAGCCGCCTCAGGTACTTTGGCACCCCATGGTAGTGGAGTGCTTCCCTGATGCAGCTAAATGGCAGACTATTAAATGCATTGGCGATGTCCAACGACACCGCCAACAGCACGCCGCCACAGCTCACCGCCTCTTCGGTAACGGCCCTCAGGCGCAACACGGCATCGACCGTCGAACGCCCCGCCCGAAAACCAAATTGGGCGTCCGACAGATCGGGGCCCACCTCGCAGAGGTGCCGGACGATGCGGGCAGAGAGTATCCTCTCAAACAGTTTACCCGCCTCGTCCAGCAACACGATGGGCCTATAGGCCGCTACCGATTCGGCGGGCCGTCCCGGCTTCCTCAATAGGACCAGCTTCCCGCTTTTCCAGCACTCAGGGAAGCGTCCGGACGCCAAGCTAGCGTCCAGGACCTCCCTGAGGCGGTCCGACATGTGTTCGAGGGCTCGGGCCAGCACTCGGGCAGGTATCCCGTCCGGCCCGGGGGCGGTGTTCTTAGAGCGGATCCGTAGAACAACCGCCCCTACCTCCGATTCCCTGACGGGCGGAACATCTTCCTCGTTCCCCCCGTCGTTCCCGACCATGAAGGCCATCGACGGGGGTGTGTGCTCCACCCGCTGCGGGAAAAGGCCCTCGACCACTTCCCGCAGGAAGCTGGGCTGGAGTGTCTCTGTAAGGGGGGGGCCCGACGTGCGGAGCTTTTGCCGCGCCGCACGATAAGGGCGACCCCAGGGGTCACGATCGAGACCCTCCAGCATCTCCTTTCTCTTAATTTCTTTGGCGCGGCTTATGGCCAGCTTCAGAGTTTTCCGCGCCTCTCGGTACTCTTCATGAAGCTGGTCCTCCCCGCCTTCTTCGCGGTGTCGCCGCCGACTACGGGTGTAGGACCTCCGGGCACGAGTACAGGCCGCGCGGAGGTCCGCCAACTCCTGGGACCACCAGTAGACCTCCTTCCGTGGAGGCCGGCAACCTCGGATGCGGGGCATGGCCGCATCACAGATCTGCGCAATGGCATCGCGGAAGCGACCAGCCCCCATGTCGACCTCCTCGGTCGGGGCCTGCGGAGACAGCCAAGAGTGAACGATGGCTGCCTCCTCTAGTAGGTCCCTATTTAATTTGGCTAAAGCCCACCGCGGAAAGCGTGAAGAACGCCGCGCCACGTGACCCCTACTGGGGTCCTGGGTCCGGGAGAGCTCAAATCGGATGTAGAGGTGATCCGAGAGCGTCTCAACCTCTTCCAGGACGCGCCAGTTCCTTACTCGTGCGGCGAGGGCAGGGGTAGCGAACGAAAGGTCCACTATCGACCCTCCCTGCTGTCGCACACACGTGTTGGTGGAGCCCCTGTTTAGTAAACAGAGGCCCACCGAGGCCGCCCACTCCTCTACGGCCTCGCCCCTAGCGTCCGTCTTGGGGGAACCCCACGCAATGGACTTTGCGTTGAAGTCCCCCAGCACTAAGACGTGCCCAGACGTTAGACGCCGCATCGAGGTTTCCAAGTTGTTAAGGAAAACCTCGAAGTCGCTCAAACTCCGGTTGGGGGAGAAGTAAACACCATATACGGTGATCCCCCCCCACTCGGCAGCAACATATCCAGTACCCTTGTCCCTTAGCGACAAGGGCGGGGAATGAGCCGCCGCGGAGCCGACGACTGCCACGGAACCGTCCCGGTCACCCAACCAGTTTGGACGGGGAGGAACGTAATAGGGTTCCGCGGCTACGGCAACACCGATCGACCACTGTGCCATGGTTTGCAGGAAAATGTCCTGCGCCGCAGCACAGTGGTTTAGGTTCGTCTGGACTAGGAGGTTGGAGACTTGGGCCATTACTCGACCGTCTCTACAACCTCCTCCATGGGCGACGATGTCGAAGCAGAAACGACGTCAGAGGCAGCCTGGGTCGACTGGCTAGCCCCCGACGCCTGCCGAGAACTGCGGGGAGATTTGCAACCCCCCTGCCCAATCTGGTGATTGGCGGGCTTGTTATCCGCCGCACACGCCGGGCAGTGAGGGGCGGCAGAGCACTCTGCCGCCTTGTGCCCCGGTCGACCGCAGCGGAAACATAGTCCACTGCAGTCAAAACAACTAACACACTTGGCGCGTGTGTGTCCCGACGCCAGACATTTATAACACCTCATCGGTCTCGGCGCCAGGACTGTGATCCTAGCGTTCACGAAACCGATGAGCAGCTTTCCGGCGTCGCCCAGGACTTTGCCCGACACTACTGGACATTTGACCCACACAGCGCCAAGCCCACCTGGACCGGGGCGGATGGTGCCGACCCGGATGCTATCCGCGCTGCATCCCGTCTTCTCTTCAATTGCAGCATGGACATCCTCGGACGTCACCGAGTCGTCCAGGCCTGAAATACGCAGTTCTACGCACTTGGTAGGCCTGGCGATCTTCACACCATCCGTGGCCTCGAATATGCCCCGCAGTTTCTCGGCAAACGTGTCTGCCGTCTTTGCGCCTTCAGCCCCAGGGAACTCGAGGACTCGAGCTCCCGTCTGGGCGAGGCGCATTCTGACTCCTACTGTCCCAAAGTTATTTGTGGCGAGACTGTCCCGGGCCCTCTTGAAAACGGCCGCATAAGACAGCCCCCTATTTGCCGCCTCCGGCGATACTGTAATTACTACAGCCGCAGTTTTAGGCGGCTGTAGTTTCCGTGGCTTCGTCTTTTCGATCACTGCTGCCGGTGGCGACTGCGGAATCGAGACTGCCTTCTTGGCAGCCCTCCTACCACGCTTTTGGGATTTTTTACTTCCCCCGACTACCTGCCACTCACAATTCGAGGGAGCAGTCGCAGAGGGAGTTGTTGCGGAAACGCCAGGGTTTGGAGTGGGGAGGCGAGGATATACCCTTGGCGTGGTTTCCTTCGCTGTAGGCCCAGCCTTCGATGTTGCTGTATGGACCGCTCGTCCAGACTTGCGAGTGATCACAGGTGCAGATACCGATACCGCCGCTGCATATGATCTGCGACCAGCCGCAATGGGAGGCAGAGTCGGCGCTGATGCGGTCCGTGATCTATCCGCAGCGAGCGGCGGCCTAACAACGGGGGCTGGAGGCAGTCTCGCCTCAAGGCCCGCAAGACGCCCATCCAGCATACGTCCCACCGCCTCCAGAATTTGGCGAAGGTGGGCATCACTTGAGTCGACAGAGGGCGAAGGCCGCCGCGGAGCCGGGCCAGGTTCAGATCCATCCGCCTGCGCCCGAAACTGGGCGAATTGGGCACTCAGTTCAGCTACCTGTCCTGTTAGGCGTTCATTGGCAGCTTGGAGGCGAGCTACATCTCCAATCAGGGTCTCAACTACTCCAGCAATAGTGGAGGAGGAGTCCTTAAGGGCTTTTACGAATTGGCCCTTAAGGTTCGTAGATTTTGTAGCCACCTTGTTTATGATGGCTACAGCTACGTTCGCCCTCTCCTGCATAGACACTGGTGTTTGGCAGGCAGAACTTCCCAGGTTCGGCTCCTGAAGTTTTAGCAGGAGATCGGCGATCTCCTCCTCCACTACATTTTCACCCTCAACCCTGATCCGTCTATAGGCTTCCGCCTTAGAAAAGACGGAGCCTGACGGAGTAGAGACTGGAGTACGCGACCTCCCTCTGCGGCTACTGGTCACTTTGGTAGGAATCCACTCCTGGGATACGTCGCTATCTTCGTCCATGAAGCGTCCGCGTTTACGACTATCGCGGAGCTCCATGTACATTTGCTCTAATGTGTCAGTCGTTGGACCGGTATTACCATCTGACGGTATGACAGATCTGGAACGCAAGCGTTCCGATCTCCTTACGCTCCCAGGAGTCACATTGACTTCTGGGGTATTTGGTTTTGTGCTATCCTCCTTCTTTTGTTCTTTCCTATTATTAATTTTGTTGATTTGAGTATTTGTTTCCATAATAAAACCCACGAGTGGGGGAGAATTAAAAAGTCGACCCGGGCAGAGATCCCCCAATACCCGGGCAAGCGTAAATTTATGCCCAACCGAGGGGTCCGCAGGTGCCTCGGCTGGGAGTGCGCTTGCGACTGAACAACCCATCAGCCATGCATCCCCTGGCCACGCACCAGAACACGGGATTCGGGGTAATTTTTTATAGAGGTTTTCTTCCTCGCAGTCCGGGCGGCTAAGCCAAGACCCTCGCCCCCGATTGGAGTCGTGTGACTCCAACTCGGGACTACGATATGTCGACGGCGGCAGGGAGACTACGTCTCCTGATGCCTGCTCGGTGGCAGTGTAAGTGCACACCGAGCCCGTTCTCCTTTCTCCACCATTGAAAGTGGAGAAACGTCGACCCATGAAAGGGTCCCACCATAATGATTTTTTATCGAGGTTTTCCTCCTCATTGCTCCGAAGAGCGAAGAGCCAACAGAGGAATCGACAAATATGCCCGCTCTGTTGGACCAAGTCTCGGCCAAATTGCCGAAGAAAATGGCTTCCTCTTCGTGCTAGAACATTAGCCGTTGGCAGTGATGAACACCATCGCCAACGTTACCAGGGTGCACCACGTGGAGGTTTTCTAGCCCAGCACCCCGTCCTCGAACATTCTAGACCAGCCTGTGCTTACTCTATCCCTACGTTATAATTTACTACGGCTCTAGTTACATCTACTTTAGACCTACTTACTACCTTATGCTAGTGTTCCTAATTCTACATACTTTTACTTAATCTAAGCTACTATATATAGTTGGTTACTTATTCTAATTACAAATATTCTTATTTACTATATGCTTTTTCTTTGATATTTATTATATATTACTATTATATATAAACTATCAAATTGCTTATGCTACCTTATTTCTATTATTTACTATTTTAACAATTTCTTCACAATATTCTATAAAACTACAATTTTTGTTCTTATCTGCTAATATTTTGCTCAGATTTTCTATGCACATCTTTGTACTTATTAAGTGCTCGAGGTCGTATCGAGTTTTTGCGTGAATTGGACACTCGAGTAGTAAGTGGAGCACACTCTCTTCTTTGTCAGGCTCACAAACGCAAAATGGGGTGTCCCTACATTTAAACCTATGGAGGTATTGGGCAAATCCTCCATGCCCTGTAAGCACCTGAGCCAATCCTGGTGTTATGGTTATTCGCCGGATGGTGTGATATGCGTTCACCGCATCAGGAAGAAACACCTTCGTGACGGAGGCGGTTTCGCCTGACTGGAACCTCTTGTTCCATTCGTCCAGGGTATCCTCACGGATACACCTTTTGACGAATGAGATCGGGCAGCGATCGTAGTCAGGCAACCTCCGGCACGAAAGTGCTGCCTCCTTTGCCAGATGGTCAGCGCGTTCGTTTCCCAGGAGACCTGCGTGAGCTTTGATGTAAAACAATGCAACAGCTTTGTTCTGACCAATAGCCACTCGCAGGTTTTCGCGCGTCTTAATGGCTAGGGGATGAAGTGCTTCGTGGTTGGTAACGGTCTCTAGTGCGGATCTGGAGTCACTGTAGATGCCGTAAGTGCATTCGTTACGCTTCAGTACCTCACTCGTGGCTCGACATATGGCAAGGAGTTCCGCCTGGTACACCGTGCAGTACGCGGATAGACTGAGCTTAACGGTTTTTATCTCGGCCTCGCCGTTCCAGATGGAAAGCGCCGCTCCGACTTTGCCGTCAAGCTTGCTGCCGTCGGTGTATATTCGCACCGCCTGCACGTTATTTTCGTGAACATGAGCTTGAGTCGTCAAGCTAGCGAAACTCAGTGCCATATGTGTCGCCGGGTGAGACACCTCCGCGAACCCCACTACTCGTTCTACCTCCCTATCTCCCAGCACTAGCCGAGACGACCCTTTCCTGGCCTCATACAGAGCGGCTGCTTCTTGTACTCTGAGGTCGAGAGGCAGTATCCCGGCCAGTATCAACGCCGAGTTTAATGAAACCGTACGGTATGCTCTGCATAATTTTTGAGCGAAGCCTCTTTGCACCGCGTTCAAGGCTTTCTGTACCCCGACTTTTTTGGCTGCAGGTGCCCACACGCCCGCACCATAGGTGATGATGGGTTCTACGGCGGCGAAATAGATACACCTGATAATTTCAGGGTGTAGACCCCAGCTGACCTTGGCGGCACGCGAAAGCTGTTTGTAGATGTTTGTTGCCTTTCTACACACGTTTGCAACGTGTGTGTTGAAGGTCAGCTTCTCGTCTATGGTGAGACCCAAAATCCTAACCTCCCTTGACATACCAATGCGGATCCCTCCCATGCTCAGTTGTGGGATGTCGTATTTTAATTTCCGCGTTAGTAGCATTGCGCACGTTTTGTGCGGTGCGAATTTTAGCTTGTTCTGAGCTCCCCACTCTTGAACGTACGAGAGAGCCGCACTCGCCCGCCCCGAGATGTCAAGGGCCGTATCCCCGGTAAAAATAAGGACCACGTCGTCCGCATAAGCCTGACAGTACACCTCTCTTCGTTCCAATTCGTGTAGTAGTGGGTCAAGGAGGAGATTCCAGAGCATCGGTCCGCTTATCGATCCTTGGACGCAACCTTTCTGGGTGTTTTTTGTGTGTACCTCCCCAGCGTACCTTAAGCCGACTCTTCTGTTGTCGAGATAGCTGTTCAGTAGCCTCCTTATGTTGACCGGACACTTTTCCTCAGCCAGTCTGACTTTTATAGCCGGCCACCATGCGCTATCGAAGGCCCCCTCTATATCCAGTGATACTAGGACTACGAGCTTTTTCAGCTCTATATTTGCCCTGATGTGGTTCACTAGATTATATAAAGCGTCTTCGGTGCTCCTCTGGGGCATAAAGCCGTACTGGCGAGTACTGATCCTCGGTACTAGGTGCCACCTGATCCTTGCTACTACCATCTTTTGCAGGATCTTCCCCAAGACTGGTAGCAGACCAATAGGTCTATAGGCCTTGGGGTTCTGGTAATCTTCCTTGCCCGGTTGGTCGAACTTGGTTTTTGTTCCAGTCCAATTTGTAGCTTATCATTAATATTTTTGTTTGCGGAAATACCAACCTCGTTCGACCTACTGTCTTGTTGGTCTAGTGGTTAGCGTATGCAGCTGCCAATGAAGACCTTTCTCTTGGGTTCGACGCCCAGGTCAAGCCAAAGAGTGTTATTGAGTTCTTCTGATAGAAATGCTTGATAACAGCCTGGAATAAGGAAGAAACAGAAGTTTAAGCCCCAGTGCCTTCGAGAGCACTTAAAGCCATCCATCTTACACGTGAACTCTCTTTGATCGTGTGGGAAAACCATCCCATTGGATTGCATTAGGGTGCACACTTATGCATTATAATATGTCCTACCTAGCTAGCTGGTCTCTGTTGAGACTCGTCAACGTGTCCGAGATCAGTTAGGAGTACATCATACGGAATTATATAAATGTGCAGTATAAATCAGCAATTTGGTTACCATGCTAGCTAAGCAAGCTAAACTTTATTTAGTTTAGGATCAACGGACCGTGGGTGAGACGAGTCTAATTAAAAAAAACTGGCACAGTGTCATAAAGACACTGATATTCTTCATTGAATAAAAAATATGTATGTTTGCTTACACCACCATCACATTCCAGGTGGAATGGAATGGATTCCACATTCCAAAAGACAGCTGACGGAGCTGGATCTGAGAAACTCAAAATCGATTATAGTGATGTTTAATGGGAAGGCCTGAATAATCTGATGATGATAATGTATGTTTGTAGGATTTTATATCGCAAGGAGTTCATCTTTTTCCCAAATCTTAACATTAACCAGAACTTTTCAAAACGTGGCTCTATTCCCAATTATTTATCAAAACCTGATAAGTTTATTCCCCCAAAATTTTGGTTTCTATCAAATTTACGATCAACGAATATGCGTCAAGCTTACGTAGTAATGCACGTCAGAATATCAGAAAAAGCTCTTATAGTCTAACAAGACAAATTTCTCCATAACCTTCCAGTTGGATATCGCTCCCGGCTCGTTATCGTCGCTGGTGAGCGTTTGGCAAAATATACCATGTTTATTTAAAGTCAAAATAAATACAACGACAGTGTGTTGACGTCGGTTTGGCGGTCACACACATTTAAAACGGAACAGTGAAATGAAATCCTACAAGATAGAAATATAGTATAAATTCGTGCAGTTTAGTTTACTACGATTTGTGATGAAAAAATACAGTAGTTAAATAGTTTCTGGAAGTGATCATTGGGATGAAACAATCGTTTGGTGATCTTGGGTTCATAAAATCAAGGATAAAGTTAGTTTTTGTGGTCATTTTTGGATTCTGGATGGATATCAGGCAGTCCTACTTCCAGGAGTTGAAAATTCAGGTATTGTTTTAGCATGTCGTGCAAGGTTCAACCTTAGTTCTGTGTAGCAATGACATCACATGTTATGTGTTTGTTTATAGTCTTTAGAGAGTAATAGATGTAATAACATAATTGTCCAATACATGCATATATATGTATGTAAACAAATATTTTTTGGATAATGTTTGTAACGGATGTCACTCTCAGAACAGAAGCTATGAATCTATTCGGCCTGATTGAAAGCATGAATAGAATACAAGAGTTGTGGTCACCAGACTTATTGTGAATGCAGACAATGCAATATGGTGACTATGGTGGTCTAGTGAGATGCTGTTTCACGCCTACTTGAGTACGTAAAGGCAGGTGCAAACGCAAATGAGGAAGTTATCGTGGCAGTGTAAGGCTCACACACTTTCTACAATAACTGTTACCCCTTGTATTAATGGGCTTCTGGTTTCGCACTCACCAACGAAACACGACAGCGCGGATGCTGTCGCTTTAAGTTAGATGTCATTTTATAATAACTACTCGTATTTCAAATCCAGTTTGTTTCATTTGGATTCGTTGTGAACGTGCGGTGAGAGATTAATGAAACATTTTTTCTCTTACAAAAATTTTGGAGAAAGTTTTGCCGACATAATGTAATTTTAGATAGTTTCTGTTTATGCACGTATCCCTCCGATTAGCAAAACAGACGGATGGGTGGACATATTCTCTGTCGGCTTTTATTTTTCTTCACCTTAAAAATTCATGCACAGCTGTCTGATTACGAACTAGACAGAGCCTTTACAATTGTAACCAGACTGCTGAAAAACATACTTATATATTTCTAAAGATATAGTCGTATTATAGGTAAATTATAGCCAGACAATTTTGTTGTTTTACTTTAGCTTGGCAGTAAGGGTTAGCAACCACTATATCAATAGATGTTGAGAGCAATTACGTGATATTACAAACAGAAACACTCATTTTTAACACAGACAGAAGTCCTAAATATAGTAGTTACCTTATAGAGACATCTTTTCTCGTATGAAGTTCCCAACGGGATTGAAAAAATGTCAGAGGCACTTAGGATCTGCGGGAAATAAACTCTGTGTTAAATCATCTAAGCTTGGTCGGCAAAACACGGACTTATCACTAAGAGATACAGTCGGGTTTTGCTTGTAGTTCTCGAACTGTCGTACATCTTGTGCCTACCGCAGGTTGGTAACCTTATCATGCATATTCTCGTTTTGTATATTATAAGTTTTTTTTTATATTTTAAGAGTCTGCTAAACTCTACTCTGCCTAATGAAAAGCATGAATAGTTTCCAAAAGTTATGGTCACCATACTCATTACGAATACAAACAATAAAGTATGGTGACACACACTATGGCGACTTCTTCATGCCCCGCTTGGAGACATAAAATGGCAGTCATCGTGGCAGTACAATACTCGCACACCTACCACGATAACTATCATCCTCACTACCAATAGACCATATAGAATGGAAAAACTTATCTTTAAACAAGAAGATATAAATAAATAAAAAAATGTGTGCGTATACTAGCGTACACTCGTAAGAAGTGAAACCTCTTTATGACGTTATTTTTCAAAAAAATAATTTAAACCCGTCCGGAGTCGATGCAATCGCCACCTGGATTTCAAAAATGTAACTACTCAAAACGGGCCGCAAAATACATTGGAGACATTTACCAATCCCTACTCCGCTGGAGAAAGTATACTTCGAATCACGCGTGGTAGGGATAAGAAAAAGATGGCGCGTAACGGAAAAATGTTACACTAAATTTTTTTCCAACCCCGATAAAGAAGTTTTACTTCAAAAACAAACGAAAATCACCATTCACATCTAACGCAAAGTCAATATTGTTTTTAACAAACAAATTATCTCGTCTTTTTGTCACTTTGTCACACCGACACTACAACAAAATACGACTTTTATTCTCGATATAAATAACGATAATCGTAACGAACTGTCATCGTTAATGACAATGGCCTCAATTTGAACGACAGTGTCTAATTATCTATGTCGTCGCAGATCTGAAACGGTCAGTGTCAAGAGTGACTGGAAATAGATTTCTTTTCACCGTGGGTTGTAAACGGTTCATCGTTCATCGTTCATCGGTTCAGTTAGCGACTGTAAGTGTCATCTAAAATTTATTTACATTTTTTAAAACACATATACTTGATATATTAAAATTTGGCTAAACGTAGACGCAATTACTCAAACCCACTAGAATGTCCGAACAGAACTAGATGAAATTTTGCACAGACATTAAAGTCTAGAATGATGTACTCCAAGCCAATTTAGCCACGGCGACTAGTCTCAACGGACAACAGCCAATTACGCAATAGATATTATGGTACACAAATGTGTACGCAAAACAGGTGCACTATCTGTTCCCTCACTCTCACAATCCGATGGGACGGCTATCCGACACATTTATGTCATAAGTTGTAGATATCCATGAACAGTGTTACTCACTTACCTGGTGACCTGTCTGTCTCTTTATCCCTATCTTCTTTGCATAATATACAATGAAGTTGTTTTTTAGAGTGCACTTAATGTACACCAAGATTGCTCTTTATAGCATATTATCAAAATGAATGTCCTAGAAGATATCAGAGGATTCAAATACATGGACAAAGCGGCCAACGTCACCGATTGTCATAAAAAAAGAAAATTAAAAAAAAAAACAGTTTAAAGAGAATTAATAAAATACACTCTATTACTGCCAGTTTAGGTCAAGTTCAGATTGATACACAAAAAGTAAATTCATATCTCATAGTTAGCATCATTTTTTTTATTATTTTTATTTGAATTAAGAAACATTGGGCGAACAAAATTTTTTTTTTTATTTTTCATTTTATGCACGTGTTTTATTGAATTTTAGAAAAATTGGAACTTCATCTCATAAATGTTACTTATTATTTGTGGATTATAGGAAGGTTGATTAGAATGATTCACGATTATATTTTTTGCTAAGAAAGAAATGCATATTAATACGTAGTCGGCAACGGGTCACCATGAAACATTCTCCGAAATTCGACAAGAAATAGTCCAATTGTTCTTTAAAACTCTTTAGGTTTTGCTTTTCTCTAAAGCAATTACTTGTCTAACTTTAAAACAACACTTTTAAATAATTATTTTATAAAAGGGACTTTCATAAGTACCGATTTTAATAGGTCGTTTTTAGGTGCGTTTGAGTTACATCCAGTATCAATCAGATTTTTTTTTGAAGAACCTGCCAAAGTGATTCTACTCAGCCTGATGGAAAGCATTAATATAATCCAAGAGTAGTGGTCAGCATACTCACTGCGAATGCAGACAATGCAGTATGGCGCCCTAGTGAGATGCTTCTTCGCGCCCTGCTTGGAGACGTAAAAGGCATGATAGTCACTGTAGCATTGTAATGCTCACACACTTACCACGACAACTGTCACTAATGTATCAATGGGTCTCCGGTCTCGCACTCACCAACGAAACACGACAGCACGGATTCTGTCGCTTTAGGCGGGTAGTACTGCCCCGGTCGAGCCGACCCGTTCATGCTGAAGTCAGCGTGGCTCTACTACCTATGAAAGATCACATCAATCAATCTAAAATACCCATGCCTCATTAGGATTACTTCCTATTGAATACTTTAAGCAGTCCTTCAGTATTTAGCTCCCTAAATCTTCATTGAAAAAGGTAATGTGATCTAAAACAATCAAGACTTTATCTCTGGAGACGTTTCCTATCCGAGACGCCAAGAAGGAATAATCCCTTCTTAGCATCTCAAGGTTTAGATACTATAAAAGAAAAAGGAAAATAATGGCAAACAATATTATATTTCTGGTCACAGAAAATGTTTGTTTTACGTGTTTATATGTGTGTGTTAACTCACAATAAGATCTACGTGGTTGATTTTTTGTTTCAAATAAAAGTTTTCATTTCTTTTTCGAAATAATAATTCTTATATTTCTTTTCCAGTTGTAGTCAATACTCTGATCTTTTATCCAAATAAAACAAATTCCAAAAATCTGTTAAACCATCTTCTCGTTCTGGAACTAGTCCTGGCAACCAGACAGATAGATACCATGTAAATATTCGAATGTATTTAATTAAGAACCCTTATCAGGATGTTTTTATGTGAAAGATGTAAGCATTCGGCTTGTTGACTACCGTAGTCTATAAGCACCTAAAATCAAGAGACACTTGATTTTAGGTGCTACCACCTTTTATGTGCTCCAACGGGGGGACGGGGCGTTATTCTTAGTTTAATCTCACTAAAAACTAGGTCAAAATTTCATATAAATTTACTTGTATAGTTTTAAGTTGGAATACGTTGTTGTTTGTGTGCAGCGACAGATGTGAGGGTGGGATTAGTTGCAATAAAAATATTTTTGTTAGTTAAACGCGTCATTGTGTGCTACAGTCTAATATAGCTTGACCCCTCTGACAGATGGCTACGAAACCAATGAAATAACTTTGATTTTATATCGCCTTTATTATCATTTCATTATTTACGTGCCAGTTTTATTACAAAGGAATTGCATTACATCGTAAGTTTAAAAATTCACGCCTAACCTAACTTCAAAGTCCAAAATAACACTAGTGACACATAGATCAAGTTATACGTTAGGGAAAACAAAAGTTTTATATTTACTTATTATTATTAACTGGTAATTTGTCCTGCCTCATTGTGACAACCTGACAATTCAGTCAGCTGTCAATAGATCGCTAGGTATTAGCAGAATACCAGCATAACTTCCTTGAACTAACGCTGCACTAACAGCTATTTTTGAGTCTGCAGAAACTCCAATCCTTGTAAGCAATGGTTTTGGAGAAGAGAAGAGAAGTAAGCCGTGTCTACACGTCCCTTTTATAATGAAAAAACCACTTAATAAATCGAGATCCATATGTTAGTCCTAAGTTTAACTAGTATCCATATTTTCTTTTATTTGAAACTAGCTTACCCCGCGAACTCGAAACGGAATAAAAGTCCTATATCCGTCACCTGCTTCTAAGCTACCTCCCCACCAATTTTCAGCTAAATCCGTTCAGCCGTTTTTGAGTTATACCTGGTGTAACGAACACCACTTTCTTTTCTATATATAGAAGATATAAAAGCGAAAATAGTAAATAAAGTTCATTTTATCACATTAGTTCACTAATGTTGTCTTTCTAAATTGTCATACGCAGAGAAATCATATTTGAAAACTGTTGAAATAGAGTTTAAAGTATCTGCAAGAGATATTGTATAAGAAGTTTCGAGGTCTAAATAGGAAACAAATGTTCAGTAAATATGGCCTTCGATTAGACAATATAATATATCATAGAATATTAAAAACAAAGCGGCTATTGTGTTGATGGAACAAACATGGTTAAGCCATAAACGTGAATGCCTCAACCATGATAGATGAGTTGATAGTTAGGATGTTAAAGTGTTTTGTTAGAAATACAAATCTATAAGGTAACTCAAAAATTCATTAACACTTGAATCTAAGATACCGCGACAACATGTTACGGGAGTTCTTGGGGCCGATGCTACTGGAATTTGCTGACTACAATCGTAATACATGGTTTTAACAAGATGGAGCCACTTGTCACACATCCAATGAGTTCCTGTAGGTGGGCAAAACATGTTTCCGGAAAAACTGATTTCTATGCCCCCCCAGAAGTCCAGATCTATTCCCACCACATTTTTTTTCAAATTTTAACTAATTTGTGGCCCACCCTATATAAATGAATATACACTATCAAAGCACTTCATTTGAAGCGTCTGAAAAGCGGGCATAATATGAGTGTATATTATAAAACTAAGTCACTTTGTCCACCGCGTCTGTCTGTTTGTTTGAAGCTTCAAAAAAACATTGAGGATAAATGTAACAATTATAATTTTATTCATATTAGTTGAACTATTTTCAGTCGTTCACACAATAGTACAATAACTGCTTCGTTTGTCTCGTAGTTAGCGTATGCGACTCCCGATCAAGAGCATTCGGGTTTGATTCTCGGGTCAGACTTAAAAATGTTGTTGAATTTTCTTACAACAATTTTTTTAATAATAGTCCAGAATTTGGAAGTAATATCATGAACATCTATGCCAATCGTTATTGGGAAGTCAATGCCCTCAATTATACTGACTACTAGTTCAACCTTCTAATTCAGTTCACCCTCAAAGTTGCGGAGGTCTGATGCCAAACACTCCGGGGCAAAATTGACATTCATAGCCAACCCCAATAATAATCTTGGAAATAACAAAGTCTACGAAGATTATGATGAACTATTTACAATCATTTTAAACTATCAAATAAAAATATTGCTTTACTATTACTCTGAAAGGTCTTTTACCATTTAGTGACCTGCACGTGTGACTCGTGTTCCATAAAAAAGGGTCTTTGCTACTGCATCCATGTGGGTATGTGTATTGAAAACTTCATAACCTAATCAGATGAATGAAAAAGAATTCAAATGAATGAAACTGACTGGAAAATAAATGATAAAATATTAATATTACCTCGTGTTACGGTGGTATGAGACCTGAGAAAGATTTTATTTATTTAAAAAAAAAGAAAAATGTGTGTGTCATTTTTAACATCAGTTTTTTACAAATATGTATCTCATAGTATACACATATACATACAGTTACAAAAAAAATATTTTTAATATTTTTGCCTGTCTATCGGTTTCTTCGTAACAGCGGGACCGGTGGATTGATGGAGTAATTCAAGCTGTTTTAAAAAAGACTAAGAAAATACGAGCGAAGATTCGTGGGACACAAGTAGTACATAATAAGACACTTTCTGAGTGTATTCTATCACTTTAATACGACCATTGAAGGACTCGAATATTGTTATGGAAATAAAATGTCTACGCAAAAAATATCGATTTCAGATACTCGATGCTTATAGGTAATTACTATCAAGGTAGTTAGAAAATCAATACACGAACAGCACTACTTTTTGATGAAATTATGACGACAATAATTTCAAGCATTTCCATTGGGAGAAGCATTCTTTGGCACAATCAGCACAAAATATAAACGATTATTTCGTAGCTTTTTGCCAAGTGTTTGAGCTTACCTGAGTCCCAAAATCAATCCCATCCCCTATTCTCCAGAATACGCTGCGTCTACGCAGCACTTAAGAGCAGCTACTCACTTTTCTCTCTTAAGATGTAGGTGCCTATGAGAAACAGTACTTACTTGCCATTAGATGAACCTTCTGTTGCAGGGGTGACAGTTATCACGGTGACTGTCTTGCCTTTTACGTCCCCAAGCGTGGCGTGAAAAAATCAAAAATCTCACTAGGCCGTCATAGTATGGGTCACCACACTGCATTGTCTGCATTTGCAATGAGTATGGTGACCACAACTCTTTGGATTCTATTCATGCTTTCCATCAGGCAGAGTAGAGTCACTTTAGCAGGCTTTCATATAGAAAAAAAAAATTGACTGCCTCGGTAGAGCAGCGGTAGCGTATGAGACTGTTGTGCTTAAAGTCTCGGGTTCGATTTCCAGATTAGACCAAATGTTTCTACGACCTTCAAAAATGGTTTTTGGAGTTTGGATGTTTTCTATGTATAATATATGCGTATGTACAAAAAGAAGTGTAAAGTATTCTATCAATCAATCTAGCTGTCACAGCACAAGCTCTGCTTAGTTTGAAGCAAGATGGCGTGTGTGTGTCAGATGTCTGGAATATTTATTGACCTTCTAAATTAACGCAACTGCTGAATTTTTTGTAGGGCTCGATAAATGAAGTGTGTTCTACCGTTTCTGCTTACCCCGGGCGCCATTTTATGCACTAAGTTACGAAATTATCAATAAAAATATTAAAATCTCTTTATGTTAAACCTCTTTCAGATGTTTAAATAAAAAAAAATGGCCAGCTGTTGTACATTCCGTCATTCATTCTGTATAACGATATTTTTTACTATGTACATAGCGAATTAAAATCTATAATAAAGTTGCGTCACAATATTCCCTTCAATAAGTATGTCTTTAGATACGTTTAATTACTCAGTGGATCTTAAAGAAAAGGGCTGGCAATCATGCACTATGAAATTTGGTGAACAATATTTTGAGGTTAAGAAGATAGCACTATTCATTTTATGTCATAGTAACGCATTTTATATATTTTATGGTTTACGACGCGTTGCTGTTGTCACGAATCATGTTGCAATCCGATTTGTTCTATCTACACATATCATCTATGTCAGTAGAAAGTTTGAGTAACTTACCTACATTAGTCATAGAAATATACTGTCACCAACAAAGCCATTTCACTTAGAGGCCGTCGATGTGTTTACTCGACAAATATGTCAAGAAATTACAATAAGAAAATCTGTTTATGGATCTAGTTGCAAATCTACGTTTCGCTGATAAATATGTCCGTCAAAAATCTCACATTGAAACGGATAATTATGAGCTAGTAATTACTATAAATCTAGTATTTACCATGACGAAGGTATTGCATCATAAAGGAATGTAAATCTATTGTTTTATGACTATCGGCAGTTTCTGAAAAGTAGATAGCAGATGCAGGTTAAAGTCTTCAATAGAAGTTAAAGAGAGTTCAGTGTATGGAGGTAAAGGAGCATGAGGAGTAGTGCATACTGACTTGAATGATTTGTAAACTTATGACTTTTGTACTAGGAGAAGGAGAGAATGGAAGAAAATGAGTTAATTTTTGTAATAATACTTGACACACACAAAGATGTATGAACCAAAGAAAACATGTACACAAAAATAAACATTTTGATGCCTATATATCATGGTTTAAGCATTTATACTCTTAAACTTTCAGCCACCAGTGAACCTTGCTGACAAACCCATCGTGTGGGTCCTGGGTGGGCCCGGCTCCGGCAAAGGCACCCAGTGTGAGAAGATCATTGCTAAATATGGCTTCACCCACTTGTCTACCGGTGATTTGCTGCGCGCTGAGGTGAAGAGCGGTTCTGACAGAGCCAAGAACCTCACCGCTATTATGGAGCAAGGTGATGTATGAATTGATGTATATTTATATATTATGGCAGTTTGTTTGATGACAACGATGACGTTATGAACTCCAAACGTCCATCTGGTCCGCAAGTTAGGTAAAGCCGGATAAATAATACTGTTCATAACACAAATACAGATCTTGGATGGAGATCGATTCTCACAGTTGTCTCAACAATCTCACATTGAAACGGTTTATTATGAATTAAATCTAGTATTCACCACGACGGAGGTATTAAACCATAAAAGAATATAAATTATATGTTGTATGACCGTGGGCAGCTTATAAAAAGCAGATCATCAACAGCATTTCACAGTCCACTGCTGGACGTAGGCCTCTCCTTAGCATGGAGGTTTTGGCCTAATATACCACGCTGGCCAGACAGATTGTAATAGGGTTTTTTTCAAGTTTTCCTTCTCTTTGTTTTGATATTTTCCTTAATAGTTTTTTCCCGTAGTCGCATCTCACGATACCCACGGGATGAATAGGAGTGGTAACACTATGTATTCTTAATCTGTCACCACGCGGACAAAAAGCAGATAGCAGATTCAAATAGAGTTAAGTCATTTAGTTTACGAATCAATAGGCCAGTTTATTTGTAATGTTTTCACGTTTACCTATTCGACTGGTCATCAAGAAGTTATTACATATCTAGGGTCATTTTTTGAGGGGTAAGGAAACTTTAACGTGAACATAACTGCAATTGCTTCTAGAAGCGCTTATCACTCGCCCCCCTTGTATTTTGAGAACTACAAAACATACGGACATTGTGTTGTTACAGATGGAGTGTACTCATTGAATGATGCATATTTACAACTTTATATATTAACAAAAGCCAATATCCAATATCAATTAATATATTTACCCAGTTTTGTTCATTCGACAAATCACATGTTCAGAAATTAGTTTAAAAAAATGGTATTCAAAACTGATGGTCACTCCGCTAGTACTTTCCTTACTTTATGCTTGTATGCTAGGAGGGATCTGTATGTCGTAATAGCAGCTGTTCCCGGATCCCTCCTATGTCAGGCGCAGAGTGGCACACCGTGTGGTTTTAGTCGGTTCGATTCCAACACATCACCTCGCCGTAAACCCCGGTGGAGTGACGGCCCGAGGGGGTTTCCACACGTTAAAAAAAAAAAGATTATGCTTGTATTAAGAAGTACAAGAGAGTACAAGTAGATTGATACAAAGTTCGTAATCAAGTTCCAGTTTGACAAACACTTTTGGAGGCCTTTGTAACTTTCACAGGCGGGTCTAAATTGAAAATGCGTTTTAACTTATTCCAGGTCAGCTGGTGCCAAATGATGTTGTCCTCGACCTTCTCAAGGAAGCGATGGAAGCGCGTGCGGCTGAAGCAAACGGTTTCCTCATCGATGGTTACCCGAGGGAGAAGTCTCAGGGTATTGAGTTCGAGAAGGCCATATCACCTGTAACTGTAAATAAATAATAATTGTAATGTATGAGAAGAGAGTTGGAAAGAAATAGAGCAAGATATGAAAGGCTCTGTCACTGTATTTAAATCTTCTGTACTGAGAAAGACTGGTTTAGCTCGATTCAGACGTGGCAGTTTACCTCTCCATCCCTGAAATTACGGTCCCAAGTTAACTGCATCTCAATTTTAGCAAGCAAGTAATATGAGTTCATTTAGGTGACTGACTTGACTTGACTGCACGATTGGTCTAGTGGTTTAAGCGGTCGCCACGCCACTTTCCACTTCGCTGAGTGTTGTGGGTTCAAATCCTACATGGGACAACACTTTGTGTGATCCATAAATTGTTGTTCTGAGTCTGGATGTTCTTTGTGTCCGTTTCTTGTATGTTTGTAAAGTCCCCCGCGACACAGGATTTATTCTTAATGCGGACGTTGTCTCTTTTAAAAAAAAAAAAAGTCAGGTTAAGCAGATTAGACGAACAGTTAGTAATATGCTTGTACGAAGATCTCCCTCAAGGAACGCCAACCATCCCAATCTCGGACAATCCATCTTCAAGTCGTCGTAATAAAAACTATCATAATTCATTGCAAAAAACCTATGATAATAACATATTAATACCTACTCTAAACTCATAATTTTTTAAGAGGTCAACAAAGAAATTCAACATAAAATTTTCCTCTGTTGTGATACGCCGATTCCTGGTCACCAGGTCATAATCTACTTTGAAGCATCGTCTGAGACACTCACAAAGCGTCTGTTGGGTCGCGCGCTGAGCTCGGGCCGCGCCGACGACAACGAAGAGACCATCAAGCTCCGCCTGAAGACCTTCTTAGACAACAACCAACAAGTGCTGGACCAGTACCCTGACAAGCTCTGCAGGGTAAGTTGACAAAAGGTTTAGGGCGTGAAACAGCATCTCACTAGGCCGCCACGCCATGGTGGGGTCATCACCCTACTGCAGCATACTGCATTGTCTGCATTCGCAATGAGTAAGGTGACCCCCACCTTTGAATTTTATTCTTGCTTGCCGTCAGGCAGTAGTCACTTTGACAGGCCCTAAATAAAGAAAAAGGTTATTGCTTGCTTTTTAAGAAGCCTATAATCATAGCAGAGAACTCAGCTACCAATCCAATTAATATTATGTAAATTTTAAAAAGCGCTTTATATAAGAGACAAACATTTATTTCGTTTGTAAAAATAAATGCAAAACAAGTATTTTCCTCTATTTATCAACCAATTTTCCATTTTTACGTCTGGCAACTTTAAAAAAATGACAAAAACCTAAACAAAAAAGTAAAACAATACGGCACTCTTTATTTAACTTATGAAATGGCGGTCAAAATCTGACCTCAGTACGACTTTTAGACTTTGAGACAATTAATCATGACATTTTTTTGTTCCATCGTTGTTTTGGTAATATTAAGTACTAGTTTTTACCCGTGGCTCCGTCCTCGTGTACGTTGGCTATCGCGAAAAAAGTCTATGCGTTATTCTGACGTATAAGCTATATTATTATAAAGTTTCGTGTAAATCCGTCCAGTAGTTTTAGCGTGAAGGAGTAACAAACATCCATATATTTAAAGATAAAAAAACAAATAAATTGCAACGTGAAAGAAAGACAAACATACGAACAAACACACTTTCACATTTATTGTATTAGCAAAAGTTGGCATTTTAATTTTTAATATGTAATCATGTATTGATTTCCAGATAAACGCGGAACAGAGTGTGGACGCCATATTCTCGGAGGTGGAGAAGATCCTAGATCCCATCACCGGTAGCGCTGCTGCAGTCGCGGCTAACTAAACGCACAATCTCTTATACAATCTGTACATACTCAATATTCTACATTAATTTTAATGGAATTGTTAATAAAATTTGTTTTTATTTCGTTGGTTTTTCATTGGCTTCATGCTTAACTAGTTAGTTCACAGTTACCACCACCAGTGGGTGTGAGCCTTACATTGTCACGAGGACTGTCATGTCTTTTACGTCCCCAAGCGGGGCGCAAAAAAGCATCTCACAAGGCCGCCATAGTGTGGGTCACTATACTGCATTGTCTGCATTTACAATAAGTATGGTGATCACAACTCTTGGATTCTATTCATGCTTTCCATCAGGCAGAGTAGAGTCACTTTGGCAGGCTCTTAATATAGAAAGTAAAGCACCACACCGTTACGCTTTTCAAACAATCATTCTGTAAATAAACTAGCGTCAGCGCACCAAGAGCAGAGTAAAGCGTTTTCTGAACCTTTTTTTTAAGGACAATACCCTCATTAGAAATATATCCTGTGTCGCAGGAGACTTTTCAAACACACAAGAAACGCACACAAAGAACACCCAGACTTAGAACAACAATTTGTGGATCACACAAGATTGCAAGATGCGTGTATGTGTTCTATAAGCGCGAGTGCGCTCGTATTGTCTGCACGTGACGTTACCTTAGCAACTCTCGCGTCATGTATTTACTATCTACGGCACTGCCTAAGAAACGGCAGTGAGCTACGAGATATTCGAGTAAAGATGAAGAATTGAGGAAAGAAAAAAGAGAAATCAGAGCTCACAAACTGTGGCGCTGACGCAATATTAAGATCAGTGTTGGCTTGTGTGACGACTTCCATACTACAGCAGAAACAAAAACATACACCAGCGCCATCTAGCGAAGATATATCGAACTACGAAGTATGTAAGAAACGTATGAATGTAACGAACAACGAAGTAACTACTAATCCTGTATCGCAAAATAGGGATTTGCGTCGCAATTAGCATATATACAACATCCCAATATCAACCGTTGGGGCGTGGCCCGCCAGGCATGATCACCTCGCCTGGTCGGAGGATCCTCCTTTTGTATCGGAAGGACATGATACCCGTTCTCTCTACAGCTTGTAATATTACCTAATATTTAAAAACTTTCTGGTGGTTTGGCCAAAAAGCTTTGATGGTGGTAGTGTCACACTTCGGGTCGTTAATCTTAACTAACACTGGTTAGGTGACACGATAGCTGGAGATCGTACATCGTCTGTATAGACAGGTCGACTCAAAACTAAAGTTTTTCTCCAAGAGACCAACCCAGACCTAATAGTACGCTTATGGTAGTTGTTATTTCATCTATATTCACAATGTTAAAAAAAGACACGTTTGTGGTTTGTTTTAATATTTTTCCCCAGAGTAAGTCTCAGAAAATGCCAGCGCCTTCTAGCAGTTAAGTCCGACTTATTTAAATATCTGTAAAAGACTTTACTTTAGGGATAAATATCATTTATCATCTGTCCTACCATGATCGAAAATTTTACAGTTCGGTGTGCGCTGACCCTTAAAGGCTTTGTAGGCGACAGTGGTCAATTACCACAAAGTGATTCGTCTGTTGATTTGCATTCCATATAATTAAAAAAAAATGAAAATTCTGTACAAAATCCTAAATACATAAAAATAAAACAAAGTCTTGGATAGGCTAGCATAATTATGTTTGATTTAAAAGCCTCTACATTACATTTATTCATCAACAGCCTTTTACAGTCCACTGCTGGACATATGCCTCTCCTTAGCAAGGAGATTTTGGCCTACTATACCACGCTGACGGTTTGGAATTGTTTGTTTCAAGTTTTCCTTCTATTTATAATGATGTTGTCTTGTATACTTGGTCCCTTAGCCGTCTTTTACGACACCCACGGGCTGAATAGGGATAGTAACACTATGTATTCTTAATCCGTCACCACACGGACATTATTACATATATGTAATCAATAATTATTAAAAGGGGTCTTGAATATTGCAAGAAACATTTCTCAAGCAATATACTGCTTAATCAAATAATGAGAACACTTTTATAGCAATGGATCTTGGATTCTATTCATGCTTTCCATCAGGTAAAGTAGAGTTACTTTGGCAGGCTCTTAAAAAAAATCAAAGAACGCAGGTGAAGTTCAAACCAAGATAGAAAATCAATAATGAAATATGTACTTAACTTGTGGACATTCAATATTGATTTGTTCAATTCTTAAATTTGACTTAAAAAAAATAAAACCGTTTTACAATTGACAAGAATGATTCCATTGCCTTACCGATGTTTTAGAGTTTACCCAGTCTACCCATAAATAAAAAAAGTTATCCGACAATCTGTCAATTTCTTCCCATTTCAATAAAACCGTAAACATCCTCTTTGTCATTTTTATATCTTTAAGTGTCATGTAGCCATTGTATTAAAATTGCAATATATTAGTTTAAAATTAGTAACCAAAATGTAATTTTAAATTCTATATTCTACACTTTCTTCATCAGCTAAACTATGTCGAATCAGAACAAACCAAATACAGCGGGAAAGAAATGTCCACTGCCATGTGTGCTCAGGCATCTACATTGCGCTAAGGTAAGAGTATAAATATATGCTGTTAAACTTAAAAACTAATGAATTTTTCCTTCAATTATCAAGAGTTAGGTTAAGAAAAAGGTGTCAGTCGGCTTACATTAAGTAAAGTAATGTCAATACCAAGACCATAGTGCACAAGAGTTTTAAATCCTACCTAGCAATTAATAATAGCGTTCGTTTGATATATTTATATAACGAATCATAATCAATAATAATCGAAATATAAATAATCAATACAACTTTATCTCTAATGAAAGAATAAAGTTATCAAGATTAATATAACATCACAAATATTGAATAATTATTTGCAGCTTCCTCTGCGTCTCGCCAACAAACCCATAGTGTGGGTTCTAGGCGGACCCGGATCTGGCAAAGGCACTCAGTGCGACAAGATAGTCGCTAAATATGGCTTCGTTCATCTGTCGACCGGAGATTTACTGCGTGATGAAGTGAAAAGCGGCTCTGCAAGGGGTCAAACCCTCAACGCTATTATGAAAAAAGGTGCACAAAAATTTTGTCAAGCTTTGATGTCAGCGACAGCTTTTTGTTTGTTAAGATATAAAAAAGACACATGGGTATCTTGAATTCTTCTTTCTGACATATAGAAACACCTTCATACATTCGTTGAGTTTAGAAAGTTCTTAAACTATTTCCATATCATGTATTTAATAATATTCTTTTAAATCGCAACAAAAGTAGTCATATAAATTCCTTCCTGTGTGACAAACAAACGTATAATTACTGTCCTTATCTAGGTCAGCTGGTCTCAAATGATATAGTCCTGGAACTTTTGAAGGACGCAATAGAAGCACGCGTTAGTAAAGCCAACGGATTTCTAATCGACGGCTACCCGCGTGAAAAATCACAGGGCATGCAGTTCGAACGTGCCATTGCTCCTGTCACCGTAAGTATAAAAATTGGAATCTCTTAATTTTTAAATACAAGTTCTCATAAGAGTCGATTTCTAATAGAAATACTTGTTGTCAAAGAAAGTGAATTAAATACTAAAGACAATGGTTTTGCTATAGATTTGTCCTTTCTAGGTCGTCATCACCATCCTTTAACAATCCACTGCTGGACACAGGCCTCTCCTTAGAAAGAAGGTTTTGACCTACTACATCACGCTTTATCTAAGTAAAAGTCTAAAAATCGGAAGACGTCGGTATGCACTGCACAGCACTTAATGATTTCGTTTTGTTTTATCCAGGTGATATTGTACTTTGAAGCCTCATGTGACACTCTCACTAAGCGAATTTTAGGCCGAGGTGTGACTTCCGGCCGATCTGACGACAACGAGGAAACGATTAAATTACGGATGCAAACGTTTCTCGACAATAACCAAAAAGTACTCGATCAATACCCTAGTAAATTGCGCAGGGTGAGTAAGATACGGTAGAGACTTGATTTATTTTTAAAAGGACGGGACTGATTTGCAAAATATGTTTGATTTAATAGTTGTTTATTGCTGCGAATATCGGACCTGTATATACCGAAATTGCCGTGTCGTAACTGACTAATAATATAGTGTTACCACCCCTAATATTCCCATGGCTGTCGTAAGACGCCACTAAGGGAACAATACGAGTACATGCAACACAACAGCTCTGCAAAGAGAAGGAAAGCTTGAAACAAACCCCATCATCATACCAATCCGTTTGGTCAGTGTGGTATAATAGACCAAAACCTTCTTACTAAGGAGAGTCTTATGTCCAGCTGTGGATTGTTAAATGCTATTGTTGATATACCCAAAACACTATAGGTTATAATTTATGCCGCAGTTTGGTTGTGCGAAGTGCAGTTTCTTAAAAAGCGCACAGTAATGGATTAACAGACATAATAGACCAATCCTGATATATTAATTACCTTTTTACCTTAGTAGCTGCAAAATAATAACGAAAATGATGTATTTTTAGATAAACGCGGAGCAAACAGGAGACATAATATTCTCTGAGGTGAAGAAAATTCTTGACCCAATTATGGCTTACTCGCCTCTAGCCGTCGTTATAAACTGAAGTAAAGTTGTTTTTCAAACTCTGTTTTCATTTTACAACTTATACACAAATTATTATTATAAATATATCTTTTAATTAAACTGCTTCAGAGTTCAATGAAACTGTTTAAATACTTTTCATAAAATGAAATAAGTTACAATATTTTTAAGTACTTCGTCTTTTGTCTGTAGAATGATGAAAAAATTTTAAAAAACCTAAATGAATATTTTTGTTTTTCTAAAATGTACCACTTTTCCTAAAAGCTTAACTTAAGGTTCCTTGTGACCATAATTTAGTTTTTATCAAAAAAAAATGAAAATGCTCGTAAACATTAGTTGGTAATATTATTTTACTTAGCATTATGACTTATTTACAAAATTACTATCTACCTAATCTAACTACCTGTGGCGACTTCCACATACAGCGCCAACAGAAATACATACTACAGCGCCATCTAGCGAAGACACATAAAATTATGGAGTATAATGAACTACAGAGCAACTACTAATCCTGAATCGCGATATAGAAATTCTCGCGGTAATTGGCATATACAAAACATTCCAACATCTGGAAGTGGAAGCGTCGTCGTTAGAATAATCTAAATCCGTTTTAGTTGACACAGGTTGCCGTTAGTCAAGTGTTACTAGGATAGGAAAAAAAAACCTTACACGCGTAGTCATTTCATTTTATTTCTTAAGTTAAAAAAATAAGGGATTTTAAAGAAAAATTTGCAAATGTACTTTTGTAACTTTAAAAAATCTTTTCATGAGATGTTAATTTTATTATTTTATTTTTATTGTTATTTAAATATTAAAAACAATTATTTATGGTATAATTATATGTAAATATCAAATTCGGTTGTCCATGCTCAGTCCAAGATTGTTCGGTGTCCTCCGGCTGATTGAGTTTCACGTTTACCAAGGATATAAGATTGTACTCATTTCTCAGGCGTCAAAGATCATGATACCTGACACCATCGAGGTAAAAAGTTTCACTCCATTAAATACAGTCTTTCATCACCTCCGAAAAGAAATAAACTATTTAATTGAGTCTTCGCCTGCGGGATACAGAGACGCGGAGGTAAGACGAGAACGGCCGGTGGGAGAGGTGCGGTCCCCGGGTGCTTGTAGCGTATTTAAATTGTCGTTGGAAATTGGTTCACGGTAGCCCTATAGACTGAAGCAGTTTTGGAAGAGATTCTGCATTTATAGCTTTAGCCTTCTCCACGATTGGATCGATAATTTTCGTCACTTGAGTAAATATCACATCTGGAGAGGTGTCTGCGTTAATCTGCAACACAACATTAATGATGATCCTTCTTCTTTTGGTACTACTCTACAGGTGATTTAGATGCTCCTGAATAATTATTTAAGCTTTCACAGATAAAGGATTTTTGCTGGTTTCTGCTGCTCAATAAATAGTGATGTGACGTAACATAAAACATCAATTTTCTAATTCGTTTGCTACCATAATATATTTTGAATCATTACAGTCTCACAGGCAGGCAATTTATAAATTAACTTCGATTTATTTGTTTCAGTTATAAAACGAAACTATTAATTAGCCTCACGGTATGTTGCAGTCACATACAAATATGCTTTCAATAAAAAGTTGTAGGACATCCCAAAAATTACTAACTGACCACTGGTATTGCTAAGCCATCTGGCCATCTTAGTGTTGAAAAACTTTCTCGTTCCGATTAACGGCAAAATAATTTCATTCGGCGGAACGCTCCGTACAATTTAATATGGAATAAATACCTATTAAGTAAATAATTAAAACCTACATTTCTTGTCAAAAGCAACCGTGGAACTTTGTATCTTTGTCTTGTATACCTTTATTCTATTGACCTCAAAAGCCTTACGAATTAAAAAGTAACTGATTTAAATAGCTCACCTTTAACAAATTTGTTTTGTACTCATTAGTAATTTCTGAAATGTGGGATAAGAAGGTTTGAATACGCAGTTTAATCGTATCCTCAGTGTCGTCGATACGGGTAGGAGGTTTCTCCTTGCGCTCCACCAAGCGTTTCAGAAGTGTGTCAGGGTTAACTTCTAAGTACAATATGACCTGGGGAAGGAAAAATGCGGCAATTGTCAAAACAAATCAATTTTACTTAATTTCAATTCATAATACTTCACCAGCGTCGGTTGCAGATTTTAAGAAGTACCCGGGTAGCTTCAAAATCATATTTATTTGTAAGTGTTAAGGATTAAAATGAAGTGGTAGTAACTGTGTAAGATTTTATTTAGGTGTAAGGACAAGGTAAGGAATTGAGATGAATAATTAACAATGGTAGGTAGTAGAGCCACGCTGATTTCAGCACGAGCGGGCCGGCTCGACGGGGCAGTACTACCCTCCCACAGAAGACCAACCTAAAGCGCCAGCATTCATATTGTCGTGTTTCGTTGGTGTGTGTGAGACCGGAGGCCCATTGATGCAGGGATGACAGTTATCGTGATAACTGTGTAAGCCTTACACTGTCACGATGACTGTCATGCCTTTTACGTCTCCAAGCGTGGTGTGAAAAAGTATCTCACTAGGCCGCCATAGTGTGGGTCGCCATACTGCATTGTCTGTATCCACAACGAGTATGGTAACCACATCTCTTGGATTCTATTTATGCTTTTCATCAAGCAGAGTAAAATCACTTTGGCAGGCTCTTAATATAGAAAAGAAAAATAAATAAAGCACTACTAAAAACTTGTTTGAACCCTTTTATGTTAGCCATTCTCTTATCCAGTTCAACTTGACTGTAACATACGACTACATATTTATGTACCTACCTACCTCGTACATCTCGAAATAGAATCTACATGCATTCAAAACCATGCTTATTCCCCAGAAGGGCAGGCAGAGACAATTGATCTGCACCCTATTCTGTCACAACTCTTTTGAATAGAACCTAACATTCTATAACGACAAAATTTAGTCACAAATACGTATACACTATAATGACCAGCATTGGGACTGGACGAAGAGGTTAGTTGATCCAGTGATAAGTTTTTCTTTTCTACTAGCCGTATAGTGATAAGTTTTTAATTGCACAAATGGTGTATTATTTTAAACGGTCATCTCGATATATCGTCGATCGATCTCATATTGTAATGAGTGTTGAAGATTCAAATCCCACACGGGACTTTGTGTGATCCACAGATTATTCTTTCGACTCTGGATGTTCTTTGTGTCCGTTTCACGTAAATTTGTAAAATACCCCGCGACACATTAATATTCAAGAGCGGTATTTTTTTTTTGAAATAAAAAGTGTCAGCTATAATTTCCACCAAGAACTAATGCTTATGTGACGAGTATAGTCATTTCTTATGTCTCTATGTATATTTTGTTTACAATATTTATGTGTTTATATTTTTTTTTTGTTTATGTGGTATATACACTATGTTTATTAACTGCAGCACAGTCTTAGACGGCCGTGTCTGATATGTGGCAAACTATTATTGGGCTAAAATAATACAGCTACTTACTGATGGAACAGCGATGGTCCTCTCAAAAGCAATGCCTTGTTTCTTGTCGCGTGGATAGCCATCTATGACAAATCCTTTAGTATTATGCATAGCTGCTAGCATCACATCTTTAATAATATCCAAGACTATGTCAGTTGGCACTAGACCTCCTGTAAGCGAAGAGTTATGAGGGTATATTATACCTTATCTTACGTTATGAATGATTGGCTCAAGACGACCCGTATCAAACCGGCTATCACGGAGATCACCAAAGGAGACAATGACTGAGTGTTACCACTGTGGACCGTGAACACGGCGCTCCACACGCTGGTAGAATGCCCGACATGGGCTGAGCTGAGGTTAGATCTTGTGGGGACGATCGGAGTGTTAATTCTCTCACTCGTTATCATGTTTACGGTTCCAGGAATTTCTAGGGTACATCTAATACCCCGGCTACTAGTACCTGAGACAGCGTACGGTTTTTGGTCCGTTTGAGTCCGACATAACCCCCTTTAGGTGATACCTGAGGAGATTTCCGCACAGCTATATTGCACAATAAAGGTATATAATACTGTTAACTTAGGTTATTGTTTTGCTTGTATAATTGCGTGTAAATATATTATATGTAAAATTTCACTAATCTAAACAGTTTTTATTTACAACATGAAACTGCAGTTAGTGTTTAACTACAGAAGGCGAAAAAAGAAATCGGTATTGAGAAATCTTGACGAAAAATTGTAAAATTAGTTACATACTTATCAGTAATTTAAAAACCCTCCATTAAAATATAATCCATACCCCGAGCTAGAACAGTGTTGAGACATCTGGCCCTATCTGAACTGCTGGCTGCCTCAGCGCGCAATACGTCACCTGTGGATACATGCGTAAATTGGTATTTCTTGGCAATTTTCTCACACTGCGTACTCTTACCGGCACCAGGACCCCCTAGGATCCAAATGATGGGTTTTTTGTGGACATTGATAACTCTCTGAAAACAGAAGAATATTTCACACTGTCTGGCCAGCATTAGAATGTGTTACGTGTGACAATAAAGACCTGGCGTTCAACCTGTTATTTTGCCGAAACCTTTAGAAATTTTATTGATATTTTAAACTAAACTAAAAACATTCAGATTCTTATATATTAATTAAAATCAAATGTTAGAGTGAATTAATATAATATACTTAAACAATAATTAATAACCTTTAGTTTTGCATTCTACAGGAGAACATTGACGTTGAACAGTGCCCTATTAATAACATAATCTTTGAGATTTAGCCTGAATATCGTCAACGAAACTGACGTGGAATTGTCATTAACTAAAATTGTGATTTTGGGATATTCACAAGTATGTTGGTAGCTTTTGGTTATAGAGACTCAAGTATAATATAGACAAATAGCTACGAAACCAGTTTCTGTAATTTGCAACGCTTAAAAATACGTTTATATTTTTAGATCAGCTCACTCAAACAAGTCGTGATCCTATGTCAAATACCCTATGAAGACCTTTCTTGAGAATTGAAGTGTTAGTTCCAGAAACTAGTATTTGCTTTGATGGGTAGAATGTGCAAAACTCAAGTGTCTATTTCATCATGTCTTCGATGAAAGAAGAATTTTGATTACCCTCCTTGATACACAGAATTCTTCAGAAGGGAAAATTAAATATTGAAAAACTCACATTATTTTGGTAAGCTTTACATTTCGGTGACATGCATGATAATGGACACGGAGGTTGTTTGTCTGTCACAGGCTCTTCACAGCTTACACATAATTTCTTCTCCATTTCTCTACCGGTCATTATTCAGATATTGGAATTGTATTTTGAATAGGGTTTTAAATTATATTAAAAAAGGTAAGGCATGTTTGATGGTTCACGCCATTTTTTTAACTCCATAAACTAAATATAATCAATGTCAGATCTGTCCAAAGTGAATTCAGCACTGTTTAATCCTTCACGAATAGAATCCATAGAAGAAATACACTGACCATCAAAATTAAAATTATGTAAGTACACACATGAAATACGTGAAGGGAATCCTTTACCAAGCCAATTTTAAACACAGTAATATGTGTTATGTATAACAAAATTTACTTATTCAAACTTTTTTTGATCATGTGATAATAGCAGCGGATCCCGGATACCTCCTATCTCAGGCGCAGAGTGGCACACCGTGTGGTTTTAGTCAGTCCGATTCCAACACACCGACCCGCCGTAAACCCCGGTGGGATGAAGGCTCGAGGGTGTTTCCACACGTAAAACAAAAAAAAAAAGTTCAATCCCTTGGGAACTCTGGCTCCTTGTGAACGCAAGAACTGAGAGTATGTCATTTTCCATTGGAAATCACTCCAATGGTGGACCTTAGACGTTTACTCTAGGGGCCCAAAGTAATAATAATAATAATAAATAATAATAAACTAGCAACACTAGAAACAGTTGGTATTTCTCTTACATATATTTAAAATCCAATATTTATAGCTACAAATTTACAATTGCTATACTATTTAATTTACAAACCAGAAAGAAAATGAACCTGTGTACAATATAAAAATTGAATTAAAATACAATTAAAATGATTTTTACATTAAAATATCTGTTACCGAAGACGTGACGTTTAAACGTCACGTCAATACAAAAATTTTCATGAAAGAAATTCCAAAATGTTAACGAGAGCTAGATTAAAAGCACAAACAACATCCCTGGACTCGTCGCTCCGCTCCGCCTTGCCGTCCCCGGAAGCAACAATGAATGTTCCGGCCGTTGCAGAGGCGTCGAGCTCTAGCTCCAGCGACGAGTTTTTCTCTCCGCCGACGTCGCCAAGACCTGTACGCCAGCAGGAGAGTACCCGGCCGCCGACCAGCTTGGGATCACGAGGACCACTGACCTCAAACAGGGTCCCCGCTACCGGTGGTGATGTGCGCCGCATGAAGTGGACAAAATCTATAAATGAGAATGTCATGCGGGCATATTTTCGGGCTACAGAGTTGGGAACAAACCTTACTGCGTACCGTGTTAGACTAGTCTCTCTGTTTCAGGAACTTGAACCAGCCATCAACGTTACAGCACAACGGTTGTCGGATCAAGTACGAGCTATACAGCGCTGTCACCTGCTGGATGACACAGTACTTGAGAGGATACGCTCTGACATAAGGAAAAACTTTACTATCCCTTCTTCATCACACACTGCGGTGACCAGTAGCACACCTCAGTTGCCATTAGGTATTAAAGATGTTGATGAACTAGTGGAGAGTGAAGTTATATCCGTAAGTACCCAATGTAACGATAAGATAAGGAGTGCTTTGGAGGATGCGATTCAAAAATACCGATTTGTAAATGATAATATTAGACCACGGTTATGCCGTTTGCCCATTCATAAACGTAATTTAGCGCTTGTGAGTGCCCTGGATTCGCTGTTATCAGACTATTTTGATACCAGCGAAGATCTTAGTGATGCACATTCTATTCTATACTGTGCGGCTATTGCAGTTTGTCGAGTAGCTGGCGTTAAATTTATTGAACGTGTAAGTGCTACTCGACCCAAAAATGCTGTACCAGCTTGGCAGTATAGAATTGAACGTCGTATTGCTGAGACTAGGACACTCATCGGTAAATTAATTAGTTTTAAAAGTGGTAATACACGGCCGAGAGTCATGCGCTTTGTGAAACAGGCATTCTTGGGAACTTCCATTAGTCCTCAACAGTACATGTCCTGTGTCACAGAGCGCATAGACTTTCTAAAGCAGAAAGTTTATGCATGGGCAAATAGGATAAGACGTTATAGAAAACGAGTTGATCGGTATAATCAGAATCGAATGTTCCAAAGGAATGAGAAATGGGTTTACCAGAAATGGGAGGAACCGAATCCATGTGTGAGTGACGGGCATTTTCCAGATGAAAATACCACTAATTCATTTTGGCGTAACATCTGGTCAGTGCCTGTCTCTCATACAGAGGGTGATTGGTTGGAGGATGTCAAACGCTCGTGTGAGTCTATAACAGCTATGGAACCCATTGTTATTAATAAAGATGATGTAAGTTGTGCAGTCCGTTCATTACCGAATTGGAAATCCCCTGGTCCAGACGGACTACACAACTTTTGGCTTAAGTGGTTCCGAAGCTCACATGCGTGTTTGGCATCACAATTCCAAGCAGCTTTGGATTCTGGTTCATTACCACAATTTTTAACCACTGGTGTAACCCATTTACTCTATAAATCTGGTAGTGCCATGGATCCCAAAAATTTTAGACCCATTACTTGTTTACCAACTACATATAAACTTCTAACATCTATTTTGAGACTCAAAATTACTACACATATAATTAATAATTCGGTACTCTCTATTTCTCAAAATGGATGTAGAAGTGGGGCCCGTGGCACTAAAGAGCTCCTTATCATAGACAGGACCATTAGCCAACAGGTACGTCGTAATCGTAAGAGTCTGGCGACATGTTGGATAGATTATAAGAAGGCTTATGACTCAGTTCCACACACATGGCTTTTGAAAGTGCTAGAGTTGTATAAAATTGATGCAACTCTGTGCACTTTCTTAAAGTCGTGTATGAGTCAATGGAGCACAACACTTCGCTATCCAGGATGTCGGCAGGCTGCGATAAATGACGTACTTATAAAGATCGAGCGAGGTATATTTCAAGGTGACAGTCTGAGTCCCTTGTGGTTTTGTCTAGCTTTGAACCCTCTCAGTACTCTGTTAGAGGGTTCAGGGTTAGGCTATCGGTTGCAGAAAGATGATCAAGTTATATCTCACCTTCTTTATATGGATGATTTGAAATTACTGGCCTCCACAAAATTACAATTGATGGCGTTATTAAAGGTCGCTGAAAACTTTAGTAATTCTATCAAAATGGAATTTGGTGTAGACAAGTGTGCAGTCATGTATGTAAAGAAGGGCGTGATTGTAGAATCTGAAGGAATAGAACTTTCAGATTCAACAAAACTCAGATCTCTGTCTGCCACCGAAACCTACAAGTATCTAGGTTTTTCACAGTCCTTGGGAATATCAGAATCTGGCGTGAAACAAATGTTACGGGAACGTTTCTTTGGTCGCCTAAAAAAAGTACTTAAAAGTCTTTTATCGGGCGGTAACAAGGTGCGAGCCTATAACAGTTGGGTCATGCCGGTTCTGATGTATTCCTTTGGTGTACTTAGATGGACTCAGACCGAATTAGATGCCCTTGACAGGAGAGTCCGTACATTGCTGACTGCATTCCGTATGCACCATCCACGTTCATCGGTTATGAGATTGTATATTCCGCGAAAGTTTGGAGGTCGTGGTCTATTAAATATCAAGACTCTACACAATCGCGAGATATACAATCTCAGAGAATATTTTCTACAGACTAATGTGGGAGTGCATCGTAATGTAGTTGCAGTGGATACTGGTTTTACCCCGCTCGCTCTGGCTAAAGAGAATTGGCGCAAACCTGTAGTACTTAGTACTACTGATCGCAAGGAAGTATGGAAGGGTAAAGAACTTCATGGTCGATTTTATCGGGCCCTACACGGGTCTGATATAGACTTTAAAGCGTCGACGTCTTGGCTACGGTATGGTGATCTCTTCGGAGAAACCGAAGGTTTTGTTTGTGCAATTATGGACGAAGTTATCATTACGAATAACTACCGGAAATATATCCTGAAAGATAGTACGGTTGACATTTGTCGGGCGTGCCACCGTCCTGGAGAATCTATTAGGCATATTATTTCTGGTTGTTCTCGTCTTGCTAATGGTGCACAATCAAGTAGCCAGGATTGTACACCAACAACTTGCCCTTAAATACCAACTTGTCAATTTTGAAGTGCCTTACTACAGGTATGTGCCCGACCCAGTTCTCGAGAACGGTCGTGCTACGTTATATTGGGATCGATCTATTATCACAGATAGGACTATTGTTGCCAATAAGCCTGATATTGTGGTGATAGATCGATTAGAGCGCCGCGCAATGATTGTCGATATCGCCGTTCCTCATGACGAGAATCTCGTGAAAGTTGAAAAAGAAAAACAATTAAAGTATTTGGATCTGTCTCACGAGATTGCCGACATGTGGAATGTGGATTCGGTGATCATTGTTCCGATAATCATATCTGTTCACGGATTGATAGCCAAGAGCCTCGACCAACACCTTAAGAGGCTCACGTTAGAAGGTTGGATCAAGGGTCTGATGCAGAAGGCAGTCCTCCTTGACACGGCCCGTATTGTGAGGAGGTTCCTGTCTCTGGAGCCCTAACCACCGGTATCTTGGTCCCTGTACCCGATGTCGGTGGTCTACTATTTTTTATATTTTTAAATATGTATTTTTTATTTTTTATATATTTAAAAATGTAATCAATATGTGTATTTATACGTAATAAAGAGAATAATAATAATAATAATGATATTTATTAACACCAGAATTAAAAACAATTTTTCTCATACAATAGTAGGTATACGTAGTTGAGGTACACGGAAATAGTCAGGCTCTGGTACTCACGGTAAGATTAAACTTGTGTTGTGAATACCAGTCCCTCTCCAACTAAAGTTAACATTTATTACGAACTTATACATTTTACACAGTTGCCGTTATTCTGAAGTGAGAACATGCATGTGTATGCGAACTACTGTAAGTTAGTGTTAGGTGATGTGTGAGTGTGTGTATGTTTGTGCCTGAGTATGTATGTGTATGAATGTCACAGAACTGTGAGCTTAAGCATCTGTTCCACCTGTTCATAGTCCTGTTCAAGGAGCCAGTCCGTTACCTTAATTTTAATTGCAAATTTCGAAAGATTATATATATCACAGTATTTATTTAGGGTGTTATAGAGATGTCCTGCAATAACACGAAAATGTCGCCTCGCGAGTGCGCTTCTGAAAGCGACACTTGGGCAAACTCTGTACGGTCTGCGTGTGTTCTGGTTTTCCGGATTATATTGTAGGGTTTTGTGTTTTCGTAGTACCGTTTGGAGCACAAAGATTTTACGAACGGTAAGAAGTCTACATTCGCTGTATAACCGAGTGGTGGGATATCTAAATGGTTTACATGTCATAACCTTCAATACTGCTCTTTGAGCCCGCTCAAGTGGCAGCATTATTGTTCTAGCGGCACCTCCCCAAACAGATATGCAATATGCTACAATAGTCTGGCAGAGTGAGCAATAGACCATTTTAAGTACATCTGGTCCTGCCGAGTAACGAAGTTTTTTGAAGATATATATAAGTTTGCGAACACGAGACGTTAAACCGTTCACATGTCCATGCCAATTCAAATGGCTATCAATTAAAATGCCAAGGTATTTAATGTTATCAGTTCTAACTAGAGCTGGACAGTTACAAAGCTCATTAACATTAAATTGACAGTTATGAGCTTTTAATATAAATGTCTCCGAATTTGGTTGCGTCCTAGAGGTGGGTGTAAAGGCCAGAAACATGGTTTTATTTAAGTTAATAGTTAAAAAATTACTTGAGAGCCATACCATCACACTCCGCAAAGCTGACTCGGCTGAAGACAATGTCTCAGACCAGCTAGATCCGTGAATAATTAGGGCTGTGTCATCTGCATATGTATAGATAGAACAGTTTGGTATGCGTAGGTTGCAGAGTGAGTTAATATAAATTAAAAAGAGTGTTGGGCCAAGAATGGAACCCTGAGGAACACCATAATCGAGGGTAACAAAGCTACTAATTGATGAACCTATTTTAACATATTGGGTTCTGTCACGGAGATAACTCTCAAATATTTTTAGGGAATGTCCCCGAACACCCACCCCATCCATCTTAGCAACCAGTCTGGAAACAGATACCGTGTCAAAAGCCTTGGCGAGATCAAGGAAGACGCCAATGCACTTCTGTTTATTATCCATGTTGTTTATTACATTATCTATAAGAGATGCCACGGCATCCTCCGTAGATATCACGTCTCTAAATCCAAACTGGCTGCTCGCCAGAATATTATGTCTCGTCAAAAAGTCTCTCAGTCTTAAGTTCAAAATTTTTTCTAATATCTTCGATAAAGCAGACAGGACAGGTATTGGTCGGTAGTTGTTTACATTAGCTCTGTCCCCGCTCTTATAGATAGGATGCACGATCGCCTTCTTAAAAATTTTGGGAAATACCCCTGTTTCGATAGCAACGTTACAAATATGAGTTATGGGAGGGACTAAAGTATGAGAGCACCTTTGTATTAAATGTGAGGCAATACCATCCCAACCCACGGCTGAATCCCGACGCAGACTACGAATAATGATTTCTACCTCAGATTCATTCGTCGGCAACAGTACAAGTGAGTTAGGTGGACACGTTTCCGGAATAGATGAGTTCAGGTTTAGAGAAATGTTCGTATGTTTTTCAGCTAGAACACGACCAACACTTGCAAAGAAAGTGTTAATCCTGTCAACTGAAACATCAGGATCAGATTCACTTTTGAGCAATTCAATGGCGGGACCAGATCTAGTTTCAGTATTAATTATACTTTTTACTACATTCCAGGTGGCTTTAACGTCAGACTTAGCCTTTGTGAATTCATTTTTTTCATAGGCGTGCTTTAGATTTTTCAGTAGCTTATTACAAAAGTTACGATATCTGATATATGTTACTTTTAAGTTGTAGCTCTCAGTGTTTTTCTTTAGCCTACGATGCATGTTATCTCTGTTGCGGATACAGCGAAGCAATCCCGGTGTTATCCATGGTTTCAGAATTCTGATTTTGGAGGGGATGTATACTACCGATGTATGACGTTTGATAATAGTCCCAACAATAGTAACAAGACGCTCTGCAGCAAGATCAGCATCCTTCTCGCCCGTGACAGAACTAAAATCTAAATCATCCACAGACGATGAAACTTGTTCATAATCAACTCTCATTTGCTTTATTTTAGCTTTACTAGGAGTTTGTATGGATTTAATATTGAAAAGAACGGGGGCATGATCAGTAATAAAGGTGTCTATGATTAATGTCGTAGAGCTTTTGTCTGACTTCAGTAATACATGATCAAGGCAGTTTTTGTCTCGCGTGGGCAAAGTGTGTGCTGGGAGAAACCCATGCGATGCGGTTAGGTTTAAGTATTCGTAGGCGCTTTGAGCTAAGTTTGTCGGTGCAATGTTAATATTTAAATCACCTACCACCACCACGTTCTTAAATGCCGAAACACACGTCAGAACATTGTTAAGACTCAAAAAAAAGGGATCGAGTTGCCTAACAGATGGTGACCTATACAGTGAAACTATAGCTAGCTCATCGTGAGGTAGCCTTGTAACTAGACAGTTTGAGTCATTCACACATGGTTCTTCTACACTATGCTCTAAGCATGACCTGATATATATAACAATACCATCATTTTGACTCCTGTTAATTTGTGTACAGTGTGTAATGTAGCCCTCCAGACGTGGAAAATTAGGGCACTTGCAAATCCAACACTCAGTCAATACTATAACTTCCGGCGTAATATTTATAGCATGTAACAAAGTGCATAAATGATCGAAGTTTTTGCTTATGCTACGTACATTCATTTGTAATATACTGAAAGAATTCCTACCTTTACCAATATAAAGCGAACACTGTTCCGCTTGGCAAATGAAAGAATCAGCACAACGATAGGAGTCTAGTTCTGTATTTACGTTATTGACCAAATTTGAATCGAACATTATGTAATTGGTAAGAACAAGATAGAGTGTACGCATTTAGCTATGATGATCTGTGAGCTGTAAAATGCCACGTGATGCGGACCCAATCTGGTAGGCTCTTTTATGCAGACAAAATTTAATTTCAGATACCGTACAAAATTTTTTAAAAAGGTAGAAAACTTAGAATCACTAAGATAAACAAACATAAAAGTACTTGTCCGAAATAGTTCGAGGAAACGAATAGGCGCAACACAATGAGTAGGAGTAGTTATGTGTAGTGTTGTGAACCATGTGAAGTGTAAATATAACATAATCAAATATTTCACTGCAACATTACAATGGCAATAAAACTTTGCCTGGTAACTGTAAGACAAAAAAACGCTAGGTATGTTTATTTCAAATGTGTTTGAGTGTGTGTGTACAGATTTAATGAAATAGTAAAAAATCAAATAAGACATTAAAAAGAGAGAAATACAAGTTAAAATAGACATCCTAATAAAAATTTGATCATAGTTATTGTGATTTAGCAAGATTGTTAAGAACGGCCAAGGACGTAACGCACACAGGCGCCATACCTTCACGTTGGCGAAGAAAAATTTTATTATTTTGTGACCAACAGAACTTGTAGTCGTGTTCGGTAGCAAATTTACGACTTTCATAGTATAACTGACGCATCCGACTAGGCAGATAGTCCGCAATATAGACAGGTCTACGATCGCCTTTAATACCGATAATATCTGTACTAAGTTTGTCCTCGCGGGAACGCGCCCTATTGAATTCACGATTAGCGACCAGAACTCGTTTCTTCAAACGGACATTCATCATCTCAACTACCACAGGACCGCTCGAGTCCCCTTTCCCTGGCCTTCGGTAGACGTCTCTTAAATCTGAGTTTTTCATAGGAAGCTGAAGAACCTCACACGTCCGCAACACCACGGACTCCAAATCCTCTGCAGTTTCCCTCTCTATGTTTGGTATATTCCTTATTTCGAAAGTTGAGGAGCGCGAGCTCTGCTGAAGATCTGTTACTTTCCTCTCCAGCTCGGCAATATATGCACTTTGTTCCTTACGCTCATTTTCTAATTTCTCTACCGATTTTTTCAAACTTTCGTAGGTCTGGTTAATGAATTCTATAGATTTTTCCACTTCTGCATTTGTCTTTTGTATTTCCATGTTCTGTTTCTTAATCACTGTAATATCTGATATTAACTTGTTAAGCAACACGTTCTGGTCGCTCTTCCAAGTATGTAGGAGATCCATTATTTTTTCTTCAAATTCCACAAGCCCGGTAGGTACTTTTTCGGGAGAGAAATCAGGCCGAACACGCTTACTTCGTGTTGTTTTGTGCGTTTCAGTGTCAATAGCTGAAATGTCAGGTGAAGACATCACTCGCTGTCTACAACCCTCAGTGGTTTTAGGGGGTGAGCGCTGAACCCTTGGCATTGTAGATGAAAGCAACAAAAAGAATCACGACAACGATTCGTGTTATTTATTAGAAAATCGTCCGTGAACAATTCGCTATAAATGTTTACTTTTATCTGTACAAGTATCGTCAGCGGCAGTTCATGTAGTGAATCGGAAGTACTCGGTGAAACTCGGTAAAGTATTCCTGTTGTGACGATATGGATACGATGTGAATTACGCCAAGCGGTCCTCGTCAGCGATCGGTATATCTTTTGCTAACTCTGCCCAGTGACGTTATTTTTGTAAGTTAATAAAATTACAAAAACAACTTTTGATACTGGGGACTGGATCCCGATACCACACACGCGACAGCCTGCTGTACTACAGTCGTTGTCAACCCTGCATCGATGTCTAGCGATGAATTATGTGATCCATCTACACACGCAATGCAAAAGAAATGTTTGAAATGACGGTAGGAGTCCTGTGAACTTGTCAGTGATCGCACGGTCAAACAGTTAACAATGCATAGCAACATCAACAGATAGTATATTGTTCTTCCACGAATAACACTTTATAACTGTCCACTATTAACAGTATTTTAGAAGACTGTTAGGACTTTTTGTCCACAATAAACCGGCACTAAACAATTCCGAGAAAAAACACTACTTGTATTTATGTGATTAATAAATTCACGACACACTCAAAACACATCCATTCGCAAGCAAGTCGCGGGGAGGGGGTAAAAAGGGTAAAAAAAGTATCTGATTACATTGTTGACTCTATATCCTCCTATGTATCTACGTAAAAAACGGTTAAGCGTATCGTACTAAACGAATTTTAGAGCTCCATATTTAAAAGATTGTTAAGCAACCAGGTCATATTACAGGATGCAAGGATGGCCAAAATATGACTAATATATTGCAAACAGAAAAAAATTTTATTGTCTTCGTGTTCTCCAATGATTACAAAGTTCTTTTTTTGTAATTTGAGCCTACCAAAGTAACTCTACTCTGCCTGATGGAAAGCATGAATAGAATCCAAAAGCTGTAGTCACCATAGTCATTGCGAATACTGACAATGTAGTATGGTGACCCACACTATGGCGGCCTATTAAGATGCTTTTTTACGCCTCACTTGTAGTAAAACGTATGACAGTCATCGTAGCATTGTATTGGACACACTTACTACGACAACTGTCACCCCTGCATCAATGGGCCTCCGGTCTCGCAAATTCTCTCAAGTTCTCTTACTTTAAGATATTAATTTTCGATTGCCAAGCAATCCTTAATTAATATACAGTGTCCTTTCCGTCAGTAAATAAATACGTACAAATAATGTTAAAAATTCTATTTATTTACGATTAATTAACAAAACGTTCCATCTTATTCTAGATAGAGTACAAAGTATTCGTACTTAGTGTAATAAAAAATAATATGCTTATCTTCTAGTGTATCCAACAAAAACATCACTTAAATGATATATTGAATATTTTGACTACAATACTGGTTTCATTTAAAGTTAAAGAAATTTCAACAATGTTTAAATAGTAAGTTAATGTACTTTTTCAGGATTATAAATCAGAATTTAATCTCTATAATTTAGTTATAATTGTGAAAGTTTGTATGGATGTTTGTTACTCTTCCACGTAAAAACTACTGAACGGATTGAGATTAAACTTTGCAGTAACATAGCTTATGCTTTACCGCGATATCCGACATATCCGCAGGTAAAAATTAGTACAAAATACAACTGTATTGTGTCGAATGAATACCCATCGGATTCAAAACATAATATCAAATGTATGAAGACGCAAAAAATAGCATTTTGACGAGTTTTTATTGAACAATTTTTTAGTGCGTGATGATAAGATTTACCGAAATTTTACGAATATCATTTCTTTTGATAAAGTTGTGTGTCTTTTTTATAATTTTTAGATGACGGGCGAACCTCTGTGGAGCCTTAACCTCGTACATTGACATTACAGTTCATTATATCCGACTTCACGCATTTTGTCAATAAAGTACATAACTTTATTAATTGTTAACTGCTGAAGTTGTGTACACACCAGTGCGCTTTCAAGTTCATCTTGCGTTTTCTTGTAATACGTATCAGAGCACACTGGGTAGCGTATGCAATAACTAATTCGATATCAACACATGTCCCTCATACACGCTGATCATCATTATTAATACGAGCATTTACTTTAAAATATTACTAACGTTTTATTGAAATTACATACACAACTATAACTATGATGTGATAAAAGATTGCGCTATAGTTTTCAATAAATTATTTCTCAAAGATTAGAACAGAACTCATGGAACTCATTCGTAATTTTTATGGTTCAAGAGCGCGTACAGGTTCAACTTAGTATACTGACCTTATTTGCTGCAGCGATCGGCTATAACCTTAACTGAATATCGATTGCTTGAAGTTATATGTTTTATAGAACTGTCAGTTCTCTATTTTGACGGTTCACTATCTTGACAATTTGCTACTTCGAGGGATTATGGTTCTCACGAATTTAACCAATTGCAAATTTGACTTAACTAATAAACTTAACTAAGTCTGGCTCATTACATTGTACAGTAACAGCTAGAGAGGAAGCAGAGACTCCTCTTGTTCCTTCTCCCTTTGACGGACAGCAACAGCTGTTTCCACTAGAAGGTACAGACACTTGAACTTGTCCTGATCTCCCTCCATTCCTCGAGGCACCACCTGAAGTTATTACCCGCGTCAAAAAGATATACAAGGCCGAGTACAACCAGGAATTTAGAATATATTGCATCCAATAGAAGTTGGAAAATTAATTAGAATAAACTAGAAAAAAGAGATGATAGAAATGGTATAGCTGTCAGGTGATGCCGGCATTAAAACACTAGACAACCGAAACGTTACGAAACTATAATGAAAATCAAATGTGTTTGATATAAAATTTATTTACACAACAAACAGAAACTCGTCTCTAGCTAAAAACAAACAAAAACACTAGTTCCCTTAGCGATATAAAAAGTAGGTTGATTTTATAGAACTATGTTTTAACACCGACGTCGCCTACAGATAACTTATAGTACACAAAAATTGTTGTTTCCAAACTGTGTTAAAAACTGCTTTGAAAATTTCACAGAGAGAATGAAAATTTCATAAAGTGTATTGGCATTAGTAAAGGCCAAATTGTGTGATTTTGCAAGTAGTAATTAGAATAGAAGTATGTGAGTAGGTCTTGTTAACAAATTCAAATGGACACTAATAAAATTTGTACAAAATATAGTAACAACTGCCCTTATAACTAACAGACAGACATTCTGAAGAAACTTTTGAGAACGTCTCAACTCTTTAAAGTTCGTTCATCAATAATGTATTTCTAAACCAACACAAATTCAGAACATAACACGAAAATGAATTTCCAACGTCTCTGATCTTGTTTTCAGACAGCTATTTACTTTGGTAGCACTCAATACTTCTGAAATGTCATCAAATTACAGTGCTAAGTGTGACACCACATGTCAGTGGTGGCCACTTCAAGTTCCACAGCGACAGGAGGTGGCGGCGGTGGCTGTCGAGGCGGGCTCACCTGCATGCGCCGGCGCAGCGGATGTGGCAGTTGCGGCAAGTGCGCCAGCTGAGGGTGGCTGAGCGCTTGCCACTCTTCGCTACTTGATACTGCTTCTGGAGGCGGGTCCGCCATGTCCTCAGTGGTAGTGACAGTCACCACTGAAGCTGTGCTGCTATAGGGGAAATGAATGGTTGAGAAGATGTACTTCAGTTAAGTTTGAGCGCATAGTGATCATACTGTTTTTTTTTATTTCATGAGCCTGCCAAAGTGACTCTACTCTGTCTGATGGAAAGCATGAATAAAATCCAAAAGTTGTAGTCACCATACTCATTGCGAATGCTGCCAATGCAGGCGACCCACACTATGGCGGCCTATTAGGATGCCTTTCTACGCCTCGCTTGGGGACGTAAAAGGCATGACAGTCATTGTGGCATTGTGTTGCACACACTTACCACGGCAACTGCCACCCCTGCATCAATGGGCTTCCGGTCTCATATGGTGCCAAGCATTTAGTATAAAGACGTAAGTAAAATGGTATTGCTCCAAAAATGTAAACTGTATCAGTAAAAGCTAAAATTTCATTGTGCTAAGAGTTTTGTATAATTAATTTTGTAAATGAAGAACAGGAACTGAAATCAAAGGTCACTAACTCTCTAGCAGCTGGATGGAGATCATGGTCCTCAGGTCCATATCGTATGACAGATTGCCACACGGAAGGGTCATACTTGACCTCCTCTTCGCTAATGGTGCTCGAGTAGCCCTCTTCCCCATCTCCTAGCTCATCACCGTCACTTCGGTAGACTAGTAAACCATCTCCGTAGTCATGAGCTCGATTATCCACACCATTCTGTGAACACAACACACAACCTCAGATGAGAAGTTTCTAAGTCAGAAGAAGAAGTCTCTTGGAAAATGAGAAGTATGTACAAGCGAAAAAGCTTCCCCTTCCATTTCTATTTAACTGTCCTTTTTCAAGCTTTCTTTCATTTAATAATTAAGATGAATATTGTGATGAATATTATGTGACAAATTTTAATTCAAAAATTTGCTCTTTTTCTAAATTGAGCGCCTTGATTACACAGTTGTAGCGTATACAACTCCTTTGCAGAGATTTCGAGATGGATTTCCGGGTCGGAGCAAATGTCTGTATAAGTTAATATATATAAGCTATAAATTTATAAAAAAGTATACCTAGGTATTCTATCTATTATAATACAAGCTCTGCTTAATTGGAACCTCAATGGTTGAAATATTTATTTATTAAAATTCATGCACATCCAAAAATGCACAACGAAAATGCCCATTCCAGAAGCAGCGTTTCGGAGAATATTATATTTGAAAAACATCACATTGTTTGTAAAATGTCGTATACTAAAACTTATAAGGGCTCATCACATAATAATCTTAACAATAAGGACATCCTTATCACAAAGTCCCAGTGATATAATAACACAAACCTCAACAACAATACCGTCCCACGCTGTCACCGTGACATTATCAGGTGCAACTCCCAGTCCTGATGTCGACGCTGCGCCCAAACCAACCATAGGTCCCACTCCAGCCATGGCACCAGGCTGTTTCCTACCCCTTCGGGATATAGTGTAATGGAGAGGATCGTGACCCTCCCGTCGAATCATCTCGGGGAGGATGCGACGACGGGCATTAATGAACCAATTGCATACCTAAAAATGTTTTGAAATAACAATTATTCTTGTCTTGTCATAACTTTAGACGGATCAATTAATGGTAAGTGAGCATCGCTACTCATCTACACTTGCAACTCACGAGTCAAGAGTGTGTGCCGCCCTTTCCATCCTAAGAAATTTGTGTATGTGACTATTTGAAATAGTCACCACGAAATGGTCGTAAACTGAATCGGTCTTTCTATTGAAAATCACTCCAACGGTTAGCCCCAGGTGATTACTCTGGGGGCCCAATGTTTACTCTATATCTTCCTACGTGTCTACGTAAAAAAAACAGGTAAAGCGCGTATCGTACTAAATAAATTTTAAGGTTACATATAAGAGTAAGGGCAAGAGATAGGCCAACACGAAATTGTCAAATACTGAATCGGTCTTGACTGTAAGTGGTCGTAACAAGAAGTGGTCGTAACAAGAAGTAGTCAAACACAGAATTAGTCATGTTCAGAAGGAGATATTTTAAGAAGTCATAGACCGCCTAACCGGTAACATAAGAGTAAATGGAAGAGCCTGGACTACGGTAATCTCATTCACTCACTGAAAAATAATAAAAAAACTGCTTAACACTGATTTTCGCTGTCAACTTAAAAAAATTAGGTAAGACGAAATTCAACGATGTGTTTATTTGTCACCTGCAATACAGTAAGATTGGCTTCTTGACTGAGCGCCAATTTCTCCGCGTCACTAGGGTATGCATTATAACGATGGTCATACAACCATCTCTTCAAAATCTTTACAGAGTGCTTCGGTAAGTTGCCGCGTCGCTTTCGTACTGAACCCACAATCACCGTCTACAAAATTGTTATTAATTCTACAATGTTGCATGCCGGTGGCTTACTATACCACTAAAAACTCAGTTGAATATTTATTTTGTGAGAATTGTACAGCATTAAGGACTGCTACTTGATTATAATTAACATGACGAGTGCTTTAACGGATTGTTATTTCGATTCTGATAGTAAAAATAGAAGACGTATTCAAAGGATCTACCAGTATCGCAGTTATGATTTCTATTCGGACAAACTTTAAAAACAGTATTTTAAGTAATATACATATGGTATAGTATAGCAGTTTATACAGTACGAGTATTATTTGTACTAGCCACAACTTCGTTAATAAGTATGCATCAGATGCCACTTGTATATTAGTCGTGGTCATAGATAAACCAATGGTAACGAACCTTGTGTAGATGAGAAATCAACGATTGAGTTGTAATATACTATTTTTATTTCTTAATTTTCCATTTATAGGGGTCAAATTGGCTTCAATGGTTTGGAGGAACAAACAAAAAAATTTAAACTACTGAATTGAGAAGTCCTATTTTCTTTAAAATATTTTAAAGAATAAATGACTATGTATTGTTGTTTTTTTGTCCACTGCTGGACATAGGTCTCTCCTTTGAAAGAAGGTTTATAAGTACCTTAGTTATTTTAATATACGAGTATATTTATTATAGCCACTTTGTATGTGTATAGACGTATGTCATTAAACGGCATAAAGGATACGCTAAGTGACAATTTTCAGCAGAAATTTGCCGGACTCACCAAGTTGAACCAAAAGACTCACCTGAGTATGTGGTGGTGGTGGTGGATGCCTAGGATGCGCCATAACAGGCTGGCGTCCCTCCGGATCCCAGTTAGTTCCAGGCTCGTTGGTGCGTCTGTGCGTCATGTAGAGCTGGTGATCCCTGACCTGTGGCGGCAGCGGATGCCTGGGTTGCGTCAAGGCGTTGTGGCGGCCCTCAGCATCCCAATCCGTGCCGCTCTCAGTGTCGTCCGTCGATGACGTCGACGGGAAACGATCGCGCGCTATTTCAAACAATAGAGGCAAATTTTACATGACCTAGTTTAATGGTCCAGAATCTCTTTTAATAAGTGTATCATATAGTATATAATGTGGGGGTGCCTACCAACGATGCGTTTCAGAGTACGCGGTCGCCACTCCAAATCTTTATGGCCCCATCGGTCATCGTTTCTGCGTGTAATGTACCCCGCGCTCTGCCACTTAAGTTTAGCAATTTTACTGGCAATATCGGTGATCTTGGTTCGTCTGGATCTCCTCATTTGTGATTCGATCACGCAAAGAAACTCCGAGCATTGCCCTCTCCATTGTTCTTTAGATGACTTTGAGCCTTCTCATCAAGCCCATAGTGAGCGACCACTTCTCCGTGCCGTAAGTCATCACTGGCATCACACACTGGTCAAAGACTTTTGTCTTGAGACACTGCGGTGGTGGCCCCCACAAGGTAGCCTGACGACCTGGTGAAGGTCGCGGGAAGCTGCTGGATGCGGGCGGCACGGGACCGGCTGTTGTCGAGAATTTTGGGGGAGGCCTATGTCCAGTACTGGATGTCGTAATAGCAGCGGTTCCCGGATCCCTCCTATATCAGGCGCAGAGTGGCACACCGTGTGGTTTTAGTCGGTCCGATTCCGACACACCACCCCGCCGTAAACCCCGGTGGGGTGACGGCCCAGGGGGTTTCCACACGTTAAAAAAAAAAATGGCCTATGTCCAGTAGTGGACGTATTTTGGCCGAGATGATGATGATGATGATGATGATGATGATGATGATGATGATGATGATAGTATGTGACAGTAATAGAAAATAATGTTGAATGGGCAATGAGTTTATTGTTAGAATAACCACTAAAGCACCTTGAGCTCAACATAGTAAGTTCGACTAGGTATTTTATGAGGTCACTTGTGCTTTTATTAACAAGATTTTTTTTTGATATTTATAATACCAAAAATATCAGAAATATCAATAAACTATAGACAGTTCTCAAATCTATATTAACTTTATTGATAACTCTTATTTATATACAAAAATGAAACAATTTCAATCGTAAAAGGAGAAAAAATTACAATTACGTAGGTATTTCTTTATCCGTTATTTCTATTTAAAAATTTAATAATATAATAATATTTTATGTATATTCCGCGTTTACGAGTATGTGTATTAATACTCTTAAAAATATGGAACGATGCATTTTTTTAACCTTAACATTAGTAGCGTAAGCCGTATATAGACCGTATGTAGATGCTACCATTGCTTACTCAATAAAAGAAAAACCTGAAAATTTTCTGGAATAAATAATTATATCATTCAGATGAAAAAAAATTACAAGCAATATTACATATTATTGTCACGTGATGACGCTTTTTTCAGGTGACGATGTCTCTGTCACATAGGCTCAAAGTTTTTTATTCAACTATACCTATGAAATCCATTGTCGAGTGAGTACTTATTACTGAAGCTAGGTATGCGTTTAAGTACTTACGCAGTTTGATCTTCATAACTTTGATCACGGATCTAGGCAGCGTGGCGAATTTAACAAATTATCAACAAAGTGGAATTCCCGCCACCAAACTTCACGCTTTTGACATTAGCTGCCAATTAATAACATTTACAATTGACATCACAAAAATATCTGAAATAATGTTATAAGTATAAACAAAATACTTATATGATGATTAGTCAAAGACTGCTCTATTGAGAATGAATTCGTTTTATCCCTATTTTGTTTTGAAAATCGATGCGCTTTTGTGACAATTGACAACGACATGCATTGTCACTTGTCATTTTGATAAATTTTTGAAATTTGGAAAAAAAGAATTAATTTTAAGCCAGTCGCTTGTAAAATATAAATTTATTTAACCTCTTTTTAGATTTATGTTTAAGTTTTTGTTAAACTCGTAGCTTTTTGAACACTTTTTTTTTTTTTGATACAGCCCTCATGAATGTTTTTCTTATTTTAAAACATTTATAATCATAACTTTAAGGTAATATTGATTTCTCGAACTCCAGTCTCAACGGGTGTTTAATACAAAGATGGTTGTAGATTTTCAGGCCTGTTCAAGTATTTGCCAACCAATTCTTAAGGGATTGAAAACACGTACAGCAAAACGCGTACAGCGTCATGCATGCAGTGGAATATAGAAACTCTTTCAAGCCGCAGCAGTAGCAATCTTGCAGACAGATCTTAAACTATAAGAAAAGTTCATTCAAAATAAAGTTGTTTCCAGAAATAATAACCGGGAGAAAAAGAAACTAGACATAGGTCACTGGTGCCGGCACCGAATTTGCTTATGGCTAAACTTACTATGGTTAAACTTCTATCGCTATCTGCCATGGAGCATTAATAAACATCTTTTTTTATTTATTTATGGGATGTTTATTCATTTAAATATTTGACATTAAAAGTCATACTAAGATTCAATAACTCGACGCAAAGATTTTTCTATAAAAGACCTCAAATCAAGTCATCTTTGCCACAGCTCCTACGTCACTCTTGGCAAGAATACTTAATCATTAGCTTCTGAACGAATACGAAAATATTTCAGTCTTTCTTCTTTTTCTTTTCTCTTGCTTTCTTTTTCATCAGATATACAGATATAGTACGAAACAGCATGTTTCGTTAATTAGCCTTAGCAAAATAAATAGGTTTGCGTACCTACTCGTGTACAAATAAAAAAACTTTACGAAAAGCTAAATTGTGTACTGTTTTTATGCAACTGCACAAAGTTTATTTTTTGTGTATATACTCGTACATAATCTTAATATTTAGTGTTTTTTTAATGTTGTTTTTAATTTTTTTTATTACTTCACTCAGATTTTATATATATTGTGTTGTGATTCATCTGTACACGTCTTTTAATTTTAAACTGATGGCGCTAATACCACGGACCAGCTGAACACTAGTGCTGTACTTCAACACAGCGTAAACTGAACTAGCCTTTGCTGCCAAATGCAATGCACAAAGAGTGTCTTTGGAATGTACCTTGTGTGTGTTTTGCATGTGTCTTTGTGTAGAAAAAATAAATGGTTTGATTATGTATAATTCTTCTGTACATGTGTTTCTTACCTAATTCCTCCTAAACTTGCGAGATTTCGATAAAATTTTGTATCTATATTTTAATAGATACCTGGATAATTTGAAAACAACTTTAAAGTAGTTTTTATTGTTTCCAAGAACCTAAATATTTATCCAAACCCAAGTTAACAGTCATGATACAATTTTATCACTGGGCACTGCCAATTTTATATTTTTATTTTGCCGTCATCTTATAAAGCTTGTAGCAGCATCAGCCATGAGGCTTCCCATATCAAGGTTATTGGTAAGATATAAATTGCAACAATCATAAATATAATCATTTAATTAATATTAAGTATGTACTTCAATAAAGAAAAATACTATTGAAACAGCCACATAAAAATAGTAACATTGTATTATAGCAAAATTCAATAATCTTCGACTTTGAGCTCTATGGGGGCCTTCGTAAGGGGAGTTGAGAGCGGTGCTACGGCGGGGGCTGACACAGCTGTGGGGGGTCCGGGGTCCGCCAACGGAGAATCCGGCCTCTTTTGACATTTCTCTATCGTATCTGACAGTATTTCTTTGAGAGTCGTCGCTAACGCCTTTGGATTACCGCTACTGTCCAACTGTTGACAGTTAATAAAGATAATTCAATACAGTTAAGTGGAATTTAGTTAATTAATTTTATTAATATAAATAATACATATAAATTATACATATAAATAAATGATATATAAATTATATGTATTTTTTATTTTATTAATTTTACTTTTTTTTCATTATATTTTTCTCATTAATTAATTCTTTCCTCATGAGACAGAATTTTTAAGCTCTGTGTGGCACAATAAATATCACTGTAATTTATAAGGTAACTAACATATTATTATTTTATATTAGGAAATTATTATATTATTATAATATAATATCACATCATTTCAAATTTAAATTCGGTATCAATCTCAAACTATCTACTTATAACATACATGAATAATTTTATTATTTGCTTGCCATCAGAAGCTAGCAGCAATAAAAGCTAGAACGCTATCACTAGTTTGATGGCGCTCTGGTTTGATTGTAACTTAACAATAGTTCATAGTATGGAGGGTAGAGGAAAGGAGAATCATTTGTATACTGTCATTTGTATACTGTACTGTATATTGTTGATTAAACTTTAAAGAAAGCGCCAAATATTATTCGAGTAGGATAGAGAAATAAACAAGGAAATAAAAACTTTCAACTAGACATTTTCAATAAATAACTACTTTTTACTAAATTTTTTAACTCGGCGTACTTCAATCCGTTTACAATTGCTACATTCATACCATACCTTGTGTCTACACCAGCGCCATTCTGGAAGGTTTTTGAAATGTTATTTACAGCTTACATCTGGACACTTTTTTCAATTTTCTACTATATAAGATGACTCTTCTTACCTCTACCCTTCATAGTTCACAGTTAAGCGAGAGACAGATGATGTAACTTACCAATACCATTAAGGTATTTCAATGTGTCAACTTACCGTGATGACATGGCCGCCGAATCTTTTGTGGACATTTTTAACTTTGTGAGCGGCTTCTCTCACGATCTGTCGCGCTGCATTTATCTCGGACTCTGGTCTGCCTAGTTCGGACAGCTTATTCTGCAGTCTTGTTGCGGCAACCTGCCGAATAATAATAAACCTAGGACTACATCTATAATTAGTAAAAAAAGTGACCAAGTGCGAGTCGGTCTCGCCCATGAAGGGTTCCGTAGCAGCGATTTATGACGTATTAAAAAAATTTTTACTAGATCTCGTTCAAACCAATTTTCTGTAGAAGTTTACATTATAATGTACGTCATATATATTTTTTAATTTTATAATTCTCCTTTTTCACCAATTATAGGACACACTTTACCTACACACTCTATTCAGTTTAGAAAAAAAACTATATTGGAAACCTCAATATCATTTTTGAAGTTCTATTCATAGTTATCCCACATGTATGTGCTTGGAGAAAAAGAAATCCGTTTCAGTTTAAAGTATCGGAGACTCACAATTTTTTTTTGTGAAAGTCTCAATACGGTTCATAGAATACATCAACTTACCAAATTTATAGTTAGTATAGTTCTTATAATTTCAGAAAAAAGTGGCTGTGACATACGGGCAGACAGACAGATAGACATGACGAATCTACAAGGGTTCTGTTTTTTACCATTTGGCTACGGAACCCTAAAAACTCTACCGTGTAGATGATATTATTAATATACAGATCTTTTCTTCTGTTTTATTAAGTTTCTGGGCATAAATCATTCACCTACTGAGCCTAAGTGTCAATAAAGAAAAAATAGCTAATGATACAAACCGTAATTTTTTTGCCATCATATACTAACATGAAATATGTCATGGTTTAAAATAATTTACTCGGATATAGACTTGACAAATTACTGATGATTTTGACGGACACATCACCTGATGTGATTTGTATATTGCATGCCTCTGATTAGTCGGGGGAGCAATAGATTAATAGGGAATGGTAGCGTAAAAGTCAATTTACTGCTCAATCACCGGATCAGATCAGACATGCCTCACTTGTTTTTAAAAAAGATTTCGAATTTGCTCGCTTTCACGTATGTGTCCCTCTGAACAGGGACAGGTAAAGTCAACAATAGAGTTGTCAGTTAGTCTTCATCGTACTTGTATAGTAGAATTGTTTGTAGTTTTGTTTTAGGCGATTGAAATTTAACATCACTGCTGTGTGCTACGGCAGAATTTTGTTCAAAATCTACGCTGTCAATTGAAGTCAATCTACTTTCAATGAAATCCAAGTGCTCTCAAAGACATTGTCTAACCTCATTGTCGACTTCGAGCGCCACAATCTTCTCTGGCCATTTGACTTGTCTGTTGAATATGTTGGACATCCGTGGATTCTTTGGGAATCCAACCAAAATGAAGCCCTTGGCTTCCGCTTGCTGCAGCATTGCTTCTTTTATGAGGTCCACTGTCATTTGCTGAAAATTTCAAGAAGTGTAAGCTGATTGTGACATTAGAGTACTTTGTTGGTACTCAATTTTATTGTTTTACTTTTATAGGATTTACATTTTGCTATAAGCACCTCTAAATTTTTACCAGGATCAATTTGTCCCTGAAACCCTTCAGCGGTGTCATTGACGCATCGTTTTATATATAAAAATAACTTGACACATCACACACGACATTCTGATCATAAACTAAGAGTATATAATAAAAACATAGGAAAATTTAAAATAAACCCTTTTTAATGTTCACCGAAGTTTGCGGCGAGAAGGTGTTTCGGAATCGGGCCAACTAAAACCACATGATGTGCCACTTTGTTTCTGAAGTAGGAAGAATCTAAAAACAGTTATTATTACGAAATTCAGAACCTTCTTAGCGCCTGCCCAATAATGCGGCACCCACTTTCGCGTTAAATCTCTATTTAGGCGTCGTACGGCACACGTGGATATCGGAAACCGCACTACTTATAAATTTACTGTATTTTAAATGTATTTGTAATGCCAGACCAATTTCAATATTCGTCTATATTTCACAAATTTAAAATATAAAAGGGTATCCAGTTTTTCTATTAAATTTCTTCTATTTTGAAATAGCATACTTAAATATCTTGCTACGGTCTCAGATAAAAAATTTTACTTACCTCAGGAATATCTTCCTGTGCCTGTAATTTATCAGCAATAAGACGTCCTCTGGCTGTGTCTTTTTGTGCCTCAGCTCGAACCAGCTCGCCGGGCTTGATCATTGTGTATCCAGTGATATTGGACATGGTCTGTGCGACAGTCTGGTTGCCGGCACCCGGTACGCCATTGACGAAAATGACGGGCAGATGCCTTATTGGCGTCATATCGTATACCGTGTCCTCCTGGTTTCGAGACAAATATTTGTTGAAATAAATATTAAGAACATCGATGAAACAGTTATGATCTAACCACTCTATATTTTGTTTTTGTGAGGTGATTATTCAATAACTTTCAATACAAGTTCAAGTAACTCGAGACTTGATAAGATTCGATGAACTAGTAAAACACTTAAATTCAAACTTAACAGGAGAAAGAAGCAAGAAAATAAGTAAACTACATCGGCGTATTAGTTTTTTTAACATTTTTATGGCGACAATAAAAGACACCAATAATTTTCTCTATGTACACCACAAACAAGATGCAAATTCTGCATAAAACTACATTTAAATTATAGGTTTCTTCTTAAATTACTTTCAATTCTTAACAGTTATAATTGACACCATCTTATTTTGGTAACTTCAAAGTCAGGCGGCCCCAAAGTATTGCGAAATCAGTTAGTGAAACTTTCTTGCGATTGCTATTAAAACTTCACTCCATGAGCTCCTTCCAATTCTCGACTATGCCAACCTATTTAGATGATATCGAAGCACATTTTCGTAAGTATCAAGTCTTCAAAATGTTTGCACTCGATTCAGACTACACAAATATAATTATATTTCGCACTTCCATGGAAAAGCTCTAGTGGCGTTTGTTCCCTTTCACCTACCACTTATTCATATCCTTAAGCTACTGTATAACATTTTATTTAATCCATTATCGCCTTTTTCCTCAAAGAACGCTTTAAGTTTCTTTACTGTCGATAATATATTTGTAATTTCCAAGATCTTCTGAAAACTTAAAATCAATAATACCGGGATATTCCACCAATTTTCGTACAGTCATCATCCGTAGAGTCCATAAAAGCGTTTACGGAATGAATTGCCAGTTTCTATCAGTCGAGCACAATCTCAAAAACTCGTGGTTAAAATTGATATATGTTCAATGTTATCGTATGTTTATATATTATTTTAACAAGTACTGTATTTTAGTTATTCTTTATGTACAAAAAAAATGAAATTTAGGCTAAGACTAAAGCATGTACACCATTTTTAAAATGGCACCTGTCCAAAGGTTGCCTTGAAGATATTGCTTTGAGTGATACGGTTGTTCTGTCTATTTTTATTATATATTTTACACTTCATGTCTGTAAAAAGCCATGTATACAAATAAAATATTATCTGTCAACTAACTATCCTCTCCGTTTAATTTCCAAAGAACTAAACTATTTCTTTTTAAAAAAATACGTTGAATTGTGTTTCAACTTGCGTTTTTACGGTTTTGTGTGTTTGTAAAATAAATAATTTCGCGATATATATATCACTTTGTTAAAAAATCTTGAAACATTTAGTGAAGATGTAATCGTCTATCAGAAAACGATCTGTCATTAAAGACTAACAGTCCCCTTAAATGTAATGTAATTCTTTTTAATAAGCATTGCATATCTCCTGGTGGATCTCTTGTCTGTCTGTCGTCTTTCTATCTGTGTGGATGTCGTCACCATCTACGTCACACCGTCATACCAGATCAAAATATCACAACTTACCTCTTGATTGCGCCTAGAATAAAAACAACCCATTGTGTTGCCACAGAACTCGTCTTCTTGTTTAGATCGTTGTAAAATTATTTATTTTATTCTTCAACAAAATTCAAGTAAAATGACATCTCCAAATAAATGACAGTTGTTTGAATGCACCCCTAGATTATTGACGGTTTTCGAATAATATTTTATTGTGGACAGTATTAATGAATATAGCTTATAAATTAACAGATAACAAGAAGGTTTGTTAAACAAACTTCTTTTTTAAGGACAGGTTTATGACTAGTGGTGAAATGTTAAAGGCTATTGATGTGATGTGATGAAGAAGGTAGCATACAATACTACTTTTTTCATTAAATGCTGATCTGTTGTGTCATCTATGCCAATGCACATTAATCTTATAATTCTTATACAATAACAAAATCACCCAGAGCTTCTTTTGTGTTCCTTAATTCATGTCTTAGTTAATTTATTTGCATATAAATTTGTATCAACTTCATCATTGTAAGTAATCGTTTGGCAACGGTTCCCACTATTTTGTGTCATACTTCCAAAAATTAGCAATGAAAACGTTGCTCAAAAAATAACATTATTAAACAAACTCTTATTGTTATTTTGTTCAATTTGAATACGGAATAAATTATACTGGCTTGCCGTTTCCCTTCAATATACTTCTAATTTTTCTATGTTCTATTCGAAATTTGTATTCCTCTGGTTATAGCAATAACTTTGTTTTCAAAATGTAAGTGAGATCAAGTCAATAGTCACGGCGGCTAGTTTCAACAGAGACCAGTCAAGTACGCAGGAGATATTATCGTGCACAAGTGTGTGCACAAACACAGGTGCACTAACTGTTCCTTCACCCTCACAATCCGATGGGACGGCCATCTGTCATGATTGGGAGAAATGACACGCAGGACCGACGGCTTTACGTGCACCGTGGCACGGGCGTTAAAATTCCAACTTCCAAACTTCGAACTGCTATTAAAACTTTCTATAATCAAAAAAACTCAGAAACACCTTTTTGAGACCTCATGATCGGCATTCATATACGCTAACCGTTAGCCCAACGAGGCAGTATCATACAGTATCCAAATAAGTTATTGCCATGTTCTTTGAGTTACTGTCTCTTCCGTATACTTTTAGTTGTTTCTGTTAGAAGACTATAAGCCCTATGTAGATTTAATCTATGCTGAATCTTTAGTTACTTGTTGATTTGTTGTTTGATTTTTTATGTGTGCAGCACCTGCAGTGCTCTTAAAGTCCAAAGTTATACATCAGAACCAGTAGCAACAAAAGAACACTTCCTCTATCAAATTCAGGGTCAGTTCTCTCATAATACCTATGGCTACTATTGTATTTTGACATAGTAATTCGCTGAATGTGATTATTGTATTATGTAGTCATTTTATAGTGATCGTGTTGTCATTGATCTACCTTGAATGAGATAATAACCATTCGTAGTCGATTAGACCAAACCATAGTGGGTCACGAAGAGCAGTTGTCAAAAGTCAGTCGTAGAGAATCGTTAGTAGAGATATCATTTATTTTAAGAGTATCAGAGTATTTTTATTTCAGTTTTTTTATCAGGCTAGTATCAGGGTATCATTTTCAGTCACGAAATTTCAAGCGGGAAAGCTAAGAGGAAAAAATATTTTGTATTCGGGACTAAATTAATTAACATTATTACCTTACTTGCATTCAAATTCTCTCAAGTTATTTTAGTATATAATTGATTAAAGAAAACGATTTTAATAAGACCTTAAATAAGTTCTTGCTTTTGTGTGCTTATTTTTTTTAAATATTAGACTTACAATCACTGCACTCAAAGTGTTGTCTATCATTACAGACCACTTTCTCCCATCTTTCTGGCAATAACCGAATCCCTTGTCGAAAAAATAATTCATCTTTTGACACAATCCATGAATCGACCCATTTTTCAGTTTCTTCAAATGCAGAGTAGAAACTTCGAACCGAGGATATTTTGTTTTGGAGACAATTTTGGTACGTAATCAGCCATATCCAACGATTTTTTTACGCTTAGGACTGTCGTAGTGAGTCCACTTATCGTCTCCAGTAATAATATTTGCAGAAAATCTTTTCTTTTTCGTTGTTGAAGCAGCATTTCACACATAAGATAACGGCGTTTAACGTCTCTCGTGTCCTTCGGTCCTTGCTTTAATCATTCCTAACGCTTTTAAACGTTTTGAAACTGTTAAAACATCTAATTACAATGATCTTGATCAAGCAATGCCTCTAATTCTTCGTCTTCAAACTTTATCAGTGCTCCAGAACGTCTTTGCTGATTTTTTCTTTTAGTTGGCGTAGTGTATTTGGTTTATTGATGCTCCATAACGTTCCTTATCTTTAATGCCTCTAAACCAATATAAACATGTTATATTCAACAGAGCATTCTCACCATATGTTTCAACAAGAATTTTGTGCGCTTCAGCTGTAGATTTCTTTTGTATAAAGCAGTGCAATTAAACTAAAACACTTAATTTGGTACACAAGACATTTTCACAATAGATAAATAAACACATGGTCAACACTGTAATAAACTACGAGGGTAAGTTTTTTAGTTCGCGGAATGACAGTGAAAAAGGCGGGTAAACGCGCTCTTTTGATGCCTACCGTATTCAGTGACTCATAATTAGTCTGCATAGTAAAATTTGTTGTGATTGGATCATTAGTTATTAAACTATCGTTGACCAAGTATTTTAATCGGGAACGAAATGAAAAAAATGGAGAAAATTGAATTCCGTGCGGTGATAAAGTTCCTTACTAAGCAAGGAAAATCTGTTCAAACCATACTCAATGAGATGTCATCGGTTTACGGGGATTCTTGCCCAGGAAAAACAATGGTCTACAAGTGGCATAGTTTATTTAAACAAGGCAGGGAATCACTTGAAGACGACCCGAGGCCGGGGCGCTCCGTTGAGGTGACTACGCCAGAAGTTATTGCAAAAGTAGAAAAAATTGTATTGGAAGATGCTCGACTAAAAAAGAAACAACTCGCAGAAATGGTTGGAGTATCGGATACAACAATTTTTGAAATTTTACACGATCATCTTGGCATGACTAAGGTTAGCGTACGGTGGGTGCCGAGAATGCTCACGCCATTGCAAAAACAACAGCGCGTGGAATGTTCACGTGCGTTTTTGGACCTCTGCAATGAAGACAAGGATGGCGTATTGAATCAAATTGTTACTGGGGATGAAACTTGGGTTCATCATTATGAACCCGAGTCCAAACAAGACTCCATGCAGTGGCACAAAAAGGGCACAGCACCACCCAAGAAATTTAAGGTTTCACAGTCGGCTGGGAAACTCATGGCAACGATTTTTTGGGACTCAGAAGGAATATTATTGATAGATTATAAAGATAAAGGCATTTCTATAACGGGGGAATACTACGCTTCAATCTTAGAACAGTTAAAAGAAGCCATCAAAGAAAAAAGGCGGGGAAAATTAACGAAAGGTGTCCTGCTATTGCATGACAATGCTCCCGTTCACAAGAGCCGAGTCGCACTGGCTGCCCTGCATAAGGTGGGCTTCGATATTTTGAATCACCCACCCTACAGTCCAGATTTGGCTCCGAGTGATTATTATCTCTTTCCAAAAATGAAAAAAGAATTACGTGGTAAGAAATTTTCAACTGATGAGGAGGTTAAGGAGGCGGTTTCGGCGTATTTTTCAGACAAAGATAAAACTTTTTTTTACGAGGGAATAAAAAAACTAATTGAAAGATCTGAAAAATGTATTCGTGTTGCAGGGGAATATATAGAAAAAGAAAAATAATTTTGTGTTTTTATTATTACTCAATACCCTCCATTCCGCGAACTTAAAAACGCCCCCTCGTATATCCACTAGAATTTGAGTTTACCTATACTTACTACTACTACTTAGCTAACACGTTATCGTACGAAATTCCATGCACAGAGAGCTGCTACGCCATCTTTTAAGACACAGCGAGAACTCATTTCAGTTTCTATTATTTTACAATACTTCGGAATTTTGACACGGTTTTAGTCTCAAAGCCCGCTTGGCTTTAAGTGTAATTTATACGCATCGATATTGAGTTTTATCAAGTGTGCAACGTGCTTCTTGGATAACTCATTCATTTATTATATTATTATGTTTTTCATAATTAGAGTTTTTTGTACATACTTATTACAATTTTGAAACTTGAATAAAATGAGTAAGTGAAGTTCGTTCAATTAAACGACCCATCATGGACTGACAAATATAATATTGTGATAAGTGATATTGCTATTAACCTGCGTCAGGTGCGTGTAACAAAAGTAAACTAAATCCATAATCTTCAAGAATGAATTTATGGGTACAAAATTCATTATTACTATTAATAGCGGTTGTGCGAACAGTGATATCCAACTCAGCTTGTAATGTTGACTCTCCATTAGTCTCTCGCTATTATCTTATAGAGAAATGCTATCGATCTAAGCTTACTATAGCTGCAAAAGCAAAATTCACTTCTTTAGCCAGTTGCATAAGATATGGTATTGAAAAACGAGGCCTGGCTTTAAACTTTAGTCCACCAGAAGCATGGCAGGAAAATAAAGAGGACTTGCAATATACGTGTGAAGTTATTAATTGTGCGGAAATGGACGGTGGATTGTCTTTGGTAAATGATAGTAGATTTGACTATTATAGTCTATATGGAAAACCTTTACGTAAGTACTAAGACTTTAGTAAATATATTATGTACTCATAGCTATAAAGAATTGGTCGATTTTGGAGTTTATATATAATTCATATTTGTTACACAATCAAAATGAAGAAATAGGTATATAAATCAAGAACCCAATTGGCTAACGTATCATGAATGTGTGGAGTTTTTTAATACTGTTTCGTAAACTTCAGATTCAAATTTGTTTGAAAAATCACATTAAAGATGAAAGATACACCTGCTATATCCCTCATTTAAAATGTTCCAAAATTTACATAACTGAAAAATACCTAACATACTAGTAAGCCCGCAATTTGTAATAAATGCAGACACAATTAATTAAAAAATACAATAATTTTCAGCCCACGTGAACTCAACCTGTGTTCCAGCAACGGGTATGTACTTCCTCGTCACAAAGAAACTAAACTATACTCTTGCTTCTCGAGAGTGTAAAAACATAACGGCAGTGCCAGCTGATATAACCAGCGAGCAGCGGACTGATGCGCTTGCGCAGCTATTGGCAGGGGCAAACGTTGATGCGGCGTTTGTGGGACTCAGAAGTAAAAATGGCAGCACGTTCGTTTCTTCTAACGGTAAAAATTTTAAGTATAAGTAATTTTACCCACACAATTTATTCATACACAATTTTATTTCCATTTTTTAATATTAATAGTACCTGGCCCGTTCCTGGGCCTGAGGAAGCGGGAGAGTTCTAAACCTCTCCTGGGTTTACTCTGTCATTTATTTCTTATGGACATATCACCCTCGATGATGTACATGCAAAAGAAGATTCGTAGACTATTTTCAACAAAATTAGTTTTGCAATTATTTGGTATTCTAACATCAAATATAGCACTTATTTATTATAACCGGACACTCAGTGAATCAACACTTAGATGTCATGACATATTTTCATTCTCCAGGGAAAGGGCTCGATTGTATCTTATATCGGGCTTGGGCTCCTGGCCACCCTAAGAGACACCGTAACAAGTTTGATTGTGTCCTCATCACGCGTCATCGTACCTGGCTATCGACGTCTTGTAAGAAAAGTTACCCAGTATTATGTGAATTGATGCCTGGCGGTCCATATAAGAAGGGATCAATATTTTTTTCTAGAAATCATAAGGATAACGGTTAGTACATACTGAAATACCGTTTATGTTAAGAAAATACTAATCCGTCACAGATACTCAAAGTAATTGTCTACTTTTCGGATTTTAATTTTCCCAAAAATCTTTTTGGGCTATTACAGAAATTTAAATAACGTCACATGTGACATAAATAAAGAAGTTAATAAATTGATTTTTTTCATAGAAACCATCTTGGTAAATGAAGACGAATAAATAAACTCCCCTTTCTGTGTGGATAATAAACGAATAACAGATCTATACCGGTACTTATAACCCTGAAGACCTATATATATATAAAGGTATAGTATGTTTTCAATATACTCTGATGTATTTCAAGTCAAACAAAAAAAATATTAATTGGTAAACAATAATACAATCCTTTATCAATTAATATTTTCTCGAAGATTTTAGTGGGCAAGATTGAGCAAACGTCAATCTGACAAATTCTTTGTTTTCCTCGACCCCTCCTGCCATTCAAATAACTGTTCAATTAAGATAACTATTTCAGATTTGTTTACATATAAGTAGATTTAATTTACTAAAAACATTTCCTTCGTCATAATATTATGGGGCAAGGTAAAAGCCAATTTACCGAAGAAGAGCTCCAAGATTACGAGGTTATTATAATAATTTAAAACTAATTGGTGCATTGTAAGACGATGAATAACCATTTCTTTTTACTTTCAGGATCTCACTTATTTTACGAAGAAGGAGGTGTTATAGTAAGTTTCAAATATTATATGTGAAAACAATACGTATGTACTACGAATAAAATGTCTTTATAGATTTGCATGATTATAACTTGTTTCTGTAATCGGTGTTGTTATAGAATGCAGTCATAATTAAAGTCTATTTGATTTATAAAACTCCAATCACACATTTAAAAACCGAAAGCTAACTAAAAGTTAATAAAATATAACAAAGTAATACACTGTGAGAAATAAATTTTCTTGACAGTTAATTTTGCAGAAATAATCTTCACCTAATTCGTTTCTAGTGTTTTTAAAGTTGGTAAATTTTATGAGTGCTATGGTTAGTGACACTGTCTACAGAGCCTATGCACAATTATGTGTAAACTAAACTTACATTGAGTTTAGTTTTCACCTGGTTGTGTGATGATCATATTCACTTGTTCTGTTTTAGTTTATATACTCTATACTATTTGTGTAATAAGTAATAAAAAAGTAAACAGCCATCTTAGTTATAGTTAAGGATCAGGTAGCCAAGTGTAAGATGTTTATTGATGATGTACTCTTAGCCAATTTCGGCCACATAGGCCCGTCTAAAAGCAGGCCAGCTAACTATGCAAGAGATATTATAGTGCATAAGTGTATGCACAAATACACACATATTCTCTGTTCCCTTATCCTCACTATCCCATGGGATGGCTATCTGACGCAACCATGGATCTATCAAGTGCAAGACCTTTATGTGATCTCCGAGGCATGGGGTTTAAGACCTCAACTTCCAAACTCTAGCTAGTTATTAAGTACTTCTATAATCAAAAAAAATCAATAATACTTTTGGCCTGACCTGAAAATCGAACCCAAGACCTTTTGGGTAGTCGCACACACCAACTGCTAGACCAACAAGGCAGGTAGCAGCAAGATGTTTATATTAATGTAATGACATGAATTTACAGTGCACACCAGAAATTCAAAGCCTTAGCACCTGAGAAAGTTGGCCACAATAAAAATGCAAAACTGCCCATGGCTAAGGTCCTCCAGTATCCAGAACTAAGAGTGAATCCCTTCAGAGACAGAATATGCAAAGTATTCAGTTCAAGTAACGACGGAGACTGTACATTTGAGGACTTTCTTGATATGATGTCAGTGTTCAGTGAGATGGCACCTAAAGCTGTGAAAGCTGAACATGCGTTTAGGATATTTGGTAAGATGGACAGCATTTTTATACACGCATATGACAGTCAAAACAGTACAAATTAAATATACCATATCTAAATTAGGTGATTAGAGAGTGGTCATAAGTTTGTTCCTTAAAATTTTTGTGAGACTCAACCTTTAACAAGGCAACCTCTATGTGTTGTGGTGCCTTGGTGTATATTTATTTTACTATTCGTAAAGTAGCAATGAAACATTTCCATAACCAACTACTAAATGAAGCCCTTCTCAAAAGAGTGCAATATTGTTATAAAACTATATCTCCACAGTTAAATCGTCAAATGTTTAGAATAATATTTGTAAATAAGATGATACTATTGTGTCTGACTTACACAGATAACATTAGCGCAGCATTCCAATAAAATGGTTTATATACCTTGTAATGGTAAAAATCTCTGGTTTGGCCTAGATCACTAACACTTTCTTCATAAATGTTGTAGATTTTGATGGTGATGACATGATTGGCGTATCAGACTTGCGTGAGGTTATTGAACGACTTTGTGGAACTGAACTGAAGCTTAGTGACTCTGAAATTCAGCAGTTAGTACAGAATGTACTAGAAGAGGCTGACTTGGATGACGACGGTGCGCTTTCCTTTGCCGAATTTGAACATATCATAGATAAGAGTTCTGATTTTTGCCAGTAAGTACTTGAAACATAATTACATGTTATGGAATGTGATAATATTAAGTTAGTATATAATAATGACAGACAATGTGTATATGAATTATTGTGTTGTGTTTAATGAAGGTTTGTAAGGCAGTGTGGGCCAATTGGACCACGGAACGCGGTTATAAGTACTCATTTTGATGTCTCTCATATTTCCTAATCATTATTACATTACATATTTTTTAATTTCAGTGCATTTCGAATACGACTGTGAACAATTGTGAACATCTGAAAGAATACTCAACATACGAGTCTCACAAATTACTCAAACATTCTCAAATAAGTCTCAAAATATGTATAATAAGGTCAATTTCTTTTATACTCTATACTAAAAAATAAGCGTAATAATGTTACAGTAAGTGTAGTATTCATAGATATTTTTTTTTTTTATACCACGACGGTGGCAAACAAGCATACGGCCCACCTGATGGTTAGCGGTTACCGCAGCCTATGACCGCCTGCGGCACCAGGGGCATCACGTGCGCGTTGCCCAGGGGCATCACGTGCGCGTTGCCGACCCTTTAAAAACCTATAGCTATTAAAGATGTATATGTGAAGTATTTGTAAGTGACGAAACATTAGCACATGAATAAGTACTCTTATTGATCTAGGTCTGGTCAAAATTTAGTGCCGATTAGCTCTCGATTTCGCAATTGTCATAAAAGAAATTTTCGTAGTAAAATAGCGAAGTATTACATATATCGATATCAAATCACATCAGCAGCCTTTAATAGACCACTGCTGGACATAGCCCTCTTCTTACAAAGGAGGTATTTGAGAAAACCGTATAAAAAAAAACCATTTGATATATCATAAAAAAAAATATTTACAAGAAAGCTAATCTGTCCGTGTGGTGACGAATTAAAAATACATAGTGTTACCACCCCTATTCATCCCGTGGGTGTCGTAAAAAGCGACTAAGGGAACAAAGTATACAAGACAACATCATTACAAAGAGAAGGAAAACTTGAAACAAACCCTATTCCAACCCATCTGGCCAGCGTGGTACAGTAGGCCAAAACCTCCTTTTTAAGGAGAGACTTATATCCAGCAGTGGATTGTAAAAGGCTGTTGATTGATAATATTTTTTTTAAAATTATATCGTCTAAATGTCACCCTTTCGATGTTTGCACTCATCGAGCACCGAAATTTTTGAATACTCGTCCGCAGAGACCGCGGAATTGCTGAAATCTCCTTGCTGATTTTTCTTTTAGTTGACGCAGTATATTTGGTTTGTTGACACAGACACGATTCTTCAAATAACCTAAGAAGTCTGCTGGTGATAGATCTGGACTTCTAGGTGGCCATGGAATGTCGCCTCGTCATTCCATGGCCACCTAGAAGGCATTTGTTTGCGCGCGATGTTAGATTCAAATATTAACGAATTCTTTGTCCATTCTATACAATCCGTTAGTAAAATATTGATGTGTGTATCATAATTACACCAGAAACAAAAGATGGTAAAAAAATTGTTTGACAGACACATTTTGCAAGTAGTATTTTCTTTTGATGACCAAGACGGACTATGCCCATGTCTTCTAAATCCTGGAATTGAAGAAATAGAACAATTGCTTCAAGATTCTCTGTTAAAATTTTTAAAATATCTGGTTTATCTGTTAACTATAATTTAAGAATTCTCTACAAAGAATCTAATAGTTTATAAGATTGTTAGAATATCCTCTATATCAAGTTGTATCTAATCTACAAAATGCATTTATGATGTCTTCCTTATTTTTAATGTGAATCATAAAAATGATTGCTACATATAATCGGTCTATATAATTTTTTTATGATTTGTATACTAAAATATTTATGTTGTGTTAATCTTTAATTTATAACTGCTCAGTTTAGAGCTCATAGGACAATGAAAACTTAGAAAAATCTATAAACAATAATGTTTTTTTTTATGTGATAGGCCAGTATACTCATATAGAAGCCATTTAGAGCTATAATTAAATACTTTTATGTCAGCCTTTTTGATTTGTAACATCTAATCTCTCTCCCTTTGAGTGATTTCGTGAAAAGGGACAGATGACACAGGAAGCCAAATTGACCAATCAGGTTGTTGGCTGGCAGATGAGATGTCAGAAGGTACACATCAAATTATAGCTTGCTTGTTATTTGGGTATATTTTTTTTCCAATATGTGATATTTTCTTAGAACAATTTGTGGAATGCCAAATATTGCAAAAAGTATTAATATATGTTTCTCTTGAATTGTTATTTTATTGAATTACCTTGGTGTATGTATCAGCCACTTTTTTTGATGTATATAGGACATTTTAAACTATTAGCTCTGTATTTTAATCCACACCTATTCTTGTACCTTTAAATCTTAATTTTATCCGACAAGAGACAGCCAATATTGCAAGCTGATGTGAATATAGTCGAGCAGTGTTGTGGGTTCAAACCCCAAATGGGACAATACTTTATGTGATACCCAAATTATTGTTCTGAATCTGGGTGGTTCTTGTCTCCGTTTCATAAGTGCTTGTAAAGTCCCTTTCTTTTTATTTATTTTTTTCTGTGTGTAAATCCCCATGGACAAGGATATATTTCTAAAACAGTAATCTTTTAAAAAAAGATTTTATTTTACTTTACTGACACATTCAGTATGTATACCTATACTTACATTATTGCAAGCCACATATTTTAAACAAGTCATTCTTTGCAGTTTCATCTGTGTACAAGAAACTGGGCATACTCGCTTCAAGGTACACTACTATTAATAGTAATAGCATAATCTCAATGGCCAACAAGAATACCATAATGCTTTTTTATCTGACCAAACGTTTCACAGACCAATCTAGAAGTTGAAATGAAACACTATGATTAAAGGAATATAAAAAATATTTATTACATTAACTTATCCAAAAACAGTGAGATACTGCTTACTCTAGGTATGTCAGAAATCAATTCTGGAGATATCCTGGCAACTTCATTCTCATGAATATCCAAGTCGTAAAGAAAGATACAATAATACAAAGAAAAGCTACTGATATGAGTAAGATTCTGTTTAGTTTAGGAGTAGATGGGTTATGCGTACGATCCATAATGATGAAACCTACGCCTCCGAGAGAGAACAGGAAACTCGAAGCTAATCCTTCCATGATATACTGCCCATTTACACGGTTGGGCATAAACGCAACCGGCCTACTGTGTCCATGTTCGTCAGTCGTCGAACCCACACTAGGCGGCTCCACAATCACGTCGTATATAATTCCTGGGGCAAAAAACGTGTGTTATGTTACCTCAGAAAGAAATCCAATAAGGGTCATATTAGAAACAGTCAAAAACAGAATTCTAACCTCCGGTGACCAAAAAGTATGATAATAGCACCAATGAGAATGTGGTCATAGCGGACGGAGGTTGTAGCCATGTCGGTTTTTTTATCTTAATATTAGGAATTTCGAGTACTGTAAACGGGAGTGCAAATAAAGTTTCCATTTTTAAATTAATGCTACTTGCTTAGAAACCGACAAATTTGATAACGCCTGTTGACGTCAATGACAGGTCGTAGCCACTCGGCGTTTTGAATGGTTCTCTACTGTACAAGTTTAGTGAATTTTGTTTCATTAATTCACAAAGAAATAATATTGAGATCAACCCAGTAATTTTAAAGTACGAATTATTTAAGTATTCTTTCAATTTGCAAAATATTTTAATTTGCAAATAATATTACCTATCTTTCATCATCGTATTTTAGTTACGTACTTTTGAAACTAAAACAATATTTTTGCTTAAATGAGCATCATATAAATTCATGGCAGCTCATTTAAATAAATAAATTTACCTGTTAACTTAAAAACTAAAAACTATTATTAATGTAAAATTAAGAAAGTTCAATCCATTTTCAAATCTCTCTTCTGCTTTCAACGGAATTTGAAATATATGTAGAGGTTACGCCAATAAAAACAATTCTTTGACATTAAATGTCTGCAAATGATTGGCTTAAACTAAATAATCGATTGAAATTTAAATTTACATCCAATAAGAATTTTCATCTTTGAATCCAAGTACTTGCAAAGAGAACTAAACTTGCCAATCAAATGTCAAATCACACGATTCGATTTATCATAGAAAATTGAGCAAAAGTTCGATTCCACATTTTTAATTGTTTGGCGACGGCATAATTTTTAAATAATATTTCATTTCTCAAAATGTGTTATTGTGCTTGTGATAAGTGATCAGTGACAGTTGCTAGTGATATTCGGTTTATAATCGTGCTTTTGGAGGAGTCGTGAAAATGGACTAATTTTACTCACAAAATGATATGGACTGTGGATATTTCACTAATATTACGATGAAGGGTGGTCTGTGTATTATCTACACGTCTTTACTGACAATTTCAGTGCTTTCTAGGTAAGTTTGAACTTTGTTTTCATACACCATAAATAGAAATTGTCTACGCAGCTGTTTTACGATTACTTTTTATCGTTCACAGCTGTGCTCTCTTCATTTTGGTAGTTTCGGAAGCTCTCCATGGTGAGGGAGACCCTAAAGTTGATCTATCTGGGTTACACAATGTCAGCCAGAAAACGGGGGTCAGTGACCGAGATGTCGATCCTGGAATTAGCCCTGAAATATCGGTGGTTGAGGACACGAAGACGGAAGAAAATCGTGAGATGATCTTTCCAGAGGCATTATCTCTGAACTCCGTAACAACAGATGGGTAAGTCTTTTTGTTTATATTTCAAATGTAGTGAAAGTGTTCTGTTCTGCTAAATGATTTTGTTGGCCTTGGATTGTTTTTTATTTATACTTGATACCAGGCTTTAGTTAAGCAGTGTTCATTGAATTGAATGCAGCAGTAACTTTAGTCAATTAATTACAGATTGGTATTTTTAAATCAGTAACTAGTCAATGGTTGCTTAGATTTTTTTAATCTAGTGTTTTTTACTTACATATACTCTACTTATGGAGATTGCAAGTTAAGCCCAATAATATGTTTTATATACATGTCAAGGTTGTACATTTAAAAATGACCATAGACAACAGGATAAATCCTGATAATTTAAAAAAATCTCCATGAAGAATTTTCTCTAGATTTAATTTAAGCTATGGTCTTATTTCATTTAGTAGACCAATGCCTCCTTTCAAAGGAGAGGCTTAAGTTCAGTAGTGGACTATTAAAAGCTGTTGTTCTATTATTTAAGCATTAAGTACTCAATTTTTTTTCTTAAAATAATATCCTGTACTACTAATATATTTCTAAATACATACATATTATAGACAAATTACACACAGACACAAAACAAATGATCGTGTTCTTCACACAACAATTGGTCCTGGGTGAGTGAGAATCAAACCCACAACTTTTGATTTAGCAGTCAGGACTACTAGACTTTAGACCAACAATGTCTGTCTAACCAAAATGATTAATGTTAATGCACATAATAGGCTAGATGACACCTTAGTCAAATTAATTACTTTTTATCCTCTGTCAAAATGACAATTTTGTATGAAAAATGTACTAAATACCAAATTGTGACATCACTGTTTTAGACTACTCAATTGAACAATATATTTCGCTGTATATTTGATTAAAATTCGTAATAATAATAAAAAGCTATGTTAATTGTATTTTCCGAGATGTTTCACGATATTAGTTTTAATGAAGTGAACATTAGTATTTATTTACGATACAGTCATCTATCCAATTCCTTCGTACATCTTTATACCACATCAAATATATATAATGATTTAGTAGCACTGTGTACGCCTCTTTCAGAGATAAATATATATACACACACATATGTACCGCTACGCTATAAATTTCACTTTCAGTAATGTGAAAGTACCTGCTTGTCCAATTTAAATTTCACAGTCTCAATGACAATACGATTAGGCATTTGTGGAATAATTTATTTAATCATTGTACCATTAGTACTCTATAGTAATACATTAAATCATTGTTATGTATGAAATTCTCGTTTATTAATCATACCGTGATTAATATCTTTATTATAGTATAAGTTATTACTCTCACTGAATGGTGTAATTTTACTTTCATTAGAACTGTATTTAATAAAACGCGATGTGATGATTCAACATTTATACGTATATATGATATGTCACCTAACTTAAATTACTATTTTGACTTATACTAACTGTAATATAAGTAGCAATAAAAGTAAAAAAAATTGTTTTATCTGACCTTATCAGAATTTCTGTTTTTAAATCTGTTTTTAACCGTCCACCCCTAATCTGGGTGAAACTACCTCAAATAAATTCGGATACAATCTTTAAGATAAGGGCATACTCTAGCTCAAAGGCCTGCAATCCATTCGACTCTATTTTAGCTCATTACCAGCGTACGTGTTTCCCTCCCACTACGAACCCGGGTCCTTTAAGCGGCGCGTGAAGAAGCACCTCACTAGGCTACCATAGCATGACTAGCCATACTGCATTGTCTTCATTCGCAATGAGTATAGCGGCCACCACTCTTGGATTCTGTTTATGCTTTCCATAAGCCGGAACAGAAGCATTTTGTTAGGATACTATAAAAAAAAGCTCTTGGCTTTAGTCACTTAAAACCAGATGCACTGTCTCATTGTTTGCTGCCAAAATAGAACATATCTATTAGTAATCATTGAATACCTATTGCAGGTTCCTGTAAAATCAATAATCTATGCTAATATTATGAAACTGAAGAGTTTGTTTGTTTGGTTGAACGCAATAACCTCATGGATTACTGGTCTGATTTGCAAAATCCTTTCAGTGATAGATAGCGAGCAACCATTTATCGAGGAAGTCTATACGTTATTTATGATCACGCTACGATACTTATCGCGCGGTGTCAATGGAAAATGTTGCAAAAATAAGGAAACGATTATTTTCGGGAATTCCCGTTTCATATTAGTTTCAGAAAAATAATGTATGAGTGAATTGTTTTGAACAGCATATCGATCCTTTACGGTTGGCGGCCTTTTTTCTGGGACTCGTTTTATAGGGTGGGCCACGAATTAGCTGACAATTGAAAAATCATATAAAAAATCATTAGATATATTTTAAAAATTGTTTATTTACAGGGAAATTAATTAGTTGGACCACTAAATGACCACCGTTTCGACATTTACACTCTTCTAAGCGAGCACCGAAATTTTCGAATACTCGTCGGCAAAGAGAGGACGAGATAGCCAACTCTTCGCTGATTTTTCTTTTAGTTGATGTAGTGTATTTGGTTTATTGGTGTAGACGCGATTCTTTAAATAACCCCATAAAAAGAAGTCTGCTGGAAATAGATCTGGACTTACGGGTGGCAATAGAAAGTCGTCTCGTCTGGAAATCAGCTTTTCCGGAAACATGTCCTTGACTGACTCATTGGATGTGTGACAAGTGCCACCATCTTGTTGAAATCATGTATTACGATTGTAGCCAGCAAATTCCAGTAGCATCGATTCCAAGAACTCCCGTAACAATTTTGCGCGGGATGTTAGATTCAAATGTTATCCAACTCTGGGCCCACCCTATATAACATCACGCTGCAACCTATAAGAGATACACACGAAATAGCACGGGTCAGCTATTACTCACTATTTCTTTTGCTTTTAAATGATATACCGAATTATACAGTCAGCATTTGGTATTCGACTTAGAATTTTGTTAGTGTGCACAATTTTCCAAACCTAACTCATGCATATAATTTTTTTTTATAACTGTTCTTGCTAGCTTCCCTTTTAGATATCCTAAGAGAGGAATCCAACAGACTCCTCCTTTGTTCACCGCGTGGCTTATACTAGACAAAATCAACAACCTTTTACAAGCCACCACCGGACATAGGCCTCTCCTTAGCAAGGAGGTTTTGGCCTACTATACCACGCTGGCCAGACGGGTTGGAATACGGTTTGTTTCAAGTTTTCCTTCTCTTTGTAATGATGTTGTCTTGCATACTTTGTTCCCTTAGTCGCCTTTTACGACACCCACGGGATGAATATGGGTGGCAACACTATATATTCTTAATCCGTTACCGCATGGACATACCACACTAAACAAAAAATACGTATAAAATCCGAAATATTTTTTTTAAATAATTTAAAAAAAAACTGTGAAACTTTCATTATATTTATAACAAAGTAATATTTGTATACATTAGAGTTTAAAGAGTTTTTAGATATTAAGGAGTTCCAGATGTTAAAAACTAGAGCGTAAAAACAAACGTCATCACATACGTATGATTGTACCGTTAGATAAAATATGGTAGATTTCTTAGGGTTGCCACCAATGGCTTAACTATGTAGTAAAAAAAATTAGTTTCAACTATGAAAAGTTTCGAATTTAATATTGCGTTCGAACGTTACTCGAATAATCGATTTTGTAGCTTATTGAATTTACATTTAGAACAGAAGTTGTTCGTTTCTGCGATGGAAAGACGTGTTTGTTTCTTGACTTAATTATATCTGAAAAATATTAAAGTAATTGGCAGAAAAATCTTTATTAAAGCGAAAACGTTGATGTTACTAATCGAGGAATTAGGCGAGGCGAGGTATCAAAAATTGATAAGGGAAATCCCATACGTCTTTAACCTGAAAAGATCAATTATGAACTCTATCAATTGTGCTATTTTTTGATGTCTCTGTCTTATACGAATCCATTCACATCTATTTGGTGTTGCGTAATTGAAACTGTACTGAACCAAATAGGTATTTAAAGCAGCTATGGGACACTAACCTTTAACCTGTAATGTAAGCTCGTAAGAAAGCATGTACGAAGAAGTCTAATAGATTACCCAAATATGTTTTGTGTTATCAGTAAAGGTACTAGGTCTTCATAATCACTTTCCTTATTGGTATGCGCAGTGGTCTTGAGAGGGTTCTGGATGTCGTAATAGCAGAATTTCCCGGATCCCTCCTATGTCATGTGCAGAGTGGCACACCGTGTGGTTTTCACCGGGCCGTCACCCCGCCGTAAACCCCGGTGGGGTGACGACCCGAGGGGGTTTCCACACGTCGAAAAAAAAAGGCTATCTTAGTGAAAGTTATTTCTGGATGCCTGCTGTTTTCCGAGCGGTAGGTCACATCTTATGGTTTCGTCAGTTAGATTTCTGCACGTCGAAGAATATTAGTATCGTGTGAAAGTCATATTAGTAATGTGAAATTAAACAAAAGAAATGAAATTACGGTTTTCGTAGATTAAAATATCATAGAGTAAGAACCATAAACTGCCAGAACTGTGTGGTATAAGCCAGTTATTGTACGAAAAACCAGCTAACTAGGTAGCTGTCTGGTTTACACTATATGAATGCTTTGTGGGTGGTTAGCTATCTAACTAACCACCCACAAAGCACCTAAATTGTGTAACGATTACAAAAATGCACACAGTGACACATTAACCAAGGATTCTATGCATATGGACACATTACAATCTAAGCTAATAAGTAGAAAAAAAACATGTCGCAAGTTTTTTCAAGAGCCGATGTGAATTCAATACGTAATCGATTAATCACTGCATGATTGATTTTCCATTCACAACATTTGTAATGTCATATATGTGATTACATCCAGCATTTAAAATTATTTTTCCACCAAAAATAAGTTAGTGTCAATAGCAAAACCCATAACACATATATTTTTCTGTACGAGTCATGCTTCGAAATACACGTGGGCGGCCAGGACTGAGATTAATCCAAAGCCGCACAGAAAACCAGTGTTCAGCATTTTTTTTCTCTTCATGCTTTCCAAGATTCCCGTAGGACCACCTCCTAGTTGGGTAGAGCAGTCAAAATGACTCCATCTTTGACTTGTATGCGTCCGTTGTAGTTTACAAAAAAGTGTTAGAATAAGTCTGGTTTAAATCAATTTACATAATATATTCTTGTTCATTGACCTTGTGGAGAACAGTGTTACAAGTTTTGCCGCGTTTTTGCTTATCAGCATGATATCCGTGTTGCGTACTTCGTATATATTAACGCTTTGAATACAATCGTGCAATCCTATCGCCTAATATAAATGTTACTATTAAGGTATGATAATAAAACGGAGTGCGTTCTTCAAGCAGCAAAATTCCCTTTGTAGACATTTTGTGATCAAATTACCTGTGACGATTGAGTATCATCCAATCAATAAAAAGAGTGTACATAGTATTTAGAATGTGTATAAAGAATAGCCTAAATCGCGTTTATTTTCTTACAAAACGTTCATTGACACAACTCGCATTTGGGTCACTTTTTACGCCTTGACAGCGCCCACACAGCAACTGTTCTCAAGCAACTGTTCTAAAAAAATATACGTAGGTGATTAATCTGTGTATAAAGTTCAGTTTTTGTTTCAACTATTTGTCTACGTTACGGCACATTTGGCTGGATGGACCGGAGTGTGAGTGGCCGTACTAATCTGTTGCGTTTACCACCTGATACGGTAAAAAAAGTAATTAAAACTCAAGTCCAGGACTCTATTATGCCATGCAGTTTTGTTTAGTGCTCTATACAACAACTAACGATGTCTAATATCATCAACAGCCTTTAAAAATCCCCTGCTGGATATAAATCTCTCCTAAGAAAGGAGGTTTTGACTTACTAAACCACGCGAGCCAGACCAGGGTTTGTATAGGGTTTAAATGAAGCTTCCCTTGTCTTTACGACCTCGCGTCGCCTCGGATGAATAGTGGTGACACACTGTATTCTTAATCTGTCAACACACGAACTTTGTCACCACACGGACTTGGGTCGATGTCTAATTTAATTCGATATCTGGAAAAACCAGTCCAGAATTTTTTTCGTCTGCCGGTAAATCAATGGTAGATAGCCAATTTATTGAGAGATAGTCTAAAGAACATCACGCTACGACCAATAGGAGTAGAGTATAAAATATATTGCAAAAATTGCGTAAATTTCTTCATGTTAGAAGTAGATAAAGTTGCCCGAGTTAACTAGTGGAGATGCAGTAAAATATATGAACGTGATGAAATACTGTTATCATACCATAGTCATACATTTTGTGGTGCGACATCTATGTGACATATAATTAATTATCAGTCTTGTGCGTAATAATGAATGTTCGGTACAGTTATTTCGTTCTGACCGCACTGAAGGTTAAATTATTCTGTTTTTTTTGTAATATTAACACATAATGCAGTAAAGACACGGTTCATTTCAGACTCACTTAAAGTGGACGTTAATGAATGACATATAATATGTTATTATCAAATGTATGTATTTCCAGTTTAAAAAAAAAACCTGACGTAATAGTGAGGAATTATACCTTGTATCTTTTTATGAGCATTTTCATGAATAGAGGAAGATTTTTTTTCTGTATTAAGAGCGTGCCAAAGTGACTCTACTCTCTCTGATGGAAAGCATGAATGGAATCCAAAATTTGTGGTCACCATACTTATTGCAAATGCAGACAATGTAGCATAGTGACCCACACTATAGCGGCCTTGTGAGATGCTTTTTCACATCCCGCTTGAGGACGTAAAAGGCATGACAGTCATCGTGACAGTGTAAGGCTTACACAGTTACCACCATAACTGTCACCCCTGCATCAATGGCCCTCCGGTCTCACACTCACCAACGAAACACGACAACAGGGGTGCTGGCGCTTTAGGTTGGTCTTCTGTGGGGGGTAGTACTGCCCCGGTCGAGCCGGCCCGCTCGTGCTGAAATCAGCGTGGCTTTACTACCTAGTAAAGTATTTAACAACATATTTGACTAATTTAAAATGTATGTAAAAATGGCTTCATTAATCTATGAGTGACATCTTGACTTTTCATGGTAATAATACAACGCATCAAATCGTTTTATGAAGTATTACAAAACATTCAACAAATGTAAAAATTTTCGCCCAATTATCGACCACCTTCAATCGGTAGACCTCTAGTAGTTATGTCATATTCCTGAGAAGAAAACTTACCCTTAATTCAATTTATTCTTTATTGGTCTCCATGTGTGTTACATTTTGACTGCCTCGGTAGCGCATTGGTAACGTATGCGACAGCTGTGCTTGAGATTTCAAATAAAATCCCCGGTAGGACCAAATGTTTGTATGATCTACAAACATTTGTTTCGGAGTTTGAGTGTTTTCTATGTATGATTGTGTATGTATTTACATTAGTTGTCTAGTATCCTGAGTACAAGCTCTGCTTAGTTGGGAATAGATAGCGTTGTGTGTCAGATGGCCAAAATATTATGTTATGTGATTAATAATCGACCCTATCGGACACGGTAAGATAGATGGAAGAGAAGAAAAGAGGGAACCTCTGAAATTAAAATACTTCTGATTGATCTGATATCCAATTCTTAAAATATTGGAACAAGCTGAAGTATGAGATGACATGTCTATGTCCAGTCGTGGACTATTAAAGACCGACCTGAGACTGAACGTTGACCTGACCACAAACCTCACTGTCAACAGTTACGTTAGCACCGCTCGATGAGTTAGTATGATACAGTTGTAGTCAGAAAGATGTCACGTGTGACTTGTCATCTTGACGTGATTGCATATTGACAGCTGCTAACCCACATAATCATGTGACAATTTAGCGATTGATGACTTTACTACTTTACATATTTACATGATATTTTAGCGCAGATTTTGACCTAGATTTGTTAAAATAATCGCAACGACTGTATTTGTGTTTATGTCACGAGATATTTTATTAATTGGCAAACATAAAAAACCAGAGCATGACTTGGTAATGGACAAGTTAATTGATCTTTGTTAGATATATTACGAGATGTAATTGTTTGTACAAAAAAAAAACACAAAATAAACAATTTGAAACTGAAACTGTTCAAACAAGTGTGTTTAATGTGGAAGTTTTGTTTTAAGAAAAACAAAAACATTCTTATTAAGGTGTATTAAATTATAAAGTTAAGGATGGTCTTTTTTGCATTAAAAATGTTTTAAACTGAATGCAGAAGAAACATCAGATACTCTTTCTAAATGTTCATTTTTTTTCTTTTTTTTTTTACATATTAAGAACCTGCCAAAGTGACTCTACTCTACCTGATGAAAAGCATGAATAGAATCCAAGAGTTGTGGTCGGCATACTCATTCCGAATGTAGATAATGCAGTATGGTGACCCACACTATGGCGGCCTACTGAGATAGTTTTTCACATCCCGCTTGGGGATGTAAAAGGCATGACAGTCATCGTGGCAGTGTAAGTCTTACACATTTACCACGATAACTATCACCCCTACATCATTGGGCCTCCGGTCTCACACTCACCAACGAAACACGACAACACGGAAGCTGGCGGTTTAGGTTGGTCTTCTGTGGGAGGGTAGTACTGCCCCGGTCGAGCCGGCCCGCTCGTGCTGAAATCAGCGTAGCTCTACTACCTAGAATTATGGCTAAATTATTGTTTCGCTGTCGCACAGTGCCTTGCGTAACAATAACATATTTTGCGTTAACATCCTACGAGTACTAATATTATACATAAATGCAAAAATTTGTGAGTATAAATGTTTGCTACTCTTTCACGAAAAAACTACAGGACGGATTTGGATGAAACTTCACAGTAATATAGGTCACACATCGAAATAACATATAGGCAACAATTTGTAATGATTTAAGGTAATTTTGGTCGTAATATAACGCAACATGTCAATCAAAAAAAATATAACGCAACAGTCTGAAAAAAATCTGGCCTCTGAGAGTTAACTTGGTGTGCGCTGCCTAAACCATTGGAGTTACACAAAGATGAAGTGCCGTAGGTTTGTTTGTATGTTAAAAAAATATATTTATATAAAATAATCTGTCACGAAACTTAATGTGGCAGACTAAATTCCACACGAGCGAAGCCGCGGACAAAAGCTAGTAGATTATAAAGTAAGCTTTGCGTATCAATGATGATATTAAAAGTTATTATATTAAGCGTAATGATGATTGATGACACTAGTCTAGTCTACACTATTCTAGTCTACACTAGTCTAGTCTACACTAGTATAGTCTACACTAGTATAGTCTACACTAGTCTAGTCTACACTAGTATAGTCTACACTAGTCTAGTCTACACTAGTCTAGTCTACACTAGTCTAGTCTACACTAGTCTAGTCTACACTAAATCTAGTCATGCACATGTACTATTTAGTTTTAGTTTTTCTTTCTTAAAGCTTATCCATTTAAAGGTTATACCATTTTTTATCACCCATGATTTTTTTTTTGTTTTCGTTCGAATTGTTTTTCCTATTTTTTTGTATTAAGTGAAATCATGAAATATTTATGTCGTAAAAGATGTTGCTTAAACTTACATTGTGGTTAAAGGATTAAACATTACCATTGTAACCATAAATGTTATCTGATATATGTATACGTGTGTTAATATTTAAATGCCTTGTTTGTTACTTGATTTTAAAGTAAATTAAGATTTCTTCTTTTTATAACTGTAAATAATCATATTGTAAATTACAGCAATCTCGTCTTGTTCAAATATCATATGTTATGTAGAGTTAGCGATATGCGATCATCTAATGCCTCTAGCCCGTGTAGACGGATTACTAATACGAAGTCACCACTCCTTTTTTTTGTACTGTCCGGAAATCCCCACGGATACCACCGAAGGGTTTTTATGTCGGACTCGAACCGACCAAAAACCGCACGCCGTCTCAGGTACCAGTAGCCGGGGAACCAGGTGCACCCTAGTAAAGAAATCCGTAGAACCCCGACGTAAAGTATCATTACCCCTATTCATCCAGTAGATATCGTAAAAGCCGCCTAAGGGAGAAAACTACACAGGTCAACAATACCTTAAAAAGAAGGACAACTTAAAAAAAAACATGGCCAGCATGGTATAGTAGGATAAAACTTCCTTTCTGAAGAGAGACTTATGTCCTAAATTCTATGAACGAATATACCGCTGTTCTGTCAGAGATATGAATGTTAGTATACGTATACGTATTTAAACACTTAAGAGATAAACATCAAAAACTTAAGATAACGACCTGATTATCTTGCAAACGAGACTATCCAATCAAAACCTATTTAATGCAATAACTAAATACACCTGTTATCAGTAATATGAGACTGTACAAGTGGTTTAAACAGTTGCCACCGAATGTTTGTTTTGTGTGATCCACAAATTGTTGTTCTGAGTCTGTATGTTCTTTGTGTCCGTTTCTTGTATGTTTATAAAGTCCCGAAACAGGATATCTCCCTAATATGTGAGTTATCTTTAAAAATAAACATGTATTTTAGTTCAGAGTTGAAGATTTTAACTCATTTGAACGTTATTGCTAAAATAGCACCGCAAAATTAAGGTTAATTATTAGCTTGTTGTAATAGCTTGTAAATGAATACAAAACAGGTATTAATTAGCCATTATAGTGTGATTAACAACTCGTTTCTTTCATTTTAACGTGTGTTTATCGGCACTACACGAGTCCTAAGGCTCGTAATGTGATAATATATACTTTAACATCTAAAATACGAGATTATACGTAATAATACGTCTTTATCATCTATACGTATATACAGCATTGTGTTTTAAACCTGGCTAGCAGTTTCCGAGATTTGTGCATTTAAACAAGCAATTCACCTTTTAATTGTTCTGTCCTGTTGATATGTACTATGAATACTACAATATTACTTTATTTTACATTCTTTTACAGACCTATTGATCTGCTAGTTAGTGACCGTGATTGCTAAGCCAGTGGTCGTGGGTTCGATTTCCGTTTAGGACAAATATTTGTATGATGAGCGCGGCTATTTGTTCTGTGTCTGAGTGTAATTTAACTATAATATTTATGTATTTAAGTATGTTTAGCAGCAGTCTGGTTATCATAGTACAGGCTTTGCGTAAATTGGAATCGGACAACCGTGTGTAAGATGTGTGAGGTTATTTATTTATTTATATTTAGTTTCTTGGTGTCAAATTATTTAACGTGAGCGAAAGCATCAATAAAAGTTTGCTATTATTATTATTTTTCTATATTAAGAGCCTGCCAAAGTGACTCTACTCTGCCTGATGGAAAGCATGAATAGAATATAAGATTTGTGGTCACCATTACTCATTGTAAATGCAGACAATGCAGTATGGTGATCCACACCATGGTGGCCTAGAGAGATGCTTTTTCACACCCCGCTTGGGGACGTAAAAGGCATGACAGTCATCGTGACAGTGTAAGACTTACACAGTTACCACGATAACTATCACCCCTGCATCTATGGGCCATAACCAACAATAACCATAGGTATATAAAGGAGTGTGATAAGTATGTAATTATTTTTTTTAGATAGATATATTCAAATGTTCAAACCAGTGGACGTTTTTCGTGAGAAGACATACACGTACGCATGACATAGTTTCGCCATGAGTTATGATGACTAACGAACGTTGCAAAAATAGAACTATGTATGTCAGTATTTTTATTGTGTTAACTTTACGATGTAGATCGTGTTATTTCTTGACGGTTTCTCCCTGTCCCTATTAGGGAAACTTAAAACTTAACCCCTGATAAACACATTATTTCCCTAGAATAAACTCGACTGCACGGTTGGCTTAGTGGTTTAAGCGATCGTGGTCGGTGCAACCCCGCATGGGACAACACTTTGTGTGATCCACAAATTGTTGTTCTGAGTCTGGGTGTTCTTTGTTTCCGTTTCTTGTATGTAAAGACCGCCGCGACACAGGATTTATTCCATGTGCGGGCGTTGCCTTTTAACAAAAAAAAATAGATGATGTGGTTTCAACTGTTTAGTAAACAATAAGACACTACTTGCGTATGTCCTGCCACGCAGCCGATGTGATTTTTGTGCTTCAGAACGTTTAGTAACTACGAAACATTACTTGCGTATATCCTTATACACATTTGATCTAGTTTTTTTATTCTCAATTACATATTTTCATCATCGCAGTCCTCCGCTGGACATAGGCCTTTCCCATTGCACGCCACTCTAATCGATCTTAAGCTTCTCACGTCTACCTACTGCCAGCTATCTTGCGCAAATCGTCGCTCCACTTAACCTGAGGGTGTCCTACACTACGCTTGCCGAGACGCGATCTTCACTCTAGAACTCTTTTACCCCACCGGTTGTCAGTTCTGCGACTAATATAGCCAGGCCACTGCCACTTCAGCTTACTTATCCGGTGGGCTATGTCAATGACCTTGGTACTCTGCTGGAGCACGTGATTCTTGATGCGATCCTTTAGAGAAACGCCGAGCAATTACCCTTTCTATAGCACGCAACTTACTATTGGACTAGCCGTACCAAGAGTGTCCATGTTTCAACTCCGTATGTCATAATGGGTAGGACGCACATAGTTAACGGTTTTTAACATTTATGAACATTTCGAGGACATCCCACCAAAGCCGATCAGGCAGGACATTTCCACTGAATGGAATTGTCGTGATACTCCGATAGCATGTTAATGAGTTGAGTGACGTTAATAGCAATGTGAATTTTTAATAAAAATAATTTTATAATGTAACCAAAAGAATAATCAGGTATTTCCACCAGTTTACGTCTTATACTTGTAAAAATTCTGCGTAAAAATATTCTTATAGTTAAACATACAGCGAAACCTGTTATTGGATCTTCTAAATAGATACATAAATATTGCTTATAAATGTTAATTTTTTAAAATTTATAGAACAGGTTACCATTTTAATTTAGCAACAGTGTTTATTTCTCAATATTATGCAGTCGCCTGATATGTATTATTTTATCACGCTCTTCATACCTTTCAATTACCTGAAGCTCCAATTAGGTTACACTTGAGTCCTTTTGTAATCACGACGACAGTAATAATCTTTTTTTTTATATATTTATCCTACCAAAGTGACTCTATTCTGCCTGATGGAAAGCATGAATTGAATCCAAGAGCGGTGGTCGCCATACTCACGGCGAATGACGACAGTGTAATATGGCGACCCACGCTATGGCGGTCTAATGAGATGCTTTTTCACGCCCCGCTTAAAGGACCCGAGATCGTAGTGGGAGGGAAACACGTGCGCTGGTAATGAGTTCCCGGCTTTAACCGATCTGCACAGGAAGGAAGAGCCGAACCGTTTAGTTCGGGAGCATATGTCTACCATTCTGAAATCTTAAATCATGAAAGGCAAAAGTTAAGAAGTTGCTTGACAACTAAATCAAAACTACTTAAATTATGATACTCCAATTTCTCCACAATATAAAGCAAGAGAAATTATTCATTAATCGATCACAGTTCATACCAGTCAAATTTTTTAAACTGTTTACAAATCGCTGCAGATAACAAACCGGCGATGCACACAAAAAAAACGAACGTAGATCTTTTTTTGAAAACGGTGAAAATAGCACAATATTTTTTGTAACTGGCAACTCTAATAGAAAGTCAATACTCAAATCGAAATGGTTACCTAAATTGTCTTTGGTAACAACACCTGTCTACCGTCATTTGTAAAGCGACCACAGATAAAAGATTTAAAACTTGCTCTCATAAGAGGTCCATGTATAGGTACAAGAGATCATGACAGATACGGCTATCTCTTATATAAAATGTTACGAAATTTGTTTTAGAACTGTAATTACAGATTCAATAATGGTCTCATGTTTTGTCTGGAGGCCATTGAAACAAACATTATGTATGACTCTGGGTAAAAACTAATTAGAAAGTTATCTAATATAACATTTCTTTTTCGACCTGAGTCGGTGACTTGAAAAAAAAAACAATGTAGGTCTGAGCTCTGAGCTGTTTTAACTTTTCTTTATTTTCTGACCCGTGTTTTAACATCGTGACTTCCTGTTGCCATAATTGTATAAGACTAACTGTCGTTATTTAATATTAATTAACTGCCATTGTTTAGTTATATTAATTTACGAAATATACGAAGAATAGTTTCTTTTTTTCTTTTAATTAAAGATGAACTAGGGCTTTGCCTGATGATAAACAGTCTTCGTTAATTTTGCGACATCATCATCAGCGGCCTTTAACAATCCACTGCTGGACATAGGCCTCTCCTTAGCAAGGAGGTTTTGGCCTACTATACCACGCTGGCCAGACGCGTTGGTATAGGGTTTGTTTCAAATTTTCCTTTCCTTTGCGGTGATGTTGTCTTGCATATTTTGTTCCCTTAGTCGCCTCTTACGACTCGGGAAGAATAGGGGTGGTAACACAGTATTCTTAATCCGTCACCACACGGAGAATTTTTTGGTAAGGTCTAGGTAATACTTTAATAAAGAGTATTGTAATAATTCTATATGTATGTAAATTATATATGTATATAATTTACTTGAGAATGGGATCGCTAACAGAACATCGGTATCATGTAATCATTTACAATAATTTATTTTAATTAATGACTTTTTTAGATTAAGCAACTAATTGATGTAATTTTTGTTTATGTGATACAGTTGCATGTGTCATGTATTTTGATTAATACACGTATCGATTTGTACAAATTGATGACGAAATAGATGATAGATTTATACAACATCGAATCAATACTGGTCACTGTCACGAATGGCGTAATAACACTAGGTTTAAGCGGTCTCCTCACCGTTTTCTACTGCACTGTGTTGTGGATTGGAACCCCATATGGGACAACACTTTGTGTCATTCACAAATTATAATGCGTTGAGTCCCTTTCGTGTGTGATTGTTCCCCCTCGACAGACGAACATTCCTAGTGGCAAAAAAACGGGATTTTGCAATACAGGAAAAGGTTTATTCTTTTTCTTTTTATGAAATAAAACCTCGGCGATACAAACTGTAAAATAAAAATTTATGATACCTTCTATTATATGCATGATTATAAAATTATAATCATTAAAATAATAAGTAAAGATTACTTATTATTTTAATTGTTCAACATAAGTTATGTTACACGCTGATAACGTTTCGGACATTTGTTTCGGACATTGTTACATTTAGACATTTGTCCGAAACAAATCGGCGAAATATCCGAAACATTTATTATTTATTTACATATTACGTTAAGCGCTGTTGAGAGATTCAACAGTTAAAATATTCCTTTAAACCAATTGGATACTGTTTGACTTTATCAATTAGAATCAAACAGAGATTCTCTTTATAGTATAAAATTAGGTTAGATATGTGCATATCTATAAATATATTATTGAAGCGTTTCCTATTGTGGAGATTCAGATTGATGTTATGAATGTTACCATTGTTGCTCAGTACACAGTGTGCTCCATAAACATCTGGTTTTAATGGGCTGTGCTTATTGTCTAGATTAACTTAGCATATTGTATTGTATCCTCATTTGAAACGGACAACAGCCGCTTTGATTGAAAGGGTTTGTGATTAATATCCTATTCTAGTTGTATGATATATATATTCATGTCAATACTCTGAAAAAGATACGGGTATCGTGGTACGACTGGTATGGTAGGTATAATGGATGGAAATTAACTCGTAACTCTAGAGTTGTAGGTAACTCGTCCCTTAAAAACAGCTCAGTTGGTTTAGTTTGACTTGGTTTCAAATCCTGGGGTAGCTGAAAAGTTTTGTTGGTGTTTTTTTTTCCAAAAAATTCTTAATAACAATCCAGAGTCTGAATTTGACGGTTTTTCACGCCCGTGCGTAGAAGAGCATGTTAAGCTGCCGGTCGCGGTTATCATCATCTACGACAACCGTTATTACGAAGTCAGTGTCCTTAGATATACTGAGAACTAGTTAAAACCTGGAATTCATTACCAGCGCACGTGTTTCCCTCCCACTACGATCCCGGGTCCTTTACGCGGGGCGTGAAAAAGCATCTCACTAGGCCGCCATAGCGTGGGTCGCCATACTACACTGTCTTCATTCGCAGTGAGTACGGCGACCACCGCTCTTGGATTCTATTCATGCTTTCCATCAGGCAGAGTAGAGTCACTTTGATAGGTTACTATAAAAGAATAAAATATACCTTCGAATTCAGTTCGCCTTCAGAGTTGTGGCAGGCCGATGGCAATCGCTCCGTGCAGAAACTAATATTCAGGTTAAACCAGTTCAATTAGTAGCCTACCCTAAGTAACCGTGGTATTAATAAAGGCTAGGAAGAAGTCCATTACCATCAGAAGACGCATCTGTTCGCTTGCACTCAAAAAATATCGCTAATGAAAGTTCCTACTCTGATCATATAACGGTTTTAACTTTCATTTCGATAGTAAATATGATACCTAATTTATGATTAATTAAACATATTGCATAACAATTGGTTATTTTAAGTCTTAAACAACACTTCTTTATCTAATAAGCTCGCACAGTTATCTGAAACTGAGATTGCTTCCGGAAAGCACTTACAAGCTGTATTTACCCAACGGCTAACTAGCTTACGAACACTTCACCAGAGGTTAATGACCGCAAATACCTAACAAAAAACAACCTTCTGACCATTAGACACAAAAAATACACTCTCACTAGAGCCTCGAAGTTCTATAACATAGTTCGTGAAACACGAAATGGCCATCTTCAATGCGATTTCTCTTAGTATAGTTGGCAAACTTGCATAGACGGGTAAGAGACACGTCTGAGAATGCCTATGAGCACTACTCAACAGACACAAATGTATTGTGCCGTTCTTTTTGAGGATAAGAGGGAGACGGGGTTGTCTGGAGAAAACAGCAAAAAATACTTAACACCGGTTTTCCTGTTGAAATAGTATAATTTCTGATGCTACCACTCCGGTCAGCTTTTACAGAAGCATAAAATAATGGCAAAAAAACAAATTACTAGTTCTAATGGGCTGTGGTTGTAATCTAGATTAACTTAGCATATCCAATTGTAGCCTCAATTGAAACAGACAACAACCGTTTTGATCGAAAGGGTTATTCATTAGCTCTATTCCAGCTGTATGAATATGCTTATGTCATGTATGTATTTACAAAAATAAAATGACCATACTAAAATTCATCTCAATATCCTAAAAATATGGGTACAGTGCCACAACAGGCATGGCAGAGACTATAGATGCGATACACTCGTGATTCTAGTTAGTTTCTTTTTTCAATTTTCATATGGCAACCATCACTCTTGGATCCTATTCATGTTTTCCATCAGGCAGAGTACTCACTTTGGTAGGCTTTCAGAAAAAAAAAATGTTACAGATTTATCTTAGGATGTAGAAGGAAAATCACTTGAAGTATATTTCGAGTGTTCTACTCTGTAAACCTTCTGGAGTTGTCTAGTACTTGATAAAAAATTATTGCCCACAAAAACATAATGTAATAAGTGGTTTTCGATTTCAATACTCGTTCAATATGTCGAGATCGAAAGTGACTAATAAAATGAACTCAATTACTGAATGGTAAAACCAATTCTATTGTTAGTAATATTTGTTATTTTACCTACTGCGTTATTGTTGTAATCGACAAAGAAAGTGAGCGAAAGGTTCGAATATTTGCTATTGTAAAGCTTACGTCTTCATTTCTAACGAAATCTTAATCATTCAGTAAATTTTACGCTTATAATTTTGTTGTCATTATGTACCTTAATGGCATGGACATAGAGCTCTTTTGTATAGAGTGGGCCACGAATTAGTTAACATTTGAAAAAATATTATAAAAAACTATTTGATATATTATTAAAATTGTTTATTTACAAGAAAAGTAATTAGCTGCTGTTTATTTTTATAAATTACATCGTCTAAATGACCACCGTTTCGACGTTTGCACTCTTCTAAGCCGGGCACGTAATTTTCGAATACTCGTCGGCAAAGAGACCGCGAGATTACCGACATCTCTTCGCTGATTTTTGCTTTTAGCTGACGTAGTGTATTTGGTTTGTTGATGTAGACACGATTCTTCAAAAACCCACATAAAAAGAAGTCTGCTGGGGATAGATCTGGACTTCTGGGTGGCCATGAAATGTCGCCTCGTCTGGAAATCAATTTTTCCGGAAACTGTCTTTGACCACCAGCAAAAACTCATTGGTTGTGTGACATGTGGCTCCATCTTGTTGAAACCATGTGTTACGATTGTAGCCAGCAAATTCCAGTAGCATCAGTCCAAAGAACTCCCGTAACACTTTTGCGCGGGATGTTAGATTCAAATGTTAACGATTTTTTGGCCCACCCTATATAAAAATTGATTTCACCAATGGTTCTTTGTTAACCCCGATACCGACCATAGAATCGAAATACAGTCGTTTCGTGTCAACCCTATTCTTCTCGAAGGTGTGATCTGGGTCTAACGACCCTAATTACAAGTTTATAGTGGAATATCTGAATGTGATTAAGGCCTAATGATGCTGAAGTTTATTTATTGCGCTTTCAAGCTTGTAATACTAAAACGATCATGATAAATTTAATTTAAATTATAGTCAGAATTTAACTAATTAATGATGTAAGATTTATAGGATTTAGAGTGAAACTACAGATATTTACTGTAAGTCTTGATTCCTGCTATACATAAAACAAACAATAATTTATGCTTACTTATATGGCGATACTTATACGAGCAAACCTGGTCTTACAATTACGAGAGGGTTAGTAAAGGCTTATTGCAATGAACGGGTACGGAAAACTTATGATTTTTTTTAACCTGTGTATACCCCCTCTGGCCGTCACCCCACCGGGGTTTACGGCATGGTGGTGTGTCGGAATCGGACCGACTAAAACCATATGGTGTGCCACTCTGCGCCTGATATAGGAGGGATCCGGGAACAACATCCATCCAGACATCCAGCAGACATCCAGATCCCTCCTAGCGCCTGCCCGCTAGGGTAAACTTAATAGCTTCACGTGTTCTATTAGTGAAATCGTGACGTTTTCATTATGATGAATGACTTCCTCTGTGTGACGTTTAGAGACCTGATTGAAAAGTTATTAAGAAAATTCTTTTATAAGTAATTTTGTCTTCTTCAATAACTTTTGTATGATACTAATTGCTTTGTATTATCTTTGTTTCTTATATTCAAATGCAGAAATACAATTAAACAGCCAGACAGAGATATATTAAACAACGATATTGTAGGCAATGAGTTTTATTCGTTTTCTAAAATGCGACCAGCGTACGTAACTTTAACACAAGAACACGTTAAATGGGTTGCTGTGTTATATAAAATAGAAAAGGGCTATTAAGGGACAAAGAAATATTACTCGGAAACTGGCTGTTGAAGAAAAGTCTGACCTCTATAATCTCAAGATAATATCTCTAGACTAGACTGGACTAGTTATTGGTCTCTACTCTACCAAGGACTAGGGCCGGGCACACAATTTCTATCAATCAACCTATCGACAACCACTGCTGAACGAAGGTCTTTTTTTTTTTTTTTTTTTTTTTTTTAACGTGTGGAAACCCCCTCGAGCCGTCACCCCACCGGGGTTTACGGCGAGGTGATGTGTCGGAATCGGACCGACTAAAACCACACGGTGTGCCACTCTGCCCCTGAGATAGGAGGGATCCGGGAACCGCTGCTATTACGACATCCAGATCCTTCCTAGGGCCAGCCCGCCAACGCGGGCACCATCTGCGGACAAACTCTCTATTCAGGCGACGTACGGCACACACGCACGTCGCCTCCTCGCGGCTGGCCATTGTAGCGGATGGAGGGGAAAACCCATCCCGTCCACCCGCGGCCACACTCAAGGCGGCATGAGGCGCTGATATGCGCGCCTCCGCCGCCCGGTTCGCCGGCGGCGCATTGGGTCCGAATGGAAATCGTCCTCCCGGGCCCTCTCCGCCGCCTCCTTCCGCGAAATTACGTCTTCGTAGAAGGTTGCGACCGCGGTAAAACAATTGTCGCTACCGGCCATGGAGCGTATGACGGCCGGTAGCGAGAGATCTCCTCCAATAACTGCAGTGAGGACCCCACGCTGCGCCGCCCAGGCGGAACAAACCGCTAGCGTGTGCTGAGCCGAGTCCTCACTGCAGTCGCAGTGGTGACAGGCGGGACTCAATTCCCTCCTGGCGACCGAGTGTAGATACTTCCCGAAGCAACCGTGCCCGGAAAGGACCTGCGTCAGTCGGAAGGAAAGGGTCCCGTGCTGCCGCCCTGCCCACTCGGCGATGACCGGCTGGAGAGCCTCCACGGCGGCAAAGCCAGCACGTGGAGCCTCCAGCCGGGACGACCAACGAGCCATTGTGGCTCGACGAGCGGCTTCTCGCCACTCGCGTATCTCTTCGGGCGGGGGCCGTATGCCGCTACCCGCCCGGAAGTCAACCGTCCGCCTATAAACTTCGGCGAGCACTTCCGCCTCCAAATCCCACGGGGGAGTTCCGGCCAAGGCGCACGCCGCCTCCGTCGATACGGTGCGGTAACCGCGTATGGCTCTAACCGCCAATATCCTCTGAGGGCGCCAGAGGCGAGCCCTATTCTGGGCGGTCAGAGCCGCCGCCCACGCCGGTGCACCATACAGCGCCATTGACCGGACAACCCCCGTGTATAGCCGTCTCGTCGCGACGCTAGCTCCACCCAGATTGGGCAAAAGTCGCCCAAGGGCAGAAGCAGCGCCGACCAGCTTTGGAGAAAGCTGTCGGAAGTGCTCGTCGAAGAGCCACCTGCCGTCGAGGATCAGGCCCAGATACTTCATCTGGGCCTGAACCGGTACGAGGACCGAATTGACCACGATGGAGGCGCCGGAGGGTGGACCACGACGGGGCCCATGGAACAAAAGGGCCTCCGTCTTGTCCAGGGCCACCCGCAAACCCAGCGCCTCAATTCGCCCGACCACCAGAGAGACACCCGTGGTGGCCAGGCGCGCCGCCTCTTGAAAGTTCATGCCCCGGGCCGTGACCAATGTGTCATCTGCGTAACAAATTACGCCCAGCCCGGGGGGAAGACGACCTCGAAGGGCCCAGTCGTATCCCATGTTCCACAGGAGTGGTCCGAGGACAGACCCCTGTGGAACACCGCACGACATGAGCCGCCGCCTTAGAACACCGTCTCGGTCCTCGTACATGACGGTACGCTCCTCAAGATAGTCTGCCACAAGCCGCCTCAGGTACTTTGGCACCCCATGGTAGTGGAGTGCTTCCCTGATGCAGCTAAATGGCAGACTATTAAATGCGTTGGCGATGTCCAACGACACCGCCAACAGCACGCCGCCACAGCTCACCGCCTCTTCGGTAACGGCCCTCAGGCGCAACACGGCATCGACCGTCGAACGCCCCGCCCGAAAACCAAATTGGGCGTCCGACAGATCGGGGCCCACCTCGCAGAGGTGCCGGACGATGCGGGCAGAGAGTATCCTCTCAAACAGTTTACCCGCCTCGTCCAGCAACACAATGGGCCTATAGGCCGCTACCGATTCGGCTGGCCGTCCCGGCTTCCTCAATAGGACCAGCTTCCCGCTTTTCCAGCACTCAGGGAAGCGTCCGGACGCCAAACTAGCGTCCAGGACCTCCCTGAGGCGGTCCGACATGTGTTCGAGGGCTCGGGCCAGCACTCGGGCAGGTATCCCGTCCGGCCCGGGGGCGGTGTTCTTAGAGCGGATCCGTAGAACAACCGCCCCTACCTCCGATTCCCTAACGGGCGGAACATCGTCCTCGTTCCCCCCGTCGTCTCCGACCATGAAGGTCATTGACGGGGGTGTGTGCTCCACCCGCTGCGGGAAAAGGCCCTCGACCACTTCCCGCAGGAAGCTGGGCTGGAGTATCTCTGTAAGGGGGGGGCCCGACGTGCGGAGCTTTTGCCGCGCCGCACGATAAGGGCGACCCCAGGGGTCACGATCGAGACCCTCCAGCATCTCCTTTCTCTTAATTTCTTTGGCGCGGCTTATGGCCAGCTTCAGAGTTTTCTGCGCCTCTCGGTACTCTTCATGAAGCTGGTCCTCCCCGCCTTCTTCGCGGTGTCGCCGCCGACTACGGGTGTAGGACCTCCGGGCACGAGTACAGGCCGCGCGGAGGTCCGCCAACTCCTGGGACCACCAGTAAACCTCCTTCCGTGGAGGCCGGCAACCTCGGATGCGGGGCATGGCCGCATCACAGATCTGCGCAATGGCATCGCGGAAGCGACCAGCCCCCATGTCGACCTCCTCGGTCGGGGCCTGCGGAGACAGCCAAGAGTGAACGATGGCTGCCTCCTCTAGTAGGTCCCTATTTAATTTGGCTAAAGCCCACCGCGGAAAGCGAGAAGAACGCCGCGCCACGTGACCCCTACTGGGGTCCTGGGTCCGGGAGAGCTCAAATCGGATGTAGAGGTGATCCGAGAGCGTCTCAACCTCTTCCAGGACGCGCCAGTTCCTTACTCGTGCGGCGAGGGCAGGGGTAGCGAACGAAAGGTCCACTATCGACCCTCCCTGCTGTCGCACGCACGTATTGGTAGAGCCCCTGTTTAGTAAACAGAGGCCCACCGAGGCCGCCCACTCCTCTACGGCCTCGCCCCTAGCGTCCGTCCTGGGGGAGCCTCACGCAATGGACTTTGCGTTGAAGTCCCCCAGCACTAAGACGTGCCCAGACGTTAGACGCCGCATCGAGGTTTCCAAGTTGTTAAGGAAAACCTCGAAGTCGCTCAAACTCCGGTTGGGGGAGAAGTAAACACCATATATGGTGATCCCCCCCCACTCGGCAGCAACATATCCAGTACCCTTGTCCCTTAGCGACAAGGGCGGGGAATGAGCCGCCGTGGAGCCGACGACTGCCACGGAACCGTCCCGGTCACCCAACCAGTTTGGACGGGGAGGAACGTAATAGGGTTCCGCGGCTACGGCAACACCGATCAACCACTGTGCCATGGCTTGCAGGAAAAGGTCCTGCGCCGCAGCACAGTGGTTCAGGTTCGTCTGGACTAGGAGGTTGGAGACTTGGGCCATTACTCGACCGTCTCTACAACCTCCTCCATGGGCGACGATATCGAAGCAGAAACGACGTCAGAGGCAGCCTGGGTCGACTGGCTAGCCCCCGACGCTTGCCGAGAATTACGGGCAGGTTTGCAGCCTCCCTGCCCAATCTGGTGATTGGCGGGCTTGTTACCGGCCGCACACGCCGGGCAGTGAGGGGCGGCAGAGCACTCTGCCGCCTTGTGCCCCGGTCGACCGCAGCGGAAACATAGTCCGCTGCAGTCAAAACAACTAACACACTTGGCGCGTGTGTGTCCCGACGCCAGACATTTATAACACCTCATCGGTCTCGGTGCCAGGACTGTGATCCTAGCGTTCACGAAACCGATGAGCAACTTTCCGGCGTCGACCAGGACTTTGCCCGACACTACTGGACATTTGATCCACACAGCGCCAAGCCCACCTGGACCGGGGCGGATGGTGCCGACCCGGATGCTATCCGCACTGCAGCCTGTCTTCTCCGCAATTGCAGTACAGACATCCTCAGATGTCACCGAGTCGTCCAGGCCCGAAATGCGCAGTTCTACGCACTTAGTTGGCCTGGCGATCTTTACACCATCCGTGGCCTCGAACATACCCCGCAACTTCTCGGCAAACACGTCCGCCGTCTTTGCGCCTTCAGCCCCAGGGAATTCGAGGACTCGAGCTCCCGTTTGGGCGAGGCGCATTCTGACACCTACTGTCCCGAAATCGCGTGCGAGACTGTCCCGGGCCCTTTTGAAAATGGCCGCGTAGGACAACCCGCCGCTAGCTGCCTCCGGTGACACGGTGACTACCACAGCCGCACTTTTAGGCGCCTGTAGTTTGCGCGGCGTCTTTGTGGCAGTCACTGCAGCCGATGGCGCCTGCGGGGTAGAGGCTGCTTTTTGTGCAGCCTTCTTACCCCGCTTTCGGGACTTCTTAGCTCCCCCGACTACCTGCCAACCATCCGTGGAAGGGGCAGATGTGGAGGGAGCACTTGTGGAGGTGCCAGATACAGCGGTTGGAGTGGGGAGCGGAGGGAACTCCGCTCCAGCCTTTGCCGCTGTTTTGGACCCCAACCTCAGTGCAGGCGTCCGGGCTGTCGCCTTGGCCGCTTGCCGTGTCCTCGGAGCAGTTGCAGGAGCAGCAGAGACCGCTGCCGCCGCCGCATAGGACACGCGACCGGTCGCAACGGGAAGCGATTGCGTCGATGCTGACATCGACGCAATCTTCGCTTTATGCGCCGCGAGCGGCGGCCGGACAACAGGAGCCGGTGGCAGCCTTGCCTCCAGGCCAGCCAGACGCCCGTCCATCATGCGCCATACTGCATCCGTTATTTGGCGCAGATGGGAATCAGCAATGCCACCGAGGTTGGAAGAGGGGGCAAGCTGAGACGGGGACGTGACCGGATCCTCTGCCGGGCGATGCGCCCGGAATTGGGCGAACTGAGCGCTGAGCTCAGCCACTTGCCCCGTCAGGCGATCGTTGGCCGCCTGGAGTCGAGCCACGTCCCCGATGAGGGTATCCACTACTCCTGCAATAGCGGAAGAGGAGTCCTTAAGGGCTTTCACAAAAGAGCCCTTAAGGTTACTCGACTTGGTAGCCACTTTGTGGATGATGGCCACCGCCGCATTCGCTCTCTCCTGCATGGAGGATGGTGTTTGAGGAACTGAATCCCCCACCACCGGCTCCTTTATTTTTAGCAGGAGATCCGCGATCTCCTCCTCCGCCAAAATTTCGCCGTCTGCCCTGACCCGTCTATAGGCTTCCGCCTTACAGAAGACGGAGCCTGACGGGGCCGAGATCGGGGTTCGTGACCTCCCTCTGCGGCTGCTTGCTACCTTAGGAGGTAGCATCTCCTGGGATGTATCGCTCTTCTCATCCCTGGAGCGGCCGCGTTTTCGGCTGTCACACAGCTCCGTCTCCATGCAGTCCAGCATGTCCGTTCTCGCATTGGAGCTTCCGCCCGCGGTAGATCTGGAGCGTAATCGCTCCGATGTTCTTCGGCTCCCAGCAGTCATAATAACTTCTGGGAGCCCCACCGAGGTAGGCATCCCAACCAATGCTTCCTCGTCGTTGGAAGAGAAGTCGTTCGACCTTTTCTGCTTCCTACCATCTATCTCCTGCTTTCCTTCCATAGTTTTTAAGTTTTTGTTTGATATGTATTCCATAATTGAACCCACGAGATGGGGAGAATAAAGGTCGACCCGGGCAGAGATCCCCAATACCCGGGCAAGCGTAAATTTGTGCCCAACCGAGGGGTCCGCAGGTGCCCCGGCTGGGAGTGCGCTTACGACTGAACTACCCATCAGCCATGCATCCCCTGGTCACGCACCAGAACACGGGATTCGGGGTAATTTTTTAGAGAGGTTTTCTTCCTCGCAGTCCGGGCGGTTAAGCCAAGACCCTCGCCCCCGATTGGAGTCGCGAGACTTCAACTCGGGACTACGATATGCCGACGGCGGCAGGGAGACTGCGTCTCCTGATGCCTGCTCGGTGGCAGTGTAAGTGCACACCGAGCCCGTCCTACCTTTCCAACCGCTGAACGGAGGAACTCCGACCCTAGAGAGGGTCCCACCATCGTGATTTTTTACCGAGGTTTTCCTCCTCAATGCTCCGAAGAGCGAAGAGCCAACAGAGGATCCGACAGACACGCCCGCTCTGTTGGACCAAGTCTCGGCCGATTTGCCGAAGACAATGGTTTCCTCTTCGTGCTAGAATATTAGCCGTTGGCGGTGCTGCCAACGTTACCAGGGTGCACCATGTGGAGGTTTTCTAGCCCAGCACCCCTGAACGAAGGTCTCTCCCAAGGAGCGTCAACCATGCCGATCTTGGGCAATTCGCATCCGTCCGCTGCCAGCCACCTTCTTCAATTTAATCTATCACAATTATATATGTATCTACGTCAGTGCTATTGACCGTGTAAAATATAATAGATCGACAGGTGTGAGTTAACTAAAAGCATTCGTTGTCATAAATATATGATGATGACTTTGGCAATGGACACCGCAAAGCCGAACAGATAATATTAGCGACAGCTGTATTCGTTCCATGTTTAATATGTAACATATCGCCTCTCGCTTTCATGCATCTCTCGGAATCTCAAATTTGTGGAAGTTATTTCAGGAAAAAGGGACGGAAGTGTTTAACGGGAAGCCGAGACAGAGTGTGCTATTTTAATTGAGCAATGAGCTCGATGCTATAGTTATCTCTCAGATGGCTAATGTTATATCAGATACTACACTTTAGGAAGGCCTATGTTTTTTGTTATACATAACATATTTTAAAAGTAATGTAAAAAATGGATGATTCGAGCTGTATATTTACCTAGATAATCCAAAAACTCCAGTTGGATCTACAGCTGCTAAAAATTGGTTGACTTTTGCAGAAGAATGAGAAAGACTATACAAGATCTAGTCGTGGTAAGATATTTTATGAGGTCTGTTGACCTGAGTGAACAGAGTCTTTATTTGGTTAATCTGACAACTGACCTTGAATGCTGAACCAAAGGTCGTGTGTTCCATTTCCATCCAGGGCAAATAATTATAATGAGCACGATAATTAATTCTGTTATTGGGGGTAATTTGACTATAACATGAATGTATTAAGAAATATTTGAGTATATTATGCAGCAATCTGATTATCGGGGTACAAGCTCTGCCAGGTTTGAGATCAGACTGACATGAGTGATAGAGATATGCAAGTATTTTCAAGAAAAATGACGTTTTCCTTTTTTCTTGGACTTTAAAAAGACAACTTCTGTGTAAGAAATAAATATCTTGTGTCACGGGGAACTTTTCAAATATACATGACATGGACACAAACAACACCCAAACTCAGAATAAAAATTTGTGGATCACACAATTTTTTATCCTATGTGGTTTTTAACCGACTTCAAAAAAAAGGAGGAGGTTCTCGATTCGGTCGATATATTTTTTTTTTATTGAACACAATACTCGGCAAGGTAGAAAGCTGCGTGATGATCGCTTAAACATCTACAACACCCGTAAAGTCTGTCCAATTTCAATACCAATATTTCTTATTTAAAAAACTGTCCATTCTCTTATTACTTCTTCACATAAATTAAACATTAATAGTTTATTTATATGTGGGCACCAAGGTCAATTTGGATGAGCAGACTTCATTGCGGGTTAGATAGCCTATGTTTATTGAAAAGGGTTATAGGCCATATAATACGCTGCAAGCCACATGTGCCGGCAATAGCCATAAACGACTGCCAATATCGTAAACCATTGATAAATATGCGAATATATACATACTACGTACCACAGCTAGCTTTCAAATAGATTTACACGAAAGCAATGACAAATTTTTTTGTGGGGCTTACTAAAGTGACTCTACTCTGCCTGATGGAAAGCGTGAATAGAATCCAAGAGTTGTGGTCACTCATTGCAAAATCAGACAATGCAGTAAGGTGACTCAGACTACGGCGGCCTAGTGAGATGCTTTTTCACGTCCCAATTGGGGATGGAACAGGCATAACAGTCATAGATATGGCTAGAGGTTAGTGCGTTTAAAACATACAAATTGTCAAACAAATATTTATTTACCCTTATTATAATTGACTGCCTCGGTGGCGCAGTGGAAGCGTATGTGATTTCTGTGCTTGAGGTTTCGGGTTCGATTGCCTGGTCAGCCTAATCTTTGTATGCTCTGCAAAAATTTGTTTCAGTTTGGGTGTTTTCTATGTATTTACAAAAAACGTCTGTATGTGTTTATATCAGTTGTGTAGTACCCATAGTACAAGCTTTGCTTAGTTTGTGACTAGAAAGTGTTGTGTGTCAGACGACCAAAATGTTAATTATTACTTTATATACATTAAATATATACAAAAGTCCACAATTAATGGAGATCCCCAAAGGCAACATTTAAAACTATAATATAAATGAGTTCGTGTAAGTCTAATTTGACTGCACGATTAGTGATTTTAGCGGTCGCCACGTTGCTCTCCACTTCGCTGAATGTTGTGGGTTCAAATCCTACATGGGACAACACTTTGTGTGACAAATTGTTGTTCTGAGTCTGGGTGTTCTTTGTGTCCGTTTCTTGTATGTTTGTAAAGTCTCCCGCGACACAGGATTTATTCCTAATGCGGGCATTGTCTTTTATAAAAAAAAAGGAAAAAGTCGATTGTATCCGGAACAGTAAGGTCAGTGATCTTGATAACGCGAGAGTGTTGTGATAAACTGCCGTTGCAACAGAGCAGCACAATTAATGATACCCTAAATTTCGTTGACATACAATCTAATGTTAGACATCCATGTTACCATGCATCACTGATACACACAAGTAACAGGTTTACCAGACGAGAACGAAAGCTCCACACTCTTGCTCGTGTGTGTGGGTAGACAGTTATTTTTCTTCATAACTCGCCGCCAAGGTCGAATTTTCCGATTTTCACTTTTAAATGTCATGAGATAAAACTACTTTCCCCGTTTAAAACGACATTGTCGCAATATAATTATACCTATCGTAGTAATCTATGTGCGGTGTATTGATACACACACAGAACTTAAAACTACGTTATGAAATATAAGCTTTGTAGCAAGAAAATGATCGTAATATTAGTTCTTAATATTTAGAGACGATTTAAAAATTATAATTAATAACAAATATTCCATTATGGAGGCTTATATCCATAACATATTCTAATCGCGTTCTTGTCGTATGAAATGCAGCTGAATATGAATTTAAATATAAGACTTAAATAAGTATTTGTATTCAATAATAATATAATAATATTAATACTCTACCTCATTCATACAACGCTGTGTAGTCCCAAACTAAGCAGAGCTTGTACTATACGTATTAGGCAGCTGACATAAACACATACTTTCTTCTGTAAATACATTTGATCTAACCTGGGAATCGAACCTGAGACCTCGACCTCGAACACAACCGTTGCATACGCTACGACTGCGCCACCGAGGCAAGGAACGCAATTGGATAAATTAAATATGTCTGATATCTTCAGCTACAGCTGAAACAACGATTTCCACGACCAATTCTCACTATTATCACAATATCTGTGTATCTTACATAGCTTATTATCCTGAGATCGTTCCTTTAGCTACTTAGTCAATGCTGAAATGCCTTTGACCAAGGAATTTTCGTTAAACCCAGGAGAGACTTTGGTTAGGTTAAGTTTGACTAAAAAACTTCAGTAAAAGGGCGAAATTGAAATGGCCCATTGACACAGGGGTGACAATTATCGTGGTAACTGTGTGAGCCTTACACTGCCATGATGACTGTCATGCCATGCCCCAAGTGGGGCGTGAAAAGCATCCCACTAGGTGCCATAGTGTGGGTCACCACACTGGATTGTTTGCATTTGCAATGAGTATGGTGACCACAACTCTTGGATTCTATTCATGCTTTCCACCGGGCAGAGTAGAGTCACTTTGGCAGGCTCTTAATATAGAAAGAAATATATACATATATATTTCGGGGATCACCTGGCTTTGGCCAAACCTAGGATGAACCAGTCCTTCCGACATAACATACCTACTTGCTTTTCTCGCTTACTTGTAGGTACGTCTATTTGAAAGTATCTTGTTTCCGCACTTTATGGAAGGTAACTTAATGTCTTCGAAGTCACAATCGGTCGTTCAACTTGTAAGTAGTCTGAGTTACTATGGGTCGTTAAGATTGCGAGATTTTAATGTGAGTTAAGCGTGATTTATCTTCTATAAAAAAGTGAATGTCTCTTATTGGAAACAATGTTTAGATTTCATTCTGTTTATTTGCAAATTTTCTTGTACAGTGAACCGACAAGGTATACAATAATACGTATAATCTATTTTACATCATATCAACAGCCTTTAAAGGTCCATTATTGGATATCAAATCAGCCTATCGCAGTTCACTGCTAAACGAAGGTCTCACCAAATAATAAAGATAATAATAAATAAAAATACACATACACACACATGCACACACATACACATACACACAAAAGACTCACTCTCAGCTACAGACCAACTTTTATACAAATTTTTCTGTTTTGTTTTTGATTTATTTTTAACCTTGTTTCAATTTTATCTTATATTCTATTTCAACTAAACTTTATGAACATTTTAAATATTGTGAATTCTCATATTGGTTGCCGCGACACAAGCCACGAGCTTAGTGCGGAAACCGTCGTTAAATTTTACTTGTAATTTATTTAAGTATAAGTATAAATAAATAAATAAAATAAATAAATAAATAAAAATAATAATTAATTATGATTGTCAATATTGCCGTTCCTCATGATGAGAATCTCGTGAAAGTTGAAAAAACAATTGAAGTATTTGGATCTGTCTTACGAGATTGCCGATATGTGGAATGTGGATTCGGTGATCATTGTTCCGATAATCATATCTGTTCACGGATTAATAGCCAAGAGCCTCGACCAACACCTTAAGAGGCTCACGTTGGAAGGATGGATCAAGGGTCTCATGCAGAAGGTAGTCCTCCTTGACACGGCCCGTATAGTGGAGGAGGTTCCTGTCTTTGGAGCCCTAACCACCGGTGTCTTGGTCCTTGTACCCGTTGTCATTGGTCTACTATTTTTTATATTTTTAAATATGTATTTTTGTATCCCTTTTGTATATGTTTAAACATGTTATCAATATGTATATATAAATGAAATAAAGAGAATATTAATTATAATACAATTTAATATTTACACCCAAACATTAAATAAAACAGTCTATTCTGTAAACTTCTAAAAATAGTAAACTAATAGGCTGACAAACCAATTAACATATTTAATTTAAATTCTTTAGCAGTCGTTGACTTTAGTTTAAATAAATAAAATAAAATAAAAATGGGTATTAAAATTTTTGTGGTATATTATTATTCTTTACGAGCTTATTCATTAAAATTTTATATTTAGGTGTGCAAATATTTTGCTTTCTAGTAAGTTACTCGTATTTTGAATTACACTTTAAATATTTTTAATATTCTTAAGTCTTCTTTCAAGTAATGGGCACGGGTTTTATTGCATATGCGGAACGAATAACTCGTTAAGAAGTTATTAAGATAGCTTACAAAATGCTATAAATGGCCTATTCATTGAATTCTAAAGGTAATTCATTCTTGACACTACATGTATTAAACATGATTACTATTCACTTATTCCTTAAATAGCTGAAAGCTGCCTGTATAGTGGGTTATTCGAAAAGTTGAATATTTCTTAATACTGCCAGTTAGTCAATTTATTTTTAAATGAGGTTCGAGTTGTTTTCGAGTTAACGTAGTGACACAATGTCAATGACACTTAACAACCGTTAGCCCTACTCAGCTGTAGTTCGACTTGAAAGTGATAAATACAATACACCGACTTTTTATTATTATTAGCAGAGAAATCTCTTTGTACTAGTTGAAAATTGATACGTAAAACAATAGTGCTAAGGTATATTTTTGATTGATACATTGCAAATTTTTTGCAAAACAGTCCACTGCTGGACATAGACATTAGCAAGGAGGTTTTGGCCTACTATACCACACTAGCCAGACAGGTTGATATTTCTCTTTGCAGTGATGTTGTCTTGTACATTTTGTTCCCTTAGTCGCCGACATACATGGGAAGAGTACAGGTGGACACTCTGTACTCTTAATCCGTCACTACACGGAAAAGTTTTGGGGACGATAGTTTTATAGATACCAAGATAGACAAGTGTACAATTATTCTTAGATTTTTATTAATAATAATCTTACTTCGTTAATAGCACACTGCCTCACTTACCGACGAACGTCCATAGGAGTCCTAATGGAGGTATGTGGCCTTCTGTCGTCTTTGCTTACCCTGTACAAAAGTGTGTCGTGATAGTATGTAACATATGAATCAAATATAATTAATAAATTCTCTAAAATATTTTCTATCGAATTTTAAACTACTTTAAAATTCACCCTACAATTAATTATTCTATCTCTGTAGGGCAGTGGTAGCGTTTGCGACTGCTGTGCTTAAGGTCGCGGGTTCGATTCCCGGGTCGGACCAAATGTTTGTAGGATCTGCAAATATTTGTTTCGGAGTTTGGGGGTTTTCTATAATATGTATGTATTTACAAAAAAGGTATATATTTACTTATATCAGTTGTCTAGTACCCATAGTACAAGCTCTGCTTAGTTTGAGACTAGATGGCGTTGTGTATCGAGTGTCCGAAATATTTATTTATACAGTGGACCCCCGATAATTCGACAAATGTTTCGCAGGGCAGTGTCGGACTATCGAATTTGTCGGATTATAGAGTACTGCCTAAGACTCCCTATAGCCCGAATTTTTTTACAAAAGAGTACTTTGTAATCCGACAAATTACAGACAAATGATAAAATTCTATATGTTGTCTTCTGGGCTTGTGACGACATTACTAGGTATGTATACGTAATGCACAATGAATAAACGCTAAGCTGCATCGCTATCACATGTAGTCAAATTCAAACTAAGCAATTGGAATCGAAACAATACCTACACGTCGATCACAAGTTGTGACCTGTTCAACCATACACGATCTACATACATTAGCGAAAATTGTTTGATTGATGTCGGATTATAGGTGGTTCGGATTAGACAGAGGCCAAATTACCGAGGGCCCACTGTATTTAAATATTTATTTATTATTTATAGTACAAGCTCTGCTTAATTTCGGACTACATGAGGTATTCAAATTATTATTTATATACATTTTTTGTTATATTAAAATGAATACCTCTACGTTTGTAAATGACACGCACCGGCAATAAAACAAAATGGAGTCTCTCTCTCCGAACTAGAACAATCTCTATTGAAGTTTATAGTGGCAATGAAAATCTAATCTCAAATACACCACAATAAAACAACTAAACTGTTATGTTATTCGTAATGAATTCATTATTTATGATTGTTGTAACGAAAGCTGATCCAATGTTGAATGTTCCTAGGCACGGGCCGTCTACTGCATGTTCTCGTTTTCTCGTACACGACTCCGAAAGTGAAATGGGACTCTGTGTTTACCTCAATAAATCTCTGCTTACTTTGTAATTGTCGTTTCATCCACATTCCCATGTTTTCTAACTTGAAGTCTGAAAATGACATCGGGATATATAATTGTCGTTTGAGTGCCTCGGATTTGTTAATAAGAACTATTTTAAAAAAGAAACTTTATTATTTTTAATTTTCTTTTATTTATTTTTTTTTTTTGTCACATCAATAGAAGAAGAAAAATGAGTTACAAATTATGTAAGCGTACAATTGGTGGTCTTATCTTTGACAACCTTTGTACGGATGTCAAGCATTTACGAATTTGGACAGTTTGTGACAAATAAATCTACTCTTTCCTTAAAAAAAAATCATAAAAAAAGAAAATTGTAAATTTTTTTTTTCCTGTGACCTCTATATCTACTGTTCAAATAATAAAATAAATATATATTTAGTAGTTTTTAACCACTTTTTAATGCACCATTATAAGAAAAAAATATTCGAGATACCTATAATGTATTATTTAAAACAATATCCTGATTTTTACTCTTTTTCCATACACCTTATGATATACACTTATACCAGACCACATCAAGACGGGAAATACTGAGAAAAATGATAGTCCTTTCAATTCATCGCAATCACTAGTAAGCGAATGAAATATACGACACAAAATTGACAAGAACGAAGAAATATTTGGTGTTTGTGTTGAGATATTTTGGCAAATGAAGCGTAGTAGGCTAAAACCTTCTTGCTCTGGTCGATTCTTGCGTCTCTAGGCTTATGTCCAGCAGTGGATTATTAAATGATTATTATTAATTTGATTGTTTTCAGTCTTCAAAAGAGCAAATGTTTGAGAGATTGGTACATTAACTAACGATCGACTGAACAACAAATTTTACGTACACACATACGCAAAAACACAAATTCCCAAGGAGTATATTTTCCAAAGCTACCAGAAAAGTTGCTCCATAATAAGAAATATAAGTGTGCTCTGCAATCAAGAAGATTACCCTTTCCTTTTCTAAATTATGGAGGCCAAACGTTACACTGATAAATATATTGAGGTTACACCTGAAAATGTAGCGTTACAGCACCGGTATTTTTCCATGTCTCGTTAATATTTAACGAGTGCCTGATTCTGAAAGTGATCACCTCGAAGGTCTTTCTTATTGCAGCTATTTTTAATGCTCATTGTCGCTTGCTTCTCAGAAGTATAGAAGTCAGAACCAATTGTGACAAAAGTTGCTTTTCAATACGTTCAATATGTGAATGAGGTTTTTCTGTAATAGGCTAAAGCTAGAATGAATCTAACAGTATCAATTTTTTACATATAACATCATTCCTGCACTTGTTTTCCTGCAATTTGTAAAATGGGACGAAAATGTGTAACAAGAACTGTGTTGAAGGATTTTGGGACAAACTACATGCGCGGTCCTAGTGTTCGTTGAGATGGGATGAGATGGGCACTCCTTTAGCCTACAAAGCGCGATGCGATTAAAAATTTAAACTTGTGTGTTTAATTTGAACAGATACTTAGACGTCGCCATTACATTCCGCATTGTGATTTTGACGAATATGAAGCAAGTATTTTCCAGGCATTAAAATTATCCACATCATCTCTTGTCAATGTGGTTTCGATTCTCACCCAGGACAAATATTTGCGTGAAAAACACGACCATTTGCTCTGTGTCTGGGTGTAATTTAGAAATATATAAGTATGTTTACCAGCAGTCTAGTTACCATGGCACAGGCTCTGTCTAATTTGAAATGCCATGTGTGACATTTCATATATTTGTAAGGTTATTTATTTAGTTGTTTCTTACAAACAAACGCATCTATTCGTTTGATTTACCATTGTATACACAACCTTACATCGACTTCACGTAATTCAGTTCAAATAGCGACATCCATTTCCTGACAAACCCTTTTATCTGCGCTACAAACGCGGTTCTCTAACGGTGCATTGACTACAATTCCCGATACCCATTCAGTTTTCCCCCATAAATTACATATCACATCAGACTTAAGAACCACATTAACCACTGCCATATACCAACGTAGACATATCGCGCGGCACCTGGACTCACCTAGTTGAAATCTATTACGCATTGGCTGAATTATAAACATTATTACTGCCGTTCTGCACTGAGATAAATGTCGGCTTTCTCTCCGCCCACGCGTTCAATGACAAATGTATATGAATCTATATTGTATTCTGTGGAGTATATAGAATATTTACTACTAATACAAATTGTTGGATTTTGACATGGTGTACGTGATTTATTTATATTTTAGCTAGCGTAGTATTTGTATTTTCATTTTTTACCTTTAAGATGTATGATTTTGCTGCGTAAATTCCGATCTGGGTAATCTAGGATAAGTAAAGTATCAGATCAGCAAAGTAGCCCATACGTTGCCTAGTAACCTTCTCTGTCTCCTAGTGGTAGTCTTATTAAAATCAGTTCCGCGATTTCAGAGATAAACCTGGACAAACAAAGACAGATTTGAAATCTCAAGCGGACACTTCAATTCTATTGATATACATTAACTAGATGTAAAAAAAAGTGTTTACTGCGTTCAATACGAATATTAAAGCATGTAATTATTGTCTTTTAATTATTGTTTGTTTGTTTACACACATATTTTTAAACTGTTTCACTTGAAAGCGATGAATTCGGGCACATAAAAATGTCTGAAAATCTCGGACACTGGGTAGTTGATTGAATAAATTATCTTTAATGGACAATTAAAATAATAAAATTTATTTACCTCTTTTTATAATATTCATTAAACTGTTGTGAAAATATCACATTATTTCAATAACTTTACAATTTTTTCAAGTTTTAGTAGTCTTTGTTACCTTCGCGTGCAGCATGCCTTTACGGTGTTTATACTTAATAATTTACCCTTTAAAGAAATTGGATTGAGAGCTCACGAGCGTAATATGAAGGGCAGAATTAATATTAACTTATGCCTTGTATGTTTTAATTGTAAGAGAACTGAGCTTTCGTTTAAACTCAAACCATTAAACGCAACTAAGTGATCTCAACTGGTGATGATATGATAAGCGTAGATGTATGTCTTGCATCTTTTGGATCGGCTAAAGTGCGTTCACGATTACCCTCCGTCGCGATGAGTCTTGCATTTTGCAATACGATTTATTTATTTATAACTTAATGTACAAATAAATGCTTCCCAAGCTTAATGCCTAAGGCCTTTTTTGCCAGTTAACTGATTCGGCAATGCAGAGAAAAGATGAGATGAGGATCTTGGCCTCAACTGCTATTTTCGTTGAAGGTTACTTAGAATGAACACGTTTGCATTTTCCTAGAAGATTGTAATGCAGTATTTGTTTGGAGATATGATCTGAGTAGCCATCTGTAATCAACCACTACGATCCCGGGTCCTTTAAGCGGCGTGTGAAAAAGCAGCTCACTAGGCCGCCATAGCGTGAGTCGCCATACTGCACTGTCTTCATTCGCAGTGAGTACGGCGACCACCGCTCTTGGATTCTATTCATGCTTTCCATCAGGCAGAATAGAGTCACTTTGATAAGTTTCTATAAAAAAAAACTATATTTTTTTTTGTATTTCATACAAGAACTCTAACGTAAACAAACTCCGGGAGTCTTAACAAAGTGAAAATACTATTGACGGTGGTTGATAGACAGCACACTTGAAAGTCTAACAAGAATTCGTAAACACTTCGCACATGCATGTCGTCCATTATTGTAAGATGACAAGATACTCGATGGCTTTTCAGTTTCTCGTACACACGCTTTTTTAAAGTCAATCGAGTGCTTTTCAAAATTTCTAATCGCTTTTTATTTCTACAGAAACCAGTCGTCACGATTCCCATTCTGGGCAAATAAATCAATGATGAGCATGATAATTTTGTACTGTGTTTGGATATAATAGTCTATATAGGTGGACTTAATGCCATGGGGCATTCTCTCCCAGTCAACCTTTAGGTGATGTAGAAACATGATGCGGTAGGTGCAAAGGTAAAATAATGAAGTTGACATACATTACTTAATAAAATATCATTTTATATAAACAGTACATAAACAATACATAAACATACATGTATATAAAATTAATACAGTATTCTATATAAATATAAACACTAGCTCGGGTACTCGTTAAGACGATTCCACCAAATTATCTCGAAGTAGATCACGTACTTTCGCTTTAAATGCGTGGCGATTTGTGGACATTCCAGCATCGGTGGGCAGTGCATTCCACAGAAGAACTGACTGCACAAAGAAGGAGGAATTGATAAAGTTGGAGGTGTGAGGGGGGCATAGAAGAAGCATGTTGTTTTGTGTTTGTTTAAGAAGTCTGGCTATCTTAGTACATGTTCTTCCTAGTTTGGAATCAGACGGCTGTGTATGAAATGGATCAGATTATTATTACGAATTTTTTGAATGAAAAACTTGTTTAGCCGCGTTGAGCATTTTTTAGGTGACAAAAATTATAGAACTCGCGTTACCGTCACCTACCAAAACCTCCACGAGGTGTTTGTATACTGTGTACATGAAACGAAGCACGTTATACATGGTGCTTTTTGTATGGACGCTTGGCTGGGGCGCATATACCTGCGAGGCAATGTATGCGACGTGGCACGTTACGGTCTCGGAGTGATCAAAAGATTTGTAGCAGGCGAGATAGCTATTGTTGTGCATACTTGACGTAATAAATGCTGAAAATACAGTTTCAAGTTTTCACTAATGTCGGCAACCCACGTGATTGTCTACGACTTTTTTCATTTAAAGTTTTAAATTAAAGTATCTGAAGTTAGTGAATTTAAAAGCGATAACTGTAAATAACCAATGTTTGAAAGGGAAATGTTGATTCGCTTTTTCTTTAAACCGATCTCAAGAGATGTCTTTTTAGTTTTGACTGTGTCGGTGGCGCAACGGTAATGAATACGACTGCTGTGTTGAGGTCTCGGGTTCGAGTCCCGCGTCGGACCAAATTTATGTATGATCTACAAATATTTGTTTCCAAGTTTGTTCGAAGTGTTTTCTATGTATAATATGTATGTATTTACAAAAAAAAAGCATATAAGTATTCTACCAGTTAGTCTAGTTATCATAGCACAAGCTCTGCTTAGTTTGAAACTAGATGACGTTGTGTGTCAAATGTCCGAAATATTTATAATATTGTTTATTATTAGTGCCAGAAATTCCAAGTGTACAACCATAGTGTCATAGTGCTTTTAATATCTTATAGAATTAAATAATTTATTGCTTTAGCCTTTTACACAATCACATCATATCACATCACATCACATCACATCACAATCACAATCAATGTTGTGATCTTAGCCAATTTCGGCTACGACAACCAGTTTCAACGAAGACCTGCGAACTACGCAGGAGATATCACAAGTGTGTGCGCAAAAACAGGTGCACTCTCTGTCCCCTTTCTCTCTTATGGGACGGTTATCCGACACGATCGGGAAAGATCAGAGGTAGGACCGAGGGCTTTACTTACTCACGCAAATATTAATTAAAATGTTACCACTTTGAAAGTGCAAAATTAAACGTCACCTAAGTCATCATCATCATCATCATCTCAGCCAAAATACGTCCACTGCTGGACATAGGCCGCCTCCAAGGTTCTCCACAATAGCCGGTGCCGTGCCGCCCGCATCCAGCAGCTTCCCGCGACCTTTACTTTACAGTGGTCGTCGGACCACCTTGTGGGGGGCCTACCAACGCCCTAAGTAATAAGGTAAAATTATTCTATCAATATTGAAATATATTGTCAAGCTTTTGGTCTGACTCTTGAGGTTTGTAGGTTGAATTGTATTAAGTTTTTATTTCGTTCAAAAAATCATGCCATTTTCCCCGGAGGGATAGGCGGAGGCATATTAAACATCCACTTTTTAGTAGTATTTTGGTTCCACGTAATAGGTGGCGAGCCCATTGCCGTTAATCGGGATGTTTTGTTTGCCAGAGCCTCGTCTGTCGATCTGCAGGTACACCACTTGCAACTGAAGTTGACTTAGGGACCTAAGTTCTTGGCGGGAATCCTATACACATTCCATCTGACCAGCGTGGTACAATAGGCCAAAATCTCCTTGATTAGGAGAAGCCTATATCCAACAATGGACATATATACGTAACAAAGTGTATTCTTGCCTACCAGCTACCAGGAAGTTGGTAAATGTTAAAGCGACCATTCTCGAACAAATTACTGTACATGTTTTGACTACACCCTCTTTCCATAGCGAAAATCTCTTTATTTTTTCTTAAAATAGACAACGCTCATACTTGGAATAAATCCTGGACACAAAGAACACCTGGGAAAATCTCTATGTAACATATCAAGGAGATGTGCAAAGGTTTTGACTGATCCTTTAAACTACTTCCATGCAAAGTCAGTGACATCGAATCTGTCCGGTCCACTATTCTAGTGTTTTTCTTACTCATATTCCTGAAGTGTCATAGTATCATAGTGGTACTACTCCTGCACAATGTGGTCCCATTGATTCTCACTAAACCAGTGTAAGAAACGAATTACCACAGTTTCTCCTTTCCGTTTTATGCTGTTCCGTTAAGGCAAGCTGCTCAAATAATGAGATTGTTAATATTTGATTAGTTACAGTACATGCGCTAGAGAATTTATTAATATTACTATATTTTACCGTACTTAATACTAAATATTAGTGACGTCTATTACTAGTAAAATTATGCTTGAAATACACTTGCTTTTACATAAACGATAACAAAAGGTGTAAAATTTACGAGTACATCACAAATTAGAAATCTAACGGCTGAGCTACAAAACTGATATCAATTTTAAGTGTATTGCACTAGTCTGCAATAAATGTCTATGTTGTAACAGATTAAGTAGAAACTGTCACTCATTATATTTAAAACGGGGAAAGCCTTGTATTTTGTGTACCAGTATGATTTAGCCCGCAATAACTGTATTTTAGTAGTGCCATAATGCAATATCATCAAAGTAAATCAGATGCCAATTAGTAGCGAATCCGCATGAATAAAACTCCTTTGAATAGATTAAATAGAATTTCCTGGGATGGAATAAAACTGACAAACGAACCTTATCCGTGTGGTGATGGATTAAGAATATAGAGTCGCAGCATGCTACTCATCCCGTGAGTGTCATAACAGGCGACTTAGGGAGCAAATTACGCTATACATACTGAGGTACGGCAGGGAGGACTCCAGAAGCTGCTGATGCGTTCTTGGAGCTCCTGCCGACTGCCGAGGTAGGTCGCCACGAGGTTCTGTGGGTAGACCGGTTCTCCAGGAGTCCCACACACGTCCTTCGTCCTCCCTACGGAGGATATGGTGCGAAAAACATTCCCCGCGTTAGTAAAAAAAGGACATCACTGCAGAGATATGGAAAACTTGAAAGAAACCTAAGTTGTGTGGCCAGCGTGGTATAGTAGGCCAAAACCTTCTTTTTAAAGGGAGGCCTATGTCCAGCAGTGGACTGTTAAAGGCTGTTGATATTGACGTGATGTGAGAAACGAAACTGGTGCAAATCCTGAAGGTAGAGAAAACACACATAAATTTATATAGCAATTGTTTTGGTGTTAATCACAGGAGATCACATGGCAAAGTAAAGTTAAGTTGTATAATGTAGCAGTATTTCTGCTACATTATTATTTAATTTCCTAGACTTGTATATATAATGACTGTTTTCACGACGAGACTGGTCGGCACCTCGGTGCTTGTGAAATTGCCAGTTATGTTAAAGTCGGGCTAGAGGGCTTTTATTTTATAACTATTGTTAAATGTGTGAAAGGCCTTACTTTATCACTTAACTTCAAATATAATATAAATTAAGTCCATCGTCAATAGCTTTTTACAATCCACTGCTGAACATAGGCCTCTCCTTAGCAAGGAGGTTTTGGCCTACTATACCACGCTGACCAGACGGGTTAGAATATGGTTTGTTTCAAGTTTTCCTTCTCTTTGTCTTGTGTACTTTGTTCCCTTAGTCGCCTTTTACGACACCCACGGGATGAATAGGGATGGTAACACTATGTGTTCTTAATACGTTACCACACGGACAAAATTAAGTTCAACATTTGTAAATTTTTATGATTATACAACCAAAATTAGCTCAATCAGGTTAACCATTGCCGAGTTTTAGTAAGAATTATAAATAATAATTGATTTTAAATATGAGATTAAGTGTTAAATGTGATCATAAGTTAGTCACTTCAACTTTAAGTGACTATTTATTATAAAAAGGCATATCGTATAATTCTTGCATGAATGAAAATTATGAGACAGTAACCTTATAAAATAAGTTATTAAAAGAAAACTTGAGAATAATATAGGTTAGTTAGAAGAAGAGCCTACATAGTCAACTTGACTACGCTGCCTATTCACAATTTTTTGATTACTAAAATTAAATGCATATCATTTTTGTCTCCTAGCCATGTCTTATATGCATTGTCTGTTGGTCTAGCAGTTAGCGTATGCGATTGCCAATCAAGAGGTCTCGGATTTGATTTTCGGATCTGGTCAAAAAATATTGTTGATTTTTCCTAATTATAAAAATGCTCAATAACAAACCGGAGTTAAGAAGTTGGGGACCCCCGTACGGAAAGCCTTGATCTCTCCCCAGTCGTGTCGTACAACTGTCCCGGTTTGTGAGAGTGCGGAAACAGAGATTGCACCTGTGTAATATCTCTGCCGTAGATTGGCTAATCTCCGTTGAGGCTGACAGCTGTGACTGAAATAGGAGGAGTAGATCATATTCATTGCCTATCTTGAGAAATAGAAACCAAAAGGCAGCATAGTTTCTTTGGGGCACTTGTGTCTTGATTGGCTAGCCATATTTTGTATTCAATTTATTTTTAATTAAGAACTCAGAAGTCGTCATTCAAATTACTTCTACCTATTAAACAAAGCCTACCTATCTGTTTTGATAACATCTATATGTACACGTTCGTATAAACATGTTTGATGATCAAATTATTGTTGTCAGTTTATTTGTTAAACAAATAACTGAACTGTTACTATGAACTGAAATGTTAAGCCTGGAATTGATTACCAGCGCACGTGTTTCCCTCCCACTACGATCCGGGTCCTTTAAGCGGCGTGTGAAAAAGCAGCTCACTAGGCCGCCATAGCGTGAGTCGCCATACTGCACTGTCTTCATTCGCAGTGAGTACCTACGGCGACCACCGCTCTTGGATGCTATTCATGCTTTCCATCAGGCAGAATAGAGTCACTTTGGTAGGTTTCTTGTGTAAAAAAAAAGAACTAGGCACATCTTGTTCGTGCTAATAGCGCATGTGAACATGACACGCTTCCAAGTAACGTACTCTTAACTTAGATTTTTATACAGGTGAGACAATTTTCATAAAATTAAAACACTACTGCGTAAACATGTCTAGGCATTTAAAATTTACGAACTAGCGTGTTTTCATTCACCCATTCACATTCGCATTAATACAAATCTAACGACCCATCTAAAGGCAAAATCTATCAAGCCGTTTACACTCGAAAAATGTAACCCTCTCACTGCCAAAAACGGATAAAAAGCATAAATAGAATAGGTTACAAAACAAAATTCATCTAATATTTTTATATAGTGCCAGAATTCGTTAACATTTAAATCTAACATCGCGCGCAAACATATTACGGGAGTTCTTGGAACCGATGCTATAGGTTTCTCTAATACACAATTTAATTTTTTGTTTCGTTTTTTTTATAAAAAAAGACAACGTCCGCAATAGGAATAAGTCCTGTGTCGCGGAGGACTTTAAAAACATACAAAAAACGGAGACAAAGTACACCCAGACTCAGAACAATAATTTATGGATCACGCAGTGTTGTCCCATGTGGGGTTTGAACCCACAACACTCAGCGCAGATGCAGCCAACCGTGCAGTCGAGTAATTAGCTAATATCTTGTCTAGTTACCCCTTTATCTATTGCATGCCATGTGATGGTCAATTCGTTTCAAGCACATACCTACAATTTCACGAGTATCCGGCAAATATATCTTCCGGACTAACCAAACATTACACAACCACTCATATTACAATATCGAACATATATTTTTATTGAATCTTGATTGTGGTGACATTACCATGAGTACCTTCTCGTATGTTTGCGAATCAACCAGCTAATGTAAAAATACACACTTGAATTCTTTCGTGACCTTGAAGAATGGTTTGTTTTGAACTAAAACCAATATTTGGACACAATGTCCAATAGATAGTGCACACAATGATATAAGTGTTCTGCTTGTATAGATAATGAAAACATTTTTAACGCCTAGTGTGACTTTACTCAGTCTATTTGTTATCTTTCCATTCAATGTTTTACATCCAAACATACTTATTTCCGATATAAACATAAAGTACGTCAGGAATATATATTATCTCACAATTCAGTTTCGAAAACATGATATCTACTATAAGGTACATAGGCTTCCCACCAAGAACTTAGGACCGCAAAACAACGTCACCTGCAAGTGGTACACCAGTTGATCGACGGACGAGACTCTGGCAAAGAAAAACACGTGGGACCAAAACACTGACAAAAAGTGATTGTTTAATATGTCTCTGCATACCCCACCGGGGGAAACAGGCGTGATTTTACGTGTATATTTTACCAGTCAACTAGCCTATAAGCTAACCTATTTGCGTAACAAAGATAAGGCTATTGTCGTTAACATGGCACATAAGATAAACAGCACTAATTTTGGCATCCCCCAATGATTGGCACTTTGCTAACTTATTCTACGTTCTAAGATTTTTGTTTATATATTATAGCAGGACAATTGGGTATTGTTGTAATGTCCACTTCATTAAAACTAATATCGCGAAACATCTCGGAAAATACAATTAACATAGCTTTTTATTATTATTACGAATTTCAATCAAATATACAGTGAAATATATTGTTCAATTGAGTAGTCTAAAACAGTGACGTCACAATTTGGTATTTGGTACATTTTTCATACAAAATTGTCAGATTGACAGATGATAAAAAGTAACTAATTTGACTAAGGTGTCATCTAGCCTATTAGATAGGATGTTTGTACTTTAATTCCATAGTAGAAACCCTTTTTTTTAAGCAGGTCTACAAGACCTTCGAGTTGACGTTGAACATGAAGTGTCACTGGAACTGACCACCAATCTTAAATCATCAACAATCAGTCATAGTAACACAAATATATACTAGATCGCACATTTCATTATGGCACTTTGTATAAAACAATCTCGGAAATGTATAGTGAGTTATGTCATTTGAACTCAATCGATACATTTTTTTGGAATTTTTGAACCATAGATTGCCACCAACTTAACATTCTTATACAAAGTGCCCTTTTGACGAAGACTCAAGTGCCACTTAGTACAGTTCAATTTAAGTAACTTGAAATTTATAAATAAATTTTGCACAAAAATATAGAAACGCAAATTTGCTACAAAATCTGATTAAGAGCATTATTGTTTACATGCTTCTGCGCATGCCGCCGCGAGCTGCGACGAGCCGAACTTTACCGAAAGTTCTTTTTCTTTTTCTTTTTTTCTTTCTTTTAAAAACGACAACGCCCGCACTAGGAATAAATCCTGTGTCGCGGGGGACTTTACAAACATACAAGAAACGGACACAAAGAACACCCAGACTCAGAACAACAATTTATGGATCACACAAAGTGTTGTCCCATGTGGGATTTGAACCCACAACACTCAGGTCAGTAGAGAGCGGCGTGGCGACCGCTTAAACCACTAGGTCAACCGTACAGTCAGTTAGAAAGTGATTCTGTTTATTACTAATCAGAATTACTTTCTGACTGCATTTCTTTGATAAAATCAATTTATGAAAGACGCAGTTTCATTGGCGTGTTCAGTTGCTCCGCTAGGTTCGGATACCGATAATTCAAAAACTTTAAAATACTGTTAATCCACTGAACTTCACACACACTACACAACACAAGCTAATATTGTCACTTTTTAAAATAAAAGTATCGGGTCTCGATACAAAACTTTTAGTCTTATGCCCACCATAGCATTTGTTCAAACTGTTCCGGTGTATTATCACAAATGCAATAAGACTCACATCAGATTATATTTTTTTAAACAATCATCACACCAACAAGAAATATATTATTACGATAATTCATCGTAAGCACATCACTTACATAAACCATCGTAAAACGTAACAGCGAATCGCGGTGGCTAAGGGCCGACTGACTGGATGACCTAATTAAACGAGTGTCCTTGATTCTTGTGTAGTACGTCAAAACCCTACTAAGGAGAGGCCTATGTCCAGCAGTGGACTATTAAAACCTGTTGATGTTGATGTCTTTAATCCCAATGAGGTAATAATTAACGTATGCCGTTCGATTAATGTTTAGTAAAAGCGACAATGGCCAACGTGTGATGTTACCGCGCAGCGTATACAGCTGATCGCCCCAGGTCTAAAGTGACTTTCATATGATGTTGTAAATTACGAAAACAAAACAGTGGTCTTGTTTGTAAATTGCTGCATGTTTGTCGTTCATTCTTCGTTCATGATTCAAAGAAACGTGATTGACACAAATTTACCACGTGTAACCATGTTACCACAGATAAACAATTTAGTGAACTGTATGCCAATGTTTCATTGTAAAGTTACACAGTTGTGAGTTTACGTGTAAAAGAAATCTCTCATTGTTTTACAAAGTTTAATATTCACTGATCATCATCATCAGCCGAAAAACGTCCACTGCTGAACATAGGTCTCCCCCTAGAACGCCATGCCGTACGACTGGACGCCAACTGACTGACGCCCTGCGACTCGGACTATGTCGTTGGTCCATCTAGTGGGGGGCCTACTCACGCTTCGTCTTCCGGTACGCGGTCGCCACTCAAGAACCTTTCTTACCCAACGGTTGTCATACAAACTGATTTTTAATTTCATCAGTAAGTCAAAGTTCACACTGAAAGAAGAATAGACTGCTGAAATTACGAGTGTAACCTTCTTTTTGGCTTTGCCGTAATTGGCTAATAATCAACCGATAAGCATACTTAAGGAGTACATTTACGGTTAAACGCACGTCTAATTTTATGAACTCGATGTCGTTCGTAGACCGTTGTACTTCAATAAAATAATAGCAAATGGATATGGTAGAGAAAATCTTATTATCCATGAGATTTATCGTTACTATCGCAGTCGTAAATTGATCTATCGTTAAAGTCTAAGGATTATGTGACTGTTATTTCTCATCGAAGTTTAGTGCGATTTCACCACTTCACGATAATACTGCCACTTCGTGATCGTCTTGAAGTAAATCTGGATTACCTTTTCGTGTTACGCTTTTATAAATCAGAATTGGTTTAAAAAAGAAATAATAATTCTAACGTCACACTTTAATTATTTAACGTATCGATTTAAATTATAATTTATGTTGTTAACCGTGAAACTTGAAATCTGAACCGATTCCATTAATTTTTTTTTTGTTTTTTTTTAAAAAGACGACGCCCGCATTAGTAATAAATCCTGTGTCGCGGAGGACTTTACAAACGTACAATAAAGGGACACAAAGAACACCCAGACTCAGAACAACAATTTGTGGATCACACGAAGTGTTATCCCTTAGAAAAGCGAAAGCGTCGAAGTGACCGCTTGAACCGCCACGCCATGGTCCTTATTTTACAATTATATCATGGATACGGCACATTATCAGATACATTTTATAACTTTAAATATTAAGTGATACCATTTATACAAAATCAAAAAAACCACTTGGGTTATCGAGATTATATAACAGTAATAACCAAAGATTTAGGGTAAGTTACATTGATAAATGTACGAATTTAAATTGAGCATGCCTGTCATCTTGCCAAGTAAGTTCGCTTACAAATACGTCACAATCCGAACAATAAATTCTACACAAATTAATTACACAAACGAAATGTTATCGTATCCCAATGATATATACTTTTGCATGTAGTTTGATAGCCCGAGGAAGGGCTGTCCTACATTCGCCCGATAAATGTCATGTAAATTTATGATAGCTTGCGTCTGGGAAAGATGAAAAGCGTAATTATATGGAAAATCATGGAGGCTCAGAGCTAAGAGATATAACTGTACTAAAGTATAATCGATGGTTGACATCTTTTATGATTTATAAGCTCTTAGATGTATATCATTTGAACAAGTGTCTATTCAGTATTCTAACTGGTTTTATAATTTCAAATCCTCCTCGGGTTCAAATCCTACATGGGACAATGTAGGATTTGAACCCACAACACAGCGAACGGAGAGCGGCGTGGCAACCGCTTAAACCACTAGGCCAATCGTGCAGTCGATTAATTTTATTTAAGGCAAAAAAAAATACCCAGCAAACGGGAAATTTGGAGAAAACAAACTATAAAAACATTAACCAGTCAACCCCAATAGCCAAGTTGACGTTACACAGACGCAAGAAAACTAAGAAATAAATGAGAATAATGTCTCTCAAGATTCGCAGTGAGTATGGCGACCACCGCTCTTGGATTCCATTTATAGTTTCCATCAGGCAGAATAGAGTCACTTTGGTAGGTTAAACATAGAAAAAAAAAACAGTAATCACGTGATCAATACAAAATATTAATCAAAAGAATAGAAACGTTAGCGATTGCAGAAAGAGACTCGACAAGAAATACTTGCACCTTGGCTAAGGGAGCTGGACAACCAGAGTTTAACAGAAGAAAATTTTTTTTATGAGCTTTTTATGACACGAATAAAAATAATTAATAATCATCTCATATTTCAATCAACTTATAGGAAATAAATGAATTATATACATAAACTTTTTTCCTTCTTTCTAAGTAGAGTCTTATGTCCAGCTGTGGACTGTTAAAGACTGTGGATGATGTTGATTAGAATTTAACATGAACGAACTCTGTGTATGTAATTGTCTTTATGAAAACTATATGAACATCCGTTCGTAAGTTTTTTGCGTTCAGATCAATAGACTTAACACGAAGAGGACTGTGGTATCCAATTAACATAAAACTTCCACGCTAAGGAGAGGCCTATGTCCAACAGTGGACAGTTGAAGAAATTATCAACATTTAATGAACATACCAAATAAAAAAAAAATTGTGGAAAAACGGTTATCATGTCCCTCCGACATAAAGGCAGGATCCTCCGACCAGCCGAGGCAATCATGCCTAATGGGCCGCAAACCAGTAGTTGAAGTTAAGTTAAATATCCTAAGCGGTGCAGAAATTTCTATATCACGATACAGAATTAGTAATTACTCCGTAGCTCAGTGTGTCTTCGGTAGATGGCGCTGTGATAAATCTTTTTACTTGCACTAAATGTGGAAGTTTCCACAATATTAAATCACCTACTTGTTAGTCGTGTAAATATAGTAAATAAACAGACCTAGTTATTTTCCTAATTATAAAACCAGTTAGAATACTGAATAGACACTTGTTCAAATGATATACATCTAAGAGCTTATAAATCATAAAAGATGTCAACGATCGATTATACTTTAGTACAGTTATATCTCTTAGCCTTGAGCCTCCATCATTTTCCATGTAATTACGCTTTACATCTTTCCCAAAGACGCAAGCTATCATAAATTTACATGACATTTATCGGGCGAATGTAGGACAGCCCTTCCTCGGGCTATCAAACTACATGCAAAAGTATATATCATTGGGATACGATAACATTTCGTTTGTGTAATTAATTTGTGTAGAATTTATTGTTCGGATTGTGACGTATTTGTAAGCGAACTTGCTTGCCAAGATGACAGGCATGCTCAATTCAAATTCGTACATTTATCGATGTAACTTACCCTAAATCTTTGGGTATTACTGTTATATAATCTCGATAACCCAAGTGGTTTTTTGATTTTGTATAAATGGTATCCCAATTTATTTTATATTTAAAGATACCTGATAATGTGCCGTATCCATGATATAATTATAAAATAAGGCCTACGGCGTGGTGGTTCAAGTGCTTCGACGCTTTCTACCACGCTTCTTTTTCGCTTTTCTACGGGACAACACTTTGTGTGATCCACGAATTGTTGTTCTGAGTCTAGGTATTTTTTTGTGTCGTTTTCATTATTTTTTGTAAAGTCCCCCACGATACAAGAATATTCCTAATGCAGGTGAAGTCATTTAAAAAAAAAATACAATTGTTTATTTTTTTTGGAATCAAATCAAATTAACAATTATGTTATATTATATTTGACAATTTTAAAATCAACCAGTTGCTAAACATGACCGTACCAGATTTCACACTGATTGATTCAGATTGAATTATCAGACGACAATCTCAGTGCAGTGGCTAAACGACTTCGTTATAAGAAAAAACACGCGGAGAAAACCCCCCTCAAAGTTATCACTTGTCACTAAACCCTTTCTAATGATAATCTAAATGGACAGTCCTTAGGAAGCGGATACTTAGTGTGTATAGAGGACGAAGTCGTACAACGACTACCCTTTAGATGCGGTAATGATTGTGTTACAAACTGATTGTAATTGTATCCAAATTTGTACCTTATTGCTGCTTTATCAGTGAAGAGATATAAAAACGATGGTGACAATGATGTTTGTAGAAAGCGAGAAATTGTGACAAAGCGATTGAGTTATACAGGTTGGCACAAATGCTGTCAACTTTTAAGCCGAACAAACATTACACATAAATAATGATAAGTGAAATCTGCCTACATAATTAATTTTCTATCTATTGCTACGTAATTGTTGACAACAGAGAAATAAACATTAGAGGTGCGATCAATGGTAAATTTCAAGAGATTGTTTGTCGCCTAAATGTACACATACACGATCAATAATATTATACACTACACTACAATTCATCCAAAGGATTTAATGTTACTAAATACAACCTTTTTTTTTTTCATGAGGGGAAATCCCTCCGTTTCAGGGATTTCTTTTCTAGGGTACACCTGATTCCCGGGCTACTGGTACCTGAGACGGTGTGCGGTTTTTGGTCGGTTTGAATCCGACATAACCACCAGTAGGTGGTATCCGGGGGGATTGCCGCACAGAAAAAGAAAAAGAAGGGGAAATCCCTCCGGATAGTACCTAATGGCCATTATGTTGGACTTAAGCGGACAAAATTCAAAGCGCCTCAAAAATTCTGACGCGCCTGTCTCCTTTACTTCATACTCTGTTCTGTGCGTTGAGCAATAAGATGACATTAACCTGACCTCTAGCAGTGGAAACACACATATGAGATCTTATGACAAGGGGCATGGATCTCATTCCATAAGGTATAGGAGGAGAAAAAAGCAGCGGGTGACCTGGGGTGAATAACAACCTCTGCTCATGAAGACCTGTAACACAAGAGCTATAATGCTCTTATTAAAAATGACTTCATAAAAAAAATTAAAAGTATCGTAAAGTTGTGTTGTATATTTTTAAAATATATACTGGTTTGGTCTTCACAATTCCCTACAAGAGCTATCTTAAAATCGTTAATAAGACGCTAAAACATCTTTTAACTACAGTACATGCTTTTTGTAGAAAGTTTTAGATCAAAAAACGAAATTACAAAATTACTCAAATAATATTAGTATGGCTAGACTATAACATACGGCGCGGATGTTAGAGTCATCAGTGGTAATCTATTTATTATCAATAACATTAGTGTAACTTCAAGTCATGTTTGATGAGTGAAAGTTCACTGCCTGCTCATTCGATAATTAATATTTTCAACCGACTTCAAAAAGAAGGATGTTCTCAATTCGGATGTTTATATAATATGTTCTTGCATAACCCCGTCATTCATAGACGGATTTGCAAAATTATTTTTTTTGGTTTAAAGAAGTCCATTCTGGAATATTCTCATTTAAATTTCATATATATATGATAATGAGTCTCGAAGACAGAAAACGGATTTTTCAAAAAGTTGCAAAAAACATTGCTGCTATCGCATAAATATGTAATGTTTACGCAATAACACGATATAACACCACAACTATACACTCAACCGAGTAAGGTAACGTTAAGCAATGCTAGCCAGGTTAATTTGTGGATGGGTGACTATTCTTAACGTATTCAGCCCCTCCATGCCGCAAGCAGCACGTTAATTTGTCGATTACAGTTACCATATAAACATCAAAAGCTTCTTAACAGAGCTTTGATGTCGTCTAGTTACAATCTAATTGTTTGTAAAAACTGACGGAAACCACTCTTCGTAAAAAATCTTAAAACCGATCCAAGTCTAGTCCCAGCTTAGTTTGAAATATGCTCCTTTGGTTCCTTTCAAATGTGAAAAAAGATTTAATTCTTGATAGCGAATCATATCTATTCGTTACCAACGAATCTTAAATTAAAAAGTGTAAAACAAATCCTTTTTGAGAAAAAATGAACCGACTTCAAACAATACGAACAAAGTGCATTAAAAATTAAAAAAAAATATAAATTTAATTTGAAATACTAAAATAAGTGCAACCCCATGGTTTAACAGATAACATTATAATAGCACCTTCTAGTCTTATCTTATATTTGATATCGGTTGCAAACCCGATGCACACTAAGTAATACTGAAGATACACTTTATATCAACTCAATAAAGAATTAAGAATTCAATATTATTCAAATGAAACATTACCTGTTATATATCACCTACTTTAGCATATTTTGCGCAGTATAAAGACCCTTGCAGCCACCGAGCCATCTTCTACCCAACTTATTGGGTTTGACACCGACATCAAACATTAAAAGGTATCTATTGCTTTTATAATGTTACCTGTTACGTTAAAGGTTGCACTTGTATAACACGTTCACGCCGGCGTGTACCACCGGTGGCTCGCGCTTCATTGTGCCATCGGACGGCGTGTACCACCGGTGGCTCGCGCTAGGCCGCCTCATCGGGCGTCGTGTACTACAGGTGTTTCGCATTCGATTGTGCTATTAGACACTAATAATTTAACGTACATATATAAAAACGTTTGTTTTGAATAAAAGTTATATTTAATAACGTATTATAAATATAACTTTTGCTCAATAACTTACAATACTATAAATGATACTTAAAATCGATAAAATTAACAGAATAATTCAATATTATTTTATTTGTAACTTATTATTATTAGTATACGCGAAATCAGCGCGCCGCCAGATGAAGCGCGACATTGTTTTACGCGCCGCCGGGTGGTGCATCAAATGAAAAAATGCGCCGGCGGGTACGTGTTAAGTTTTAGAATTACATTTGTAATTATTTTTAAATTTTTAATGCTATTACGTAGTATTGTTTGAAGTCGGTTCATTTTTTTAATATTTATAAAATTTTTGCTGTGATGAATTAAGTATAATATACAAAGTGTACCCTTATTCATCTCGTAGGTGTTGTAAGAGTACTACAGGAGACAACCACACAAGAGATTAGCACTGTAAAGAAAAAAAAAACTTAAAATATACACTGCATCAACCGGGGTCAGAGTGGCACACAAAAGTTCCTTTTTTTTTCTGTGTTAAGAGCCTACCAAAGTGACTCTACTCTGCCTGATGGAAAGCATGAATAGAATCCTTTCTAAAGAGAAGCCAATATCTGGTAGTAGAGAACATAACACGTGTTATGTAAACAGCATAACAAATTAATGAAACTCAATATTTAATCCACTAAGATGTATGTTTTAATCAAATTAATCTTCAATCAATAATCAATCAAACAGTATCAAAACAGTTTCATCATCAATTACACTTACGTTTTACACTCAACTGTACGTAAGTGTATGTCGTTTACTATAATGGTATGTTATCCTAATGATCTCTCATTGAGAAAGAAAGTAAACTTTCACGTAGGAGGGCCGGACCACCAAACAAATTGTACACCACGGCCAAACCCTTACCTCTGCGATATTAATATTTGAAAGTTTATTGTTAAACTAAGGTTATGGTCATGAACCCAGCATTGTCTCGTTTTGTTTTTTAAAATTTGAGATGTAATTGTCCACTGCTGAATTTGGGCCTCTTCTTATTCATATGTTTCGAATTTATTCCTTAACTGAATGCTGATAAGGTTTCTTATTGAGTGTGTGTAACAGCTGCAAGATATATATATATATTATCTGCAATTCGGATGATAATCTTAAGTAGTCGTACATAATCGGTCAATTTATCATGCAACTGGATCGAAACCCCGTGCAGTTGTACATAAGTTGCGAAAATTTTATGACTATTATCAATGTTGACTTCAAATAAATCTTCTATTAATACACAATAATTGAGAAGGAATCCTGATAGATACAGAAAGATATTTTCTGTTGTAGATATTTAAAAGTTGATTGTTTTAAAAATCTGTCGGTTTATTCTTAATGCATCAACTTCAAATAAGTTTATCTGCGCCGTGGACTCTGCGATTTGGTTTGTATGTGTAACAATAGGTAGTAGAGCCACGCTGATTTCAGCACGAACGGGCCGGCTCAACCGGGGCAGTACTACCCTGCCACAGAAGACCAACCTAAAGGGCCAACATCTGTGTTGTCGTGTTTCGTTGGTGAGTGTGAGACCGGAGGCCCATTGATGCAGGGGTGACAGTTATCGTGGTAACTGTGTAAGCCTTACACTGTCACGATGACTGTGATGCCTTTTACGTCCCCAAGCGGGGCGTGAAAAAGCATCTCACAAGGCCGCCATAGTGTGGGTCACCATACTGCGTTGTCTGCAACTCTTGGATCCTATTTATGCTTTCCATCAGGCAGAGTAGAGTCACTTTGGCAGGCTCTGAATATAGAAAAAAAAATAAAACAAATTGTAACTTGAATGTAGTATATTATTAATTAATTGCAATAGAAAAATTATCACACTATTTTTCTTTTATTTAGAGACTTTAAATTCTCAAAAAACGTTTGGTTTCTGTATGTTTATTGTGAATAGTAATCCACATGTGTAATGTCGTGTTTTAGAAACCGAATGAACGAAACGTGGACGCAACTACATCAAGTGATAATTGCCACTTATCAACTAGACTACTCTTAACCACACAATCCGTATATGTATGTACTCGAGAATCGAGTTCCCACTGATAGACTTTTACTTGTCAACTAGCGTATACCGAATAGAAGTGTACCGAGATAAACAAGTTTCTTGAAGGAAAAATCTCGACCACTTCCAAGACCGAACATTATACTGTCGCCAAACTAATAACTCTCTCTTCACAACAAATATAAGCAATGTTTACAACCAGTAATTATAATAACTATAAACTCTCTAGCCGTAATTATGTTGGTTTTATAAAATAATCAAGCGAGGTCTTCAATAAGAGGCTTCCTTGTCATCAATCTTGGACGTTCAAACGGGATGTGATCGGCTTTCACTTTTATTTACAATAGACTAGCTTTGTTCGTGGTTGCCCCCGTATATGTCGTTTATTGAAAATATATAAATAGTGTTATGGGAAATAATGACCTATACGTTATTCTGATGTAAAAGCTAATATATATTACTGTAAAGTTTCGCCTAAATTAACAAACAGAAGTATTGGTGCATACATGCTTAAAACTTTCGCATTTATGATATTTCAATTTGAAAACATTAAAAATTTTGTCTAGATATGTTATTAGGCAATCGGGCGAAAAACCTAACAGCGCCATCAATCGGCATTGAAAAATTTGGAATGATTTCGTAATGGAACCTTCCTATGATGTTTTACCGCAGTAAAAAGTTGCCTATATCACTTTCCAAACCCAAAACTATCTCCAGATACAAAAATCATACCATGAAATCGCTCCATTTCGATGTGAAAGAAAGACAAACATTCAAACAAATAATACACTGTCGCATTGATAATATTAGTAAGGATTATGCGACACTGTATTGTTTATTTAAATAACATTGATTTGTAGTTTTCAGACAAGCATATGCGCTTTCCATTGTGTTATAAACTTAAGATTCGCCGCAAAATTGTTTTTGGTCTGGCTCTGACGTCAATGCAAAGTCTTATAAAATTTGTTTCTTAGATATTGTTAAAATTTGTTAGGATTTTGGATTTTGTTGCATAAAATAATATATTTTTAAACACAAATAGATTCTTTGTTGTTCCATACATGAAACAAAATGAACTAAGAGAGCCGGTAGGCGAAAATGAACCTTATTGACTTCATAGCATTAGATATATTAGAAGTAACCATTTTCAACAGCGTTATTCGTCTAAATCAGCGGTTCCCGATTAGTTTTTTCTACGTACCACTTCAAGAAAAACTTTGAACTTGCGTACCCCTCAGTCAAAGTCAAAGTATAATGCGTTTATTGAAAATGGGTTTCTAAGAACCCTTATGTAAAAAGTGACATTCAATTTAACATTAAGAAAATGACTAGACCACAAATAACTTTAAGGAGTCGGGAGAGAAGGATTAAATAATCATTAGGTATTGATTTTATGGATTTAATATTTTGATTAAGAGATTGCTCGCGTACCCCTGATGCAATCTCACGTACCCCTGGGGGTACGCGTACCACTAAATGGGAAACAGTGGTCTAAATGATAACACCACTAAATAGCACTTTTTACAAAACACTATTAACTTTTGTAAATGTTTATAAACATTAGTGGTTACCTTTAGTCATTCATACGTTTTTTTTATTGCACAAGCGCGCATGTTCTTTGAGTAACAAAAAAGCATTTAATTGTTTTCGCAAATTAATACGATTAATACGAACATTTAAAAACCTTTTGATGACCTATCATATTGCCCTGGCTGGAATACATTAATTCCATTTTACCGTAATTCTTCATTGAAGTATCTTTGTACAAGTTCTAATAACACAATACATTTGCCACTTTCACTAATAATGATAACTTCGTTTATGACCTTGTATGGAGAACTTTTTAATGGTTCATGTTTCCGATTCTTTTTGCGATTTACGCTAGCTGAGTTTATATGTACCGTGTGGTGAAGAATGTAGAATACAGAGTGTCACTACCCCTCCTGTTCCCATGGCTGTCGTAAGAGATGATTAAATAAACAAAGTATGCAAGACCACTGCATTGCAAAGAGAAGGCAAACTTGAAACAAACAATATACCAACCCGTCTGACCAGCGTGTTTTAGTATGCCAAAATCTCCATTCTAAGGAAAGGCCTATGTCCAGCAGCACACTATTAAACGCTATTGATGAGTTTATTGTTTGATTAATTAATTTTGAGTAATAGATTCTGCTTTCTTTGTTTTTTTATTACAATTAAAATACACTGACTGCACGGTTGGCCTAGTAGTTTAAGCGGTGACCGCGCTGCTCTCTGACCACTGAGGACATACTGTTGTGGAGGGAACGAGTGTCATGTCCCTCCGACACAAAGGGAGGATCCTCCGACCAGGCGAGGTGATCATACCTGGCGGGCCACGGTCCAACGGTTGACGTTGGGATGTTGTATATATGCTAATTGCCACGCGAATCTCTATTTTGCGATACAGGATTAGTAGTTGCTTCATAGTTCATTACATTCATACGTTTCGTTCATACTTCGTAGTTCGATATATCTTCGCTAGATGGCGCTGTTGTATATTTTTCTTTGTGCTGAAATGTGGAAAATGCCACACTGCCATAGCACAAAAGAACACCAGAGAAAGGTTTAAGTCGTGATTAGTGCACCGAACAGTCATAACAATAGCCCTGAAAGGTCCACTTTCTTAGAGTTATAGTTGTTTCAAAGAATCTGTGATACGACTAAATAGTCTTAAGCTTCCGGAAGCAGTTACGAATGACTTACAATGTTCAATCCTGATAGATGTTTGTAGTAATCAGAGGTTTATTAGCTACTCACATTGTAAAAAGTACTTACTTTGCTAGAACTGGTGACACACCCGCCTTAGTTTATCATTTTGTTACCTTCTGGAATATTTAGAAAGCTATCGGATCTAGTACGATTACACTTACATTTCCAAGTGAAATTTTATAAATATGTCGCAAAGATATGATAAAAACCGAGATTTGATCCATTCCTGAAGCAATTTGATCAAATCACGGAAGATTTTAAAACAACAACACGATTTTTTCATTTTCTTAAATAAATATGATTGGATCAAATACCAAATTTGATTCAACGAAGTGAGCTAGGTAGTGAGAGAAGTCATAACATGGTCCGGGTCCCCTTTAGAGTAGGACGTCTGAGACCGGTCGCCGAGGTTGATTTTTAGTGGAAACACCACATACTCCTGTCTCCTGCGTCCCTGAGGAGCCGGAGATCCGAAGGGATTTTCCACCCCGTCAACAAAAAAAAAAGGTAGTGAGAAAAGGTAGTTACAAGCAATACACTGTGTAAACATAATTTTATTCACACTATATAGTAATTAATAACAATTGCCGACCTTTAATGAAATGTTTGTGAAAACAATGCTTAAGTTTATTATACGTCAAAGTATTAATCGTTGATTATGACGCATCGCTAACCGTAGGCCGAGTACTGACACACAGAGTGACTAATTAATATAAGTATTTTAAATAAATCCAAATAATTAATCTTGTAACTAAATTACACACAATGTCTTTCATTTACTTTGATAGTATTCTATACAAAAAAGCTTTAAAATAAATAAAATATTTTGTGAAAATGTAATAGAGGATTTTTTTTTCTTTTAAAAGACAAAGCCCACACTCAGAATAAATCTTGTGTCGCGGGGCTCATTACAAACATGTAAGAAACGGACACAAAGAACACCCAGACTCAGAACAACAATTTGCGGATCACACAAATTGTTGTCTTATGTGAGTTATGAACTTAATTACATAATACATAGAACGTATATAATACATATCTGGGCAACGGCCTTAGACTATCAATGAAATAATTTTATCGTATTTTCTGCAAAATGACAATCACATCGCGTCGTGGAGAACTCATGCAACTTGATGGTTGACTGTCTTTGGCCTTTTATTGCTAGACACACCGTACATACTGTGGCGACTTCGCCCGGATATACCGACAGGCCCAAGGGCCCAACCAAGTGACCTGCCTGTAGTCGCAGGCGGCGCGGAGGACCACTTCGACTGGCCGTAGACCTGGTAAAGTCACCCCGAGACTCCTCCCAAAGGGGTCTACGAGACGAACCAAGAAGGCGACTTCCACATTACGGCACAAACAAAAATATACAACAGTGCCATCTAGCGAAGATACGTCGAAGTACGAAGTACGAAAGAAACGTATGAATGTAATGAACTACGAAGCAACTGCTAATCCTGTATCGCGAAACGGAGATTTGCGTGGCAATTAGCAGATGTACAACATTCTAACATAAACCGTTGGGCCGTGGCCCGCCAGGAATGATCACCTCACCTGGTCGGAGGATCCTCCCTTTGTGTCTGAGGGACATGAGACCCGTTCCCTCCACAATACTAACGATATGATTTAATAACATAATTCAATAAAACTACATAATAAAATGTAGTTTACTTAACTGTTCTTTTAATTGGTCAAGGTTAATTTCGATATTACACCCATATCTGAATCGAAAAACAATATTTTATGATTTTTAAAAGGTGTAAACCCTCTCTGAGATTATTCAAACATATAATAGCCAAAACAGTACGCGACCCAAGGCTTTTCGATCTACTGCAGTCTTACTTTCATTTCCCACTTCTTCCTAAGGTACTTTAGGAGTAAACAAAACGAATATTCCGTTCCGTTCCCTGTTCGTTTTTTGTACCCCAAATGTACCTTTTAACTTTGCCTCATCTTAATTACATACCTAAGAAAAGTCAGTGTCAGTTAGTAGAGAACTTCTAAAACCCCTTGCAATGTTTATAAAAACAAAATTAGCGACTGAATAGAAGAGTGGTGATGATGATAAATGAATCTTTCATGAGACATCATCATCAACTGCTTTCAACAGTCCACTGCTGCACATAGGCCTCTCTTTTACTGTTCCCGCAAGATTTTTTCCTACTATACCACGCTCGCCAGACGGGTTGTTATCGAGTTTCTTTCAAGTTTTCGTTCTCTTTGCCTTTGTCCTGCAGCTTGCTCCCTTAATCACCTCTTACTCCGTTACCATACGGAGTGTGAGATACATTTAGTGTTGTCAAGATATTATGATAACACTCTGAATTAAAATTACGTCATTGTTTGGTCTTCTTGTTGATATCTATAGGCCATTTGACAGCTTAATTTTTATTGTTCGTTGACTTGTTGACACAGATGTTTGGTAGCTGCGTGACTAGCTCTTTTGTCCCGTGAAAAATTAAATCTTATTGTTAGATAAATGCATTGTAAAATATGGGTTACTTATATGAATTTACATAATAAACGTAATAAATATAAAGTCAATAGTTATATAATCAATAATCAACAATATTATTATCCGTGTGACTCTTTTGTTCCATTTGAAGAAGTGGATGAGCTTATCAAAGACCTTTTTTTATGTTGAATCTGTCCAAGTTACTCTACTCTGCCTGATGTAAGGCATAAGCAGAATCTAAGAGTGCTGGTCACTATACCTATTACAAATGCAGGCGTTGCAGCATGATATCCACATTGTGGTGGTCTATCGAGATGCCTTTTCACGCATAAAGGATCCGGGATCATAGTAGGAGGAAAACACATGCGCTAGTTAGTTCCAGGTTTTGAATGATAAGCACAGGTAGAAAGAGCCGTTTAATTCAAGAGCATATGTCTACCACTCTTAAACGGTGATTTCCAAGGTCAGCACGTGGTAGGGAGAAGGTGGAGCCAGTTGGAAGCATTTAAAGCCCGGTTACACAGTTGTGACTCTAAGTGGGGGAAGGCGCGACAGCGTACTACCCCGGGGGTAATTCTGGTCATTCCGGGATGTGCCGCAGTGGTAGAGTACGGCAGGGAGGACTCCAGAAACCGCTTATACGTTCCTACAGCTCCACTAGACTGCCGGACTAGACCGTCGCGGAGTTTAGTGGGTAGGACGATTCTCCGGAAATCCCACACACACCCTTCGTCTCCCCCGCAAAGGATAGTACAAAAAGTATTCCCGCGTAAATAAAGTGACCCTGCTGCTCGTTTTCACCTTATACCAGAAAAAAGACTGCACGGTTGTAGTTTAAGCGGTCGCTTCGCCAGTTCCTATTGCACCGAAATGCTGTGGATCCGATTCCCACATAGGACAACACTTTGTATGATCCACAAATAATTGTTCCAAGTCTGGGTGTTGTTTGTAAAGTCCTCTGCGATACAAGACTTAACCGTAGTCCAGGAGTTCCTTTTAAAAAAAAAACACGAAATTGCTAGTTTCAATCACAAATGAAACAATTAAGGTAAAATTTCTAAATTAAATCAAACAAATACATGCAAATAAAGCTTGTTACACAATTAATGAATATATAAATGATAAACAAATATTATATTACTTAAAAATTATATACCTAATTGCTGTTATTGTAATTGAAATTCATAAGTGTAAAGTATTGTAATTATTTTAGTTACAATGTTTCCTGAATATTCTGTTTATAAGAATAAATATGATATAATATTTGTAAGAGTTCAATTTTGTTATAACTATTTAGTATGGACATTCATCTCGACAACTGCCTCTCGTTGGTTTGCGTAAATAATCGGAGTTTGGAAGTTAGGGGTTTAACGCCCATGCCTCGGAGAGCATGTAAGCCGACGGTCCTACGCCTGATATCTCGCTGGTCGTGTTTGATAACCGTCCTATCGAACTGTGAGAGTGAGGGAACAGATAGTATACCTGTATTTGCGCACATACTTGTTATAACATTTGCTGTGTAGTTGACTGGCCGCTGTTGAGATTGTCCGCCGTCGCCAAAATCGGCTTGAAGTACACCATATAAGTATGTTAATCAGCATCTGGTTAGTATAGTACAGTGGACCGTTTTGCAGGGCAGTGCTGCAGTGCAGCCCGGATTTGTTTTACAAAAGAGTACCTTGTAATCCGACAAATTACACACAAATGATAAGATTGTAAGTAAGTAATACACAATGAATAAACAGTGAACAATGAACGCACGCTAAGCTGCACCGCATCTACACGTAGTCAAATTCAAACTAAGCAATCGAAATTGAAACAATACCTACGCGTTCAGCACAAGTTGTAACCTGTTCAATCATGCACGATCTACATTAGCGAAAATTGTTTGATTGATGTCGGATTACAGGCGGCTCCGGATTAGTCAGGAGCCGGATTACCGAGAGTCCACTGTACATGCTTTCTGCCTAGTTCTTCATTAGATACTCTTGCGCGAAATGTCTTAGATTAGATCAGATTGTCTATTATAAGAAAAGCCTTAGCGGATACTAGATATAAACTAAGTGTTTTCTCTTTATTGTAAGTATCGTTGAGATCGCATGTCTGGGTACCATTCTATGAATATTCATATGGAAACATTTAGGATTTAACTCCTAAGAAATAAGACTAGACAACTTATGGCGATTATAAACAACATTACCCATAATAATATATGGTTTCTGTTACTTTTCTAATTTCCATAGTTTCACCTCTCCTGTCCATAGGCGTCGCCAGAATTATTTTCAGGGGGAGCATTTATCCACACATACTATCAAATAAACCTATTAAATCGAATTTTTATGAAATAAGTATTTTTTTTTTATTTATTTATTTTCTGCCAACTGTAAGGTGCAAATGTACCCCCTCCTGGCGCCCATGCACCTGTCGTTTCTATTTCTCAAATAGATACTTGTTATGGTAAATTTATGAATCTCGTATTTCCTTGTGAAACTCAAAGCGGTTCAGTAAATAGGCCTTTCTGTATTGTTCTTTACGCACTTGCAATATTTGCACAAACGTGTAAGTGCGTTGACGTTCCAGCGAAAAGACTTTCACGCACTCCACCGGATCGTGAACACACTTACAAGTACAAATGCAAATGAACAATTGCATACAATAATGTTTATTAACAAATTTCCCTTGTATTGGTACTTTCTTGCTTAACATTTATGAAAAATGTACGTACTATTGTATAATCGATGAGGAATGGAAATAAGGACTGATCTACAACCAGTGTGTTTTTTAATCTAAAACACTGTTACATCTGCAAATGAAATTTAAAATATATTACAAGGAACTGAAACAATTATCAGGTAGTAGAACCACGCTGATTTCAGCTCGACCGGGCCAATACTACCCTCCTACAGAAGGGCAACCTAAAGTGCCAGCATCCGTGTTGTCGTGTTTCGTTAGTGAGTTTGAGACCGGAGGCCCATTGATGCAGGGTGACAGTTATCGTGGTAACTGTGTAAGCCTTACACTGTCACGATGACTGTCACGCCTTTTGCGTCCCCAAGCGGGGTGTGAAAAAGCATGTCACAAGGCCGCCATGGTGTGGGTCGCCGTGCTACATTGTCTGCATTTGCAATGAGTATGGTGACCACAACTCTTGGATTCTATTCATGCTTTCTATCAGGTAGAGTAGAGTCACTTTGGCAGGCTATAAATATAGAAAAACAAACAATATATTTCAGAAAGTGGTTATACAACATTAAACATTACTACGAAAAATTTGAATAACTTCACAGATCTTACCCACGGCCGTCTGATCTCTAACTAAGCAGAGCTACTATAGTAATCAGACGCCTGACACAGACAGATATACTTATAAATATTTCTAGTATACGTGTAATATATGTATTTTTAAATCAAAATACAGTAACACCCCGCTTTTCGCGACCCCGTTATTCGCGGTTTCACTATAAGTTCAAATTTCGCGCTCAATTGCCTCGCATTACGCATTCTGCGTATAAACATAATGTAGTCAAAAGACAATAGATGTATTTTTCGAAAAAAAATATTAATAGTATGTATTTCATTAAGTGTTCTTAGAATTAAAATGACTCGTATTTTTTTTTGTAAATATTAAATTTTGACTCGACAGTATTAAACTAGACAGCCAACAATTTTTAAAATAACTTTTTCGAACCAATATCGTGACAGAAATAACTATAAATTGTTATTGAGTTTCATTTAGTAAAAAGCTGTTATTACGACATTACAAACAAACACATGTTATTTGTGTTGAATTAACGTAATACGGTTGACAGTTAGACCTCACTGCCATAGTGTCCTTCACATGACAATAACGCCCGACGTTACACCTGATCGATACTGGCGTCTGGCTGGCCAAAACAACCTTCGAGGTCACGTTTACTTATTGATTTTGTCTACAAAATTGTATCACTAACATTACTACTACGTTCCTACTTTATAATATAATAAATAATCTAATAAATAATTTAATAATCTCACATCTCAGGCCGTCTGATCCATATACCTACTCTCAATTTTTCCATTTAAGTTGAACTAACGCGTTAGTGGTAGGTACTAAAATAGAATCAGCAAGTTATGAACGTTTCATACGCCTCTGTCTGCATCTTTAGGTATATAAACGTGACCTTATACATCAGAAATATAATTTATATATAAAATGAGATTATTATTCAAGGGAATTTACGAGTTTACAGTACGTAACATATAGCTTAATCTCTGTGACAGGTGCCTCTGAAACCAACGAAGTTGCTCTGAGCGATTTTAATTTGTGTAACCTATATTTTCATACGCAGGACAACATCACTTTAAAGAAAAGGAAAACTTGATACAAACCCTTTTTTTTGTTAACGTGTGGAAACCCCCTCGGACCGTCACCCCACCGGGGTTTACGGCGGGGTGGTGTGTCGTAACACCGACTAAAACCATACGGTGTGCCACTCTGCGCCTGACATAGGAGGGATCCGGGAACAGCTGCTATTACGACATCCAGGACCCTATACCAACCCGTCTTGCCAGCGTGGTATAGTAGGCCAAAACCTCCTTTCTAAGGAGAGGCCTATGTCCAGCAGTGGACTGTTAAAGGCTGTTGTTGTTGATATTTTCATTGTTTAAGTATCAGTTTTATCGGAAATAAAGTGCAATAATACATTATGAATATAAAAATTCACACCTAACTGTATATTTTAAGAACTATAATAGGTAGGTAATACCTACTGTAGAAATGACCGTGGTCATAGACAAAAAAAACTTCCTCCTTTTAAAACATTTTTGTACTATTTTGTAGTCAAAAAGACTCGGTCCATAAATGTTACAGTGTTAGATCAGTGTAGGTATAGCCATAGGTGGGTGACGTGCAGTGTCACGCCCCCTGATACCCTGAAGGGAACATTAAACTATTGTTCACGAGCGAGTGTCACGAATACCAGTGAATGTCGCAATCGAATTCCCTGACCCCTCAAATATGATTGCTGAAAATTGTGCTCTGGACAAATTTTTTTATTTAAATTTTAGCTTTTAAGCATAAAGAAAAAGTAATTAAATATTAAAGAACAATGACGAAGTCCCAAACAAAATTTTAGTGACAGTTTTTTAGTGTCTGGTAGTGAAAAATATGCAAAAATATTCAAAATAAATTCTTAAACAATTTTGTCTGAAGTTTACTGTTAATAGAAGTCGAGAATTAGAGATATTTGCTTTTTAATGTTGAAGAGATTATGTGTATTTGAAAAAATACCAATGAATTGTAAATAGAAATAAACACATTTTTGTAGTGAAATAAAGTGAAAGCTTTAATAATAATAGTTTGGTAGGTAGTAGAGCCACACTGATTTCAGGATAGTACTACCCTCCCACAGAAGACTAACCTAAAGCGCCAGCATCCGTGATGTCGTGTTTCGTTGGTGAGTGTGAGACCGGAGGCCCATTGATGCAGGGGGTTACCGTGGTAACTGTATAAACAATAGACTATCACGATGACTGTCATGCCTTTTAAGTCTCCAAGCGGGGTGTGAGAAAGCATCTCACAAGGCCGCCATAGTGTGGGTCAGCATACTACATCGTCTGCATTTGCAGTGAGTGTGATGACCACAACTCTTGGATTTTATTCACGCTTTCCATCAGGCAGAGTAGAGTCACTTTGGCAGGCTCTTAATGTAAAAAAAGAAACGGACAGAGATTAAATTCATCAACTATTTTGCCTTAGAGATTACTATTGATAAAAGTTGGAATTACTGGAAATTCCAACGAATTAAAGATAAGGAAATACTATAATATTATTAGTTTTCTTTATCTGTGGAACGAAAAATAAGCTGTCATGTCATTTGTCAATTGCCAACAGAAGATTTTCGTTGTCATTATTGCCAGACTTGATTAATGTTTAGAGAACTATTATGATTTCATTTTATTTTTGCCAGTTCTATACTTAAGTATACGAAAAATTAAAACATCTTTATTTTTATTATGATTGTTATACTAACACGTAATAAAAAAAATGAGATAATACAAAAAAAAAATGTTTTCAGTATCAAATGACTGCACGGATGACATCGTGGTTTAAGCGGTCACTACGCCTCTTTCTACTGCGTTGAGTGTTGAGGGCTTAAACCCCGCATGGGACAACACTTTATGTGATCCACGAATTGTTGTTCTGAGTCTGGGTGTTTGTCCGTTTCATGTATGTTTGTAAAGTCCCCGCGACAAAGGGTTTATACGTAGTACGGGAGATGTCTTTTTTAAAAAACAAAAAAAATCATAACAAATAATGAGTACAATATCAATTGATCACATACACTTTTTTTTATAAGTCATTTCGTTTTGAGACTAATTCTATTCTTGACCATAATTGGAAAAACTACGAAATCATTTAGTCTTCATTCAATATAAAGATATTTGGAGATTACTAGCTGACCCGGCAAACGTTGTTTTGCCATATAAATAATTTCATATAAATAATTTAATAATTTGTACTACCCCTAACATTTAGGGGGATGAAAAATAGATGTTGGCCGAGTCTCATAAATACCGGATAAGCACAAAAAATTTCATCAAAATCGGTCAAGCCGTTTCGGAGGAGTATGGCAACGAAAACTGTGACACGAGAATTTTATTGGAGATTATAGATGCTTAATAATTCTATAAACTATTATTTCGCCATTACGAGTATTCTTTCTTAATATAATAATACATTACCTGGCAGTCAAATGTCACCTGTCTAGAATTCCCTTTTTTATTTGGTTGACTTGTGTAACTAGAACTGTCATTGTATAGATTAAAGTACAATGACAGTTTAATGGACCCTTATTGTTTAAAAGTTTCACCTTTCTGCATTCTTCTACATAGAAATATTAAGTATCCTCGTACCTCGGAGAGCAAATTAAGCCGTCGATCTCGGATGTTATAAACATCTATGGCAACCGTTATTGGGAAGTCGGGGTCCTTATATGCACTGAATACTAATTCAACCTTCAAATTCGGTTCATCCTCATAGTTAAAGAGGTCGGACGTCAATCTCTCCGTGTAAAAACTGATATTTAGGTACAAACAGTTGAATTAGTAGAAAACCCTTTTTTTTGTACTGAGCGGAAATCCCCACGGATACCACGGAAGGGTGGTTATGTCGGACTCGAACCGACCAAAAACCGCACGCCGTCTCAGGTATCAATAGCCAGGGTACCAGGTGCACCCTAGTAAGGAAATCCCTGGAACACTAGTAGAGGACTCTAAAATAATCTTGAGAATAATAAAAGCTAGGAAGTTGATGACAAACATTAAGTTTCCCAAGTAAGTAAACGCTTCTATAAGCCTCGGTCGGGTCTTCCCCTTTTTCAAAATGTAAGATTCAAATTTAACAATGGTACACTTTAGATAGTTGGACCACCCAGTCGTTATTTTCCAAAAATACAGAAATCGTCTGTTGTTCGAACAAATATTTTGGCGAATTGCTAAACAAAACAGCCTTCATGGTCAGTCTATTGATGATGTAAATATTTACATGTGTATATTTACATATGCAGCTGCAGCTATTACTATTTGTATTACATTCACGCAAACAATTTTATGAACAGCAGAAGCAAAAAAAAATACGCAATAAAATCCAGTCGGAGACATTTTTGTTTTAATAAATTTTTTATGATTTGCGAATTCTTATATCGTCATATTACCAAAGATGAGAGAATGTTTTGCAAGAATGGCTTCTAGTTAACCAAATTTTGACAGCCCTTAACCTCGCTACTGAGTGCCAAACTTATTTGTCATTCTTAGAACAAATTTTTGGTGGTGTTATAACATCATTACTTAATTTGACAAATATAAAAATTTGCCAACTTTTTCAATACGAATTAATAGCCTATCTTGAGAATTAAGATGTTGTAGTTGTAAGACATAATCTTGCAACCTTGAATATCCATGTAAATAGAATAGTATATTTGTCTGCGGCCTGCCGTAGTCCCGCATAATTTGAGATCAGACGCTCGATTATAACTAGCTATTGTAGAAATAATGAGATAGGTTCAAGAATGTTTTTAAAATGTATATAAAGGGTTAAGGTTATAAATATAGATGTCATTGTCATTTTATTAAAAAAGAAAAGAATTACTTTTCCTCTTTGTTTTTATTACTCGCTGTGTGTGCAGAATTTTTAATATTGGTTTTTGTGCTTTGCATACACACGAGGGAGACGTAACATTAATGTCTCCTTCATGTACCAATTTATTATTTTATTAATGTACTAGAATTTGGTCTACCACATTAAGTTTCATAACAGATCATTTTAAATAAATATATATATATCTTTTTTTTAATAAAAAGTATCCTATGTCCTACTTCTAATACCTCCAAGAACATGTGTACAAAATTTCATGATGATCGGTTGAGTAGTTTTCGCGTGAAACCATGACAAACAAACTTACATTCACATTTATAATATAAGTAAGGATTGTATTTGTTATTTGGCTAAGTCTTTTCATTGTAAGTATTATGTCAATCTAAAATCTTTATTTTTTTGTTTGTTTCTTTAAAGTAACTTTCCATGTTTCCTTTTCGCAATTTCCTAACTATTACATATTAAATATATGCTTGAGATTGTTACGCAGGTCGAATTTCAACAGTTCAAATGTCTTATCATTGACCAATATAACTTGAACTGGTTATATGTAAACTATTTTCCATCTGGTGACGGATTAAGAATACAAAGTGTCACTACTCCATTCATCCCATGGGTGTCGTAAGAGGCGACTAAGGCAGCAAATTATGCAGGACCCCAGCATTGTGAAGCGAAGGAAAACTTAATACAAACCCTATTCATAGTAGACCAAAACCTCCTTTCTAAGGAGAAATCTATGTCCAGCAGTGGACTATGAAAAGCTGTTGATGGTGAAACTCTAGGCTTTACAACTATAACAGGTCAAAATATATGCTTCATCTCAATAGTTTTATGTGGACTTTTTTACATATTTTTAATATTAGAGCAAAAATTGCTTAAAAACCTTTTAACATCCAAAATATATTTGTTTTAAATTTAACAAATACGCATTGAAACATTTTTTTTATTCGTTATCTTTAGCATTATGCATTCTAAATTGTTATTTAATATCATATGTTAACGTGAATTATTTCTACCGGTTTGAATTTCATGCCATTTCTCTGTATAAGCACCAATAACCATAATGTCAGTTGTAAAATGGATCCTAACCTCGCTTCATGCCTTTTCGTGGGTGTCCTACAAGGCGACCAACGCATAAGGCAATGTTAAGCTGTAAAACTTTATTTACTTAGCCATTACTATTACTAATTCGACTCGAACTGACATAATTTACCGTTAAATTATGGCGTTTCTGTGCAGAACAAGCTAGATACTGTTTCGTGTAAATATAATAAGGTTTTATATGCAATCCAAACCTTTTTTTGGGATGATCATAGTTTTATTGCTTTCTATCAGTCTTCTACACTCTACTTCTGGAGATATGCCTGTCCTTAGCAAGGAGGTATGTCTATAAGGTATTCATTTTAGAAGGTACAATCACTTTTTTCGGTTACTCAACGCTTCGAAGTGCAACGGTCGTGGTCATGAGTGGATAGGTGAGGGCTCTACGACGCTTCCGTGAAGTGCGAATTTTGGCAACTACCCACATTTGAATATTATTTTTATGTAAGTTCGTATTTCTACACTCAACACTTAGACATTTGTCGAATATTGTCGAGTGTCGTGTACTCATATGTTGACAATAACAGTACTTGAAACGTAATATGTTCATGTAATAAAATTCTGTTACAAATCGATTGCCATACTGCTGTAGTTTAGCAACAATACCTTTAAATACGCAGAATCGTGTTTTATTTTTACTTGCAATACTGTAACATGTCTGTGTACACAAATCTGTCATGATGATGATGAGAGATGGAGATTAAGTGCAATCTAACAGATATTTACGACGTCGTCTATTTAAAATTAATATAGAAAATAAGAAATTCATTCAACAGGATGTATCGAACTTCAAATACGTAATTTTAGTCGACTAATTTAGTTTACTCCTTCACAAACTATTAAACTTTTATAGTCGATTATTATTATACATTTTACTTACTAAATATAGGTTAAATTTATTTTGAATACAAATTGTCCTTAAACTGCGTGTTATCTTCCAGCCGTTACTGTCAGTGCGGTTGATAAGGCTAAGAAATAGCTTTTAAAACTGTACTCTCATTAATAAACATCGTGCATAATTGCGCGAATGTATTTTCGTATGCGATAATATGTAGTATTTGGCGCTAAATAATCTTATCGTTATATTAATAAGAAGTTTGACGACTACGGAATTAATGTGCTAAGAAACTAAACAAAAATTGTTGTAGCTGATAAAATATAAGAACCGACATTCTTTTAATTATTTAACTGTGATAACGAGCAGTAATTTAAGTATAATTTTTGTTTATCATACTCAATTTAATTAAGTATGTACATATGTGTATATTGTGTATACATATACAAATAAAAATGTACGTAGAACTTTGGATTACAATTTCAAAGCGAGTTCCTGTTCGATACAAATTTTTGTCTCTACTCTGTCTGATGCGTTGTGGTCACCATACTCATCGCGAATACACACAATGCAGTAAGTTGACCCACACTATGGCGGCATAGTGAGATGCTTTTTCAAACCCACTTGGAGACGTAAAAGACATGCCAGTCATCGTGACAGTGTAAAGCTCACACATTTACCAAGATAACTATCAGCCCTGCATCAATAGGCTCACACTCGCGAACGAAACACAACAGCACGGATGCTGTCGCTTTAGATTAGTCTTCAGTGAGAGAATAGTGCTGCTCCGGTTGAGCTCAGTCGTTCAGAAATCAGCGTGGCCCTACTACCTTATTTAACTTGTCTGCTTGATTATGTGTGTATTTAATTAAATATTTTTTTTCTTTTATTATAAATTTAATTGAATTTCATTACCTACACCATCTCTTAATCACGTACTTACATTCACTTTACTGAACTAAGTATCTATTATCACTGAAAATTTAATACACTCGATAAGTATCTACACAATTATTTACACGCTACTAGACTTTAATCAATATTCATTTTCTTCACATGTTTATATTGCTCGTGTAATTCAATTTGTTCGATAAAATACTTGTATGTAATGTTTTGAATTCTCACTCTGTGTCTGTGGCCTTATTGCTATTGGTGCGTGATTGCAACACGTTAAAACAAATATTACTTCATACGAAGCATTATTCGTAATCTATATGCATTTTTATGCATTGTAACAATTTATCGTAACGTAATGTAACGATTGAGCGTTACAATCACGCGATTTGGTTGTACTATTTGTGAAATTACATCAGAATACACACCGAGGTTTTGAAAATAAAATCGCACTTGTGACGCAATTAGGTGACGGTGCAATGTGCAGTGTGTTGTCTTTACTTGAGTATGCATGTTTGTCAACATAGTAATATGAATAACAGAGAAGTGTGAGACCTAGCGACGCAAATATAGACTTAGTTCACACTTACTAAATTGAAGATCTCATCTTCCTAGAGCCTTAATTATCTTGTAGTCTATGGCTCTGATATTGCTGATAACTGACCAAAATAATTTTATTTTAAAGGCTTTCTTGAGATCTCCGTTTATTTATCTCTTCACTCCATGCACTACAGTCTTCATTTTAAAGAATTTCCAACTCACTTATCGCAAAAGGCATTTTAAATTGCTCCAATTTCGTTTTGAGTCTGTTATGTTATATGTACTTAGTTCGTTATCAAAGACAAGTTCATTATGGCATTTTCTGAAAGCTTAACTTTGACATACATCTGACAGTTTATGTAGGGAACACCGCCAAGAAGAGCCTTGCCAAAACTGAACGCTTGAATAACCAGAAATGAAAATACTTTCTGTCAACACCTGCACACGCGCGGTGGAAGACAAAGTTCGGTGTAATATATCTGGTTTCAATATACTGTTTTATGAGATGTATGTCAAAAAAATATCGTTTTGTGCGAAAACTTGAAATCTATTTTGTCAGCCTGTGGGATTTGATCGATACGTCACTATTTTTTTAACACGAATTAGTTAAACCTCTATTTTCGTTTTTTGTTACTCTTGTAGTCTTGTCAATCTTACTCCCTTCAGTTCAGTTGTACCTTCACAAATTACGACAATACTTACCACATGTATTGTTTTTAACTTACACGTCAGCAAAAGGGGCAAAACCGACAGCCGGGTACGAAAGTTCTAGAATGGAGATGACGTCTCCGCAAACGTAGTGTAGAGCGCCCACGGGCCAGGTGGAGTGACGATTTGCGCAAGATGACTGGCAGGAGTTGGATGCGAGAAGCCCAAGATCGATCAGCGTGGTGTGCAATGGGAGAGACCTATTTACAGTGGTGTATATAAAAAGCGTCATAAATATTGATAGCATAATATAATAAAAATACAAATTCAAGGTTACACACCGCATACTTTCTTTCTGATAACTACAATACCTGTCATAATACTCGAGAAGCGTGTATTCTTATTTAGATAAGATTATAGTATTTGTACTGTGACGACCTATCGCAGAGAACCACGCTACACATATTTAATTTGATAACAGTAAATCCATGAATAATTTTATTATTTTGAACTTTTTATTTAGCGAACAGTTTGGTGATATGAAATACGATATGATACGAAATGGAAATAACTGCCTCGGTGGCGCAGCGATAGTGAATGCGACTGCTGTGCTTGAGGTCTTTCGAAGTTTGAATGTTTTCTATGTATAATATGTATGTATTTACAAAAAAAGTATATAAGTATTCTATTAGTCAGTCTAGTTATCATTTTTTTTATCTTTTTTTTAACGTGTGGAAACGCCCTCGGGCCGTCACCGGGGTTTACGGCGGGATGGTGTGTCGGAATCGGACCGACTAAAACCACACGGTGTGCCACTCTGCGCCTGACATAGGAGGGATTTGGAAACAGCTGTTATTACGACATCCAGATCAGTCTAGTTATCATAACACAAGCTCTGTTTAGTTTGAAACTAGATTACGTTGTGTCAAATGTCCGAAATATTTAATTATTTATTTATTGTTTAACGTTAGCTAACATTGTACTAAAGTAATAAATAAACTGGTTCGATCGGAGTTATAGCGATATATTGATGGTGACGGCCATCATAAAAAACCGGAGTTAAGCATTGAACATACATCTTACTAATACTATGAATGCGAAAGTTTTTGAGGATGTTTGTTACTCTATCACGTAAAAACTGCTGAACGGTTTTATATTAAACTTTACAGTTATATAGTTCACACATCTGAATAACATATATACTACTCGTTACCGCGATATCCGACATTTACGCGAGCGAAGCCACGAGCAAAAGCTAGGACAATATAACTCAATGGTGTTAAGTAATTTTCACGTTGCTTTTTATTGATTGAGTGAGGTTACGCGGACTAGGAAACCTCCCTGATGCTGGAGAAACCCCTTGTGACTCCTCTATTTCAGGTGTCTATAAATGAAGATAGCTGCTTACCATCAGGTGAACCGTCTCCTGTTTACCCCTCTATTGTAATCATGAATTCGGAATACGAAAACTTTATTTTTATTTTTTTTTTTAAAAGAACGCCCGCACCTGGCTTAAATCCTTTGTTGCGGGGGGGATGGAGGGGAAAACCCGTCCCGTCCACCCGCGGCCACACTCAAGGCGGCATGAGGCGCTATTATGCGCGCCTCTGCCGCCCGGCTCGCCGGCGGCGAATTGGGTCCGAGTGGATATCGTCCTCCCGGGCCTTCTCCGCCGCCTCCTTCCGCGAAATTACGTCTTCGCAGAAGGTTGCGACCGCGGTAAAACAACTGTCGCTACCGACCATGGAGCGTATTACGGCCGGTAGCGAGAGATCTCCTCCAATAACTGCAGTGAGGACCCCACGCTGCGCCGCCCAGGAAACATAACCCGCTGCAGTCGAAACAACTGACGCACTTGGCGCGCTCGGCGATGCGCTCGGAATTGGGCGAACTGAGCGCTGAGCTCAGCCACTTGCCCCGTCAGGCGATCGTTGGCCGCCTAGAGCCGAGCCACGTCCCCGATGAGGGTATCCACGACCCTCGCAATAGCGGAAGAGGAGTCCTTAAGAGCTTTAACAAAAGAGCCCTTAAGGTTACTCGACTTGGTGGCCACTTTGTGAATGATGGCCACCGCCGCATTCGCTCTCTCCTGCATGGACGATGGTGTTTGAGGAACTGAATCCCCCACCATCGGCTCCTTTATTTTTAGCAGGAGATCCACAACCTCCTCTTCCGCCAAGATTTCGCCGTCTGCCCTGACCCGTCTATAGGCTTCTGCCTTGCAGAAGACGGAGCCTGACGGGGCCGAGATCGGGGTTCGTGATCTCCCTCTGCGGCTGTTTGCTACCTTAGGAGGTAGCATCTCCTGGGATGTATCGCTCTCCTCATCCCTGGAGCGTCCACGTTTTCGGCTGTCACACAGCTCCGTCTCCATGAAGTCCAGCACGTCGCTCCTCGCACTGGAGCTTCCACCCGTGGTAGATCTGGAGCGTAATCGCTCCTATGTTCTTCGGCTCCCAGCAGCTATAATGGCTTCTGGGAGCCCCACCGAGATAGGCGCTTCAACCATTACGTCTTCCATATTAGACGAAAGGTCGTCCGCCCTCATATTACTCTCCTTCGTACTCTTCTTCTCCTTCACTCCTTCCTTTATATGTTTAGGTGTATTAATTTTATTTATAGATTCCATACTTGTTCCCACGTGTGTGGGAGAAATAAAGGTCGACCCGGGCAGAGATCCCCCAATACCCGGGCAAGCGTAAATTTGTGCCCAACCGAGGGGTCCGCAGGTGCCTCGGCTGGGAGTGCGCTTACGACTGAACTACCCATCAGCCATGCATCCCCTGGCCACGCACCAGAACACGGGATTCGGAGTAATTTTTTATAGAGGTTTTCTTCCTCGTAGTCCAGGCGGCTAAGCCAAGACCCTCGCCCCCGATTGGTGTCGCGAGACATAACCACGACACTCCTTTCGGGATTACGATGTGACAATGGTGGCAGGAAGATTAAATCTTCCAATGCCTGCTCGGTGGCAGTGTGAGTACACACCGAGCCCGTTCTCCTTTCTCCACCATTGAAAGTGGAGAAACGTCGACCCATGAAAGGGTCCCACCATAATGATTTTTTATCGAGGTTTTCCTCCTCATTGCTCCGAAGAGCGAAGAGCCAACAGAGGAATCGACAAATATGCCCGCTCTGTTGGACCAAGCCTCAACCGAATGGCCGAAGAAAATGGCCTCCTCTTCTTTGTGCTAGAATATTAGCCGTTGGCAGTGATGAGCACCATCGCCAACGTTACCAGGGTGCACCACGTGGAGGTTTTCTAGCCCAGCACCCCAACCGCTTAAACCACTTTTTTTTTTCTTTTTTTTTTTAACGTGTGGAAACCCCCTCGGGCCGTCACCCCACCGGGGTTTACGGCGGGGTGGTGTGTCGGAATCGGACCGACTAAAACCACACGGTGTGCCACTCTGCGCCTGAGATAGGAGGGATCCGGGAACCGCTGCTATTACGACATCCAGATCCCTCCCAGCGCCTGCCCGCTAATGCGGGCACCATCTATGAGTAAACTCTCTATTTTAGGCGACGTACGGCACACGCGGACGTCGCCTCCTCGCGGCTGGCCATTGTAGCGGATGGAGGGGAAAACCCGTCCCGTCCACCCGCGGCCACACTCAAGGCGGCATGAGGCGCTGGTATGCGCGCCTCCGCCGCCCGGCTCGCCGGCGGCGAATTGGGTCCGAGTGGATATTGTCCTCCCGGGCCTTCTCCGCCGCCTCCTTCCGCGAAATTACGTCTTCGCAGAAGGTTGCGACCGCGGTAAAACAACTGTCGCTACCGACCATGGAGCGTATTACGGCCGGTAGCGAGAGATCTCCTCCAATAACTGCAGTGAGGACCCCACGCTGCGCCGCCCAGGCGGAACAAACCGCCAGCGTGTGCTGAGCCGAGTCCTCACTGCAGTCGCAGTGGTGACAGGCGGGACTCAATTCCCTCCTGGCGACCGAGTGCAGATACTTCCCGAAGCAACCGTGCCCGGAAAGAATCTGCGTCAGTCGGAAGGAAAGGGTCCCGTGCTGCCGCCCTGCCCACTCGGCGATGACCGGCTGGAGAGCCTCCACGGCGGCAAAGCCAGCACGTGGAGCCTCCAGCCGGGACGACCAACGAGCCATCGTGGCACGACGAGCGGCCTCTCGCCACTCGCGTATCTCTTCGGGCGGGGGCCGAATGCCGCTACCCACCCGAAAGTCTGCCGTTCGCTGATAAACTTCAGCGAGCACTTCCGCCTCCAAATCCCACGGGGGAGTTCCGGCCAACGCGCACGCCGCCTCCGTCGATACGGTGCGGTAACCGCGTATGGCTCTAACCGCCAATATCCTCTGAGGGCGCCAGAGGCGAGCTCTATTCTGGGCGGTCAGAGCCGCCGCCCACACCGGTGCACCATACAGTGCCATTGACCGAACAACCCCCGTGTATAGCCGTCTCGTTGCGACGCTGGCTGGCTCGGGCCCATGAAACACTTTTGTTTCATGGGCCCGAGCCAGCCAGCGTCCGACGAAGCCCTTTGGCTTCCGTCTTATCTAGGGCCACCCGTAAACCCAGCGCCTCAATGCGCCCGACCACCAAAGAGACTCCTACGGTGGCCAGGCGCGCCGCCTCTTGAAAGTTCGTCCCCCGGGCCGTGACCAATGTGTCATCGGCGTAACAAATTACGCCCAGCCCGGGGGGAAGACGACCTCGAAGGGCCCAGTCGTATCCCATATTCCACAGGAGTGGTCCGAGGACGGACCCCTGTGGAACACCGCACGACATGGACCGCCGCCTCAGAATACCATCTCGGTCCTCGTACACGACGGTACGCTCCTCAAGATAGTCTGCCACAAGCCGCCTCAGGTACTCTGGCACCCCGTGGTAGTGGAGTGCTTCCCTGATGCAGCTAAATGGCAGACTATTAAATGCGTTGGCGATGTCCAACGACACCGCCAACAGCACGCCGCCACAGCTCACTGCCTCTTCGGTAACGGCCCTCAGGCGCAGCACAGCATCGACCGTTGAACGCCCCGCCCGAAAACCAAATTGGGCGTCCGACAGATCGGGGCCCACCTCGCGGAGGTGCCGGACGATGCGGGCAGAGAGTATCCTCTCAAACAGTTTACCCGCCTCGTCCAGCAGCACAATGGGCCTATAGGCCGCCACCGAATCGGCAGGCCGTCCCGGCTTCCTTAATAGGACCAGCTTCCCGCTTTTCCAGCAAGACGTGCGGACGACAAGCTAGCGTCCAAGATCTCCCTGAGGCGGTCCGACATGTGTTCGAGGGCACGGGCCAGCACACGGGCAGGTATCCCGTCTGGCCCAGGGGCGGTGTTCTTAGAGCGGATCCGTAGAACAACCGCCCCCACCTCCGATTCCCTGACGGGCGGAACATTGTCCTCGTTTCCCCCGTCGTCACCGGCCATGAAGACCATCGACGGGGGTGTGTGATCCACCCGCTGCGGGAAAAGGCCCTCGACCACTTCCCGCAGGAAGCTGGGCTGGAGGGTCTCTGTAAGGGGGGGGCCCGACGCGCGGAGCTTTTGTCGCGCCGCACGATAAGGGCGACCCCAGGGGTCACGATCGAGACCCTCCAGCATTTCCTTTCTCTTAATTTCTTTGGCGCGGCTGATGGCCAGCTTCAGAGTTTTCCGCGCCTCTCGGTACTCCTCATGAAGCTGGTCCTCCTCGCCTTCTTCACGGTGTCGCCGCCGACTACGGGTGTAGGACCTCCGGGCACGAGTACAGGCCGCGCGGAGGTCCGCCAACTCCTGGGACCACCAGTAAACCTCCTTCCGTGGAGGCCGGCAATCTCGGATGCGGGGCATGGCCGCATCACATATTTGCGCAATGGCATCACGGAAGCGACCAGCCCCCATGTCGACCTCCTCGGTCGGGGCCTGCGGAGACAGCCAAGAGTGAACGATGGCTGCCTCCTCTAGTAGGTCCCTATTTAATTTGGCTACAGCCCACCGCGGAAAGCGAGAAGAACGCCGCGCCGCGTGACCCCTACTGTGGTCCTGGGTCCGGGAGAGCTCAAATCGGATGTAGAGGTGATCCGAGAGCGTCTCGACCTCTTCCAGGACGCGCCAGTTCCTTACTCGTGCGGCGAGGGCAGGGGTAGCGAACGAAAGGTCCACTATCGACCCTCCCTGCTGTCGCACGCACGTGTTGGTGGATCCTCTGTTCAGTAAACAGAGGCCCACCGAGGCCGCCCACTCCTCTACGGCCTCGCCCCTAGCGTCCGTCCTGGGGGAACCCCACGCAATGGACTTTGCGTTGAAGTCCCCCAGCACTAAGACGTGCCCAGACGTTAGACGCCGCATCGAGGTTTCCAAGTTGTTAAGGAAAACCTCGAAGTCGTTCAAACTCCGGTTGGGGGAGAAGTATACACCATATACAGTGATCCCCCCCCACTCGGCAGCAACATATCCAGTGCCCTTGTCTCTTAGCGACAAGGGCGGGGAATGAGCCGCCGTGGAGCCGACGACTGCCACGGAACCGTCCCGGTCACCCAACCAGTTTGGACGGGGAGGAACATAATAGGGCTCCGCGGCTACGGCAACACCAATCGACCACTGTGCCATGGTTTGCAGGAAAAGGTCCTGCGCCGCAGCACAGTGGTTCAAGTTCGTCTGGACTAGGAGGCTGGAGACTTGGTCCATTACTGGACTGTCTCTACAGCCTCCTCCATGGGCGACGATGTCGACGCGCGAACGGCATCGGAGGCAGCCTGGGCCGACTGGCTAGCCCCCAACGTGCGCCGAGAATCGCGAGGAGGTTTGCAGCCCCCCTGCCCAATCTGATGATTGGCGGGCTTGTTACCCGCCGCACAAGCCGGGCAGTGAGGGGCGGCAGAGCACTCTGCCGCCTTGTGCCCCGGTCGACCGCAGCGGAAGCATAGTCCACTGCAGTCAAAACAACTCACGCACTTGGCGCGTGTGTGTCCGGATGCTAGGCATTTGAAGCACCTCATCGGTCTTGCCGCCAGAACAGTGACTCTGGCATTCACAAAACCGACGAGGATCCTGCCTGCGTCGCCCAAAACTTTGGCCGACGCTACCGGACAGCTGATCCACACTGCGCCAAGCCCTCCAGGACCGGGGCGGATGGTGCCGACCCTGATGTTGTCCGCGTTGCAAGCCGTCTTCTCGCTAATTGCAACGCGGACGTCCTCGGTCGTTACGGAGTCATCCAGGCCCGAAATACGCAACTCTGCGCACTTGACAGGCCTGGCGATCTTCACACCATCCGTGGCTGCAAAGATTCCTCTCAGTTTCTCGGCGAACCTGTCCGCCGTCTTTGCACCTTCAGCCCCGGGGAACTCGAGGACTCGAGCTCCCGTCTGGGCAAGGCGCAACCTGACCCCTTCAGTCCCGAAATCAGTGGCGAGACTATCCCGGGCCTTCTTAAATAAGGCCGCATAGGACAGCCCGCCACTAGCCGCCTCCGGTGTTACGGTGACTACTACAGCCGCGCTTTTAGGCACCTGCAGTTTACGCGGCTTTTTCGCGGTAGCCACCGCAATCGACGGTGTCTGCGGGGTAGAGGCTGCTGTTTGTGCAGCCTTCTTACCCCGCTTTCGGGACTTCTTAGCTCCCCCGACTACCTGCCAACCATCGGTGCAGGGAGCACAGGTGGAGGTGCCAGGTACAGCGGTTGGAGTGGGGAGCGGAGGGAACTCCGCTCCAGCCTTTGCTACCGCCGTGGACCTTGACCTCGGTCTAGCCATCTTGGCTGCTGCCTTCGTCGCTCGTCGAGCCCTCGGAGCTGTTGCGGGAGCAGCAGGCAACGACGCCGCCGCCGCATAGGTCACGCGACCGCCCACAACGGGCAGCGCTGACGGTGCCAATGCGACCTTCGGCTTATGCACCGCGAGCGGCGGCCGGACAACGGGGGCTGGAGGCAACCTCGCCTCCAGGCCGGCGAGACGCCCGTCCATCATGCGCCACACTGCGTCTGTAATTCGGCGCAGATGGACATCTGAGATGGTACCGAGGTTGGAAGACGGAGCCGGCTGGGACGGAGACGGTGCACCACGTGGAGGTTTTCTAGCCCAGCACCCCAACCGCTTAAACCACTAGGCCAACCGTACAGTCATTTGTAACCTTTTGTAACACTGGGACTAAAATTAAGAGTTTTTAAATTTACTGAAAAGTTGAACTGATTATAAAACAATATAATGTTTTTCATGTACTGAAATGTATATTTGTGGCTTAATAAATACCTAGTGTTGTAAACAAATGCCTTATGCTAAGAATTAAACATGTCTACTTCAAACAAAGCAGTACAAAGCCCTTTTGATTCACTTGTAAATATTCATTTTAACGATGTGACTCACGGCTCCTGAAGGATTTATACGAAGTCATACCGCTGATTGTTTCACAAACCAGGGACAAAAGTGAGCGTCCCTTACGCTTATAATTTGTGACGCATTGACAGTCGCCGTCGCTTAGCATTTTGTTTTAGTGTTATGTAGATATAACAATTTCTATTATTCATTGCTACAAGCTTTAAGGATTAGATTATTATTTTACTTTTATGGTGAAGAGAAAATTATAAAAACAATGACTATACCTAAAATATATATAAAAAAAGACTATATTGATGCAGGGGTGACAGTTATCGTGATAACTATGTAAGGCTTACACTGCCACGATGACTGTCATGCCTTTTACGTCCCCGAGCGGGGTGTGAGAAAGCATCTCACTAGGCCGCCATAGTGTGGGTCACCACACTACATTATCTGCATTTGCAATGAGTATGGTGACCACAACTCTTTGGATTCTATTCATGCTTTCCATCAGGCAGAGTAGAGTCACTTTGGCAGGCTCTTCATAAAAAAAATAATACAAGAAAAACTATTATCGAGTTTGTTATACACCAACGTACAACAATACGACAAGAACAATACTTTTATGAAATCTAAAAAGAAAGGTATTATCTACGATTCAATTTTACATGCTTAATTTTCTCGTATGAAAATTAAGCATGTATGTAATACTATATTGTATGTTTGAAGTTAGTGCAATCAGTATGCTGCAAATTATTAGCCGACTTAATACGTTCTCAACGTATACGCTATTTTAGCGGACATACCGTATAAATTTAAATGTTAATTGAACTTGGCTTGTGTTTAGTTATATATAGTGTTTTATTCATGGAAGACACTTTTAGACGTTCTCAGTGGGAATATACCGATAGGTATTTTATCTCTGTAAAACCATTTCCGTTTGCTTTGTGTTATGGTAAGCGGCTGATAAAAATGCCAAGAGTTCATATCATTTACCTAACATTTTTAACATCCATAAGAAAAGTAAAAAAATGTTCTAGATTAAAAACTATACAATTTAACTGGTTTGGTCATTGATGTTAAATATGTAGAACCGGAGGCCCATTGATGCAGGGGTGACAGTTATCGTGGTAACTGTGTAAGCTTTACACTGTCACGATGACTGTCATGCCTTTTACGTCCCCAAGCGGGGTCTGAAAAAGCGTTTCACAAGGCCGCCATGGTGTGGGTCAATATACTGCATTGTCTGCATTTGCAATGAATATGGTGACCACAACTCTTGGATTCTATTCATGCTTTTCATCAGGCAGAGTGGAGTCACTTTGGTAGAAAAAAAAAGAACCGTAGATTACATTGAAAAGAGAATATTCGTTTGAATAATTAATTACCCTTTGTTCAGGACGCCATATTTTTTATACAAAGGTGTGTGTCCACAGACAATAAAAATATAGAGACTAGATGCATCGGGAGCGCACACTCTAGTGAGGTGGCGCTGCAAGGGATTATGATTATAACTTTATCCACACATTAAAACAATTACTACAGCTTTGCTAACCCGCACCTACCAAAAACGCCTTAAAAGAAAGGATATCCTACCATTGTAGGATAAAATAAACTATAAAAGTCAAGAGTAGTTATCTCAATGGAGACCACACTCTACAAGCCAAACCGCAAAACCCATCTGCTTATAGCCTGGCTGATCGCAGATACGTATAACAAAAAAAAAATTAAACAATTGATTTACCTCATTTTTATGACAGGTAACATTAATTTACATTGTGTTGTAATCGGTCTTCTTAAAATGAACTAGCAACCATATTGACGCAATGGAATCTCAACTAACTTAAATGAATACAATTTACTTTCGGCTCCGTCGAGATAATATTAATCACGGTGGCTTTGTTGCTATTTTTAGTTAGCAACTGCAACAGGAACACAGAAAAAAGTCATGCAATTGCATTGCTTTTATACCACTTGTAAATTATTACATTCGTACATTTGCGATGAAACGACTGAAAGTACAATGAAGAGGTGTAAACGCACTCCGACTAAAAGCCGTGGTCTCTATGTGCGACTTCGGTATAAAGTTCCCGTGATTACTATAAGTTCGAATGAAACAGCGATCCATTTTCTAATTTTTAAGGTTGCCCAAATTTCTACTCTGTACGAAGTACGATTACATTTCCAAGAACTGTTGGCGTCGGATAGGTGGCCGGCTATAGAAATTAAAAACTAAAACCATTTTGGAATGAAATAAAGTGTGTGAAAGAGAACATCAAGTGACCAAGAAGAACCACTACGATCGCGGGTCCTTAGCGGGGCATGAAAAAGCATCTCACTAGACCGCCATAGCGTGTGTCGCCATACTGCATTGTCTGCATTTGCAATTAGTATGACGATAACCACTCTTAGATTCTATTTAGGCAGAGATACTGGTAGGTTATTGTAAAAATCAAAACAGAAAGAAAGAAGACGTCTTGTTGCACCGGGTCGGTTAAACCAAATGTATTTGGGAAGACAGGATGTTGATTAATGATCCATCTATTTGTGTGTGTGAGACTAGTTAGTTTGAAGACTGCTTCTCAGTTCCATTCAGGTGAAATACTTTTTGGAAGAGTATATTTCTTCCCTATTTATTTGAGTTAGCTTGACTTTTTTCAAACGATATCACAATACAATCAAATACGTACTCTCATTCACATTTATCAACTAAAATAATCAAATTTTTCGTTTTTAATTGCATAATAACAATGTTGAAACTTCTGAAATATAAATTCGACACACGGCAATCGTTTATTTGTTTTGTATTTTTATATAAAATTAGCAATACCTCACACATTTCTATAAAAAATGAGTGTTTTTTATTGAAATTGTTTCCTGGAGATAATGTGGGACAATGTCTTCGTAACTTTTTACTAAAAAGTGTGCTGCGTGTTAATTACCCATTGTTTTATTATATAATAGGTAAAAAATCTTCAAGAATCTTCGCAGGTGCTGTGGTCGTCTTTCCGTCGCGGCCGATACAAGAATAATTACGAACCAACATCTAATTACAGATGTAGCCCTAAACAAGGCGTAATAAAATGTTTTTAGAGCGAAATTTCTAAATCCGAAACATTATTTTAGTACTCAAGTTGGCTTGTAAATAAATTAAGCACGATTGTACCTCATACTCAAAGAAAATTCAGGTTACACTGATTTATTCATACTTAACAAAACGATCGAACGGAAAATGGCATAGCTTCTTATTTGACACTTCGTTTTGTTTATCGTCAGTTATGGTAGGTATTCTAATTTCTTTTTTATTTGTAGGTGTTGCCACCTATAATAAATTGATAGACTGAATTTTTCGATAGAGAGTACTTTTAGATTTACCTGAATATAGTAAAAATATCAAAAACATTCACAAAAATTTTCTACTTCCTTACCTTTGTTCAATGTAGAAGTACGTATCGTTCATTGTTTACATAGACTTTGTTGATGTTTTGGCACAGTTGCCAACTGCGCTGTTGGTATGCCGAATATGTAAAGCGGTATATACAATATCCGAACCGAATATTACTCATAATGTGACAAATATTGACCGGAAATATCTCACTGGAATGTCATTTGCATTTGACATTATTTTTATTATTCCTGTTAATGTTTGTGAGTTGGTTTATTTAGCCTCGAACAACGGTTCCTAGCCCACAATATTGTAAATTAAATTATATCCTAAAATTTTACAACCAAAATAAAGTGTGCTGCTATTGTTGGTGGTGTACGATTATACAAGTATTATGGTATATGATAGCTTGATGACACCTTAGTCAAATTAGTTACTCTTTGACATCTGTCAAAATGACAACTTTGTTTGAAAAATGGACTAAATAGAAACTTGTGACGTCACTGTTTTAGACAACTCAGTTGTACACTGTGTATTTGATTCAAGTTTGTTTTAGTAATAAAAAGCTTTATTAATTATATTTACCAAGATATTTTGCGATACTTGTTGTAATAAAGCGGACATTGATATTAATTTGCAATGCATTCATTGATGCAGAGGTGACAGTTATCGTGGTAACTGTGTAAGCCTTACACTGTCACAATGATTGTCATGCCTTTTACGTCCCCAAGCGGGGCGTGCAAAAGCATCTCACAAGGCCGCCACAGTGTAGGAAACCACCTAAAAAATGTAAATACTGTCAAAGGACCAGCAGAGCTTGTATAAGCCCTATCTTTTTAAAGCTTGTACTTGTAGTTGATACCATAGATTGGTAATCTAATGCATTTTTTCATCTGATTTCATGATAACCACCTTCTCCTGCTAAAAAATATTCGGTTTCTAAATTTTCAATTTTTTTAATTTTAATGAATATAGGTCGATAAGTGTAAACCCTCCTTAATGCCTTTAAACTTTCGTTTCAACATCTGTAGTGTTAACGACAGGCTGATAAGAAGTGCGTTGAACCTTTAAATAGGGAACTTATTCATTGTTGGCAATAATTTATTTTTAAAACAATAACTAAATTTATGTACAATAAATATTAAAATTTAAAGATCAATGACTTTATTCTTTAGCCTTACAACTCATGAAAAAAAATTATTATCGCTTGTGACGTAATAGTTAAAAGCTAAACTGTACTCGTGTCTATTTCTTAAATAAATAAATAAATATTTCGCACATTTGACACACAACGTCATCTAGTTTCAAACTAAGCAGAGCTTGTGCTATGATAACTAGACTGACTGATAGAATACTTATAATTTTTTTTTTTTGTAAATTCATACATACGAGGGTAAGTTTTTAAGTTCGCGGAATGACAGTGAAAAAGGCGGGTAAACGCGCTCTTTTGATGCCTACCGTATTCAGTGACTCATAATTAGTCTGCATAGTAAAATTTGTTGTGATTGGATCATTAGTTATTAAACTATCGTTGACCAAGTATTTTAATCGGGAACGAAGTGAAAAAAATGGAGAAAATTGAATTCCGTGCGGTGATAAAGTTCCTTACTAAGCAAGGAAAGTCTGTTCAAACCATACTCAATGAGATGTCATCGGTTTACGGGGATTCTTGCCCAGGAAAAACAATGGTCTACAAGTGGCATAGTTTATTTAAACAAGGCAGGGAATCACTTGAAGACGACCCGAGGCCGGGGCGCTCCGTTGAGGTGACTACGCCAGAAGTTATTGCAAAAGTAGAAAAAATTGTATTGGAAGATGCTCGACTAAAAAAGAAACAACTCGCAGAAATGGTTGGAGTATCGGATACAACAATTTTTAAAATTTTACACGATCATCTTGGCATGACTAAGGTTAGCGCACGGTGGGTGCCGAGAATGCTCACGCCATTGCAAAAACAACAGCGCGTGGAATGTTCACGTGCATTTTTGGACCTCTGCAATGAAGACAAGGATGGCGTATTGAATCAAATTGTTACTGGGGATGAAACTTGGGTTCATCATTATGAACCCGAGTCCAAACAAGACTCCATGCAGTGGCACAAAAAGGGCACAGCACCACCCAAGAAATTTAAGGTTTCACAGTCGGCTGGGAAACTCATGGCAACGATTTTTTGGGACTCAGAAGGAATATTATTGATAGATTATAAAGATAAAGGCATTTCTATAACGGGGGAATACTACGCTTCAATCTTAGAACAGTTAAAAGAAGCCATCAAAGAAAAAAGACGGGGAAAATTAACGAAAGGTGTCCTGCTATTGCATGACAATGCTCCCGTTCACAAGAGCCGAGTCGCACTGGCTGCCCTGCATAAGGTGGGCTTCGATATTTTGAATCACCCACCCTACAGTCCAGATTTGGCTCCGAGTGATTATTATCTCTTTCCAAAAATGAAAAAAGAATTACGTGGTAAGAAATTTTCAACTGATGAGGAGGTTAAGGAGGCGGTTTCGGCGTATTTTTCAGACAAAGATAAAACTTTTTTTTACGAGGGAATAAAAAAACTAATTGAAAGATCTGAAAAATGTATTTGTGTTGCAGGGGAATATATAGAAAAAGAAAAATAATTTTGTGTTTTTATTATTACTCAATACCCTCCATTCCGCGAACTTAAAAACGCCCCCTCGTATGTAGATATTGTTTTTAAAAGTATATTAGTATGTTCAAAAGCAAACTGGTTACCATAATATAGACTCGCTAAACATAAGTTCTTACGACTGTGTGTGAGATATGTCATGTCAACTTGCCATTACTTTCATAATAAAAAAAAACTATCACATCAATTAACTTCAAACAGATGTAAAAATATTATCGTATCGATTCAAAAGCAATATAGAGCGAAATGATAATCTCGTAAATTTTTAAAAATATTGAAAGCACTTAAGCTTTTACAAGTTATAAAATAACCGTAAAATAGTTTAACCGATTCCGATAACTGGAACAGTGATTGTGTCTAACACTATTCCGGAACTTTCCGATGCGGAAGTGAGACGAACCTATACAAAAATACCCTTGTCTCTTTCTAACGTAGTCTAATAATGTATAAAATGATAGTGAGGTCATCAGTATTTTATACTTTTAAGATATTTTATGAGTTTTGATATTTTCTTTTATGGGTGATTCTGTTTTCTATTTCTTATCGATTGAAAACTTTTTTTTACGAGGGAATAAAAAAACTAATTGAAAGATCTGAAAAATGTATTCGTGTTGCAGGGGAATATATAGAAAAAGAAAAATAATTTTGTGTTTTTATTATTACTCAATACCCTCCATTCCGCGAACTTAAAAACGCCCCCTCGTATATTTACATAGAAAACACCCAAACTTCGAAACATATATGCAGATCATACAAACATTCGGTCCGACCCGGAAATCGAACCCGAGACCTCAAGCACAGCAGTCGCATCCACTACCGCTGCGCCACCGCGGCAGTTGTCTTATAAAGACACTGTACCAATATTGTTATATTGTCTGTATGACACACTTCTACTAATATTTTATTTCTTTGTACCCTGAGCTATCTTTTATCAACAAGTAACATTTACTTTTTCTTTTTTATTTGACTCTTGGAGAGTCATGCTTCTTTACAAGCGGGCTACTTGACCAGATTGACACCAGGGAGTCACAGAAAACCTGTGATAAGAAGTTCTTTCTGTGTTTTTTCGAGTGAGTTAGGTTGTTGTATCACCAACTACATCTACCCCCTGTACCACGGTAATGTTTTCTATACAGTATTGTAACTCGCGCATGTTTTGGAAGTAATTACCTACAGCCGCGCGGTACGTAAACACACAGTAAGACTGTCCGCCTATAGTATTTTTAATTTTATCTATCTATCTATTCTGCTGAATATGGGCGGCACGCGACCGGTTGTTGTGGAGAACTTTGGGGAAGCCGTATGTGCAGTGGACGTCTTTTGGCTGAGATGATGATGATAATGATGATCTATTTTTCAGGTTTTTTTCTAGTGTTATGATAGTAAATATGTAGTAAATTAAATAAGGTAATGTCTAATAACATCCATATTGTGTGTTTTGATTAGTGGACTTAAAAAATAATACTACCATTATTAACGTTACTCAACAATCTTGACCTGAACGTGGACAACCGATTTGTTAATATTACAAATTGTAATTTATTTAATACAAAACAGTAATATCAAAATAACATATATTCAAATGATTTTAATAAGTTTTCTATTTGATTTGCGGCAGTACAAATCGTTTGTGCTATCACGTGAATAAATAATCAAATACAGTAAGGCCATTCAAGGGCAAAAAACGAAACAATTACAAAAGGACATTTACATACTGTTCTTTAAAATCATTTTTTTGTTTACTTAATAAATGTAACAAGTGTACTGATAAAATAAAATAAAATGACTACACGAGTTATCTCGTCATAGACGTGACGTCCTACAATGGCATCCGTCATGAACGACCATTTAGCTGATAAGCTGCAGACTTCCTGGAAACATTAGAACAAATAGCTCCTTGTCTCCAACGCATAGTAATAAGAATACTGTATTAATTTTAAGCGATTATTTTATAAATAAAGTTAATCTCAATTCGCTCTTCAAGCCGAACACTTGTCTTTTTTAAAAAACTCTCTCGTCCTCGCTCACAACCTAACTCGCGTGTACCGCTATTTTTTTTCCTATACTAGCAACACTTGATTAATCTCAACTTATGTCTCTTGCCTACGTCACCTGTTTTTTTGTTTTGATCTGCTTTGTAAAATGGGTACCAATTATTCACCTATTGACGACTCTAGCTTGCCTTTGGACTTAGTACCCATTTCAAACGTTGAAACCAGCTTATATTATTGTAATAACTTATGAATGTGATTGTAATGAAAAAAAATAAATAGTTACAAACAATGTGTTTTAATTCATTATATTATTGACTTGATACTAAACTGAGACGTCTGCATTCACAATGAATATGGGGACCACAACTCTCGCATTGAAAGTGAGGCACTTTGACAGGCTCTTAAAACAAAAAGCCTCAAAACTGGCAACTTAGTGTGTCACCTACCATTTTTTTTTTTTACCTTGAAACCGTGGAAACCCCCTCGGGCCGTCACCCCACCGGGGCTTACAGCGAGGCGGTGTGTCGGAATCGGACCGACTAAAACCACACGGTGTGCCACTTTGCGCCTAACATAGGAGGGATTCGGGAACAGCTGCTATTACGACATCCAGATCCCTCCTAGTGCCTGCCCGCTAGTGTGTCACCTGCCATAAGTTGACCTGTCTACTCATTTAACCGCTATACGGTAAAAACTCAAACTTATTTATTGCTTTCTTGTTTTTACATTCTTTTTTTATTGAACTTGCTAACGCAATCAATAGCAATTGTGTATATAGAAGGTAAATCGCAAATTGTATCAATATTAAACAATACCTCTTTGATATGGCGTGTTAGCAGCTGCGAAAACATGTAACAATGTGTTTGTTTTTGCATATAATTTTACCTTAAATTACAATGTCAGAGGTCACGGGTTAATCCCCATTAAGTGTAAATATTTTCTTTCAATGTAAAATCCGATCTATCTTATATTAAAAATGTAATATGTAACATATTTGATGAACATTATGAAACATGTACATTATTAACTGCCTCGGTAGCACAGCGGTAATGAATGCGACTGCTGTGCTTGAGGTCTCGGGCTCGTATCCCGGGTCGCGGACCAAATATTTGTATGATCTGCAAATATTTGTTTCGAAGTTTGGGTATTTTCTATGTATAATATGTATGTATTTACAAAAAGAAAGTATATAAGTATTCTATCAGTCAGTGAAGTTGTCATAGCCAATGTCTCAAATGTCCGAAAATATTAAAATATTAAAACCTTAAGTCTCGTACGTCCAAACACAATTCTTATCCTTCTTCATTTTATTAAACTTATTAACTAACCGTTAAAGTACAAGTACACCCTTAACTTGTAAGTAAAGATTACTTACAAGTTAAGGGTGTTATAATTAATATATTTCTTTCTGTATGTCTATGTAGAGTGTAATCAATGAGGTCTCACATATCAAGAAGAAATCACTGATTAGAATAGTTTTTAGTTTTGAGTACAACGACGCTACAGAAGGTCGAAAAGACTTGAGTGACGTCTTTCTCTATGTCTTAGCTTTATCACCGCCTCCAAGTCTCAAAAGGGAGGTCTCACTTTGGTTAAAAAAAAATTACACCTTAACTGGGCGAAACTGTGGCAGAAGCAGGAGTGGTCCTCATGCATATTTAAAAAAAAAAGTCTATCAGTAATTTAAAGTCTATACGAGATGTCAAATTTGGTTTACTGGGCCATAAAATATAAATATTTATATCACTTATGGTAACGTTAAGTCTGACGCATGTCTTATAATCACTTACCTCAAGGTTGCACTTTAAGATAAGACTATAATACTCAATTCAAGCTACTGATCTTATATTATAAATACAGTGCGCAAACAAGCGTTATCTGTTTTAGTAGCTTTCATTCCCAGACGTAATGCCGGGTTTGAACTTGTGATCTAACTCATTTGTCACACAACAGTCCCGTTCAGTTCTGAACGTTGGAAATACGACCTCAATAAAATCGTTCTATTATGTATACTGTGGCTATTGGCATGTTTATTTGTTTGCTGATAGCACATTGCTGGAGATAGTAATATACTCTGACTTGCTGGCATCAAGGTTTTCACATGCTTCGTGAATTAAATGTATATAGCATGAATAAGTTGGACTGTAAATATTTCCAAATATTAGAAGTTTGATAGACAATAATAAAAACCATGTTAAGCTTCTCATATCCACACCTCCAAATCCTCCCTTCTTTAGGTATACCGAGTGTGCCGGAATTGATTCGCTTTTGATCGAACATGTGGTTTTAGTAACTTCGATACCAAGACATCACTATGAAGTGTTATGTAGAGCCTAAATCTCGGCCCTGTTGAAGTGGAGACTCGGTTTGCCTCACGACAAAAAAAAGTACCCAACTAACTGCAAATAAATACAAATAACATGACATTTATATATTTATAGTTCTCAACCTCGAAAATTTTATTCGTTCCAATCCTTGCCAAGAACCCTTAAAAAGGAGTGAAATGACCTGTCGCTGAAATACGTTGCACTAAAACCATCTACTTTTCGGTCACGATTATATCGAATTACTTTCAAATATCTAAAAATAATTGAAATCAGTTACTCAACTAAGATCGCTGCAGTATATCGGCTTCCGATTCTCGTACGTAAATCATAATAGGATCAGCTACACGTGCTTCCGCGCTCGTGCTCTATACCATCACGTAATCTATGACCTGGAACGTTTGGATGCTGCCAATACGAAGAAATAAACTTAAGTGTGGTCTTGGAAGCTATTATTCAGACAGTACTTATAGTGAGTCGGTAATATAAAACGGTTTAACATAATGGGTGTACTTAGATGCACTTGCACGAGATATTTCCGTCAGTTTTGTTTTAGGTTATTTCCCAGACACTAGATAATGAAAGGTTCATCATCAAAGGATTATCACTAGCCTTTAATGGTCCCCTCCTGGACATAGACCTCTCTTTAGAAACGAGAAGTTGGCCTACTATATCACACTATGTGACACTTCATGTTTTCCTTCTCTTTGCAGCACTGGCTGTTGTCCTGCATGATTTGCTCCTTTAATCGACTCTTACGACACCCACAAAGAGAATATGAGTTAAGACACTCAGCATTCTTAAATCGTGGTAGTCTTTCGCTGGTGAGGCCGAGACCGGGGGTCCATTGAAGAAGGGGTGACTATTCTCGTGATAAGTGTGTGAGCCTTACACCGCTACGATTACTGTCATGTCTTTTCCATCCCCAAGCGGGATGTGATGAATAATTTAGCTAGGCCGCCATAGTGTAGTACACCATACTTCACAAGGAGTATAGGGACTAATTCTTAGATTCTATTTCTGTTTTAAATCGGGAAGAGTAGAGTAATCTTGGGCGGCTCATACAAAAACTGTTGAATTGGGGGTATTTCTGCACAGAAAAAAAGGTAGAGGTATATATAATTCGTCGGTCCATCGCGCCGCAGGGCATCCTACATTACGTTTGCCCAATGGTGGTATCCACTCTAGTACACTTCGCCTCCAGCGATCATCGGTGAAGAAGGTGGCTGGCAGCGGATGGATGTGAATTGCCTAAAACCGGGATCGCTGGCGTTCCTTGGGGGAGACCTTCGTTCAGCAGTGGACGGCGATAGGTTGATTGATTGATTGATATATAATTCCGATGTTATTTGTGAAAATTGAACTATGCTCTAGGAGACAACGCATATTTACAGCAATACCTACAGCGTGCTCGTTATGTCCCAATGTACTTCTTCCAAACAAACTTTACGACCTTAATTACGTTCCTACTTAGCTTAACTCAAAAGGACCATCCATAATAACTTAAACTTTCCAGCTCTTAAAATAAGGTTCACATTCCTTCGTGTTCCAGTTTCTCTTCTAGTGTAGGCATTATTAGTTTCACTAAAAGTCTTATATAACAGTACACTTATCATACTAATTATATCTTGAACTAAATTCTATTTGAACTTTAAATGTCAATATTGTGTGTCCGTAATCTTACTGGCGAGTATTTGAATAATTAAATATTGACTTACTCTAAGGGTGGCAACACCTGTGTCTCTTTAGTCATAAGTACTCCTAAACAAAGGTGTTCAATTTCCATGAACCAAATGCTGGTTTACTCCCTGTCCCAAAAATTTATGACGATGATGATGTACCCATGGCCGATTTCGGCCACGGTGGCGAAACTCTGTTGAGACTAGCGGCGGCGCCAGATGCTAGCCAACTACACAAGAGATATTATAGTGTAGAAGTGTGTGCGCAAAAACAGGTACACTCTCATAGTCTCATGGGACGACAGAGGGTAGACCAGATGCAGGACTGGCGGTGTCTTCGAGGCACGAGGGTTAAAACTCCAAATTCCAAACTCCGGGCTGCTATGAAGCTCTTGTATGCTTGGAAAAATTCAATTACGCTGTTTGGCCAGACCCGGGCATCGAACCTTCTTGATCGACAGTTGCATACCCTAACCGCTAGAGAAACGTCGTAGTTGAAAATATACAACACAAAAAACTGGATACGACAATCTAAAGGTAGTAGAGCTACACTGACTTCAGCGCGAACGGATCGGCTCAACCGGGACAGTACTACCCTCTCACAAAAGACCAACCTAAAATGACAGCATCCGTGCTGTCGTATTTCGTTGATAAGTGCGAGGCCCGAGGCCCATTGATGCAGGTGTGAAAGTTATTGGGATAAGTCTGTGAATCTTACACTGCCACCAAGCAGGGTGTAAAAAAACTTCACACTAGGCCTTACCAGGATTACCATCCTGCATTGTCTGCATTCATAATGAGTATGAAAACCACAGCTCTCGGATTCTATTTATGCTTTTCATCAGGCAGAGTAGAGGCTCTGGTAGGTTCTTAAAAAGATGGAGATACGTAGAAATATATAAGTATATCTATAATATTAAGAGATTGGTATATAATGTTAATTTAATGGTATTGCAATTTATTAATTATATGTATTTTCTTTTTCAGGTAAGTTTTCACAGAAGCACTACTACGACATTACTCGTACATATTTAGGCGGTAAGTTGTGTACACAAACAACAGCCAACAGTAAGTACCTAGTAATTTATTGATTTTCATATGTGCTACCTCTAAGTAACTGAGTGGGCTTGCACTGATGAGTAGGTGTCACCAGAATTAAAAATTAAAATGACCGTATTAAAATGGTTTGATTTGTCTTACCGATAAAACTGTACAATAATTGAGTAGTTTGTGTTAAATTAATTTATTTTTTCAACAAGAAAATTATATAGATTGCATATATATATATATTTTAGAAAATACTCTTACCGCTATATAACTCTTATTGTAGATTTGTGTTCAATAAAAAATATAATAATTAGACAATCTCGTTCACAGTCGTCTGGTCCCATACTGTAGTATGTAGTATGTAATACTGTAGTATGGGACTAGACGGTGCCTTTACTTATAACTGTTAGAACCGAATTTCTGTGTTAACAGTTCTTAAGTATCAGAAAACTTGTTACGGCATGCTCTCGAACTAAACGGTTCAGCTCGTCCTTCCTGTGACAATCAGTCAAAACCTGGCACTCGTTACCAACGCACCTGTTTTCTTCCCAGTTTGATCTTGAGTCCTTTAAGCGGGGCGTGGTACAGCATATCATTAGACCGCTATAGTATGATAGTGTGCACTATGCTGCATTGTCTGCTGTCTTGAATATGGTCTCCAGCGCTTTTGGATTCTGCTCATGTTTTCCATGCAAGAAGCAGAGTAGAGGCACTTTGGCGGGCAAAATATATATTAAAAAAATAAATAAATTTGGCTGCCTCGACCGGAGTGACACAGAAAACCGGTGTTACCGATTCTTTCGTTATTTAAGACCTAGGGAGGGAGATTATGGGAGCCCTTTGCTCAACCTCATTCCACTAACTCTGGAGAGGGAAGGCTCTAAAGGCGTCACCGCACTTGCGACTTGCTCTTATGGACGGTGGTGGTCGTTATCAAATGATTACACAGTAAAGTTGAAAATTTACGAGTTGCAATGTTGCGATGTTGCGATGTTTACAATTTTATCGTATTGTGTAAAAATGGATATGTACAGAAAACTAATGCACTGCGACTGCACGACTACACGATTGGCTTAGTGGTTTAAGCAGTCGCCACGCCGCTCTCCACTTCGCTGAGTGTTGTGGGTTCAAATCTTAATATACACGGGACAACACTTTGTGGGATCCATAAATTGTTTTTCTGAGTCTGGAGTTTTCTTGTAAGTTTGTAAAGTCCCTCGCGACACAGGATTTATTTCTAATGCGGGCGTTGTCTTTTTTAAGAGAGAAAAAAAAATAAAAAGAGTAAAATACCTATAATCCTTAAAATGTTACTTGATCCCTGTGACAGTTGTCACTAGTGTCATTCAGAACTTCATCAACAGCCTTTTACAGTCCACTGCTGGACATAAGTCTCTCCTTAGCAAAGAGGTTTTGGCCTACTATACCACGCTGTCCAGACGGGTTGGAATAAGGTTTGTTTCAAGTTTTCCTTCTCTTTGTAATGATGTTGTCTTGCATACTTTGTTCCCTTAGTCGCCTTTTACGACACCCACGGGACGAATAGGAGTGGTAACACTATATGTTCTTAATCCCTCACCACACGGACAATAAAACTTGCTTAGTCAATTTAAATTAAAATACACGTAAATTTATGGTAAAATATTTGGTGTTTTATTGTACTTACATGTTGTATAAAACTATGGTCACGTTGTACTATATTTTTCAAAACGAATAAAATAAAATGCAATGACAATTTGCCAACCATGTAAACGAATCTAGGAACTCAAGGACACGCACAAAGTTCCCCATTAACCAGTCTAATATCCTAGCCAAAGCTTGTAACGCAATTTCGCGAAGATAACACTATACTGACGATCGACAGAGAGAATCACGAAAGCAAATGGCCTACGACATTAAACTGCCTGTTGTTGATAAGCAACACTCGAACCAAGAACAATGCACATGAATAAAAGCCATTTGGTGGATCAATAGTCGATAAAGAGCGCACGTTAAAATAGGCCAACGTCGCGTCGTTCGGAGAAGTAAAATATGCTTACAGAGTCAACGTCCCGTGAACAGACGACGGGCTAAGTGGGTCAGCAGACCCGTTCTGTGCATTTTCGAGCCGCTGGATGCTGAATATTTCAGGGATTTCACGCGAAATGTAAGACGAGAAATGCTGAAATTTGTGCCTGGCTACATGAATAAATGCTTAGGTGGATTGTCGTACTATTAAAAGTAACGGTCCATTGTTACGTGGAGTGCAGATGTATTAGTGAAAAAAATTTTAGGATCCAACAGTTGGACAATATTTTTCTTGGTACATTTTTCAACTATAAGAGTCTAGCTAGTGATACCAATTATGTAACATATAGATTAATAAATAGCTCCTTTATTTTTTAATTATTTTCTATTTATCATTATCAGCTTTGTTGTCTTCCGTATTGCAAACTATCAACAAATCTCTAAATGACATAAAATAAGTAATTAATTTTGCAACGAAGGTTGATATGGGCATTGACGAATGTTTATGTAAATTTTCGCATGTTATAAATCAAGTACGCTACATTCGTTGCGAAACTTAACTCTTAACTATTTTTATTGGATTAATAACGTTGACCATTTCGTCGTATGTCTATCAGGAAGGGTACCGACATCCATTTCCTTCGTCTACTAGATGCTAACCTTGCTTTTACCTGTTTACAGTCGTATCAAAACAAAATCCAAGGCAATTATAACTATAAAACAGTACTGCTATGACGATCACCTACGTTTAGTCGTGCACTAGTTCTGTTTAAACCAAAATTAGTAACACTCAACTGCACTGCACTACTTGTGTCGTATCGCAAACAATGCAACTGAGTCCCTTACGTTAAATGCCAACATGACCAACGTCTAACTCTGACTTAGTATGTTACATAAGATCACGGCTTAAGTCCCAAATACCAGGTTCCCACACGTGAATAGCTGAATACGATGGATGTATAAATTATATTATTGGGTAGTTGTAATCCAAGATTAAGTATTGAAGTATAAAACCAGTCTAAGATGAAACATAAAATAAACAGCTTACTTCACACGAACGTCTGATCCCAAATTAGGCAGAGTTCTATCTACCAAATATTAATACACGAACACAATTCTTCCCTGTTTCAAATAAATATGGTGTAAAGAAACATGTCTTATATGGAATACTTAATGTTTAAGAACCCTTATAGACTAGTAAGTAATGATAACCTTTTTTTTTTTAACGTGTGGAAGCCCCTTCGGGCCGTTATCCCACCGTGGCTTACAGGGTGGTGTGTCGGAATCGGACCGACTAAAACCACACGGTGTGCCACTCTGCGCCCGACATAGGAGGGATCCGGGAACAGCTGCTATGAATGATAACCTATCACAACGAAAACATGTATTGTGAAAGTAAAAAATAAAATATACTTCATGCATAATTTAATAGGAAAGATGTCCAACCGTGGACTGCGGTGGGTTAATGATAATAATACCTTTATAATATCAAGCTCAGGATCATATTCGGTTCTTCGTATTATCTCTTTTATTACTTGTTTCTCTTGACGAACATAATCTGTTTCTTCCTTGAATCATATATCATCTTCGAAACCATTAGATTCAAAATAACAGCTTGGTGTCGTATCATTATTTCACTTGAATGAGACTAAAGTATAATTATCGTACTTAACTATAAATATCATTACTAAACTTCAGGCGGTTAGTCGTACTGCCCATAACAGTCGCAGTTTGTGTAACTTACAAGGCTCATTTTGTTAAAGTACAATGTTAAGTCTTGTGGTGAATTTACAATTTATCTTACTTTGAGTTGAGAGAGCCGTACACATAAGGTCCACACTCGACCGACTAGATGTCACGGCTTCATAGAAAAACGATGTTAATCAGTTCTTTCATGGCTTGTTACCGAGTGACTAGACTACCGGAGCTTAAGCCGTCCCCTTCTCTACAGTTCTCGCGAGAAACGGTGACAAGATACTTGTGGCTTTTGTGTTACAGATGGCCACGGGTAGCGGTAATCACCAGGTCTGTCAGTCTGCTCGTTTGCTTAAAATCCATACCTTAAAAATACTAAGATATTAATAATACCTTTAAATGCTCACGTTGTAAAATTAGATTAAATGGTTGATGCAGAAAGCAGTATTTTTTATGTCAGGCGCAGAGTGGCACACCGTGTGGTTTTAGTCGGTCCAATTCCGACACACTATCCCGCCGTAAACCCCGGTGGGGTGACGGCCCGAGGGGGTTTCTGAAGGTTAAAAAAAAAAGAAAGCAGTATTTCTGAATACGGCACCTATTGTGAGTTTTTTGTATGTGTTTAGAAATGTATTTTTTCGTGTATTTGAATAAAGATGATATTTTTTTTCTTTATTTTTTTCTGTGACGTGGCAATCTGTTGAACAAAACAATACACTACTACTCTATCTGGTATTTTGAATTAGTTTAGGTATTTAAACTTGGTGAGACACTTCTTATGTAGGTCTTTTTAGTCCTCTCTTTTGGAATCCTACGTTCTCAATAGTTTCTTTTTTCTTACAGTGTTTTGAATGATTTTATGAAACTTATCCTTCTTGGTATTACGCCTTGATGCATCTTCCAGGGTGTATTGTTAAAGTCTATCTGCGAGTTTCAGTAATACCACTGTCGAACTTCCATTCGGTATGACTGGCATGTGGTCAACAGACAAGTCTGTACACGTTTCAGTAGTCATAAAGTTTGGATTTACATTTTCAGTTATGTAGAAATCGAGTAGGTCAGGAATTTTGTTTAAATCCGTTGGCCAGTATGTTAGATTGCGTGAGATCGTGCACTTGTCTCAAATTCTGAACTGCACCATGTCAGTATCTTCCACCAGGTATAATTAATCATGAACCCCAGTATGATAATAATAATATTTTTACTGACATAAAGCTAAATGTGACACTGATCCTCAGTGTATGTAATGTTAAAGGGACCAGTGGTCTCCATACAGCAAAGGTTGTTGTAACATGTCGTATGTAATAATAAAAAGATTTGGACGCATCTCACACACGGTCGTCTCGTCCTAAACTAGGCAGAGTCTACACTATGGTAACTAGACTGCTGGTAAACATACTTATATTAATGCGTCCTTAATATTTATAAATTACCATACACGTACATAAAAGGAATATAAATAGTTTAACGAGGGCAAGCAAATTACCAACGAGTCTGGAAGCAAAAGTTATTACGATAATATGATTTTATTCAAATTTCTTTTCACATCAATTCTTTGCTCATTACGTCATTTCGTACCCTGATTAACCTCGTTCTAATCAATTCACTTGTTTGAAATGAGGATAATCAGGTCTGTGAATAAACACTAATTTTGTAAAATGAGACAGTTGGAGGCAGACGAAATATTTATTTCGTAAATAAGATTTACCTGGTTGTTGTTAGATCAGTGCTTACTACACATGTCTATATGAATAAAGGGGTCACATTTCTACTAAGTCGTGGTTAGTTTTGAGAGATTGATTGACGGGATTTCAGTTTGTGTAATCCACAAATAGTTGTCCTCAGTCTCACTGTTCCTTTTGTGCGAGTGCAGAGTGCTACGGATTGCGCTCGGCCTTTTTGGGGTCAGAAAAGGGAACATCGAGAGGGGGCCATCTACGAACCGTAAGTGGCTCGAGGTACAGGTTCCAGATATTTCATTATGAGACAAGACTCAAAAAATTGTTTATCAGACGATTTCGTGAAAGGGGACGTAAATGTGTAACTAGAAGCTGGGGAAGCTCGAAGTTGATTTGATTCATTGAAGTTGGATTTGGTTTTTTTTTTTGATACAAAATAAATCACTTTTCTCCTGAAAATTTCAATTGCAACTTGATATACTCGTAGCATATATATAAGTATATAGCAAATAATTATAAAATGCAATCCAAGGAAAATAAATGTTTGATCCGACCAATGTGTTCGCGTGAAGAGTTGGTCTTCAGTCGGATGGTTAAGATTACGAGTGTTTACATATTTTATACGACTACTATAAGGCACACTTCTGAAATAACCTTTCCAAATATTAACAAGGTTAAGTGCGTTTCGATTTTAACAATTCACACACTTATAAATATCGTACCTAAAGTCAGTAATAGAACGGGCATGTTCCAGCGCCGGGTCAGCACCTGACCGCGTACTTACGTAAACCATTGTTTCACGATTAATTCTAAATACCATCCATATAAAGATATTCACGTCTTAGAAAGTATAGAATTCTTAATTAAGTTGATCTGACTGTATATGTCACCTGTAATAGTGACTTTGAAATTATTAATTTTACATTGGTATAATTTAAGCGTCAAATCAAATGTACGCAATTTCGTGGGAACGTCAATGATAAAAAACGGATCCCATTTTTTTTTCAGTTCATACATATATATGTAAAAAAAAACGCCTGCTTCCTGGAGGGATAGGCAAAGATATGTGTAATGTCCACTTTTACCTATTGTTTTTGTCCCACGTAATAGGTGGCGCGCCTATTGCCGGTAATAGGGATATTTTGTTTACTAGATTGTTAGTTTGTTTTGAACGTCACTTGCATCTGGATGTCGTAATAGCAGCTGTTCCCGGATCCCTCCTATCTTAGGCGCAGGGTGGCACACCGTGTGGTTTTAGTCAGTCCGCCGTAAACTCCGGGCGGTGGGGTGACGGCCCGAGGGGGTTTCCACACGTTAAAAAAAAGGTACATCACTAGGATAGGTAAGGTTGATTTGAGCCCCTAAGTTCTGGTGGAAACCCTATGCATCCATATTTTTCAGTTAAAATCACATATGATTTCGGGATCGTGGTCTAACTGCTACGCCAACCACTTGGACTAAGAGTCTTCGGTAGAAAAGTTATCCTATTAATATTTTTAGTTGATGATGAACCCGACTGATTTATTTTAAAATTATTGAATTAATAGATATCAACCCTATCTCCCGGATGTAATCATTATTTTCATATTGCCGTAAACCAACGGAGTAAAAAATCTATAGTTACGCTATTATACTAAGTAATTTATGTTTCTAAAAAATCTAAGGTATCTGGGCCTCCGAGACTAGAAATTTTAGGTAAATAGACCAATATATAAATACTAAATTATCAGTTGAAGCTGCTGACTTCCCTGTATATAGTTTTGAATATTCAAACAGTGAAATGATATGACGTTTAATTATTTTCGATACCGCATAATGAAGTACTCATTAAAGCTTACGTCATAATATTGATGTTAAAATGACATTCTGTCGATACATATCACTGTTTGGCGAGATTTTGATTAGCATGTTTCGTCAAATATTGGTCTAACAAATTACGTTGGTAGTGGTTACGGGTTTTCATCATGCGGACATGCAATTTTTATTACATTCATTGCAACAACAATGATCGTATTATCATCTTCGTCTTCTTATCTTTTTCCCAAATCTATATGAGGTTGGCACATGTAACATTACCTTCTGCTGTTCCCGGGTCCCTTCTATGTCAAGCGCAGAGTGGCACACCGTGTGGTTTTAGTCGATCCGATTCCGACACACCACCCCGCCATAACCTCCGGTGGGGTGACGGCCTGAGGGCATTTAACACGTTAAAAAAATAATGTGACATTACCTTCATCAGTACTCATTGAAAATGTATTCGTGTCCAAATGAGACGAAAAATATAAATAAACTCGAGCAAAATGAATAGGAGAAATGATATCTAGGTTTTAGTCTATCCCCGTTACAGATTCGGGCCTTGATCCATTCAGGACGGCGTCTCGGCAGAGAATTTGAGGTTATAATTGTAATATTACAAAGGATTTAAAGTCTCGGCTCTCAATTACATTGAAAAAGGCCAAATATCATTGGTAGTTTATTTTGTGAATCGGTTTTTTTTTCATATGTGTATAAATTCCTTCGGGCCGTCACTTCAACAGGGCTTACGGTGGGGCAGTGTGTCGGAATCAAACCGACTAAAATCATACGGTATGCTGTGCCAGCGCATTAAGGATACAGAAATAGTTTCTATTAAGAGATTTGGTGATAGGAATATATCTTGATTTGAATTAGAATGTGTACAATTATGTCGTGGTTTCATAGCGCAAATAAATAAATATTTGTGGAGGAAACGGGTTTCATGTCCCTCCGACACAAATGGAGGATCCTTCGAACAGGCGAGCTGATCACGCCTGTAGGGCCACGGGCCAACAGTTGACGTTGGAATGTTGTATATATCCTAATTACCACGCGAATTTCTATTTCGCGATACAGGATTAGTAGTTGTATCGTAGTTCATTTCATTCATATGTTTCGTTCCGTTCGTACTTCGTAGGTTGATGTATCTTCGCTAGATAGCGCTGTTGTATATTTTGTCTTTGTGCTATAATGTGGAAGTCGCCACAATATTATTTTTCTTACTTTCAAACTTATCTAATTCCCTGTTCGTATCATTTTCATTTAAGAAAAGGCGCTAAACACACAAAATTGAATTCAGTCAGAGAGCTCAGTCTATTGCCAACACCATTGTAATGTTACCCTGACATATAAAGGGCACTTTAGTAAATACACCTTTCTATATTAATAGAGAAAGCTTTTCACTTAACACCGCATGAATCATTATGAACAAATCCAACATCTAAGTTATCTGTTAGATAGTTTAATTTGCCTTCTACGTCTTGATTATCAGGCGGCCCAGTCACGACCGCTTCTAAGCATGAACTATGATCTGTGACTTAATATGGGAAACATGAGCTCATAGACAATAGAGTTATTGTTTTAGTCTGTGGTCTTTGTGAGGAAATACTTTTTTTATAAATTTTATGTTTGACTCTTCAAAATGAATTGAATTCGATCCATTTTTGGAAATTATGTCGTACCGTGACCCCGTCCTGCTTCTGCTACGGGTGACGGCCTCACTTGTCGCCTTATGGAGGGTGAAGGTTCTTCGAGGAACGGGAGAGTTCTTAACCTTTCTCGCTCCCTCTCCGCTCTCTCCTTCGTTAGTTAAATTCTTCACCGGAGGAAGCGGCAGTACGCACTCTTGCACCGTACCATAACCACAATCATGGACCGCGTTCCACTTACTAATTAGTATTAAGATATACTAAATAATGATCAATTTTCTATTTATCACTTAGTAACATAGTGAAAGGCGAAAAGTTACCAGTTTAAATTCTGTTATCGGTGCAACATCTTCGAATTTCTCTGCTCTGCGACACGGAGGGGCGTGACTTCTTGTATCGGTCACCCATCTACAAACTTGCCTCGGGTTATGTTTCTTAACCGAACTGACTGCCACTTTTATACGTCACATACCCACCAGAAGTATATAACCGATTTCACTTTATTTTATGCAAATGCTACAGAACAAACAAGTGAAAGACGTGAACCACGGGATGGTAACGTTGAACTCTAAGGAGTTCCTAAAATATATAAACAATATTATCGCTCTTCAAATAACACTTTACGCTTACTAATCTCTAAGGACAACTAAGGCATGCAAGTTATTTTTTTTTTCTATTTTTAACCTACCAAAGAGTCTCTATTCTGCCTGATAGAAAGCATAAATAAAATCCAAGAGCGGTGGTCGCCATATTCACTGCGAATGACGACAGTGCAATATGGCGACCCACGCTATGGCGGCCTAGTGAGATGCTTTTTTACGCCCAGCTTAAAGGACCCGTGATCGTAGTGGGAGGGAAACACGTGCGCTGATAATGAATTCCAGACTTTAACAGATCTGCACAGGAAGGAAGAACCGAACCGTTTAGTTCGGGAGCGTATGTCTACCATTCTGAAACGGTGACTTCCAAGGCCAGCACGAGTGGCCAGCACGTGTTATTCGACATTAATCAGATATCTCCAAAAAAAGTATCTATTAAAGTTAAACTAAATATCTGCTTATGAGTAAAATGCAGATCTATGTATTTTTGTTTTTAAAGACAACTTCCGCATTAGAAACAGATACATCCTGTGTCGCGGGAGACTTCAAACATACATAAAAAGAACACAAAGAACACTCAGACTCAGATCAACAATTTGTGAATCACACAAAGTGTTGTTCCAAGTGGAGTTTGATCCCACAATACTTGCGCGGTAAAAAGCGGCGTGGTGACCGCTCAAACCACTACGCAATCCGTGCAGTGTTTTATGAAATATAATTTTGTATTATTCCGTAAATTATATCTTCGTCTGCACATTGAGAAAACTCGTCAATTTGATACGATGTGCAACAAGCTTTGTAAATGGTTTTAACTATTTTAAACAACTTAGTATAGCTAGTATCAATAGGTAGTAGAGCCACGCTGATTTCAGCACGAGCGACGGCGCAACCGGGGCAGTACTATCCTCCCACAGAAGACCAACCTAAAGCACCAGCGTCCGTGCTGTCGTGTTTCGTTGGTGAGTGTGAGAACGGAGGCCCATTGATGTAGGGGTGACAGTTAACGTGGTAACTGTGTAAGCCTTACACTGTCACGATGACTGTCATGCCTTTTACATCCCCAAGCGGGGTGTGAAAAAGCATCTCACAAGGCCGCCATAGTGTCACCATACTGTATGGTGAACACAACTCTTGGATTCTATTCATGCTTTCCATCAGACAGAGTAGAGTCGCTTTGGTAGGCTCTTAATACAGAAAAAAAAACGTAAGTTATAAATTACAACTCCACTCAATTTGTTGGTCATAATATAACAGAACGTACAAACTTCAACATTTTCAATAACATTGATAAATATTACCTCTGAAATTAATACCAGTTAAATGTTCACATACTGACATAAACTGCAGTCCCATGTTTTGTTACCATAAAGCATTAAGATTATAAAAAGATTGCTAAAAATAAAATGTGTTTAGAAAAACAGGTTCACATCGCAAACACCCATGTGTTCCAAAAACCTTTGTACAAAATTTTACGCGTCTAATTTTGTATTTTATTGACTTGTTTTGATCACTGAATGTCTCTTTGTATATTAGATTACACTAAAATAATATTTATTTTTCTTTTAGTTTTAGTAATCATTTTAAACATAGAAAGTTAACATTTATTTTCTTATTATTTATTATATTTTCATATCATAGTCTTCGGAATAAAACCAGATTTTCTTTCCTATATTAAGAGCCTGCCAAAATGACTCTAATCTGCCTGATGGAAAGCATGAATAGAATCCAAGAGTTGTGGTCACCGTACTCATTGCAAATGCAGACAATGCATGCGGCCTTGTGAGATGCTTTTTCACACCACGCTTGGGGACGTAAAAAAAGGTATCACTCACATTCCGATAGCTCACTCACTTGCTTAGCGATGTTTTTTCCAGAAACCATCCTAATCCTAGGATGTCTACGGCTACTGACGTTAAGTCCAGCCTATTACTATTTCATCGTAATAAAAAGAAAACTGGAACGCTAATTTCTTCGTATTGGATCTCGCAATCGGGCAAAGTTCTATATTATTTTCTAAATGTTCAAAAATTATATAGTTTTCCGTCAAACTTTAGTTAGCTCTATGCCAAATTCCAACAAAGATATTTCAAACATTCCAACTGTCACATAAACGAGAACTCAAGTTCTAAAAGACATCGTAACATTACAATTAGGAGCACCGGCGCGCCTCCTGACGTCCAAACACGTCACTCATCACATCACACGTCCGTTGGCCCGGAGACGATTGGTAACACGTAATGTGGCGTGTATAGACGTCGCTGACGTCACAACACTGTTACTAAGAGCGAATGGAAATAAATACCGCTATTGTTTTAGCGTTTGTAATAAAATATATGAAGTTCACAAATTACTTTATTCAACATATAATTAGTGCTATTGTGTGATTTTCAAGAGTGTTTTCTCTAAATGGTTTTGACTCTTAATGAAAGCCGTAATTTTATATGATGTAATTTCATAACTTTATTTCATCAAACATATTTACTACTTTTCAATTATTATTTAGTATCAGTTTATTCAAGCATATAATAGTATCCTATTGTTTCTATGTATATTATCTATTTCCTAATTAATATTTCATCTCATGTGAATATAAAAAGGACTTTTGTCCGTAACTATTTCTAAAACTCAGGTACGACTGCACCGATTTGATTGATTTTGGTCTTGAGATATTTGTGGATTTTCAAGGAAACTTAAAACCGCGAGAATATGTTGTAAAACGCGAAAACAACAACATTTTTTTTATTTTTTCTAAATTAAGAGCCTGCCTAAGTGACTCTACTCTGCCTGATGGAAAGTATGAATAGAATCCATAGAGTTGTGGTCATCATACTAATTGCAAATTCAGACAATGCGGTATTGTGACTCACACCATGGCGGCCTAGTGAGATGCTTTTTCACGCCTCACTATGGGGACGTAAAAGGCATGACAGTCATTGTGGCAGTGTAAGGTTCACACAATTACCACGATAACTGTCACCCCTGCATCAATGGGCCTCCGGTGTCGCACTCACCAATGACAGACACGCTGACAAAACTGCGTTGGTCACCTCGTATTATACAAATATGACAAGTCTTAATGAAAAACTGGACATTTACTTGACTGAGAAAGTTCTGGACAAACATTTATTTCCTTATCAATACAATCAGTTTAGTAGAAGACTTACGACATCTTACACCGTCATCAATATTACAATTATCGTGTAAATAGTATATGAAAACAATTCCGAAAATTACTATTGTCTACGTCAGATGACGTCACAAATATGTTTGTTCATGCGTTTGTGTGTTCATCATCACATTTGTGCCGCATGATGTATGAACATGACGAAATATTTTCCTTGATGTATTTCCACTATGTAGTGCCTGCCGCGCTTTTTAATCCACCAGCTAAAACAGGCCACTCTTCTCTCTTCTCTCTTCATCTTTCGTGTTCATAATTCTGTTGATGCTATTGTCCGTTTTGATGGAATCCAAATTAGCGACGTATTGCTGAAAACTTGCATGCTTATGTTAATTGTCAGTAACATTATATTTCAACGTATTATTGTCTTGTTAATACTGTTTCCTTATAAGTAATATCCTGTTTGTATTAGGACTTATAAAGAGGACATTCTAAATTGGGCAATTAAATTTATTTCTGAACTATGTTTTCCCTCGGCATCACTTAGGGCTCATGTCGATTCTTATTCTGACGTTAGCTATTAATTTTTATTACTTTATTTCTAAGATAACACTCATTTATTAATCTTATTAAATATCAGTCTTAATTAATATCATAAATGCGAAAGTAAGCTTGTTTAATCGTGACGCTTTCACGGCTCAATTACTGAATTTACGATTATGACTTTTCCATACACCTGCTTAGGGACATAATGATGAAAAAATTATAATCACTTCCAAAAGCTGTGATAAGTTTTGGTTAAGTATTCGGTTAAGTATGCGAGTGCTACTGACTGCACGCGACCTATTAGGGGCCGTAAAGTGAACATCGGGGTTCTCACATGGGAGGGGACCATCTACAAGCGTAGGGAGCCCGCGGTACGTCAGAGCTCCAGGTACTGGTACCCGAGAATACGTGCGGTTTTTAGTCGGTTCAAGTCTGATATAACCACCTAGCGGTGGTATCCGTGTGGATTGCCGCACAGGGAAAAAAAGATTGTATGCTCACTCAACAATATATCTCATTGCACCCGAAACACTGAGTCATGCAAAGAGAGGAGAGAGAAGCGCCTGTCCGAAATACGGCTAGCGCTGTGGGTTAGAGTGAGAGCCTGCCGCTGCCGTAAGCATGAGGGAAAAGGAAACCAGACAGGCTGGCGCTGTAACGCGTTACATAACTAAGTGATTTACCCTTCCATAAAAAGTGATCTAGTTAAGTGTATTACTAAATACTTGCATATTATCGAAATCTGTGTGCTGACAGATTGAGAATACGAAATATCAACACTCTTTCATCCTGTGGGTGGCGTAAGAACCAACTAAGGGAGAACTCCGAAGCAACATCACGGTGAAGAGAAGGCAAACTTGAAATAAACACTGTACCATCCCATCTTGCCAGCATGGTGTACTACTGTACCACGCTGGCAAGATGGTATGTTATGTCTAAAGTACTTTCTAAAGAGGCCTATTTCCCACAACGGTCTATTAAAAGCTATTGATGTTTAGATAAATTACACCCAGACAAAGAATTTAACATCGTGTCCACCCCACAACTGTATATCCCGATTTTGAATCAAACCCACAACCACTGGTTTGGAAGTCAGAATCACTAACCTCTAGACCGATAAACCAGTCAAAGGTAGGTCTCAAATTTAATTTTACAATTTCCGAACTGGTACGACCTTCAATCCTTCAACAGGAGAATGTATTCAACCCACCTCAACGTCTAACAACACAGACTTGTGGTTCTGTATGTGTCGTTATAAATCGAATTACATTGCGTATTTAAGGCTAATCTTTAGAATTGTGAAGAGTTTTAGCATGTCTGCAATGCAGATAACTTCTATTTTGTAAGACTGTACTACAGAGTTTTGCTGAGATTTTGAAATCCAAATCCAAGTGTTAGGAATATTAGTAGTGCTATACACCTAAACTACTTTCTTAAGAGATATTTAAAGACCATTCTTAAGAAAGCACCCATTATCAGCTTTCTATTAGTCTTAGAGATTGCAGTGAGTGCGACTTCAATGATGTTCACTTATTGTTCCTAATTTGAGGTTTACATGTGCAACTGTTCGCACATCGATTCTGCAGCTGTATAATAGTGCAAGTGATTGCGCGTTACTATCGGTCAAAAAGACCTGTGTCAATTTCCTGGCAGACTGTGAATTTCTCGTGTACAACCTGTTTGCACGTTACTGCGAAAAAACAGACAAACCACTATAAATTGAACTTTGAGTCCTTTTTATAGAGCTCATTTTATATTAATACAAATTGTGGTTCGAAAACCAATTTCGCTCTCAACAATCGACGCAGTACTCGGTAATAATTCAGTACGGCGCGTGACTGCGCAGACGAAGGACGTGCACGTTACGTTCGAACAGAAAATATATCTTATATTATATCGGACGCGATCGTGAATTTTGCTTAGTTTAAATTTCGTTGATCAAATTCGTGTAGCTTTCTATATTATATTAGTGTCTTCTTAGTGTAGTCTTAAGTGTATTTGGTGCTTGGAATATATGTTTGGATTGTGGTATATCTCCTGTTGACGTGAGTTTTCCCCCTACACTGGGTAAATCCCTTTGCGTGTTTGCAAAACATAGATTGATCACGTAAACTAACGATTTTTTTTTGTATGCTGTATCCTCTTTGCTGTGCGGCCTACTTACATGAATTATAAAAAATATTATTGATTTTTTTTTTAATAAATGCCGAACGGAATGATTTTCTGAAAGTTACAATTTAACCTGCATTTTGTAAAGTCGGCGTTTTATTATTAGGTTTACGATTAATATACAGATCTTTGGTTTCATTTTTTTTTTTCAATTATAACATATCGATAATCAGTGTTAATACGTTGTGGTACTTATAATAATTGCGTCAACCACGTTAACAGTTATAAATGTTTAACTTATCAGTTATATTTATAAAAGCGATCACATGAACATCGTATTGTGAACAGTTAATACATATTTCTCATTGTTTTACGTTATATATAAGTGACCTTGAATTTCATGCACTGTAACACTGATAAATGTATTACAATTCACGGACAAGAAGATAAATATGTGAGTTTAGATTTACTGTAACCAAACTGCAAGTAAATACACTTTTGTATTTCTAAATACAATACAATATTATAAATAAATTTAACCCAAGAACAAATGGTCATGCTTACGACACTATTATTTATGGTGGGTATCGAGCCCATGACATATCGAGTAGTCAGGATCGAACAGACCAGTTGGTTTGAATCTTTCTTGATCGATTAGCTGTAATCCTATGTTAATTGTTATTAATCATTATTCAATACAATGATGATTGATACGATTAGTGACGCACGAGAAACTTACATAAGGGGAGGTAAACGTGTTGCTGAGGTCTTTTCTCTAATGAACAAGATTAAGGTCTAATTGAGAGGAAACGTAGGTTATATGGGCCGGAACGAAATAGATGATTCCATGGAGGTTAAGTCAAATCAGTAGATGTATTTTTGTTAAACGTCAAATTTATGGCTTTATGGGATCTAATGCCAAAAATATTAAATTAGGATTCAAAACTGGAGTTTGTTTGTTTTGGTTGTGGTTTTTTTTTAAAAGGAAAGTCCCGCACTGGTAACTGCTGCTCTGTGTAACTGGTGCTGGTGGAACTGGTGCTCTGTGTAATGTCACATTCAACGAAACTAGCCAGATTTAAACTAACGAATCTATCTTATTGACTAATGTTACTGCAATACTTACTAACATGCAGTCTTAGGACCAGTTTCACAATTTACTGATAAGTCCCTGATAGACTAATGTCAAATTATCTGCCAGGTTATTACAGGTTTCGGTTTCGCAAGTCTCGGGTACAGACATATATGTCAGATGTATTAATCAGTAACCTGTCAAGTAGTAGATAACTATCTGAAACTTTTTTTGAAACTGGTCAAACTGGTCCTAAACTAATCTTATGCTAACATTATGTTTTGTATTTGTACTACGAAACTACGAAAGTACCTTTTTTAACATTTCTGAGATCGTGAGAATTGGTCTTTAGGTCTCTTAGGCCCCCACAGGCCATCCGTCACCCTAGCAGAAGCAGGCCAGGATGGCAGCGGGACGTGCTACGGAGCACACGCTCATTTGGTGCAGAAAAGGGGTCATCTGCAAGCCGTAGATGGATGGCCCGAGGTACATCGGGGTTCCAGGGATTTCCTTTCTAGGGTACACCTGGTTCCCCGACTACTGGTACCTGAATCTTGAATTGTCCTACTATACCTAGTGGTAGCGATTTCTAACCGGATTTCACACAAGTTTATTATAACTGAAGCCGTATAAATAATATACGATACTAGGCCGCCCGCGTGCATTTTCACGTGCATCGCTCGCTGCTCCTTCACGGTTCGTAGCGTGATTTATTGTAATTTATAACTCTTCTTATTATTCTATAATATTATATAAGATTTTTTATGTCTGACGTGATCTTTTCTCTCTTTAAATCGCTCGTTTAAGTAAACAGATAATCAAATAAAAAGTGTTTTGGCTTGTTTACAGTACAGATCACATCTGTTATTCGCTTCCTTCCTTAAAAAAATATGCGACTTGAAAAGAGACAAGGAGTCGCGGGAATTTTATATATATTAATAAAACGGATTCAAGATTTTTCATATTATTTTATGATTTTAATATATTTTTATTGAAAATAACTTGTATTACGAATAATTAAAAAATCGGGATTATCAGTCCCTACTTATTTTTTTTTTAAATTGAAGAAAGCAGGTTCTCAATTCGATTGAATTTTTATGTTTGCAATCTAGAACTGTCATTTATGAACCTATTTGGAATTTTTTTTTGGAGGGAATATTCTTTTCGTTAACTGTCATTCAGATTTAAAAAAGGAAACCGGTGGTTTCTTTTTAAGTTATTAGTTAAAAAAGTATTTACTTTAGTTCTTAATTGAGTAGGTTGTTATGAATGAATTGAAAAAAAGTGTTTCTATTTGAAAAGAAAAAATAAAAATCATTAAAAAGTTGAATTCCCAAGAAGTCCTCGTGTTTAGCCAAAGCGCGCATAATTTAGCGAAAACTTATATCGGTGTAATTTCAACTATATCATGATTAAAGTTCTTATTTCTTTGACAGGTTTTATAAGGACGAAACAAATACCAAAATAAAATGTTTTAAAGTGAATCATCAACAACAGCCTTTTACAGTCCACTGCTGGACATAGGCCTCTCCTTAGCAAGGAGGGTTTGGCCTACTATACCACGCTGGCCAGACGGGTTGTAATAAGGGTTTTTCAAGTTTTGCTTTTCTTTGTAATGATGTTTTCCACGGGATGAATAGGGGTGGTAACACTATGTATTCTTAATCCGTCACCACACGGACATTCAAAGTGAATACACTGTATTAAATAGTTACCTAAAGCTAACAATAGACTTGATATAAATTTGAGTATGTAAACCTAGGTCTTACGTGGAAGGTCTAAGTTCAATACTCGGATAGGGAATTAGTTATAATTGGTCGACGGAGGATGACCATTTATAACCGTTGTAAGACATCCATTATTCACATCAAATGCACATATGTGCTTCAATACTCAAATGGTTAACATCAGTTGCATCTAATAAAGCACTCAGTGTATTTATTATATCTCAAAGACGCATAGATAGTAAGTAATTTAAATTAAATACACCATAATCGACGATAAATTATTAGTCATAAATAAAATTAAATGTCAATAAGTTACTAATAAAATAAGAATAAGTTATTGATGAAATATAAATTTCTATTTAATACATTATAAAACACTGGACGATTAATGAATCAACAAGGCATAAAACAAATTTGTCTATAGATATAGATAGCTATATGATTTATGACTAATATCATAGACACACGCGAAGAAGCTCCTATACAAACTTATTTAAATATATAACAAAAACTGAAAAAAAATCGACCTTTGGATTTTTTACTCATACTGTAAGCCTTTTCCGTGTGGTGACTGATTAATAGCGTGATCACTCTTCTTTATACCGTAGGTGTCGCAAGAGGCGACTAAGAAAACAATCCATGCAGGACGATATTTCTGCAAAGAGAAGGAATGCTTGAAACAAAATCTATATTTTTCAGTCTGGCTAGCGTGGTATAGTAGGCCAAAACCTCCTTGCTATGGAGAGGCCTATGTCAAGCGATGGACTGCTAAAGGCTGTTGATGTGATGATGTGTAAGATTTGACTATTTTTGTCAGATTTCATGGTTCGAGATCAGTAAGAACCACATATATGTTTACAGAGATTACACTATTATATTCAGATTTTCTGATTGTATTGATTTAAAAAGTTTTTCCAGGCGATCCTAGTAAAAAGATTTGACTAAAACAGAGATGGACAATCGATATAAAAAATATATTTTATTTCTTTAAAAAACGAAATATTTGAAAGTCAGATAATATGTATCATCATCAGTATGAGCCTATTACAGTCCACTGCTGGACATAGGCCGGTCCCATTACGCGTCCATCTGATCATATGTATAACCAAATTAAATATTGAATCGAACATAAACCTTAGTGTTACCAATCAGCCCAAACTAGTCTTAAAAGCCTACAAATAAGCTTTAAAACATTTACTTCTAAATCAAATAGGTATTAACGATACAACGAAGCATTTGGCTGGTGTCTAGAGATTAGTAAAGTTGCGAAATTGACAATATAGAACACTCAAGGTAACTACGATCTATTGCAGCCGGTATGGTAATGCGAATCTGTTCAAGACTTACAAATTGATCTTGATAATAAATTTAAAGTAAGTCACTACTAAATAGTTTTATGTACTGTATTGAACTACAATTATTTGAACTTTATTAGGTAGTAGAGCCACGCTGATTTCAGCACGAGCAGGCCGGCTCGACCGGGACAGTACTATCCTCCCACAGAAAACCAACCTAAAGCGCCAGCATCCGTGCTGTCGTGTTTCATTGGTGAGTGTGAGACCGGAGGCCCATTAATGCAGGGGTGACAGTTATCGTGGTAACTGTGTAAGTTTTATACTGTCACGATGACTGTCATGCCTTTTACGTCCCCAAGCGGGGTGTGAAGAAGCATCTTACAAGGCCGCCATAGTGTAAGTCACCATACTGCATTGTCTGCATTGGCGATGAGTATGGTGATCACAACTCTTGGATTTTATTCATGTTTTCCATCAAGCAGGGTAGAGTCATTTTGGCAGGTTATTAAAATAAAAAAATAATAAAAAAAGGTTAAAATGAACGATGCTTAAAATAGGCAAATTGTTGAGAAAGAAAAGCCGAACGGAGTCTGTCGGACAGGAATTAATTTTGTGCAATAATACGGAAGGTACAGCTATCGATATCAAAGTTAGAGGTCGCGAATCCGATTACAGATACATACCAATACTTTTATTCATAAATATGACTTTAAACACACAGGAAACGGACACAAAGAACACTTGGACTCAGAACAACAATTTGTGGATGATACAATATGTTTGAATGCACAAAACTAAGCGCAGTAGAGAACGACGTGGCGTGTTTAAACCAATACGCAATCCGTTCAGTCCAGTTAGCGTTCTACAAAGTCTTAGAATAATGTGTTGTTGTACTATATGTCTACGAAACTTCCAACGATGAAAGTTTTACTGTACCTAAATCGCCCGCAGTGTTACTAAGTGTTTGCAACATTAAGCTTTTATTACTTGGCTTTCAAGCTAGCGAAGTATCACATACTGCGACACGATACTCATTTTAATTAATTCTCTCGTTTAAACAACACGAAATTGAGTTAGTAATAGATAATACAAAATAATCTTACATACCGCTAAGACTAATAACCGTAATATTTAACACTAAATTATCTAAGTAGTGAACAGATTATCTTGTCCCACCCATAATTTCACCCATCGCTGTGAGCTGAAACATATAAAATACGGTTATAGTCTCAACGTGTACACTCAACCTAATTTCACGTCCAACGCCCCGGGGTATTTTCAATTCACCCTTTAAAGGAAAATAGATTGACAATCACACAATCACAATACTCGAAATAGTTGTAAAAGGCGCGAAAGCCACTTAATTGACGTTTCACGGGCGCACTGTAAATCTGTATTTTCTCCTTGAAATAGAAAACTTGTTAGTTCGGCCCCATTGGCACGATCTACATAGTTCGCCCACCGGGCCTAGCCTAGCTATAGACGTACACAACTAAGTAATTATTGTGAGCGAAATCTCACAAGTTTATTGGTATGGCAAATAATTAACACAATCGAATTACTATATGTGAGTTTCAAAAGAAGAGAAATTGAATGGCGTGTGTGCAGTTGATTGTTATTGATTGAAGACCAATAACCGGTAAGGGATCTTCTTAAGACTTCTCTATAGCATAACGACCTCATTTATAGTTTATTAATCTTTGATATTTTAATTTTATATTATCTCGTAATATTTATTAATATTTTGAATCTTTATTTGTTTACCGACATTTTGGATTAAGACGTATTTAAAATCCTGCAAAAAATATGCGTAAAACACGCTGAGTGGCTAGTTTGCTTATATGTTGTTTAATGATTTGTTAAGCAGTTTCAAATGAATAAAAAATTCTGAGCTAAATTATAATTCATTAGTATTTCAAATTAATAACTTAACCGGTGCCGAGTAGTGGAACCGTTACGCCATACTTGGAACCATTGAACCGTATAGCATGCGATATTGCCAATAATGATGCAGTATCTTATGTAGGCTTTATTGTAATACGTTTATAAAAAATATATCATTGGTTATAAGTTGTTTTAAGTATTAAATTTATTTGTTTGAATATTTGTCCTTTAAGACGGTAAATTGAAAAAATAACTTTTGAATTGCATAAAGTCTACATCAAGGGCGGCTTTAGATTATGTAACATCACCATTAAATAAATCTTCGCCTATGTGTTTTAATATTCTAATTTCGTCGTGAATCTAAGAATTAACTGTTACAATAATTAATAAAATAAATAAATAAAACGCCATCTAGTTTAAAACTAAGCAGAGCTTGTACTATAATAACTAGACTGACTGATAGAATACTCATATACCTTTTTTGTAAATACATACATATTATACATCGAAAATACCCAAACTCTAAAACAAGTATTTGCAGCTCAGACAAACATTTGATCCGACCCGGAAATCGAACCCGAGACGTCAAGCACAGCGCCGCTTTCGCTACCACTACGCCAGGGAGTCAGTCAATTTGTGCCTAACATATTATTAAAATATTTCTAGCGTTAGTCTATTATGAAATATAACACTAGTGAAACCGTGTATATTGAATAAATATCGTATATTCTTTTCAGTTACTTGAGCTTTAAAAGCTTTTACCATAAATTCAGGATGTATTTACACTTTTATTTCTTTCTATTTGCTTTTTCAATTACTGGACGATAGTTGAAACGTCATGTCTGACTGCTGTCATCGATCATGCTCGTAAACGTTTGTGTCGTATTAAGGTCAGGGTTAAGATACCCGAGAATATATACGTTACCCAAGATTCCACTAAACTAAGATGGATATTACGTGTTTAGGCATTCCCTTTTATAGACTAATAAAAGGGCTTTCTATTCAAACACATTTTATTTGTTTAGTGCTTATTTTTTCCTACAGTCTATGCAATATAGCTTTCTGTGTGGTGTTGGGTTAAGAATGCAGAGGATTATAACCCCTATTCATTCTCTGGGAGGCGACTAAGGGACCAAGCAACACAGAACAACGTCACTGCTAAGAGAAGGAAAACTCAAACAAACCCCTTCTTTTGTGTTTGGAAACCTGGGATTTGCGGCGAGGTGGTATGTCGGAATTGCGCCGGCTAAAATCACATGATGCGCCACTCTACGCCTAAGATGATGCAGGAGTGACAATTATCGTGGTAACTGTGTAAGCCTTACACTGTCACGATGACTGTCATGCCTGTTACGTCCCCAAGCGGGGTGTGAAAAAGCATCTCAGAAGGCCGCCATAGTGTGGGTCACTGCATTGTTTCCATTTGCAATGAGTATGGTGAGCACAGCTCTTGGATTCTATTCATGCTTTCCATCAGGCAGAGTAGAGTCACTTTGGGCAGGCTCTTAACATAGAAAAAAGATAGTAGGAATCCGGGAACAGTTGTAATAACGACATCCAGGCCCCTCGAAGTGCCTGACCGCTAGCGCAGGCACCACCTTTGGGTCAATTCTCTACTTAAGCGATATATGGCACATGCGAGCGCCGCCTCCTCGCAGCTGACGACTGTAAAAGTAGTAATTTGTAAGACTTGAAATAAACCATAAAGCTCCTATCTAAAGAGAGGCCTATGTCCAGCAGTGGACTGTTAATGGCTTTTAATGATGATGTGATATAAAGTTACGTATAATTTGTACTGTTTTGTTAATAGAATAGGAAACTGTTTGCTTCTTAACTGCATTCTATTTTTGTGAACACGATAATTCTTATCGCCTATTGCAGTGTTTGTATCATACCCTATTTGCATTAACAACCTTGAGTATACCATGTTTTTACAATTTTCTTATCAGTGTGACTAACATTCTTCTCAACGCAAGATGGATTTTGCGATGAAGTGAAAATAGCTTATAAGTTTTTGCAGTACGTGTTTCGGTAAACAATATTTATCGTATCGACGTACACATGTTTTGAGACAATTGGAGCTTAGTTAGTACATCGTCGTCAGCATTTAGTCCACTGCTGCGCATAGGCCTCTCTTTAGAAACGAATTTAAGCCTACTACACCACGCTAGTTAGACGGGTTGATAACATCTACTTGCATAGAAAGAGAAATTACGTCAAAAGGAATTATAGTTATAAGGAAAATGAAAATTTTGTTTTAAAATGTGATCAATCGAGCTAAAATTGCACACAATACCACTTGTATCGTATCTTAAAATCCGTCACTTGTAGAATAAACAATTGAAATAATAATAATTTGAAATAACTTTCATCTTCAACTCAATATGCAAGTAGTAGAAATAACAGAACCTGGCAAGCCTAAACCCATAACTGGCAAACTTGCAATTTATGTCCAAACATCTCAAACCGCATACGTAATTTGTATCGTGTCTCCGTGAAATGAACGGTCGTACCACACACCCACATAACATGAGTAATATAGATTCGTTATTTGGGTCAGTCAGTAGAAAACCTTGGTGTAACGCTTTAATGAGACGGCTCTGTCGCTTGTCTGTGCAATTTTGTGTGTGTCCTGATATCGCTATCTTGATGAGGTATTAAAAAGAAATATTATATGGTGTTAGAAAATGAGTGTGAAGCGTTGTAAAGTTTGGTATATTTAGATAAGTGTTGAGACGGCGTCGTAACTAAACGTCATATAAAAAATGATCCTAGAATAATTTTGAGTACAAAGTGTCCTCTGAAAATAATGTTTCTGTCTGTGTCAATTGTAAAAGATGGATGATTTTCTATCCATTACCATTCTAGTCAACCTAATAGCAATTATTCGTAATTATTTGCAGAATTTGAAATAGGTTAAGACATATTTTCGTTATTATTAAGTAGAATTAACTTAAAACACTTTTATTGGACGTTTAAATAGTTTTAGATGGGAACTCCTTTTGTGTTTATTGCTCATCAATCGAAATAGTAATAAGACAAGGATGATTGCAGGTCTTCAACACAATTTCACGCATCGATCACAATTGCAACGATTACCTGTTTAATGCTTTAATTAAACCTTAACAACTGGTTCTATTATTTCTTTATCGTTAAGCACAATTATACAGAAAGTATTTAATTTAATGATATAATTTCACAATTTTATACCAATGAAGTTGATAGAAAATAAACGAAAATAAGCAATTAAGAGTGCAAAGAATATAGGTGCAGTGGAGTGTTTTTATGTACGTATAGAAATATATAATATAGGTATTGTTTAGTAGTTAATAACCTCTGTTAGTTAACTAGTGAACATAGGCCGCTCCTTAGAAAGGAGATGTTGACCTACCACACCACGCTGGCCTTGTAATGGAAGTAGATAGAGTAGATAAGGTAAATACAGAAAAAAAATATCGTTACCTTTAAGAAAGAGCTTACTCCTTGCAGTCACTTTCCATAAGGTCACACGCCTGCACGTGTGCCCTTTTTAATTAAAAAAAAAACTAACTTAATTGTCAAACAAATAAGAATCACTTAATTCGAATTGTCACCATAATCCATAGCCAATTAAATTTACTTTTCCTCTTTACTTGACCATATGCCGGATAAGTAGCCACATTCGAACTCGTTTTATGTTGATGAGGTCGTTAAGATCAAAAGAGAAGAAGCGGGTCTTGTGAGCTAATTGTTCCTTTTCCAATATTCTCATTGCATGAAACTATTGGTAAATGGTAGAGCCGTTAGTCTGGTGGTAAGCGATCCTAACTGTTAATCTAGACGCCAGATGTGGATTCGCTTGCCACCCAAAACAAATGTTGATCTCTGTAGTTTCTGGATCAAATCTAAATGTATTTGTGAACCTTTTTGTTTTTTTTGTGCGGCAATCCCCACGGATACCACCAAAAGGTGGTTATGTCGGACTCGAACCGACCAAAAACCGCACGCCGTTGAAGGCGTCTATAGCCTGCGGTAACCGCTTACCATCAGGCGGGCCGTATGCTTGTTGCCACCGTCGTGGTATAAAAAAAAAAGAAAAAAAAAGGGTACCAGTACCCAAGAAACCAGGTGCACCCTAGTAAGGAAATCCATGTATTTGGGAACTGAAAAGTAGGTTTATTTAGAAAAATGCGCGGTTGATGGCAATAGATTAGCGCCTATTACGTGAGTTGAAATAGAAATTGTTTTCGAAATTTGTGCGTTTAAATCGCTATCTTTTTGCCGATCAAGACGTAAAATCTGTATGTACGTGTGTAAATTCTATTTATATACCGATGATGAAATTATAAAATATTTTTCTATTATTGTTATAGCAGTGACGGCCAGTTTTATTAAAAATAACTGAACACGTGACTCATAGATATTCACGATGATAATTATACATTCTTGGTCGTTCTACCTTTCCGCTATTATCCAAACATAGGAGGTTAGCGGTACTTCTCATTCGGTAGGTATCTATACCGACCGATCGGACGAACTTTACTGCACGGATAGCTTAGTGACTTATCGATTCTCTTTCTACGCTAACACATCTGTTTTCTTGTGTTATTGGTTAATGTTTTGTTTTGAAAGTGGTCACTCGGAAGGAGTGTTAAAAGTCGGACTCAATGGGTAAAACCCTAACGTTGTGGTAATCACAATAATCGAGGAAGGGTAGTCACATTTAATGCTAAAATTTTCAAATGCTTTAGTACTTTTTCTACGTGTTTTAAAAGTGAAAGCCTCAGTATTATAATATTCAATTATGAACTAGGCTTACTAGTTTTCTATTTGTGTTTTTCGGATAATGCTAAAATCGTGTTCGTTATAAACGATCCTGTGTCCCCTAAATCAGAGTACCTGACTTTTCAAACTGTTTTAAATATTGTTAACATAAAATTTGGCGTTATCTTTTTTTCTATATTAAGAACTTGCCAAAGTAACTCTACTGTGCCTGGTAGAAAGTATGAATAGAATCCAAGAGTTGTGGTCACCATACTCATTACAAATGCAGACAATGCAGTATAATGACCCACGCTATGACGATCTAGTGAGATGCTTTTTTACACTCTGCTTGGGGTTGTAAAAGTCATGGCAGTCGTCGTGGCCGTGTAAAGCTCACACAGTTACCACGATAACCGTCACCTCTTCATTAATGGGCCTCCGGTGTCACACTCACCAACGAAACATGACAGCACGGATGCTGTCGCTTTAAGTTGGTCTTCTGGGAGTGGCAAATGCTGCCGAGCCTGGTCGAGCCAGCCCGTTCGTACTAAAATCAGCGTGGCTCTACTACCTGTCATTATGGATATTATTATATGTCTTTATTTTCTATTAGAATACTTGAATACTCAATTATGTGCGCAGCTCCTTACACCCTCACCTGACAACACATACATAAAACAATAGATTATCATAATAATCAACATTCTTTAATATTTTACTACTGGACATAGACCTTTCGTTCGAAAAGTAATTTTGGCTGGCCAAATAGGTTTTAACAATACAATAGTATTGCAGAGTTTAACCTTGCGACGCCCACGGGATGATGGACGCCCAGATATTATGACACTGTATTCTTAATCCATTTTGTGCATTTATTGATTTCATTTGCACTTGACAGCCGCTACCTATAATCTATAATAGACCTCATTAACAGCCTTTTACAGTCCACTGCTGGACATAGGACTCTCCTTAGCAAGGAGGTTTTGGCCTACTATTCCACGCTGGCCAGACGGGTTGAAATAGGGTTTGTTGCAAGTTTTTCTTCTCTTTGTAATGATGTTGTCTTGTATACTTGGTCCCTTAGTCGCCTTTTATGACACTCACGGGATGAATAGGAATGGTGACACTATGTATTCTTAATCCGTCACCACACGGACACACCACCACGTAATAAACCTATAATCTATGTTAGATTATATTACCTTTGAATTTAACGATATCATGCGACTATACTTCAAACTGTTACTTGTAGTTCTTTCTTTACACATTTTTTGGTTTGTTTTTATCGCTAGTATATAAATATTATATCCCATTTATCTTATCACAGCTTGACTTATTACGCATGCTAGAAAATACTTAAGTTTCTTGAAACTTCTTTAATCTATACCTCACGCGACTTATGCTTGATCGCCTGATAACGAATTTATTACGATGCCGTGAATGTGAATGTAGATATTGTTTACTAATCAAAGCGTTTTTAGTAATATTTCTAATTAGTACGTTAACAGGTGAACTGCTAGCTTTAGTCTACCTAAACCTTGACTAGTAACAAAGTAGATTTTGCCAATAAATCGATTTATTAACGTGATTAACACGGCCCGTAGTTGCCTGCAACTCAAAAGATACGAGTGGGTTACTACTCTTTGTGTGCCCCTCCAGAATCAGGGGATGGGATTGGTCTATCGGTAACCTACTTACTCAGAGAAAACCAATGAAAGTACACCAATTATCTGCGAGTCCATGGTGTTACTCTGGATACTGAAGCATGGCTTTCTGACGATTGATAAATAGATCATCTTCCTAGCCTTTATTATTCCCAAGATTATTTGGGGTCGGCCACTAGTTCAACCAGTTTTACCTGAATATCAGTTTTTTAGCCTGAGTAGAATTAGTGGTCAGTATTTTTGAAGACACTAACTGCCCAATAATAATTGCCATAGACGTTCATGACAAGGCATGGGCGTGAAAAACCACCAACTATCATACTCCGGGCTGTTACGGGGATTTTTTGTTTGAAAAACTCAATATTTTTATACGGGGATTTCTTGATCGGTTACGGGGATAAGGCTAACGAGTCAGTTACGAGTAAAATACATACGTATTATCCAAATTACGATGTCAGTTTGTTTAATTACGGACATCTAATCTTATTATGAACAAAAAGTGATATAAATCTATTGTAACACGATCAATCTATTTTTCGACCTTCGCAAAGCAATACGATCTAGCCGTCAGAACAAACACGAATGTAAATCTGACGAAACAATGTTTTTGTTCATTTTATTCTTCTAGAATGTTCTTGAAAAATAAAACTGGAATATTTTATTATTGTACTGGATCTGAACTTACTCGTCACACACACACATTTTTATGTTTCTCTATAACACTGACTATATATCTCTGTTATAATTTAAAAAACAATAGAATATTTAGTGCAATTGGGTGAATGACTGTATCGTAAATAAATGCCAATGTACTCGTACACTTCATTACAACTAATATCGCTAAACATCTCGGTAAATATAATTAACATAGCTTTTTAATATTATTACGAATTTCAATCAAATATAC